>OX101721.1:41181090-43681090 GCA_944452665.1 Stenoptilia bipunctidactyla | reverse complement strand
TAGCTAAGTTTAAGATTGATTAAAGGTACATAACATGTGTTCTGTACGAAAAGTTTCTACAACTGTATTGTGAACATGTGAAAGTTTGTAAAGAGTTAATTTCTTTGAGAAGATATATCGGGAACAAAAGGAGGTCGCTACGACAACGGATTTCGGTGGATTTTCTCTCAGACTTAACTACTTTACCCGACAAAATGAGATTACACGGCTTGGAACCAAGGGAACAGATTGCTTGCTTTCTATCAAGTGTTGATATTTTTCATTGTTGAAGAAATCTCTATGCCTAACTTACCAAACACGTTAAATTTTAAAACTGAGTTTTTAGTTAAAAATAAGTTAAGTTTTTTTTTGAGTACGAGTTTACATATTAGTTTGATTTCTTACTCACTTATGTGCACACTTATTCTCAATTAAAAATATTTTAACGCATGATAGCGCAAAAATATCAACTTCACTTTGACTTTCGATTTACATTATTCTATTGAAATGTTGATCTTAGCAATTTTTCTGTAACTTTTCGACGATCATTTCTGTGAAAGCTCTTGAGTCTAGACGATACGTTAATCCTCACAAATTGGTATACGAACCAATATTGTTTATTTTTTGTAAACAAGTTTATTTATCTTATTCACTTAATAAGGCTTACCAGTTAGATACATAAAGAATTCTTATACTCACGCAATTCACTTAAACATTTTTGTACATAAAATCATTTGTATTTCAATAAAAGGTATGCACAACATTATGATTTCCTTAAAATAACGTTATAAATGTGGCTTTCCAACTTATATTTACTTAGTCGGGCCACAAATACTGTTTTAAATAAAATTCAAAATATACAAAATATTACATTTGAATTTGGAATCTGTCATTTTATATGATTTTTCTGTTTTCTCATTTCGGCGCCAAGACATTGTACAATAATTTGCGTTTTTAAAATGGAGTAGAGTGATAAAACGAACCGATTCACTGTGATTGCATTACACGAAGTAGGTATGGGGCTAAATGCAATTTTTAAAACCCTCCATACGCTTGGTCAATGAGACCTCCTCTGTTTTTGACAGAAAAAGATCTGGCCGTCCACGTAGTGTTCGTAGAAAACAGGTGGTCAAAGCAGTAAGGGAAAGAATTCGTAGGAATCCTTTCCGAGAGCAAAAGATTTTGTTTCGGGAAATGAAGATTACCTCTAGAACCATGTCGCGTATTTTAAAAGGTGACTCACGACTTGCAGCCTTATAAGAGATGCACTGGTCATTTACTAACAGATAATTTAAAAGAGAATATAGGATGATAAAACCGAAACAACTACTGAAGCGGTACGCAAAGGGACGTCACAGAAAATGTTTGTTTACGGATGAAAAAATGTTTACATATAACAAAATTTTATAAAAAAAATGGCCGTATTTATGCTCAAAGCTCCCCAAGTAGTCGACAGAGTGCAACGTGAGCATAACATATTTATTTATTTGGTGGGGTGTTAGCTATGAAGAAGTGACTGAGCCATACTTTTGTGAAAAAGGTATCAAAACATCGGCACAAGTGTATCAAGATACCATTCTTGAGAAGGTAATTAAGCCCCTTAACAACACCATGTTCAATTACCAAGAATGGTCCTTCCAGCAAGACTCGGCGCCGGGTCATAAAGCTCGGTCCACGCAGAGCTGAAGACTGGCCGTCGTCGTCTAGTTCCGATATAAATCCACCGGATTATGATTTATGGTCAGTTTTAGAGAGTACGGCTTACTCTAAACGCCATGATAATTTGGAGTCCTTACAATCCATACGATTGGCAGTGAAGAATTTTCCTATGGAAAGAGTGCGTGCTTCTATTGATAACTGGCCTCAACGTTTAAAGGAATGTATTGCAGCCAATGGAGGCCACTTCGAATAATATTTTTGTGTTTTAAATTGTTTTATAATTATGTATGAAACTAACACATTGTAAAAGTAGTAAATGTTATTTGCAATATACATATATTTTTTTCTTTGTGAACAATATTTATGGCTAATCTAGGTCCTTCTTCCATGCTGGACTGGGAGCGAAAGAAAAACATAGAATGTGCCAGCTGCTTCTCTTCCCGGGCATACTGTTAAAATCAGTTTAGGGACAGAGGTTTCGTTAGCGTTTTTACGGGTAATAGGCTGACCCCCTGTCACTGAAATAGTCTCTATCCATCATTATAATACCTCCAAATTCGTCAAATGTGACATGAGATGGTTTGATAGCCTCTTGTATTCTGCCTACCCCATAAGGGATACAGGCGTGATATGTATGTCTAGGTATAAAAAAAATAAGACAACAGTTATAAAATTGAAATCTAAAATTATTCTTGCAATATTCTTTGTTAGATTTTTTCTAAAAGCGCTTTCTATTTTGAACATTGTTTGCGAGGAACTACTACATAGAAAGTGAATTGTTACAGTTCAGGAACGCGGTAAACAATATTTACGTGATCGGGTATTACATCTCCGTGGCTGCTCTTCTCGTCTCACTCATGATCTTCATGTACTTTCGGTAAGTTCAGCACTTCTTTGTTAATATTATTAATTTAGTGAGAAAGTCCTTAAAAACGTTACTGCTAAATCAGAATATGTACAATACAAAAATTCTTTATATCACCCTTATATGAAATACCTTCCATGCTGGACTGGGAGCGAAAGAAAAACATAGAATGTGCCAGCTGCTTCTCTTCCCGGGCATACTGTATAAGCCAGTTAAGGGACAGAGGTTTTATTGGCGTTTTTGCGGGCGATAGTTTGACTGATAGTTTGTCACTGCAATAGTCTCTCACCATCATTACAATTCCTCCAAATTTGTCAAATATAACATCAGATGGTTTTACAGCCTTTGGTGTTCTGCCTACCCCATAAGCGATGCAGGCGTGAAGTTATGTATGTATGTATGTATGAAAAACTCTAGAAATGTTTCCAATCCTTGAAACACGGTGATTTTTTTGTAAGTAAAATCTATATTCTTTCATATGCAGTGAGTAAAAAGCCATAAACTGGAAATTGCAAACAGAAACTTCAATTCTATTCATATATGAAGGTATATAAAGTTGTACAGAAAATATGGAAATTTTATTAATATTTTTATTACTTCATGTCAAAACCCTGTTTTATAACAAAACATTCACAGCTCAGACTCAGCTATTGAACTTGAATCAGATCAAGAACACAATACTAAAGATGTGTCCAAACACAGCGCGGAAGTTGCGCGGCAGACGCGGGCGGCATTCGCGAGACGCAATTCTGCTGTGCTCTATAGTTGAACTCTTTTCAATTGGTTTTTGTGACAGTTCAAAATTGACAATCTTTGTGACGTTGCCGTAATTAAATTGTTCGATCTTCCATTTGATGGGTTTGACGTATCGAATCAGTTGGTGAAAAAATGTATACAAACTTCCGATTACAATATGGCCGCTCATATTCATTGATTCAATGTCGATTCATTAGTGTCAATCACTATGAACTGAACGTTTCGTTTGAATCTGTCTATTTAAGATGACTATTTATATGACATTGACCTAATTTATTTACAGTTAATAATAACAATTACACTTTATTATTAGTTCAATTTATAATTAAAAAATAAACAATTTTATTTACATAGTTTTTATTTTCTTAACGCCCCAATTTATATTTTATAGTTGTCAATAGTTTGCGCGTAATGGAAAATGAGAAGTGTCACGAAAATCATTCGAAAACAATTCAACTATAGTTAGAAAAATCCGCGCGCCGCAGCAACCGTCCAATCATAATTCATAGCGCGGAACGCCTTGCCGCGCTCTGTTCAGACACACCCTTAGAAAAATGCCAACGCGACGCCCTTACGTATTTTATAGCCAATCAAATGCAGATACTGCCGAGTGAATCCAAGAAACACAAGAAATAGAACTAAAATATTAAATTCAAGGACCTGCAGACGACGATACTATATCTTAATTGAAAATAACAAGCTACAGAAATGAACAGATCTGAACTATAAAATAGGAAGTTAACTAGGAAGGTAGTCCGTATTGTTTCCTTACGGTTGTTTCTTGTCCCTTCTGTTTTTCTACAGAGAAGTAGGTCTTTAATTTATTTTCTTGGGTCCAATAACTTTTCTCTCTAATTATACTACTTATTTTGTTGTGAAGTATGTTAAAAAACAATTGGTAGTTTCGAAAAGTAGTTTGGGTAGTTTCCATGTCAAACGATTTAAAATCTTATCCTCTAGTAGTTGGGGTTAATTAGGCTTTTTCTAAATTGTTGTATCCGAGATGACGAACGTATAGGCGAACAACGAACGTAGATGACTTCGTTTATCATATTATTGGTGTAGTCAAAATAAAAAGACGCTTTTCTTGAACTTTCAAGTTATCAAAATACAAGATGCGAAGTTTCTCGTTCTTTCTGTTCTGACCGGCCTCCCTGAGCTAAGTCTCATAGCCCTGCAAAAAATTAAAACGTCTACGACATATAAACATATAAACAATCGACGACCGGCTGGTGTAGCGGTAACATACATTGCCTTCTATGCCAGAGGTCCTGGGTTCGAATCCCGGCGGCGGCGGATATTTGTGTGATGAACACAGATATTAGTTTAGTCGTCAAGTCATGGGCGTTTATATGTTTATTTAAGTTTATTCTAATAAAAAATATGTATTTATTCGATATGTATATATTTCTTAAGTATATCAGTTATCTAGTATCCATAACACAAGTTCTTTAAGAAACTTAATTTAGGCTAGATAATGTTGTGTGAGTGTCAGAAATATTTATTTATATTTATATAAACTTAAGAAAAAAATATAGTTAAGATATTAACACTTCTTGATTTAGAAAAGGGTTAGCTTTCTCTTAAGATTCATGACCGTTAATAGTATTCGGGCCCTTTAATTGTATCGGTCTTGGTGGCTTTCCGCCTGAGGGTATCAAAAGGTCACAGCAAGCCTATAATACAGGGTTGATTTGTAGTCACCGGCCAATATTTTTTTACACAATAAGTATCACTTATAGAAAAAAAAATTGCAAAAAAAAAAGAAATTATTTTTTTCCAAAAAAATAAATATATCCGCTAACACATTAAGCAAACGATGGTCACTTTAAATTACCATTAAAATAAAGGCAACTACGCGCTACTACAAAACCTCTTGTAGTTCTACGTCGTAGTATTATCAATGAAATGCCGCTTCGTAGTGGGTATGTTCATCAACAGCGACTATTTTTATAAAAGTTTGTGGTTCCATATTTCTTCTTTTTTGTAAAATAAATATGCAAGTTTATAATATATGGTATGTTTATATCGTATCAAAGAAACTAATATTTAAATTTGGCTCTTTACTACAAATCAACCCGGTATTTTGGGAAATTTCCATTATCAAGCAAAAAATCATTATCTAGTTTTTACATTCGAATGGCAAATCAGAATCACATTTGTAATTTTCTGTATATTTTAATATTTCTGAATACACGGAGATTCCTCGGTTTTCAAATGTAGTTTTTTATGATTGCCATTGATTAAATGTAGGATTCTTTCTGAATACTATCATCATATTTATTAAGTCTCCAATTAAATATGACCACCACACCAATGAGTGTTTCATTGAGAATAGACAGTTTCTTTCTCATTCTAGTAAGACTATGTTAACAGTCGTTTGATTATTTTCAGATCGCTCAGATGCACAAGGATCCGCATTCACATGCATTTGTTTACAGCATTTGCCCTCAACAACATATTGTGGATCGTGTGGTACAAGACTGTAGTCAACAACCCGGAAGTCGTACAGGAAAACAACGTAAGTGTGCTTACAATCTAGAATGTGTTTCTGATTACGAGATAAAGCTTATTATTTAATATGTCCATTTTGCGCTGCTATATACTTCGATAGACAAAATTTGCGTGGTTCATGAAACTATCATGTAATGAACTAAAAGTACGATTAAAATGACAAACAGTTCAAAAGTTTAAGTCTTAAAACTTAAACGATAATAGAGATTATTTACTGCCTAACAATATATTACAATATGAAAACTTGCTCAAAACAATGAGTCCGCGTGCAAAGAGGTCAATAAATACTAAGAAAGTATATTTTGTATCAAAAAGCTTTCAATCATTAAGTTATTATGTTTAATCTGCAATATTGAAAAATATGTAACATGTTTTGGAAAGTGTACACGATAAAATACACTGATAAGATATTACATAATAAACGGTACTAAGGTAAGCAGAGAAAGTTTTCTGATGAATAAATAATAAAGCTACTATTACACATGCTCATTTCAAGCACTAAAGGATGCTTTTTTGAGCAAGTGTGTCAGAATGTTGCTCAAAATAAGCATGCTAAGTTCGAGCACGATCGTGAATCAACAGGCTTGCCAAGCGGTGCGAGTGGAAGGGGGCGTGCTTTAAATGCGTCTAAACGGGTTTGCTTGTTGAGCATGCTAGAAGCGATCAGTCGTTCATACTTAAATATATTTTGCATACTTATTTCTAGCAAATGTAAACTGCTATTAAGCATGCTCATATTGAGCATACTAATTAAGCAAAAAAGCTTGCTTAACAGTAAGTTTTTAAACATGCTTTTTTCGAGCATGTGTAACATTAGCATAACATTCGATACCAAGCTTATATCAAGTTTATTGCCATTCTATGAAATTGTCAAACAATTATAAATAACTGTATAACTTTATCACGCCTAATACATTATTCGTCAGATAAATTTATCCGACGATTTTGACTTTGACTTTGATGATTTTTACTTTTATAAGGGTGTTGCCACACCAATCGATCAATGGTCCACGACCGTCGAATCGACAGTTTTTACTAGGCCAATAATAACTATACTTACTGACAAAACAATATCCTGCAACAGACCAGACATCACCCTCCATGATAAAATCAACAACACTGTTTATCTTATTGATGTAGCTATACCTAATACACACAACCTCCAGACGACCCATACTGAAAAACTTAATAAATACATTGACCTGGGTATAGAAATTAAAAGGCAATGTCGTGCTCATTCCCTAACAACAATTCCGATCATACTCTCATCTACAGGCGTAATTCCCAAAACACTCCATCAGTCACTTAAACTATTAGAAATGCATCCACTATCTTTCATACAGCTGCAAAAAGCAGTAATAATAAACACTTCCCGACTTGTGCGAAAATTTCTCTCCATATAATTCAGTTATAAGCATCATGTCTTAGCCAAAATCTCGCATAGATGTTCCATCTTCAACCCTTAGTCTTTTTGACTAAGGTAAGGTAAAGCATAAACACATAATAATAATCTCTGTATTGTGGCAACTTAGCCCACTTGTTAGTTTTACAATTTAAATCTACGTTAGTTTTAAACAACTTTGATAAGTATCACATCACAATTTATAACGTTTAATTAATTATTTCTTTATTGAATCAATTAATAAACTAATAATATAAAAAAAAAACCGGTCGACCATAAATCGACGTCGGTAAATTTTTTATAGGGAAGTAAAAAAGCGTTTTGAAGTTATTTTTTATTATTTATTAACAGGAGTGGTGCCAAGTGCTGCATATTTTGACAAACTATTTCATGGTGACCAGCTACATTTGGATGTTCTGTGAGGGTCTACATCTCCATATAGCTCTTGTTGTGGTAAGTTACCTGTACTTTTATGCTGAAGCTAAATAGTTTATTTAAACAGGCTTATCTTTGAGATTTCTACTGCTAACTATATTTGCATATGATAGCCTAAGTGTTGATCTAAAGAAACGAAGTAAAACACCTTCTTTTTCTTTTTGAGTCAGTGGTAAACGGAATTTTACAGGTTTTTAGCCCAGTGCTTGGCTAAGTTTCTTACACCTACAAGTAAACCCTGTGAAGCTGCCAGTCTTTTGTAAGAAAAAGAAACAATTTAAATACATCTCTAACCCATTGATTTTAAGTCTAAGATGAGTACAATGAAAAATTCAATAAAAAGTCAAAAAAAAAACTACAGAAAGTAGGTTATATTTCTGTTTAAATCTCACCATATAATTTTTTTTTTATTTGATTTTGCAGAGTATGTAAACTATAAATTTGCTCTAAGAATTCTTTAATTATTAATATTAAAGATTTACAAAACCCATCAGTAGAGAGTTGAGACGTAGATAATAACTTGTTCCAACCTTTAGTCTTGAGTCTTTTGAGCCTATCGCTCAACTCAAAAACATGACCTTAATTTGTCAAGTTGTTCTGCAGGACAAGCATGCAACCATCGATAAATAGTCGAATCGACAAGATAAATATTATTCTGTTACTTTATCATATTACTAGCTGTTGTGCGCGGTTTTACCCGCGCAATTTCGATCCCCGCGGGATTTTCGGGATAAAAAGTAGCCTATACGGATTCGGAAGAATCCCTCTAAGTAATGGTAAAAGAAATTTTGAAATCGGTCCAGTAGTTTTTGAGCCTATTCAATACAAACATACAAAAATACAAAGGTTTCCTCTTTATAATATTAGTATAGATGTAAGCTAATATGCGCACCATAATAGATAGAATTACTCTATTGATACCATGATTAAGACCACAGAACCAAATATGTCATAATCTTAATAAATTACATACACTAAATACTATATTCTAAGAAAAAATCGTTAAAAGGCCCGATTTATCGTTGTCGGCGGTAGCATGCTAGCCCCGCTGGATACGTTAAATAGTTGATATCAGGATGATCCTGTATAGGAAGAAGAAGTGACTGCCTCATGCTCCAGGGTATATCAAGAATATTACGATACAATAAAGGTTTTCAACCTTAAGGGCTTCTTCTAGCGTGGCGCGTACTTCCGTACTTCCCGGCTACATATCGCAAGCGAATTTCGTCCATGTGAGCAAGCGAAAATACGTTTAACTGATTTAATTTCGAAAATTATAACTATTAAAAAATTTGGCTTTTCACGTCTTATATGATTTTTTATGGTATTTCGTAGCAATATCCTTTTGAAGTGGTAAATTAGTGTCATGCTTGTGACTTTTTTATCGAGCCAATTTTCTTAAATTATGTTTTTATATTTACAAATCGGTTCGATATATGGTTAATTTTTGTTAATATTTTTTCAGATACAACATGTGCACATTCAAAGTATATTATCTATATAGGTATATTATCGTTCAAAAGAGTGTAAAAAACACTACATCTCGCCTTAACAAATAACGATACTCGGTACGATTTGGCTATTAGTATTAGTGAACCAGAAACACCAAACAATGTCGTTACAGAAGACCAAATCAATGAGATATTTTATTAAATAAAGGTTATCTTTGTAAAATAGACCCAAAGAAAATGTTTTAAAGTAGGACAAGAATTAAGAAAAAAAAATTTGGATAGAATAACATTTCGCCTTTTTTTGGAAAAAAACGCCTCTTGTATTGCAAGTTCAAAAAAAATAGCCAGTCAATGCAAAATTACGCTTTTCCCATTCTTAATACTGAGAAACTATATATAATTTGTTTGGCTTTAAGGGCCCAATTCGCGAAATCTATGCGTTTTCAAACTCATTACAACAGGCCAATATTGTTTGTTTGGGTCGGAGAAAAATATATGTTGAAGTTTGTATAGTAAATTTTATAAATATGTGGTTCAAAACACGATACTGAAAACTTTACTCGATCATAAAAAATTACGAAAAAGATGAAAATTTTAAGTGTTTTTCCGATATTTTTAGTTTTAATAGCAATATGACGCAAATGACGTTATGTTTTTAATACACATTACGGAGAATTTTAATTATAAAAAAAAACGACGGGTTGCACTATGGGAGTGCCGGCAGAAGTGAAAACTTGAATATTAACGTTGTACATTTTTGATATTTTGGAATCGTTGGGGAATAATTTTGCACGAATTGCTTTAATTATCAGTATAAAAGTTTGAACTCATTTAAACTCATTTATGTGGTAGAATACAATATTTATTTATTGGGCTATCGTACACAAACATTATAATGTTATATAACTTACTTTTTAGCAGATTCGTTTTATATTTTTATAAATCCTTATATGTTATATTTAGTTTGCAGTTTACAAATTTTGTAAATAATTTATTATTGATTTTCGTATGTAGGTAATAAATCTAAACTCGGATTTTTTTACTCAAACACTGGCCTATGTGTCATGTAAGGAAAATAATGACGTTCGAAGTATGTTGGTAAATATATAAAAGTCCGGAGAGTGGACATGTGAGGGTTCTGATAAAGTGAAATCTGCCTGAGAACGCTGGAGGTCGGCTGACCGGTCTGGGAAAAGCCGCCGGCCCTCCACGGCGACGTCCTGCCTCCACCTGAGGCGCCCCGCTCTGCCCGGCGCTTTCCACAGCCCAGCGCTCTCCGACGGGGTCTACTGCGGCCGAGGGCCGGTAACTCCGAACCTCTAAAATTAAACTTTTATTCACAGTGTTATAGTGAACTCTAAGTGCTTCTTTTCCATTGTAAATAAATATAAAAGTTTTAAGTGTTATTAAATAGTTTCTTTCTCTTCTGCCTAATGACGTTATTCATCAGCTTTTCCACAGCCAGTCTTGTTCCATCGCAAAGTCGAGGTGGATTAATGTTACGCAGCATGATGATAACTGATCCTACTTTTAACTGCAAATTATGAGATGGTAATCCAGGCAATTCTAGTGAATTTAAAAACTCCATGGAATAGTTGACTACGTCATCGTGGTTTATAACGGTGTCGACTGATTTGAAGGAAACCAACTGTCCTGGAAGAAAATTCTGAATGGTTGCATTGAGATCCTCGACATCTTTATTTTTCGCTGCCAATATTGCTTGTTCACCCAGCCAATTATGGTTATTGAACTTTTGCACTATATCTGGGAAAACACGCTGAATAAGCTCTTCTTTTGAATCTGTGATCTGACAGAAATCTGTGAGTAATGTGATGAATCCGGTCTAGGTGTCAATTGCAATTTTATTATTTCCAATATCTAACAACTGCTTCGCAAACACATTTGCAGTTTCATCATGTTGCAAAAATACTCGCATGTTAGTTGTTAATTGGAGTGTCTTTACGTACTGCCACAAATTCGATGATTTTAGGCATGCATTTAGTTCATCAGCAACAGTTGATCAGGGAATATGTGGAAGAGTCTGACAAAAATCACCTGACAACAGAATCATGGCCCCACCAAAAATATTTTGGTTGTCACAAAGATCTTTCAATTTTCTATCCAGCGCCTCAAGTGACCTCTTATGGGCCATTGTGCATTCATCCCAAACAATTAATTTGCATACCTGTAGGATCTTGACCATTGCGCTATTCTTGGCGATGTTGCAAATTGGTGTTTCGGTGATTTGCATGTTTAATGGTAATTTCAAGGCAGAATGCGCAGTTCGTCCGCCTTCTAGCAGAGTCGCAGCTATTCCAGATGAAGCCAACGCTAGAACAAGATCATTTTGCGATCTGATCCTCGCCAAAAGCAATGAAATTAAGAACGTTTTTCCGGTTCCTCCGGGAGCATCAAGGAAATAAATTCCACCAGATCCACTGTTCACAGTTTCTATCAAAGTGTCGTACGCAATTCTTTGTTATTGATTTAATTGTGGAACATTTGTAGGAACTGTTTCTGTCAATGCTTCAATGTCGTACTGTTATTCCCTTTGCAACTCGTGGTTTAATGGATCGTGCATATGACGATTGGGTGCTGTGAACTGTCATTCCCAAACACGACAACACTTTATTTGCTATCAATAAACTCATATCTTCTATCATGATCAATGTCTCATTGTAAATTTTTTGAGTCATTTGTAGTGTAGGATTCAAAATTTCACGACGCACACGATGCAAAACATCCTCAGACATTAATCGTAACACAATATCGTCAATCGTAATACTTTTTTCCGTGTTCTGATTGTTTTTTTATTTTTTTTGGAGTTTATCTTTAAGCCATAAATTGGATTGACATACTAGTTGGTTGTCAAATCTAATATCAAACTCTATAGTTGCGTTCAGAAACTTAATTTGTGACAAAACTTAAGATTTATCAAACTTAAAAAAAATATCTGATACAGTTTACAACTGAAGCTAGCTAAAATTAAGTTTCGCGAAGCCGACTACGAAAATCAGTACTACTACCTAATGGTTTATTAAATTTTTGTCGCGTTCGCGATTTACTTTTGTTTGTTTTCGAAACGCGAAATTAGATCCTCCAAAGCGCACGCGAAGACTATTTTGATAGATATGATTGAATTTGAACTTTATGCAGCGGTAATAAATTGCAAATTGACTCTTTGACGTTAGGAACACACCTAAGTTGCTTAGATTATAATTTAATATGAACTTTATTGTATAGCTATAAAGTTCAAATTGACTCTACTCTCCATCCGTCTTACGAATTTTCGATCAGGACACGTGACCCTGACGCGAGTTTAACATTTTTTACCCATTCCAAAAAAATGCACAACGCCGCTAAAGAAGTTTTCACTTCAAAAATTTAAGAGCCATAAATTTTGCAAGATTTAATTGCATTTTAGTAATTAGGTATAGTTTAAATTGAAATTGAAGGCTTTTGATATTCGAAAATTATTTCATTATTTCGGTGCCTTTGAAGCTTTCGATTTGTTTTGATGACAAAAGAACAAAAGCGGATCAAACCCGCGACCTCCAGATTGTTTTACACACCACGGTTATTTACTCGTAGTTACTATAGTATTAGGATTTAGTTGAACGAAAATTAAAAATAAAAACCAATACGAAACTTATGGTTCATTTTGCAAATTAAAGAACAGTGGCAGCGGGCCATACATGATTTTAGTTGATGATATTTTGTGGCGTTTGCCAAACAAAAACACACGAGTATTAGACTATTTTAATTCATCATCATCATCATCACCACATGAGCCCACTGCAGGGCTATGAGTCTCTCCTCTGGGTGATGAGGAGGTATAGGCCATAATCCACCAAGCTGGCCCAGTGCTGGGTGGTGGCTGCCAGAATTTTCAGGTCGCCTCGATGGCTTCTGACAAACCCAACGACTACTGTATACAGTACCCGGGACCGACTGCTTGACGTGCCCTCCGAAGCACGGAAGTCGTCGTGAGAAATGAATCGCGGCGGTCACCCATCCTGTTACCGACCGCGCCGAACGTTGCTTAACCTGTGATATCGTATGATACCCACAGTAACCACGGCGCCACGACGACTTCATTCCTCAGTAACTCAGTGAAAAAAATACAATGTAGACGAATTGTTTATCTGTACAAGGTCAATTTTAATTAGCGAATCACCTCTTGCAGGCAGCCTCTCCACATCAATCCCAACAACATTTGTTCTACGAATGAAACTACTTATTAAATGATGCTAATGATACTATGACTATTTTATTCCATTCTTGTTCAAATACTCTGGTCCCAGTTTGTCATGTTCGTATTGTGCATCCATAGCTAATTGCATCTGCTATGTAAGCAATTTGGTTGTGGCATGACATTGGCTCTCACAATTAGCTGTCTTGGGTTTGTTTTTTTTTCATGTCACGGTCAATTTGTACTGTACCTATTTGTATTAATTTGATAATTCTGACTGAAAAAGAGTGCCAAGAGTTTTTTCCGCCGGCTTTTTTTGTCTCTTGGTCTACTGTAATATCTTATTTAACAACTATCAACAACTAGTTAAAGCCGAAGTATGTGATGACTGACTTCATCAAGTGTTTTGTGAAATTCCTAAGATGAATAAAAATTTTTGATTTTTTTTTTTGAATTCTTGATTAATCGCGTATAATTTACTGCGGGGTCTGCAAAGACACCGAAACGTCGAGTTTAAATGTAAAATATAAATTATACGCGATTAATCCGGTTAAAAAGTAGTTTTATTTAAATTACTAGCTGTGACCCGCGACTTCGTCCGCGTGGATACCGTTTATTAGAGTTGGATAAATACTATTATTATATCCTCCTCGAAGTTAAAACTTACCTTATTCTAAATTTCGTCAAAATCGACTCAGTAGTTTAGCTGTGAAAGCGTTACTGATAGATAAACAAAACCTAGGTGAAACTGCAGTGATCCGCAGTTTCACCTAGGTTTTGTGAAAAAGTATAGGTAGGTAGGTATATTACATAGATGATGCCCGCGACTTCGTCTGTATAGAATTATTACTTCGAGTAGGTTATTTTCTTCTCCAAGGTCCTCACTTTCTTAAATACCAAAATTAAAAAGAAGAATATTCGCCCATATAATATGTATAACTCCTAACCACAAACATAGGTAGGTAACTATCTATTAGGTACATTACAAAGGCACATAGCGTTATAAACAAATCGGGTGCCAAAGTGCCTTAAATTTTAATATTGTCTTAAATTTTCGCGATAACTATTATGTATGACTATTAAATAAAACACTTTTTAACCGGATTTATCACGTATATTTACATTTTAAATTTTTACAGTCGCTCGTGACCACGGGGTCTGCAAAGACACTGAAACGTCGAGTTAAAATGTAAAATATAAATTATACGCCATTAATCCGGTTAAAAAGTGTTTCATTTAATGCCTTCAATTTTACTTAATTCATGCAATATCTTCATTAATTATACTTAGCTTATTGTTATTCTAGGTAAAGCTAAGTAGTTTTTGCGTAAAAGAATAGCAAAAATCCATCCATCCAGCCATTATCAGTGTACATACAATACTACCTATAGTTATGTATGGCTGCTTTTCACTGCCAAACGGCTAAGCCAATATTAATGTAATTTGGTATAGTAGTTAAAACATACGTTACTTTTTATTCCGAAGAAATCTACGGTTTCTGACTTCCAGAGGCAGAAACGATAATGAAATAAACAAAACCTTGATTTCCATTTTATCTCTGTATGTACAGAAGGCAGTACATCAAGCGTTACAAATCTGTCAAAATTTTTTACTTGAATTTGAACTCTATGCCCTCGATAATAAGTTAAAATTGGTTGGGGAAATTTGACAGGTAATGTAACGCTTGTTCCTTCTGTACCTACCTATATTAAATCGCGCTCGCCTCCCGCCTTTATATACCCTACCGCCGCGAGCCGCGTCGAGCGCGGCAACCGTTACGCAAAAATAATCCCTATATCATTCAGTATTCACGCGCGATGGGTTATTAGCGTATTTCATGTATAAGTTTGGTGTTTCTATGCCGATTTCCATGATTCTTTTTTTATTCAATAGGTAATAATGTTATTTTTTTTTAATTAGGGATGAGTGAGAGTATTATAAACGTAAGAGTAAACAAAAATACTCAGAAAGCTCCGAACTGCTAAGCTATCGGGATTTACACGTGTTATTGTGAGTCAACCATAAAATATAGATATATACTGTTGTGGGAAATTTTTTATACAATTTTATGAAAAATATTTCTGTCATACATGATTTCTATGTAGCTTTAACCATTAAGGCTGCACACGCGATGGAAGCTTAAAAAATGAAGTAACTTCTCCCGTTTTTCCAACATTTCCCTTCACTGCTCTGCTCTTATTAATTGTAGCGTGATAATAAGTATACTATAACCTGCCCAGGAGTATGAAGAATAATTTTACCAAGTTTCGTTAAAATCCGTCGAGTAGTTTTTGTTTCTATAAGGAACATACAGACAGACAGACAGACAAAAATTTTACTGATTGCATTTTTGGCATCAGTATCGATCACTAATCACCCCCTGATAGTAATTTTGAAAAAATATTTCATGTACAGAATTGACCTCTCTACAGATTTATTATAAGTATAGATAGATAGATATAGATGAATCGTGAAAACTTAAGACAATATTTGTTCTACGACTTTGTAAAATTATTAATTTTCGAAATTTAAGTTTTCCCATAGAAAAAAATTTTATTGGCTCTAAACTGGCGTCACTCTATTTAGAGCGGGGCGCGTGGTTGCGGGGTGACTTGCAAAATACAGAGTAATTAATTATTACGGAGGGAGCAAAACTTTGTTTATTTTTCGTATTTCGTATTATTTATCATACATACATACATAACGTCACGCCTGTATCCCTTATGGGGTAGGCAGAACACCAGAGGTTACAAGACCATCTGATATCACGTTTGACAAAGAAGGTTATTACGGGTGGCCCATTTTGGTACCGAGGTACACTCCGCGGTTTATAACACCCTACTAACCACTGAGTACAACTGCATTTACAGTTTTGATCAAAGATAAAGTTTGAGCCAAGAAAAAAATATTTTTGTGGGCTTCACGCGCAAGCCATTTTCTCTCTAATATTCACTTACAAGACAAATTCATAAGCCGTTATCTATAACTGTCAAGTCGAACTGTCAACGTCGTGTTCATCAACTCGACTCGACTTTTACTTTGTTTATTTTTGTTGTTGCTTTGTTATTATTAATTATTCGTTAAGTATACATTAAAAAGATTGTAGATTTCATCTTTTTAATAAATATATCAGGAAAACACAGCACAGCAATCGAAAAAACAGAAGGACAAAACGTCAGTGTCAAAACCGTTTTTTCTAAGCTGTGTTCATATTCACCGTGATTCTTTCCTTAGTTTGTTACAACTTTCAATAATTTATTTCATAAAGTTAATCCTCTCTTTTGCAAATATTTGCATATTTCCGAGTTCCTTTAGTCCTACAATTTGGTGCCCATGTACCTCACGGTACTAAAATGGGCCAGCTTGTATGACGGCAAATTGACCTCCTTTGGAGGTATTATAATGATGGAGAGAGACTATTGTAGTGTCAGGGGGTCAGCCTATCGCCCACAAAAACGCCTTTAAAACCTCTGTCCCTTAACTGACTTTTACAGTATGCCCGGGAAGAGAAACAGCTGGCACATTCTATGTTTTTCTTTCGCTCCCAGTCCAGCATTGAAGCAATATTTATCAATATCAATATTTATCAAGGTTTGTAAAAAGACGTAGAACAAAATGTTGTCGGGATTAATGTGAACTAGACTGACTGACTAGAGGTGAAGGGTTAATTAAAATTAACTCTGTATAATAATGTATTTATATTCTAGATTCACCCCTAGTTCGCTACATGGTATCTCATAACACAAGCTTTGCTTACTTTGAGGCCATGTAGTTGGTGTGATTGTCTAGAGATTTTATTTATTTAACTGTTAATATTATTTGATTTTCAACTTATGTGTACCAAGCAAACGAACTTATGCAACATCTATGTATATTGAAACTTTGAACTAATTCTATGCTAATAAGATAAGTAAAAATAAATATTTTAGATTTAATATTTAATATTTTGTTCCAAAAGTTGAATTTATTATTCCTTATTTTGACTTAGTCAAAATACTAGATCTTTACATAGACTAGTTTATGTAAATCATAAAATATTTCTTAACAAATAAATAAATAAATAATTCTCACACTCACACAGCATTATCTAGCCCAAATTAAGTTTCTTAAAGAACTTGTGTTATGGATACTAGATAATTTATATACTTAAGAAATATATAAACATACATATTGAATAAATACATATTTTTTATTGTCTACTTCAGTTTCAGACAAAGGGTGGAGGGGGGAAAAGTAGGCAGGTTGGGTGAGGAGGGAGGCTGAAAAGTACATATAAACATCCATGACTTGACGGCTAATATCTGTGTTCATCACACCGATATCCGCCGCCGCCGGGATTCGAACCCAGGACCTCTGGTATAGAAGGCAATGTATGTTACCACTACACCAGCCGGTCGTCAAATTAATACACAATTAAATGAAAGAGCTTCATAGAACTCTGTCATTATTGGGCGTATGTATACCTTTCAAACTTAAAATCATCTAAATTTTATAACTAAACAGTTCGATATCCGAAGATTTATCTATTGTGAAGGTTTTTATCAGATTGGACTTCTACAGTTGAAATTCTGATAGCGAGGTACCTTCGACCGAATATTTTACTTCGTTTGGTACCTTTATTCTATAATTTTATTATGCTAATGAATTATGTTACGGTTCCCTAAGACCTTCTTTACCTTTTTAACTATTCATGGAATATCATCTTTAGTTATCTCTCGTATTGAAATTTTTGTGATAACGGAATTGGTAGCTCAATTAAATACTTTGAGAAATTTCATATTCTTGAAAACATTTTGACTGTAAAGAATGTTTTATTAGGTAACATTGTAATAATAAATAGTTCAACAATGCATCACACATAGACTATTGAAGAAATAAACTTTATTTTATTTTATGTATTGTCTTTTACGCTTAAAGTAACACATTTTCTATTTTTGTACGTAATCCATACTAATATTATAAAGAGGAAACCTTTGTATTTTTGTATGTTTGTATTGAATAGGCTCAAAAACCACTGGACCGATTTCAAAATTTCTTTTACCTTTACTTAGAGGGATTCTTCCGAATCCGTATAGGCTACTTTTTATCCCGAAAATCCCGCGGGAATCGAAATTGCGCGGGTAAAACCGCGCGCACTAGCTAGTACTAAATAAGAGAGTATTTTCAGCCTAAAAGTTCTTTGAAGGTACCCCAAATGTAACTAAAATAACGAGCAAAGTGAATTGTTTATTGTTTATGCCAAATAATCTACTCAATAATACTTCGTTGGATTTGTTGTAGAAAGTGCCCTATTTGCGTACTTTTGTATTATAAATATAAACGTACTCTAATGGAATTTTACACAAGCTTCAAACATTCTATTTTTTATAAAAAAAAACTCAACAGTCCTTGATTTTTTTGAAGTAATGTGAAAGAAGACATTTAAAGATATATTTTAACTTACATTCCTAGCGTCCTAATTACTATAGCAATGTTTTATATACTTACGATCACATATAATTAAGTTAAGGTGCTTCCAAACATGTACATAAGGATTGAGAAGCCACATAATCATTATTTTATTTTATTACTTGTCATTTTGAGTTTTAGTATATGAATAATGATTTAGAAAAAATAATAAGTTTGTTTAAAATAGTATAATATGTATTAACGTATGTATGTAACGTCCAATTTGTATTTAAGGGAAACCTATAATTAGCCTTATTTTAAGTATTTATCAAACTTTGTATTATTGTATTATGTAACGCTGTTGGTTTTCTAAATAAAGTAAAATAAAATAAAATTTAAATCTGAACTCATCATTATTTAGGAGCAAAGTAGCTCTAATTTTGCAGCACAAACTCTGGATTTAGCAGAAAAATATATCACTGGCTAAATTAATGCAAAAGTGGCTCCTCAATCTAAACAAATTTTAATTTGTTGTGAAATTAGAAACTTTTGTTACAATTAGTTGTAAAAAGTTTGACAACATTCTGTTATGTTTTACAACGCTGGATGAAGCACCTTAAGGCACTTTTAAAAAAATATTGTTTACACCGATAAATAAATTTAAAAAATATACTTTTTTTATTTTGCAGGTTTTTGTGGAAGACGAGCGTACGATGCGGTACTTTGTAGGGCTTGGCTGGGGGATGCCTCTCATAATTTTGATGGTTTACAGTCTCGTGAGATGGTACACACCTGGTGCTACGGACAGGTATGACCTATGTTAAAACTGTTGTATTAAATATGCTGAATAAAAAAACTGTTATATATTGGTATCCTTATGACTTTAAACGTGGTAAGAACCTTCTAGTTTTATGTGTAATTAATAATATGATGTCTTTTTGAAATGACGTGAAGTGCAAGAAGTTTTGATCTCAATTACAGAGGTTCCGGATTCAGATCCTAGTTGAAATGGATTTATGTTTGATGAATACAGTAATTAGCTGCATACTGTAGTTCTTAAAAGTATATTAATATTTATTATTCAATGTGTACGTAGGTATAGTGAGAATTATATTTTTTTTTATCGCAGTCTTGTCCTTGCAATGTCTTTTTATAACAATCTCTACTTTAATCATAATGTATTTTTTGCTTTGCGATTGTTATTTTAATGTCATGTTTTGCTGCATTGTGCGACTTGCCACTTGTGATTTATTTATTTTTATTATTAATATTATAATTAGTATTATGCTCACATTAAAGCGATTTGGTTTCAGGTTGATTAGTAAACATATATGTATAAGATACTTTATTTACTAAAATTGTTAACTATTTTGCATGTATTTATAAAGTCAGCACAAATATTAATGATTCCCAGCCAACAGACTAGGTATATTTGATCTCATGCTATCCCTTTTACGGCTGCTCTTTTTGAATAGCGTTTTTGTTTTTTCCACTAAAGAACTAAAAGTCATGTGCCAGTCACCCTGTAGAACAAAGAGGTTCTACAGGGTGACTAGCACATGACCCGCCACAGGAACAGAGCGTGTAGATGGGATCATTTATAAATACCTATTTAAAGGCTACTTTCTATGTATGGGTTAAGTCTTAGTTTCGGAGATACTTCATCATTTTGTACTTTTTTTGAATTTTTCTAAAAAAGGTATTATACTAGGATAAAAAAGGTATTATCCTAATATAAAATCTTAAACACTTGTTATAGTAAAACATTTATTTTTATAGATGCTGGATGGATCAAAGCGACATATTTTGGATTATAAACGTTCCCGTTGTGATATCCCTTTTGGCTTCATTGGGTAAGTGCACTGTTACTCTTATACATATAAATAAATAAAAATAAAACTTTTATTTTCGGGCAAGTATGTTCCTCGATAGTAATGGTGATATTTGAGAGGAGACATTTTTTGACTGGACGGACAGTCCTCTCTCTAGATTTTACGAGCATATTACCATTTAAGTACTTAAACTTATCTTTTTCATTTTACTTGATACTATCTGATATTTTTACTCCATTGCTACGAAAGTAAAGTTGATGTAAAATGATCTCGATCTTGAGAAGCAGACATTCAAAATAAAACCCAAATTCATTCGTAAATTAAAAAAATATACTTCTTATTTTCATAAGAGGAACCGGTAACCCCGTTTACATAAGCATCTTCGACAATACACGATCTTTGCATACACCTTTAAACTTATTCCACTTTAGCTCCAAAATTGGTTTAAACAATTTTTCTCTAGTAGCTGACTTGTAATTTAATATTACAAGTCAGCTACTAGACTACTAGATATTAAATTACAAGTCAGATACAGCTTATTAATCAAAAAAGGCCCATGTGAATTGCCTTCCGATTGGATTCCTTTTATTTCTGAAGCACGCAAATTTCCAGAACCATTCCATGAAGTTGAATGTCAAACATTTATGTTTAAAAACTTTAGTAAGGTCTTCAAAGATTATTTTGCAACAAAATGTCCATTTGCCTCACGACCTGTGAGACAACTTTCAATTACACAGAAAGCAATTAATCAATTTTTAGTAAAAAACCAATCAATACACTGGCCGCCACGACTCTTATATTTGTGTGAGACGTAACCAGCCATCTATACCTGACATTCAAGGAATAGAAAACCTCTATAGAAATCCCATTCCAATTTCTAAGGAAAAATATGCAGATTTGCAATGCTTAAAAAAGTTTTGTAAGCCTGCTGCTCAACATTTTTATACACAATTATTACATAAGTAATTTTGTGTCCGTTGACTGTGCCTTAAATGTTTGGTGTGTCTTAGGTTTGACTTTTTTGTAAAAGAAAGATCAAAGTCACTGGACTATGATCTTTTTCATCAGTTTTGATTTTTTACAAACTTCAAAGAAAGATATTACAGTACATTATTTGTTTGATGAAGAATAAGATCTAAATAAATAATGCAATTAACTACTAGTTATATAAAAAAATATCAATGTACAAAAAAGTAAAAAGAATCATAGTCCAGTGACTTTGATCTTTCTTAGCAGTAATCCTTAGTTTGGAAAATTGTTTTTTTTTAATAAAATTTAATGTAGTTTCAATAAAAAAGTTATTGTTTTAAGTTTGTTTAAAGTTATTGTTATAAGTTTTTATTAAATGGGTTCCGGGCCATTCCTGTATAGACGGCAATGAAGCCGCTGATGAACTCGCGAGGGCAGGAGCAATGGGTAGCCGATACGGTCCAGAACCATTCTGCGGCATCCCGAAGAGCCTGACGCGTCTAATACTCACCACCCAGTGCCTCTCAGAAAGCAAAAGCCTCTGGGAACTTTCACTAGGCATGAGACACTCAAGGGAACTGATAGAGGGATACTCCAAGTCATACACAGAATCGGTAGTATCTCTTAACAAACCCCAACTACGCGCAGTGGCAAGATCACTAACGGGACACTGCAAACTAAACAAGCATATGTCCAACCTGGGTCTCACTGAAACGGCGCTCTGCAGATACTGCGAAAGCGCAGAGGAAACCCCTCTACACCTACTGTGCCACTGCCCCGCAGTTATGCACAAGCGCTCCGCTCACCTGGATAAGCACGAGCTGGATCCAAAAGAGATTAGGAGCATCGCCGTAAGGAAAATCCTAAATTTCCTGGACTCCATTGGAGTGTGCGGCGAGTTATAAATTGGGACTCACACAATAGATCTTTTAGGTCGCAGTGTGACGAGCGGACAAGACTGCTCATATAGTCCCAAAACCCCTAATAATAATAATATTGTTTGTATAATTTTATACCCCATAAACTGTAGTATTAAAAATACTTCACATTTTTTTTAAATAAATACTTTGATAAAGTTAAATAAGTTTCATCAATTTTCTCAAAACTATCCTCAAGTGACAATGATCTTTCTTTCCCTGTACCCTTCATTTAAGTTATAGTAGAAATAAACTTAATTGTAATCGGTACAAAACAAAACAGAACAGGAAAATATGAATTTAAGAAAACATTTACCGCAGTTGATCAACGTTAAGTACAATTATATTTCGTCGATTCATTCTTCAGATATTATATAACAGGTAGTCCTTTTTAGGTACTAGGTAACTTCGCACAATTTAAAGTATCATAAAAAAAAACACTGTGGTGGGGCGCCGCGTGGAATGATCCACCCGGTTCGCGCCAAGCCCTCATTCTTTTTTCGTGCGTGGTAACAAGCATACGTCATTTACTTTAATCATTTACTTAAGTTTTTACAAAATGTTAAACGTACAGCAGAAGAACAGCTTCAACATTATAATATAAAGATAAAAAAGTTGAAACAAAAAATAAATAAAAAACGGAAACAGCGAATTATTTCTACCGATGAAGAAGAAATCTTACAAGGCAAGACCTACTTATTCAGTGTAAAAATGTTATTTAAAAAATCAGAGCAGAAAATGCGTGTAATCTATAATAGATATATCACGTTAACTGCTCAATATCGTTGTGATGTAAACTTTAATAAATATTATCTGATCTTATCGATCACCTTTTGTTTTCAATACGACTACAGAAAATGCGGGTAATCTCAAGGAGATTTATCTCGTTGTCTGTAATACATTATGGGCATTATATTAATATGAATTAGACATAAACATGTCGCCTCCAAGGTTATTTAAAAAATCAGAGCAGAAAATGCGTGTAATCTATAATAGATATATCACGTTATCCGCTCAATATCGTAATGATGTAAAATTTAATAAATTTTATTTGATCTTATCGATCACCTTTTGTTTTCAATACGATTACAGAAAATGCGGGTAATCTCAAGGAGATTTATCTCGTTGTCTGTAATACGTTATGAGCGCTATATTAATATGAATTATATGTTTGTTAAAACATAAACATGTCGCCTCCAAGGTATGAGTTACCGCTACCACTGGATGATGTAAACCTGGATAACCAGAAGACTGCTGCGTCATTCACTGTGGATCAAAAGCTATCTGCAAAGACGCTCCCTAATCCGGAGCCGTCAATATCACAAGACGCACCAGGTATATCGGGAGAACCTAATCCCGATCTGGATCCAGAGCTGCTTACTGCACTTGGAGCTGCAAATTCCGATACACCCGAATTTGGCGCTAAAATACACGATACGCTCTCAAATTTATGGACACCTTTACTAAGAAAAGGACTGTCCAAAGAAGACAAAGATAAATTAACCATAGAAAATACGGTACCCGAAAACTTGCAAGCCCCAAAATTAAATGCGGAAATCTTGGCAGCCATAACTGACATAGCACGAGCACGTGACAAAAAAAAAAAAAATCCAAAACTTTCAGCAACAGCTGGGGTACGGTATTACCGCCATAAATCGAGGGATTGACGTCCTCCTTGGGAAGGAAGAAAACAAATGAAGGCCCTCCGTCACGTAAGTGATGGATGCCGCCTATTATCAGGCCTCCACTTTATGTTAACCAAAGATAGGATAAAACTGATTTTACCTAATTTGGATACAAACTTTAAACATGTTATACAAGACTCCGAAAGAGACAAAACTTTATTCGGAAGTTCAGTGCCGGAAAAAATAAAGGCAAGTAAAGCCATTGAAAAGCAGGGAGCCCTAATTAGAAAAGGCCCAGCCAAAACAGCCGCCTCTCAAATATCAACGGTCAACCGGTCGTCTCAGCAGGGAAACTGGACAGGACCTCCTCGTTACCCGTCGTTCAGGGGGGGGCGGGGAGGTCAGAGGAAACCGATAGCAGCTCAAACACAGCAGCGCCCACAATCGAACTCTGCGTTCAACGCCAAGTTCCAGCCGCAGACTTCATCCAGGATGCGTGCTCCGACCCAACATTAATCAAGGTAAATGCAGGTCGAATTAATTTATTTTATGATTGTTGGACAAAAATAACTAAAAATGAAGTTATATTGAAGTGGCTAAAGTATTTATTTAGAATACCATTCGATACTCAAATTTGTCAGTATTCTATTCCTAAAAATAATTTGTCATCATGTGAAAAACGAGACATGAAAATAGCTATAAATAAATTATTAGACTTAGGGGCTATAAAACCTTGTTCTCCTTCAAATGATCAATGTATTTCAAATATATTTTTAGCTCCGAAACCTAACGGAGAAATAAGGTTTATACTAAATTTAAAATCTTTAAACAAGTTCGTAACAAAAGTACATTTTAAAATGGAATCTTATAAAACAGCCTCGAAATTAATTCCTCGTAATGGATACTTACCCAATATAGATATGAAAGAATCATATCTACTTATAAAGATTTTTGTTAGTGACAGAAAGTACCTACGATTCGAATTCCAAGAAAATGATTCGTCTGAGCCGATCACTTACGAGTTCACAGCAATGCCGTATGGATTATCGCTAGCTCCGTGGGTATTTACAAAAATTATGCGTGAAGTAATGAGTCATTTGAGAAAACAAGGTTTTAAGTCTACTACCTATTAAGACGATCTTCTTATTGGAGATACATATGAAGAATGCATGATTAATGTAAGAGAAACTTTGAAGTTATTACATTGTCTAGGTTTTATTGTAAATTTCGATAAAAGTCACATTGTACCAAAAAAGTCAATCAAATTCATAGGTTTTATGTTCAACACAGAACAGATGTCTATTACGTTACCTGGCGATGAGCGGAATAACATTGCACAGTTAATAAATAGGTACATTAATCTTAAAACTTGTTCAATACGAAATTTCGCTAAACTTATAGGTGTATTGATCGCAGCCTGTCCAGCCACAAAATATGGATTCTTATATACAAAAATATTAGAGAGACAAAATTTTTTAGCCTTAAATAAGTTCGGAGGAAACTATGAGGCAAAAATGAATCTCAATAAGATATTACTAAAAGATTTATGGTGGTGGAAAAATAATATTAATATTATTTCTTGTCCAATCATTACTCAAAATTATAAGTTAGAAATTTACACCGACGCATCTAGGACAGGCTGGGGAGCAGTATGCAAATATAATAAATATAGTGGTTCATGGACGAACAGTGAAAAAGAAAATAATATTAACTTTTTAGAATTACTCGCGGTTTTGTTAGGTCTCAAAAGTATAGCTAGTGAAGAAAAAGAAAAGAAAGAAAGAAAGAGTCCAGAAAACTTAACCCTGATACTCGGATAGCGCTTTCCAACTTATTGTAAATAGTTTCGGGCCCATTAAGATCAACTTGTTCTCAAGTCGAGCCAAATGTAAATTATTTGTCACCTAGAAGCCTGAACCTGATGCAGTCGCAGTTGATGCATTTACAATAAGCTGGGCTGACTTGGATTTTTATGCATTTCCTCCCTTTTCTCTTGTATTAAAATGTATACGAAAAATCATTGATGATAAAGCCGAAGGGGTACTTGTATTCCCCTTCTGGCCTTCTCAGCCATGGAGTCAGCACCCACTGCACTCCAGCCTTACCCTGGGTGCCGCGAGGCTCTCCGGGCGTCGTTCAGCCGGCGCGGCTGCCCACCAGAGGCTCTCACGTTGATGCTCGCCTCGCTCGCTACTGTTCGCCAGTACAACGTCTCATTGAAGTTATGGTTTCAAGAAGTGTGGTTATGAATTAATAGTTTCGAAAAATCCATTCCATTAGTTCTTTGATTCTTAAACGAGCAATTTAATAAGGGATGTTCTTACGGTTCATTAAATACGCATCGATCTGCATTATCTCTTTTATTAGGAGAAGAGATAAGTGATAATAGTTGTGTTAAACGCCTCTTAAAAGGAGCCTATAAAACTAAACCTATTAAGCCTAAATATTCATTTACTTGGGATCCAAATTTAATACTAAATCAACTGTCTTCTTGGTATCCAAATATTAATTTATCATTAGAAAATATTACAAAAAAAAAAAAACTCGTTACATTATTAGCTTTATGTACCGGTCAAAGAGTACAGACATTGTCTTTAATTAAATTAGAAAATATTGTTTTTCAATCTGATAAAGTAAATATTATTATAACAGATATAATCAAGACTTCCGCTCCAAATCGTGAACAGCCCTTATTATCTCTCCCTCTTCTCAAACTTTCAAAGCAATATCAACATATGCCCAGTATCAACTTTAAAAGAATATATTTTTATTACAAAAAATATCTGAGGTTCAAACTCCGGGAATCTCTTCGTAACATTCAAAGCTCCCCACAGAACTGCATCAAGTCAGACGCTAAGTCGATGGATTAAGCAAACGCTTGCCACGAGTGGCATTGACATGAGCGTTTTAGTGCGCACAGCACACGACACGCGTCAACCTCAGCCGCACGAGCGGCCGGTATCAGTGTCGATGTCATTCGAAAAACGGCCGGGTGGACACAAAACTCACAGGTGTTCGCAAAGTTTTACCATCGGCCTTTAGATGATCAACAAAATAACTTTGCTTTGTCGATACTTAATCGAGACATGAACAATACTTAACCTAATATTAAAAATAGTTATTGAATATTACGTATTTTGATATTAAGTAAATTACTACATTAAAAATTATGTGTCTATAAATAGACTATCACTAAGTTTCATTAATTTAAGCTGATTATAATTTCTAGCAACTCAAATAAAGTAAGATTATTTGAAGCTCATTATGCAATAATACTAATTATGAAGTGCTATAATAATAAAATATGTAATTACATATTTATATCTTTACTTATTTCAATTCCAAGTATATACCTAAACAAAACTTTCTATCTCTGAAAATCTACCTGTTATATAATATCTGAAGAATGAAGCGACGAAATATAATAGATGATTAAACGAACTTCTAAGTGAAGTTCTATCGCTATTATATGAGTCGCTTCATTCGAAGATATGACGTACCCACCCACCCCAGAACCCATTTAAAAGTTTCGTTTAGGGTCTCTAAAGAATGAGGGCTTGGCGCGAACCGGGTGGATCATTCCACGCGGCGCCCCACCACAGTGTTTTTTTTTATGATACTTTAAATTGTGCGAAGTTACCTAGTACCTAAAAAGGACTACCTGTTATATAATATCTTCGAATGAAGCGACTCATATAATAGCGATAGAACTTCACTTAGAAGTTCGTTTAATCATCTATTATAAATTCAATTAACAAATTCATTTAACATTATCATATAG
The DNA here is from genome assembly GCA_944452665.1 of Stenoptilia bipunctidactyla. Taxonomy (NCBI): domain Eukaryota; kingdom Metazoa; phylum Arthropoda; class Insecta; order Lepidoptera; family Pterophoridae; genus Stenoptilia; species Stenoptilia bipunctidactyla. The sequence goes on along the minus strand of OX101721.1, from coordinate 43,653,325 downwards.
GTTCGGTAAAGTTTAATTTAATGTTGTTTCCAACAAATACAAATAATACAGTCTCGAGACTCAAGTATTACATTAATGATTACAATATATTTTATCCGCTCTGAATAGTCCAATCGCCGTGGATGATCTCATCGTTAAAAGCAACTAATTTACAGCTTGAATTTAGCTTATTTCGCCTTCAATTTATGCTTAAATAAAAAAATTTTGACTATGGAGGACTAAAGGATACTTAGTTGTCTTAATTTTATCTAAAATGAATAAATATCATTATTCACATTCTTCAATTTTCAATATGACATTTATTTGCTAACTTAAGTTATTAACTTAACTTTATTTTAACAATTTATGTACACACAAGTTTAAATACAATAAATAAATATATTGAAAAAAATTAGGATTAAGGTACTGCTTATCTCTTATGAAATTTCTTCCAGCAGACATTCGAAAAATTTCGTTAAAGATTTTTTTCATTTTGCATCTTGATGTGGCGAATTTGCGTAAAAAGTGACTCTTTTGGATGGCTGCTTTAAAATCAACGGTGTCATATACAGGGTTATTTTTTAGTCACCGGTCAAATTTTTTTTTACACAATAAGTTTCATTTATAGAAACGATTTTTGCAAAAGAAAGTATATATTTTTTTACAAGGAAATTAATAGATTTGTTAACAAATTCAGCGGTGCGAGCACAGAACTTTATCGCCTCGTATGTTGCAAGTTTTTAGTAACATTGTATTTTTTTTATTTTACAGTTATTAAGGAATACAACATGTTTACAAACATTCAAAATTAACAAGGCATACATTTATTTAAGCTGGCTGTGCGGCAATGGATAGATTTTCATTATTGCTTACAAACCGTCTCCATACTATACGAACATTCGTAAACATATTAGTTGATAAAGTTCTGTGCTCGCACTGCAGAATAGCTCTGCCGCCCCCGGATAAGCTTGTTGAAAAAAAAAGGGACGATTGCCCTAAAAGTGTCCCCTACTTAGTGCTAGCACGACTTCAGTCTCCGCTTGGCTAGCTACCACTGAAAACCCGTATGCGATCATATATGACCTCATCTTTTCGTACCATCAGGCGAGACTGAAGTGAAGCGCGGGGAAAGGAAAAAACCAATAAAAAAAGTTGAGAAACCAGTAACCTGGTTGTCTGGGAAAAATCGCTTGCCAACCATTAAACCGGCAATTTTTATACAACATTAAAATTAAAATATAAATAAAATATCAACATTATCCTGTTTAAGTATTTACTTTGTAATTTTTTTGCATATATTACAGGAAAACTTACAGTTAGGTTTTTCATATAGTTAAAACAATAAGTTACAAAAAGGCCATTAATCAGTTTTCACAGATTAGCGCGAAAATATGAGAAGAATTTTTTTAGGCAGCACAAAAACAACATTATACAAGTATAAAACGTAATGAAATGGTATGCAATAAAGAGTATAGCAAAGGCACCAATGGTTGACACTATTACGATAGTCAAGTGAAGAACATTGTATTTAAATATAAATTTATTTAATACATTCTTAGACTATTAAAATATTTATTTAGGAACATAAGTTGAGTCTCACAATAAAAATAACTTTTTTTTATAAACAAAAACAAACACTCTTTCACCCCAATAGTTGAAAGGGGGGAGAAAATAAAGAGTTGACACCTAGGTCTCCAATAGTTAACAGATTAGCAAGTTATACTCGGAATGACTTTATAATCAAAAATTTTAATCAAGAACAAATAATAATATATTGTATTCTACTGCAATGCTGGAGAACCCACATTTACCATATGATTAAAAATTTACATTAATTACTACATAATTATCATAATATGAACATCAGTAGGGTAAGAAAAATAAATGTGATAGTTTGGATATATTTGCGAATGTTGGTTCTAAATAGCTAAAGAATGACCCAACAGTTTCGAATGAAATTTGGCAAAGTGATAGTGTACAGTCTGAAAAAGCACATAGGTTTTTTTTATCTCGGTATTCCCACGGGAATCGAAATTGCGCGGGCATAACGCGCAAAACAGCTAGTGCACAAAAATTTGTAGAATTAATTTCACCAGGAAATTTTAATAAAACGTAATAACCTTTTTAATATGTTTCTGGCACAGACTGAATATTCAAAGTCACATTTCTGACGTATTCTCTTCTTCTACCCCAGCTGTCGGTGCTATCAATTTAGAAAAACCTACATAACAACCAAACCCAATAATTATTTGGTACTCCTGAATCTCTTAGTAATGTTTGACATGTTGTTAACCGTTGGATAAAATTATTATAGAAGGCGTTTATTTTTCAAAAAAGTTAACATTGAACCCTAAATATAATAATAAATAACGTACAATAACGCAAAACATATGAAAAGTCTTGAAGTTTCAATAGTTTACACCAATGTCAAGCATTGGATTTTTTTTATATATTGGTAACCAAAAGATGACACCCTAATAACTAGTAAACCATACATGAAATATAATCTCTAATGATTATTCAATAATTTAACTTTAAGATGTAAATGTAAAAAAACCCTTAAGCGAATTAATGTCCTTAAGCACAACCGATCGAGATTGTATGTCTGTTTTTATCGAATATTGCAAAATAAAAAAGGGTAGTAACTAATTGAAGTTATAGATGATATCAGTATTAATAAATTACATATTAGTATTTCATATTATTAAGGTATACATTGTTTTCATATTTCTAATACACGGCGTCAAGCGTGGTGCTGTGTCAACTTTTGGTGGCATTATCTTAATATGTCATTTTTATCTAGTATTAAAAAATTACACATTAGTATTTCATATTATTAAGGTATACATTGTTTTCATATTTCTAATACACGGTGTCAAGCTTGGTGCTGTGTGTCAACCTTTCTGTCAAAAAATCTTAATTTATACGACCCCAGCTAGACTGTTGGAAACAAAACATCAAACCAAGGTGACCTTGCTAGTTTACAACGTGTTTACAACAGTGAAGACGGCTGTTGACAACCAAATTACATGACCTTGGCGGGTTGTAAACGGTGGTGTTTAGAAACACAGACATACATCTACATAGACAACGCAAGTGCCACGATTTGTATTGGAACCAAGCGTGCTGACTTTTTAAGACCTATTGTGACGTCACAGCTCATATTTATTACAGGGAAATACAAAAAGATTTAGAGACACCGATGCTGCCGATGAAATCAATTATTAAGAACGATATTGATATTGTGGACTCGATTTTCTAACAGACATACATACACGTGGATTAAATCTAGAGGCGACCAACCTTGACGCTTGTTTCGGACACGCAAAGAACATGCATTTGCGTTATCCGTGTAGATGTATGTCTGTGTTTAGGACAGTATGTACGCTTGCTATTGTAAATTTTACTTTTTAGCTATAACTATAAATGCCTCGAGTTGCGGTTTTTTAGCCTGCTTTTCAACCTTTATCCTCAATTGCATACAAAACTGCCATCGCGAAGATCTTGCCAACACGAGAGATCAAAGCGCACTGACGATTTGGGGCGTGGCCAATCGTGGCCTTGGCTTGTGTTCTTGTTTGTCTCCTTGTTGGCAACCACCGTTTGTAACAGTGTGGATGACTCGGAATTGGTTGTCAACAACTTAAACTTCCTTAACCTTGGTTGGAAGCATTGGTTTTCAACGTGTTTTCAACAGTCTAGCTGGCGCTTACAAGACAGAAAGGGTACAGTACCTATAAGAAAACTGGTTCAAGTATTGTCTTATAATGAATATGCAGACATGTGTCTACACATATCCAATAATATTTAACTGTCTATTCTAAAATCAACTTTATTTATTTCAGATTTGCCAATATCAGATTTTTCCTATATCGAATATGTTTCGAAAATAAATGTGCAGTTTATTTTCGACCCATATGTAATTAAATATAATTAAATCAAGCTCATGCAAATTAAATTCTTTCATATGATAGTGTATAGGAAATGTAAATACGCATTTAGTCACGTTCCGATATTAGTTCGCATCAAACGGCTATATTATTTGCAAAAAAAAGCTTTTCGAGATTTTCGAGAAAGAAACGATTGCTAGTACTTTTTATTAATTCATTTATTTTTTCTTTATGTCTTTTTTATAAATACCTATTATTTTCATTAAAGTTCCTGCAAATACAAATGGTCTACATAGTCAGGCAAAGCGACAATATTGGCACCATTTTGCTAGGGAACCCTAAAGGAGACAAAGTCATACTCGTGTTACGAAATCCGATAACAATAAATTAATTCACTCATTAGGTACCTGCGAAGTTAATCGAATACAATGGCGAGAAAATCGGCATCAATTTGCGAACCATTACTGTGAAAATGGAAACATTTTCTACTTAACTCGATCACTATAATTTGTTTTGCACATATTTCACAGTACAATTCATCAGCTCAGACGTAAACACTAATATTACCGATAATATTTATTTGTACCTATTGAGTTTCTTCAATAGTAGGTATATAATGAATGCTCCAGTCATCTAATTTACTAACCAGCTTATGCACGCTAATTCTTATTAAAAAATCTGAAAAAAGAAAAAAAGAGTGATAGGTATTTAGTAAAATCTTTTACTAACGTTTTACCGGACACGTTTTTTTTATCGATGGCGCATGGAGTTGTATGAGCGACTTCACATATGGCACATTATTCAGTATACGTATTTACCACCCAAAATTATATCCAGTAAAACGGATCATGTGTGAACAGGCTGTAAAACTAGCCATTTATAGCAGTTTTAAATTATTTCTATTGCAGTAAATCATTTGCTCATTATCAAATATGCCACCTGCCAGTCACGATTGAGGGTTAAGCTTTAATCGAATTTAACTTTTGAGTTCCGACTTTTACATTAAGTGGTTGGATTTACCTACAAATGTCTGAGAACTTTTACTATAGGCTGTCATAAAGAAATGTATCGAATTCCAATGTGGCCCCTTATTGGAACCTGAAGTGACGCTGAAGTCAGTGACGTGACATACTGCAGCAAGCTAACCTCAATAGAAGCAATCCATCTCCCCCTCCCAGCATTAAATAGCAATTTTCTTTACCGAGTGACTTAGTGTACAGTTAACGTAAGGCGTTAACACAATACGTATAGATCTTAAAACGCTTATCCTACAGGGACTAAGTACTTAACTTTACAGAGAAGAAATGCGTATGTCTATTAAGGGCGTCCTATAAACTTGTGTACAAAATTTCAATATAATCGGGTAAGTAGTTTTAACGTGAATCATTACTTACAAATAAATAGGGAATAATCAAGGATATAAAATGAAACATAGAAATATGTTTAAGTCTTATTATTAACTGGTAGCACTTATGTTGTCTCTGTAGGAATATATCGAGTTGTCGAGAAAGCATAATAATATATGAACGCGCTATCAAACATTTAAACTCTTTAGCTCTTCAAAATTACGATTAAAACACAATTTATTTGAAACAGTAGCTAAAGATAATAACAAGTTCATAGAGATTTAATAAACTGTCACCCAACCAACATAACGTTTTGGTAAAAGGTAATACTTACCTACCCTATGTGTGATGACGTATATACAAGTGCCTTGCTCTGAGCTTAACTCGTACAATCAAAGCAAGGAAAACAGCTTTAATTATATGGCTTGAAAAAAAAATTTACTTTGGATTGAAAAAAAAATTACTGTTTATACGTCTCTTGTCCTATTAAAAACTATAACCTTATTATGAAAACCGTTGGGAAAGCTTTAGAATATATAGATTTCGAAAAAAAAAAATTGCAGTTATTTTTTATTGCTAACTAAAACTAAAATATGTTCATGTTCATCTCAACAAATTCAGCATCACGAAAAATAAAAATAAAGTGTAGCGGTTCAAATGTCATACTGTGCTACATGGCTTTCTTATATTTGCTAAAGAGTGATAACATCTTTTTCAACATGTGATTGAAATGCCTCCAACTGACAACGAGGAACCTGCAACTGTAGGTATCTTCTATATCTTCCGCTCCTGATGTTGCTTAGCTACCCCAAACAAAATCCGTCTGTAACTAAGAAAAATAATAATACGTAATTCAGTACTTAATATATTGTTTATTTATTTTATATTTTAAGCGTTCGTGCTGATTAGTCCTGAGTTAGTACTTATGAAAGTACAAGGTTCATTCTCAATTCAACCCCAAAACTTTAACAGTCACCACCATTTAATATGAAATAGGTACAAAAACATAATTTCGAGATCGAGAAAGATAGGATCTCTTCTTAGAAGTGTCCCATTTGGTGGTTGCTTGCGTTTTTTCTTGAATTGTCGATGGCAAGCTGCAATTGTAAAGGTATTACAGCTGAATATATTGCACTCTCAGTAATTGCATCTGATTTTTAGGTGGTTATGTTCTAGCGGTTCTCGGCTTTGTGGTATTTTTCGCTTCTATTTTGAGGGCTGTTGAAAATCAACAGGTTTTCAGCCACTTGACTTGAAAATATCAATACCCAATGAAAGGCAAGTTCTGGGTTGACGAAAACACATAACAACCCAGGCATTACCTAGACAGCCACCGAAATCAAGAGTCAAAATATACGCTACATAACTCGATTGAATTCGGTTAAAAATACGAAAATTGATTCGTAACCTTCAGTAACTTTACGCGGGAAAAAGCGACACGTCCACCCTCTTCGATGTGCCGAGTGGCACTGAATTTTGTATTGTAGCTTTCTAAACTTTAGTCAGTTGTTTTCAAAAATTTCATTAAATAATTGCAGAAAAGCATGAATAAATTAAAAATATAAATACTTGACGTGTTTGTTTCGTCATTCGACATAGATGTCATTAAATACTCAAATATAAATTATTCAGCCTTTCAGTATTTCACTATTTACATTGGGTAATTGAATTGCGCAATACAAAACACATTATTCCAGAAACTAGAAATGAACCCAGTTCAATGATAGATTATCAGCACTCCAAATAAATAGTAAAAATATAAGTTTTACACTAACTAATTTGGGTTGCTTCTCTAAAAAGTAAATAAATTGATGTTCTTGTTATCTCCTCCTTGACTCCTGCCATCATCATACCTACATAATTTCCGACTATGAAAATGGCGAAAATTTTGCAAACAAAAATGTTCTATGCTGCAATTGTCCTGTTTTTACATGTTCCTTGTGATTGATCATAAGTAAACGTGTTTGCATTTTCTACTTTATTAGATCTTTTAAACATTTTATACCGAGACTTTTGATTGCTCTGTTTTCTGAAATGAGTTTACGAGGATATTATACAAAAAAAGTAATTCAGATTATTGATAAAACATGTGGTGCTGATTAATAGTTAAATTTTTTCTCGAAATCCAAATTATCAGCACTGGTGCCGATAAATGGTAACTAGTAGGTACATGAATATCATTTAAATATTTTTTAATGTATACCGTTTTTATTTTATGCGTACAGTTCATTTTTTTTAGTTAAAATAGTTTATAACTTCGGAATCCAATTCAAATCATAGCATGGTGCTGACAAATGGATTAAAGCATGCCGATGATTGGTTCATCTAGCATTTCAACATCTATGCTTATTTTAAATATGAAACCAAAGATAGTAAATAAACCAAATAAAATAAATAATACACGAACAAAAATCTACTAAAAGCCTTGGATGCAGTAAACAAGGCCGTGCAAGAAATTATATGATATTATCATTTGGATCTGAGGAACACAACTAGTTGCGGAGTCATATCTCCGCCACGGGCGGGGTTTACAAATACACCGAAACGTCGAGTTAAAATTTAAAACATAATTTTTTCCACAAAAATTCGCCGGTTAAAAAGTGTTTTTGTTTTTTATATTTAAAGGAGCTATATCTAAGAAATTTTCTACATCTCGTTTTAAATCTGACTTTCTTTTTAGGGAATCTTTTCAACAACAATCTGTAAGCTACTGTACTAATTCTCCCCTTTTCTTCGTACGACAATACCTATTAGATCAAGACCTGTTAGATTTCAGGGCGTTCTTAATTAATATTGCTATATCAGTGTGAAAGTGTATCAAACGTTAGGGATTCCTCGCAAAATAATCACCTTAGAATTGTACTAGGAATTAAAAGTTATATATTCAGTGAAGTCAACAGGCAATGTAATGAATATGACTGGAATCACTAAACCATCAGAAGTTAAAGGTTTATGTTATTTCACTTTTTCCTGTTACGTTATTAAAAATAATAATAATAAAAACCCCAGACAATCACACCAACTACATGGCCTCAAAGTAAGCATAGCTTGTATTATGGGATACCATATAGCGAACTAGGGGGGAACCTAGAATATAAATACATAAATAGATAAACACCCAGACACGGAACATTTTTATTTTTCTTGTTCCGTGCGGGAATCGAACCCGCATCCACTGTCGTCTGAGGCAGATAGGTTTACCTCATCGCCAAAGTGGTCGTCAAATGCTATGTGTATCTGTAAGAAAAGATACATATATGTAGCACATAAGTATCATGAGCTTCTAAGTGGTATTGCGTGATTGATGTTTAACTACGAGTACCTCTGATTAACTAAGAGAACCAAAATCATTGACGGTTGTTTTGTTTCAGTATTCCTGATCAACGTTGTTCGCGTACTTCTGACGAAACTGAACCCTGTACCCTGCCAACAAGCTAGCGTGGCTGTTAAGAAGGCGGCCAGAGCTGCCTTGATACTGGTATGTCAACGTCAAAGTCAAAATGAGCTCTGTTTCAGCCAATTCCTAAAGAAACAAGAGGACATGACATAATACGAAAAAACGTGCCTGTTTAGGCTTGCCTTAGTGCTCATGGTTTTTCTTGAGGCAGCCTAACATACTGCATCTTACCATGATAATGGCAGTATTATATAAATTTTGCACTATAAACAACAACGATTTCACATAAAAACACTTAAATTTTCATCAACATTTGTAAAAAGCAATTCGTTATGACAACTGACGTACTTGTTGCCGCACGCCGCATTGTTGTCATAATAGGCAATGATAAAACTACTGTCGTCCTTTTTAATGTACAATTTTACTCTTGAGTTAAAAAGAAACACCCATATATTTATAAGTAACGACTTTTATGCCGAGCCCTTTGTTTCTGTAGTCATTGGTTTCAGCCCATCCGTGAAGGGTCGGGCTGGAATAGTCCTACCTCCCCTGGATAAACATGTCGTATAAAGAGACTAATCGGAATGACATGGGCTTTCATCTTTGACCTCACTATTATTTACCTTCCAGGTGAGAGTGAGGTAAATAATAAATAAATATTTTTGACACTCACACAACATTATCTAGCCCAAATTAATTTTATTAAAGAACTTGTGTTATGGATACTAGTTAACTGATATACTTAAGAAATATATAAACATACTTAGGTATTGAATAAAGAAATATTTTTTATTAGAAAATAAACTTAAATAAACATATAAACATCCATGATTTGACGACTAATACCTGTGTTCACCACACAAATATCCGCCGCTGCCGGGATTCAAACCCAGGACCTCTGGCATAGAAGGCTATGTACGTTACCCCCACACCAGCTGGTCGTCAGAGTGAGGTCATAAGCCTATAACTGAAAGAAAGTTAAGACCTCCTCGTACCCCAGGGGATAAAATCATGAACCTGAAGTTGCAGATTTAAATAAAATAGGTAGCTTATCGTGAAGGGATTGTGATTTTCCTTTTGTAAAGGGCTCACTGCAGGGCTTGAGTCGACGAGTCCTAGTTGACGAGAACTTTGAGGCTCATAACTGGTTGGTTAAAAAACAAAATGTTGACAAGCGCCACTCTAGAAATTTAAACAAGTACCTAATGGTGCGTTTAAATTACTGTAATGTAACTAGTAATGTCAGAAGTCGTCGTGGCGCCGTGATTACTGTGTGTATCATACGATATCACAAGTTAAGCAACGTTCGGCGCGGTCGGTACTTGGATGGGTAACCGCCGACCATTCATTTCTCACGGCGACTACCGTGCTTCGGAAGGCACGTTAAGCAGTCTGTCCCGGGTGGTGTATACTTGTATACAGTAGTCGTTAGGGTTTGTCAGAAGCCATATCGGCACACTGAAAAATTCTGACATCCACCACCCAGCACTGGGCCAGCTTGGTGGATTATGGCCTAAACCTCCTCATCACCCAGGGGAGAGACTCATACCCTACAGTGGGCTCATTACAAAGAGTTGAGATGATGAACTAGTAATCTAATATCCAGCGCTCGATGCCTGCGCTTGCTGTATTTGTAGGTATTACGCATGAACTGAACATCCAATATGGGCATCCTGAGAAAGCTTTTTCCGTATTTCGTCGCGAGCACGGACCGTCGCTGCACACGTTCTTTTCAACCGACTTCCAAAAAGAAAAGGTTATTAAATAGTGTGTATTTTTGTTACTTGATTGATTGGTCAATTATGAATCGATAATAATCATTATAAGTCAGAAGTGGCCCATAGAAATTTAATGGAAATCGATTCAGTAGGTACCTACCTATGTACTTAAAAAAATACGTATGAAAGCTGAGTATATATACCTACGTAGATGAAATTTCACTTCAGCCAAAGTTTTGACAAGGGTTTAAAAATGTTAGTAAAATTGGTTTATTAATGCTCTGCATTTGATAGTACCTCTCTTCGCGACACTTCACCAAATTAATAGATCAGACGAGGTATAGAGTTCGAAGACCTCATTCGTGCTCTATTTTTTATCAGAGCTTTATCAGTACCATATCTATATTAAAACTCGCCTGAGTGACTGATAGACAACGAACAACCATAACTACTAGGCGTAGAGAGCTGAAACTTAAACATACATTCCTAGAGAGATGTAGGGGTAGGGTAGGAGTGTACCAAAGAAAGTAACCTGAAATTCCCACCAGAACGGAAAACTCGGTCAATGGGTTAGGTAAATTGAAAATAAATATTTTTATATTATTTATTTATTTCCAACATTCACACCTCATTATCTAAGCCAAACAAAGTTTTTTTAAGAACTTACGCTATGGATACTAGATAGACAATGTTTATTCGCCAACCGAGTCATGAGCAAAAGCTAATTGTTGTACTCATGAAAAGACCCTAAAGGCCTCGAAGCAGCAACGTTGGTGGCACACAGAATAAAACAAAAACTTAAGTTTTGGTTGCTTACATTTCCAAGATACAAATTAATTCTTAAATTCTTAATTCTCAAATAACGAGATAAATTAATTCTCCTAGACGAGTAAACTGATATTACATGATTCAAATGGATAAATTCGTTCTGACGACCGGCTGGTGTAGCGGTAACATACATTGCCTTCTATGCCAGAGGTCCTAGGTTCGAATCCCGGCGGCGGCGGATATTTGTGTGATGAACACAGATATTACTCGTCAAGTCATGGATGTTTATATGTTTATTTAAGTTTAATTAATAAAAAATAAGTATTTATTCAATATGTATGTTTATATATTTCTTAAGAAACTTAATTTGTCGAGCAGGCTACGAGCTTCACGCACACAGGAGCAATCTCACTCACATAGGCGCAATTCGTGCTCGCGAGCTGGATTCGCGCAATTTGGACGTCCAAATTGAGCATCGATAATTTTTTGATATTATCCAAAAAACAGAAAATGTACGGATAGCTTAGAGCAGGCCACAAGCGCGCTCTACTGCGGCTCAGTTCGTGCTCGAGAGGTGTCCAAATCATGGGAACTTTTTTTTGCAGGTTACATTACTAGCAATCTATACGCACCATAACATTGATAAACCACTGCCCCATAGACAGAATCCTTATGAAGCGTGCACATTGCTGTAATAGAACTTGTAATGTAACATTCTGCGCACGTTGCGTACTTGGACACGATACTTGGACGTGTAGTGCGCAGAATGCATTACATTACATTACAAGTTCGATTATAGCAATCTGTACGCACCATTATAAAATTAAGTTCACAATCATGATTATTAATAAAAACTGGTTGTTACAAAACAAATCTCAAAAGATGTGAAGTAGGTAATGACGTTTAGAACTAGACTTTGGATCACAATAGTAATGAGAATTATCCATTTACTCGAGAAGATCTATTGTACTAAAAAAAGTACCCTTGTCCCTTAAGATTGTTAACCAATTGAAACTTCATTAATAATGCAACTTTTGCAAACACAGTCAAGGTAAAGCCCAAAATGCTAAATTATTCATTCAACAGGAGGAAAAGAAATTAACTCAATATATTTCCTAAACCAAAAACTCTAACAAAAAATATTTTATAGGGAAGTTGGATTATGATTTTCGTTTCGTATATTTAGAAAACATAATAAAATAACTTTATTATTAATGTTTTAGTGTTCTAGTGTACGGTTATTATACAGTTTACCAAGGACCCTTAATTTTTATTACAGTTTTATCTAAGCAATGGTTAAAAAACAAATGAAGTTTGGAAATGCTATGAAATTCAACTGCAAAATAATTATATGTAAATAATAAAGCTCAAGAAAATTTCTGATTAATACTAGCAACCACAGTTTCATAATACAAGTACCAGTCGCTCGTGACCACGGGGTCTGCAAAGACACCGAAACGTCGAGTCAAAATTTAAAATGTAAATATACGCGATAAATCCGGTTAAAAAGTGTTTTATTTAATAGTAAGAATCGCGAAAACTTAAGACAATATTAAGTAGGTATTTGTTTATTTATCGATGGAAATTTTAATATTATAAACTTTTGATACATTAAAATACTTTTTGAAATGCCCACTGCAGGTATTTAGAAGGACGTAAATCACCAAGCAGGCCCAGAGCTAGTTCGTGGATTTCAGAGTTTTCAAGGTGCCGAAATGGCTTTTGACAAACCCTTACTACTGCTCTACACAATCAAGTATACCTAAATAACGTGGGAACTCATTGTGATAAAATAATGATCAACGGTCACCCATTCTGGTAGCGAGCGACCGGCCCGAAAGTTGCTTATTACAAATACAGGAGCCACTACCCCACAACTTTTCCGTATAAACTTTGCTCCATTTGAAAAACGACCTTGCCTCTATTGTTACTAAATTCAAAATTTGTTTTCTTTCAGATTCCACTGTTCGGTCTCCACTTCATACTAATACCGCTTCGTCCGCATCCAAACGAGGTTGGAGAAAAGACCTATCAAGTAATATCAGCAGTTATAACGAGCTTACAGGTACATTATAGGACTCATGTTTAAATAACGCCATCTAGTATCAAAGTAAGCAATAAGGGTTGATATGCTGTCGAATAAAGTATTCAAAGTTGTTAAAAATAGCCGTTTCGGAACATGAGATCATTATTTTTGACATATGTCAGCAAATGACAACAGTGACAGGATGGTACCCCTCCGTTACTCATTCACTTAATCTTGTTATTCCGTTCGTTTTTGCGTTCCGGGGTGCTTCTTAGTCGTTTGCAACAATCAACAGCTCAACTCAAATCTGTTTTGGAAAACTATCAAGTAAAGGAAATAAATAAACAACAAAATGACAAACTGTCATTTTGACAGTTACAGTAACATTTTTTATGGTATTTTCTTGGCATGGATAGCAGTCTTATACTGCATAGTACAGCAATATGTTTTTCTCAGTTTAAAGTTCAGCTTAGACCTAAACTATTAGCTATAGTTCGCATCAGCCATTTTTTACGCGCGTTAAAAAAGCGTTTAAATAAAATATAGAACAAATGAACTTCTACGTATCTATTCACACGGCAGCGTTTTTAAATCGCGGCGTTTTTAAATCGCGGTGTTTTTTTATCGCCCACTGTTCCATTTCCAACGCTGGACGTTGGCGGTAAAATGTAATAGGTTGTATGGAACTCGGTACTCTTGTTCACACGAGCGTTTAAAAATCGCCGACGCAACGTTCAGTATTTCGCGCACCTTCGCAGCGTCAGGACGTGTCACATATCGCAATTTGCGATTACGAAGTTTATTGAAGAATAAAACGATGTTGTGGGTCATTGATACGGAATGTTAATTTAAGAAGTTGATGATATAAGTTCGCCAGAAGATCTAAACTTTTCTTTCGATGATTGTTTTTATTTTACCTGCATTTTACAGTCAGTCGTTGGGCAGGTGGTTTTTTTATTAGTGACTAAACCCGCGTTGGACATCAATCTCACCTGATGGTAAGTGAAGATGAGGTCGAAGATGACAGCACACAGGTTTAGGCAGGAAGAGAAGAAACAAAGAAAGAAAAATATTTATTACCACAAATGAAGTTTACAGTAGAGTGATACAATAGAGCCATCTTCATCAAATATTGCCGGAACAGTCGTGATGTGTTTCAGATTTTTTATGAAGGGTGGTGGTCGCTAGCCAGGCCAGGGTCCTACCTTCAAGCAAAGGTGGTATAGGCAAATGCATTACAATATAGCAAATACAATTCTTATCCGATCCGAATCCTTGAAACGGCGGCGGTCCGACCTATTCATTTATTTATTCTTTATTGTACACATGGAGTAAGACATAACTTTATTAAAAATATAATAGGTACAGTGCACAATAGGCGGCCTTATCATCTACAGACAATCTCTTCCAGACAACCCTGGACGTAGTCGTAGAACTATTTCTATGTTAGCTTACGCACTAGATCTATCATGACATACAAGATTTCTAGATTCTTATTTTCTTGGATTCGGATTGGTTAAGAATCGCATATGGTGCGTAACCGCTCTTATGTGAGAGCTCACTATAATTAATAACTCATCAAACATAGTTAAAGACATACGACATTATTTGGAAGATGCCGCTATTATTTAAGTATCCTTCAGAAGATATAATATAAATAAATAAATATTTTTGTATAATTTTCGTCTTCTAGCACTACAAACCGCCATAGCAATTCATTTGTAGGAACCATGTTTACGTCTTACTCAAGCGAGAGACGAAATAAAAGTGATTTAAAAACGTACGTACGAACGACCAAATCGCGAGGGAAAAAACGCCGCGTTAAAAAAGCGCTCGTGTGAACTAAAGTTTTCTTTAGTGTAATAAAAGGTATTATAAACCGCTGAGTGTACCTCGGTACATCATAAGGGTCACTTATACGGAGATCCTTTAAATGTTATTTCTTTTGATACGATATAAACGTACAGAAGGCAGCACAACAAGCGTTACAAATCTCTCAAATTTCCCAACCAATTTTCAACTTTATGTCGAGGGTATAAAGTTCAGATTCAATTACAATTTTTTGACAGATTTAAAACGCTTGGTCGTGATATTGAAACGCTTGGTACAGAATACCTGCTATTTATTTGAGTGAGTAAAAAATGGCTCCACAAACTTTTTTACAAATAGTCGCTCTTGAACATAGCTATTACGACACGGCATTGTTTTGTAGTAGCGCATAGTCACCTTTATTTAACCGACTTCAAAAAAAGAAGCTCCTCAATTCATTTCTATGTTTTTTATCAGAAATGAGCCGAATGTTCGGCAGAACGTTCGTATTCGGCGTAATATATTTATTAACATTCGCATTTGGCCGATCGAATATTTTAGTTTAGGAGAAAGTTTTGTTAAGTAAGACTTAAAAAAGAAGATTCTCAATTTGTCCTTACGTTTTGTAATCTTGCTACGCAATTGGTGCGCCAATTATGGATGGCTTTGATAGTACCTACTTCTTTTGTTTAAGTAACTAAAAAAGGAGGTCTTCAGTTTGATCTATATATTTTATGTACGTTTGTCCGCGATTATCTCGTGTTTAAAAGAAAGTTTTCAAAAAATATTTTTCACATTTGGAAGAACGTTTAGGTATTTTAATCGACTTTAAAAAAGGAAATTATCTATAATAATAAATAATAAGAAGTATGTACCTATGTATGTTTTTCTGTAATTATCTCACGTTTTGCTGAATCGATTTTGATACAGTTTTTTTCTTCTTTTTATTTAATTTAAGTTTTGGGCTAGCTTTTAATTTTGTCATAGTCAGTTTGTTTCCACATTGATAGATATGAGTGATAGATTTTTAGTGACAAGTTTTGGGCTAGTTTTTAGCTGAGTGTTCTTACCATGTTTTGATCAGCAAATCTCTCATCGTTTGTCAGTTTCTGCAGTACAAACAGCGTGATGACGATACCTAGACAAACCAATCTCTTGCTGCATTAAGTCGTCGTGTTTTTCGTCGGGAGTTTCATTCTCCCTTCGATGACTTATTCTTAAAGCGTCCTTCGTTTTCCTACCACGTTCATAGGCTCAACAGACCTGAACATTACAGTACTTATCAGTAATAGAATTAGGTAGTTACTGATACCAGTAGTAGCCCAAAACTTATCACCAAAAATCTATCAGTAACATCTATATATGCAGAACCTAACTAACTATGAAAAACTAATAACAGGCTCAGAACTTAAAGTAAGTACCTAAATGAAAAACCCTAACACTTAAAAGTATGAAATAAAAAAAGTAAATAAAAATATATACAACCAAAACCAACAAAACAACAAAATAATTATTCCTTTCTAAAAAAAGTGAACCGCCTTCAAAAAACCAACCCACAACTTTTTTTTAATAATTTTTGTAAACGCCACCTTTGTCCTGTACCTATTCCACTTTATTTAAAAAGAAATAATTGATTTGTTGTTTTGTTGGTTTTAGTTTTATATACTTATACATATATTTTTAATGGTATTCATTCATAATTGAGAGCGACTATGCTTTGCTGAATATGTTAGAAAATACATTAATTTCCCTGTAAAAAATACCTACATACTTTTTTTGCAAAAATCGTTCCTATAAATGCTAAACCTATAGGATATAGTGTAAAAAAATTGGCCGGTGACCAAAAAGCAACACAGTATAGTGGAAAATAATATATGTAATTTTGTAAATAGATAACGTCTATTTTATGAAGTATGCATGTCTCGTTTTATTTAATATAAGATGTTTTAAATCAGATCAACCGCACTTATACACAAGCACGGTATAAACATGTTACTAATGCATTTTTTTACTACAAAAGGTCATGTGATTTGTAAACAGTTTCATCGTGTTTATTCGTTCGTTCATTCATTCATTTGTTCCAGGGTCTCTGTGTCGCCGTCTTGTTTTGTTTCACGAACCACGAAGTAACCTCGGCGGCCAAAGCTCAATTTTCTCACCTGATTCAGACTAATGACGGTATAGCGATGACTGGTAAATATATTATCTAAGATTGATATGACATATTAAGTAATAATACAGGAAAATATTGAAAATACTTTTAAATGTATCGTTATCCAATGTGTGTCTAACTATATTCTCATATAATAAACTTTATTAACAATGATGTACTAATATTGGGCAGAGTTAAGACGAATGACTGTTTAATTCAAATAATGTATTGAATGGAAACTAATATTTTTATAGTATTAGCTATGTATGTAGATTTTAAGTAGGCAACTGTTAGTTATTTCAAATCCGAAAACCATGTAATATCCTAAGTTTTCATAGTTAACCATTCCAATTAAATAATATTACAATGTCTTGTTTTTTTATTTGAAAATTTAGTAATAATTGAACTCAACTTAAAGTACATCTTTCTAGAAGCCAAGATCACAGTTGAACAGGGTCTAGTGATTTCTTCGTAATTTATTTCATAAAAACTAGAATAATCAAGAAGACAAATTTATTTTATTTATTATTACAAACAAAAACTTAATAATGCATCATCAGTAATATAATAATTAAATTTTTATATTAATTTAAATTGTACCAAACAATGGCGGTCGACTTTTTGATCAATAACATGACTTTTGCCACAGTTGATTTTAGGTCGATTGATGTAAAGTAAAACATCGCGCCTAAAAGAAATACAAAAGACCTTCAATAGTATTATTCAACTCTGATAGCTTAGCTTTTTAACCGTGGACTATATGTATAACCATGGACAAAATATTTATTGGATACACAAATACTCTCTCCATCGTCTCCATTGCCATTTCTTAATAAGTACTCATAGGTTGCTCACTTCGCAGTTTGCCGCTCATTTAGTTAAATATTTCAAAAAAGTTTCTTCGCTTTAAACTTATTTTTACATCAAACGAAATTATTTTCTATCGATTATGCTGCTTGATTTTGAATTACCTAGTTGTAATCCTAGGAGTAGGTAATAGTTTTCTTACAAAATAACAAATTACATATATTCAATCAAAGCGCAAGCATGGCATGCATAGCTTTTGTTCTTTTTTCTAAGATATTTTATCATAACACTCTAAAATATTATGACGGATAACCGTTGCAAATGTGAAAGTAATACTTGACACAAAAATATAGTTTTTTAATAATTAATAATTTACAATGTTTGGCAAAAATTACAACTAGAAAACTGTAATGAACAGAAAAGATATGAAAGACAATAACAATTTCTCACATATAGTAAAAAAAGAAAAATCAAAAAAAGTCCTTCACATTGACATAATCAAGAATATAGGTACCTACATTTTGAGGATAAATAGATGAAATTTAAAAATGTTTAGTGAGTCATTTTAACTATAGTTTATTGTGCGGCTTTAACTCACATTTATTGTCGGAGGTGTCCGACAGATTTCAAACTCTAAGGGCATGGATCCATCTCTACGGTAACAAGGTTGCCGTGACAAGGCGCGGCGCGCCGCACGGTTTCACGGCGTCGTCGTGCGCGGCGCACTTTCAGCGTTTCATATTTGCTCTTAAAATTATCTCAATATAGAAAAGCATTGATGAAAAACGGCATACTTTTATATAATGAACCATGATGGAGATATCCCTGAAATAAGGTTAATTTCAATTTGCAAGTCAATGTATAGCAAGCTTTATGCCAAGGGCGGTAGGTTTATTCTCAGCTGACCCTACTTGGACTAACCAAACTAAACATTAATAAGTGTAAGTAAGGAATAATAACTGTAACTTATCTCTTATCCCTTCTTTCTTCTATTCTTTTCTTTCTTACTAAAACTAAAGTTCGATGTAAAATTAACTTCGCACCCCTATAATTCTCTCAAAATTCATTTCCACTACTAGCCAAACATTTCTTCTTCTTCTTTTCTTCTCAAGATTATTTTGTAGTAATAAAAGTTTCCTTGTTAAATTGACGTAGAGGATTCTGAATTTACTTTGTAATTTAGGTCAAAATTTACAGCGTACATTAGACTGGTGGATAATTGAGTTACCACAACAGTGGTAACAAAATTTCGGCACATAACATTTTGACTCATATTATTCGCATCATAGTCAATTCATAAAATAGTCCGAATTCAAAATTCTAGAACTTTCTTAAGTCGGGTTTCTATTTCAACATTTTTGTATAATGACATAGAATGAATGCTTCATATTCGTATTGATGATTTTTATTGCGATTAATTATTTATTAATTAACTATAAACTAGTACTGAAAACATTGCTCAAAATCAACTTCAATATTTTCTTTCTATATTATTGTTTTATTTACAAAACTTTGTATGTTCTTCGTTTTTTTTCGTTCCTATCAACTTTAATTATTTTAATCTTATATCTTTTTTTCCATTTTCAATGTTTGTTATTTATTTCCTTTTTATTCTTTCAGGTTTCACAGGCGGGGAAAGTATGAACACAAGAGTTAGTTTACCGTCATAGATTTATTTTTAATTGCTTGCATATTATAAAAATTACAAGACCAAAACTTCACTATATTTATATTATAAACGAAAATACTGTGAAGTCAAACACGCATTTGCTTAACTGGATGAATTAAACAATCATTTATTTAATTTATCTATAAGAGTACCTGTGCAGAAACACATTATTTACGTAAGATCTGAATGAATCTGTAAGTTAGAGTCATTCAGCAAAACAATTTGAATGAGTATGTTTCAGTAAGCTCTTTAATGTGATTTTTTGTTTTGATATAGTCTTAGTGTATGAGATTTTCGCATTCTCTATTAAGTCCCCAAAATTGCAGATTGGAGGACCGTGCCTTATCTTAATGAATCAGTCATGATTAGCTAGTTTTGCCTCATCGTCTCACATGTTATTAATAAGGGATTCGTTGTATTTTTTGATTTGATACGCATACAGCGTGCTCATACTCGAAAAAGAAACGTAATAATCTTACAAACAGGCATGAATCAGTCATTTTGAATTTCTTCATTCATTATAGAAAAGTCTTACTAAACAGCGTTTTCACTTTTCATAGAACGCGCCTATAATATACATTTTTATTGATAAGAATAAAAGTCCAAAAAGTGTGACTTTACTGTTTAATTTTTTTAGTAAAATAGAAAGACGGAGATTGTGTTTTTCTGCCAGAAATTGAGTTCTATCAGTTACAGGAATAGAACTTAGTCGAATAGTATTAAAAACCAGGTATCTACAGATACATTTACAAAACTACAATATTTACAGAATAAATTTACATAAAGTACACTGAATGTTTTATTTTGATACCCAGTAGCAAACAATATATTACACAATACATTTCAAGTAAACGATCTCAAGGGTAAATGTGTTTTTTTTTAATATTTTTTTTTCCATACATTACGATATAATTTTTAAAAAATAATTACATTAATTCACTTAAACCACATCATTATTATCTTTCATCCCTAAAGTGGGCACACTGAAATAGATTTTAATTCTAATGTATAGGCAGTATATTTGATATTGTACGTAGTGACCGTAGGTTATTTTATGATTCTGCTAGGTAGGATTAATATATATGTGTCCAATGGCGTGGCAGGTCGCCTCGTTGATGTTTCCGGACACTCTTCCACATCTTCGCGCACAGCATCGATATTTTCAGCTGAACTTGGTCTCCCAAACTTAGGTCTATCCAATGTTGAGCCAGTTGCTTCAAGGCGTGTGGCAAAACGTCGAATTGTGCGACCAATCGGACGGTGGGGAAATCGTCGACGAAATTCACTTTGTGTTTATATCACTGATGAATTATTCCGTAAGAACATTGACAAGATTATTCCAGGTTCTTGGGGAGTAAAACGGTCCATGTTTGTTTTCATTGTATTTTAAATTTGTGGAGTTCGCCACCCAGTACAATAAAAATGTTTTTTTTTAATATAACACATCCTTGCCGAGTTCAGTACCAGTAGAAAGACTTTTTTGTTTTGGTGAGATGATTACGAGACCTCACAGAAGAAAAATGAGTGATGATGTATTCGAACAACTGGAAAGCTTAATTAAATAAAATTTATGTTAATTTTGCTCACTTTTCAACAATACCAGTGCCGTTGTTAATAAAATAAACTTAATGAATGAAAATTTAATAGTAATAAAACAAGAAATAGATGCACAATCAAACGAAATAAATGGCCACACAATTCACGAAATTAAGCCATGGCTCTCTTTTCGTTACTCTAGTTTTCCACATCGTTTTAAGTGAGTATTATTATAATTAACTAGCCATCGCGCGTGGTTTTACCCGCGTAACTTTTGATTCCGTGGGATTCGGGATAAATAGCCTATAACCTTCCTCAAGAGTTGGGCTATCAAATGCAAAAAGAATTTTTCAAATCCCACTTGTAGTTTCTGAGATTAGCGCGTTCAAACAAACAAACAAAAAAACAAACTTTTCAGCTTTATATATTAGTATAGATATTATAAGTAATTAATATATAACAGAATTATTGATAGTACTTATGAATATGAACAAAATGTCATGCATAAGGTGCCATGTTATTAAGATGTTTTTATTATAAATAAAAATATCTATATTATCAATATCGACTTGGTCAAAGGGTATTTTATTTTGAAAAAGTATTTTGCAAATACCTAATTGGTATTTATTTTGAAATAGTAAATCTGAAAAGTATTTTTCATTTTGAATTTAAATGACTTTTTAAAAACATTTTGTACATATCTGGAAAAGACAAAGGTAAGTGTTTTGCTTATATCTTTATATTAGTTTTCAAGGAAACAGAGCACACAGCTATAGAACAATACTGAATAAAATCTATTAAGATTAAGACCGACTCTATTAAGATTGATGATGCCTATAGACCCAGTGACAACTTTTGCTAGATCGATCGATTTCATTCAATTAGAAATACACGTGCAGGTGAAAATTCAATATTGGTTCATCGCTCCATAACCACCGCACCCATACAAATATTAAGGACTTGGTACTCTACCTTTTATCGCCACCTAGTTTGCATCAAGAGAACTACATTAAACAACTACGCAGTGACGTTTTGAGGACCGCCAACGTTGCAACTCACATGAATCGTTCAAACAAAGTCTTCAACATTAAGAAGCGAATATTTTCATTTTATACATGTCGCAATACAAAATACAGCGTCCGCGTATAATAGTCAATAATATTTTAATAGCAAAAATTAGGAGTGATGAAAGGATCTGATTAAAAGTAATCTGAGTAAAATTTAAGTTCAATCTACATACAATTAAATGGAAACATTTTTATTACTTGCTATGTAGTCATAAACTACAGATCAAACTTAAATTTTGATCACTTAGAAGAATTTTGAAATTTTAATTAATGAAAAATATTTTTTTAAACATTTTTTTTTGTAGTTATGACCCTCTCATCAATCTTAATCTGCTATTAAAATATTATTGACTATTATGTGGCCACCCTATTTATGCAAGTTTTTGTAATCGTTTAGCACAACTTTGTTTACATTACTTATAATTTGATAAACATTGATTCTTTGATTCTTCTTAAAGAAATAAATTATCGATATCTACAAAGAAGAAAACGGTCACCCTATAATTAACGTACTCGTACCTACCTACTTCACAAATAAACGAGTTACCCGATACATTAATTATACTAGAAGAAGGTAATCAAGGTGAGGCTAATGGATTTTCATAATAACATCTTAGCCGATTGGTACTAGTGTTTACGTAAGAATTTTTTTACCCTAAAAACAAAAAAAAAATGTCCCGGATTCTATACTGCGTGTCAGTTTATTAGTGGTTTTAGAGACATTTTTTTGTATAAAAACTAATCGGTAGAACTGAACTGTTATTAAAATATTTTAATTTTATAGTATAATCGAATGAATCCTATGTGGAAGTTTTGAATCTAAAATACTCTAAGAATTCAAAAACTTTATCATATTTATCAATGAAAGTCTACTTTTATATCCAGTACATGAAACAAAAAACTTTTATTTAAACATTATCCTCCCAAAAACAAGAAGATTAGATTTGTTAGCGTGCAAAATTTCCACGAAAACAAAAATGTCACTATGAAACTTGGTATGGAAGTTATAAAAAATTATACATTTTATTAGCTCTCTATGAAGTAGATATAAAATTCTAACATGACTGTTCAAACGCGAAATAGAAAATACAAGCAATGGAGTAGGCAGCAAGTAGAAAAATTAAGGTTTTGTAGGTCAAAACCTCCAGGTCTTCCAAGCTGCAACCTGCAACTGCGGACGGTTTTCATACAATTTTCGCATGTTTTCATGCTTAATTATGCAGAGAGGTTAATTCTGGCGCGTGGCATGCTCTAGGCGGACGCTGCTGCTGAGTGGATACGTGTGGTCTAAACTTAGCTTCTGAAACCTGAATATTCTGATAGCAAATCAGCAGTGCGATCACAGAACTTTATCGAATCGTAAGTTAACGAATGTTTACGAATGCTCGTATAGTATGGAGTCGGTTGCAAGTTTTGAGTAACATTGTAGTTTTTTATTTTACAGATATTTATGTGAACAACATGTTAACAAACATTCAAAATTAATAAGGCACACATTTATTTAAGCTGGCCGTGCGGCAATGGATAGATTTCAGTTTTTTCTTAAAAACCGTCTCCATACTATACGAACATTCGTAAACATTCGTTAACTTGCGACTCGATAAAGTTCTGTGATCGCACTGCTGGGGTTCAATGAATTTCGAGATGTAAATGGCATTAAAATTAATATCTCAAACCTTTGATTTGTTTCTTGTTTTTCCATTGTTTTTCTCAGAATCGTGATTGTTATAAAAAAAGGTAATTTTTCTTGAAGTTTAAAAATGCGCATTAAAGCAGTAAGGACTGACTTTTTATTTTCGCTGAACTGGCGGGTCGAGTGAAAATAAAAAGTCCCAAATAAATGACAATATTGAAGTGGAAATTGTATTGGGATTATATTAATTTGCCTCACTTAGTTTGAATAAAAGAGATTTTTTTCATTTAGGCATATATATCTTTATTAAACGTTAACTTAATGATATGTTTTAATAAATTAATGTTACAACAATAGAATATTCATTATGTACCTACCTATTATAATATTTAATTGAACACTTAAAATAAATTATTTCAATATGGATTTTGGCAACATTGCGCAATTTCAAAAAAAACAAACTTCTTGAGTTTGTTATGTGAAGACTTTGCTTTTTGGCATAATTACATTACATACGGCCTTGGACCATATTAAAATAGAGACGCAGCTTACTTTTAAAAAGGGCTTACTTGACTTGAAAACTTATTTCAAGAACCTTTATGATTGGTAAAAAAATATTGCCATATACTAGAAAAATCAAGATAAATAGTAAAATTTCCTTTTTGGATAAGTTTTATTGGAAATATAAACTTAAAAAATTGTTGAAAATATTGTAATTCCTGAAATGACCACATACAAAATTTGCAAAATATGTGATCAAGAAAGAACCTTATTATTTAGGCCACATATACCATAATACAGTGTAATATTTTTTTGAAGTCGGCTATAAGATGCAGGTATTTTTCAATCGCAAACTAATATACCACTAAAACATGCTCAAAATGATTCACTTGTTATTAATTTCTAATATTTTTTTAAAACTCATAATACCATTACAAAATATAAAATATGTCTTCAAACTATTTGTTACCCGAAATTTGGAAATAATCTTTACGTAACATGGTAACACCAATGAACATTATTATGTGTTCCCAAGTGTGGGGTCACGCACGTGAGTAGTCTGAAGCATGAATACAAATTTATATGGTTCATTAATTCAAATATTTGCAAAAACTGACAAACTAAATATTCAACACATTTAATGTTTCGAGCCACCGGAGTACTGTTACGGACTACATCCACTGTCTTATCACGTAAATATTAGCGATCAGCTATAATGGCGCAGTCATCAGCCATGGACGCGCGAGCCATTGCTTTACATCGTAAACGACAGCTGTTCAATCGTCCGTTGATCGCAGAATGCATTTATTGCGACGATACTAGCGCCAAAATCAATTTGGTAGCTAAAAAAGAAACTAATAAAATGTGAAACAGATGTTTGCTTTTAAAATTTCGCAGAAAAGTATGAAAGTCAAAGGGATTATATGCACTTTTAGTACATCGATTGAGGCAGCACAGTCGTCGCATTGCTATGGCTTTGTTTTTGCTGTAACGTAATACGAATTAGTTCTTTGTTAGCAAATCTTGCGCAATTCATGCCATCATCGCTTTGTTCTTGCAAGTTACGTGATAAGGCAGCCGATTCTTATACGATCGGAATCCGAGAAATTTCTTAGAACTATTTCTATAGTCGCTTACGCACTACATCTAGCATCCGTCATCTGTCATTTCATACAAAATTTCTACATTCTTGTTTTCTCGGTTAAGAATCGGAGGTACCGCTCTTATTTTTTTTATATAGTCTTAGGCGTCGTCCTAATTGGCAGCGATCGTACGATGGCGCGGTGCGTTCTCGTCGTGCGATGAATTCAAACATACAGATATCTTCAGAGTGTCCTATTTGAAATTCGCAAGTCATGTACGAGCATCTGTATGTTTGAACTCATCACACGACGAGAACGCATCGCGCCATCGTACGATCGCTGCCAATTAGGACGACGCCTTAGACTATATCTAATATATGTAGGTATGTATACAGGGTGAGTGGTGACAAATTTTAGACATTGAAAGAGAGCGCTCTATACTCGATTCTAAACATTATTGTGTAATAAAAGTGGGTACTTAATTTTTCAGCAGAATTCCCTATAAGTAACTCAATAAAGAGTTTTACTGGGTCGAGGACCATGCGATGCATGATGAATTCTTATCTTTCGGTAAAGTTTAGTTTAGAAAATAATTAATATTATATTTTTATTCTATACTTACTCTTCATTTATGATCTCAAACTATCATGAATTTCGAAAGTGACCTACCAGTCACCCTGTATGAAGGGCGACAGCAAAGAACTACAAATTATTGATTTAAATAATTTCTATATTAAATAAGACTAGGCATTTTTCTTATAAGTTATATCTTCTCAACAAACTTATGATTAACTGCCACAGTACTAATGTTAATAAATGCATCTGTTTTATAAATAGTAACTTATCAATACTTTTGTAACTTAATAGTTAAAAATTGACATATATTTTTATCATAATGTTAAATATCTGACACACAGCATTTTAATTTAAACGCCATTAAGTTAAATTTTTTACATTTTGTTGGCATACATTTATGAATGCATTAACAATACATACTAACGTGGTATGAATTTTATATTTCTATGACATTTCTACGAAAAAAATCATATGAATTCACGAAATTTCTCTAGCAGCAGTTTTTTTACCGTTCTCATGACAACAAATTTTATGCTTACATATGACAGCTTATAAAACAAATCCATTTCACACTTTTTTTTCTAGGTAGGTCAGTATGATACCTAATAGTGTTAGTATAAAAAAACCATAAATATTTAAAATTGTAAGAAGCTAAACAGTATTAATTTATTATTGACATATTGTTAGTTACTTCATACAAGCGTACAGTCACGTAAATTAATATGTACACACGTTGCAACTTATTCGGTCGTGATAAAAATGATTAATGTGGGTACAAGTTCTTATTTTTTTAAACGCACCTTATTATTAATATTTTTGGTTTTCATTTCATTTCATTTCCATTTTCATTTCATTATATAACATAAACTAGATGGTACCTATGATTTCCTGATTTTCTTCATTTTTAACATAAAAAGCAAGTAGATATTTGATTGACCAACATAATAATATGTTAATTATTGCAAACGATTTAAATAACAGATTTTCCTTACAAGTAGTCTGAGTCAATTATTATCCTCAACGTTGATTTATAACTTTAATCTTTGATTCTAATAGAATTATTCTCAGCTGAATAAATGTAGTTGATTCACACCAAGTCTATACCTTATTAAAATATATAAGGTTTGAAAAATATTTAACAAGTTTTATTAAAGATGCTCCTATGTCAATGGTCAAATTAATGTACAAAACCAAACCTAAATTGCTAAGTAATTAAAATTTGGTTTAGATACCTATATATTATAATAAAATACAACTTAACACAACTTGAATAAATATGTAAATTTTAGGTCTAAATTTCATATACTTTTCGAGGAAGATCAAAACTATTATAGTTATTTTGCTGCAATAGAAATTAACGGACTAATTGTAAACCAACACTTTTTCCTCTCAGGAAAATATTTAATAATAAACCGCAATCACATTTGATTCTCAATTAACAAAAGGTTACGTCATTTTTCTACTATAATGAATACATACATACATAACCTCTCGCCTGTCTCCACTTGGTGTAGGCAGAGACAAGGGAACACCAATTGCTGCGATCCAGACATACCTCTTTCGCTTCTTCCACGTTCATCAATCTTTTCGTACGTGATCGCCGGTTACGGGTACTTTTGACTAGGCCCTTTTTCAAAATGTCGCCGATTTGATCAGCTTACGTTCGCCTAGGCCGGCCCCTTCCAACAACACCATCCATTCTTGTTCCATTCTTAATTAAATATAATTATAATACCATAGTTTATTAGATAACTGTTCACTACCTTAATAATCATTTTTACATAGCAACATCTAGGCGCAAAATAAGGAGAGTCATCGAAATTGGAACCCTATGAATGCTTTTTTCACAAAGCTATAAGCTCACAAAAATATTTAGACCCATGACATAAATGTGCAGGTCTTACAAACATTAGTCCTGCAGTTAAAGTATACCTAAGAACCCTTAATTTATAAAACAAACTGGAATTGTGCCCTTGGTAACTTACTTACTAAATAAAAGTCGAACAAAAATATATAACACGTTTCTCAATAACAAAGTTTCAATTAAAACCTAACACTCTACTAAATACATGATAATATCACAAAATCTGCATATCACAATGTTTCAATAATGTCATTATGTAATCATTTACATAAAAACTTCAAAAACCCGCACATCAGAGTAGCCCGTTCCAAAATATAGTTCACGTATCATACGCCATCTGACATACAGAAAACAGCAAAACGAAACTACGTTACTTTAAAAAACCTCGTAAACCTTAAAAAAGGTTTAATGCCTCTGAATGTTTCAGCATAAAGCATTTCCTCTGTCTAAAATTACTCCTACTTCGACCAACACTGCGAATGTAATGAAGATGACGTACAGGACAGATAAGACGTAACCAACAGATCTTTTCAGAGTGAACTTTCCTATGAGTAGAGTGATCCACAAGCAGGTGACAGCCACGAGAAGGGAGCCAACGACAAAGTCGATCCCGTTAGAGTTGATGTGAACAGCTGTTTGTTCTGCATCCGAGGCAACCAAGCTTAAAGTCTTAATCAACCAGGGAAGTCCGAGAGCAAACAAAATGGCCAACGAGTTGGCTCCTAATGCATTCGATACTCCAATTCCTCCTTTACCTGAAACATAGAAAATTTGTGATAAGTATACCGTTCAAACTTTCAGTTTTTGGGAAGTTCCATTGAATAACTAAATTAGCTTCTATGACTAAAAAAATAATGGTCTAAACTCCTTTTTCCGATCATTATAAATGTGTTTAGTTGTTCAGTGGTCGTTTGGCCAAAATTTACTAACAAATAGATTTTATAAATATGTACATTTGACGCAAGCGATACCACGGCCGCTTTTGATAATAAGATAAATCAATAACCAAAATAGTATTCAATTAAATAAACAAAAGACAGTTCGTAGAAATAAATATACGCATAGCAAACTTAAAGGACAAATGTTAACAAAAACTTTGAAACATAAATCGCCGATGAAGAGTCAATAAATAATAACTGACATTTTGGCCATTTTCGTTTTATTGAATAATTCATTGTTAAATATAGTAATACAATTGTTGATTAAGGTATTGGATCGATTTCTTAATAATTTTCCAAGAAAAATAGTAATTGCAATATATACTAAGTGTTGTTACGTCTTTTATGATGGCAATATATACTATCTACGACTCATCACGTTCACTCGTGTTCGTTGTAACAGGCGTACTAACTGTTTGCGACCTGTCGATTTGGCGCCATTACTGAGAGAGAGAAAGAGAGGAGTATACAAAATACGAAATGACGACGATGACACGGCCGCTACTTAGCTTCGACTCGACACTTAAAAGTTCCAGGACTGTAGTGGTCAGGAAAAACAGACGCAGGCAGATTGTTGACTGACCTTGGCAATCTGTACCAAAAAGGAACTATCGAAGCGTTTTGTTCGACTTCTTGGTAAATCCACTATATAGGGATGGAAGTTCTGTCTGCGTCTGGTAGTCCGGTGGTAAAAAGGGGTGGGTTCAATTTGGTCAAAAAGAGCACTCGCACACTCACCAAAATGTAGCCGATACAATACTGTCAAACAACCAACCTTATGACGATACTCCAGCGTCTGCAATTTTTTATTTGTAAAATTTTTGGTATTTATGTGTTTACGGGCTCTTCAGTCAACAGAGTCCAGCGTTTCGAGCTGGTATTTGACAGAACCATCCCAAATGTGACAACAGTAGGTACTCCATGAACAACCTCACTTTTGATGTGTATAAGTTGAGCAGCCGTTCAGGGCTGAAGTACCGCCGGACCTTCGAGATGATACCCAATTTTTTGGAAGCCGTTTTAGCCATAGACTCAATTTTTTGTCCGAAGTTTAATTTGGAGGTTATAGTGACGCCCAAAAGCCCTAGTTGGTCGGTGATGGGAACAGATACCTTCTGGAAAGTGGGCGTAAAAGTAAAGGTGCTCTTTTTGCCGAGAATAGACACGCTTGTATTTTGGAGGCGTTGAATTTGACCAGGTTAGATTCGCCCCAATCGGACACATTCCGCAAGGTCGAATCAACGCGCTCAATCATAGACTCTCTCAAAACCTGGATTTCATGGGCGCTCGTTCGCGCTTTGGATATATCTCTCAACAACAATGCTGTCATCAGCATATCCAATAATGCCAGGTGTTAGGAGGTCATTAATGTGCAGCAAGAATAAAGTTCAGGGAGAACAGATCCCTGAGGTACCCCGGCATTAATTGGTATTAGGTCAGAGGCGTAGCCGTCTAAGACTACTCGAATCGACCGTTCCCTTAGAAAATCAGATATACAGTCGCAGATTCCGGTCGGTATGCCATATGCTGGAAGCTTGCTTAAGAGACCATCATGCCAGACCCTGTCAAAGGCCTTGGAGATGTCTAAGGATACAGCTTTTGCTTCACCATGACCCTCCAAGGCCATAAGTGTGTGGCATACACGAGAAGATCGCCGGTCGAGCGTCCACTGCGGAGACCATATTGGCTATCGCTTAGGAGCTCGTTGGTCTCAAGGTATGCCAGGATTCGATTGTTCAATACACGTTCCATGACTTTGCAAGGAAGGAGTGATTGAAATTGGTCGATAGTTTACAGGATCAGCACGACTTCCCTTCTTCGGTACTGGTTGTACGTTAGCCAGCTTTCAGGATTTAGGGACTTTACCAGATTCCAAAGAAAGTCTATAGAGACGCGTCAAAACGGGAGACAACTCAGATGCGCAGCGTTTCATAACCACCAGGAATACCATCTGGTTCGCTACCCTTATTCTCGTCTAGGTGCAGCAAGCATTTAAGAACCTCCTTTTGGCGAATATGAACGGTACCCGTTGTAGGACCGAACTGAGGCAATTGGGGTGTGATTTTTCCTTGGCTATCTAGACGAAAATGTTCCGCAAAGATACTGGCAAATAAATCCGCCTTTTCTTTAGCGGTGTGGGCCAGAGAACCGTTAGGTTTCCGCAGAGGTGGCAGCGACGGGCGACAAAAGTTCGTTTCGACCGACTTGGCGAGGGACCAGAAAGCTTTACTTCCCGAGGGGTATGAGGCTATTCTGTCTCCGATACAGCCTATGTGGGCAAAACGAGCTCTTTTGATCACCTTTTTGCAGCATAGTACCTTTTCTTGTGTTCATGCGAATCCACGGCTTTGCTTCTGCGAGCGGTTGCCCAGGCTTTGTACGCTTCTCCCTTACACTTTTCAGCGGAAACGCATTCAACACTAAACC
The DNA here is from genome assembly GCA_944452665.1 of Stenoptilia bipunctidactyla. Classification (NCBI taxonomy): domain Eukaryota; kingdom Metazoa; phylum Arthropoda; class Insecta; order Lepidoptera; family Pterophoridae; genus Stenoptilia; species Stenoptilia bipunctidactyla. The sequence continues at coordinate 43,622,140 of OX101721.1, read as the reverse complement.
ATGGGCGACCTTTGGTTTCAAGGGATAGATCAGCGTATTAGATCAGAAGTATTAGACCAGGTCGTAAGGTTGGAGATCCACATGTCGTTGATATTAGGGCTATAAAATATGAAAATATTACAATTGAAATAAAATAAAATTTCGATCAAGACTTTTTTTTCTCAAGCCTTTACCACAGCGGACCAAAAATATCAATGACGAAGTAATCTATAATCGATTACATTCCAATAGACTACCAATAAAAGTTATTCCTAGTGATTGTCATCCCTATTATGATTCTTTGCCTTTTGAATAAGTACCTATTCCTATCTTGATCAATATTTCATATAACTGATCCGAATTTTTCTTTGTCTAAGTTTTGACTTGATTATTGTTTTTCCTTGTTGCGTGTACTTTTAAGCAATTAATGTGCCATTTTAATTATAATAAGGTCTTTCATAACGAAATGTCTACTGCAAGTTGATTTACTTTTTTGATCTAATTTACTACCTACCTAAAGAGTTAAAAAGGTTGTTAATTTTTCTACGTAATTTGAGTTTTACTTTTGTATTTTTGCATGTTTAATTTTATTTTTCAAAAGCACCGTTGGTGTTTTTATTCTCTTGATTTTATAATTAAGATAAATAACGCAAATTTACTTTGCGATACTGTTACACAGTGCAAATAACTGCTCATTTAAGTGATTTTATTTAAATATTTATCTTTTATTTCTACTTCACTACTTTTGTAAGTATACTCCTTATTTTTTAAATAAAATTTTAGAAAAATGACATTAAAATACAAGCAGCATTTGTGTTATCTTCCTGGTATTTTAATATTTTTGTGTAAATTTAGAAGCAATTTCTTCTATCTGCACTAGCAATACCGAATATCTTCAAATTCCAACAGTATATTTCATTCGAGGAAACAATACCTTCTATATGCAATTTATTTAAAAACCAGCAATAATTTAATAAAAATTTTAATGTCGTTATACGGTAGTTGGCTTAAATGAACATTTTAAAGAATAATATATAAGAGAAAACCTTTGAAACGGACGTGGTACGTTTTTTTCGCCTCCTGAAAAGTTGCGTTTTTGTAGTTATTATTTATTGCATATTCATCGGCGAAATCAAACTAGGAATGATATAGAGTATTGATCGCTGATCAGCGATAATAGACTTATCGAGTATCTTAATAATAAAAAAAAACTAATACGCAAAAACCAAAGTGTGGTTATATAATTAACGTGTCAACAACTTATGAATCCTCATTCCGCAAATCTCTGAAAAAAAAATTGCTATTTGACTGTGCTCCCGGGTTGACTATGTTTGATGAGATGCACGATAAACTTACAGAAGCAAGACGCAAAATATTTTTGCAATCGCGGAATTTCAAATGGATTATTCAAGGATAATATGTATAATGTATTTTTGGTACCATGCTGACTTCCAAAATAGAAAAGGGCACTCTGGGAAAAGACTAATGCCCGTCTGCGCTAAACTTCCTCCTAATTCCGATCCTAAGTCGATGCTTAAGTCTGTACAGTCCGTTCGCTAGACTAGACGTAGACTAGACGTAGACTAGACGTAGACTAGACGTAGACTAGACGTAGACTAGACGTAGACTAGACGTAGACTAGACGTAGACTAGACGTAGACTAGACGTAGACTAGACGTAGACTAGACGTAGACTAGACGTAGACTAGACGTAGACTAGACGTAGACTAGACGTAGACTAGACGTAGACTAGACGTAGACTAGACGTAGACTAGACGTAGACTAGACGTAGACTAGACGTAGACTAGACGTAGACTAGACGTAGACTAGACGTAGACTAGACGTAGACTAGACGTAGACTAGACGTTTAAAAATATAGGTGCTTTCATTATTAGTAATACAAACGGTATTTTGTAATCGAAATTTAATACGGCAACCCAAGATTCATGGCAGCAAATCAAACAGCTGGAGTGAACGCACTGTACTCTGATTTTTATTGTAATTTGTCCTTTCTGACGGTAGATTTGTAATGACACGCTTAAGTATTTGCTTAAAGTTATGACATGGGAAATCGGTGTCATAACTTTAGGCAAGACAGTTACGACGACGTTCGAAAAGTTACGCCAATACGCTAGTTTTAAAAAATGATGTTATTTTATTAATATTTTACCAAGTCTATTTAAAAAAACAACATAAAACATCGTCTCAAAAACGAAAATTCCTTTCCCCTTCACTAGTTGGTATATTGACCAAACCTGAGCTACACAAGTTCCCACAATAAATTATTTATAGTGTTCTCATTACTTTTCGATCATGTGAAATGAAACAGCCCCAATGACAATAAAATTCAATCAATTCTCATTGCACGTCATAATACGTACCTATCAACTTAGTATCAAAAAGTTTAGGCATGTCATAACCAAGCTTCTGCTTAGTAGAGTTAAGTGCAGACGGGCAGCTGATTAAATGATAAATTCGCAAAGCCACATATCAGGCATAGCAATCAGATATAAAATGAGCAAAATAACACAAAAATGTGAAAGCAATCTATATTAATTGCAGCAGTTGAAACCAAGATAAGCATTATAAATATAATAAGACAGTTAATGCTTAAAGACTTTGTTCGATATATTACGCTAACAAAATTAAGAAACTTTAAATGTCATCCCGTACAGATTTTTTAGATTTTGTTTTAGAAAACTTTAATAATTTCAAAATATAATTTTATCAAACCCTATTTAAATTTATTGATGATTCAATATGCCTATGATTAAATATTCCTTTATAGCCGTTCAAAGAGCATGTCTAATAAAAAGAAAACTGTAGTAAGACATAAACAAGTATTGATAATAGTACCAGTGACCAAAAGTGACCAAAAGTCGGTATCAATAAATGTAGATGATTATATATAATCTATCTGGTATAACAGTGCTATTAGAGATAAAACGGCTTTGCAATAATTTTGATATCCATGTGGTATGATTACGTTATCATGATTGATTGATGACCGGCAGCTAATCCTTGTAACATATTATGATCTCCATGATTTTTTTTTCAGCAACATTCAGGTTAATATAGAAAAATAAGTTAGCACAGAATATAGCATAATGCAATTGCAAAGATAATCAAACAATGTAATATTTTCAATTTATGGCCATGGAAAATCTTTATTTATGGAAATAACCATTTATATGTAAATAGAACAACAGATTATCGCAACAGAACTATTGTAGCTGAGCTACATAAATATGTATGATGTTAGGAAATGGGTTAACAAATACTCTGCAATATCCACTACATTTTTTTCAGGATAGGATACAATTGTTAAGTTTTATCATAAGATTGATACGAAATGCTAATAAAAACGCAGAGCATTATATTTGTTCACTTCCTTCCTTGTACTTCGATTGTGGTTGTCAAATTACTGTTCAACGGTTTAAGTTGCCATTACACACTAAATATTTTTTTAGAAATATATCTATAAACGTTGACAAAGCAGGTTAAACAGGAAACACGTGTATAGAGCGTGTATAGATCCTTTAAAATAGACATTCGCTTTGGCTCCAAGTTAAACACAGAGTTACTTCATTATAGTTGTGTTGATATCAAAATTATTTAAATCTAATATATAAAATTCTCCAACATTCGGCCAACATTTTTTTTTTATTTATATGGCAAAACAACGTTTGCCGGGTCAGCTAGTGTACGTATAAAAATAGTTACAGTAGAAGTATAAAACAAATAAAATAAAATCCCCAGACAATCACACCAACTACATGGGCTCAAAGTAAGCAAAGCTTGTGTTATGTGATACCTCATACCATGTAGCGAACTAGGAGTAACCTAGAATATAAAATACACATATAGATAAACGCCCAGACCCGGAACCTTTTTTTTTGTTCCGTGCGAGAATCAAACCCGCAGCCACTAGCGAGCGTCTGAGGTAGATAGGTTTACCCCATCGCCAAAGTGGTCGTCAGTATGACATTAAAGTATCATTAATGCTTATGAGAACACACCTTGTCTTGACATGATGAAAATGGAGCAAGCCTCGGGAAGACACCCTCCAAACGCCAAGAAAGTCATCCCCATAACTGAATCCGGGATGAAAAATGTGTGACCTGGTGAACAAGAAAAAACTCAAAATAATCTACAATTAAATATAGCTCATGGAAATAAGGTTATTTTTATTGACAGAATTAAAACCAACCTTGTATGCTGATAAGATTAACTTTCAAAGTGTATCCACTCCTAATAGATACAATGACACGATAAATTAATAATAAGTTACTGTTTTTAGTCTGATAATTACATTGTTTCGTTGTCATGGTAGAAAGATAAATTTATTTTGCTTTACTTTTTTAAACAATGCTCAATAATATTGCACTATTATTAGAAAGGTAAAAAAAATATTTATGAATGTTTGTTCAAACACGTGAAATGAGTTTCTGCGGTTTGTTTTGAACTAGAGTACACAAAGGCTTCATTTAAAAATTCTACATTAATAATAAATGTTTACTAGCTAATTCAATATGTTATAAATAATATAAATTGTTTTTTTTTATAGTCTTTTTGATTTTATTTTCTATTCACAAAAAAGTAGGGACCACAGAGATACATGCAGATGTTTGTGGCGAGCGTTCGTTCTTCTTATTAGCATTCTATAAATTGTATGTTTTAACGGGTCGAGAGGCTTTCTGGTCACACTGAAAATCACGGTTTAGAATTGCAAGTAGCAGTTAAAACGGGTCGGGAGTAGAGATGGGTTTATGCCCTGGCGTTTTTGGCGCATTGAGTAAATGCCTGATAAATGCCCGTAAATGCCGAGTAAATGTCTTTTGTCTGGGCATAAACTTAAACAGATTTTTTTTATTTATTTATTATCGTATCTTATATCTAAGTATACAAAAAAAAAATATTCATTAAAAACATATTTTATTTTATACTGCAATAAACCTTAACATTTTACCAAAATCGATCGGTTAAAATTATAACTTGGTTTGAAAGAACAACGGGGGTAGCTGGTAGTCCATTGAAAAGTTACATTTGGGGTTGCGTTTTTCAGAGGACGCAATTTTAATATTTTTGATGTGAAGGGGGGGTCAGTGTAAAGCTAAAACCAAGTTTGTGGGGTCGCTACCCTTGTCCTACGGCCGCCATCTTGAAATAGGGGTTGAAATGGTTTTTACGATATATCTCTTAAACTATTTATCTGATAAAAAAAATGTATTAATACTTTTTGTTGCAAATTAAATCCTCTAAACCATTTTGGTTAAGTAACTTTTTGTCGTAGAACTATAAATAAAAAAGTTATAAGCGAAAATGTTTAGAAATTCGAGAAAATAATTTATATTTCTTGATATAACTTTTTTTTATCATTTTACGAAAAAATTATATCGGACCATTTTTTTAGATCGTTTCTTGAGGAACAACTTTTATAAGCAACATTTTTTCATTAAGTCAATAGTTAAGGTTTTACAGCGCTTTACAATTTTTACGAACTGTTTCGCAAGTCACTGTACATATTGCGTGTTATTGTTATTACGTGGACAATCGAACCGATAATGTTGTTCGTCGTCGCAGCAGCAGCTCCAGTAGTTTATCGTCAGTTTCAGAAACTCCAGAGCCAGACTTCGATTTTGCGAACAATTGTTTCATCTGTGCCAAAGCGGTTCAGGATCCAAGTAATTCGCGTACAAGCCAACAAGCGCGGGTTTGTGTTGTACGTAATGGGAGTACAAAAACAAGTATTATGGACGTTGCAATGAATATTACTAATCGCTTAGCAAATTTTTAAACTTTCTTCTATGCTGGACTGGGTGCGAAAGAAAAACATAGAATGTGCCAGCAGCTTCTCTTCCCGGGCAAACTGTACGAGTCAGTTAAGCGACGGAGGTTTTATTGGTGTTTTTGCGGGCGATAGGCTGACCCCCTGTCACTGCAATAGTCTCTCTCCATCATAATAGTACCTCCAAATTTGTCAAACGTGACATTACATGGTTTTATAGCCTCTGGTGTTCTGCCTACCCCATTAGGGATACAGGTGTGAAGTTATGTATTATGTATATGTATGTATGCATAGTTAATATTCCCAGCTTAGTGGAAGTTGGAGCAAAGTATTTTCTACCTGGACAGTATTCTCGGTAACGGCCATCAGATTACAATTATTTTAAAAATCAATAATTTTCAAATTCTGTAATGGAGTGGAAAAGAGTCAATAATCAATTATTTATAATTAAAAAAGAGATTATAAGATATATCGTAAAAACCATTTCAACCCCTATTTTCAAGATGGTGGCCGTAGGACAAGGGTGGCGACCCCACACACTTGGTTTTAGCTTTACACTGACCCCCCCTACACATCAAAAAAATAAAATTGCGTCCTCTGAAAAACGCAAGGTTTGGCCTAAAAAATTTAACATTTCAATGGACTATGGAGTTTACTGTTGAAGCGGGAGGGGAGTAACACTGTGATTATTTAATGACTGATTATTTGATTAAAAGTTTTGATTTACAAAATACTTAAAGTTTCATTTTTATTCAAGTTCCTGCTTAATTTTTTACAAAATTAAGTTGTTTGTTTTTGTGCCTAGTGATCGGTCATTTATTTGGACGTAAACTCATTTATTCATGCCTAGTTTATGCCCATTGTGTCCATAATTGCTTATGCCCCCGACCCATCACTAGTCGGGAGGCTTTCTGGACCACGACCGTGGTCTGGAAAGCCCCTTCAATAAAAATATTAATTTCTCCCCCCGACCACAAGAAAAAAAATAAGGAAGTGTACCGATTGCAAAAAAGGTTAAATAATACTTTCATTAACACATTCATGCAGAATTGCTCGCATTAGTACCGACCGGTATAAAATAATATCTAACTCAGTCACTAGTTGTAGCTGTACAATAAAATAACAATAAATCCACGAGCAGGGAATAGAGAGAGCCCTTTTGGAGAAAATGACAGTTACTCAACATTAAGATGTACAGTCACGTCTAATAATGTGTATACATTTTCATTGGAATATGAACCTTGTCATAGCCGAATAAGTTGAGAAGTGTGTTCATATTAATGCACGTGACTGTACCTATGATGAACACAACAAAACAAATAATATCGTTGAAGCGTGGAATAAACATGTAAACTAAAATAAAACTTCTTGGGGGCATTAAAAAAGACAGCAATTTGTACAGCGCAAAACGAAAAATTTCTAGTAATATTTCAAAAAGAACTGCTGAACGTATAATTATATAGATAAGATAAATAAAAAAGACTATTCATTTTATTTAATTATTGATAAAACTGTTGATCATATTCTACTTAATAATTATTACTTTCCATGAAAGACTGATTTTATATTTTATTAGTATAGCTTATTAATATTTTTATGTCAGTTGATTATATTTAAGTTATATATAGATTATACATACATATTATGTTGCAGTTGATTATTCAATATAACAAAGACATGTTATAATTGTAGTCAAAATTTCCTATATTTATTATGAATGTTTTATACAGAAGTAGTAGGCGTCTGCTATTTGTTGTTTGACAAATACAGTTTTATTTTATTCACTGTGTCTTTTTTGTTGACTGTACTTTCTAAAGTAAAAACTTGTTTATTTAGTTGTGGTCCCGAATGACCCCGAGAAATTAATATTTTTGTACAAGGGGCTTTCCGGACCGCGGTCGTGGTCCAGAAAGCCTCCCGACCCGTTTTAACTGCTACTTGCAATTCTAAGCCGTGATTTTCATTGCGACCTTTTTATGCCTTTAAGTTTTTACTAAGTACAGTTTAAGGTAGAGTTATTTAGCTTTATTTCTATAAGTCGTAGGTATAGAATTTAATTTTAAAGTGAAGGTAGTATATGTAATACTGTACGCAGTGACCGTAGGTTATTTTTTATTACTGTTAGGTAGGATTAGTCAATCATATAGATTTTGCTTATTTATTGAGTTTAGATTAGTTATCATCAGAAAAAGGTTTATTTAGGTAGGTAGGTATTTTATTTTCTGTTATTGAGTTTATTTTTTTTAATTACACAAACACTTAATTTAAGTATTATAAGGCGTAGACCGTATAGATTTTATATTTGGCTTAGCCGTAAATCAGTGTTGATAGCTATTCAAACGTATTAATAGGGACAATTACCAACCAAATTTTCTGATAGTTCTGCTGGATTATAGTTAACTACCTAAGTAACTATAATCCAGCAGAACTATCAGAAACTTTAGAAAACAGAGTCTCAAATATGATATCCGAGCAAAAGTTATCATTTGACCATGTCTACCTTAGTAATACTTTGGGAGAAATTCTATTAGGAATAGCAGGAATAGCAGCAACATTCTTAATAGGAGGAACATACTAGGAATAGGGATAAGGAGCAATTTATTCGTGGGTGTTCACATAATTAAGGCAGACTTTTTAACCAGTTTTGGAGCCGGGGAAAGTGTTTTGATTCCTAGAATTCCTTTGATTTCCAGTAGCTTTATGTATGTTGCTCTATGACAATAAATAAGGAACAAGGTCAGACTCTAGACGTTGCTGGCGTCGATCATAGCGTGATTTGTTTTTCAAATGATCAGCTTTAGCGTGAGTGGTCCAAGGAACTTTTATGTTCATATTCCGGACGGGCTTACTGATAATGTTGTGTATGCTGAAGCTCTCAATTGATGTACAGTGACTATCTGTCGTTACTATTATCTTTGTGAGCATTCGTAAGGCAATGCTATTGCACTGTTTGGTTGTTTTTTTTTCTATTTGTATCTCCATTAAAAAAAAATGAACTTACCAAGAACAGTCATGCACCAAGATACGACATACGAATTGAGTCCGATCCATACGATGCACATGATGAAGGCCATGGGATAGAACTTCCTGCAGGACTCGGTAGATGGGATGGTCAGGTACAGCACAAATCGCAAGGGCCAAGTCGCAAGCCACCAAATCTTGTGACCAAGTGACTTGTGACTGGGGAACCACCACACTCCTTTCTTGGGTTTTTCGTCCTCGTCATCTAAAGGTAAATTAATTTCCTGGTTAGAGTTTCCTGTTTCTAAGAATTTCATTTATTTCGTTCTGAGCGAACATAGTATGGATATGTTTGTTACAGATAACACGTGTTCGTTAGTTTTATTAAATAGCTTTAAAATTATTCCCGTCCTAAACCCGCTTGTTGTCAATTTTGACCTCAACTTCACTTACCATCAGGTGAAATTTGAGGACAAACGCGGGCTAAGTAGCTTATCAAATAAATCCTGCTTAGTGCAGTTTATTATAACGCCTCTTAAGCCTAAGTGCATTTTTATAGATAATTTTTAATTGATAGTATTATATCGATTATCAAAGTGATAAGGGACAAGCTTAATGAGGAGTTACCTATAATGGTGCATATTATCCTACCGATTATAATTAAGTAATTAATCCGGTCAAAACGTATTATCATTTATATAAAGCTAGTAGGGGAGCCCGGGATGCTAAAGTTGCAGTTATAACAGCGTCATGGGGATTACGAAGATTAACTTATAAAAAGAAAATAAGAAAATAAGTTTTAGTGGAGAAAGTGCGGGGATAAAAGTTATCATAAAATGTTAACGATGATTTTAGCTTAGTTGCCCCATGTACACTGACAGATTATATGTTTTACCTAATACTGATAGAAAACCCATTAAAATAAAAAAAAATAACCGCACTCAAGTATTTCGAGGAGAAATTTTTTTGCAGCTTTGTAACTCCCCCATTTCCTTATATCACACTCAAATTCTCAGATTATTGATATAAACACTTTTCTGGATATACTTAACTTACCTGTTCCTAATCTGACGGCCTGTCCTCAATGCACCCCACGATTTTAAGGGTTCATATTTGGTACAGAGTGCAAGGTTTCTCCCATATCATATTCTGACGCGCTCGAGGAACTCGCAAAGTCCCCGCTTGGGCTCCCCTACTATATTTAATAGTCCACTACACACAGTTATATCAATAATAGTATATTATGTAACTAGTGTTGCTAATTACAGTCGAGGCTGTGATTGGAGCCTGAGCCGCAGGCGAGGGCTTAATAATGAGCCGACACTGTAATTAGCAACGCTCACGAGTTACATACGACGTTTTTCAACACACTTGTGAGTAAAAGACAGACATACGTGGTCATAAAATTTATTTTCAACACACTTGCTCGTAAAGTGAGCGTTATTCTATTGAATTTAGAACTATAAACTGGGCTATAAGTCACGCGTGCATAATATATTATACCCTAGTGCATAATATAATGAATCCTACAAAGTTGAATTGTACCTTTGTGCAAATTACATGTCAGTAAACAGATCATATTTTATTGGTCCGGGTTATACATTAAATATTTTCAGAAACAACAAAGAGGTTTTGTTTTACTTCAAATCCATATACATTTTTAAATGTTTGCGCCTTATATTAGTAAAACAAATTTGTATATCAAACAAATTATTTACAATTTACAATAATTTGTTATAAAATATTAAAATATTTGCATTTACCACTCCAAATTAAACATTTTCACTTAAAATAGGCTGTATATGCTAAACAGACATTGACACATTTGGCGGAAAAAAAAAACTTACGCGCATGCGCGAGGTTCGGCGCCATTTTTCAATCACAATTCACAGCTTTGTCATCAAGTGTGTTTGTTATTTTATGACCACGTATGTCTGTCTTTTACTCACAAGTGTGTTGAAAAACGTCGTATCACAGCCTCGACTGCAATTAGCAACTTAGCTCACTTGTTACATAGTATATACTATTGAAGCAGTTGTTGAAGGTACAGTTAACAAACTTATATTTTACTAATATAATTTAAAAATGTATATAGATTTGAAGTGGTATAAAATCTTTTTGTTGTTTCTGAAAATATTTAATGTATAACCCGGATGAATTAAATATGCTCTGTTTACTCGCATGTAATTTGCACTAAGGTACAATTCAACTTTGTAGGATTCATTATATTATGCACTAGGGTATAATATATTATGTACACGTGACTTATAGCCCCGTTTCTAGTTCTAAATTCAATAGAATAAGGCTCACTTTACGAGCAAGTGTGTTGAAAATAAATAAATAATGAACTACCCAAACTGACATACCAACCATGTGGCCCCAAAGTAAAGTTTTATGCAGGGTTATTTTATTTGTCACATGCCAAAATATTTTTTCCAAAAAAAAAATGTTAGTATTTTTTTAACAAGGAAATCAATATTTTCGCTAAAAGCATGGTCACTCTAAATTATGAATGACTACCATGGAAATAAAGACGACTACGCACTACTACAAAACATCTTGTAGTACTACATCGTAGTATTAACAATGAAATTCCGCATCATAGTAGCTGTGTTTATAACAGCGACTATTTGTAAAATAGTTTGTGGTGCCATATCTTTATTTTTTTTCTACTTTGCGTTACTAAAATAAATTGATACGGTTCTATCGTATCAAAGAAAATAACAATTTAAATTTGGCTGGTGACCAAAAAACCACACTGTATAAGCGGAACTAGAATACACATTGTATGCATACAAGAGATGTTTGTCAAAGAAGACCATAGGAAAATGACTTACCACCAATAACACTGACAGCTTTCTCAGAGTCGACCACAGTCACGTGACCTGACCCCAAGTTATCGCCTTCGAAGCCTTTGTTGTCCTTTCCTGTAACTACACTTCCGTTTTCTTCGGTTATTTCTTTTTCTGTGTCTTCGGTTACTACTGAAAATATTAGTTTATAAAATATAATTAACTATTCTTTATAAAAACGTATTTAGATATTTGTGTGGTTACCGCACAAAATAATTGTACTTGCATAAGGCTAATATTTTATGTTTTGTATTATTTTTGTTTTTATATGTATGTACAATTTCGATTCTAATCATCATAGATTCGGTATAATGAAAGACAAAAGGCTTTTTTAATAGATATAACTTCAATTTCTGTTACCAAGTTTTCGTTCCTTATGCTCCATTTGATTTACTATTTAGTAATTATAAGGTAGTTTGTATACGGCACACTTACATTCACTAAGTTTCTTGTTACAGCACTGCATCGACTCTATAAATCTGAACAGTCTTGTACTATTGAACATGATGATGAAGTAGAGTACGTAAAGGATTCCAAGCACCATTGCCTCATACCAGTCCACCTGACCATCCCATACTACAGCGAACAGCACTCCAACGTTCACCATGTATATCAAAACATCTCTCGTTACGGGACCTGGCTCAATTTTAATTTTCTGTAATAGAAAAAAAACAATCTTATCTTTAGCCTCATGATAATAAACCCAAGCTTAAATAATCCCTGAACGTGACAATATATTATACATCGCTGTTACAAAAATAGCATACCTACTTAATATTTTTTATAATCTTAATGAAGAATTATAAGATGCGTTCATTAATTTATAGACGATAGATTATGATTTGTTATCAAATCATAATCTATCGCATAGACTCATTACATTGCATGAGTATTGACTTTCAGGTGAATTTACTAGTAAATTTCCTAAATAGACTGATCTAAAGAAATAGACTATTTAAGCTCAGTACCTACCGTTTCGTTCAACTACTTTTTATATTATAATATCTCACTCAATGCGTTTCGATCTTTAGGGGTCAATTTTGGAATACTCTAATACCCTTAATATCAACTTACCCCAAGAGCTGCAAGACTTCCAATAGCGGCGACACCGAGAGCATTAAAGATACCGGATCCAACTATGGTCCCTATTCCCATGTCAGACTGAGTCAGGAACGTCGATATTAGATTGACGAAAAACTCTGGGCAGGACGTCGCCACTGACATAAAAGTAGCAGCAGCCACATTCTGAAAGTAAAAAATATATAATTTTAGTTCTTAATCGTTATCTAAATAAAATTGAGTGTTTCCAATTCGGTTTTTATTTCCTTTAAGGACTTCTATAAACAAGACTCAATCAACCACTTTTGATAAGTAGTCTTATCAGTTTATAACATAGCAGTTTATAATTATTTGTATGGAAAGTGATGAAAACAAGAAGTGTGAACTAATTTTGTAAGGTTGCTAATTAAACAGACTTCTTTTAAATAGCATTATTCCCCTCTACAAATCTAAAGTTGCCTTCTACATTACTATGTCAGCCACAATCCGTGCCAAAAACCACTTCGGTTATTAAAAAAGCTCTAGGGCCTATGGCGTTTCACCGGCCGCTGCCGCGGCTCCGCTCGCTTCGATCGCTCGACTCGCGCACGTATTGCAACCTAACTGCTCCTCCTCGCTGCGCTCGTTGTCACACCTTACCGTACCGACTACGTCTTCCGGAACGGGTGCCCTTCTTGTCGCATAATATTTTTCATCGCAATGTTATTGAATATATTACTTAGTATAAATTATTATGGTATAATTATAGTATAAATTGCTTCAAGACACATTTTGTAATTCCGTAATTTTCGTAATTTTTCGCAAAAGTTATTGTCTTGTGGCTAAGTTATGAAAATAGAAGCTTGATCACGTTGACAAAAAAATATTCTGTGGCTGGACTTATTATTTCTCATTTTGTAATTCCGTAGATGAAAAAAAATTAAAATAATACATAAAGCATAGTAAAATAGGACAGGATAAACTCTATCTTGTTTTGAACAAATTTGTTCTATTTTGATTTTGAAAGTTGTCGTTTCATATGATAGAAAATACTTCATAATTGGTCCCATATAAATTTCATTGAAATCGGTTGAGCAATTCATTGAAAATTTCAAATTTGGAACAATATGTATGATTTCGAAGAATGTTTACGTGGACGACATTCTAAAATTCTAAGTCGGCCAAAGTTTTGACGTGAAGTCGGTTTTTTACTGTTCTGCATTCGTTGATTATTTAAATATCTATTTCGGTAATCGAAAACTTAGTTACGTTTCCTAAATGTTTACAAAAATATACTAAACAAAGGCAATTATAATTATATCTTAGAATCTAATCATTTCCTTTTAAAAATTCTAGATTGTATGTTGATTAATGAAATAACATTATTTATTTATTTAAAGTTCATAAAAAAATACAAATAAACATTAAAGGATAACAATGTACAAAGCGGTCTTATCGCTCTAGAGCGACATTAGAGGTGGTGCTAGACAAACAGCTACTAAATCTAAGTCTCATACGATAGTTATTACAATATTTATGTATACAGAATCATTATTTGTTAATTAAGTATTTAATACTCTAGCTCTCAGGATGTTGTTTGAGTGAACTTTTATCCTCGTCGGAATAATAGAGTCATCTCAATTCTTTGTAATGAGCCCACTATAGGGCATGAGCCTCTCCTTGGGTGAGGAGGAGGAATAGCTCTTAATCCACCAAGCTGGCCCATTGCTGGGTGGTGGATGTCAGAATTTTCAGGGCGCCGAAATGGCTTTTGACAGACCCTAACGAGTACTGTATACAAGTATACAGCACCCGGGACTGACTGCTTAACATGTCCTCCGAAGCACGGAAGTCGTCGTGAGAAATGAATAGTCGGCGGTCATGATAGTCCAAGTACCGACCGCGCCGAACGTTGCTTAACCTGTGATATCGTATGATACACACAGTAACCGCGGCGCCACGACGACTTTGAGTAATAAAGTGATAATCATTGACTCTTACACAGTTACGCTCATGTTCATAAAATAAAAGAGCAAAATCGATTTCTATTTAAAATTGAAAAATACTTAAGAACTTTAGCTTAACTCAAAGATTAGCTTGAAGATCTTGAACGCGCTAATGTCTTGAACAACCAGTCGGTTTTGTAAAATACTTTTTGCGTTTGAATTTGAGAATTTTACTAAGAATAACTTACTTACTAAAACTTACGCAGTTTCTACAGTTCTTATTTAAAAGTGAATCTTGTAGATAAGAAAATTAGACTTCTAGTTTATTATGATACAAGTAAAAATGAGTAAGAAAATTTTATATAAGTTCAGGAATTTAAGAAATAAAATTATATCGCTATCTTACAATTAGGAGTCTAGATGAGCACGGGAACGATTTGGGTAATTATTAAAAAATAAAAATAGTATAATGGAGAACTGTGTTTAGAATAACTCAATTAACCCTCATATACCTGTAATTTTATATTTATAAGTTATTCAGTTGTCTAAGAACCGACTACTTAATGTTAACCATTATTAGGTATAAACGTTGGTAAACTAACGTTTTTTCATAGAAGCGTGCTAAATAAATGGATGTTATTATGCGAATAGGTTCAGTAATATTCAAGAGGTTTAACTTCCGGTAATGGTTTTACATTAAAAACCTTTGTATATAAATCAATAGGAAAGGAAGTAGTACAAAGTTATTTAAATAAGTAGGAATAACTTATCACTTTTGTGCTTGTTCCTACATAAAGTGATTATAACTATCATTACACGTTTCGTTACAAAGAAAAGTATCAAATTTTTACCTACTCAATTGCAATAAGATTGGATTTTGATAATGAAAAAATATAATATAGTGAACATAATCAAAAGAATGCAACGAATACCTGATTTTAAAAATGGAATAACAAACCTTATTCCATTTTTAAAATCTAAAGTGGGTGCCTCTGTCTTCTGTTTTTGTGTGTGTAATTTGTTATTGATTATAAGTAATGTGTGACTCTGTCTCTTTTCAATTGAACATCAAATGATATTTATTTCAAGTTCAAAAATATGCACAATATTTCAACAAAACAGTAATTAGGTTCAGGTATATTCAAAAATATGATCCGACTAGCAGTGGGCCAGCCTGGTGGTCTTACAGCTTAGACCTCCTCGCCACCCTAAATGTCTCTCTTTGTTTACTGCAGTACTCTCTTTGTTTACTCATAGCCCAGCAGTGGGCTCTTTACAAATAGTTGATGATGATAATGATGATGATATCCAATAATATACATTACCTGTGGTATTTTCAAGTCCTCGCAGATTAATTCCACGCATGGGATGAAATAGTCATTACAGACAATAGCTAACAACGTAAAGGCGTATGCACCAAACAGCATGTATAATACAAAACCTCCTTGGCGGAGTTGCTCATCTGAAAAATTTAAAAAACATCACTATTATTAACATATTGACACCTATACAGGGTGGCCTATTTAGATCGGTCAGTATAAAAAAAATACCCAGACAATCACACCAACTACATAGCCTCAAAGTAAGCAAAACTTGTGTTATGCGATACCATGTGGCGAACTAGGGGGAACCTAGAGTAGAAAATACATATTTAGATAAACGCCCAAACCCGGAACATATTTTTAATTTGTTCGCAACCACTGGCGTCTGAGGCAGATAGGTTTACCCCATCGCCAGAGTGGTCGTTAAGGATGGGTAAGTCTAAAATTAAAAAACATACGTAGATCTGTTCTTAGGAAACATGTTATCGATTTTAATAACAACAAAAACAGCATGTAGTTTCTTTAAAAAAAACTCCAACCATTTCTTTTTTAGGTATTAAGTAGTAAATTTTCCTATGAACATGATATCTTAATTTTTCCTTTGCTCCATCTTGGAATTTGTTGATACTCAACCACAAGTGAATTGAATTTGAAATCAAGGACCTAAGGTCATTAAACAAATAATATACCTACATATAAAAGATTTTTTTATAACACAAAATTAGGTTTTAAAATGTTTGCATAACTGCTTGTAAAGAAATCTTTTTTTTTTTTGTATAAAGTTATATCCCCTGGCCATGGGTAGGTACTAGTTACTCCAGGGGAATTACCGGTTACGTGCCAAAACTGGGACGTAAGGAGGTAAGTCCCGGGACTAGTTCTTACACGGCCTATCCTTCCTGTCTATATGAAACACGGCAATGCTTTCTGGGCTACTTACGAACCTAGCAAACTTTACAAACTGCAAATACATCTCTTCAAGTTAATTTCGTAAAAAGAAACTTTTTAAGATCCAATGTTGCTGTGAATCATCAAATTTTCATTGTTCCTTTTTGATCGAATATTCTAATTTTGTTTATTTTAAAACAGCAGCCAACAAATTGAAATGTAAATAATAATGACTAAAGTGTCAAAAACTTGAAACAACCTAAACTTAATAAAAAAAACTCACTTGTATTTTTGGAAATGTGTGATAAGTTAATAAACTTGTAATAATGCTGGATATTATATTTATTTCATAAAACACATACCAAAGCTCTATAAGCAAAGACATTTTCGTTAAACAAAAAATAAGTTCCGAAAGAAGGGTAGCAGTACCTGTAAAAGGTCCTTGAGGGAAACTCTCAATAGAGTTTTCTTCGACACATTCAGCTTCAATAAGTAGATTGCCCATCCTCTCTGTTTTAGTCCTGAGCCAGGGTCTAGTGTGCCACACCTCGTCTTCTTGCTCCAGCTTTCTCCGAAGATCTTCCCTGATCAACAGCTGTTTTCCATTTCTAACTACTGGAACTAACTCCGTGTCTGTCGCTTCCGTCACATCTAGGACAAGTGGTACAATCGAATGAGAAGTGAACAGGATAAATAAGTTTTATAAAGCAACAATGTTAAGGCAAACGGTTTGGTTTAAAAAATCCTATGATGGTGCGTAAGTTCCAACTCACTGATTATTTCTTATGTAATATTGTAAAGCAACTCGTTTAACGAATATTCAAATAGATATTAATATCTTTTACACTTATAAAGGAGGAAGATTTCAATAGAATAAATAATTGATAGTTATAATGCACTGTGAAACACGATTAGTTTTGTTTAAGATCGCCGGCCACCATAACTCATTAGGAGATAGTTTGACTAGTAGATCCACTTATATATTATTTACTATGTACATGTGTATGGTAAACGTTTACAGGGCTATTACAGGAGTTATCTTTTACAATGATTAAAAAAGAAATCTGTATCAATTATTTGTCAGCTAGACTCATTAGTTTCAGTTTAAATATGAAAAACACATAGTCTAATAATTTATTTTTAGGTAGCATTGTACTTTATCTTTTTTTTTCCAAATTTACTTTCTATGAAACATAAAAGCAATCAGTGAAATTGATTCCAAAAGCATCGAAAAGAATATACTTAAAAGTTTAAACGATTTAAGCGATTAAATTTTTCACTTCTAAAGTGATATTAATAGTAAACTCAATGTATTAATATTTAAAACATTAATATTTAAAACAACGCAAGTTTCGTTCTTTTGGAGTGATGAAAAAACTACTTACGAAATAATAATAGGAGTTAAAGTGTAAAAAGGATAAAAGTGTATACATTAATGGTATAGATAAAATGCCAAATATGGGAAATATTACTTATAGACGATTTTATCTTATGGTCCACTGCCACAGACTAAAATTATATTTATTGCAAATACTTCTTTGTACAGAAACAATAATATAACTTGGAATAATAAAAAATATTAGCACATACTCCAAAAGTAATCTAACCTGACGAAGTTGTGGTTTTCCGATTGTCTCCTAAGGAAATACCCACTCAGCGTGACTTATGGCATTCTACGTTCACATAAGTGTGTACTCAGTACGTTTATAAGTCAAGTACGATATGTTTACACTACTGTTGCTTAGTTAAGTAAAAAAGGGTAATTAAATACAAAAAAAAACGCCAATTTGTGTATAAATTTTTTTTTATTTTATTAAGTAATTCTAAATTTTGGTTGATTAAGTATATTAGATTAGATTTTATTTTGATTATAGACAATACATAAAAAGAGTACTTAAAGTGTTGTTTTAAAGAAATCTGAAGGTATTTAAGCGTTGTTATCTGCTCTTAGTTTTTACGGAAAAGTTCCTTTTTCGATCGGTTACAACCTTGATAGACCTTTCAAGAATACCTATATTTTTATTTTACAGGATTAAGAATGTTAGTATGTGTGTGTCTGATATTGGGAGAATATAATAAGTAGAAATCACTACTTAATTCGCGATAATGTGACTTTGATATAATGAAAAAGTATATATAAATAAATTCAGTCTCTTTCTAGTTTATTCATAACTCTAATGTTGGTTAAGTTAGATATACATTTATAATATTAAAATAACTTTATACAATAAGGTATAAATAAACAAAAATGTAAGGTTTAATCTTTGATAGATAAGAAAATAGTTTCCTATCGAAAATACAGAGTGATAATCGTGATTATAAAATGCGTCTTTCTATATAATCATAAACAATATTGACGTCAATCAACTGTGTAGATCTGATTTGTTAAAAGGTTTCGTATCTGTTATCTTAATTTTTTTCCGATTAAACTTTTGAAATTTATGCTCATGTTACCTGCAGTAAAGAGAACATTCTGTGCATTAAATAAAATCATTAATTACATGGTCTGTCATATACAGGGTTACTG
Source organism: Stenoptilia bipunctidactyla (assembly GCA_944452665.1). Lineage (NCBI taxonomy): Eukaryota > Metazoa > Arthropoda > Insecta > Lepidoptera > Pterophoridae > Stenoptilia > Stenoptilia bipunctidactyla. Next base: position 43,602,840 of record OX101721.1, on the reverse strand, counting down.
GGTAAGTCGACCTAGATCCATTAAGGGCGTATAGTACCCGTCTTTTGTAACTTGTTTCCCTATGAAACACCCTACCGCAAACCAAACCGTTTTAGAAATAATCGACTTTAATTTTTAAATGTCATATTTTGAAATTGGTGCGTTTTTTATTGTTATTATTTATTTCTTACAAGCAAATTAAAATGCTCTATGATCTTAACAACGAAAATTCTACTTAAGATTTCTAAATACATAGTTCTGAGCGATTGAAAGTTGAAATAATCAATTTTTTTGTTACAGTTTGCTTTTCTTTTAAGATTATCTAAAAAAAATGTGAAGTGAGGATGTACGGCAGAAGTGCTTAAAAACATTTAAATTTTGTCAGCTATCCAACGAGGTATAACAATCAAGACTTTTAATTAAATTCGGATAAAAAAATCTTAGTCGATACTGGACGTAAAAATGATTAGGCTGATTGAGTTAAATTTATTCTTAATACTTAATTCATTTTTTAACCTCAGAAAGTAAAATATAATAAAAGGTAAGTTTGTAACGAATAAAATTTACTATCGTTGCACATTACAATTCACGTTCAGCCTTTGTTTTGGATACATTTTCACATTATTCAGTGAAGCCCAGTTTTTACTTCACCAGTGATCAAATTTCAGTACATTTCATTTGCCGCGTTGATTATCTTGAGTTTCTAGCAATCAGCAGACGCAATTGGATTGAGCTCGCCGTATATTAGGCCGAATACGTCTCTTCATGTGCAAGACGTTTATGAACTTTTCATTTCCCTTTTTTTGTGGCTGGGACTTGTATCATACCGAAGGTGAACATAAACTCATTAAGAAGTGCTAGTAATGGATATCAGAATTTTCACTACAACATACGGGTCCGCTTATAATAGTCAATTATAATTTAATAGCAGATTAGGACTGATGAGAAGGACCGAATTATAAAGAAAAAAATTTTTGAAAATATTTTTCATAAATTAAAATTTCAAAATTCTTCTCTGTCAGTAAAATTCAAGATTTATCTACATTTTATGACTACAAACAATTAGATAGAAACCTTTTTATTACTTGCTGTGTGTAGTCATAAACTACAGATCAAACTTAAATTTTGATCACTTAAAATAATTTTGAAATTTTTATTTATGAAAAATATTTAAAAAAAAATTTTTTTTTCTTAATTATACTAACTCATCAGTCTTGATCTGCTCTTAAAATATTATAGACTATTATAAGGTGACCCTATATATTTGATTAAGTCAATCGAATAAATAAATAAACAAGTAAACTATGGGGACCGAAGCAGACGTTAAAACCGATCGCGGTCACACACCCTTGAACCTGAGCACGTGGCCAAACGTTGCTTATATGGTATATCGATATATAAACAATAGTACAGACTTTATTATCATGACTTTAGGTTGATGCTTGTTTAATATCATTGATGTTTCCAGTTGCTTAATGTGTGCAAAAAGATAAAATCACTCACTGTGCCGTACTACCGCTGAAATCTGACAGATCACGGAGAAAAGAATTGGGAAACCTAAAAACCAACCGGCTGTCTTCATTTTTGAACTTCCTTATCTGTTTGCGCCAACAACCATGAATCTGTAAACAAAAGATGGGTATATATTAATTGCTATATCTAGTTGAATAGAGTTTATATTAGTTTGAACAAAATTTTGACCCAAATTGCTGCTCAAACAACCATACTCCACTCCACCGTTGTGAATGTAGTCAAGAGTGAACGACATCGATGTTCTATTGTTTAAAAGCAAGTAGCGCTCAATCCGTTTACTTAACTACAATGCAATCTAATCGAATCCGCGATATTTGAGTAACACTTAGGCACCCACTGAAAACCTCTTCTGTCCTCAAGTTGTTATTAGTTTATGTTATTACCCGAACTCTTGCTTAGTGAAATAAAAAACAAAATACGTGACATGCACGAGAGAAATATGATTTGAAAAATGGCTTTATAGTTGGGTAGACAGGAGAAATAACCGGTGGAAAATGAACTGTAGGTAATCTTGTAAAATAGTGCTCAATATATAAATCAGTAGATATAAAACTAGACTACGGCGTGAAACAAACAACACAATATACTTAGGTGTTTGTGCACGCTATTATCATGTTACAGCCATGCTGCTAAGACGGTGACTTTTATTCATATTTTAATCAATTCCTATATTATTTTATCACGCACCTAATCTTTAGCTTTTTAGTCTCATTACATAACATTGCTTAATTTTCAGCAGCCTACGTTTTGGAAACACAATGTTGAATGAATAATTATAGTAATTTTTAAAGGTTTTTTTTTTAAACATATGTTTCATAAATATTATGTAAAGAGAAGATTTAAATCTCTTAAAACCTTACTATCTACTTAGTTTACAAATTCCAGAAAAAATCCAATGACCACTGCATTTTCCCGCAAAAAGATGCCATAAAACAAATAATAAACTAAAAAAAAAAACACAAAATATGCCATACTGGCTATACGAACTTTAATTACTAATAATCCTTACTTGACATGACATGACTATTTTGTTTGCGCAGTGCATTATAGTATTTATACGAAGCACTTCAAGACACCGACATTATTTATTGTTAATTTTTTTTTACGCAAGTTTATCAGCGTCTGTGCATGTTAATATAAATCTAGGTTAAACTATTTTCCTCAAAAATTTCGACGAAAATCAACGCTATTTAAAAATGAAACTGCTGTATTTACCGTATTAAGCATAAGTTTATCTCAATTGTTATGGTATTTATGACGTTGGTTCTTCTATTCAATTATACCTAGGTACATATTATTATTTAGGGTATATTATCAAGGAAGTGATATCATGAAATCCATAAGTAAATAAATATTGTCGATTTAGTTATATTCCTTACTAGCTGCTGCCCGCGACGTCGTCTGCGTGAACGCTATGCAGCACCAAACGCACCTACGATTATAACACTGCTAGCGTGATAATATGTAGCCTATATGTTGAACCGACTTCTTAACTATCTTCATGCCAAATTTGAAGTAAATCCATGCAGTACTTTTTGAGTTTATCCCGGAAAGACAAACAGACAAAAATTCTAAAAACTATATTTTTTGTTTCTGTTTCGATTGTAGATCATACCCCAAGTATTCTTTAAAAAAATATTCAATGTACAGTTTTGACTTTCCTACCATTTTATTATATGTATAGATAGTCTCAGAAAATGAGCAAGGCACCGAAGTTACAATGATATAATACCAAAAACCAATAATAAATAACTTAACAAATCATAAATAGAGACACATTAATTTATTTATAACACTTACCAGTTTTAAAATGTATTTACAACTTTATCATATAAAATATGTAGCTGATAGGTAAATCTATGACGGTTTGATAATAAATACAGATTTTTGAGGGTTGAAGGATGACGAAGCAAGATCAATTTTCTGTAGAAAATTAACACAAATATTAGTTTAGATTTCAAATCGCTACTAGATGAAGTAAACATTATATTATTAAGCGCGCAAGATCTTTTCGAAGGCATTTGATATAGGTCACATTGATTATTATTAACTGAAATCAGTAACACCCTAGCAATGAATATTTTTATCGTGTTATTGATTGAAAGGACGTAGATTAGATAGTTAATAGTTTGTTTTAGATTTAGGGTTTGAAGTAGGAAAAACCGCATTGCATTCGACAAAAAGCCGGACTCGTCTCTTAGAAGTTATGTAAAGGCCTCGGAGTGTGGAATCAAATCAGAAGTGAGGATTTTAGATTTAGGGTTTGAAGTAGGAAAAACCGCATTGCTAAATTTTTAAATAGGTATAATTTTTGAAAATTAACCCTTTAAACGTAATTTCGCTTGCTCACGTCTTGGCAACATTATCTAGGCGGGAAGTATGGAAGTACGCACCGAGCTACAAGAGGAACTTAAATAAAAAACAATTGCAATCGAACTGCGTCTTAAAACAGCGAAACGTTGAATAAAAATGTAAAATATTATCATGCATGATAAAAAAATCTATATCATCAAATTTTCCGGCAATATACTGTACAAGAGCCAGTTCTTTCTTAGGCCCGTGTGCATCTTCGGCCTCCAACTTCAACATTACCTTCAACTTTCCATTATGTAACATTGAGGTCAAATGCGGCCTTAGTAACTAATAAAAACAATATCTGATGAATTTTTTTATTACGTTACATACGTTAAGCATTTATTCAACATCAACACAACTCCATGTAATGAGCCTTCTGCAGGGCTATGAGTCTCTCATCTGGGTGATGAGGAAGCTTAGGCCGTACTCTACCAAGCTGGCCCAGTGCTGGTTTGTGAATGACAGAATTTTCAGGGTATAAAATTTACCATAAATTTCAACCGTAAATTTATTTAAGAACAAAATAAATCACAGACGGCAGACTGATCAAATTTTAAAGAGCCTCTTTAAAACTTGACGAAAATGAAAGGTAATGTAGTTAAGACGTAATCAACAAGATATAATCCAGTCAATAGGTGTACAGCGTTACGTTTGCAAGATATTTTGGTTTGTATTTCAGTTCTATTTAGAATCTCGATTAGTAAACCTAGAGTAGCAATGGAAATCATTTGTGAATAAACACAATAAAATTATTTGCGAAATATCCCAAGAGTTATATAAAAATCTAGTTATTTTACCCAAGATGTGTATAATATTACAGAGGAATGTTATTTTGAATATAAAGCTAAAGGACATGACCAAAAGCAGTCTCAAAATGTTGCACGTATGAAAACTAAATAATTATAGAAATTATTGGTTTATTTTTTACAAGCTTTTCACGTCAGGAATTTGGTATTCGCATCTGGAATTATGATTTTGAGATAAACAGTAAATTAACGATTGCTATACATACATATATACATTCCCGTATAATAAAGTCATGATTGACGTTTCGTTCTTTTCATTGTTTTTATTTGAACGAGTTATGTAAGTATGAGCTTGATGAACCTTTACACAAAAACAAGACAAAAATGATATTAGACTCATAAATAGCTTAATAATTAGTAATATCATAACGTAGGTGCTGTATATGTATTTATTTTATAGTACCGTTGTGAAATTATTTATTTTTGTGTTTCGTTTCACGCAGGTGCAACTGTCAAGATAGATGTCATCTTCCACTGTCATCAACCATAAGCCGGCGCCAGCAGTAGCCGCCATTACTGTTTATTTGTCGATTGAGAATAGTCACCGCGATTAATCTCTCCACTTAAATAGTAATATTCTTACGGAAATTCGTTAGTGTGTTTGTTTTAAAAAACTAAGCGTGCTTCATGTAACTTACGACAGAACGTTTTTAATTTAATTGTTTTATTACGCCAGTACGTTTTGTGTTGTGTTTCTGAACTCTTGAGTCTACTGTACCTAATCAATCATGTCGATGCTTGGTTTTGATCAACCAATGCCGGTGATAATGAGAAGCCGATGTGTCAATTGTTCACCCAGAAATCACCCGGTATTCTTGTTCTAATATTAAATACACCTAATGACCACCTACATGAAAAGTCTGTTCATAGTTATGTATTTTATACCTTTGTATGCATTAGGTAGGTAACTTATTTATTTGTCCTATAGATCTGGGACAAATCGAAGTTAATAAAATATGATCTCTATCTGCCTGAAGTTGTTTTATTTCCATGTTGTCACATCAATTCTGTAAGGCCATAAAAATACGATAATTATGTTTTATTTTTCAATAAGAAACTGTTCAATTAGAAACTCTTGTTTTGTTTTTACCTAACTCTGTTTTTTTGTAACTACATAATAATAATATATAATAATAACTTTTATTTTCATTAAAACAAGTTTTAATGAAAATAACATGAGTGATTTTTATAAGTTGCGAGTAGTTACGACACAATTTCTAGGTTATCACAGAATTGGTTGGATTACTTCAAATCTCGGGTACTTGTGTGAAAATTAACACTTTTATTTAATAGTTTATAAAACGTAGTCTACAATAAATAAAGATTTATTGTCATTCAACTTGAGACGGATTTCCATACATCGTTGGTCATGATTCTTTAAAGGAAACTGTAATGAAATTTGTAACTCCATCAGCAGCGTCCGTGAGTAAAACTCAGGTTACTGAGACAAACCAATTTTGTCCTGTGCGTTTACCTAAAATAAGTATCCCAATGTTTTCTGGGCAATATAATGAATGGACAAGTTTTAGAGACCTTTTTACTTCACTTGTGCATACAAATAAATCTAGATGACGTGCAAAAATAGCACTATTTAAAGGATAATTTATCTGGTGAAGCCGAGCAGCTTTTGAGACACGTACCTATAACGACAAATAACTACGGCGTATGCTGGGCTCTATTAGATATAATAACAAAAAGCATTTATCAAATTGTATTCTTAAACGACTTTTAAGACAAAGGTCAATAATTAGCGAAAATTCTCAAGCAATAAAACAATTGTTAGACACTACAACGGAAAGTCTCAATGCATTAAAAAATATTGGCGTTGTTATTTATATTAGTTTAAAAAATTGGATACAGAATCTAGAAAACAGTTTGAATGTAAAAATAGTGAGGTTACAGATAAATTACCAATGATTTATAAATGATTGAATGAATGATTAATAAATTTTAGAACAACGATTTAGATCTTTACAATTTTACGGTAATATTTCACAAAAACAAACAAATAGAAATACTGGTCATACTAAATCACTTCATGTTATTACTGAAAATTGTACGTTTTGTTCGGAGGGACATAAATTATTTAATAGTTAAAAGTTTGCAAATGAGACTGTTGACAATCGTCGTGAGTTTGTGCAAAATAATCGTATTTGCGACAACTGTCTTGGTACCAGTCTACAATTGCCGTCAAAATACAAAATACCGCATTTGCAAGAAGAAACATGGTTCTGTACTAAACAAACTCAAACTCAGTTGGTGTTTCTACGGCTAGTACTTAACCAACTGATAACAAAGTTTTAAATGTCGCTACAATTTCGCAGGGTAAACAGGTAATATTACGTCTTGTCTGGCGACCAGTCAAAGCCAAGTGTTGCTGGCTACTGCTTTAATAAAGGTTCAGTCGCATAAGTCAGGTACAGTGACATTCAGATCCTTGCTGGATCAAGGATCACATGCTTCTTTCATTAAGGTGTCAGCTGTGCAGATGCTTGGATTACAAAAAATACCAAGTAAAAGCCTTATTTCAGGTCTTGGCAGTGACCAGGGGACAGTGTCCTCGCGGTGGGTTGTCAATATTCGTATCCAGTCACGCCAAGATCCTATTTTTATTATTAATGTTATGGCTCATGTTTTAAGTAAAATCATTACCTTGATTCCTGGAATACAAATTAATATAGAACTAAGTACTGGAATATCGAAAAATTGAAAATGCGAAAAATCGGACTAAGTTTTATGTTTGAAGGTGCGTTACATGTGTGAGACATGCCGTTCAGAGCCCACAGCAATTAATGGGGCAATAGCCGTCGTCGCGAGTCACATCATTTCGGCCCTTTTATCAATCCGGGGTATATTAGGCAGGCCCTATTAATATTCGAACAGCTAAGGGTAGAGGTCATTGTATTGTGTATTTTACTAATCTTTGAACTTGTTTTGTTTTAAATTTTATTCAAGCAAAAACTTTAGTTATTTTAGTTTCATTTTTATAAATTTGGTTATTTAGATTGTTTATTTTCAATATTAATACATAAAGTCATTTAAATATTGTTAGAATCATAATAATATAAAAGTAATGGACATAACTGTCCATGGTGGGCGGAATGTACAGAGTTACAGCCCGTTCACACATTGTCCGTTGTACGGGATACGTTTTACCGGACACGTTTTTTTTTCATCGATGGCGCATGGAGTGGCATAGGCGACTTCACATAATATGGCACAGTATTCAGTATACGTATTTACCATTAAAAAAAGATATCTAGTAAAACGGATCATGCGTGAACGGGGTGTGACGTTTGCAAGATATTTTTGTTTGTATAGATTCCAATAGATGGCGCCACTTGTATTATAAGATTGCGCTAGAACTTTTTATATGGTTTTGGTAGATAGTTTAAGTTTTGTTGATTAAAAATCACAAATTATGTGATCAGCTGCACATAGCAATCTTTTTGTACTTATACTATTGTTTTCTTTACTCATGTCCTATGAACCCTGCGACGGAAGTTTGTGAGTTTGCGAGTTTGATTTGAACAATAGGACTTTAAGTGAAGTAAGCGAAACATATTCACAAAATAATCACAGATTAGAAATCTACGTCACCACGCCATATGTTACGTTCATTTCATTTTATGGTATCAGGAAAACAAACGACTCGTGACTCACATAAATATCTATATTTTAGTAGACGTGACATAAAATATTTCATTTAGATCGTATTAACAAAGTCCTATAAATTATTTAAAAATACTAGAATAGTATAAATTCAGAATAGTAATCAACCATTCCAAATTAAAAAAACATACCTACTTTGTAGTGAATTAAATTAAAGCTAAAAATATTAGGTAAATCCCTGGAAGATTAAATCATTTTGAAAAAATTGATTATTATCAGTTTTATCATAAAAAAAATATCTTTTTAATCAGCCACTTATAATCTTGCATACTAAACTAGGTGAGATATATACATATAATACTAGAAGAGATGAGATAGTAAAATACTAGAAGGAAAACATACCTGCATAATGAATTATGTTAACCAAAGCGCACGCGCAGGTAATTGATACAAAATCATAATTTACGTGAATTCCTATGCAGTCGTTTCAAAGCAATTTTGTGACGTCACTGCCTCGTGCATTTTACCAATTAGGTAAATGATTGGCAAGACAATCATTGAAATTTCCTTTACAATTGAATATGTACCTACCTATTATGTAAAAAATACTAGAATTCGATATTTTTAATTACACTGTTTAATATTCATATTATCTATTGAAAATTAAATTTTGTGTGTAAGTAACGGACAAATAAACTTAGGTAAACAAACAAACATCCACAACTTGAACATTATTTGTGGCCGGCAACACCTCACCCAGAAGCAAACAAAGAGGCCATCTAACGTCAAAGTATTCATTTTTCTGTCGATTTTATTGTACATACACTTTTCACGAGTCATATAATCATCATCATCACAACTCCGTGTAATGAGCCCACTGCAGGGCTGTGAGTCTCTCCCCTGGGTGACGAGGAGGTTTAGGCCATAATCCACCAAGCTGGACCGGTGCTGGTTGGTGGATGTCAGATATTTCAAGACAAACCCTAACGACTACTGTATACAAGTATACAGCACCCGGGACCGACTGCTTAACGTGCCCTCCGAAGCACGGAAGTCGCCGTGAGAAATGAATGGTCGGCGGTCACCCATCCTAATACCGGCCGCACCGAGCGCGCTTACCTTGAGATATCGATTGATATGCACAGTAATCACGGCGCCACGACGACTTCCGTCATATAATAATAATAAGTTAAAATAAAATCCCTAGACAATCACACCAACCACATGTCCCCAAAGTAAGCATAGCTTGTGTTATGGAATACCATGTAGCGAACCGGGGCGAACCTCGAATATAAATACATAAATAGATAAACACAGAAAACGTAGAAGTACATTCTACGTTTTTCTTTTGCTCCCAGTCCAGCATGGAAGTAAAAAATAACAGTTTACATACATAACTTCACGCCTGTATCCCTTATGGGATAGGCAGAACACCAGAGGTCATCAAACCATCTGATGTTACGTATGACAAATTTGGAGGTATTATAATGATGGAGAGAGACTATTGCACTGACAGGGAGTCAGCCTATCACCCGCAAAAAACGCCAATAAAAACAGTTTACAGTATACATATTAATATTCCATTCATCCAAGGCTATTCTATTATTAGATTCTATTATTCTAGGCCTTCAGTGGATCCTACTTATTTATCTGTAAAGCCATAAGCCATTTCTTATTTATAGGCTCCGTTCATCCATCGGTTGATTCAGTGTCTTTCCAGGTAATGTAGTCACGAGTGGTATAATTAGGTTATATTGTTTAATACAAAATTGTATAACGAATCGTGAAAACCTGAGGCAATCCTTCGTTTTGTCGATTTTTCGTCGGGTGCGTAATTTTTTTTTATTAAAATCTAAGCCCGCATTTGTCCTCAATCTCACCAGTATGCAACCATCGATAAATAGTCGAATCGACAAGATAAATATTATTTTGTTATTTTATCCTATTATGTAAGCTAATATGCGCACCATAATAGATAGAATTACTCGATTTGATACCATGATTAAGACCACAGAACCAAATATGTCATAATCTTAATAAATTACATACACTAAATAACATATTCAAAGAAAATATTGATAAAAGGCCCGATTTATCGTTGTCGACAGTAGCATTCTAGCCCCGCTGATGGTAAGTAAAGCTTAGGTCAAAGATGAAAAAAGCACACAGGACTAGATAAGTACACTATGATAAGTGACCGAATTATGTAGCTTATAATTATATTTTTTCACATTTAAACTCAACATTTCTGTGTCTTTAAAGATAAAATTCGGTTTAACAATGTTTTATGTAATATAGAGAATAAGGATCGAGTTTTAAGACAATGTTATGTGCGTATAAAGGGTTAATTTGAATTAGCTCATCACCTCTTGCAGACAGCCTCTGCACATCAATTTCAAAAACACTTGTTCTTTGACTTTTACAAATCTTGATAAATAACACAAAAAAAAAGCATTTTATCCTAACTCTAAATTTTGTAAGAAGTTCCTACTAGGTATTATTTTGAAGCGATATTTAACTACTCAAGCTGCGTGGCATACCTACGCTCAGAGTTATTAGAGTTATCCCTCTAAAAAAACTATTCATTTTAATTAAAAACACATTTAATTAAAAACTATTCATTTAATTCCATGCTGGACTGGGAGTGAAAGAAAAACATAGAATGTGCCAGCTGCTTCTCTTCCCGGGCATACTGTAAAAGTCGGTTAAGGGACAGAGGTTTTATTGGCATTTTTGTGGGCGATAGGCTGACCCCCTGTCACTGCAATAGCCTCTCGCAATCATTATAATACCTCATTAGTCAAACGTGACATCAGTTGGTCTTATAACCTCTGATGTTCTGCCTACCCCTTAAGGGATACAGGCGTGAAGTTATGTATGTATGTATTCATTTTAATAAGTTGTAGAGCACTTGTTGTTGGTATTGATGTGGATAGGCTGCCTGCAAGAAGTGATACCAGATAAACAAATGTAACTATGAATATGAATTATGTATATCTAAAATTCGAGTTTACGCATAACCGTTTATGATAGTTACAGAGGTGGAAAAAGTAATTTATCTCTAAGTGTAATGCGATAGTGTTTCTTAGAAGTGAATATTTAATTGATGACTCAGCGTGGATAGTTCTTATCTTAGCCATCTAGTTACAAATGGAGTTACAAATGTCTTACGAACAATAAATACCAAAGATTGCTTCTAGGGTGACTAACCGACACTAAGGTTATTGTACAGCAGTTTATATGGATTAAAATGGTAGAACGACGGAGAAAGCACAACTACTTTCTACACAGGGTGACTGATAGGTCACTTTTAAAATTCGAGGACGTGATAATTTGAGATCATACATGAAGAGAAAAAATATAATAAAAAATAAAAATTAATTATTTACTGAGTAAACTTAAACGAAAGTTAAAGAATTGATCACGCAACGCATAGTTACACTAGCGTTGACAGCGATCCGCGTGCCAGGTCACGTGACGCGATTGACTCAGGCCTAAGCAAATTAGATAGAAACTAAACTTTATTTATGAATAGGAAATTCTAGTGAAAAATTAAGTACCGACTTTTATTACATAATTATGACCAGAATCGAGTATAGAGTGCTCTCCTTCAGTATCTAAAATTTGTTACCAGTCACTTTGTATAAAATGTTATATATAACGGCAGTCAGCGCTGAATGCGGACAGCAAAGGACCAGTCTACGTACAGAACCTTAGGAAAGAACTCTCTCGCTGATAATGATATTATGCTTTCTCTAGTAGGTATATTTGTGTCTTCACGTCATGGGAGTCAGTATAACGCTGTAGCCGTGTGAAAATGAAGCCGTTTATGAAGAGGTATCGAACTTAAATGATTAATAATATTAAGTCCTTGCTAATATTTCAAATAATCTATACATATAATAAAATGGTAGGAAAGTCAAAACTGTACATTGAATATTTTTTTAAAAGAATACTTGGGGTATGATCTACAATCGAAACAGAAACAAAAAATATAGTTTTTAGAATTTTTGTCTGTTTGTCTGTTTGTCTGTTTGTCTTTCCGGGATAAACTCAAAAAGTACTGCATGGATTTACTTCAAATTTGGCATGAAGATAGTTAAGAAGTCGGGTCAACATATAGGCTACATATTATCACGCTAGCAGTGTTATAATCGTAGGTGCGTTTGGTGCTGCATAGCGTTCACGCAGACGACGTCGCGGGCAGCAGCTAGTAATTATTAAAATTGCTCAACGTTTGGGTTAATTTAAGTGATAATAAAAATTATAAATACTAATTAAATATGTTTCTTATCACTCTGCCCAAAAGCTGATTGAAATTAAGTATTATGCCCGGGAAATTTGATCATTTAAATTATCAAATTATCATTATCAAATTGCCCACTCATATTGGGCATTATCATAGTGCCAGGACTTACGTATAATGCCCAATTTATCACTTGTTCCATCACATAGGTACCTACTGATAAAAAAACAGACTGCACTCGCTCGCTACGATTTCAATTCTGGTAGCCCCAAAAGAGTTCAAAATTATCAAAGAATAATTTCTCCCAAGTCATGATAGGACCACTAGTGAGAGATTGATGAATGAATACTATTGCACAGTACAGATATCTACAGTAATTCAACTTCATACAAACAGACGAAACGCAAGCTATACCTACGCGGCTCGATCTCTGCATGCCGAAACAATTATTGATTGAGCTTTATATTAATATCTGGATTTTTTATTACTTTAAAAATTTTATAAAACATCTTTTCGTACATCTCAGTCGAGGCGTAAATATTTTTCTGTCGCTAATTTATTATTGGGGTCCATATCGGCTCACATAAAATTCTTACTCCTATTTTTTTGTCTTACTACCGATTTGTGGTCATAATTATCACTCTTCATAATTTTATTTTTCCTACTATTTTTATTCATACTTACATTTTAAGTACTATCAACGAAGCTCCTAACAGTTTGTGATCATAATTTTTTTATTGCTACCAAGAACTAGTTAAAATTCGTCCTTGACGGTTTTGCACAACCTTGGTTGGAAGCTTGTTTGAAACGCCGTTTACAACAGTGTTTAAGAAACTCGGCACTGTTTGTAAACAAATTGGCATAAATGCGCCAGAAGTGTAAAAATGCGACTTGTGTTTGAAGATTTGTTTTAAATACAATACCGCACACATACAATACCTACGCATATTGTATGTGTGCGGGAGACTGGGTGGTATACATAATTCTGGTGCAGACTGTAATGAGAAACCCCTTAGTTCCGCTGAGTTCTCTATTACACAAGATTACTTTGAGGCTAAATGGTTCGTGTATCAATTTGAAAAAATATAGAATTGAAAGCTTTTTGAAATTGGTCAATTACAAACATTTTGGCGCTGACTGTACTAACCGGGTAAAAACCAGTAGGTACAACCAGAATAATATCATATTGTAAATAAACAGTCGTTATTACCAAAGTACAGGTAAAATATACACTTTACCTGTAGGGTTTTGTAACATCATACATTTAAATAAGCGATGGGTATTCTAATGACCTGATATCATCGATTATGTGAATTTCCTGGTTATCCAACAAATTCTTTGATTACTAATTTAAAAATAGTTAGTAATGGTTTATAAGGGACTTAGTACAAAAAACGTAGATACATATAGTTTTGCCTTTAACACATCATTAAATAAAAATAAACTTTACTGAAAAGCCGAATAAGATACGAATATATGTATACACAAAATAAAAGAGCATCATACATACATACATAACTTCACGCCTGTAACCCTAATGGGGTAGTCAGAACACCAGAAGCTATAAAACCATCTGATGTCACGTTTGGCACATTCGGAGGTATTATAATGATGGACAGAGACTATTGCAGTGAGAGGGGGTCAGCCTATCGCCCAGACACAACTATTAATAAGCCTTTTTTTTATTTAAAAAAAGTCACCATAAGCCATGATAATACGAACAATTTAATATAGCAAAATTTTATTACATAATTCATGTTTCTACCACAGCATATTCAATTAACTTGAGTCATACTAACAAAAACAGAGCATGCGCTACGTAAATCAGTTTGTTTATTTGTTTGCCTAAACACGTTTATTTCAGATCCTACTAGTATAATAAAAAATGTGTTAAATAGTCTTAAAAGTAGCTTATACTCGTAATAGGGTTTATTATATGTAGACAGCCTATGGATCAAAAATTGGGTGCAAGCAAAGGCATGTGTAAATATTAAAAAATAAATTCCGCCAAGTGTGACAAAGGAAATCACAAAGGCCGCTCCTTCACTCACACCGATCGGTCCTTCGGTACCGGCATCCAGCGTTTCTCGGGCTTGGCAAGACTTGACCAACAGCGCTAGCATGCGACCATCGACAACGATAAATCGGGCCTTTAATTCGATACATTCTTACAATAAGGCACATATAATATACAACGTGTAGCATAATGAAGAGATAATACTTAAGGGGATTGTATGTTTGGTGATGTAGTTTATAAGTAACAGTAAAATAAATTTGTTATCCTTACGGTTCGGCTGAAAAACAAGTTCAAAGTTTCGATCAAAATATCTAAGTGTCAACCCTGAAAACAGCTGTTAGCTTTTGATGAAATCTATTCGATAACAGATGGCGTAAAAATAAAGTGATGGGAGACAGATACTACAAAGTTCAGCGGGTGCTGGAAAGGTCATAAGATGACTGACTGCGGCACAAGTCTTGTTTTAGCTTAGTAGATTGACTAGGGTTGTCAAAATATTTTGTTGAAAAATAATTAAATAAAATTGTATGAAAGTCAATACCAGCACTGATCATGCTAATTCTTTTACTGTATATTTTACGTATGGTATAGAAGCTAACCCTTAAGTTTTATCTCTCCATTTTGTTACACGTTGTATATATTTTTAATACATCAGCTTTGGTTTTTAATATATGGTAGCATGCTAGCCCTGCATATCGTCGGTCCACCTTGCGGGGGGCACCTTTTGAGTGCCTACGATATAGGTAGATACTCAACTCATGAGATGTTTTTACCATTGAACGGAATGGTCCATAAGGAAGGGTAACATGTTAAATTATTTAATGTTAAGCCTCAATGCTCTATTTAAACATTGAATCCATGATTTTGTGATATTTACATGAATCGCCAGATAAGTAATAGTTTATTACACTTTTGATTACGTGATAGTATTATATTTACAGCTATATTTAAATTATCATGTATCTAAAAAAGTCTAGTTAATCCGAACCCCGATAATGATAAAGTAGTTACTGTGATTTCGCCTCGATACCTCGTTAATTCCGGTATTATTAATGAATTACTATTATTTTTGTAACAAACAAAATCTCGATATTTGACAGATGTCTAGAGCCTAACCTTCGGGCTAAACTTTCTATCATTTTTTGGTAAATGCTAATAGACAAAATCAAGAATTGTTCAATTGTTCAACAAATCAACAAGCACGTACCAAATGTGAACAAAGATTTATGCAGCATGTACGGTCATTTTCAGTGAAACCAGACATTCCTTTAACTCGTAATAAGTTTTAAATACGATTTCGAAAATTGCTTATCTGCAGAATTATAAGTAAATTATTATTTATTTGCCAAAATGTGTGTAAAATTAGATGTTACATTTACAACGAAGCAGTTTCCGATTCACAAACTGCCTGAAGTGATTATGTTTTATAACAATTTCAAAATAATATGATTATGCAAAGTTTATTGTAAAACTTTTTACTTACATCACATTAATTCGATGTAAAATAAAATAAATAAAGCGCAAAAGTATCATGACATAGAAGTTTGAAGTAACACAATATACTTATTAGTATATTAATACCACATCAAAAATCGATATTCGGTTCTCGTTAGTAAAATATCTCAGATTACCAATAGTAAGGTGCACTAGTTATAGTTTTTTGCAGTTTCATCATTAATTGATTTCAAACATTGATAGGAAATTATTAGTAATTCTTAGTGATTTATCGTACATATAATACGCATTTAAATGTTAAACTTAATCATTTCAGTCTTGGACTGAATAAAATTAATTAAACACCGCCAAATAAACCACATAAATAAATAAGACATAAAATGTTATTTCAAACTATTGTAGATAAAACATTCGCTCGCTTATAGAATAATATATAGATTCACTAATAAACTTAGCAATATTATTTTTTTTGAATCACTTTTGAAACTTTTTAAGAGTACATTTAAAATATTATAAACTAGAGGTGATAGTAATAGAGCAAATAAATTTACTTACGTATAAAATTTGGCGCACTATAACACTTTGTTCCTTTTGGTATGCTTTGATGATTTTTTTATCGACGTCCCATTTGGTGTAGGTTGCATTCGCATATTAAGTATAATTGCCTTTACTGTGAGGAATATATCAATGCCAAGGGTTTTAAACAGATAATCTAGTTGATAAGAAAGTAGATTGATTGTATTCCATACAGTGTCTGTGCGACGATATCTTAATTACTCGATTCGCTTTGTACGAACAAGACGTATGGCGATTTGCTACTATTTCAGTGTTGATATTTTTGGAAACATTAAGAATATGACAAAAACATTATTCAGGCGACATTTGTATATATGTAAGGTACGATAAGTAGTTGCATTCACTTTGAAAATTTCGTCATTTTGATTAATAGCCTAGAGCAAGATTCTCTAGCGAATAAAGTTATATAATTACATCTTATTCATTCAGTTTAATATCCCTATTCACAGATAGATAGATAGATAGATAAAAACTTTATTGATACCACAAAATTCACAGACACATAACACTAATGTACTTAATATATATCATTGTATGTCTTACAAACTAGAACAACACATAAAAAAAGAACAGGTTAGTGTGATGTGTATGTGTACTGTAGCAGCGCAACAGGAGGCAGCTCAGCGTTGGCATTTGCTCGGAAGAGCAAAAACGCTGATTTTCAGCTACATCCTGAAGGGAGCAGCATACCGATAAAATGTCATAATATTTAGTTAGACGAGAAAATAAAAAATTACAATAAATTATATAGGTCAAACACATTAAATTTAATAAATAATACTATTTGAATGATCATAAATATTAAATAAGAATAGATTAATTTAAACTTTATAATATACAACGACAATAACAATATAAAATGAGTACCTAAGTGAATGTCAGAATTATAAAATTGTATAAATACCTATGTCCAGTAGAACGAAATAAATTAAAAATAATTAGTATAATAATAATTACTATAAATATATTTTCTTTATAATGTTTCCGCTATCCTACGTAAGTGTTTTCTGAATATTTAAATAATAAGATTTAATTTTAGCCTACAAAATATTTTTGGATTTAGACATCCTAATAGGCGGAGGAATATCATTCCAACACTTAGTCGCGTTGTAGCGGAAACTACCCGTGAAAAGATAATGATACCTACATAACCATAGGGTAGGTACGTAACGTACTAAACACTCTAGACAGAATAGAAAGGTTTACTTTTCAAGCTGCCTACGCTGGGACTCGAACCGTTTTGCCACATCTGTGCGTTTTGCCACGCGGAAGGAGCTACGCGGAAATTTTCCTTTATTATTGAAGATGAGTTGTTTGATAAAACCTATAGATAGAAATCTTATCAAATTTGAGACATGGAAAAACATTTGATGGATGAAATGCAGGATAGTAAAATAAACTTGCGTGATATAAACTTGCGTCGAAAAAATAAAAAAGATTGTTGTTTCGATATGATAACGCTAACTCTTATTTACAAATTTTGATGCGTAAGAGATTTAACTAAAGATTGAAATTGATAAATAAGTTAAGAACTGAAAGTAATAAATAAGTTCAATTGATAGAAAAATAAACGTACAGCAGTCGCAATATGTTGGCCAACCAACACCCTGCTTATTTACCGTTCTCCCGAATAATAACGAATTGACATACATACATACATACATAACGTCACGCCTGTATCCCTTATGGGGTAGGCAGAACACCAGAGGTTATACGACCATCTGATGTCACGTTTGACAAATTTGGAGGTATTATAAAGATGGAGAAAGACTATTGTAGTGACAGGGGGTCAACCTATCGCCCACAAAAACGACTTTAAAACCTCTGTCCCTTAACTGACTTTTACAGTATGCCCGGGAAGAGAAGCATCTGGCACATTCTACGTTTTTCTTTCGCTCCCAGTCCAGCATAGAATAATAATCGAATCGTTCGCCGATTTATTTCTCTCTTACCCTGATCCCCGACCGACTGGTCAGACTGTCGGGTCCTTTTCGCCTATAAAAGGCGTGTTGTTTTTAAAGTGCACAATAATAATCACAAAATAAAGATGTGTTATTAATTATTACTATCCTAGAGCTTTAATAGAAATAGGTACTTATATTAGTTTCTGCAGTTTTATGGGTTAAGCCCTTTCAGCTATACCTACGACTTATTTCCAATTATTTTATTTATCATGACGCTATTTTCAAAGACTTATAAATATCGACCACCAAAATAATCATGGTAATTTGTTAAGTGATCCACTGACTTTTCTGCGGCATCACGATTTTTCTGTTTGGGCGTTTATCAGGATAGCATATACCCTCAATGTCAGGCGGCAAAATAAAGTATTCATCGAAGCATTTCTCTCATTACAAAATTGGTCGGGCAATTCCAAAACCTAGTAAGTGTTTTTACCAACTTTTACAGAAAAACAGAAAGACATGTTTTGTGTCAGTCGTCGTGAATCACTAAATACCTGACCATAAATTGATATGGAAGAAAAATATCAGTACCGTACCATTAATTTAAGGTGCATTTTTGTTTTAAAATATTTATATTACAAAAGAGAAAAACACCTTGAAACAAAAACAAAAGAAAATTTAAGACCTCGCCAACTATATCAAAACCAAATAACAGCTCCTACTAGGTAAGTCTTTGAGCGATCAGTCATGACTGCAGTGTTACGTGAGGAAGGCTTTGAATTTTGCTATAATATAATGGCCTCGTGGCTCTCCAGGACGCTGATGACCTCGATAGGATATCGGGCAGCTTTAAGCTCCCTATTTATAGCTGTGTATACGCTGATGTGAACGAATGGCAAAAGAGACCAAAGGTCGAGAGCAGACTTCGACTGGGGCTCAGCGGGGCGTGGATACTGGCGGTAAGGCTGGTTTGTCCCAAGCTGGTACCTGTAGGATTGTCCCGTGACTTGGGGGCTAGTGGAAAGTCGCTAACCACAAGTTTTGGGGCAGGAGGAGGAGGAGGTTGTCGCTTGTTAGGCGAGGCTGTAGTGGTTTGTTTTTGGCGTGGAGCCCTGAAAAAGCCGCGATAGTTGGCGGAGTGGCTTGATTGGCCGCACAGCACGCGGGCTGGGGGGAGGGGAAGTCTCAGCATCACCAGGACAATGTGGAACCTTCTGCCATGGTTTTTGTGCATCTTGTAAACAGCCTCCACGGGAAGGTTCTGGACTTTGAGGTCCTCGAAGACCTACTCGTTGGAGAGTTCGTAGGGAGCTCCCTTGAGATTAATTCTTCTTTTACGTTCCTTCCACCTCCTTACCAGGGCGTAAGTGTATATAGTGCTTAGGTATTTTCGAAGAATTAGAGGTACTTTCCTATCAAGTGAAATAAGTAGAGTAGAATCCGATTATTATGACTCCGCTTATATTTACCAACCGCTCATTATGACGTGTTTACACAGTGTAAGTCGGATATAATGACTTCGCCTATAGTGACATATCGCTTATTGTGACCCTTTCTTATCAAATTTTGACTGCTTATAGTGATCGACCGTATGATTTCTAACATCTTTGCAGTGTTCGGGAGAGCCACGTTATACCCAGAGACTTTCGGCGCGTGAAAGGCTTTTTTGATTTGAGTCTCAGAGCGTAGATTTACTTATTGAGTCTACTTATTAATATCTTCTTTGATTTATCTCTATTTTTTTCCTCTCTATTAAAATTAATCACATACTAACTTTGACAGTTTATTTATTCTTGCAGTACCTATGCTTTGTATGGCGTCCGTTTAGTATGACTTGTTTCTTATTTCCCTTCGATGTCATTATAAACGGATTCCACTGTATTGATGTAAATTTGCGCTTAGAAAGCTGAATATTTTGCTACTTAGTCAAACATATTCCAATTATAATAACGCGATATATTTTAATTGATGTTTGATCAACATCAATTAAGATAAATTGCGTTATATGGGCAGAGAATGATAAGTGCGTGCACAAGATATAATTTTGTTTTTATTTGAGATATGACAACCCTAAATATTAATTCTTAAAGTTCTTCAAAAAGGCTATTAAAAAGATATTTAATATATATAATATCTGTGGCAAATTTTTACGAAAAAATTAAATAATGTTTTCATGTTTTTTTTTAATCAACTTATTATAGAATAAAGAACAGAAGAAAACGTTGGGTTGTTCCGTCTTCATCATACGTCCCCTCAACCTAATTTTTCACTCATCCAACCATCATCTCACCAATGACAATATTTTAATATTTTTTCTTCACTCATCCCAAATGTATGCCTTACTCATCCCAAAAGCAAATTTTACCTTAAAAAAGGACGAACTGCCAAAAAAGTGATGTTTACGATATAAGTAAATACTTGAATATTATTATAAATTAAATGAACATAATATAAATAGATCTTGAGACCAATGTTGATTCAGGAATGGCCATTATTAATTCAATACAAACTGTTCTACCTGACATGGAGATCAAATGATGCCATTTTTGCTTTTGCCAAGCTCTTCTTAAACGTGGAAAAAAAAATCTACGAAACACCGAGATCAGTCCAAACATCTCTCCCTATGCTTAGCCGTACCAGCTGTATCTTTACAAAATGGACGACTGCCCAACCTCATATTTGGAATGTATGCGGACAAAATAGAACAACTAAAGCTCTTGAAAGTTGGCATGCTACTTTAAAAAGTTATATGATTATTATTTGAAATCGATATTGAACTAGTCAAACTTAAGTTAATAGTTGTTGATTTTGGCTTATTAGAAAAAAAATATATAAGTGATGGACTGGAAGCGAAAAAAAAAACATAAACGTACGTAGCTTCTCTTCCCAAACATACTGTAAAAGTCAGTTAAGTGACAGGGGTTTGATTGCCGTTTTTGCAGACGATAGGCTGACCCCCTGTCACTGCAATAGTCTTTCTCTATCATTATAATACCTTTCAAATTTGTCAAAAGTGACATCGTATGGTTTTATAGCCTCTGGTGTTCTGCCTACCACATAAGGGACACAGTCTTGAAGTTACGTAGAGTCTGGCTAGCAAAAATAGACAATGAAGTTCTGCAAACTTTTTATATGACAACTTATTCTGGTGTCACTGTTGTCAATCGAACTGTTGTTGGTGGTTTTGGTAATTGAGATTTTGGAATTTTCATATTTGAATATGAATAAAAAAATTAAAATTTGATAGCTTCATCATAACCAATGTTGGAAACAGCGATACCAGTGACTCTGACGATTCATTCCATATAGAATTGCTGGATTCAGATTTTTATTACAATAAATCAAAATAATTATTGTATTTTATTGTTTTATTTTTAAGCCCGATTAATACTAGTGGCCTATCATTTTAATTATATACTTCTCATCAAAAAGTAGGGCATTAGCAACATTGTTATTTTTTTTTAAATTAATCAAGTATCAAAGTAAGTAATATAAAGCGTAAGGCAAAAAAATAGAGTATGTGACAACATGAAAAAATCTTTAAAATAATAGTTTTTTAGTGATTGCCAAAGGGACAAAGTTTATTTTTACTAAAACTTAGCGCATCTGGCCGCTTTATTCTAAAATTGTGTGAAAACCACACCATTGACCTATTTTAATTTTCTAAATCTATTACAATATTTGAGATGTTTAACAAGTAAGTTTAAGATTCATTGCTCTCGGTCTAATAGTTGGGAGTTATTGTTGATCAAAAATACCCAATTATATTTTCAATTATATTTTAAGAGCAGATTAGGTATGATGAGTGGGTCTGAATTTAGAAAAAATTTTTTTTTATCAAAATATTATTACATGGAGCACAAATGATAGATTCTATTTCCTTACCAATTGAAATGCTCTCAGAACAAGCCGGAGAATTGAGGAATAAATTTTGGCGTTACGATCGTGAACATCACACTCGTAAATTCGACCGTAAAACCACTGTCCTTGATTTGTTTCACCGAGCTTTGGAGTCTTCTATTCCCTCTTATCGACTATGTCAGTTGGTGATAGACAAAAAAAAATTAAACATTCTGTCATTCCAAAAAAAGTTCTGGATCTGTTAAAACCCACAATGGATAACGTAGTTATCCATGACGACCCGTCACCATAAAAATATTTGGATGATGATATTGAATTTGATCGGCACAATGATGATGTCGACGATATCAACATCGTATTATCATCAGAAGAAATGTTGGTATATTGTGATGATAACGACATAGTATAGTATTTTACATAGTTTGCTATTTAATTATAATTTATTTTAATTTTTAGTTTTGGGTAACCCTATTTCCTTAGAAATTTCTGAAATACTTAGAAACGCTTTATCTCTTCACCCCTTTAATCGTCGCGTGTAGTTTTTTAGTATATAATAAATAACAGTATTGTACATATTTTTGATAAAGAATAAAATGCGACAACAACATGGTTTAATAAAAAATAAATAAAAGGTGAAAATGAGAAAATCTTAAATATATCAAAAAATATTACAGTTACAGTTCCTCGCATTTTTACATGCATACGTAATGCAATGTTTCGTTATTTAAGATAATAACAAAAACAAAAACTTTTCTGTTTTTAGAGTAAAAAATAAATTAAGTTTTACTTGAGTTCATCGACCTTTGACAAAAAAATTAATATCTCTAAAAGTATTCAGAAAATTACCGTCGGGATTTTTATCAATTGTTTACCATATCAAGCTGTTTCGAATAAATACATAAGCCATAAGCCATACGTGACCGCAACCAAGCCAAAATCACACACTGTGGAAAGTTAAGTGCCGAAGAATCAAAGAAGAGTGTTGTACCTTGCATACAGTTTAGTAATTATGAATGACTCGAAAACTAAGAACAAACCAGACAGAGAAATTCTAATTTTAGAAAGCTGCTGTCACCGCATCCTTATTTTTATCCTCTGATTCAAAGGCGGTACTCTTTTGCATGTGACTAATAAGCGTCTAACTCCCATATCGTAATTTTTATCTTCTTGATCTTATAATGATATATAGCTATAATAATTTTAGTCTTCTATAAACTAATAACTTTACAAGCAATCTTATCTATCACTCACTGTTTTGTTTTGACTTTGACACTCCAAATGGCAGTCACACTTTACCAAAGCAGACTCACAAAAAACAAAGGCCTGTTTTACCATCTGTACCATACCATTCTGACTGTCGTCATTTATAAGATTTTGCATCTTATTATCAAAGTCATTAGATCGTTTATCAGCAGGTGGTAAACAGGCCCTTACTCTTTTCATTCAATTATAATGCTTTTGAGAGGTAACTGATTCACCTACAGTCACTTATGTTAGTGAAACTTGTTATTATTTATCGGCCCATACCTGTTTACTCATATCAAAGGTCTTCCTTATCTTCTTTATCGCCCTAGTACACTATTATAAAAGGTTGTAGTAACCAAATTGTGTGAGGTCGGGATAAAGATGTATTTTTTATTTTATTAAGCTATTGCTTAGCTTCTATCGCGGGCCTTGAGCGAGGGGACCGAATCCAGAAATTCCGTAACGAAAAAAACATAACACCCCCCACTCCGACCGGCACAGCGGTGATACCTTGATTTTATAACTTTACATGCGGGCTTTAATAAACAATCAGCGCCATCTACTAGGAACTTGTGGAACTTCATATTAGATCAAACATTACTGCATTAATAAAATAAATAAATAATTATAATTTCATAAGTTGATAAAAAATGCTATGCAATAGCTTTACCACGGCAGTCTCCGAGTGCCACACGTCTTTTTTATTTTATTGGCTTAATCTTTTTTCACTTCAACCTCATCTGATAGTCGCTGAGGTTGTAGGTTGTAGGATCACATAGCCCGCGTAAATTGCCTCTGCTTGTAGGTAGGTCAGCTTCCGCCTGGCTAGCGACAAACCTTCATATAAAATCTGTCGTAAAATATCGCCACTTTACTAATGACGCATTCCAGCAATATTTTATAAAGAGCCAGGTCCTTTGTCATCTTCATCCTAATTTTCGCTTACCATCTCGTGAGATTCATTTAAAACGCGGGATTAGTCAACAATAAAACCGATATATGATTTTTTTGTGTTGAACTGGGAGCGAAAATAAACCATAGAATGTGCTAGCTGCTTCTCTTCCCGGGCATACTGTAAAAGTCAGTTAAGAGACAGAGGTTTTATTGGAAACTTTGCTGGCGATAGGATGGCCCCCGTTCACTATAATAGTCGTTCTCCATCTATGATACTTTAAACTATAGATACTTCAAAATTTGTCAAACGCAACATACCTGATGTTCACAGCCTTTGGAGTTGACATTACATGACATCAGATGGTTTTATAACTTCTGTTTGCCTGTGTTCTGTGTTCTGGCTACCCAATAAGGGAAAAAAGCGTGAAGTTATGTATGTAGTATGTATGTATGAAATATGAAGAGTTAATGAAAGCCAGGGTAATCACTTGAAACCGTCGCCATCTGAGGTAAGCCTATCCAGGGGTGGTTGCTAATTTTGCTACGTATACATGATGCATTTTATTGATGAAAAGAAAATTGTAGAATAGGAACAGGGTTGCAGAAGAGATGCAGTAGCACAGTTGGAAACCCTTCCACTTTCATCTTACATTTGTCAAGATACAATATTTCATGTTATTTATTGCCATATTATTATTATTTTATGTCATCAATCACAATCATAAAGTAAAGAAAATTCCAGAAAATTGCATGAACCTATTTTTATTAATTTGGCTTAATGAGCCTCTTTACTTCCCTCAGTACCAATCTGGTATCAGTGACTCGACAACAAACATCACAATTTGACAGCACATAGATAAATTAACAAATTCTTAGTGTTTATATTTTAAATCTGATAAGCATGATATAATTCCGCAAGTAGCTCTCAGTAATATCGTGCCATATTGTGATTTGCGTCATTCAAAACTTCGATAGCGGAAACATGACTGCTGTCGCACTCGAGAAATTCGTGAACGTTAGGTACCTACCTATAGAATGGCTAATTTGTACACAAAATAGTTGCCAACTAAGGGCCTTATAAACGGGCTTAAACTCGCTCAGCGGATAATGGTAAGGGCTATACTCGTAGTTTCCCAGCTGAAGTGGCAATGGGCTGGACACATAGCTCGCAGAACTAATCGGGGCACAAAGTTCTCAGCGGCGGTGGCCGGTAAACGCCTGAGGGCAGTGCAGGACTAAGCGACGTGGAACACCTTGGGGGCCTTTGTCCAGAAGTGGGCATCTCCTGGCTGATAAAATGAAGACGATGACACAAATATTCCTTGATAAGGATGCATGTTAGCAAGCATAGTTGTGATTTATCAATTCTGTTATTTATAACTCAAGTGGAAACGAAACAAACTCGATTGCATGTTTAAAGATATTGATATGTCTTCGTCATCATCATCGTTTCAACTCTTTGTGAAAAACCCACTGCAGGGCTATAAGTTCTCCCCTAGGCTCTCCCCCTATGTTACAAAGAGGTATAGGCCATACGCCACCAAGCTAGCCCAGTGCTGGTTGGTGGATGTCAGTATTTTTTGGGCACATAGTTTCTAACACAGTATGCTCCACCCGGGATCGATTGCTCAACGTGCCCTCAGAAGCACGGAAGTCGCCGTGTTAAATTAATGGTCGAAGGGCATTCTTGTACCATCGAACCAACTGAATCATGACATGACCCATTTCGCTGAAAACTCATTTGAAACTGTCAAACTGGTAAGGTCTACCGCGCACTTATTTATTTATTTATTCTTCATTGTACACAAAGATAAGGAATATTTATACAGAACAATTTTTAAGATACAGAGCACAATAGGCGGCATTATCATCGAAAGATGATCTCTAATAGGCAACCCTGTCTTTTTAAATACTATACGAATTCTGTACTCATTAAATGTCAGTGTCGAATGAAATAATAACAAGTTCGTCACCAAGGAAACCTATCTTCATAAAATTTCGACCTACTAGCATTTAGACGATTTGCCAAAATGAGCTTGTTGTGGGTCATGATTCAGTTGGTTCCTGCAATATTGATTGATATACACAAGAGCCACTTCACCACGACGACTTCATATTTACTTCATATGTCATACGAATGTATCATACGAAATTCTGAAAAAAGTAAAAAAAGTGAACAATGGTTAAAACAGGACGTCAGTTTCCAAGCTTTTTAACCGACATTTTGCAGAAGTAATTAGCTAAAACCGTCCAGAAATTCACGAGCATCCCTATGCTATCTTCAATAATGTTTAGAGAAACTACTCTTCAGCAACTTAGATAAAAAAAGCCGTTTATTACTATACTGGTTTACTGTAGGTGGGTGCTGTCTGCAAAATGATTAATGTTTGACTCTATAAAAATAAATTAAACGTTTTAAATACCTAATAAAAATAGAACAGGTACCTACTCAAATAATACTATATTCAGAATTAGCACACTTATCTATAATGTTAATGATAAAAGGTGATAAATATTTATACATATAAAAAGATCTATTTTAATTTAATTTTCCGGTGATAAATCCACGTTTGACCTCAATATCATCTGAATTTAAGTGAAGGACAGGTCGAAGATGACAGCACAAAGGTTTAGGACTGCACAAAAACCACACTCGCGCTCATGTCATTTGTAACCAAACTGTGAAATCAAGTAGCATATCTTCGATGTAATTATTTGCCACCAAACAGTGAAATCAAGTAGCATATCTTCGATGTAATTATTTGCCACCAAACAGTGAAATCAAGTAGCATATCTTCGATGTAATTATTTGCCACCAAACAGTGAAATCAAGTAGCATATCTTCGATGTAATTATTTGCCACCAAACAGTGAAATCAAGTAGCATATCTTCGATGTAATTATTTGCCACCAAACAGTGAAATCAAGTAGCATATCTTCGATGTAATTATTTGCCACCAAACAGTGAAGTCAAGTAGCATATCTTCGACGTAATTATTTGCCACCAAACAGTGAAGTCAAGTAGCATATCTTCGATGTAATTAAACCAATTAGATCTTTATTATCACAGTGGAAACTTTAGAGGATGCAATGCTCAGCCACGGCTTCCTGTGTCTAAGGTTAAACCTGTAGGTATAAAAGCATCTTATGAAAGTAAGGATGCTGGGTACTTACTATTGAAAACACAGTCGACCTTACTGTAACTTACCATCCGATGAGATCAAGCTCAGAGCTTCAAAGCCTTCTTTAAAATATAAGATCATTTAATAAAATACAATAATAATAAAAGTTCAGTGTCAATGTAATGCCTACATGTAAACATTATTGTTATGAGATAATAAATTGATTTATTATTATTATTAATTTCATCATATTCTTCAAAAGAACCTCCTTTTCACAGGGTGGGTTTTGCACTACTGCGAGCTTGTGGCCAAACAGTAGTGCAAATGAAGTTATAAACTATCAAAGTGATCAAAATTTCCGGACAAGTCGGCATGTGTTCATTAAGGCAGCTTTCTGTACTAGAATATATGAGTTATGAGGCATTAAACGTAGTTTTAACGAGGTGTGTAAGATTTGGGGTATATCTACTCTCCATTATCGCTTAATTTCTACGGATAAATCTGTATATTTGCCAATTGTTTCAGTGTGAGTTGAATGAAGGTTGTGGGTATTCGGGACAGCTATATCGATTAAATAAACTATTTTGTTGGGCTTATTATTACTAATGTATTCAAGCTTCAGTAAATCTGATTAATAACAATGTACAATCGCTAAGATCATAATCTTGATTTAATATTCTGTCGCTTTTATTGATAAGTAAATATAAATGAAAATACATACATACATAACGTCACGCCTGTATCCCTTATGGGGTAGGCAGAACACCAGATGTTAAAAGACCATCTGATGTCACGTTTGACAAATTTTGAGGTATTATAAAGATGGAGAGAGACTATTGTAGTGACAGGGGGTCAGCCTATCGCCCACAAAAACGCCTTTAAAACCTCTGAAAATATGTATTTGTATTAGAAATAGAATAGAAATAGAAATAGAAATAAAGTTTATTATCTCAAAATACAAAAAAAAAAAAGTTTACGAACACAGAAAAATAATTATACACAATTTGAGATAATAGGCCATGCCTCAGCATAATGCTACAGGAAACAATTATTTCCAGTCGCGCTGGTTTTCAGGCACAGCCGTGGTACACTACTATAATATTGTTAACATATTATCATTAAGTCCATTCGAAGACATCGATTATTGAAATCTGTATTCTTTATATGTACAATAAATAAAAAAAAAACAAAAAAATACAATATTAACAAAATCTACAAAAATACAATATCTACAGTTACATTGATATGCCCACTCCGAACTACATAATTTTGTTGACAATTGTGTAGGCAATAACAAACTTGTTCAAGCATAAGACCTCTTTATAATTCAATTAAACGTGTTGAAAATAAATATTATAAAAGAAATAAACCAAATACATATTAATATATTCCTTCTATAAATATAAATAGGTACTAAATATTATAAATAACTATATTATGCTCCTTTTGTTCCCTTAAGAGTAAAGCTCGATATTTTCGAGTATTGGCACCCCAACATAACAACCAAGGTGATTCGGTCAAAGGATCTATTATCGAACGGTTTTAGCAAAGCTACCTATCGCGTACTCTAAGAATTTTGAACAAACAATCAGCAGCGGATTTTCTCAATACATTCTTATCGCCTCTGTGTTTTTATGAAAAACAGCAACGTTACACTTTTCTTAAATTAACACCGTGGCGCAGTAGTGACGCTACTATGTACGGATCAAGCGTTTCGAACCTGTCAAATAATTATAATTTAATCTGAACTCTATGCCTTATACATTAAGTAAAAAATTGGTTGGGGAAATTTAACAGGTTCCGCGAGGTCCCGGTTTCGATCCCTCCAAGGAGCAAGAAATAAAAATGTTTCCGGTCTGGCTTTATCGAATACCTGCTATTTTATTCTAGGTTCCTCTAGTGCGTTCTATAGTACCTACTTAATATGACAACTTTGCTTTGTTTGGGGCTACTTCTAAATTGCGTTTAAATTTATAATTAATTAAACGTCAGCAAATCAGTAGCCAAATAGAAGTTAGCGGTAGTGGTAATATTTCATCAGGTTCAGCTTTTTTATTTTGTCCAGTTGTAAAAGTAAATAAACTTTGGAAAAGTACAGTTCATATGAAATACACAAAGACAAAAAATAAGACTTTACACAGATTATCCTAATCTATTTATGTCCGCAGTAAACTTTATGCTGCAAACTATGATCAGACAAAAAACAAACAAGAGCTTAAATTACATTGAAAACTGGTCCAAGTGTGATTAGTGAACTGGGACAAACAAACATAGCTAAATGATGAGTCTCGTTCAATAAACATTGTATAGCTGACAGCTCCATGTAGTCATCGTAAGTAACCGTCGCCTCTTTTCATTTGGCATTTAGAAAATTTAATGTCTAGGCTATTTGTTCAAATAAATTTAATTTAATTTAAATTTTATTCTTAAATAAATGAAAAATGTGATAAATAAAAATTCCCCGACCACGATACGAACCTGGGACCTCTCGTTTGCCGGACGAGTGCTCTTCCACTGAGCTACCGGAGCCTGGCGGTACGCCTCGAAATTACTTACCACATTTTTTTTTACGTTATATTGCTAACGTAGCTCCGTCTTATGGTATAGCTTTGCAGCTAAGACCACCCGAGACCAATTTCTATACAGAAATTGTGAATCCCAGTTAAAGTGAAGCATTGCAATGTTTTAATAATGTTTTTAAGTTTTTGCGTATAAAATGCTCAATTATTCTTAAATAAATGAAATTTTTATTTATCACATTTTTCATTTATTTAAGAATAATTGAGAATTTTATACGCAAAAACTTAAAAACATTATTAAATTTTATTGCAGTATGGTGGTGAATAAAAGTCAGCCATAAAAGAAAGTAGATATTGTGGTTCTGATGAAACTAGAAAAATGTCTTTCAAAGAGGCTTTACCAGTTTCCCTGAAATTATCTATACTTGATTTGCCATAAGGTTTTATGTATTTCGCTAAATTGCGAACACTTGATGTAATTAACAACTGCCCTCCTGAATGCCCAACTCAAATGTCAGCGTAGAGTCTCGATGTACTCGAGTGATGACCTTATGCAGCGATGCGCGACTGCGAATGATCGTGTCAGTCGAATAAACTACTAATTGAATATTCGACTTGAAGATTAGTAATATACTAAAGTCCTGAGTCGAAGATACTACTAATATTAGTAATTACTAACGGTGGTTCGACTTCAATATGGCCGACTGACCTTGAATGAAAGCATTCGAATAAATTAGTTGAATGACTGAATGCATTAGTGAGCAAACTATTGTTAATGACAGACTAGATTTTGCCCGAGGCTTCAACCGCATAGTAGCCTACGTTTTAAGAGTTTTAGTTTTATTTATAGATTGAAAATGACACAGGAGGATAAAAAATTTCGTTTTGCACATTTACTAGCATATAAAGATTATTGCGATTCAATCATTTTGATCTCAATGCCTTATATTCTATGTATGCACTAAATGAAAACCGCTCTCATTTTTGAAACTTTTATTTTCTATCCATCCTGTAATATATTTTTTTAGAAATTTTTATTTCAGAAAAAATCTATAAAAAGAGTTTAGTAAAAATGAAAACTTAAATACTAATGTAGATAAGTAATTCAAATTTAAATTACTAACATAATTCATTACTATCATTACTAACTTACATTTACTTATGATTAAGTCAGTCGACTTAGCGTCGAGTTATCGAAGTTCGACTTGTTGTCGAGTTATCGACTTGGCGAAGTTAGTTACTAACGTCAAGAGGTTATTCGTCTGATCGCGGGTTTCAATATCATGAAAACTGTTCGTTTTGCCTACGAGCAGTAGAATTCACTACCAAAATACCTTTCTTTATTCAAAATCTTGACATCTTAACCACTGCTTACGAACTGTTTGACTGTAATGTGGTGCTAGGTTACATTTGACCATTTACAAAATAAGTCATTTTATCTAGCTGTAGAAAAGGTGGTCTTCAATAACTGAGGCGTGGACTGTATACATTAATTTATTGTGAACAAAGAGTTTGAATAACGTATTTACAAGCTAAGATGCGCGCGCGCGTAAGCAAGGTGTTGTGCGGGCGTTAAGCAGCTGACTGAGGAGGCGCGCACTGCCAGACAGCGCGGCGACTCAGCGGGGGGTGCGGGCGCGCGAGGGGTACACATAACGGTACCGTGTACTGTAGTTGAGGCGTCAACATACTCCCCCGGTTGAAGTGTCTTCAAAGGCTGCAGCTACAGGCAAAGGGCAGATGGTGTTATATGCTCGCCGAATGACACCCTTCCTGGTGCGGATGTCGGCGACCCGTGCGATGCCGTCACTTCCAGGTATGACCTTGATGATTCGTCCCAATAGCCACATCAAGGGTGGTGAAGTCTTGTCCTTTATGATGACCATAGTTCCCTCCTTTAAGTCACCGCAGGATCGACTCCACTTAGTCTTCTCCTGCAGCCATACAACGTAGTCGTTTGAGAAGCGGCTCCAAAAGTGCCCTTTTAAGAGCTCTACTCGTTTGAATCTTTGCAGACTGCTGATGTTAGTGTCCTGTATCTGTGGGTGTGGTACCATTACCAAAGAGCGTCCTATAAGGATATGAGCTGGAGTGAGGGGTATGAGGTCTAAAGGATCATTGGATTTGGGAGTTAGGGGTCTGGAGTTGAGGATTGCTTCAATCTGTGTCAAGCATGTTGCCATCTCCTCGAACGTTAAATGAGTTAAGCCTAAAGTTCGCCTAAGGTGGTGTTTCGTGGACTTAACTGCAGACTCCCATAAGCCTCCGAAATGCGGCGTATATGCCGGAATGAAGGAAAATTTGATAGAGGGATCAATGCTATGTAATTGAAGATTTTGTGCTAAGAGTTGAGCTAGTTCGTTAAAGGCACCAACGAAGGTTGTGCCATTGTCTGAGAATATGTTACGTGGTTTTCCCCTCCGAGCAATAAACCGGTTTCAAGCAGCTATGAAGGCTTCTTTTGTTAGATCCGACACTAGTTCAAGATGCACGGCTCTTGAAGCCAAACACACAAACACAGCAATAAAACTTTTAACAAGTCTACAACCCCGACCTTTCCTATCAGCTATCATGATTGGCCCGGCGTAGTCGACACCGGTGTCTAAAAATGGAAACTCTAGGTGTAGACGCTGTTCTGGAAGGTTACCCATGATAGGTTGAACCGTGTTCGCCTTGATCCTACAACACTTGACGCATTGATGTGAAACCTTTTTTGCTAGGTTTCTTCCGCCAATGGGCCAGTATTTATGATGAATCGTGGAAAGTAGCAACTGAGGTCCAGCATGCATAAGACTATGATGGTAATGTTTAAATAAAAGTTTACATAGAGTATGTGAGCTTGATAATAGAAAAGTGTGTTTAACGTTGTAGTCGTAAAATGAATTATTTAGCCTGCCTCCTACTCGAATTACCTTGTCTGAGTCGAGAAAAGGAGTTAAAGATAAAAGTTTGTTTTTTGCAGGTAAAGAGTTTTCAGTCTGGAGTATATGGTATTCTTCAGGGAAAGATACTTGTTGACTAAACCTAAGCAAAACTGTTAAAGCGTTGTCTAACTCTACAGGTGTAAGATGATTGCTTTTGAAAGATTGTTTTTTAAGTTTATTTGTAAATCGTATCGCATATGCCATTACACGTTGTAATTTGTTTAGACTTGAAATTTTTTAAATTAAAATAGTTAAAGTATGTTCAGAGCTATTATCGATGCTAACATGAAATGATCTTATCGTTTCTGGTAAGTCAGGGGATGTTTGATGGAAAGCTTTAGGAAACTGCGGCCAAGATGCTGGGTCATTGCGCAAGAAAGCTGGGCCTGATAGCCAAAGCGATGAAGACAACAACTTGTCAGCGCTAAGTCCGCGCGAAGCGAGGTCTGCGGGATTTTCACTTGAAGGAACGTAACGCCAATCCCCACCAACAGTTTCTTGAATCTCTGAGACTCTATGGCGAACGAATGTTTTCAATTTTGTAGGAGGTGTAGAGAGCCATCCTAGAACGATCGTGGAGTCGCACCAAAATATCGATGCGTCAATGTGCAATGTAAGAGATTCGCATACCTTTGAATGCAACCGACTACCGGTCAGCGCCGCGCATAATTCTAGGCGCGGTATTGTCGTAGCCTGGATAGGAGCAACTTTACTTTTCGCGCCAAGCAGACGAACAAAGATATCGCCGTTAGAGGTGAGACTACGGACATAAATACATGCCCCGTAGCTTTTCTCCGACGCATCTGTAAACACATGCAATTGTGTCAAAACAGGCGAGTCACATATTATCCGTCTTGGAATTTAAAATTTATTTAGGAAAGGTAGAGTCCTTTGAAAGTCATCCCAAGCAGATAAAATATGCTCAGGGATAGACTCATCCCAGGAACATTTGGAAAGCCATAACTGCTGCATTATTATTTTGGCTTGGACGATGCAAGGAACTACGAGGCCAATCGGATCAAAAATTTGTGAAATGATCGACAAAATTAGGCGTTTTGTTACCTTTACATCCGTAGGTATATTTATGGAAAAGGAAAATGTGTCATCCAGGCAATTCCAATTGAGCCCTAATGTTTTTGACATCTCTTTCTCACTGAGATTAACATGTTCGGGGTTAATTAAGCTCTCACAAAGAGCCTTAAGAACTTCAGGCGAATTAGAATGCCATTTCCTAAGATTATACTGGCCTGTCTTAAGAGTGGTGACAACCTTAAGGCATTGATTGACAGTGTCTTCTATGCCTAAACCACCAGAAATATAGTCGTCGACGTAAAAAGAGTGAGCGATTGCGAACTGCGTTGATGGTTTGGTAGAATCCATTGCTAGTTGCATCAAACACCTCGTAGATAGGAATGAAGCCGACGCAGTTCCATAAGTGACTGTATTTAAGGTGTATGTGTATGCTTAAAAGCCGACAAGTAGGACCCTCCCGCCAGATTACTTGTTGTAGAGGACGTTGGTTAGGAATTAAGAGGTTCTGCCTGTACATACGTTCGATATCAGCAGTAACTGCAATTTTGTGCTGTCTAAAGCGAAGCAAAATTGACAACAAGTCATCCTGAAGCGTAGGTCCTACCATTTATATGTCATTCAATGACTTACCACTAGATGTACTGGCGGAGGCATCGAAGACCACACGAAGTTTTGTGGTAGAGCTCGACTCCTTCAAGACACCATGGTGTGGAATGAAGTATGAATGTCTGTGGTCTCACCTCTAACGGTGATATCTTTGTTCGTCTGCTTGGCGCGAAAAGTAAAGTCACTCCTATCCAGGCTACGACAATACCGCGCCTAGAATTATGCGCGGCGCTGACCGGTAGTCGGTTGCATTCAAAGGTATGCGAATCTCTTACTCGAAGGCAACGACGACGTAACAAGTTATTAATTTTAATCTATGAGGTAAATAATAATAAATAAAATCCACAGACAATCACATCAACTACATAACTCCAAAGTAAGCATAGCTTGTGTTATGGGATACCATGTAGCGAATTAGGAGAAACCTAGAATATAAATACATAAATAGATAAACACCCAGACATAGAAAACATATTTTTTTCTTGTTCCGTGCGGAAATCGAACCCGCAATCATTGGCATCTAAGGCTTACCCCATCGCCGTGGTGTTCTGCAGCCAATAGCGAATTAAGTTTTCATTATATATGACCAATTACAGAATAAGTCATTATATCTAGCCAACGACGCAATAATTAATTAATTTAACTAAATATCCTATCAAATATCTGTCAACATATCAATAACCCAGTTTTCTATTTCTAACATAAATCTATAACACTTTTTGAAAAAAGGACGTGTATTTTTGAATGACATAATTTACCTTCTAAATATTTACTTTGACGTCATAAAATGTAATATAACCAATAGCAAAATAAGTCAAAAAAAAAAATTTTCGTTTCGTTTTACGTAAGGAATTAAACGCAGTTATTAACAAAAAGCTCTAAAATCATAATATAATATATTTATCGAGTACCAAAACATATCAAGAATAAAATGAATATTTTTATACATTTATTTAGTTCCAATATCATACAAATAATTTGCGAATGCGTGATATTCTATAAATCACATATCGCCTAGTTTCTTGGAAGAACGTCATGTAAAGAGGGCCCATGCCAAATTTGAGAACTTACAGCTCGTAGCTAATAGATATTGTGAAATGCTATTTTTTTCTACCAGTTTTGTACCTGTGTCGGTTACTCATACCAGTCAGTTGAATATTGAAACCCGCCATTAGTTGAATAACTTGCCAAGTCGAATAAGTCGAATGAAATCATTCACAGTCGCGCACCGCTACCTTATAGTGTAAGAATTCTGCCTGGGTTAGCATGGCTAATGGTCACCTTTATAACAGTTATAGTATTTTATTAATATATTTATACAATGTTTTAATTTTCGACTTTGAGTTTTTACACAACAACCTCAAAGTCGCTCAGCGAACAATGGAAACGGCTATGCTCGGAGTTCCCTTGTGGGATCGAATCAGAAATGAGGAGTTTCGCAGGCGAACCAAAGTTACCGACATAGCAAGGTGGACCGACGGTCTGGTCACAATCGCTGGTAAACGCAGGATGAGGGCAGCGCAGGAGTCAGGGCCGATATGTGTAAAAAACCCTAGGGGAGGCCTATGTCCAGCAGTGGGCTTCTTCTGGCTGAATGATGATGATAATGATGATACAAAAAGTATATTCGTTAGCACGTATTCCCCCTTCCCCAAGCCATGTGCCGATATTTTTTGTATATCGACATCAACAGGATAAAACATCAGGTAAGATTATAAGTCGCCCGTGTGAATATTATTTATAAGTTAAATGCTAACCAGCAATAAACCAAACATCCTCTACATTGAATTATGATAAACTATATACCTATATAATATAGGGCTGTAAATTAAACTCAATATTTTATCTACCAAAAGCATTTAATGAATATGCAATAAGAAGATTTAAAATTTAAGCACTCTAAGAAGTAAGACGCAAATACGGTGAAAAATACCGTTTAGGATTGGATTATTTCGGTTTATTACCGCGCCTCTTTTGAGAAGGAAAAAAAAAGCATGAAATTCAAGAAGAGAAAGAGATAATCATAAACGTATTTAAGGATCTTAAATAACAAAATTTTCTTCATTCAAAATATCTTTAGACATTTGCTTTCAAAATATTCAAACCAATTGTGAGGTTCTATCCAATTAAAATGTATTTTTTAATACAGTTGCTCAAAAAGTGGCGTATTGCAGGGACGTTTGGCGTTTCGGGATGTGGGCTATTACATACTCGTGCTTTTTCTTTACCTTTTCCGAACTCGTGCGTTCCCTTTCCCAACTGTCAAAACAATGTCTATTAAAAAGAGAAAAATAATCACGAAGTTTTTACTAAAAAAAAAATCATAGAAGTTTTATATGATTCATGCAAATATTTCTGAAAAGAAGCTACTAATTTGTTTCAATATCAGATATAACAATTTGATTCAATGAGTCAGGTCAGGTTTCATTTCATTTTATCTCATTAAATTTCATTTTTATTTCATGTTAATACAAAAAAACCACTAAAGACTTAGCTGTATCGGCATAGTTTCCTTTGCCTACCCAGAATGGGTGAAGAAAACAAAAAAAACTCTGTTTATATTCTTTTACGGCGTGCGCTATTTTGTATATTTTATTAAATTGCTTAATTTTTTCGCAACTGTATTAAAAATAGTTGTTCAGTACACGTGCGGAACCGTCATTGCAACTTGTTCCGACTATCAAACCTCACCTTCGATGGGCCTCGGCTCGGGTGGACATTTGTCGGAACTCTTTGCAATTACAGGCTTTCCGCACTCGTAATGAAATATACTATTATAATATAATTTCGAATTTTCCTTTGTCTGTAACCGCTTTGAAATTTGTTGTCACCGCTTCATATACTTCTGAAATTATTACAATTTTCTTTTGTTTGTGAAATAACTGTTGCTAACGATGTAAACAGAAAAAGAATCATTAATATCTGTTTTGATTAAAGCGCCGTGGCTGCCATGCCTCTAAACGCTTTTCATCGTATCCCGTGGAGCCCGCCATCCAATTATTAACTTTATAGAGCTCCTTATAATCCACATCTTCATTTATATGATCAGTCTTCTTCCTTTTCTGCAAATACTTGACAAAATCAGAGGCCTGTTTGAATGTGCAGAATATTATGAGGTCAAACCCTGATACGAGGGTGAAGCCTAACACAAGGCTTAGGAGACCTCCGAACGAAGCTGAAATAAAAACCACGTTAAGTATGTGTTTCATGAAAATCGGCATACGAAAAACTTTTCTTTCCATTAAATAAAAACTTTATAACCGCATTTTTCACTTGGAAACTTGAGGCACTCATTGATGGATCAATAGCTGGTAAATTTCAGTCCCAGTAAAGGCACCGTAAAACCTTGTCCAAAGCCGTTTGAAGTAAATCAGCGTTATTTACATAAGAGAACGCTTCACAAAACGCATGTATCACCAATTAATTCTACATTATATCTGTCACTCTCCATGGTGGGATCTGACTTTCTTAATCAACCGACTTCAAAAAGGATAATAATAAATAATAATAATAAATATTTCTGACACTCACACAACATTATCTAGCCCAAATTAAATTTCTTAAAGAACTTGTGTTATGGATACTAGAAAACTGATATACTTAAGAAATATATAAACATACATATTGAATAAATACATATTTTTTATTAAATAAACTTAAATAAACATATAAACATCCATGACTTGGCGACTAATATCTGTGTTCATCACACAAATATCCGCCACCGCCGGGATTCGAACCCAGGACCTCTGGCATAGAAGGCAATGTATGTTACCGCTACACCAGCCGGTCGTCAAAAAAGGAGGAGGTCCTCAATTCGTATGTATGTTTTTTATGTTTTAAAAAAAAACGTACATATTATATGAATACTCTATTATATGAAACAAGAATTCTAGTTTCATATAATAGAGGATACTTCAGAAGTGATCCCATATAAATTTCATCGAAATCGATTGAGTACTTCATGAAAAAATATTATAATAGATTTAATTTTTGAAATAATATGTATGAGTACGGAGTATATTTACATTGACGACCTTAACTTCAGCCAAAGTTTTGGACATGAAGTCGGTTTTTTAATGCTCTGCATTCGTTGATCTAATTCCACTGCGTTCCATTGGACTTATCGTTTTCAGAAACTCCGCAGGAACTCAGGAACAAAATTCTACATAATAAAGCTCGTAAATTAGATGAAAAATAAACACACCCAAAATATTCTGCCAGTTTAAATATACATCGCGTCTGTACCGCGTGGAAACCAGGTCGTTGAAGAACACACTCAACAATGATTTGTTCTCCAAATCTATTCGATTGCTAAAAATAAATGGTTTCATTAATACAAGTATAGGGACAAAGTATACTAAAAATATTAGGGTATAGATATTTTGCGCGATCTACCTATACTTTCCGCGCAGAACATTGCTTCACTTGCTATAGTGTCCTACTAAGTACTCATAAATTACAAATAAATAAAACAATTGTGGTAGTTTTTACGGTTGTTTGTTTCTTCAAAACTTAAATGAATTTAAACGCGGCACAGCTAGTTTATTTTTTTTTATTTTAGTATGTAGATACACTAAAATATCTACATACTAAAATAATGCTGTAAAATAATGCTGTGGCGCGTTTAAATTCATTAAAATAGATATTTTGTATACTAAAATAAAAAAAAATTTAACTAGCTGTGGCGCGTTTAAATTCATTTACGTTTTGAAGAAACAAACAACCGTAAAAACTACCATATTTTTTTTATTTATTTGTAATTTATAAGTACTTAGTAGGTACTAGTTGTCGGGACGCAGTGGCTTCTGTGTGTATGATACACTATAGCAAGTGAAGCAACGTTCTGCGCGGAAAGTATAGGTAGATCGCGCAAAATATCTATACTCTGGCAAATAATTCAATGCAGTAAACTACCAGTTAAAAACTTCGCAATGTAAGTACTGAATGAGAATGATTGAAAACGAACGAGTTTTTGGTATTCGTTTTGCAAACAATTTTAATGTTTATAAATAATTTATTTTGAGGTGCGTACTTTATCTTTAAGAAAACTTTAATGAAAATAATTAATTACCAAACATACCTAGTGTTTTAAAAAGGTAAAAGTAGAAGTAAAATCAACTTGATAACTTCTTTATTTTTAAACTCGTTTTGTCGTAAATAATGAAATTTCAAGAAGAGTTTCCCTTTGCTAAAAGCACGATAAAAAAGAAATATCTTGTCAGCAAAAATATTTTTTTGCGTACATTACGATACTATTATTTAAAAAATAATAACATTCATTCACTTAAATCACATCACTATTTTTTTCTTCCCTAAAGTGGGCACACTGGAACTTTCAATTTACTGCATTGAATTATTTGCCAGAGTATAGTCCCCTCTGATGTTTTTGATGATAAATAAATTAATACAAGGCTGGATGATCGTGTCACTCAGTGGATAAGCCAATAAGCTCTTCCTGATCAATCAGTCTCTTTTTTAATTTATATCTGTATTTATAAATCTAGCGACGATTTAATAAATATATTATTTATCCTTTAGCTGGCGTGTTTGAACAAGAACTCCTCTGAATGAATGCTAAGCAAAACAAAGCTGTTTCACCGATAAAGCATATGTTAAACTAAATAACTGGCTGCCCAGGTTATTTTGTTACACTAACCCGAACACGTCAACAATGCACTTAAAATCAGGGTCATACATGAACAAAAGAGTTGCACTTCAAATATTGGCTTTTACGTACAGAAGGCAGCAGACCAAGCGTTAAAAATCAAACCTTTTCCACCGTTTGGCTGTATAAAATTACCTGTATTTTAAATACTTTGTGTAAATATTTTGGAAAAAAATAACTAAGTATATCTGTCAGAGCTAGCGACAGGTTAGGAATATTAAGATGTTTGTATTTCCATAAATTCCATATAAAATAAAACGAAAATTAGAAAAAAAGATTAAACAACGAACGAACGACGAGAAATTAAAGACTGAGCTGTTAGCATAGTTCATTTGTCTTTCATACCAAATTAACTTTTAACGATATCAAAGCGATGTCAATGAAGAAGACTGATCACTCTTTTATCATACAGTTTCTAACAAAAAATATAAAACTAGGTATTCACGGCAATTTTATTAGACGGGGCTTAGGTAAATTAGTTCCTCTCATAGTGGTGTTAATTGCGAATCTTACTAATATAGGCGCTAATCTCAGAAACTACAAGTGGGATTTGAAAAATTCTTTTTGCATTTGATAGCCCAACTCTTGAGGAAGGTTATAGGCTATATTTTATCCCGAAATTCCCACGGGATCAAAAGTTACGCGGGTAAAACCGCGCGCGGTGGCTAGTAATTTAATATATTAATGCTATCATTATACGACTCCGTTAAAATGTACGACAACAATGAACCTATCCTTTGACATAAAGCCCGATCACTATTCATGTCATCAAATATCTTCGGGTAAGCGATGATGTTCCTAGAACTTCTTGTATATGGGAGCCTTTCCTTAAGTGTATTGTTAACTCATATTATCTCATCGTATAGTGGTTGAATGTTGTACAAATGAAATGTAAAAGACTTAAAAGTCTATTATTTAATTACTTTACTATTTCCCCGCCTCCGAAGCATTAGAGACGTAGTATTGGTGCAATGTAACGAAAGCAATACTCAGAACACTACAGCCCGCACAAGTAATGATGATGATGATGATGATGATGATGATGATGATGATGAATATTCGTATAGTATGGGGACGGTTTGTAGGCAATAATTGAAACCTATCCAGTGTCGCACGGCCAGCTTAAATAAACGTGAGCCTTGTTAATTTTGAATGTTTATAAACATGTCTCTTAAATAACTGTAAAATTACAATATTACTAAAAACTTGCAACCGACCCCATACTATACCTACGAACATTCGTAAACATACGAGTCTTGTTTCGATTCAACCAGAACCATCTGCAGTGTGCAACGAACATTTCAAAAGAGGGCTTCTTTTAGTCGTTATGATGGATTTACGCTAAGTAACGCCTGATTCAATCAATTAAATGTGTAGATCAAAAAGTATTTCGTTTAAATTGTAGTCATTGTTGCAAAGATCTATACCTATTCCTATATAGATTTCGACCTAGTGACACTTTAGAAAAAAATATTACAAGAAGGGTATCCCAGAAAACGTTTTGCCATTCATGGACAGTTTTCCAAGGGCGACCTCTAGTGGGTAGTCAAAGTGCTCACACTCTGGGAAGCAGATGCGTCCGCTTTTACTCGATGCCATGCCGTTCATGTCCATTAAAGACTCTGAAAATGTTTAGTGTTTAAGTCATCATCATGTATGTAAAAATAAACGCAGTGCCCTTAAAGTTTAAATAGCAGACTTACTGTGGACTTCATTTATACAATCCAAGCTATAAAAATTGCAAATATTATGTTTTCCTGAAAAACAAAAACGGAATAGGTTAAGCAAGGTATTAGCAAATTCATTTTCTTATCCACTAATAATCCATTTAATCTATTCTACTGACTGCCTCCACGGTGCGTTGGTCAAGTGTCCGGCTGCGACGCAAAAAAATCCTGGGTTTGAGTCCCAACCGGACCAGTGCATTATACTGATACAGAGTTAATTTTAATAAGCGCATCACCACTTGCAGTCCCTCTCCACATCAATGCCAACATTTGTTCTTCTAATCTGCGGTGCGAGCACAGAACTTTATCGACTCGTATGTTTACAAATGTTCGTGTAGTATGGAGTCAGTTGCAAGTTTTTAGTAACATTGTAATTTTTTATTTAACAGTAAATTAAGATTACAATATGTTTACAAACATTCAAAATTAACAAGGCACACATTTTTTTAAGCAGGCTGTGCGGCAATGGTTAGATTTTAATTATCGCTTACAAAACGTCTCCATACCAGGGACTGCATATCGGTACAAATTTTTTAAATAGTACCAATAAAATTTCAGTAGGTACCCTTATTAGTGTAATTCCTCATCAAACACAATACCTGTACAAGTTAATAAGATCGAACTTAATTATATCAATATTCAAATAATGTATACCGGATTAATTTCTGTAAATGTTTTTAGAACAGAAATATTTAACCCTATGTCCCTACGCTTCATAGGCTTTAACTAAACTATCGAATATTACAAAGTATCCGCTACATTGTTTAAAAATAAATATTTAACATCAATATTAATATTTATACTGGAAAATATCAGTTAACTGAAAAAAACAGTTATGCTACAATAATAAAAATGGTACACGAATTATTTCAGTATGAATTTCTGTACTGTTATTTTGAAATATACCTAATTTAACGGTATGACGTCACACAGAAAAAAGATGTACAGAAATTCATACCGGTATGCAGTACCTGCTCCATACTATACAGACATTCGTAAACATACGAGTCGATAAAGTTCTGTGCTCGCACTGCTGGTTCGGGTTAGGGTGTTATGGGGTTTGGCATTACTAGATTACCCCTTAGTTTTGGGACCACATAGTGTCAGACTGGGTAATTCTTTTAAGGTTATTCTAAAGTATAATAACTTCTAGTCCCATCCTACCAAACTTGCAGTCACATGCAAAAAAGGAGTATGACAGAGGACTTGAGTTCGAATACCAAATAGGGTAAATATTTTTGTGATGACTATAGATATTAGTTGTCATTGAATGGACTTTTGTATTAAACACACATTCTTTTTCGATATTTATACAGGGTGATTGGTGACAAATTTTTGATATTGAAGGAGAGCGCTCTGTATGTACTCGATTCCTATCATAATTATGTTATAAAAGGAGGTACTTAATTTTTCACCAAAATTCCCTATAAATAAATAAAAGTATCGGGAAAAGTATGCTAACATGAGTATACTTTTCCCGACGCGCTGCCTCAGTCAACACGCACACAGCAGTGTTCCCGCCACACGCACACCACCACCCGCTAAGTATCTATTGTATAACGCATATGTAACCATGCGTTGCGTAATGAATTCTTTAACTTCGGCTAAGTTTACTTAGTAAATAATTATTATTTTATTTTTATTTTATTTATTCTCTTCATGTATGATCTCAAACTATTACGTCCTCGAATTTCGAAAGTGACTTTTTAAGAACCATAAAATGGTATGAATGATATTAATGAAAATCTGCTTAAAAATTGCTCCTTTTATGTAAACAATGATAAAACCTGATGATTAAGCGCCAGCCAGACTGTTGAAAACACGTTGAAAACCAATGCTTCCAACCAAGGTTAAGGAAGGTTGTTGTTGACAACCAATTCCGAGTCATCCACACTGTTACAAACGGTGGTTGCCAACAAGGAGACAAACAAGAACACAAGCCAAGGTTACGCTAGGCCACGCCCCAAATCGCCAGTGCGCTTTAATCTCTCGTGCTGGCAACTACTTCGCGATGGCAGTTTTGTATGCAATTGAGGATAAAGGTTGAAACGCAGGCGGAAAAGCTACAAAACTCGAGTTATTTATAGTTATAGTTACAAAGTAAAATATACAATAACAAGCGTACACACTGTCCTAAACACAGACATACATCTACATGGCTAACGCAAATGCATGTTCTTTGCGTGTCCGGACCCCGACCAAGCGTCAAGCCTCTAGATTTAATGTGACGTCACAAAAGGTCTTAAAAAGTCGGCACGCTTGGTTCCAATACAAATCGTGGCACTTGCGTTGTCTATGTAGATGTATGTCTGTGTTTCTAAACACCGCCGTTTCCAACCCGCCTAGGTCATGTAATTTGGTTGTCAACAGCCGTCTTCACTGTTGTAAACATGTTGTAAACTAGCAAGGTCACCTTGGTTTGAGGTTTTGTTTCCAACAGTGTAGCAGGGGGCTCATAGTAAAAATAAAAAAGCTGGTTCTTTACGCGATGCTTCCGGACTACATTAATTCTTTCGCAAATATTTTATGCTGTTTCCTTTATATGAAGTTAGGAAGCCACATAAAGCTGTCGATTCCAGGTGCTGTAACAGTAAGGAATTGTCATGAGCCATTTTGACGCCCTAATATTTCTGACATCCACCTGTAGTTTATGACTGGGCCAGCTCAGTAGTTTATGCCCTCAACCTCTACCAAAGGGCATCATCGAGGAGTGAGACTTATGGCCCTGCAGTGGACTTTACAAAAATATTAATTATCAACC
This sequence comes from Stenoptilia bipunctidactyla, assembly GCA_944452665.1. Lineage (NCBI taxonomy): Eukaryota > Metazoa > Arthropoda > Insecta > Lepidoptera > Pterophoridae > Stenoptilia > Stenoptilia bipunctidactyla. The sequence goes on along the minus strand of OX101721.1, from coordinate 43,557,999 downwards.
GACTTCCAAAAAAGGAGGAGATTCTCAATTCATCTGTATGTTTGTTACACAATATTTCGGACAATTATGAATTGATTTTGAAAATTCTTGTCATATGATAGAAAATACTTCATAGTTGGTCCCATATAAATTTCATTGAAATCGGTTAAGTACTTCATTGAAATTTTCAAATTTTATATGTTTTCGGAGAATGTTTACGTGGATGACATTCTAAGTCGGCCAAAGTTTTGACGTGAAGTCGGAACTGGCTATTCATAAAATGTTGACGTTTCACATGACCGCTGCAGTGGTTGCTAGCCAGGCGGACCATAAAAACGTCAGGCGGAGGCCACTCAGATCATTTGCCTTTTATGACACGCTTGCCAGAGGTGCTACGGCTAATCTAAGCCGGCCCTATGCGGCTCATAGATATGGAGGGTTTTTTTTTAACCACCGGCCAAATATTTTAAACCCAATAATTATCATTCATAAAAACGATTTTTGCAAAATAAAATGTATGTATTTTTTTACAAGTAAATTAATAGTAAATATTCTCTGGCAGATGAACCCAAGCATGTTCACTCTAAATTATGAATGAATACCATTAAAATAAAGACGTCACTGCGCTACTACAAAACAACTTACTACGTCGTAGTATTATCAATAAATGCCGAGTCGTAGTAGCTATGTCCTTCAACGGCGATTATTTGTAAAAAAATACTCATATATACATATATGCAGGTACGTTTGCATCGTATCAAAGAAAATAATATATAAATTTAGAGGATTGATTTACCAGACTTACCAGACATGGAGAAACCGATCGGTATACAATCGCAAGCTTCGAGCATCATTTCCAGCTTCTTATAAGCAACGCAGTTATGGAAGGTGTACTTTCTAAAGTTTCCAAGTGTTACCTGAAAATTATTCATAACTTCATGATTCCCCTTTAGATGTTTAGGTTATGAGCAATATTTCGTACCTATCTATATTATTGTTATCGATGATGTTGAGTGACGATGCGAACAAAAGTGAAAAGCATATGTGTTTAGGAATCTTCATAAAACATTGATCCGTGTTTCTATTTGATGCTAGACTTCGTAACAGAAAAGGGTCTTATAAGTTACTTATGTATCAAATTAGTCGCCGCTATCTACACCCCTACGGGGTTTCGTTTAAGTGCGAACATAAGATGAGATTATGAAATTGTGTATTAATTATGAAGTCGTCACGATAACTTAACAGTGTACTTATGTGAATCGTACTGGCAAAATCGTGTGCGCTATCAGTAAGTGCTCTTCAATCTCACAGTTACAAATCATCTTATGATATTTAGGTCACTAAAAAAAATGTGACAATGTGAGTTCTCATCTAGGTATTTTCATGGAAGCAGTTCCGGTTTCATCACTAAAAGTACCCTGACTTATATTTCTGCTTCGCCCTTTTTTGCCAACTGCATGGCATGCTGCGGCGCTTCTTTTTGTCCGGTACCTTGGGTGGTAGTCCAACCACGCCCTCTTCCTAACTCATTCTGTTCATCAAACAAACAACGAATATATTCTATACCTCATCACTATAATAACAATTTCTTTGCGGAGCCGTGAAAGATTTCAAGCCCGGGATGGCGTAGGTCCTCTCTGGTGACAAAGCTATGCGGACCTCCGTGAATGGGTTCACGATGCGAACTGGCGACTCAAATGTTGGATGATTGAATGCGTTGTCGACTAATACCTGAAAATAAAACTCGCTTTCGATTTCATTTTGATAATTACATACCTGTACATTTATAGAACACAGTACCTATCTGAATTCTCAATTCCAGTGTTTAAAGAATTCTGTAAGTATATAGTTTTATTTCATGGTAAAAAAGTTGACTGTGAATGAAGGGAAAAGGTGGCAATTGAAAGTATAACGGTGGTGGCGTCAGAGAAATGACTTCAAATATACCATTTTTTTACGATTTTCTATTTAACGAAATCCCGAATTACATATCATAAGAAAATTATACAGTAAATAACTAAACCAGTTTCCATCATTTTGAAATCCAATAGGAGTGCACCTAAAACCATTTAGCTGTGATTGAAAATGTTAATTCCATCTAGTTATATAAGACACTGAATGTCAAACCACAGTATGGGTTATTTTCTGATTTATTTCGAATTCTATACTTATCAACGTTTCAAATCAATGACGTACATAATCGAATTAATGTACGCGCACATTAAGTCAGGTCACAGCTGCAGCGGGTCAGACCGCAGCGCAGCGCAGTAATCCGCTTGTGACATTGGTATATGAATATACAGGGTTATTGGTAATTAGACCGGAATCTCTTAAGGTGACGTAGGAGAGGTCATTTCCAATCATTTAAGTCCAAATCATGTAATCCAAATCATGTAATACACAACATAACTTATGTCATAACAAAGTTATAAATGTACCACTTCAATTTGTTTAATAGCAATGTCACATGACAGTGTAATTTCTCATATTAAAGTTCCATAATTTATTAAGGAGCTTTGAAAACAACTTTGAACCTCAGCTGTGAAGCGATAAAAGCTAAATTTATAATTTATACTTAAGTATTCATTTAATAATAATCCAAACTCAAAGACATAGTCGTATTGAAAGCTCCTTTGGAAAACCTTCAACTCCTTGGAACTTTAAAAGTAAGTGTGTTACCGTCCCAATCGATCGACGGTCTACCGACGTCATGTATCGTTTTTTTCTTATCGCATTGGCTTAATAAAAACTATAGATCGAAGCTGATGTACTTATTTAAATAAGTATACAAGACATAGGAACATAATATTTGCTTAACAGTGTCTTTTACCTAGGAATATTTCTCATGTTTAGAAAACCAAAGCGTAACTAATATTATACTTATAACCCAAAAGTTAACCCTTTTTAGGTCTGTACATGTACTATTTTTAATACTTTATTGGTAAGTATATAAAATTATGATATTTTTTGTACTGTGACTTTTTCAGATTAGTATACAATGTGTAACAAAATGGAGAGATAAAACTTAAGGGTTAGCTTGTGTACCATACGTAGAATATACAGTAAAAAAATTAGCAAGATCAGTGCTGGTATAGACTTTCATACAAATTTAATTAATTATTTTACAACAAGATATTTTGACAACCCTAGTCGACCTAATAAGCTAAAACAAGACTTGTGCCGCAGTCAGTGACCTTATGACCTTTCCCGCACCGGCTGAACTTTGTAGTTTCTGTCTAAGTTAACCATCACTTTATTTTTACTCCACCTGTCATCGAACAGATTTCATCAAAAGCCAACAGCTGTTTTTAGGGTTGACAATTAGCCCCCCCAAGTAGAGTGTGCCTTGTCGTGGCGGGGGGGCTCAGTAGCCCGTCGCAATCCAGCGATGGGGTGAAGCGAAATCACTCTTACGGCGGAGGCGTGCTGCGTCTGTCCGCATTAGGCGGCAGCTGCGCCTTCCCGGGGTGGGTCCTCTCGGTACCATTCTGATAGCAGAGTGGACCGATGAGGACACAGAGGCGGCGAGCTCTGGTCGTGCACCGGATGCTCTGGGGTCGGCGGTCTCGGATTGCTTCGGCGTCCAGGCCGTCGTATTGGGTTAGGTTAGGTTTCAGGATAGGTTAAGTTACGTCGTTTAGGATAGGTTTTAGGTTAGGTTTTAGGTAAGGTTTTAGGTAAGGTTTTAGGTAAGGTTGTAGGTTAGATTTTAGATAAGGTTTTAGGTTAGGTTTTAGGATAGGTTAGTTTAGGCTGGGCGAAGGGTGGGACGGTGAAAGAGACGCCTTCTCCCTTCCGATAGCCAGCCGTGGCGGGTGAGGGGACATACTGCGGCTATACAGGCTATGAGTGGGGAAATGGCCGCGTGTACTGGGCCATTTCCTACGTGGGGGGGCGCTCGGCTCAGGCTGAGCGCAATCCGCCGGGGCTCGCGGGCAATGCTACTGGCGATACCGTGGGCTCCAATTATGGCGGGGGAGGTACACCTGGAAGTTTTTAGAGGGTCGGTTCGGCCTTCCGCCGGATCATCCCCACATACCCCACCGTACCACCTTGGGCGGTCGGGGACATGAGAGCATGTCTTCCTCCAGACAAAAAAAAAAAAAAGGGTTTACAATTAGCTATTTTAATCTCAACATTGAACTTGTTTTTCGGCCGAATCGTAAGGATATCAAATTTATGTTACTGTTACTTATAAACTACATCATCAAAGATACAATCGTTTTAAGTATTATCTCTTCATTATGTTACACGTTGTAAGAGATAATACTTAAAGTATAATACGAAGTGAAGCCGAAGTAAAGAGTTAGTCCCCAAAATAAATCAAATGCAGGATCCGATTGATGGTCTCTTTAACAACTAACTTTGGACTACATAATGTTTGGGTCAGATTGTTTTTTTTTTTATTTATTCAGTTGCCATGCACGATGGCTATTTAATCTCGTACCTGCGAGCTTCTAATACTGATACCCGATTAAATTGCGTTTTTTAATATGAAGAAAGATATAAAGACGATAGCTAACTATGCTTGCAAAACGTAATAGCAGTCGTCTTCAAGTAAATAACTACTTTGCTGAGATTTGCGAAACTGACGCTTGTAACTGCGGTATGTTGACTTGAATAAATAATCCTAAGAAGAATGATGTTCTGTTTGCACGGGTGGAGTGAAGCAGAGCTAAATGGATATTATATTCGGCGAGGCGACGCGGAGCCGGGCCGCAGGCCCACTGAGAGTCATTTGAGCTGCAGTAGGCGGGTGGTTGGTTTATTTCTACGCGCAATAAAACTGCGCGTAAACATTTATAACTACGTTATAAAAAAGTTGGTTACGTCATTATATCATATACTTCACCTCAAAGAATGCGCTCGTTTTTTATCCCAGAGTGCTCGCTCCAGTGCCCGCTTTTCTGTTAATTTTTAAACTAGTTTGCAACTCCCTGTCCACTAATTAGTATTTATGGAATTTTACTGCTGGATTTTCTCTCGCCCACCACCCCACCATCTCGTTCCGCTCTTGTGTACACGCAGCCTTATCTAAGAACGGTACTTTGACCACTCTACACGGAAAAAAGGTTAAATCTTACTATCGATCCTTGTGATGATAATAGCGTGCTGTAATAGTCATCAAGATTGTTCTCAATCAGAACTGTCAAAGCGGTTTGTGAGCCGCACGAAGCCACGCGTCTCGGTTGTTTCATGTGCACGTAGTCAGTGACCCTGTTAAATTAATTTAATATTTAAGTAATTATTTATAATTGTCCGTGTAAAGTCGGCTGAGAATAACTTTACTGCCCCTGGATAAGCATGTCCTGAAAAGGGCGACTAATCCACTAGCCCGAGTGACCCCCGTTGGGAGGTAGGATCTGCCGCCAAATATTACCGCTCCAACGGTGATGTGTTTCGACAATATTTCATGAAGAACCAGTTCTTTCCTAAGCCCAGGACTAGAAGCGCTGGACTCCGTTGACCGAAGAGCCCGTAAACTAATTAATGACGTCGACCTTACAATCAAAAAACTGCAGACCTTAGAGCATCGTCGTAAGGTTGCGTGTTTAACCGTGTACTACAGGATACATTTTGGTGAGTGCGCCAGTGCTCTGTTTGAACAAATTGAACCCTCACCCTTTTACCATCAGACTACTAGACGCAGACAGAACTTCCATCCGTATGTGGTAGATATTCCGAAAAGTCGAACTAAGCGCTTTGACAGTTCCTTTTTGATACGGGTCGCCAATGTTTGGAATGAACTACCTGCGTCTATTTTCCCTGACCAGTATAGTCCTAGTACTTTTAAGCGTCGAGTGAATAGGTTTCTCTTGGATGGACGTGTACCACCTTAGTCTTCATGTTCACTTAACATCAGGTGGCATGGAGGACAAACGTCCCATCCATAATTTATAAAAAAAAAGCCCGTATTCATCGTCGACCTAACCTTCAATTGCCATCAGGTGAAATTGAAGTCATACGCGGTCTTGTCTTTTATAAAATAAGCTTGAGCTTTTTCTAGTCACTGCCATCCAACTATATGTATGCGAACGGAAAACTTGAAAAGTCCGGCGTCGATACTAACCGGATTACACTAATCCGTCTCCAAGCAACCAATTCTATATTGTCGAGCTTCTAATCGATTTTTTTACCCCGTTAAATGATTAATGAACGTGAAGGAAGAGAATGAGGTATGTCTGGATCGTCGCAATCGGCGTTTCTTAGTCTCTGCCTACCCTTAAGGGAGACAGGCGTGGTGTCATGTATGTATGTATGTATAGGGTATGGGTAGTTATAAACATCGTGGCCAAAAGTCAAAACATGAGTCGTGGATAGGTACTTTCATTGCGCTTTTTTTAGGTATGTTTGTGTGGTATCTTAATATTGCACTATTATTAGACCACTTAAAGAGATTGATGATAAACATCGATGCTGTGTTCAGGATTAAAGGACAATTGATGTTAACTTAGTGTAAGGCAACAACATGTTCTTCATGACCCTCATTGCGATCAAAGGGACTTATTTAATAATTTAAGTAAACTTTTATCTTATTGACATCACAAAAACACCTTCTTTCAAGTAAAAACCTTAGTTTTACCCATACCGACTTTGTTAAAGTATTTGTAAATAGCAAATCGTTTTTTTAATTCCTTTGTTAGTTTCCATTCCGTATAAATATTTATTTGTTACTTATAAAAATTATAAAGTATTGACGACCACAAAATCTGTTAAAGGAAGTACTTAATTGGACTTTCAAATAGTCAAGACCGTACAGCAAACTTAAATAGCATTTTAAATACACATATCAAAACAATAATATTATAATACACTAGCCACCGCGCGCGGTTTTACCCGCGTAACTTTTGATCCCGTGGGAATTTCGAGATAAAATGTACTCTAAAACCTTTCTCAAGAGTTGGCCTAGCAAATGCAAAAAGAATTTTTCAAATCCCACTTGTAGTTTCTGAGATTAGCGCGTTCAAACAAACAAACTCTTCAGCTTTATATATTAACTGTCGAATTCATAGAGAATTTGTCCACGTTAAAACAGCGTTACAGAGGGTTTACAAAGCACAACCAAAAAAAGGTGATTCATAGACGATAAATGACATTGTACATACTATAACGGCTTTCTAAACATGTCAAATTTACAATCAGGATGAGGCTTCTTTAAGCCCATTTTACCGGCCGAGTCTACCCGAAGGTTAACGAATATTAACGAGTTATTGAAATTGATAATTTGAGTTTCACAGTTTCACTCTTCGTCTTCCTTCCTAGTTCCCTGTGATTATTTTTTTCGTCGCGTCAGTTTGTGGTCAGTGATGGATGGAAGTCGTCGTGGCGCCGTGGTTACTATGTGTATCATACGATATCACAGGTTAAGCAACATTCGGCGCGGTCGGTACTTTGATGGGTGACAGCCGACCATTCATATTACTCACGACGACTTCCGTGCTTCGGAGGGCACGTTAAACAGTCGGTACCGGGTGCTGTATACTTGTATACAGTAGTCGTTAGGGTTTGTCAGAAGCCATCTAGGCGCCCTAAAAAATTCTGGCATCCACCACCCAGCACTGGGCCAGCTTGGTGGATTATGGCCTATACCTTCTCTGCACCCAGGGGAGAGACTCATGCCCTGCTGTGGGCTCATTACAAAGAGTTGTGATGATGGTGATGATGATGGATGTGATGAACAATTTGATTAACATACAGCTGATAGCTCGTATTGATGCAAATAGAGTGCGACGTAGGAGAAAGGAGTACCGACGAAGAAAAGACCCTTTTACTCTAGACGATATTGAATTTAAAAAGAGATATCGCTTTAATAAAGATACTGTACGGCGTATTACCGATTTAGTTCGTAATGAAATTACGCGATGACCAAGAGGGTTTGCAGTATCCCCTGAGCTACAGGTGCTGACAGCGTTGCGGTGCTGGGCGAGAAATGAGGTTAGTACAGGGAGTGTGTTTCCATCTGAGTGCGGTGAGAGGATATGAAGATGAGTCTGATGTAATTATATTGACCATTTCTGGCTCTTTATTTTCCTTGCCTCACAAAAGAAAATCTCACTATAAGGCGATAGGTATTACAAAGAGGATATCTCTTGTGAAGCAAAGCCATGTACACCCTGTACAGAGATCATATTTTATTGTAATACTTGTACGTATTTCACCCACAATAACAATATTTTATTTCAATAATTTCAGGTTCAGGATGACAGTGGTGAGCTTCATGGCATAAGCCAAGCTACTGTATGCCGCATTTGCGCTAGAGTAGCAAGAGCTCTTGCCCGATTAAGTAAAGAGTTCATTTTCATGCCCAACACTGTGCAGGAGCAAGAACAGGTGATGAGGGAGTTCCGAGCAATCAGGAACTTCCCAAATGTAATCGGGGCAATAGATTGCACACACATCCGCATTAAAAAAACTGGTGGTATTTTTCCAAGAATAGTCGGGAGTCGGGGCACAGAAAATTTAATAAACGAAGGCACTGAACAAGGCGATAAATCTATAATAATTTGTGACGAAACTGACGAAAACAAAAATAAGTAATGAAATGAAATGTCTGTATCGACCTGTCAAATGCCAATTATAACTGCAAGTAAATGAAATATCCATAGCCCTAGGGCAAAAAAAACACAATTTTATCTCTGGTGCAATGAAATGCGACGTTTCCGCTCATGCGTAATGTAATCCGTATAATAACGGTTTATTAGTTAAAATAGGATTTTCAGATGTCTATGAATCACCTTCACTTACAACACACTATAAACCTTAAAGAGTGTTGTAGCTAAAATGCACTTTAAATGCTTTTTAACTATTTTCTATGAATTTGACTGTAAGTATAGATACCGGGTATCCTCTGAAGCATTGACAGCGTAATAGTTGAAGGCGCAGCAGTATACTCTTTCCACGAAGATAAGCTCAAAGATTTGCCCACATTTGTAGATTGTATTCTTCCACATGCATCTTATCAGCAACTTATCACACGAGGCAGATCCTGGTGCGACCTGAATGATTAAAAATATAACATAAAAGTTAGTAAATAAACTACCTGGCTAGAATACAATAGAAATCAATCTTATAATTTACAAATTTAAATTAATCTGCCATCATTTTAGCAAGTTGATCCCTTCTCAAAGTCAACAAAGTTATTGCCTTTGACAAAGATTTAAATCCATAGATAGGCCCGTACGCGAATGTACAAAGGCTATACTATTTGAGTCACGAGTCAGACTCTAATAGAGGAGCTTTTGTTTATGCATATTACTCGACAATACCTAATCGAACTCAGTAAAAAAATTTACTGAAATGGATTAGCTTTTGCTCTTGTAATTTTCAAAGAAATGCAAAGACAAAACCTAGTACTGTATAATACATATTCACTCAAATAGATACGCTTTTGTCAAGAAGAAAAGTAGGTATATCTTTGTTTGATATACATTTATTTTTTTATTTAAACTCTATGATTAAAAGTCGCGGGCTGTTCTGGGGAATGTGTATGTAATGTGTCGAATATATTACTTTGTAAAATAGACTCTAGCATTATGTCAATTCATAGAATTTAGTTTGTTTTCGCTATTAAATTGTTTTTTTCTTTATGGGATCGTATGAATTTTTCGGATTTTAGACCAAAATCAAACAAATCGCAAGCAGGAACGACTAACCCACCCATATTTTTATAGAGATTAATTTATGAAAGTCTAGCCTTTGGTTAGACATGAGCGCGACAATACATGTAGGTACCTAACGCATTTTAGTTTTTATTATTTTTTTTGCTACCCAACCTGATATACCGGGTGACTAGTGGGTCACTTTTGAAATTCAAGATGTTTGAGATCATACAAAAATAGTTTAAGATCATACATTAAGAGAAAAAATATAATAAAAAATAAAGTACATACAAAAATATTTTTATTTTTCAACGTAATCTCCATTTAGCTCTATGCACTTCCATCTGCTTTCCAGAGCTTCCATACCTGTTTTAAAAAAAGATTCCTCAAGGTCTTCAAAATACAGGTTAACAGCGGCTTCGACCTCTTTATTCGTTAAAAATTTCTGCCCACCGAGGTGTTTTTTCAGGTTTGGAAACAGATGAAAGTCCGAAGGTGCCAAATCAGGAGAATAAGCTGGATGTGGCAACAATTCGAAACCACAATCACGAATTTGAGCCATAGACTCGACAGACGTGTGGACTCGGGCGTTGTCCTGGTGAAACAACACTTTCTTTCTCAGTAATCCTGGGCGTTTCTGTTTAATTTCTTCACGTAAACGGCGCAGAAGGGTGCTATAGTACGCAGAGTTTATTGTTTAGCCTTTTGGAAGGTAGTCCACCATAATGACACCCTTAGCATCCCAAAAAACCGATGCCATCACCTTGCCAGCCGACAGAATTGCCTTTGCTTTTTTCGGAGTTGGTTCACCTGATTTTTTCCATTGTTTGGATGTTGTTTTGATTCTGGGGTATAGTGGTGAACCCAGGTTTCATCCATTGTCACAAATCTGTCAAGAAAACCTTGTGGATCAGCCTCGAACATCTCCAAACAGTCGCGAGAAATCGTGAGTCGAATTCGCTTTTGCTCTACTGAAAGCAATCTGGGGACCCACCTAGCCGAAACCTTAGAAAAGCCGAGTTCATGGACAATGATGTTTTGCGTTCGTTCATATGAGATGCCTATAGTGTCTGCAATTTCTCTGATAGTCAATCTACGGTCTTTCAATATGAGATCACACACTTTATTGATGTTTTCTTCGGTCGTAAACGTCATTGGCCTGCCGGAGCGAGGGTCATCTTCGATGTTCTCTCGTCCACGTTTAAATTCTGCAACCCATTTTTTCACAGTGGTATAAGACGGGGCAGATTCCCCTAATGTTGTTTGCATGTCATCATGGATCTCCTTTGGTGTTAATCTTTTTTTAAACAAATATTTAATCACAGCACGTTGTTCAAATTTCTCCATTAGTGAAAATTTGTTCTACACACGTATTTATATTGTTCGTAAAATTTTATTTAAACAAGATATCAAATTGAAAATTCGCGGGCTGACAATTGAATAATGACAGTTCAAAATGACGGCAGAAAAAATAACAAAAGTTTTTTTTTTAATGGCCAGGCCGCGAACTTTTCAACCAATGTAGTAGTAAAGCGTAAACGAGAACCATACGAATCCTCAGAGCACCTTTAAGCAAAGGCGGCAAGTTGCGCGTCTTTACATCGGCGGCTTCACTCTAAACCAAGGACTGCATACCGGTATGAATTTCTGTACATTTTTTTTTTCTGTATGACGTCATACCGTTAAATTAGTTGTATTTAAAAATAACAGTACAGGTTAATAAAAAAGGTACACGAATTATTTCAGTATGAACTATACTGAAATAATTCGTGTACCTTTTTTATTATTGTAGCATAACTGATTTTTTTTTCAGTGAACTGATATTTTCCGGTATTAATATTAATATTGATATTAAAATTTTATTTTTAAATAACTGTAGAATGTTCGATAGTTTAGTTGAAGCCTATGAAGCGTAGGTACATATGCTGACCTATACATTTCGGTACCGAAATTAAATAGGTTAAAATATTTCTGTACTAAAAACATCTACAGAAATAAATCCGGTATACATTATTTGGGTACTGATTTAATAAATTCAGATTTTAATAACTTGTACAGTTATTGTGTTTGATGAAGCAGTATACTAATAAGGGTACTGAAATTTTACTAGTACTATTTAAAAATTTTATACCGATATGCAGTCCCTCCTCTAAACCAGCGGATAGTTTCATAGTAGTAAAAACAAACGACGCCCCGCGAAAACGCCGCCTGGCCTCAAACTAAGCCATAACTTGCAAAAGCTGTAGAATATGCATGAACTTAAGAAAAAACACAGGGTTGATTTGTAGTCACTGGCCAAATTTTTCTCACACAATAAGTATCATTTATAGAAACGATTTTTGCAAAAAAAAAGTACTTATTTTTTTTACAAAAATAAAAAAATATCCCCTAACATATTAACCAAAACATGGTCACTCTAAATCACCATTAAAATACAAAACGTCTTGTAGTACTACGTCGTAGTATTATCAATGAAATGCCGCTTCGTAGTAGGTACCTATGTTCATCAACAGCGACTATTTTTTTAAAACGTGACGTAAAAGTTTTTGGCCATATTTCTACCTTTTTGTACCGAGCGACGCTAAAATAAATTTGCAGGTACGTTTATGTCGTATCAAAGAAACTAACATTTAAATTTGGCTGGTGACTAGAAATAACCCTGTATGATGACGTCGAGTCCAGAAATATTCATAAAAGTTCTGAAGTGAACCCATTACGAACTAACATCAAATGATTTTGAACTTAAAGTAGGTAAAAATAACTCACGATTTTGAAGAAATTTTCCATCGAAATCTTGTTCAGATCTAATATAGCTTGAAGTTTATGAAGAGATTCTATTTGTTGCGGTGAGTAAAAGTTCCTGAGAAACAGCATGGATGCATACTGCAAGGTTTCAAAAACCTCCGCTGCTGTGGTGTTAGGAGTGAGAGTTCTGTCAAAATGAAATTCATCGTTTAATTTCCAAATATATCTTACATTTTAATCGGACTTATATTTTTAAGTATAACCTATTACATCATGTAATATGAATTAACATAAATCTGGATAAAATTCCCTTTTTTTATTTTTAGCATACCGAATCATGACAACTTAAGACAATCTAGAAGACAGTTTACTGGATATGGCTGAAAAATTTCGCTAATTTTACAGCATGTCATAAATATTTTTTATATTCAATTCATTTGAAATTTTAAAGGCCTTTAAAAGTCTGTAACTTCAAGTACCTACTAGCTCTTTTATTTGTATTGTAGAGGTCGTAAGTTTATACGATTTCACCTTACATCGTGCGTCTATTTCATATTTTTTCTCTAGATCATACATGTTCTAGTTTCAATTTGTACCTTGTTATCGACGCTGGTCACGTTCAGGTCACAGATGGCAATATAGAGGGCTGTGGAAACAGAGCCAGCGCAGTCTTTTCAAGTTTTACAATGGAAATAATGTCACCATATTTTACATATAGAAAATTTTCTTTTGTATATTAATATTTTAAAGTTTTTGCATTTAAAATGCTTAATTACTCATAAATATATAAAAAATGTGTTAAATAAAAATCATCCGACCAGGACACGAACCTGGGACCTGTCGTTTGCCGGACGAGTGCTCTCCCACTGAGCTACCGGGGCCTGGCGGTACGCTTCAAAATTACGTAACACATTTTTATTTTACGTTATATTGCTAACGTAGCTCCATCTAATTGTATAGTTTTGCAGCTAAGACCACCCGAAAGTCCCAAGAACAATTTCTTTACTGAAATTGTGAATCCCAGTTAAAGTGAAGCATTGCAATGTTTAATAACGTTTTAAAGTTTTTGCATTTAAAATGCTGAATTACTCTTCAATAAATGAAAAAATGTGTTAAATAAAAATTAACCGACCAGGACACGAACCTGAGAACTCTCGTTTGCCGGACGAGTACTCTACCACTGAAAAAATGTGTATACTAAAAATGTGTCAAGTAATTTCGAGGCGTACCGCCAGGCCTCGGCAGCTTAGCGGGAGAGCACTCGTCCGGCAAACGAGAGGTCCCAGGTTCGTCTCCTGGTCGGGTAATGTTTATTTAACACATTTTTTCATTTATTTACTTTTGTATTTTTACGGTTAGCAAATGCATAATCGTCAGCATACTCTAAATATTTGATTTTGAATAAACACAGTAAATCTTGAATTGATTTAAAGATACATTTTAGAATTATTAAGTACGATATTTTAATTTATAAGTTTCCACGTGATCATAATTTAACGGGAAACGGGTTTTTCTTTACTTCATTTTCTTTGGTACAGTGGGCGAATTTTTTATCATCTTTTTGTTTAATTTTACGAGCATAAATTGTTTGGTTATTTGATGTAATGACTTGTGCCAGAAAATTCGGCTCATCCATTACAAAGTTTACAAAAAACATACCTAATATTAGACGAAATAAAAATTACGTTTGCGCGTTTTGTATATGTATTTGTGTACTTATAATTAAATCAAATACAAAATCTGAAATTAAAATAAAACACTGTAATATTAAATTGTCTAGTACCACTTGACTATAAATCTTGCAATTCACGATGGCCACTGGGCTTTACTTGTAGCACTTACTTGTGCACTTGCATATATCAGCCAAGGATCTTTTGGCGCATGGCAAAAATTGGAGCTAACCGGCACGGTGTGAAATGTCACTTCATGTCTTACATCGGCTCATATTTATTTTTCTACTATTCATTCAATATATAGATAAAAACACGCCAAAATTCAGAAAATGGTGGTGGTAAAAGTGAAGAAGCGGGTTTAACTAAGAAAAACAATATAAAGTTCCTATAAATCCATAAAAAAGTAAAGAATCAAGTTGCTTGTGCAATGTTTACATATTGCCATACTTTGAAATTTTAATTTTGATATGTAATTATTTATTTTTATATTTCCATTCAATTAAACTAAAACTTCAGGAGAATAAAACTTCCACTGCTGACTTGAAAGGTGAATTAAAATCAGTAGATAATATTTTAATGAACCTTTCGCACATACGTGAATTTGTATACTGAAGAAATTAGTGGTGATGACGATAATAAGGAAGTTAATTATTTTTGTTTGAAATCTATACTATAAAGCTGAAAATATAAAGCTGAAGAGTTTGTTTTTTGTTTGTTTGTTTGAACGCGCTAATCTCAGAAACTACAAGTGGGATTTGAAAAATTCTTTTTGCATTTGATAGCCCAACTCTTGAGGAAGGTTATAGGCTATGTTTTATACCGAAATCCGCACGGGATCAAAAGTTATGCGGGTAAAACCGCGCGCGGTGGCTGGTAGATCATAAATGTCTAAGTTGAAATCTGTGGATTTTTTTTTTTTTTTTATAAGTGACTAAACCCGCGTTTAACTAAACTCTGAGTAAGCCCGCTTGATGGAAGGAAACCATCAGGGTTTGAATGGATGCCATCACCTTTCATATAATATCTGCCGCCAAATATAACCACTTCGGTGGTGATGTGTTGCGACAACGTTTTATGAAGTCAGTTTCTTCCTACTCACGTGCTGTCTTTCCATAGTGTTATTATTCCTACTAAATTTATAAAATTAACGGTTCTTGATATTTTCCGATAACATATACAATTTTTTATACAAGGTGTTCTTTTTGATACCCCACAACTTTGAGATTTTGTTCCTTACTAAAAAATAATACTTTTTGCCAAAGAATATGTGGTTCAAGTTGCATACTTTCCAAGATATCATCAATCTTAATATAATGCGTTCATAAATCATCACCCTTGTGATCTCATTAACATTCATTCAATAAACGCGTATCATTTAAGCCATACAATAAACAACAAAATCATTTTAAACGTTGAGGAACGTTGCATGCAATGTACAACGCAAAACGTTACGAACTGTTTAGGGGTTAAAAGAGAGGTTAAAAGTGACAGTTTATTCAAAAATTATTGTATTATTATAATAGAGAAATGTTAATTTTCAAATTCTTCATATTATTTTTAATTTCTTAAAACTATTTTTTTTTTCAAATTGCTTTGTTAGTCTTAGTTTCTCCAAATCAAAATACCTAAAATTAACATATTCATAAACTTTTACATTTATTTTTATTTTTTTACGCAAACCTTACCGATTTCACGCACACTTTAACACGCTTACAGATAATTGTTTACTAAAAGCAAAGCACGGTGGCCATCGTGATTTGCAAGATATATAGTAAGTTTTGTACCCGCAAATTAATATGCGCCTATTACAAATATGTCGTCTCCCGCTTCCAAAGCCGATCAACGCATGAACTCTAACCCTGCTAGAAGTCATGGACAAGAGAGATATAAATTACAATGGAGGGTTTTCTTACAGCTCATTGAAAAAACAAAATGGTACAAAAGGCTTCGATAGATGGCGCTTTACAAAAGGCGAAGTCTTGTCTGTCATATAGCCATATTTCACACTAAACCTTGGGTGCGCTTAGGCATGATTGTGTAGCTACCCAAATGAGAAAATATGTCCTTCAGCAGCAGACTTGCAAGCTCGGTAACCTTTCGACGCAAGTTTTAAAATGTACCTACCCAGGGTTGTCTGGAAGAGATTGTCTGTAGATGATAAGGCCGCCTATTGTGCACTGTACCTATTATACTTTTAATAAAGTTATGTCTTACTCCATGTGTACAATGAAGAATAAATAAATATACCTACGTAATTATCACCTACAAAAATAACTACCTCGGTTGTATGGAAATCATGGTAGAAAACACAGAAATTAAAGATTGATTGAATAACTAACAGTTATGTGTATTAATTTACATGCTGCAAAATGCACAAAAGAAATTGAAACCAGCAACGTTAAATACAAATGATAGGCTTGTTTGGAATATGTAAATGGGATTGTACGCAATGAATTTCACGTCCCGATGAAATGAATAGTTTGATGATATAAAGGGTGTCATTTACTTACTAATTGGAGTATCGGTGGAAAATGAATACCTGGGACGCTTCTAAAATTCAATTTATAATTCCTGCACCATTTTCAGGTTGAAAGCTGGAATTTTGAGTGTGAATTCTTATTTTAGACCAAATGAAATGTTGTTTTTTTTAATTTAATTAAAGTCACCCACGAGGGAATGAGCTGAAACATAGTGGTATTCTTCTTTTAAAATTAAGGTGAAACAAATTGTCAGGGGCATGCAAAAGATACAATTTTAATCTGGTTTAAGTGTCATGGCATACATCGATTTAAAAAATATATTGAAGATTGATATCGAATATTTTTAGATTTATGCCTACGGAATCAATGCCACCTCAGATCCTTGGGGTTGTCTGGAAGAGATCGCTCTGAAGCGATAACGCCGCCCATTTTACCATTCTTAAGTTTGTGTTATCATTGTATTTTTTCTCCTTTTGTAATGTGTGCAATAAAGTGTTAATAAATAAATAAAATAAATCCCTCGCTGTGCCGCGATAATGTATGATGACGGAAACGCCATTGTTGAAGATCTATTTTTCGCTTGCACATGGTCTATCTATTTTAAAAATACATCCCTCGCAACGCACCTTCGCATAGCTAGTTTAGCTTAGATGTTTTCACTAATGCCGATTGAAATACCTACAAACGAAGTAGGGTGATGGTATTCAGTAAACTTCTTTGCTAAGTAGGCACTGTTAAAGCCACTACTGAGAAGGAGAAGAAATATTCTGCGCAAGATTGGCCTATTCAGGGCACAATAAAAAAATTGTAAATTAAAAAGTTTTCTGTACAAGTAACTCAATGAAGAGGTTTTAGGTATAATTATTCTACTTACACTTTGTTAGCAAACGCTCTTGCGGCGCTTCGTGACACGGAGTTTATGTCGCATATCGTAACCGATGGAAATGGAACGTCCCATATTGCACCTTGGGTACTTTCGATTACCTATAAAAATAGTAATATAATGGAATCAGTATCCCTGGATATCCCTGTTGCTTGTGCAGTGTCGCGACGACATGTGACCTCCTGTCGCTACGAACAACGCGAACGCGGAAGGACGCCTGGTATGAGGTATCTAAAGGACCGTTTAGCATTACCAAAAGCCTATTATTTCGAAAAAAAACATAGAAAATAAAGAAATAAAAATAGTGATATTCAAATTCTGACTTCACCATATTATTAACATGCGTGTGTTAGGATAGGACATACGTGTTTCGGCTGTATAAGTGAATTAGATTACACACTGTATACAGGGTTAATTTTAATTATACTCGGCGCGGCGAACCTTGATCCCTATGACACTGACAGTAATTTCCACAACACAACCTTGTAGTGCCGTCACCGTTACATTAGAATCGTAGTGGAGGAGTCTAAAAATGGCATTTATTTATTTTACGTAGCTATATTCCAATACAATGATATTTTGGAATTATAACAATTCATAACATTTACAAGAAATTATCTCAATCACACTTTAAGTTTACGTGCTGCAAAAGTTACTTCGTATTTATTAAATCATACCTTACGAAGGGATCAAGGTTCGCATAACCTCTTGCAGGCAGCCCTACACCAACCCTAACAACATTTGTTCTAAAACTTTTTAAAATTGATAGTATTTTTAATTTTAGTTTTCCCATACAAAAATTGTTATAGCCTCGGTTTAGGTGTAACTCTATTTACTATGAGCGTATGTATGCCACGCACCTTGCGCAGTAAAATATCGCTTCATAATAATAATAGGTACATACTTCTTACAAAATGTCGAGTAAGGAGTAAATTTTTTTTGTTTTTATTTTTTGTATTATGGTTGTCTGTAAGAAATCGCTCGTCAGCGATAAGACCGCCTAGTAGTACTTACACAACACACTGTTTTTTTTTCTCATTTACTATCTGTACTGTATACTGAAGTGTAAAAAAAAAAATATTTATCAAGATTTGTGAAAATTCGTAGAACAGTAGTAGCTGTTGTTGGGATTGATGTGGAGAGGCTGCCCGCAAGAGGTGATGCGTTAATTAAAATTAGCCCTGCCCCAAAATAAGGGTGGTACCACACCATCCGACGGCGGCCACCGACGTCGATCGGTTTTTTCTGATCAGATTGCCCTCATAAAAACTGTCGATCGATGTGGACACAGTACAGATATCTACAGTAATTCAAGTCGGCTGCATCTTTGTAATAAATGCCCACAGCGCCACCACGGTCCGTTCACATGTGATAGTGTCAAAAAAACATGTTTACGTTTTAAAAACAAATCGTCCTAATAAATTAGCGACCGAAAAATTCTTGCGCCTCGACTGAGACGTACGAAAATATGTATTATCAGGCCTGGCT
Source organism: Stenoptilia bipunctidactyla (assembly GCA_944452665.1). Classification (NCBI taxonomy): domain Eukaryota; kingdom Metazoa; phylum Arthropoda; class Insecta; order Lepidoptera; family Pterophoridae; genus Stenoptilia; species Stenoptilia bipunctidactyla. The sequence continues at coordinate 43,539,152 of OX101721.1, read as the reverse complement.
CACTCCGCGCGGTACATCCGTTATTTACCTACAGCGAAGCGCTCCGCCGGCGTAATTCGAATGGATCGTGTGTCAAGCGCGCGCCCGTCGCCGTTGTAGATACCTACCTACCTAATAGCACTCACAGTAATTCTATGATCGAGGTCGCAAATAGTATTTAAAAATGGACATAAAAAGAAACAAATATTCAATTAGATTATGTTTAGATTTGATTATGTTCAATTTAGCAAACAAAACATAGGTAGTATTACTAATTATTCGTCGTAACTTTTTTTCATTTTGTACTTTAGGTAAGTTGAAACAATATTTTTGACAAAGGTAGAATAACAGTAATACCTACATCGGTAGATACTTAATTACAAATAAGGAGATTAATTATTCTTCACTAGGGCAGCAACCCTAACAGCGTAAGAAAAGATAAGAGGCATGCGTTAGAAAGAGACAAAACTTCTAGGTATATAAATTTTCAGGTACGTAACGCTGTGCGAGCTGAATTCCACCGTATCGCGTCGTAGCAAGACTCGAATTTATTTAGATCTTCTTGCGGAGTAATTCTTCTGTACCAACTATTACTTATTCTGTGGTATTACTAAATTTCAAAGGATTATATGCGGGTCATATAATATCCGCATAACGTAACGTAAAGCTCAATCAACAATTGAGGCGATAGGCCGCATGCCAAGATCGAGCCGCGTAGGTAGGTATAGCTCGCGTTTCGTCCGTTTGAATGAAGTTGAATGACTGTAGATATCTGTACGTGGACTTATCCACTCTACGATCGGTCGATTGATGTGTAAACCACCTTTCTGCGGCTAGAAACGTTGAATTACCTACAGGCACGACAGATTCAGGGGTGACCAAAGCTGTAGTGTTAAGATAAGAGTACCTACAGAAGCGATCGAAATGAGCTACATTGAAGAAAATTCTTAGGGCGTGGATCCATCTCTACGGAAACATGGCATGTTCACGGCGCACGGCTCACCACTTCATATTAGCTCTTAAAATTATCTCCGTCATGGTTCGTTATACAAAAGTATGCCGTATAATTTCACGGCGCCGCCGCTGTGAGACGGCGCAGCGCAGTGCCGTACGGTGCAAATCAATGCTTTTCTATAAGGAACCATAATGAAGATAATTTTAAGAGCTAATATGAAGCGCTGAGCGGTGCGCCTTGCACCATGCCGTGTAAAGTTGCGGGGGCGCGCCGTGCGCCGTGAAACGGCTTTACAGATGAATCCACGCCCTTAGTCGTTTTAAAACCCATCCGCCAATGCTTCTATAGTTTAAAAGATCTTAGGAAAAGACCATATACGTATAGAACCTCTGCTACTGGAAATTTTAGAAATATGCTGTACCTACCTTTTTATATGCTTTATCATTAGTCTCTGTTTTATACTTGGTGCATTGAAAAAAAAGTTAAATTAAAGTGAACAACACACTCACAGTAACAATTGGATTTCTCGCATACCAATTGTATGCAGTGATGACCAAAAACGCTGCGAATATAATACTTGTAACAACAGCTACCGTCCAACATGCCCTGGAAGGTATTGAAAGGGTTGTACAAGAATAGCAAAGGTTGTTTCCATAAAAATTGCAATATTTAAAGACGCGGAAGGAATAAGGTTCAAATGTATTTTATACCCATTGTCGCTATAATGACACTATTGCCGGGTTGCGAATATACAAAGGATTATTTGAGTCACGAGTCAGACTCTAATAGAGGAGCTTTTGTTTATGCATATTGACAATAAAAAAATTGACTGAAATGGATTAGCTTTTGCTCTTGTAATTTTCAAAGAAATGCAAAGACAAAACCTAGTACTGTATAATACATATTCACTTAAATAGATAAGCTTTTGTCAAGATGAAAAGTAGGTATATCTTTGTTTGATATACATTACGGCAAGTTTCGGCAAGTTTTTGTCATACAAAAGCTAAGCCAGTTCAGTTTGCACTTTCACTCTAATGGTATATAGCCTTTGTAAATACGCTGCCGGGTTCTCCTTTCGACTGAAAAATGTATTTCTTTAAAAAAAAATTAAAACTTTACTACCTTCGATAATTATAGGCACAGTCTTAACAGTAAAAAGTTTGTTAGTGTTACGCAACAAAAAACTAAAATAATATACCTTTCAAATCCGTTAAATTCCTCCATGACCATGTACTTGAAACCATGAAGATCCGTTCTTTTACAAAACTCTTTGAATTGCCTGACCAAAAAGGATTCATTTTTTTCACTCAAATCACTTTTCAACTTCACCTGTAAAACCTTAAATATTACTAACATATTTACTCATTTACAGCGTTGTTCAAAGAAATGATCCGCTTACAATTTGGTATGCAAATCTTAGATAATGCCTCTGGATTAGCGTGTCGTAAAAGGCGACTAATTCGAGGCCTGCTTAGTTAAAGGACCCCTTCAGGACCCGACTATCTAATGACCACCCTTCATATAAAAATTGCCGTCAAATATCACCGGTCCTGCTCTTTTGTAAACCATAAAATCGATAGTCTTCCTAAAATTATGAAATAAACTGAGTTCCGGCAATATTTTATGAAGAGCCAGGTCCTTCCTAAGCTTATGTCATCGTCGACCTCATCTTAACTTACCATCAGATAAGATTGAGGTTAAACGCGGGTTTACTTACAAAGAAAAAAAAGTACCTTTTCACCGTAATTGTGCGACATGTTAAACTTTAATTTCAACTGACGTTTGGACACTTGCGTCCTCGTCGGTAAATAACAGCGTTTTAATATTCACGAGCATGCGAAGCACACACGATCAAGCAATCTTTATTATCAATCAGAAATAGATTATTATCTACATATTGAGTACTTTTTGTATGTTTTTAATATTCTAAGTAGAGAAAATAATATGATAGGTGTGACCATAGAGTACGAACAGAATATTGGAGCTAGAAAGGCAACGATTTCCAAGGGCTATATTTGGTGATATATGAGGGTTGCGATGTAACATTAGTTGACAAATGCAAGTGGTCCCGAGTTTGAATATTAGCACGAAAACTTATCTATACTAATATATAAAGCTGAAGAGTTTGTTTTTTTTTGTTTGTTTGAATGCGCTAATCTCAGAAACTACAAGTGGGATTTGAAAAATTCTTTTTGCATTTGATAGCCCAACTCTTGAGGAAGGTTATAGGCTACATTTTATCCTGAAATTCTCACGAGATCAAAAGTTACGCGGGTAAAACCGCGTGCGGTGGCTAGTGTTTGATAAATGTAATATTTACGAGCACGCATAAAACAAGCTTTGCGGCATAAACTTACTTTAGGGATAGGTATAAAAACTCATTTTCAATGTTCAATAAACTGTTCAATCCAAGATCATATAAATCTGGATTTTGGTTGTTATGATATTATAGTATGTCATTTTATTTGTAATCTTATATCGAGGATTGAGATTAAATGGTGAAATAAGTGGACTAGCATTTGGAAACTAAAAGTCAAGATTATTTTTTTCCTTTTTTGTAGATGATTTGACCAATTGACCCATTTTGAACTAATTTTGACCAATCTCACGTGAAGATGAAAGAACACGGCTTTGATGGAACTGATATATTAGGTACTTGAATACAAAGTAGTAAAAACCCTACGGTCTCGGGTCACATAAATTAAACTTGTCATATGAAATATTAAAGTCAAGGTGTTTTTTTGGAGATGTAAATAGAAAATAAGAGCATGTAAATACTACGACAGAATACACAAGGTATGTTATGTTTTGATTCATTAAAAAACGCAAAAAATAATAACTATTATTTATTGAGCGGTATGTACTAAGCTGTCATAAGTAATATGTTTATTTATCTAACCATGTATTTTATTATACCTGTATGTAGGGTTTTGTATGTATTTTTATTGTATAGTTACACTTTTTATATGTCTATATTATTGTAGGTATACTTATGATGAGCTTAGCTACACACTAAATTGCTCTTTATACATCCCAATCTCCACTCGCAGGACTGCTGGAAGAGATTTCGCTAGAAATAAGCAGTGCTTTCGTACAATTTATACGAATAATTTAGTTATATTTCTGTTTTAATTTGTAGTGTGTACATAAAAAGTTATATAAATAAAATAAAAATAAGCGACGACGTTAACATAAACAATTAGATTCTCAGTGCGTAATCTGTCGGATGCAGAAATATATAATTATTACTTTAGCAGCATTTAAAAATCAGGATCCCGACTGGCTAGCGCCCACCCTTCATGTAAAATCTGCCGCCAAATATCACTGCTCCGGTGGTGGTGATATGTTCCGGCGATATTTAAGGAAGAGCCAGTTCGTTCCGGCAATATTTAAGGAAGAGCCAGTTCGTTCCGGCAATATTTAAGGAAGAGCCAGTTCGTTCCGGCAATATTTAAGGAAGAGCCAGTTCATTCCGGCAATATTTAAGGAAGATCCAGTTCGTTCCGGCAATATTTAAGGAAGAACCAGTTCGTTCCGGCAATATTTAAGGAAGAGCCAGTTCGTTCCGGCAATATTTAAGGAAGAGCCAGTTCTTTCATCTTCACTTACCTACAGGTGAGATTGCCTTTAATAAAAGAAAAGTGAAATTGGCCACATCGTAAACTTCTCTTTTAATAACTATTTCGTACTTTTTTTCCAATGGCCAACACGGGTGTGGAGTTTAGTAGATTTTTGCTAAATATACTAAATTAAAGTAATTTATATCTATAAATGTGGATTAAATAACTTTGGCTGAAGTATAAGGTCGACAAGGTAAACGATCTCCGAACTCATCCATATTTAAAAAAAAAACATGAAGTAGGTGGGTAGGTACTCAATCAATAATTATTTGGGACCTATACGAGAGAAGTATCCTCTATCATATGAAATAAGAATCATCAAAATCAGTTCACCCAGTCAAAAGTTATGAGGTAACAAACGTAAAAAAAAAACATACACACGAATTAAGAACCTCCTCCTTTTTTAGAAGTCGGTTGAAGATACAAATGATGACAATATAGTGAGTTCTGTAGACATAATATCGCAGTATGGCCATATCTACTTACACAATCCAACCTCAACGTGTATATTAATTTGGCATTATAATAATAGAGGGTATCAATCATAATTTTATTCGAACACAAAACTCTTTAACTCTAATTTGAATCGCACACATTAAACTAAATGTATAATTATCGTATAGCAACACTTTGATAAATGAAGGTCTGAAGGTCGTGGGAGAGCGCAGGTGCTCTGCGATAGTACCGAGGCAGGAACAATATTAATGCTGACCATTTCTTATCTTGATGGTGTCAGGTTAGAGGTTATTCGTTTACGTGTATACAATGCATATGTGTTGCAGTAGAATTTTTTTTAGGATAGATTTATTATTTTTTAATCTAGCAAATCCTAGTAAAGATACCATACCTCTTTCATCTATTCTCTTAGAGATATTTTATTTCTGGTATTGGTCTAGTTTCGGCATTTTATCAAAGAGAAGCCGAGGAAAAACGCTGCAGAACCAGTTTTGGAAGTTTATCATAATAATAACTTCCAAAACTGTAGATGGCCGCCCGCATGTAAAGTTATGAATTCAAAGTATCACCGCTGTGCCGGTCGGAGTGGGGTGTGTTAGGTTTTTTTCGTTACGGAATTTCTGGATTCGGTCCCCACGCTCAAGGCCCGCGATAGAAACTATGCAATAGCATAATTATCATCAGCCTGGAGACGCCCAAAGCAACAATGTCTTCCCCCAAGATTCTTCACGTCGCTCGATCGCATTAGTTAATACAATCAATATTAACAAATAAAAAATTCAACGAGAATAAAACCAGTGGAGAGCGCGTCTTTGTTCTATATCCAAGTCACCAAAAAGCGGCGGGGGCAGACGTATCCTTTCCCCGCTGTCATTGGGCGACGACTCGACAGCCAAAATACATCAGATTCACTAGGGATTCCAAAAAAATAAAAATAAAAATCGATAAAAACTGGAATAATTATTATAACTAACGGCCATTTATAGATTCACTATTTTTAGGTACAAGCGTATGCCTTTATTAGAATTAAAAACAAATCACATTTTATCACATAAGTTATGGTTTGATTTATTATTAGTAGGTATAATGATTTTTTAGCGTATGTTACTATAGCCCTAAGGGGTTACTATAACCCAAATCTGTAACCGAACATTATTTATTCATTTTTCATTAAAGTTTTAGGTTAAAATGATGGATTTGATTATTTTAAATATTAAATGGCAATTCATGAAGGTGGAATGTCATTTCGGTTGAAACTCTCAGGCATGAAAATAAAAATAGAAAACCATAAAAAAAATTGCGAAAGGTATGGGCGTGATTCGGGTACTCTAAGGATCCATCTATATTTCAACTTCCAGTTGACACTATTTATTGGGACACCCTGTATAAAACCATTTTTCAACCACCCCAAAAGGTACAATAATTATTAAAATCCACCTTTGTCAAAATCCATCAAGCTATTCGGACTGTAGGCTTGAAATATATATTTTTTATCTATATTTCATAACAGTATTTTGTATTCAACTTAATCCTTTTTCTGTATATTTGCATTCAAACCCAAGAGCAAATTGCTTGGTGGTAGGATCCCTTCTGGGTCCGCCTGGCTAGCGACCACCCTTTATATAAAGTCTGCCGCCAAATGTTACCGCTCCGGTGGTAATGTGTTCCGGCAATATTGTATAAAGAGCCAGTTCCTTCCTAAACCCGTGTGCTTTCATCTTCGACCTCATCATCACTTACCATCAGGTGAGATTGAGGTCAAACGCGGGTTTAGTCACTTATAAAAAAAAAATACATAAAGCAATAACAATGTAAAAAACGTAAGGTAAGTATCTATATTTTAAAATATCTATATGAAACGTAGCAATCCTGCGAACAGCACTATCGAAATAAAAAGAGACAACTGCTAATATGCAAAACAGTGTATCAGAAAGAGATAGCAAGAAAGACATCAACGCGAGCATTTCAGAAACGAAAATATTTTATTTTGTTTATTTTTTTTTATCAAATTGAATAAATAGGGTAGAAATCCACTCAAATATGAAATGATATAGATATTCTATTTCACGAAGTCCGTTCGGCTTTGATTGTAGTAGTGACGTATCCCGACAAGCGCGCTTGTGTGTGTAAATGTAGGTAACGTTAGCAACGAAATCAAAATAATATAATATTTCAAGTCGAGATTTAATAATCGAAATTAAATTTTGGTTTGTAAAGTATATACTTTTTGTAAATAAATTAGATTAGGTTGCAATATATACAAAAACATTAACAAGATGTAGGCATTTAATTAAGCATTGGTGTTACAGAATGGAAACGAAACAAGTACCCAGTACTATTCAGAAATTCACAAATTTTCGATTTCCGATTCCGTTTTGCTGTCGTCAGAATCATCTTGTACATTGATTATAAATTCAAAATCGAGATCAAAATATTGAGATAAAACAAAATGTAATCAAAATAATTAAGAAATATAAACATCTTATAACACAAAAAAATATTCATTTCATAAATACTTCTATTGCTATATTAAATATCTTTGCATAAAATTTTAATCGAAAACGTATAAATAAATATTGCCTCACTATGGACAACTCTTCTTCGTTTTGTTTCCATGCTGATCTTACTCCGTGAAACAATTTGGCGCGAACTAAACACACTACTGATCCGGACCGTGTCCCGATCGACACTGAGCGCTCTCGAGGTTACGCACACAAAAACAATGTGCATGTGCACGCTTGACAACATTCATAGCCAAACGGACTTCGTGACATAGAACATCTATCCCATCTTTTGTGTAGCTTGAAGTCGTAGTTGACTTTCCACACCATTTAATTGCACAACTAGGCATTATTTCGAGTTTTAATTTGCTTATAATCAGGAGCGCGGGACATCCGTACGTTAGCCTACAGTTGCTGTGACCATAGATGAAAATAAGTACTAAAGTAGCTGTGACTGACTCAAAATTCTGTCGCATGCCCTACATATAGGTCAAATTGAACGACCGCGGTAGCCCCGCACGCACTCTCCACTGGTTGAATGCTCGTTGAAAAAATTAAACAAAAAAAATTGATTATTTAATTTTATTTAAAAAATTACAATATAGTAAAGGATTTGAACTTCGGGTGTATTGATTTCGAAGATTGTGCAACAAATGTGGAATGGGTTATGTCTTATTCACAAATATTTTAATGGGTCAAAATATACGGTGATAATATGTATAACTTTTTGTATAACTTTTTCCACTATCAATCTGACGTCTGAACGCCTAGACAAAGTAACATTCTATCGGCGTCAACGACAGTAGAAAACGAAAAAAATGAATGAGACTAGAGAAAAACCACGTGACCATCGAAAACTAATAGAAATGTGCTAGACAACATGCTTATTTTGACAATCGTTGACGCTAGGAAGCGCTTCGTTTCGAACGCTAGTCCATTGAAATGTTACATTTTTTAGGCCTAACCTTGCGTTTTTCAGAGGACGCAATTTTATTTTTTTGATGTGTAGGGGGGTCAGTGTAAAGCTAAAACCAAGTTTTTGGGGTCACCACCCTTGTCCTACGGCCGCCATCTTGAAAATAGGGGTTGAAATGGTTTTTGCGATATATCTCTTAAGCTATTTATCTGATAAAAAAAAACTATTAACATTTGTTGTTTCAAACTAAATCTTCTACAACATTGGTGAAGTAACTTTTTGTCGTAGAACTATAAACAAAAAAGTTATAAGTGAAAATGTTTAGAAATTCGAGAAAACAATTTATATTTTTTGATATAACTTTTTTTTATCATTTTACGACAAAATTGTATCAGACCATATTTGTAGATCGTTTTTTGAGAAACAACTTTTATAAGCAACATTTTTTCATTAAGTCAATAGTTAAGGTTTTACAGCGCTCCGAAATGAGTACTATTTTTCAGTAGGTACTCTTAACTAGACTTATATTATACGTGTGTACTAATAATGTGTCATCAGTATTGTTTTTTTTTTGTTATTATAATTTTTTAAATTATTAATAATTAATTATTGACTCTTTTCCACTCCATTAGAGAATTTGCCAATTATTGATTTTTAAAATAATTGTAATCTGATGGCCGTTACCGAGAATCACACCTGTATCCCTAATGGGGTAGGCAGAACACCAGAGGCTATAAAACCATGTGATGCCACGTTTGACAAATTTGGAGGTACTATTATGATGGAGTACTACTATTGCAGTGACAGGGGGTCAACCCATCGCGCGCAAAAACGCCAATAAAACCTCCGTCTCTTAACTGACTCAGTTTGCCCGGGAAGAGAAGCAGCTGGCACATTCTATGTTTTTCTTTCGCTCCCAGTCCAGCATAGAAGAGAGTTAAAAAATTAGCTATGCGTTAGTAATATTTATTGCAACGTCCATAATACTTGTTTTTGTACTCTCATTACGTACAACACAAACCCGCGCTTGTGGGCTTGTACGCGAATTACTTGGATCCTGAACAGATGAAACACAGCTTCATTTGGCACAGATGAAACAATTGTTCGCAAAATCGAAGTCTGGCTCTGGAGCTTCTGAAAGTGACGATAAACTGCTGGAGCTGCTGCTGCGACGAAGAACAACATTATCGGTTCGATTGTCCACGTAATAACATTAACACGCAATATGTACAGTAACTTCCGAAACAGTTCGTAAAAATTGTAAAGCGCTGTAAAACCTTAATTATTGACTTATGAAAAATGTTGCTTATAAAAGTTGTTCCTCAAAAAACGATCTACAAATATGGTATGATATCATTTTTTTCGTAAAATGATAAAAAAACGTGATATCAAAAAATATAAAAAAAAATCTCGAATTTCTAAGCATTTTCGCTTATAACTTTTTTGTTTATATTTCTACGACAAAAAGTTACTTCACCAAAGTTGTAGAGGATTTAGTTTGGAACAAAAAATGTTAATATTTTTTTTTATTCTGTTAACTGTGAAATATGCATACATTACGATTATTATGGGCTGCACATAACGAAGAAGTATGGCTCCGACGACAAGATAGATTATTACGGCGAGGCTTTGAAAAAATTGAGGATATCACGGAAACCGATTTCCAAAACCGATATCGGTTTGATAAACGTTCTTTTCGTAAGCTCTGTCGTGATCTTCGCCGCTGGACCAACTTGAAGGGGTCTCGAGAACTGTCCTTGGGGACAAAAGTAAGTGACGCTTCTATTTTTACATAGGTAATATTATTTAAAATGGTGAAGTACTTAGCGTTGCTTCGGGAATATAAGATACACATAATGATATCTTTTTCAGGTGCTTTGTGCACTAAGTTTCTATGCAACGGGATCGTACCAGAAAATACTAGGAGACACTTATTTAAAAGTAACTTAAAAGTAATTTTAAATATTGTTATATTTATTGCATATCGGCTAAAATTATATCCTTTGTAAAGCATAGGTTTCCATTTTCATAAAATGAATTGTAACTAACAAAAGTAAATAATACTTGCAGGTTTCAACAAAAATTTGGCCTGCCGGGAGTAATAGGGTGTACCTATTGACTGCACTCATGTTGCTCTTGTGTTGCTTCCTAATATAATGAGCATCACAATTATATTAGGAAAGGATACCATTCACTGAATGTGCAAATGGTATGTATGTAACTAAATAAAATTTTAAAACATAGATATTTAGTTGACTGATGTTTCATTATGAATAGGGGCTGTTCAAACCAAGGGATTGTACAAGTTTTTAAATATTTCAAGCGGCTACTATATCGCCTACATATACTATGTTATGGTGGGTGATAAGTGGTAAATATAAATATATTTAACAGATATGTGACAGTGATTTACGTATAATGAATGTAAATCCAAAGTTTGGTGGAGCATTGCATGACTCACATATATGGTCAACGAGTAGGGTGGAACCCTTTATGCGACAGCTCCATCAAGATGGCGAACAAGTTTGGCTGCTAGGTAAGTTGAATATATAAGTTTTATAACTGCTCGTCTATAATGAAATAATAATTAAATTATTGATTTCAGCTGATTCAGGATACCCCCAACGGCCATGGCTCAAGACACCTATTTTGGGTGCAGCTCCTGGCTCCAGGGAGGAAATCTACACGCAAAGACACGTCAGAGCCAGAAATTGTATCGAGCGCTGTTTTGGGGTTCTCAAGTCCCGTTGGAGATGCTTGCTGAAAGACAGAACTCTGCATTATCATCCTCATGTAGCCCGCAAGATCACGATGGCATGTTGTGTGCTACATAATATGGCATTACATGCAAGATTACCTGCACTGGATCTTGTGGATATAGATGAAGATGGTGGAGCTGATGTGGGGCCTTCACCCGACATCCCTAACAGTCAAAACGAACTCATTCGCGGTAGAGCGACATTAAATAATTTAATTGCAAGGTTGCAATAAAATATTTTTATAATCCTATGTTATTTCATCAAATTCCTAAAAAGAAAAAAAATAACTTAGCTTGTGAGAAGAAATAATAAGATAGGAGTAATATATATTTTTTTAATTCTGTAATCTAAAATATAATTAAATCAGTCTTTATGTATTTTCTCAGTCTGCTTGCAGTCTAAAAATTAAATAATCTCTAAAAATATATATTTTCTATTTTCTTGTGAGTACTAGGTATACAAACAAAAACAATTTTGAATAATAATATTTTTATTTTAATCTTTGAAATTCAATCAATCTATTAGAAATAGAAACAGTAGTTTAAGATTATGATAATAACTAAAGGTCTTGTTTAGTTATTCGAAATAAAGAAAAGTAAGTACATAAATTCACTCTTTTTCCTGGAGGTATGCAGAGACTACATCCTTCCATTTGCTACAATCCTGACATACTTCTTTTATTTCATCCACATTAAAATAATAATCTACATTAAATTTGGTACAGAATTAAGACTAATACCATGAAAGAGAAATCAGTGATTTATTATGGAGCCATAGAATGTAAGTGGAAAGAATTAAGAATGATTTGAGTTTAACTGATACATAAATATACAAAATTATTGCCTAAACTGTTGTATAAGCTGCAGCAATAGTTGTGGAATATCAGTTAAACATTGTAATAAGTTATTCCTAGTTCTTTCCACTTCAACTCTCTGTGACCTGTAACCGTTGCATTTCTCTTTCATGAAGCATTCGTTGTCTTTCAAGCTCCCTTTCGTGCAGTCGTCTATCACGCTCTTCTTCTACTCTCAGTCGTCGTGCCTCAACCGCGGCAAATTCAGTGACTGCACTGTCGAAGGGTGTTAACACTCGTCGTCGACGCTGTTGAACGACTGCTCGGCGGCGGCGCGGTGTTGACTGCTGCGAGGGCACTGCTGATGGCGGCGATGAATTTTGTGTTGCTCTCACATCTAAAAATATCATGGAAATTGGTCATTTGTCTTATTCTGTTTGACATTTGGCACACAAGTAGCAAATGTCCTGAATCAAAACTTATGATACTTTTTATTTCAAAAGTCTTATGGGAAACTACAGAAGCAACCTACCACGCAGGAAATGCCGCAGGTGGTATGCTTAATCAATTCATAATAGTATGTTGAAATAGTATCTAATAGTATTCCATGTATATAAGGTGGCACTAAATTAACAAGCGGTACTTCAAGGGGTTATAGTACTCATCAATATGAGCAAATTTTATTATCGGATCTAAGTTGTACGGCAAAAAAAATCAGCTGCTCCATACGTTTTGGTCAAGTAGGCATTGCACTTTAGCTGATTCTTTTTTCGCCAGACGATGCAGGTCCTATACTTATTCAAAGTATAAAAACCCCTTAAAGTACCACTTTTTAATTTATTGGCACATTATATATGTTATAGTAGATTTTTTTTTTTTTTTTTTTTTTTATTTTATTAAAATTCAGGAGATCACAAACAGTAATGTACTAAGATGTTTACAATTATAGTAATTTAAATATGTTTTTATACATCCCAACAACATGATCCACAATTAAATTACAAAACTTACAAGTTTACGGTTGTCACTTATGTAATTAAATTTGTTCATAAGGGACTAAGTAAATATATAAGTACATTCATACACGTACATATACATACATACATATATACAAACATACATTTAATATATAAATACATATAGCTATAAATAAATAAAAATAAAAAATGTAAGGCTCACCGTTGTTTACTTCTAATTATACATCTATATTTTTCAAGATATTAATAATTTCTTTTCTATATTTATTTATGTGTGTGTGAAATAAGTCTAGGTCCGCGAACAGCTCATTATATCTATCGCACATTCTGGTAATAGATGATCGTTTACCAGCATTAGTTCGGCAAAAATTTGTTGAGAATAAACGTTTTGATCTTAGGTTTTTGTTTGAAACGCGGAAATCAAGACTGCTAATGAGCTCAGAACAATCAAATTTATTATTAACAATCTTGTACAATGTGACTTGCTCCAGTTGGATTCTGCGTTGTTCAAGAGAGAGTAAATTAAACTTTTTAAGCAACTCATTATAATTACCGTATTGGTTAAAGCATCTATAGCTTGTCATTTTAAGATATTTTTTTTGAATACGCTCTATACTGATTTTGTATTTTTTATAGTAAGGGTCCCATATGACGGTGGCATATTCCAGTATAGGTCGTATGAGAGTGTTATAGAGATACAAATAGGTGGAAGGTTTTTTAAATAAAGTACTTAATCTAGCAATGAATCCGAACATTTTGAATGCTCGACCAACAATGTTATTAATTTGATCGTCGAAAATAAGTTTTGAGTCCAGTATAATACCCAGATCTCTGATGTTATTTACTCTTACAAGAGTATGATTATTAATTACATATTTATATTGTATGGGTTTTCTTTTTCTTGAAAAGTAAATATATTTGCATTTAGAAAAACTTAAATAAATTATATTTATAGAACAGTAGTTTTCAAGAGATTGTAAATCTAATTGAAGAAGAGTACAGTCCTGAATATTTTTAAGTCGTCAGCATATTTTATATATTTTTAAGTCGTCAGCATATATTATAAAATTCGAATGTGTTATATAGTTCTTGATATCATTAATATACAAAATGAATAAAAAGGGTCCTAGGGTCGATCCTTGAATTACCCCGGATGTTGCTGTAAATGTTTCAGATTCATACCCATTGACAACAATTTTTTGCTTACGATTATGGATATATGACGAAAACCATCTCAATAAAGATCCCTTTATTCCATTAAATATTAGCTTCTCCATAAGAATTAAGTGGTCCACTTTATCGAAAGCCTTCTTAAAATCAGTATATATACAATCTACTTGTTCTCCCTTGTCCATAGATTCAAATAACATGGAAGTATACAACATGAGGTTACTAATTGTAGATTTATTTTTTACAAAACCATGTTGGTTAGGTATAATTTGATTGGAAAGTAATGGATATAAAATCTTATGAACTAACTTTTCAAAGACCTTCGATAAAGTAGATAATATATAGGCCGAAAGTTTTCAATATTGTCTTTTGGTCCGTTCTTATGTACAGGAGTTATATTGGCCACTTTCCATCGATCAGGGAATATGCCTTCCTTAAGACTCTTGTTTAAGATTATGTACAGCGGTAATGCTATCGAGGTGGCAGTAAAAGACATAGTTATCTAACTCATTAAATAATGAGTTCTAATGGATGAAAATATACCTTGTACTATTCGAGAGGGTCCGGGCTCATTTAGGACAAGCGGTGCTCTTAAGATGGGACTTTCAACTCCAGCAGGAACATAGTCAAGAGCGTAATTGTCACGAGTTGAAGGTGGAGGTGGTGATGGTGGTGATACTTGTAGGTGGTGTAGTACCTCTACAGTTTCCAGCACTGGGTGAACCTATAACATAACCATACATTAATATTGACTTAATATTGACATTTTGATTTTTAAATATACACAGCTTTCTACTCACTTCAAAGCCCTGCTCCTGGATATTTTCATCGCCTGTCACAGCAGACAAGCCCAAAATGCTCAACACTCTTTCTTCTAGAGCAGTCAGCCTAAGCCTGTTACTTGGTCCTCCACCAGTGCCAGAAGTAGCTGTTCTTATTGTTACCGCCTTCTTTTTGGTTTTAGTTTTCTAGTCTGCCCAAACCTAGTACCATGCAATTTAAAGAGGTGAAAAAAAAATCTTATTGATTGAAAAACTCATGGATAAAGTCAACACCAAATTAATTATGATTTTAGTCGAGTGTTAAAGATTCACTATTAAATCAAAGAAATTCAGGCCTATAGTTTCCATTGTCAAATAGTTGTACTGAAAAAACTACAGAAAATCGGGTTCGCAGCCGCTTTGCGTGCACCTCAACAAGTTCTAAATTCAAGGACAAAGTAGAAAGTCATTCATAAAAAAAAAATCTATAGGTACTCACTTTCTTCCACTTTTCTGTAGGCTTTTGAACACCTCCACCAACAGCATTTAACATTTCGATCAGTTCCTGCCAAAGTTGATCAGCCCTTAGTCTCCCTTGAGCACTCGCTTGTGGCCTAGCAAGATCGCCATTCCTACAAACATTAAAGACATTTAGGTATACCTACCTATCATTTAAAGTTGATCCCAAGTTGATTAGGTACATCATTTTTTACGTTACTTTGTAGGGATTCCTATTTCGCAAGGTTCTTTGTACAGATTAACTAGTGGAAGTATTTCAACAAAATTTTATAAAACTTTCCTTATCTAATATATAAAATTATCGTGTCACAGTTTTCGTTGCCATACTCCTCCGAAACGACTTGACCGATTTTGATGAAATTTTTTGTGCTTATCCGGTATCTATGAGAATCGGCCAACATCTATTTTTTTTTTATTTATATGGCAAAACAACGTTTGCCGGGTCAGCTAGTATTCCAATAATAATGTAAATTGTTCCGTGCTCGCACGTTATCTTGCCTCCATCCTTTCAAAAGAATGATTTAAAAATTGCTTTTACAAACTAATAAACAAACTTGAAACACATTTGGTCACTCAAATCCAGCAAATAATGAATATCATTATAATTTTTAAATAATTCTTGCAAAGTACTTACATTTTAATATCCTTTCCAAATAAACACGGGAAACACTTAAAATATACAAATATCAAAATTAACTCCGCGCGCGCTTTAAGTTTCAAGTGTTTTTTTCGTCGAAAAGCGAATGATTGAGTGATTGATCGCTAACCATAGAGCAAGATTTCTCCGATACGAATAGAATCAGCGATTGGCTGTAATTAAAAAAATTATATTAGAATAACTTTTGATTAAAAAATTAAAAGAAATATGTAATGATTATTTTTATTATTTAAATTGAACTATTTAAAATATAATGAATATTACTTCCAAAAAAAGAAGAGGTTCTCATTTCGTCTGTATGTTTTTTTTGTCTTTGTTACACCATGTTTCGGACAATTATGAATCGATTTTGAAAATTCTTATTTTATATGATAGAGGATACTTTATGGTTGGTCCCATATAAATTTCAACGAATTCATTTGAGCACTTCAAATTTTAGAAAAAATATGTAGGTACCTATGATATCGGAGAATGTTTAAGTGGATGTCATTATAACTCAGCCAAAGTTTTGACGTGAAGTCGGTTTTTGTAAAATTCAAAAAGTTTTATTCATCTTAGGAATTTCACAAAACACTGATGAAGTCAGTCATCACATACTTCGGCTTTAACTAGTTGTTGATAGTTGTTAAATAAGATATTACAGTAGACCAAGAGACAAAAAAAGCCGGCGGAAAAAAACTCTTGGCACTCTTTTTCAGTCAGAATTATCAAATTAATACAAATAGGTACGATACAAATTGGCCGTGACTAAGATTATTACATGTAAACAAATTTATTAGTTTTTTACTCAATGATGAATTTTCTAATAAGTTAACATTAAAGTCCCCGCAAACAAATATTTTCTTAGTTTTATTACATAATTTATCCAATACTTGTTCTAAAACAAGTTCAAAAGTATCATAGTGTGATTTAGGGGGTCTATATATACAAACAATTATGCAGTTTGTCAATTCTACACAGGATATTTCAATAGTTTGTTCAATAGATAGGCTCACTATGTCGGTATGTTCTCTAAATTTTAAAGATTTATTTAATATTATTAAAGAGCCCCCATGTATTGCTGTCTGTCTATTGAACGAACTAGCAACTTGGTGCTGAGAAAAATTTACAATTAACTGGTGGTCTAACAAAAAATGTTCAGTTATACAAAGAATGTCTATATGTTGGGCATTCAAAAACAATTCAATTTCGAAGACTTTCTCTGAGATGCCTTGTATATTTTGATGTAGGTACCAGGTTTAAACAATTTTTATTATAAAAAGCACTTGGCATATTGCTAGATGCTTTAGCATCTGTTGTCTTATTTACTAATTTAAAGAATTTGGACAACCCAAACTTGTCAGCGTAGTGGAACTACATGTTTCACTATGACATGTCAATATACAAGACTGCTCAATAAAAGCAGAATCAGTAGCTAAATACTTAGCTGGTTTAAAAAATAAAAAGTTCAATAGCACTTGTGCTGTTTTAAAAAATAAGTAGATATATTATACCTATATATCTTTTGTCAAGTTAAATTTAAAATTACAAATTGAGTTAATGTCAATGACATTAATCAACATGCTTGAGGTTTCACTTAAACATATGTTATTAGACACCATGTAGCCATGCATTAATATATATTTTCTCTGGCGGCTCCCCCAATGTAAGGAAATGTAAACAAAACAACTTTTTTTACGGTAAGGGCCTGTAACTTATCTAAATATATTAATAATTGACTTTGTCTCACATTTCCCCTTCTCCCAAATAATAATATTAAAGTTGCCCTTCAGAGCCTTTTCAATTATACATTCTGGTGATTCTCTGGCTATACAATAATTTAATACATCCTCTTGGTTGTTCAACAATTTACTGCCCATGTTTTTACCTCTTTCATCACAATACATGATTATTGGGCTTTTACTACTTACATGCTTACTAACTATGGAACTGACATCCGATTTCTCACTTAATGAATTTAATGAAGAAGAGCCTTTATAATTACAATACATGGTATTTGTCAAAGATTGAAAACGCTCCTCATTATATTTAGACAGTTGCAATAGCTCATCAAGATCATGAATTTAAAGGCAAACTAATAGGAGATAGTGGCTATCCATGCACTTCATATTTACTGATACAAATCCAGCCATATCAGGACCAGAAATATCCTAGAGAGATATTTTGGAGTCTTAAAGCAAAGGTCTAGGATTTTACTTGAAGTTATGAGAGGATCTCTAAGCACAATCAAAACTACTATTGTTGCTTGTGCAGTATTACATAATTTGGCCATTGAATATAATGATTATTTAGATGGTATGTATGAAATGGAATTTTTATAGATTATTCTTTTTTATTACACTTTTTGAATTTATGATATCTGCAACAGTACCTAATATAAAAGCGCTTTAATTTTGTAATTGTTACATAGATTATTGTTTTATTTTCAGATTCCTCTAATTATAGCAATGTAGAAGAAGACTTGTCAGATAGTGAACAGGCATTAAAAAAATTTTCAAACGTAACAAGAAATGTATTTATAGAAAATTATTTCTAAATCTTAATTATAATACTTTGTATAATCAAATAGAATTTATTTTCTTTTGCCAGTACTCTTTTTCTAAAACCATGATTAACATTCTTTTTTTGTGAATTCTTCTGCTCATTCAAATTCCCTTTCCTTTGACTTTTTTGCAAATAAAAATAGTTCTCGCTCAAAATCTTCAGAATTGTTCTGTAACAAAGAAAAAACTTAGATGTAGATATATGTTATAACAAACAAATATATGTATTAAAAAAGGACTGTTTACCTTGGAATGTGTATGCATTTTTATTTGTCTAAATCTTTTTAGTGGTTTATTTATAGACACTGGTGTCTCCACTATGTTTCCAGCTTTTGCCTTAGCCCGGACCGGTTCCCTTGGTACCTAAACCACATACGGATGGAAGTTCTTTCTGCGTCTAGTAGACGGATGGTAAAAGGGTGAGGGTTCAATTTGTTCAAACAGAGCACTTGCGCACTCACCAAAATGTATCCTGTAGTACACGGTTAAACAAGCAACCTTACGATGATGCTCTAGGGTCTGCTGCTTTTTTGTTGTAAGGTCGACTTTGTTAATTAGTTTACGGGCTCTTCGGTCAACAGAGTTCAGCGCTTCTAATTAATATTTGGCTGAACCATCCCAAAGATGACTATTCAAAGATAGTCATTTTGGCAATACTCCATGCATGATCACACTTGAGCTGTGTATAAGTTAAGATGCCGTGCAGGAAAGTGGGCGTTACTTTATTTAAACTTATATTTTTATTATTATAAAAGCAGACAATATACCTCTTTTATAGTATCCATGTGGAGACCATTACTATCAAACTTATTATTATCAATAATAAATTCATTAGGCAATGCCTGAATGATAGCAAAATCTTGTGCTGATGGGCTTGGTGGTGGAGGTCCTCCGCCTGTCATCATTCTAAAACATCTGTACTCAGACTCCCTGCCTTTCACCTTGCCCTTGGTATTCCTCCACTGAGTCTGCATTTGAATCAGATCCCTTTGTTTACTATAAGAGAGTGTAAAAACCGTAAAAGTGTGTGATTAATGTTAAATTAAATAATATGATGAATGAGAAGAAAAAAAATTGGAATACTTAACCAAGACAAAATTTCTTGCCAAGCAGCCTTTTTCAAATTATTTTTGTTGGTTGAAGTGTCTTTATTCTCAATGACATGATTTTTTTCTGTTATTAACTGTAAAGAAGTTAATTTGATAAGATAAAGTGCCCACTTGTTGTTTTTAGAAAAAAATAAACAAGAATGTTCTTTTTATTCAAGTGGAATTTTACTTGCCGAAATTACCTTTTCATCTTCGTCCCAGTTGGAGGACCGCACTCTCTTTTTTGAAGAACTGTCCATTTTGTAACAAATGTTTAAAACTCTTAAAATTCCGATATTTTTCTCGAATTAACACAACGTAAACAAAATCATTATTATAAACAAACCTACCTACGCAAATCTGACACTTATGCACAGACTAAGAAGGGATACTTATGTCAATATTTTGAAGTATTGATAAGCAGATTTGGTTCTCTTTGCATTAAGCGTTCATTAGTTAAGTACCGGCTAATCAACGTTTATGAGTAAAAAATATTTAAGCATTAATTAAGGATTTAAGTACTGATTAGTTAAGTAGTCGGTAAGATGTTGATTAGTTGAATTTTATAAGTAGGGCCGTAAATCTCCCTCGGTTTATTTACTTACCTACCACTGACATATATTTTGGCACTTCATGTCAACTTTCGAGACAAGAAGACATGCGCATTGACGGTTTTCGTTCCTTTTGGTCTCTGAAAAAGGAACTATTGTAATGGAAATGTAACAACAGCATAAAGATACTTAGTTATGTAATAGTTTAGAAGACGAAATAATAAACATAGCGGCGTCTTTGTCTAACACATGCAACGAAAACAAGCCAGCTCTATACGCAACAGTTTGCTTTAATGACAGCATTTTTCGTGACGTCACGCGTGTGCCGTATGCCGCCATTTTGTGACGCTGTTTGTTTACTTACGGAAGGTGTCTAAACAAGCTTACTTCGCTGTTAAAAAACATTGTTTTTAAAGGTATTTCTAAGAGTTTGCTGAAATAAACTGAAAAAACAATAGTGCATAATGCCTAATAAGTGTAGCATAATAAATTGTGGTGCAACATTATGTCGATATCGGCCAAATTTAACATTTCACCGGTAAGCCATTTATTTGTACATACCTGTTGTTTCTGTCTTGTAATTCTGTAGATAGTTGTAAAAAACAGTTTAAATCATTAAAAATAAAGTATTCTCTGTAGTTAAAAAAGTTGCATTTTGTTTTCGTTTAAATTGTATTTGTTTGGATCAAATTCAAATTCAAATATTCTTTATTTCGTAAGTATTTAAATACATTTGAAATAAGTCAAACAATTTACAAATTGAACTGAATCTACCACCACTTCGGAAAGTCGATGTGTTGAGAAAAAGTGGCAAGAAACTCAACAGCAATCATCTTTTAAAAATAAGAGAAAAATAATACATAGTAACAATTTACAGCCAGGGAATCCCAACTTCTTGCATCCGGATATCTTAAAGTAAAACTTTTCACATAACACTTAACCTTAAATCTATCGAAGGGTTAATAGGTTAATCTTAAATATTTTAGGATTTTATTATAAAATGAAGCATACACATTGACCCATGAACGAGTTGATCTTCATGAGTCTACTACTTATTCTAGTCTTACTTAGTCTAGAGAAACGTAGACATAGATATAGAGGCAAAGATAGAAGCAGAGATAGACGTAGCGATAGAGGTGAGAGAGAAAACAGATAATGTGGATGGAGATGAGGATAGTCGTGGACATAGACAGGACGTGGACACGAAAATGGGGAAGTCAGAGTCAAGTTCAAAAAAAGTCATAAAGTCAAAAAAAGACAAAACGACCTGGCACCGCTAGCAGCACCCGTTCACGAGTATAACGCAAGCACCAGCCATCACCCTCCTCAACCATATTTTAGGGAAGAGGGTGACCCGACACCCGACGCTACCGCTAGCCATGCCGCCTGAGGGAGCATGACGTTCTTGCTGTTGTATGGACAAGAAGGAGATGTAGATGGCGTTGGATAAGAAGGAGATGGAGTTGGAGATGGAGTTGGAGATGGAGATGGAGTTGAAGGTGGAGTTGGAGATTGAGCACTTTAGAAAAACAATTACAACCAAGGACTTTAGTGATGTCTTGTTTTTACGAACGAATTATCGATATATTGTGTCTGTTGCAGACTGTAGTATTTTTATGCCATTGTTTTCAGATCTGTTGTTTTGATATCTGAAATTCACGAGACATGCTTCTTCCGTTGGATTCAATTCACACACTGTTCAAAACTTATTTGTGAATTCGATGTCATCCTTATAAAATTTGTTAATTATAGTATATTTTTGTTTTGAGATTGCCAAAAAGTAAAGACAAAAAAAGAATTTGGTTAGAGATCATAGGAAAAGAAAATTTAAAAAGTGAACAAAATAGTTCTTTTCAGAAATGAATAATGTGCAAAAGTGAATAAATATCAATAAATTAATGATGTAGCGACATACAAATATTCTTTTATTTTAGCTTTATATTTACTAATGGCGGGTTTCAATATTATGAAAACTATTCGTTATGCCTACGAACAATAGAATTCACTACCAAAATGCCTTTCTATATTCAAAATCTTGACATCTAAACCACTGCTTACGAACTGTTTGACTGTAATGGGTTGCTAGGTTACATTTGACCATTTACAAAATAAGTCATTATATCTAGCCAACGAGGATGTAACAAGTTATTAATTTAAACCAATGAGGTAAAGGTAGCATGGCAGTCTGCTGCGGCCAATAAGGAGTTATGTTTTCATCACGTATGACCAATTAAAGAATAGGTCATTTTATCTAGCCAACGACGTAACAATTTATTCATTTAACGAAATGTCCTATCAAATATCTGTCAACATATCAATAATCCAGTTTTCTCTTTCTAACTTATCTATTACTGTTTTTGAAAAAAAGGACGAATATTATTGAATTACATAATTTTTCTCTTAAATATTTACTTTGACGTCATAAAAATGTGATTCAACCAATGGCAAAATTAGTCGAAGGATTGGCGTTTCGTTTTACGTAAGCAGTTAAACTCAATTATTAATAAAAAGCTCTAAAAACATACTATAATATATTTATCGAATACTAAAACATAGCAAACATAAATTGAATAAGTTTATATATTTATTTAGTTCAAATATCATACAAATAAGTTGCGAATGCGTGATATTCTATAAATCACATATCACCTATTTTCTTGGAAAAACGTCACGTAAGGAGGGCCCATGCCAAATTTGAGAACTTACTAGTAGATATTGTGAAACGCTACTTTTTTCCTACCAGTTTTGTACCTGTACCGGTTACGCATAGCAGTCAGTTGAATATTGAAACCCGCCATAAAACTACAAAACATCATCATTAATAGCCTTCAATACATACGTCCCTATTGCACGGGTACCGGCGTTCACTACTATGTACAATCACGTGCAATAAGATGTACACACTTCGCTACTTATTCGGTGTAATAAGGTTCAAGTTCCAATGAAAATGTATACATTTTATTAGATGTGGCTACCTACCATCAGGGTCTATTGATCAATATCTCCGCGCTGACCTTGTTTTTAGATATATTAAACTAAAAAAGATATACATATTACTATTTCATAAAGTAGTTATGAATTCACTATAACGATAATAATGATAGTCACCCTATTACTTACTTTTATATAAAGGAATATAACGAGCATATATTTATGAATTCACCTTTAATAAAAGTCGAACATAATTAAAATCTCAAAAGTAAGAATTCAACGATTTGAATTACGACAACGCCGCTCGGCTGTCAACCGTAATACATAAAAGTATTTAGTTTATTTATTTATTAGTTCGTATTAATCAAAGGTTGTCAACCCCTGGAGTTTACAAATTCACGCAGTATCCTGAAACGAACACTAAATGCATAAACTACATACAAAATAATGATAGTCTTGTTCCTGCTAACCTTAAAAACGATGTTTTGAAAGAGTATTAATCAATTGAAAAATGACGGCTGAGGGGCGTCTCACGCACCACCCAAAAGAAACTCAAGACGCCCCTCGGCCTTCATCCAGAATGAACCGGTGCTGTGACAGAAAGAGAAAAAAATAGTTTTTGTATGATTTGTCACGTTTCACGTCGCTAAATTTGACACTGGAGAGTCTTAAAAATAAGAAAATGAAATGTCTAATACGGCCCATGTTAATAATGCTAATATTAGGTCAAATAATACAAATCAAAAATATATTATTATTGATAATAATTTTATACTTATATAAATATATGAAATAATATAATCAATATTTGTTAAATAATATAATCATGGTTGTCTGGTAGAAATCACTCCTCAGCGATAAGACCACCAAAATTCAAAATTCAAAAAGTTATTCATCTTAGGAATTTCACAAAACACTTGATGAAGTCAGTCATCACATACTTCGGCTTTAACTAGTTGTTGATAGTTGTTAAATAAGATATTACAGTAGACCAAGAGACAAAAAAAGCCGGCGGAAAAAAACTCTTGGCACTCTTTTTCAGTCAGAATTATCAAATTAATACAAATAGGTACAGTACAAATTGACCGTGACATAAAAAAAACAAACACTAGACAGCTAATTGTGAGAGCCAATGTCATGCCACAACCAAATTGCTTACATAGCAGATGCAATTAGCTATGGATGCAAAATACGAACATGACAAACTGGGACCAGAGTATTTGAACAAGAATGGAATAAAATAGTCATAGTATCATTAGCAAAACGACCTGGCACCGCTAGCAGCACCCGTTCACGAGTTACCGCAAGCACCAGCCATCACCCTCCTCAACCATATTTTAGGGAAGAGGACGACCCGATACCCGACGCTACCACTAGCCATGCCGCCTGAGGGAGCATGACGTTTTTGCTGATGTCTTGACAAGAAAATAAGTGAGTGGGACAGTCACCAGCATGTCATAAATATACTGCACAGCCAAGCCGTAAACAAAATTATTAAGTAATTAGAAACTTTTAGAAATATCCTGTTGTGCTTAATCCCATGCCTTTTTATCATCTAAGTAATCTTTAGTTTTATAATAAGCTTTTCGAGATAGAGTGTTTTTAATGATTGATTTAAATTTATTGAATGGCAGGGATTGAATTGACTTCGGAATTTTGTTATACAACGTGTAACAAAATGGAGAGATAAAACTTTAGGGTTAGCTTCTATACCATACTTAGAATGTACAGTAAAAGAATTAGCATGATCAGTGCTGGTATAGACTTTCATACAAATTTATTTAATTATTTTACAATAAAATATTTTGACAACCCTAGTCAACCTAACAAGCTAAAAATAGACTTGCGCCGCAGTCAGTGACCTTATGACCTTTCCCGCACCGGCTGAATAGCGAGCGATACGCCGCGGCCGCCCACCGCGAGTAGCGCGGATATCAGCGCAGCTGATTGTTACTTACCTATCGTTTGGCACATTGAATGACACAATTTTTATCACACTACCTAGCTATAATTATAATGAAAACAAGTAAAACAAAATGTTAGTACAACTTTTATTAATAATAAAAACATGAAACGTTATATTACAACGGTTGCCCGGAAGAAATCGGGTTGCTTGAAAGAAATCGCTTAAAGCTTTTTAAATCGCTTTTTAAATAAAGAGTGTTATTATAATTATCACAACTTAAATTTGTAATATCTGACAAACTCTTATGGCAAGTATCGCACTTATTTCAATCGACATATTCTTCAGTTTACTTTGCGTAAAAACACTCACAATTGTATCTAGGGGTTTCCTTACACTTGGCCAGAATTACAAAAACGGCTCACAACCTCTGCCTTCTTTTTCAATACGCACACATCCACGTGACGTTTGTGCCACCGACAAAAGCCTAACCGAGGAGGTAACAAATCCGCTGGTATCAGCTCTTGCGTCCATCGGGAATGATAAGGATGTTGGCCATCATTACTAAGCGTGCGCCACGAAGTAGGTATAATATTTCTCTATGGTGCGCCATATCACCATGTGATTGACATCCAAAAGAGCGCCGACTCGTCGAGTGCTGCTCCTCGGATCCTCCTCGAAATGATCCAAGACTTGCTCTTCTAAGTTTTCGGAACGGGAAGGTGGCCGCGCTGGGTTTCACGTGAAAAGAACCGGCACGCTGAGCCGCAGACTCATGCTTCGAAACACGCCATAGCCGGGCTGTTCAGCTGCCGGCCTGCACTCCACAAACCGCTGCCTGTAAAGCCTTCGAGCTTCGTTGATGCTGTGGTTACTAGCGGCTCCAACATACAGAATCATATCGTAACATTTGTTGTTTGAATACTCATGTCGTCGTGCATTACCTCCAATACTTTCAAGTCGAGACATTTTAAGAAAACTTCGAAAAAATTGCGATAACACTGACGTGTACACTTGCAAACGGACACGAATGCACTAAAATAAATTTAAACAAATACATAAACCGAACCAAAGCAGTTCTAGTACCTATCTAAAAATTTTTAGGGTTCTTCCGTATAGCGATACGATAAACAAAATCTTAGTACCCAATTTATTTCATAATACAATGAAATGACTTCATTATCTTATTTTTTTGTATTGTTAAGTTATTCTGTTACAAATAAATAGCTTTCAATCGTGAAATCACTTAAATAGTTTTTAAGTTGTTTGTTCAATATCAAAATATTAAAAACTGTTATTTGTTAATTTACGTAACTTATTTTTACGCTTCACGCATTTTAAATAAAGAAATTAATTCATTTTGTTTCTCAAGACACGAGAATAATAATAAAAGATAAAGATTCCTCATAAAAAAATAAAGTTTTAGGACAGGTATACTTAGGATATTTTTCCCTATAGCGTTAGAAAATAATTTCAGTTGCCTAAAACAAACGCAACTAAAAACAATAATTAGTTAGTCATAAGTAATTTAACTTTTTTAAATACAAAATTTTGTTGAGTTGAGAATTTGTTCATAATAAATATTGAACGGAACAACCTTTAGTTTGGCTTGGAAGCGGCGGCGGTAAATCTCAAAGGGTATGATTATTCCGAAAGGCGCAAGTTCGCGACGAGACGCCGAAAGAAGTCCCGCGATTTGAGCGATAATACACCTTGTGTGTTTGATATAAGAGCTATGCACGGGTTATCTTTTATGAACACGACTTTACTTAGTTGCTAATTTTATTAATTTAAAGCTTTGTTGTTGTATGTATTGATAGTTATAAGTATGTGAGAATACAAGAAGTACAAGAAGCTGTAAGTATTGTATTATAGTTTGAGGTATACAAAATCATAGGTATTTACCGAATATGTTTCCTATTATAATTCTTAGAAAGTTTGAATGTAAGAGAGAGAGGATATTTCTTCGTTTTTTATTAGAATTATGGGTAAGTTTCATTGCCTATTTGAGTCTCTCTTCATTAGGTATAAGTTGCGATTTGACGCCGTGCGAAAGAATTTCCACGTAATACCTATCGATAGATTTGTAATAATTTCATAGGTATTAGGTATTAGTTTCTTGCAATAGCGTATTTCTAAAGAAATGTGATAGTTTTTTGTATGACAAGTTTGATATCATAGTTTATTGAGAGTACCTAAATTAATGTTTTGTTTTACGTTTCTCTTAAATTGATGATTACTTATGCTTAATTTGATAACATTTTTGATTTTAGTCGTAAATGTAATTCGATCATGTATGTTGTTAAGTATTAGAAATAGAAGGCTACCGAGCCTCAGCATCCGTTTATAACCACAAACAGTGCGACTAAGAATAAGTATTAAACGTTTTTAAAATACGTAACACTTAAACGTGAGAGCCCGGGAGTAGCGAGCGAGCGATACGCGGCAGACAAAGGGCATCGAACTTCCTATTTCATAGACTATAAAAATTATGCAGAATGCTGGATTACTTAAAATTTATTTCAAGCTTTATTGTATGGTGGTGATGATAGTTGTAAGTGTGTGAGAATAAACAAGAAGTTAAATATCCTTGTCAGTGATGCATAATAGTTTAAGGTTAAGAAAATATATTCTCACGGATAGTTAAAATTAACGTGTTGTCGGTTCGAACATGCAAATCTATTATTTCAGTAGAGTTTTAAATTGGTAAACCGCGTGATAAACGCACATATTGGTGAAAAGGTAGTTTTAAAAATATTCTGCACTTAGATACTACCGAAAAAAACATTCCCGAGACGTTGTTGGCGTCTAATTTAGTAGGCACAAAATTACACTTTGTAGTATCTCTCTTTGTTACTTATCGCTTTATTTTAACGCCATCTGTTATCGAATAGATTCTATCAAAAGGTAACAGCTGTTTTTAGGGTTGACACTTAGATATTTTGATCTAAACTTTGAACTTGTTTTCCGAACCAACCGTAAGGATTACAAGTTTATGTTACTGTTACTTATAAACTACACCACCAAACATACAATCGCCTTAAGTATTATCTCTTCATTATGTTACACGTTGTATATACGTATTTGTGGGGGATAGCTCCAGTGGACTGTATAGTCTATGAATTCGATAACGATTTAGTCAAATGATGCGCTATCCACCCACTCTATTAGCTGGAATCGATGCGAGGGGCAAAAGGAAAATGCGAATTCACCACTTAACACGGTCGTGAAAGTCCAGCCGCGCGGCACTATTTCACTCGCGAATACGCCACAAGCATACTCTATTTCCCGCGCTCTTCTATTACTGTATTCTGCCTTCAGTCTTCTGTATTCTGTCTTGTGACTTCGGGCTTCTATTGAGAGTCTTCGGGCTTGAGAGTTTCACTGTTCACTGTTGCTTGAGGCTTCTTTCTTCGGAGGCTTCTTTCTTCCGGAGATCTTCTCTCTTCGGGATCTTTTCGGCGAATCCCTCGCGAATGTTTCGCTGGCGGAGTGTGGCGCATTCTTAAGTGATTCTGTGCAGGCGCGCAAGGATACCGCACAAGAGAGAGTAATTCAAGCGTGCGAGCGGGACACACATATGTCTGTCTCGCTCGGATCCAATTCGAACTTTCTAGACTTTTCTAATAAGATTCTAACTATATTCGACTATTCTTATTAGATCTTTACTATATTCTAATTTGAAAACTATTTACAAATTCTATTATCTATTTAGATCTCTCTCTGTGTGCGGGAATGACAAGACCTTCAAAACCATCTCTTTATTTGCAAATCAGCCCTAATACAAATCAAGCTATTTTAAACTATAATCACGTAAGTTTCATTATCATAGCGGCTATTAATCAAATTACAAAGGTACAAACGATTAAGCAAACACTTTAAGCTATAAACTATTACAAAACACTGTTTTAAAGCACTATTTCTTATACCTAACACTTGTATGTAACGCTATTAACTATAAACACTATAAAAACACTATGAAACACTATTTTAAACGTTCTTAGCTCTTTAAGAGTCTTATAAAACACTATAACACTATCTATATACACTGTTTTAAGTTTATATAACTGTCTTTTACGTTTTGTTGTTACTGTCCTGCACAGTATTGACATTCCAATAAACGATTTGCTGCTATTAGCCAGCCTTAATTTAGGAAACGCTAACTTATGGTCGTTCCTAGTCCTTACAGAGTAATTTGTATCATGATTATCTTTCCTAGT
This sequence comes from Stenoptilia bipunctidactyla, assembly GCA_944452665.1. Lineage (NCBI taxonomy): Eukaryota > Metazoa > Arthropoda > Insecta > Lepidoptera > Pterophoridae > Stenoptilia > Stenoptilia bipunctidactyla. Next base: position 43,509,852 of record OX101721.1, on the reverse strand, counting down.
TTTAAATTTATTACTATTCTTATAAATATACATAATGTTTTCATAAATATATTGTGATGCAAGGGTCAAGATACCAATCTCTTTAAACTTTTCTCGAAGAGATTCCCCGCTTCCAAGTTTATACATTCCACGAATAGCCCTTTTCTGCAGTGTAAATATCGTGTCAATATCTGCGGCATTGCCCCAAAGTAGGATGCCATAGGACATTATACTATGAAAATAACTAAAATATACCAGCTTCGCTGTATTAACATCAGTCAATGAGCGAATTTTCTTTACCGCGAACGCTGCAGAACTAAGTCTACTCGCTAGTTGTGAGATATGGGCGCCCCATTGCAATTTAGAATCTAAGGTAATTCCAAGAAAAACAGAGTTATCTACTAGATTCAATCTGTTCCCATTAAGCCGCAGATCAGACTCAACTTGTTTTACATTTGGTGCAGAGAATTTTATACATTTAGTTTTTTTTATCATTGAACGCTAGATTATTTATATTGAACCACTGAACAACATTTGCGAGAGCATTGTTTACATCGTCGTAGTTTATTTTCTGTCTTATCATTTTAAAAATTAATGATGTGTCGTCAGCAAACAATACAATCTCATGATTATTGCCTACCATATAGGGTAGATCATTTATATAGACTAGAAACAAAAATGGGCCCAGAATTGATCCTTGAGGCACTCCCATTCTCACAACCGACCCAGCCGACCTTTTCCGGTTAACCTCAACCTTCTGAATTCTATCACTTAGATATGAATTCAAAAGTTTGAGGTCAGTGCCTTTGATGCCGTAGTGGTGGAGTTTCCTGATGAGAGTGTCATGCTGAACACAGTCAAATGCCTTAGATAGGTCACAAAATACACCTAGGGCATCCTCCGACCTCTCCCAGGCACCAGTGATTATTTCAAATAGTTCAACACCAGCATCAGTTGTTGAACGGCCCTTTGTAAATACAAATTGTTTATTATGAAGTAAATTGTTATAGGTGAAATGGGCCAAGAGTTGATTAAGAATAATTTTTTCAAAAATTTTACTACAAGTAGGTAGAATTGAAATTGGTCTAAAATTAGTAGGGTCTGTAGTGCTACCCGACTTAAATAAAGGTATAACCTTACTATGCTTCATTAAATCAGGAAACTCCCCACTAATAATACAGTTGTTAAATATTTCAACAAGGCAAGGAGCTATTACATCTATAATAGAATTTAATATTTCAACAGATATGCCCCAGAGATCAGTTGTCTTTTTGATATCAATTGTCTTAAATGTTTTAATAATATCCCCGGTGTCTATGGGTTGGAACTTGAAAGACACCTTGCACTCACTTACATGATTTTTGAGCAATGATTCAGCCGCCACAGGTGATGAGTTTAATGATTTAGTAGTTGAAACTGGAATGTCAGCAAAACAGCTCTCAAATGCTGTCGCAACATTTTCATCTGCTTTAATTATTGTATTGTCAATAACAAGCTTAAACTCACTATTGCGATTCTTAACTTTCCCAGTTTCCTTATTAATTATACTATATAATTATTCCAAGTTTTTATGTTTAGTGTAAGTGTTTTTTTTCTTTTACTTTACCTGTAAAAACTGAATTGTAAATAAATAAATATATAATTGTGTAGGTACCAATTAGAATTAGAATTTTAACTCAAATAACTGAAAAAATATGCTTAATAAAATCACCAACCGACCAGGACTCGAACTTGGGTCCTCTCGTTTGCCGGACGAGTGAAGCATTGCAATGTTTAAAAATATTTTGATTTTTTTTGCATTTAATAAATTCATAGTTTTTGTCAATGAGACAGAATAATATTATATGCTGGTAAAACTGTTAATCCGATCTCCACTAGGGTACCTAATGGGGAGTTTTCTGACAGCTCATAAAAATTAGTTCAAAAAACCTCTACAACGTGTAACATAATGAAGAGATAATACTTAAGGGGATTGTATGTTTGGTGGTGTAGTTTATAAGTAACAGTAACATAAACTTGTAATCCTTACGGTTGGTTCGGAAAACAAGTTCAAAGTTTAGATCAAAACATCTAAGTGTCAACCCTAAAAACAGCTGTTACCTTTTGATAGAATCTATTCGATAACAGATGGCGTTAAAATAAAGGGATAAGTAACCAAGAGAGATACTACAAAGTGTAATTTTGTGCCTACTAAATTAGACGACAACAACGTCTCGGGAATGTTTTGTTCGGTAGTATCTAAGTGCAGAATATTTTTAAAACTACCTTTTCACCAATATGTGCGTTTATCACGCGGTTTACCAATTTAAAACTCTACTGAAATAATAGATTTGCACGTTCGAACCGACAACACGTTAATTAAACTATCCGTGAGAATATATTTTCTTAACCTTAAACTATGATGCATCACTGACAAGGATATTTAACTTCTTGTTTATTCTCACACACTTACAACTATCATCACCACCATACAATAAAGCTTGAAATAAATTTTAAGTAATCCAGCATTCTGCATAATTTTTATAGTCTATGAAATAGCAAGTTCGATGCCCTTTGTCTGCCGCGGATCGCTCGCTCGCTACTCCCGGGCTCTCACGTTTAAGTTTTACGTATTTTAAAAACGTTTAATACTTTTTCTTAGTCGCACTGCTTGTGGTTATGAACGGATGCTGAGGCTCGGTAGCCTTCTATTTCTAATACTTAACAACATACATGATCGAAATACATTTACGACTAAAATCAAAAATGTTATCAAATTAAGCACAAGTTATCATCAATTTAAGAGAAACGTAAAACAAAACATTAATTTAGATAGGTACTCTCAATAAACCATGATATCAAACTTGTCATACAAAAAACTATCACATTTCTTTAGGAACAAACTATTGCAAGAAACTAATATGAAGCTATTACAAATCTATCGGTAGGTATTACGTGGAAATTCTTTCGCACGGCGTCAAATCGCAACTAATACGTAATGAAGAGAGATTCAAATAGACAATCAAACTTACCCATAATTCTAATAAAAAACGAAGAAATATCCTCTCTCTTACTTTCAAACTTTCTAAGAATTATAATAGGAAACATTTTCGGTAAATACCTATGATTTTGTAAACCTCAAACAATGATACAATACCTACTTACAGCTTCTTGTACTTTTTGTATTCTCACATAGGTACTTATAACTATCAATACATAGAACAACAAAGCTTTAAATTAATAAAATTAGCAACTAAGTAAAGTCGTTTTCATAAAAGATAACCCGTGCATAGCTCTTATATCAAACACACAAGGTGTATTATCGCTCAAATCGCGGGACTTCTTTCGGCGTCTCGTCGCGAACTTGCGCCTTTCGGAATTACACCCTTTGAGATTTACCGCCGCCGCCGCCGCTTCCAAGCCAAACTAAAGGTTGTTCCGTTCAATATTTATTATGAACAAATTCTCAACTCAACAAAATTTTGTATTTAAAAAGTTAAATTACTTATGACTAACTAATGATTGTTTTTAGTTGCGTTTGTTTCAGGCAATTGAAATTATTTTCTAACGCTATAGGGAAAAATATCCTAAGTATACCTGTCCTAAAACTTTATTTTTTTATGAGGAATCTTTATCTTTTATTATTATTCTCTGTCTTGAGAAACAAAATGGATTAATTTCTTTATTTAAAATGTGTGAAGCGTAAAAAATAAGTTACGTAAATTAACAAATAACATTTTTTAATATTTTGATATTGAACAACTTAAAAACAACTTATAAAAAAAAAAAAAAAAACTATTTAAGTGATTTCACGATTGAAAACTATTTATTTGTAACAGAATAACTTAACAATACAAAAAAATAAGATAATGAAGTCATTTCATTGTACTATGAAATAAATTGGGTACTAAGATTTTGTTTATCGTATCGCTATACGGAAGAACCCTAAATTTTTTTAGGTAGGTACTAGAACTGCTTTGGTTCGGTTTATGTATTTGTTTAAATTTATTTCAGTGCTTTCGTGTCCGTTTTCAAGTGTACACGTCAGTTGTTATGGCAATTTTTTTCGAAGTTTTCTTAAAGTTTTCCGGCAGCTGAACAGCGCCACTTACCCGGCTATGGCGTGTTTCGAAGCATGAGTCTGTGGCTCAGCGTGCCGGTTCTTTTCACGTAAAACCCAGCGCGGCCACCTTCCCGTTCCGAAAACTTAGAAGAGCAAGTCTTGGATCATTTCGAGGATGATCCAAGGAGCAGCACTCGACGAGTCGGCGCTCTTTTGGATGTCAATCACATGGTGGTATGGCGCACGCTTAGTGATGATGATGGCCAACATACTTATCATTCCCGATGGACGCAAGAGCTGATACCAGCGGATTTGTTACCTCCTCGGTTAGGCTTAATTTGTCGGTGGCACAAACGTCACGTGGATGTGTGTGTATTGAAAAAGAAGGCAGAAATTGTGAGCCGTTTTTGTAATTCTGGCCAAGTGTAAGGAAACCCTAGATACAGTTGTGAGTGTTTTTACGCAAAGTGAACTGAATATGTCGATTGAAATAAGTGCGATACTTGCCATAAGAGTTTGTCAGATATTACAAATTTAAGTTGTGATAATTATAATAAACACTTTATTGTCATTAAACGTAGAAATAATTATGTAAACAATATTTAAGCGATTTAAAAAGCTTTAAGCGATTTCGTTCAAGCAACCCGATTTCTTCCGGGCAACCCGTTGTAATCTAACGTTTCATGTTTTTATTATTAATATAGAAACTTGAAAGTTGTACTAACATGTTGTTTTATTTGTTTTCATTAGCTAGGTAGTGTGATAAAAATTGTGTCATTCAATGTGCCAAACGATAGGTAAGTAACAATCAGCTGCGCTGATATCCGCGCTACTCGCGGTGGGCGGCCGCGGCGTATCGCTCGCTATTCAGCCGGTGCGGGAAAGGTCATAAGGTCACTGACTGCGGCGCAAGTCTAGTTTTAGCTTGTTAGGTTGACTAGGGTTGTCAAATATTTTATTGTAAAATAATTAAATACATTTGTATGAAAGTCTATACCAGCACTGATCATGCTAATTCTTTTACTGTACATTCTACGTATGGTATAGAAGCTAACCTTAAAGTTTTATCTCTCCATTTTGTTACACGTTGTATAGATGGCACTTTTAAAAAGCCGAAGGCGTTAAGTCTGTAAACTATAATGTAGGTAAGTGGTATCTACCATCTATGGTTATTTATACGTTCAATTTCTGATACAGACATCAATTAATTTATTTTACTTTTAAAAACGCAGTGTGAAATAAATTCTTCGCCTTCGCCTTTTGTAAAGCGCCATCTGTCGAAGCCTTTTGTACCAATTTTGTACAGTTTTGTTTTTTTAATGAGCTGTCAGAAAACTCCCCAATGTACAAAAATAGTAAAAAGTACGAAATCAATATACTACAGAAGTACTTAGATAGTTTTATCGCAAGATAATATGGCGAAATCGATACGCGCTCACTTGTAGTATACAACACTTAAGCCGGCCATGTTTAGATGCGTGTAGGTATACGCGTTTTTTTCGTAGGTATGGCAGTTCCATTAGTTTCCTTTTCAGAGCTTTTGGTTCAGTCAGTATTCATTCTTGTTTCAGCTGCTTACGCACTATTTTATGGTTTCTTAAGCATCAATCACAATGATTGAACTCGACGTTGACGTGCAGTTGAAGTGAAGTCGACGGCAGTCGACGTTCAGAGTTTTAAATAAGAGATTACCAAATTTATCCTGGGAGTCAACTGCACTGCAACGTTCTCTTGACGCGCGTACGTTCACTTTTTATTAAGAGAATCGGCCTACTGATATATAAAAGGGATTCAAGACACAAAATACAAAAGACATGGCTGTATGGGCTTCGCTCTCTTTGCCTGTCCAGCTGATCCGGACGAAATTAACCAAAAAAAAAACGTCTATGGTCTGTATCGTCTATGTTCGTTCACGTGTTGTTGTTCGTTCGCTCTGAAAAAGGAACTGACGACGACGTTCACTCACACTTCACAGCTTCAACAGACAGTTTCAACTTTAAACTTCAACAGTTTTTTTTAATTTTTAAAACCATTACATCATGGGTAAGTTGTTTCAATAGTTTTGTTTGATATAAAGATTCTATTGTTTTGGATAGTTAGTTGGAAAAGAAACTCTGCCTAACTTAAAATAGAAAACCGATCGTCCGCTAACTAAACTTAATCGCATAGTTTGCCCAGTTTTACATAGATGAATCTAACGAAAACCTTGATTATTTTTTCTTGGACGGTCTAATTTTTAGTTTTAAATCGCTGAGTTTAGTTTTCACTTCGTTTAGTTGGTGGTGGGCTTAAGAAAAATTGATAATATTTTTTCTATTGACCAACTGCAATTTTTTTCATATTCGTATTGAGAGAGTAAATTTATTTAAATGTAAATGTTTATGTTTCATCCAAGATCTCATCTTCTCGAAGACGAAACACTCCAATAAGAAAATGTTGAAGTTTTCAAGTGTAGCAGGAGGGGTAAGATACATTTTAAGTTTTATTGTTTTTAGAATACCTACATATTTGTCTAATTAAAAATCATGAATGCGTCATAAAATAACTTTTAAAATAGAAAGAAAGAAACACATTTATTCGGCATAAAAAAGAAAAACTAACAACAAAAATCAACAAAGAAAATACAATATTAAAAATGCTGAAATGGGTGCAGCTCAGCACTTTGCCGTCAGCTTTGACTGTGGCCCTGATTTTCAGCCGCAACCTTTGGGAGTGAGGAGTACAGAATACATTAAGATATATAATTATAAAAATACATTGTAGTTACTCAGCCAAAAATTTAAAGAATGTAAAGTATACCTAGGGTGAATGCACTATTAGCTGACCAGTCACCTAAAGCTGACCAAAATCTAAGTTTTTAAAGATTTTTAAAAAACTTGCCAACACAGGATGGTATTTTTTTATTTTTGTACCGTGGCAAGAGCCCACCTATCAAATGACGTATGGTAGCACCTCCACCAGTTCGGAAAACTTAAGGTTTTTTTGCTGTGAAGATGGTGCCTCGTAAGTAGTGTTATAATTTACTAAGACTTTTAAATTGGCACTGCGTTAATAATCTGAATGCATCTTAGTTATTTTTAAAGTAATTTTTATTTTTTCGCGTTGGGGGTATACAGTGATATGTGTTTTTATTATTTTGTGGTGATATTTATTACTGATCTATTTATCACTCGGTGTTAACATGGCGGTTACGTTTAGGAACATCAGAAAGATAATATTGCCTATTGTTGACCAGTGTGGTCAGATTTACGATTTTTTACTTTTTTTATAAAAGTCGATGTTTTTTTCTTGATTTTGATTTGACAAAGCATTGTCAAAAAATACTGAACACCCCCGCACTGGATTTGTAGTACTTCCAAAAGCTGACTGGGGTATATGTTTTTGCTTAACCAGAGTGGTTAGGCTTACACGATGACTAGCTGGATGAGCCTTAAGTTGTCCAACTGTAATGGAATTGTGTGTAGTCTTGCTAGGCTACTAAATATATAAGTGACTCATGTCGTTTTGTTTATTTAAAAAGTGTAAATAAAAATGCATATTTATTAGATTTTCAAATTTTGATTGCTTTCTCTAACTGTACACTTAATTACCTACGTTTGAAGCTTTAGGATGCTTGGGCAATTGCACGTTGTTTGGTTAAGTGGCTTTTTGTTTCTAAGAAAAGAAAAAGGTTGAAGGGATGAAAATTTTCCGATATCCTGATTTATCAATGCAGTTAGCAATGGCTGCAGTGCGAGAGGGTAGATTCAAAATAAGGGAAGCAAGTTGACATTTTGGGGTTCCTCATAGTACAATTATTAATAAGCTGAAAGGTAGAATTCCCGAGATGAGAAAAATGGAGCGTAGTACCTACATATTTTACTGCTGTATGCAAGTATATTCTTACCAACGCGAAGAAAGAAATACCACTGAAGAAAATAACTTTGATAGAGACAGACAAAAAAAATTGGACGATGAAGAGAGAGTGTTTTTAAGAACTGATCTCCAATTTCAAATCTTATTTATTTCATTTTATTAGAATAGGTACATATGTATTAAGAATTAATTAAATTCAGTATGGATATAAATATAAGATTTAATTTAAAAAAAAAAATGCACAGATTTTTATTAATTATGCTTTAAGCAAAAGTATGTTTTAAGAAAGAAAGAGAGAGTGTTTTTAAGAACTGATGTCCAATATCAAGTCTTGTTTATTTTATTTTATTGGAATAGGTACATAGGTATAAGGAATTAATTAAGTTCAGTATGGATATAATCATAAGATTTAATTTAAAAAAAAATATTAAAATGCATTTCTTTATGTTTTGAGCGCAAAACTAAGGATTTAAGAAGGAGTGGTCAACTATTAGGACAAAAATGGTCAGTAATTGGTAATCAATGGTCAGGTAATGGTGTATTCGCTAAAATTAACTTTCAGGGTGATTTGCAAAAAACCTTTTAAGTTTATCAAATTGAGACTAAGTTTAATAGTTTAAGTGACTAATCAGTGATCTGTGTCCCGAACAGTGACATTGTTCGTAAACAAATAACCATTTTTTTATAGGTGGCTAACCATAAAACCGCTTAAATGGTCAACTAATGGTGTATCCACCCTACATACTGCATTCTTATTTTAAATATTCAATTAGCAAAAAGCAAACATTAAATCACAGAACTTATATTAACTACACATTATAAGTACATATACAAAAATCGAAGACATTAGACATATATAGGGTCTTCTTTATGAAGATCAATATATTTTAATAGAAGGTTAAGAATGATGTATGGATTCAATTTATGAAAGAATTTTTTTTTTTGTTACAATTAACAAATAAAAATTCTTTCATAAATATTTTATAATTCTCATAAGTCAACAACATTTTAGTTTAATCTGTTATTTACGACTAAAGCAAGAAATAAAAGTGTTTCTATTTAACTATTTATATTAAGAACTCACTCACACACACAGAGAAAAATAAATAATAAATCGCACTAGGCATAGGTATGTAGGTATTCTCTGACGGCACTATCGACACCGAAAGTCAAGCGAGCCGCCCGCGCCGACAACACTCTGTTGGCTTGTCGGCGCGGCGCGGCGGCGGCGACTTTGTTTGAGCCAAACGCGCGCGACCCGCTCACCGCTCGGCGAGCGCTCGCCAGTCTGTAAAAGTCTGTCTAATGATACGCGCGCGTAAATTAATAATTATCAAAATGCCTAATTTCGCGTACACGAACCAAGAATATCTTCAAATGGCTTTGTGCTAGTGCTGGGGGTGAGAACCTGTCACGAGCTCGTGACACGTACGAGCAGAGACATGGAAGGCGTCCCGCCCTCCGAACAATTCTAGGAGCTGTGCAGCGCCATCGAGATTATGGCACATTTACTCCACGTGCCCCAATGTTGTGTGCTGCCAATGTTATTAAACGAACAAGACTTTGTGTATCGCAAATAGGTAGTCATGTGCAGCAGTTACTATAAAGTGCTTGTGTATGTGTATTCGTGTGCTGTGTACCTAACATCATTGACAGGAAGCAATATGTAAGTTATTTTTGTACATAAACTGTAATAATAAGGTGATTCCATTTAAACATTCAATTGATTGTAAAATACATTTATTCGTTAAGACAAACAGCTCAAGCACGAAAGCTTTTTTTAAATTTATTTCTAATTTAAACATTATCTAAGAAGTCAACATTACTAAAACGGTATTTACAATTAGTTGAACGTTAAATTGACAGTTGAAGTGTGATGGGAAATTAGAATCAACTTTTATACGAAATAAGTATGATATTACAACAGCTGATTGTTACGTCATACATCAAGCTAAGTAGGTCACGCATCGCCCGGGCGCGCGAGGCATCGACCTTTGCTCGCGTGGATAGGTAGGTACTAACCGCGTAAGATCTTTGTTTTAGTGAAGTTATTTTCTTAAAATAAATAGATAGGTTTTTTTTATTTCTTGCAAGGTTGTCGTAAATAACAGATTAAACTTAAATTCGGTCACTTAAAAGAATTGAAAATTTCAATAAAAAAAAATATAGTTATATGTATATTTTTATTTTTTTTCATAAATTGAACCCATACATCATTCTTAACCTTCTCTTAAAATATATTGATCTTCATAAAGAAGACCCTGTATATACAAAATTATATTATTATTAATATAATAGTAAATCCCAAACAAATTAAACTTAAAAACTAAACACTTAACATACCTTCAACTGGCTCTCTAGGTAAAATTCTCTTATTTAATTTTTAAACATAGGTACAGAAAAGGAAATAATAATTATTTAATTATTAATGTAAATTTTGTTGTAAATCCTTGAATTGCATTGCAATTAAACTTAAACTAAAGGTTACCTTAGGATGTTTACTAAATTTTACCGAATTTTTCCAGGTCGAACAACGCCTAGAAAAAAGTATTGAAACTCAGAAAAATAACCGTGCATCAACAAAGGACACTCTGCGCAATCTACCAATTAACAAAAGTCAATTAAGTGAAGTACCAATTAAATTAGAGCAAAGGCTGCATAATTTACAGAAATGGAAAGAAGACAAAGATAAGAAGAAAAAAGAAGGAGTTAAAATCACGAAACCTCCGTTTGTAGTTGGGGTTCCTCATTGCAGCTTAAATTATATACCGCCCCCACCCGTGAAAAGCAAATCGCTGCCTAGTTCCTCAGGATTTACAGGACGAAAAGTAACTAAATCAAATGAGGTTAATAGAACCACATCATTTGCACTTAAAAGTGCTACTTTCAAAGCACCACAAATAAAAAAATCTGAAAAACTTCCTGTCTTTGCTAAACATAACCCCCTTCTAAAACATAAACAAGACAAAAAGAACAACATAGAGGTTTCTTTTAAGCCAGTTTTTCCAAGTAAATCTCATAATGCTCGTTCTAATACATTAAAACATGATAATGATAACAAACCAAAGGGAGCTGTTCCCATACAAACTCCAACTATTGCTAATGAAGTACTAATAACTCCTGAGCAGATAGTGGAAGAGAGCAAAAGTGTAAGTCCTTGCGACACATTATCAAGAGGGAAGGATAATGCACGGAAAGAAATGAACAAGAAAGTGGATGAAGGTAAAATTACATTAATTCTGCCTGTTCAAGGAACTGTTGTTATGTTAGAATCAGCTAAAGGCATAACATTTTTAGTCTTAACTTTGCAAAGAACAAGTTAAATTCTGCAGCCATAGTGGTATCATTAGGTTGATCTAGTCTATATCAATTATTTTTGTTTTTTACTTTATGGTTAAAGTTTAATGTGATACTGTAGAATCTATGTGAACCAATTTAATGACCAATTTTCAATTTCATAACCTTTCCATTATTCACAGTTTTTTTTTTATTTATAATCCTTTAAGTCACTGATTACTAATTCTTATTTCCACATAAAATATGGTATACCTACAAATAATGAACAATGGTAAAAATAATTGATTGAAAAGCTGTGTGACTTTCAACCAAGATAACACTTTAATATGAAATAATTTAATACATTTACATTTTAGGGCTCCTAGATGAAAATAAATCTGGTACAGTGGAGTCTGTGGAGCATTTCCGCCGCCTACTCAATGCAGAGATCACACGCTTGACGGAAATGTGTGAACAATGGGATAAAATCTCTGAACAGACTGTATTACCGGACCCTGTGCTGGTGAGTATGAAATACTTAGTATATTTTTTCATATGATAGTAAAATGTTATGATAATTGATATGCATGTGCTTGCTTGACTTATAGGTAGTACCAACTACAATTATGCATAATGTATGTTTGGTTCTTGTTGCCTCCTATCTACTGAACTGCTGGACGGATTTAAACAAATGGGGTATTATAGAATATGTGTATCAAATGAATTTAAAAACGTAAGTGTAGTACCAACTACAATTATCACATTCTATGTGTTTTTATCTGACTGTGGCACACAAAGGAAGGTAACGATTTTAATGCATATGTATGTTTGTTTCTTGTTGCCTCCTATCTACTGAACTGCTGGACGGATAAAAACAAATGGGGTATTATAGAATATGTGTATCAAATGAACGCTGATACATCAAGATTAGATGTAATTTACGAGCGCAGTTAATAGACACAGTTTTATACTGAACACACCTTTAAAAACGAATTTTTGAATGAGAACTTTTTTTTACCCACCTTTTAAGTTATTTTTTCTCCCCATTAAAATCTTAGCATTAGACAGACTAACTGACTCTCTTCAACCGTACTTACACGGTATAACGCAAAGGTTTATTTATCCCATCAAAACGGGTGAATTTATATCCCCCTGGGTGATCGTGTATAGACATCGCCTCCAGGGCCTCATTGTAACAAGACTGCCGGAGCCCCCTCAACCAGCCTTAAATTATCCTGGATTTACAACCCAGACCTCTGGGCGACGAGATACGGCAGCGCTGCCAGGTAGAACGCGTAAAAGGGAAGGTAAACAAGAAGGAGTAAAAGGACTACGACACGAACCAGCGTTTTGGAGAAAGACATAACAGCAGTAACATCATAACATAACATCAGTCAGTCCCAATTTAGAATTCCTCCTTCTCAGATTTAAAGTTTAACCCCCAAACGCTAATGATCAGCCTATTCTAAACATGTTGCGACGACCTGCTGGTGCAGCGGTACCATGCATTGCCTTGTATGCCAGAGGTCCTGGGTTCGAATCCCGGCGGCGCGATATCTGTGATAACACAGATATTAGTCGTCAAGTCATGGATGTTTAAATGTTTATTTAAGTTTATTCTAATAAAAAATATGTATTTATTCAATATGTTTATATATTTCTTAAGTATATCAGTTATCTAGTATCCATAACACAAGTTCTTTAAGAAACTTAATTTGGGCTAGATAATGTTGTGTGAGTGTCAGAAATATTTATTTATGTTGCAGGTTTTTCATCAAATTAGGTTTTTGATCAAAAATCTAGTTTTTCATTAAATTAGGGTTTTGATCAAAAACCTAGGTTTTTATCAAATTTTTCATCATAAAACTGTAACAATCCAGTTTTTTTATGCAAAACCTAAACTAGTTAACGATACGAACGTTTGAAACCTTAGTAACTGCAGTGTGGACACTACAGTATGGTTTCATATGTATGATATATCGAGCCCGCCGTCGCCACCGCCTTAAGCTCGCAGTATGGGCGCACACTCACAACACAAAAGTTTGGGTGATGCTATTCTTTATTCAGGCACCACACACCAAGTTCATACATGTTCATCTGCTTCATCAAACCATTCAGACAGTTTCTAGAGACAGTTACAGATTTAATACCAGTTATTTTTTTTCCCGTCGTAAACTAATTTTGAATATGCTCTTCAGGAATTGGTGCTGGCTGCAGTGGGCCAGGCCCGGTTACTGATGTCATCGAAGTTCCAACAGTTCGCGTCTCTGGTGGAACAGTGCGCTGCGCCCGATCCCAACTCACGTCTGGTGAGGCCGGCTGACCTTCGAGGACTCTGGGATGTCGTCTTTATGCAGGTTGGTTCACAGACTCCAGAAAATCACTAACTCGTTCAAGGGTCAATGTGTACTCTTTTATAATAAAGTTTCCAAAATATTTAAGACGAACCCTTCGATAAAAAAAGGTCTACTATAGGATATTCGGATGCAAGAAGATGGGATTCCCTGGCTGAAAATTGTTATTGTGTATTTTTAAAAGATAATTGCTGTTCAGTTTCTTGACACTTTTTCTCAACAGATCGATTTTCCGAGGTGTTGGTAGAATCAGTTCAATTTGTAAATAGTTTTTACTATTTCAAGTGTATTTAAATACCTACGAAATAAAGTTTTTTTTGACTTTGACTAGAGATATCTAGGGCTCCGGTGATGATGTGCTCTGGAAATGTTTTATGGAGAGATAGTTCCTGCCTAAACCCGTGTGCCTTCTTCGGCCTCATCATTACTGAACATCAGGTTATACAGGGTGACTGGTGACAAATTTCAGATATTGAAGTTGAGCACTCTGTACTCGATTCTGATCATTATTATGTATTAAAGTAGGTACTGAATTTTTCACTAGGCTATGTGCGTGTTGACTGAGGCAGCGCGTTGGAAAAGTATAGTAATGTCTCTTTATTTATTTATAGGGAATTCTGGTGAAAAATGAAGTACCTACTTTTATTACATAATTATGATTAGAATCTAGTACAGAGTGCTCCCCTTCGATATATAAAATATGTCACCAGTCACCCTTTATAAAAATTTAAGTAAGCCATCAAGGAAAAATGTCGAGCAAACTTGACCGAGGGTGTGTTGCTCTTGCAAGACGACGCGCCGGTTCACAAGGGCCGAGTTGGAATGTCTGCACTGCACACACATGGCTTCGAATCACTAGACCACCCACACTACTATTTAGATAAGGTCTCAAATAATTTTAATCAGTTTCCGAATTAACAAAAAAGACATTTAGGTTTTTACCCATTAACAAAAAAAAATTATCAAGACTTGGGAAAAAGAAATTATACAACTTAAAAATTAATTCACCTTAAATTGAATAGAAAAAATAAAGGTTCCGTTGCATTCCTGGCCACAACCTGTGCCAAATTTTCGGATCGTGGAAATTATTCACAAATCAAAGAAAAATACAACATTTAAAGTTGAATCAGTAATCTAGGTGTACAAACGAAAAAACAAAACGATGATATTGCCATAAATCTCCACAGTTATCCAAAATGGCCGGAAGTACTTACTGTATGTACGTACTCAATCAATATATATAAAACTGTTCCGTTACTGACTGAGGTACTGAGTGACTGAGTTACTGACAGACAACTTACAGCCGTAACTACTGGGCGTAGAGAGCTGAAATTTAGAACATACATTCTTTAGGGGATGTAGGGGTGCACTAAGGAAGGAATTCCCGAAATTCCCACGGGAACGTTAAATATAGGACTTTTTAGTTTGTATGAAAAATCTTATTCCTTGAGTGCACCAATGTGAAACTTGATGTAAAGGTTTTTCAATGTGTGTCTGGTTGTTTTATGAAAGGAATTCCCGAAATTCTCACGGGAACGGGAAATATATGATGTTTTAGTTTGTATGAAAAAATCCCATCCCTTGAGTGCACGGATGTGATACTTGATATAAAGGTTCCTCAATAAGTGTCTGTTTGTATTATGGAAGGAATTCCCGAAATTCTCACGGCATGATACTTGGCATGAAGGTTCTTCAAAGAGTGACTGATTGTGCTACGAAAAACATTCCCAAAATTCCCACGGGCACGGGAAATATGTGATTTTTAGTTTGTATGAAAAAAACTTATTCCTTGAGTGCATGGGTGTGATACTTGGTATAAAGGTTCTTTCAGGGGGTGTCTGGTTGTATAGTTTCTGAAATTTACACGAGAAGGGTAGTTAAGCGCATACGAAGTTGCAGGATAAAGCTAGTCTATCAATAAAATGTGTTCCAAACTTATAAAGATTTGTCTTTTGTTCTTAGAATGTATAAAAAAATAACAAAAACTTAAAAATCGTTTGGTGTACATTCGACAGTTTCTACTTTTGACATCATATTCTACTTAGGACAGATTCTGCTTTCGACACATTCTATTTGTGACCGATTCTACTTCGGACAGATTCTAATATTGACACATTCTATTTTGGACATATTCTACTTAGGACACATTCTATTTTGGACAGATTCTATTATTTGTCAAATATCTGAAGAAAGCAAAAGTGTTTGGTACATTCTGGTTATGGTAGAGGGATCATAAGTAAATGGCTATTAATCTTAAATCAATTTATTCACAGTTAAAAAATGCAATGAAAAATATAAAAGGTTATTTTTTAAATGAAAATTACATAGTCAAACTTAAATAAATTAATTTCTTTAAAAAATCATCCACCGATATTTCATAGTTTTTCAGTCTACGAACTACTTTTTTATATTTTCTGTCAAAATTTATGTCACGGGATCGACGTTTTCGTGAATTATGAAAGAGGCTATTTTTAAGCCTTGAATCACTGTGTCGGGCTTCTTTCCGCAACTTTTGGATGAAATTGAACAGACTTGGTCGCTTTGGTGTTAGGACGTTAAGTCTGTGATGCCATCCTTCCAAAGCATTGGTCGTCCGGTGACGTTGGTTGGCACAACTTAAAATTAAAGGACTCAATCGGAACCATTGCCGCTCATAATAACTTTTAAAATTTTGCATACTGTTAGTCTGAATGGATTCCATTTTTTCCATAATTAGTTGACGCCCAGCTGGAATAAACTGTGCTGGCAGTAAAGGCAAAATGGCAGCCTTTCTAACAATTTGTCTTTCTTCGCTGTTTCTGTTTACTTTTAATTCTTTTGCTTTCTTCCACACAGCTCTCTGGTAGTGGTAGTAGCACCCATTTACACTTGAATCCGGGAAAACTGATGTCATGGCGTTCATGATGCCTACTTCGTAGTCGCATTTGAAGTGACAGATTTTTATACCTAAATTTTTAATAATTTTAAATAGCCTAGTATACGTCTCTTGGGATTTATTCGGCAGAAAAGCGTATAATACTGGTACTATATTCGTCGAGTTCATATCGGAATTTAGGTATATGGATTGTGAGCAGTTGATAAAATAGTCTGGGTGTACTTTTAAATGTTCCATCACCAAAACACAATTTAGCCTTGCGCAGAAATTTTTTTGATAGTTTAGTCATAAATACTAATATTTTTTCTTCTATTCCTTCTTCAGCAACAAGAAAATTTTTGCTTAGGGCCTCAGGAATAGATACCTCTTCAATTTTATCAAATGCCAATTTTACAGCCTTCAGAAACCTTTTTCTGGCATTATAAAAACTATCTTTTTTTATCGTGAAAGGTCAGGACTTTTCTTGACCCGGCGTTGGCGGTGCTGATACTATCGAAAACATTGTCGAACATTCTTTTTACCGGGCCCAAATCCTAGCACACTTTCTTTTTCAACATGTTTGTTTTTATAAATATTTCATTTTCAAGATAATCAGCCTGACAGGTATGTTCAGATTTCCGAAGAATTCTCATTAAATTAACATCCACCGTTATAGATGCACTGCATTCATTTTTTTCACACACCGCCAGTGCGTGCTTTGATCTTTATTGACCCGTTTGAGTTTGTTGAAGCGATATCCTTCGTACAGGATTGTATCAAATCCTCTTTGGTTTTTTTCCACAACAAAGTCTCTTTCTTCTTCCATTTTGTGATTAACGTAGAAGAATCGACAAAAACCAATCCAGTTTCACAAAAACACACAGATCAGCAGCAAAAGCTATTAAAATTTTAATCGCTAAGTAGGTATTAAAATTTCTACAAGCCTTTTTCCCAAAAAAATTTTTTTCTTGCTTTTTTTGTCGTTTCGTCAAAGTTAGAGGATGATATTAAAACAGCTATAGTAGTGCAATAGGCTGATAATACTAATTAAATTGTTTCCGTTACAATTACACATTAATTGAATATTATTATTTTATAATATCGCTAAACCGAAACTAGTCTTCTATCACGATCGCGACTTTCACAAAACAAAACAATAAATGTCATTATTTTGACAAGAATTATAAAAAGGTTTTAAGTACTTAAAACCTATTTCGATAGTCGCCACAAATAAAGAATGATTTATAAGACGAGAAAAAAGGTAATTTCTAAGTAGTTCGTAGACTGAAAAACTATGAAATATCGGTGGATGATTTTTTTAAGAAATTAATTTATTTAAGTTTGACTATGTAATTTTTATTTAAAAAATAACCTTATATTTTTCATTGCATTTTTTTATCTGTGAATAAATTGATTTAAGATTAATAGCCATTTACTTATGATCCCTCTACCATAACCAGAATGTACCAAACACTTTTGCTTTCTTCAGATATTTGACAAATAATAGAATCTGTCCAAAATAGAATGTGTCCTAAGTAGAATATGTCCAAAATAGAATGTGTCAATATTAGAATCTGTCCGAAGTAGAATCGGTCACAAATAGAATATGTCGAATGCAGAATCTGTCCTAAGTAGAATATGATGTCAAAAGTAGAAACTGTCGAATAGACCAAACGTTAAAAATATGTTATTACTTCGAAGCATACGAGTTTTAAAACAATAAGTTAGAAAATGTTTAATGAGAGATGATCTTGAAAAGTCAACATACAAAGTGACATTTCACCACTAATATCTCAAAAATATCAAAAAATACCTATCAAAAATACACAATATTTTATGAATTCAATTTGCTTTTCTAGGTTTTTGTAATTGAAATCATATTTTACGTCCAGGCAGAAATCAAAAATATAGGAATGTCAGTAAAAATATGACTTCACTATGGCGTCGTCAGTCACCCGTGGTCATTTTCGATTTAAGTCGGTTTTCTTAATGTACACGAAAAGTAATCAAAAATTTGATTAACAGTTATTTTAAGTGTTTTCATAACGGTATGCCACAACGATTTTCTTTGGCACAGATGCTGGCCAGACGTCCATACTAAAATGAAACGTGTTATTTATCAATACATTTTATTTTAAACCCTTTCATTCCACGGACCACGGAACTTCCCTCGTTGCACTCGGTAATCTCCGATGTATGAAGTCGTTGTTAATCAACGGTTGGCGACCCATCCTTGTACATTAATATGTACACACTTCGCAGCTTATTCGGTTGGGATAAGGTTTAAATTGTAATGAAAATGTATACATATTATTAAATATGACTTTTTGCCTCGCCCTCGAGACTTTATTGCCTCATATCAGATACCCATTTAGTTCTAATAAGGTTGTCTCGAAAACACGAATAAAACTTATTCTGAGAAGATACTCATACAGTAAAAAAGTTCGAATAGAAGGTGAAAATTTGGGTTTTTTTTTTGAAAATTATGTAAAGCAACCATACTTACTAAACTATAAGAGATATGCTAGTATACTCTGGCAAAGAATTCAATGCAGTAAACTGACATTTCGAAATGTCAAATACAAAAATAATGATACCAGTTAAAAAGTTCGTAGTACTGAATGAGAATGATTGAAAACGAACGATATTCTGGCGTTCCTGTTGCATAAAATTTGAAAGAAGTATAAATAATTGATTTGAGGTGTGTACTTTATCTTTAAAGTAAATTTAATTAAAATAATAAATTACCAAACATACCTAGTGCTTTAAAACGGTTACAGTAGAAGTAAAATCTACTTGATAACTTCTCTATTTTTAAACTCGTTTTGTCGTAAAAATGAAATTTCATGAATAGTTTCTCGTTGCTAAACAGCACCATAAAAAAAGAAATATCTTGTCAGCCAAAATTTTTATTTCCCATACTTTACGATATTATTTAAAAAAATAATAACATTCATTCACTTAAACCACATCACTATTTTTGCTTACCTAAAGTAGGCACACTGGAACTGTCAATTTACTGCATTGAATTATTTGCCAGAGTATAGTATTTAAAGCAAGTATGTTCAGAATAGGCTGACATACATTCCATTTTCATTTGGCCAACTGTGTACCCACACGCATATTTTATTTATTATCATAATTGATGTAGGTATATTTTTTCCTCAGGTAGAAAACATAGAGATGCAATTTAAGAACCTGGAAGGTCTGCGTTCGCGCAACTGGGTGGAGGAGCAAGTCCGCTCGATAGTGAAGAAACCGAAGCTTAAGACAGATGTGAAGCTTAACAAAGATGTGAAGCCTTCTAGGTCCAGCCGCAGCAAGGCATTTATTGAAGGTACAGACAGATTCTCTGCAACTACAGGGTGACTGGTGGGTCACTTTCGAAATTCGAGGAAGAGATATTTTGAGATGAAGAGAAAAAAATATTATAAAAAAAATTATTTATTATTTACTTAGTAAACTTAACCGAGAGTTAAAGAATTCAGTACGCAACGCATGGTTACATAAGCGTAATGCAATAGATACTAAGTAGGTGGTGGTGTGGTTGTGGCGGGAACACTGCTGTGTGCGTGTTGACTGTGGCAACGCGTCGGGAAAAGTACAGTAATGTCTCTTTATTTGTTTATAGGGAACTCTGGTGAAAAATTAAGTAACTACTTTTATTACATAACTAGCTGACTGCAGCTGACTAGCAGACTGTACACTATCACTATGCCAAATTTCATCCACAGCCGTTCGACCGTGATTGAGGAACAAACATCCATACATCCATCTGTCCAAACTTTAACATTATGCTTCTATCGCGTCATTACATCCATCACTGGGACATTTCCTTCAAACTTCATTCCCTTAATAAAAAAGTTACATGCGCTCGATTTATAATTCTAAATGCGCCATCTTGTTTCAAGGTGAAAAACGAAATCGTTCTTGAAATAAAATATCTATCTCGTGATAACTATATTTTTTTCGGGATTGCTATTCTGTAAGATGCGTTTGTAACATATTAAGTTGTTAACGTATTTGATGATGCAAGGGCTTTCATGCTGTTTTATCTGTAGCTTTTAATCAATCTTTAATATTATATATTATGGTGAAGTATTTTTTAATAAAATAAATAAACACTAACATTGTCAAAACCTATTACCTATAGTTCGGCCGTTCAGAGAATGCGTTCCTGACACCTATCAGTTAGTCACGACTAGTGATGGGCACAACATAACACTGAGTTCGTTACCGTTCCTCCAAAATGAAACGCCGCGTTATTTTTAAGATTATTTTCGTTTTAAATTGGCGGAATCATTTAAAATTTATATTTTAGTAATTTAAGTGGAAACCAAAAAAAGGTAGGTAATATAAATATAATAAAACTGTTTTATTTATTTTTTTGTTACAAAGTTACAATCTGTATTTCTATGCAATAAAGTACATTTAATTGAATGTGCGTACAGAATATTTACCAGACTCCGATTCGCTTAAGGAGGTAGTGTCTTCATCATCATCTTCGCCTACATGTATAATTATTTTATTATCAATAACAGAATCAATCCTGATATCTCGGTCAAAATGTTCCATAATCAGGTTTTTAGTCTTTCAACAACCTTTGCCCAGTCATCTCTAGTGACTTCCCCGCAGGCTTCTTTTAATAGGGTCATCATCTTTTTCGTGCTGAATGGCGGGGTAGTATAGTGGCGGGCGGCGTAACCTTTTATTTGAGCCCAGATTAGCTCCATCGCGTTATATTGGCAATGATACGATGGAATTCTTAGAACGCGATGACCGTACTCCAGAGCCAGTTCATCGATTTCGTATCGCACATTTGCCACTTTATTTTCTTTAACTAATTTATTTAGCTCTGCTTTTAGCATCTGCATATTTGCGTCAATGCCTTTTGCTTGTAACCAACTTTTTTTCGCGCATTCGCTTTGGTCATAGTTTTATTTTTTAATTTAATTAAAGTTATCTTATACTTAGTCCATTATTTTCAAACTCTTAAAAAGAAAAACAAAACGTATTATTTCATAAAGTATACCTGTTTAAGAACAGATTACGATACTGTTATAGCCTGTTATTGTTAGCACAGCACTACAAATATAAAGCTTTGACATAACCTTGTAATAGCGCAGTATAGATTTTGAAAAATATTGTTTACCAAGTTATTTGACACTCAGTTTGGCACAAGATTATAAAATTCATTGACTATTGATATAATAATGTTGTTTTAATGCTTATCAATTGTTAAAACGGTAAACAACCAGCAAAAATATTTTTGATCGTAACTGCAACGCCATTACAAAGTTACTTCGTCAGTTCAATCGCGATGTGTCAGGAACGCATTCTCTGAACGGCCGAACTATAACACGCATGACTTTATTTACGAGTTTGCTTGCTCTAAGAACTGGTGAGGTACTTATTGAATCCTAAAAACTGGCGAATATAAGGGTTATTTTGGTTATTCTCGACTAGCTGTTCCGCGCGGTTTTACCCTTGCATTTTCAAATCCTAATATCAGGATAAAACGTAGCCTATGTGCCATTCCAGACTGTACGACACTATTCCCGTCTGCACTAAACTTTGATCCTAAGTTGATACTTAAGTCTGTTGTCTGACGTGCAACGAGAATTGATTGATTTTTATAGTCATTGATCGATGTTTTTATAAGTGACTAAACCCGCGTTTGACCTCAATCTCACCTGATGTTAAGTGACGATGAGGTCGAAGATGAAAGCACACGGGTTTAGGAAGGAACTGGCTCTTTATACAATATTGCCGGAACACATTACCGCCGGAGCGGTAGCATTTGGCGGCAGACTTTATATAAAGGGTGGTGGTCGCTAGCCAGGCGGACCCAGAAGGGATCCTACCACCAAGTAATTCTCAATCGAAAAGTAATGAGAATGCTATAAATAAAGTATTGTGGGAACTTGTGTAGCTCAGGTTTCGTCAATATAACAACTAGTGAAGGGAAAAGGAATTTTCGTTGTTGAATGTTGAAACATCGTCTCAAAATTAAAGAGAAATAGACTTGGTAAAATATTTATAGAACAAGCATCGATTTTTTTAACTAGTGTTTGCATAACTTTTCGAACGCTATGCTTAAGTTCTTGGTTATAGTAGTTATGACACCGATCTCCAATATATGAGCAAGAAATTACGACGGCCGCGTTCGAAAAGTTATGCCAATACACTAGTTATAAAAGTTGATGTTTATTCTATAATTATTTTACCAAGTCTTATTTATTTATTTATTCGTTGTTATTTCAACAGCTTTTACATGAACATTACTAAAATTCTATTTAAAAAAAAACATGAAACATCGTCTCAAAAACGTACTTTTTGATCATGTCAAAACAAACGGTCAGACAGGACAAATGACAATAAAAATCAATTCTCGTTGCACGTCAGACTACAAACTTAAGTATCAACTTAGGATCAAAGTTTAGTGAAGACGGGCCCATGACAAATTTCATCTTAATTCGTTAGGCCGTTCTGTCGTGATTGAGGACCAAGCATCCATACATTCATCCATCAGTCAATTCAAACTTTCGCATTTATAATATAACTAGCTGACCCGGCAAACGTTGTCTTGCCATATAAATAAAAAAAAAATAGATGTTGGCCGATTCTCATAGATACCGGATAAGCACAAAAAATTTCATCAAAATCGGTCAAGCCGTTTCGGAGGAGTATGGCAACGAAAACTGTGACACGAGCATTTTATATGTGAGATAAGATTGTCACAGTAACATCTGATTGTGTTACTTCCAGCTTGCCGTAGGGCGAAGCAATCGAACCCACCATCAGCGGCCGCCGACGCAAGCAACAAGACCTTCGACGGCGGGTTCTTCAGCGTGGAGACGCCTCGTCGACTTCCGGCGGTGTCCACGACACTCAAATCGACTCATAGAGCTGAGCCGTCCACTGTTATTAAAGCTTCCTCTAATAAGGTACGGCATGTAATTTACATTTCATTTATTTATCTTACAGATGCCATGTATAAAATGTAGATTGAACTCAATACAGCAGTGCTAGCACGGATCTTTTGTCGATCGTAAGTTTACGAATGCTCGTATAGTATGGAGTCGGTTGCAAGTTTTTAGTAACAATGTAATTTTTTATTTTACAGTTATTTAAGAGTAGAACCTGTTAACAAAAGTTCAAAATTAACAAGGAACACATTTATTTAAGCTGACCGTGCGGCAATGGATAGATTTCAATTATTGCTTGCAAAACCGTCTCAGCCAAATTTAAATGTTATCTTCTTTGATAAGATATAAACATACCTGCATATTTATTTTAGTAACTCTCAGGAGACAAAAATAAACATATGGCACCACAAACTGTTTTACAAATGGTCGCTGTTGACTACAGTTACTACGACGCGACATTTAATTAATAATATTACGGTATAGTACTACAAGCGTGTAAAGATATTTTAATGGGTATTCATAATTTAGAGTGACTATGCTTTTCTTAATATGTTGCTGAATATACCTACTAATTTCCTTGTAAAAATAATTAACAAATTTTTGGCAAAAATCGTTTCTATAAATGATACTTCTTGTGTAAAAAAAATTTAATAAAAAAACAACCCTGTATTGTATTTACATTTTAGATACCCCCTAGTTCGTTACATGTCAAAAGCTTAGCTTAGTTTGGGGCCATGTATTCGGTGTCATCGTTTGGGGATTTATAGTTGAATTGTTTTCGAATGATTTTCGTGACAGTCCTCATTTTCCATTACGCGCAAACTATTTACAACTAATAAAATATAAATTGGCGCGTTAAGAAAATAAAAACTTAGTCAATAAAATTGTTTATTTGAAAATTATAAATTGAACTATTAATAAAGTGTAATTGTTTTTATTAACTGTAAATAAATTAAGTAAATGTCATGAAAATATTCATCTTAAATAGATAGATTCAAAAAAACGGAACGTTCAGTTGATAGTGATTGACACTACTGAATCGACATTGAATCGATGAATATGAGCGGCCATCTTGTAATCGGAAGTTTGTATAAATTTTTTTCACCAACTCATTCGATACGTCAAAGCCATCGAATGGAAGATCGAACAATTTCAATACGGCAACGTCACAAAGATTGTCAATTTTGAACTGTCACAAAAACCACTTGAACAGAATTCAACTATAAAAAAATAATTGTATGTTGCATTTTGAGCTTGCAACTAAATATGTATAATAAATATAAATGAAAATAACTATACTCCACAATTTCAAAATATTGTATCCAAGTAAAATGATATTCCACCAATATTAAAAGTTTACTTAAAGAAAAAACAACTGTCATTGTGTAACAATTCACATTTTGCGATATGTAATATACTTATACTAGCTTTACCCCGCAACTTCGTATACGCTTAACTACCCTTCTCGTGTAAATTTCAGAAACTATACAACCAGACACCCACTGAAAGAACCTTTATACCAAGTATCACACCCATGCACTCAAGGAATAAGTTTTTTTCATACAAACTAAAAATCATATATTTCCCGTGCCCGTAGGAGTTTTGGGAATTGTTTTCGTAGCACAACCAGTAACTCTTTGAAGAACCTTCATGCCAAGTATCACATCCGTACACTCAAGGAATAAGATTACTAAAAAGTCCAACCCTTCCCGTGGGAATTTCGGGAATTCCTTCCATAAATTAAACAGTCACTTATTGAGAAACCTTTATATCAAGTATCACATGCACTCAAGGGATGGGATTTTTTCATACAAACTAAAACATCATATATTTACCGTTCCCGTGGTAATTTCGGGAATTCCTTTCATAAAACAACCAGACACACATTGAAAAACCTTTACACCAAGTTTCATATCGGTGCACTCAAGGAATAAGATTTTTTATACAAACTAAAAAGTCCTATATTTCCCGTTCCCGTGAGAATTTCGGGAATTCCTTCCTTAGTGCATGCACCCCTACATCCCCTAAAGAATGTATATTCCAAATTTCAGCTCTCTACGCCCAGTAGTTACGGCTGTAGGTTGTCTGTCAGTCACTCAGTACCTCAGTCACTCAGTACCTCAGTCACTCAGTCAGTAACGGAGCAGTTTTATATATATTGATATTCTTCTGCGAAAACCTTAAATTATTGCTAAGTTATAAGCAATAAGCTCTTGAAAGTTTTTTTTATAAAGTAAGGACTGGACGTTTGTCTTCCATGACATCTGATGGTAAGTGAACATAAAGACTAAGGTGGTACACGTTCATCCACGAGAAACCTATTCACTCGACGCTTAAAAGTACCAGGACTATACTGGTCAGGGAAAATAGACGCAGGCAGTTCATTCCAAACCTTGGCGACCCGTATCAGAAAGAAACTGTAAAAGGGCTTAGTTCGACTTTTTTAATATCCACCACATACGGATGGAAGTTCTGCCTGCGTCTAGTAGTCCAATGGTAAAAGGGTGAGTGTTCTATTTGTACAATCAGAGCACTCGCGCACTCATCAAAATGTATCCTGTAGTACACGGTTAAACAAGCAACCTTACGACGATGCTCGGCAGTCGTAAGGTTGAGCAAAAAACTGCAGGCGAGGGTGGGTCTGCAGTTTTTTGGTTGTAAGGTCGACGTTGTTTATTAGTTTACGGTGTCTTTGGTCAGCGGAGTCCAGCGCTTCTAGTTGATATTTGGCTGAACCATCCCAAAGATGACTGCAGTACTCCATGCACACACTTTAACTGTGTATAAGTTAAGAAGCTGTGCAAGGCCGAAGTACCGCCGTACCTTCGAGATGATTCCCAACTTTTTCGAAGCTTGAGCCATGGATACAATTTGGCGACTGAAGTTTAACCCTTTTCCCGCCAGACTTCATTTCAGTTGAGAAATGACGCCGTGCGAGAGTGAGAGAGAGAACATAGTTCTGGTTCATTGAAAAGCATGTAGAAATTCCGTGAATATTATGTTAGATAAATCTATGGTATAATGTTTTGTAGGTAAACTAGAATGTTCTTTTTAAAACTTGAGAAGTTTCCAGAATCTAATGTATGAACGTACAGGTATAGATAGGTATATTTTAAGTTATACTGTTTTGGCGGTAAATTAAGTTATTTTGGATACATCAGATGATTTTATAACCTCTGGTGTTCTGTCTCCCCATAAGGGATACAGGCGTGAAGTTATGTATGTATGTATAAAAACCATATGTCTAATTCTTATAACTTGGTTTATACTCTCCTTTATTACAGTTACTAGCTGTTCTTCGCGACTTCGTTCGCGTGAATATCAGAGTTACAGTTGGAGAATTAAGATTTATCCAGAAAGATGTATGTCTAGATCGTAGCAATTGACGTTCCTTAATCTCTGCCTACCCCAAGGGGTGATGTTACGACTATGCATGTTAATAAGGTTGATATATTCTCCTTGAAGTTCAAGCTTATTTTATTCTAAATTTAGTCAAAATCGATTCAGTAGGCTAGCTCTGAAAGGGTTGGGAAATGATAGATAGACAGAAGAGTAAATTCAAATACTGTTGTAATGTCACATAGCTGTGCTCCGCAGGATCACCCGGGTTTGTGATTTTTCCACCTCTAAAAAATAACTGCAGTAAAAATAAAACAGGGAAGGTTACGAAAGGCATACTGGATAAACGTACTGGGATCTTAGGTATACGTAATGTGGGTATGAATAAATATCTTTATAGTTTATTGTTACAAACTCACACTTTATAAGCCTCCAGTACGGTATGCAATAATAAACAATGTTCTTATAAATATGTACTAATCATAATCGTATACAAATATTTTGCTTTACTTTCATCAGGAGCGTTGCTTTAGAATTCCTATTTCCATGTTTATTTTAACTATATAGTTCAGTTTTTTTAACTATATGTATGTCTTTTGTACAAAAACCCAGATGAGACCGTGGTGCAAACGCTATGTTATAACAGTTTTTGAAGTAACTGTCTGCCCGACTATCTGTAACGCTTTCATAGCGAAACTACTAATGCCGCGTTTCAATATCATAAAACTTTTCGTTGAGCCTACCATACATACATAACTTCACACGCAGGGATACAGATCCCTTATGGGGTAGGCAGAACACCAGAGGCTATAAATCATCTGATGTTTCATTTGTCGAATTTGGAGGTATTAAAATGATGGAGTACCAGGAGGAAAGCCTATCGCCCACAAAAACGCCAATAAAACCTGTCCCTTAATTGACTTTTACAGTACGCCCGGGAAGAGAAGCAGCTGGTACATTCTATGTTCATCTTTTGCTCTCAGTCCAGCATGGAGGTATGCTCATGACTGTCCGTTAAGTATTGAAAAATGGCATTGGTCGATTTTGACGAAATTAAGATAGTACACGAAACTTTTAAACCAAGCTTAGACACACGGCGGCACTCGTTAATGACGTCAGAAGCGGTCGTCTTTTTCCGACCGTGGTGCGGTGTGCACTAGCAAAATTCTTTTCTAAACATGCACGCTAGGGATGGGAAATTAAACATATTTGTTTCTACAGTAACAGTTGCTTTATTTATTTTATAAAAAAAGTCACTATAAACATAAATATTTTTAATTTAGTGGATTTTCGTATCAGTAAATCTTTGCTTATGTCCCGTCCCTTATAATTCCGACAATAGCTCTGGACAACAATGCAATTTTCTAAGAATAATATGAGTTATTAATGTAAATTCAGACATAATTTTTAGGTTTTCTAATTAAGAGACTTAAGTGTAATCAATTGTACATGATTTCTTGATAAACCATTTACTGTGCTCTTTTTTGCGGAGAATAGACACACGCCTGAGTTTTGGACGCGTTTCTACTCTTCCGGTAGAAGGTTTAATTGATTTTGTAAAAGCTCTAATATTACAATGTATTTTGCCGTATTCAGATGTCCTTCGTAAATGTGCACCAAAACAACCATATTGCTTTTGATTCCACACCAAACATTAAACGAAAATCTGATCTGATTGCTTGTTTCACGAACACGGAATGGATTTTGACGGGACCAATAATGTTTGTTATGTCTGTTATACATTCCATTATTACTAAAATTTATTTCGTCAGACCATACAATGTAGTCTAAGAAATTTGGGTTGCGGGCTATTTCTGTTTGAATATTCTGACAGAACTCTAATCTTCTTTGACTATCTCCGGGATAGCTTCTGTTTTCTGAACCAATCGTCCATCACGATTAACATTAAGTACCCGAGTATGGCTGGTGCCTATCTCTTGAGCAGCTTCTCTACTAGAAGCTTTCGGGTAACACTCAAAATATGTCAAAATATTGAAATCAAAATCGGAAAAGTCTAGATTTTGTTGCTGTGGGCGTCCTAAACGTTTTTTGAAACTTCCAATATTGACTAAATTTTTCACCATTCGCGACAAAGCTTTGGTATTTGACTATCATTGGATGGTATTTGACTATCTGGATACCTCTCGCGATACCACTGTAGAGCTAAATCGCAGTTCTTGTTGCTTGCAAAGAAAGCTTCTAATAAGTCGAATTGTTCTTGATACGCCATGATCACACAATTACGTAATGGAAGCAATACTAAATAAAATCGATAAAAATGTTCGAAATTTTCGTTCGAATTTTAAAATTGCTGTCCCGCATTGTAAACAGATTCAAACGTTCCATTTTCAAACTTTTCGTCAAAACGCCTCCTGTCGTGTATGAAGTAATATCGTGTAAGAAGTGCATAGAGATATTATTACCATTAAACGATTTTCTTGTAGAATTCTTCAACAAGGTAGGTACTTAGAAATAAATTAATTAGCAAGCTTGTACTTCATACGAATGAATTGAGCTTCATTCTTTGAATGTTAGAGTGATAAGAGAATTATAACGTGTCTTTTACTTGTTGAAAGTGAACTGTACTAGGTAATGTATGTAAACTTGTGTAGTTATTTTTGATGGATATCTTGTACGACAGACGAGAGTGTAAGACCAAATGTTTGTTAGAGAAATTTTTATCCTGAACAATTATCTTTAGTATAGTAAAATAACGAATCTTTATTTTTTTTAATTTTTACTGGTTCGAGTCCCGGGTGTTACAAGCAAATTTAAGAAATTTTTTTAATGCAGTATTGTTTCTTTTTAAAAATAAAGGAATGTTTCCTTAAAGTAAAATAAGCTAACTATAGGATTTAAGGCAGTTTCCCTCCAGGGCCACTATTTTTTTTCCACACTGTATGTGCTGTTCACTATAGTCATAGTGTTGCTCTTTTTCTATGTTATATTTATTGTTTTTAGTTGTTATTGGTTTTCCTTCAATGTAGAGGTTCTTATAACTGCGTTTTTTCCTCGTCTTCTTGCGTTAATCATTTCTACTTATATTTACCGTTGCTGGCGTGCTTTTTTGTCCAGAAATTGTGTGACAGATAAACGTGTTCCCTTTAGGTAGTAGGTATTATCCAAGATCTGTTTGGCTTTTCTTTTGCTAAGGAGCTCTATGACTAATGGTCGGTTATAGTTATTGGAATATTTTCCTACCCTATATATGTGTCTTTGATATAACCCATTAGGTCTATGCTAAGGGTTTCTCTAAATAACTCAATTATGCTACAGTGTAGATCATTTTAGTGTTCTTTATAATATTCTTGTAGGCCATATAGAACAATCAATATATATAAAACTGTTCCGTTACTGACTGAGTGACTGACAGACAACGTACAGCCGTAACTACTGGGCGTAGAGAGCTGAAATTTGGAACATACATTCTTTAGGGGATGTAGGGGTGCACTAAGGAAATTCCCACGGGAACGGGAATCATTGGACTTTCTAGTTTGTATGAAAAATCTTATACCTTGAGTGCACGGATATGATACTCTACATAAAGGTTCTTCAAAAAGTGAGTGGTTACGTTATGAAAGGAATTCCCGAAATTCCCACGGAAACGGGAAATATATGATGTTTTAGTTTGTATGAAAAAAACATTCCTTGGGTGCAAAGATTTAAATCCATAGATTTGCCCGTACGTGTCTTAAGGTTGTCATTTTTACTCACACAAACACAGCGCGTCCACGTCAACAAACGTCATAGAATAAGATCAGATGTAACTTACGCTAGAAACACGCCTAAATAGTTATAAAAGATTACAGAGTAATAAAAATAAAGATAAATATTTATAAATCGTTTATTTATTAAAAACATACCAACAGGATTGTTAACTTAAGTACGCACCAGTCACCCTGTATATCCTACGAATTGCATCGAAATTTCAGTGTATTATTTGTATCTAAAACGTTGATATAATTTTGCAATTTACATCGTATTGGGTTAATATTGGTATAGTGCTAGAAATATCTTCCCCGCGAATATTACTACTTTCATTGATATTTTTTAATGGTCTACAACAATCTATACATATAATAAAATGGTAAGAAAGTCAAAACTGTACATTGAATATTTTTTTAAAAGAATACTTGGGGTATGATCTACAATCGAAACAGAAACAAAAAATATAGTTTTTAGAATTTTTGTCTGTTTGTCTGTTTGTCTTTCCGGGATAAACTCAAAAAGTACTGCATGGATTTACTTCAAATTTGGCATGAAGATAGTTAAGAAGTCGGGTCAACATATAGGCTACATATTATCACGCTAGCAGTGTTATAATCGTAGGTGCGTTTGGTGCTGCATAGCGTTCACGCAGACGACGTCGCGGGCAGCAGCTAGTTAAGAATAAGAAAATTATTACTTAAAACGGCTTTGTAAAGTAAAATAAAAACTTTAAACGTTTTCTAATAATATTTTAATAGGTATCATTAAGTATTGAGTTGATATTTTATTTACTACTAGCTGCTGCCCGCGACGTCGTCTGCGTGAACGCTATGCAGCACCAAACGCACCTACGATTATAACACTGCTAGCGTGATAATATGTAGCCTATATGTTGACCCGACTTCTTAACTATCTTCATGCCAAATTTGAAGTAAATCCATGCAGTACTTTTTGAGTTTATCCCGGAAAGACAAACAGACAAACAGACAAAAATTCTAAAAACTATATTTTTTGTTTCTGTTTCGATTGTAGATCATACCCCAAGTATTCTTTTAAAAAAATATTCAATGTACAGTTTTGACTTTCTTACCATTTTATTATATGTATAGATCTGATTACTTATTCTTTGGTGGCCGGGCGCTTCCTTGCCCGACGAAATCGAGAAATGCATTAAATAATTAATAATTACTAACGCATGAAAAGTAACACCTTTATCTTTGTTTGTATTGCGACTTGTATTTTTACACCCCCGAAATCAACAAGACAGCATAATTAAGTCTTTATGTAAATTATTTTAACAAAATAATCTATGTGAACGTGCACGACAAGCGCTCATTAGAGACTGTCACAAGACTTGTGCATGCACCTCTTTCAGTAATGACAATATTTCGTTAGTTCTTTGTACTGAAAGGGCGCATCTATGGATTCAAATATTTGCTTGAGTGCACGAATGTAACACTTGGTATAAAGGTTCCTCAATAAGTGCATGTTTGTATTATGGGAGGAATTCCCACGGGAATGGAAAATATAGGACTTTTGAGTTTATGCGTGTACGAAGGCACGGGCAAACGCTCGGTTTATTTATAAATGGTATAGCTTTACAACTAAGACCACCCGAGCAATTTCTTTACAGAAATTATATATTCTAGAATATAATTTTATTTCTTTTAAGAGTAATTAAGCATTTTAAACGCAAAAACTTTAAAATAATATTAATCTTTATAAATTATTGTATTCTTTAGTTCCAGCGTGCATTGCTAACTATTATGCGGGCATCAATTTGTGGGAAATGTGTCGATGAACCGGTGAGATTTCAAGACTTACTTATTCATTTATTTACACTTAGAATATAATATCAAGAGCACAAATGGCGACACCCCCTCCCATTTTGATAACTAGTTTAGAAGTTACGAGGGAACGGATAAACATCCACATACATAGATCAAAATCACATATAACCCTCCCTTTGCTTCACTGTAATTGGGTCACAATAATAAGGTCAAATAAAGAATCAAAAATCATATTATTTTCTCAACTCTAAAAAACCTCTAAAAAAAGTTATTTTATAGGTTTTTGATTTTCTTAAATACGGTTTTTTAGTCACCAGCCAATTTTTTTTACACAATATGTATCATTTATAGTAACGATTTTTGCAAAATAGGTATGCATTTTTTTACAAGGAAATTAATATATTCGCTAACTTTTGGAAGTATTACTCTAAATTTATGAAGGAATACCATTAAAATAAAGATGACTACTAAAAAGTTGAGAAAATGGTTCTGGAAGATAGATGAATAACCATAAAATATTTAGCCGATACTCTAAGAATTTCATTTGGTAGCATTCAATAGACGTTAGAATTATTTAAATTAACTCACCCCATGGTTAGTGAAAATGAGGTCCAAGATGGAAAGCACACGGGCTTAGGAAAGAACTAGCTCTTCATAAATTATTGCCGGAACATGTCACTGCCGGAGCGGTAATATTTGGCAGCAGAAAAACTAGATAACGGAAAGTTAACTAAAGAAATACAGGGTAAATTTTAATAAGCGCAATTGCACGCAGCCTCTCTACATCAATCTCAACAACATTTTGTTCTACGACGTTTTATAAAACTTGATAAATAACCACAAAGCAGATACATAGTAGAGCTGCTGTAAGCAAAGTTGCACAGCTTCAATTTGGGTTGTCCTGACGTCACAGGCTTTAGTGCAAGCTATTCCTCGCTAGAGGCACTGGCGTCACTTCGTCGCTGACTTCTGTGAAGTATGTACACGAGTAGATATAAAAAAAAATTAAATCCTCCATTTGTTTCTCGATGTAAAATTTAGTTTTCTATACTTTTATAAAGGAATTACATTGACAATCCAAATAAAATTAACTTACCACGAAGATAATTTCATTCATAATTATTTTTTACAAATTATTTGTTTTCCAATTATTGGTGTCCAAAATTTCAGATGCTATTTGTTGCCTAGGTGATTTTTATGCCGCGAAAAAAGGTTGCGTTATCTGCTGTCAAGTAGAAATACTTTTATTTCGCGGTTTTTTCTGACAGATTTGGAACGTATGAAATTTCGTTAAAAAACTAGAGCCACCTAGTAAAGTATAGCTGAACTTTTTTGATGATCATGTGAATATTTAAACCTTATGTTTCAACCGGTTTTTACTACTCGGTACTAGGTGACTAATGCCATCGCCTGTTTGGCTATGATTGGCCATAACCCACCGCTTACCCCTCCCGCATCCCGCGCGTAGGCTTCACTTGAGTCCCTAGAAAAAACCGGATAGGGCAGCTCCTCTATATATTTCCTCCGTGTAAATAACACAAAATTAAAAACAAAAAAAATATTTGCTCCTTAATTTTGTAAGACGTACTTAATATTATTATGTAGCGATATTTTACTACGCAAGGTGCAGCATACCTACGCTCAGAGTAAAAAGAGGTATTCCTCAAACCGAGGCTATAAATGTTTTTAAGGAAAAACTGTTAATTTTAAAAAGTCGTAGAAGAATGTTTTTGGGATTGATGTGGAGAGGCCTGCAAGAGGCGATACGCTAATTAAAATTAACCCTGTATTTCTAAGTTTATTATCCTGAATCATTTTGGAAGAAAACAAATAGGTATTAAAAGAAAACAAAGAGATTTTGTTTGAAGTTACTATTCCATGCTTTTTTCGGTCACTGTGGCCACCCTATAAATGCATTATTAATAGTACGAGGGCGGGTCAATAAGTCCGTGACTTTTGGAACAAAACACAGATTTTTTGATAAATAAATCATTTTATTTTTTAAACGTAGTCTCCCTTGAGCTCTATACACTTTGTCCAAAGCATCTCCAAATTTTTTATCCCTTCCAAAAAATATGATTTGTCGAGGTCCCCAAAATAGGCCTTTGGCGAGATGACTTCATCATTGGAGTCAAATCTTTTTCCACCAAGCCATTTCTTCAGGTTTGGGAACAAGAAGTAGTCACTCGAAGCCAAATCTGGAGAATAGGGTGGATGAGGGGAGCAATTCATAGCCCAATTCATGAATTTTTGCCATGGCAACTGCACATGTGTTCACCCTTGCATTGTCTTGGTGGAAAAGAACTTTTTTCTTGGCCAAATGAGGTCGGTTTTTTTTCAAATCTTCTTTGAATCGGTCCAATAAGTTGGCATAATATTCCCCATTGATTGTTCTTCCCTTTCGAAGGTAGTCAATGTGGATTATCCCGCGTGCATTCCAAAAAACAGTCGCCATAACTTTATTGGCTGACAAACCCACCTTGACCTTTTTTGGCGCCGATTTACCCTTAGAAACCCACTGTTTTGACTGTTGTTTGGTCTATGGTGAGTTATGATGGATCCATGTTTCGTCCATGGTTACAAAACGGCGCAAAAACTCCTCCATATTGCGATTAACAACGCCAAAACTTCTTGTGAAGTTGTTACACGATTGCGTTTGTGGTCGACTGTGAGCAAACGCGGCACCCATCTAGCGGAAAGCTTTCTCATGCCCAAGTGATCCTTGAAAATTGAAACCACTGAGCCATGTGTGATCCTACGGCTTCCACAATCTCTCGCACTTTCAATCTTCGGTCGGCCAACACCATATCGTGAATTTTCGGGTGTAGAGACCTCAACTGGGCTCAAGGACGTTCGACATCTTCAGTGCTTGTACGGCCACAACGAAATTCAGTAAACCACTTTTTTTACCATTGAAATTGATGGTGCAAAGTCCCCATAGTATTTATCAAGATTGGCCTTGGTCTCAGTAATGGTTTTTTTTCGCAAAAAATAATGCTTTATAAGCACACGAAATTCACTTTTTTTCCTCAAATTACTGGGTAGTCTGATAAAGATAGCTGTCAAACTAAAACTAACTGACGCAGCAAGTTCAAATTTTGACAGGAGTCAACTGACAGATGCCTTTTGACAGGAGTAGTGTTGCTTTTTCAGTAAAGAGGTCCGAAATTCAAAAAGTCACGGACTGATTGACCCGCCCAGGTAATGTCAAACAAAACCTTCCAGGCGTCGTTTACTTAAATTAGTTTCGTATGTTTTGTTTCAGTCACCACCATCCTTCTAAGTTATTAAGACAAAATGCAATCGACGACAGAAGTCCAGTACTCACTAGGAGTAGAAGAAAAAGCAAGAATACTCCTCTCATTGAATTGACCATCGATATTCTAGAGGAAAAGACAGCAAGACGTTCCGGACGCAAGAAGGTTTTACAAGAGTTAGTAGGAAATATTACCGATACTCAAACTGAAGTTGTTACTCCAAATAAGTCGTAGAATAAGTCTAAATAACGAATATGAATAAGTTAAATAATTAGCTATTAGCATGGTAAGAGCTTTATACAATAGTTTTTAATTTTATTAATTATTAGTAAATTGAATTTATTTATTATTATTATTTATTATTAATTGTTTATTTTTAACTATATTATAAGTAAATTAAATTAAATTTATATTAATATGTTTTAAAATCAGATAAATATACAATGAATCAGATGGTTTGCTAGTTTTATTAATTTTCAAAAATTCAAAACTAGTTTTATTCATCTTAGGAATTTTATAATTCACTTAATGACATCATCATATACTTCGGCTTTACCTAGTTGAATAAGATAATACAGAAGACCAAGAGACAAAAAAACCCGGTGGCGGTTAAAACTCTTGGCACTCTTTTTCAGTCAGAATTATATGAATTAATAGAAATAGGTACAGTACAAATTGATCATCGCATGAGAAAAACAAACACAAGACAGCTAATTGTAAAAGCCAATGTCATGCCACAACCAAAAGCTTACATAGTAGGTGCTTTGAGCTATGGATGCACAACACAAACATGACAAACTGGGACCAGAGTATTCAAACAAGAATGGTATAAAACAGTCATAGTGCCATCAGCAAAACGATCTGGCACCGCTAGCAGCACCCGTTCACAAGTATAACGCAAGCACCCTCATCACCCTCCACAACCATATTTTAGGGAAGAGAGTCACCCGACGCTACCACTAGCCATGCCGCCGGAGGAAGCATGACGTTCTTGCTTTTGTCTTGACAAGAAAACAAGTGAGCGGAACAGTCACCAGTTTGCCACATGGCATATCGCACAGCCAAGCCGTAAACAGAATCAATAAGTAGTCAGAAGCTTTCAGAAATATCCTGTTGTGTGCTTAAGCCAATGCCTTTGTATCGTCTAAATAATCTTTAGTTGTATGATGAGCTTTTCGAGATAGAGTTCCTTTAATGACCGATTCAAATTGGCACTCATTTAACAAGGTAGTTATAAATAGCAGTTTTGGTAAATTAAAAATTATAAATGGCACTTTTAATAATTAGTTCAGCAGTTAAAACTAAGCAGTAAAGTAAACAAAAAAAGTATGAAATAAAAAATAAATAAAAAAGTCATAAAACCAAAACCAAAATGAAAGCAAACTAATTATTTCTTTTTAAGAAAAAAGTGAACCGCATTCAAAAAACCAACCCACTAAAAATGTTTAAATAATTTTTATAAACGCCATCCTATTCCTGTTTCTATTCCATCCATATTACTACCCCGTATTGTAAATTTCTGCCAAAATTTAATTAATATTAATGAATGTAATAAGAACATTAACAATTTATCTGGGCAGGTATTTACATAGTTTTTGAAGTCGGTGCCAAACCAATAAAAGTAAGACTGCTGCCAAACAGAGAAAAATATAAGGTGAACGTATTAACGACAACGCGACGACTATGACACATGAGTAGATAAACGGAACAGAGACAAAGCTTTATACATCCGCACGAATCGATTGTAATACTACAAGCACGCGGGGCATGTGTGCGTGACCACTGGCCGCTTGTCGCGTACGCGGCGACACTGGTAAAAACCGGTTTACGCTGTCACAGCTAGTGTACAATCTCAGGGTCAGCGCGACGCACGTTGTTTTTTTTGTTAGTTGGAAGTTTTAATATTTTAATGTAAAAACGTGGTATTTTATTATTAAAAATGGTTGTTTATTGTAGTGTGTGCATGAATAATAAACGTATTAAAGATTGTAAATTTGATATGCCATGTGAGTGTTTCCCGTTAGAGTACTTGAAAAAACTATATGTTAGATTCAGAATTTACCAGACCGTCGAAAGAAACAATAAATTATTAAAAAACAAAAATTATAAAAAGAAAATTATTAGAGTAAGTAATTTGTAAAGTATTCTATATACTGAATAATAAAACTATTTAACAAATGTTTTGTTTAGTTTGTCTTTACCTATTGTGACAACCCTACCAAAATAGGTAACAATTTTGCACGTTCTTAAGAAGCTTTGTCTATGTTCCGTTTATCTACTCATGTGACTATGACGTGTGGCCCTCAAGTGTGTGCCTTTCGGTATTTTTTCCGCCAAAGAAAGCGCACCCAAGTGAAATGTCTGGCCCCTAAATTAGAAAGTCTGTATTTTAGAGAACAGCGCCCTCCCCATTTCAATTTCCTTACAATATAAACAGTTTTATTTAATTTATAATAATAAAAACATGTAACTATGTTAGTACTTCTGATGCAGTGTGCTTTGTTGTCCTAAAAATTTAGTTTGGCACCGACTTCAAAAACTATGTAAATACCTGCCCAGATAAATTCTTTAATTTAATGTTCTTATTACATTCATTAATATTAATTAAGGTTTGGCAGAAATGTACAATACGGGGTATTAATGTGGATGGAATAGAAACAGGAATAGGATGGCGTTTATAAAAAATATTTAAACATTTTTAGTGGGTTGGTTTTTTGAATGCGGTTCACTTTTTTCTTAAAAAGAAATAATTAGTTTGCTTTCATTTTGGTTTTGGTTTTATGACTTTTTTATTTATTTTTTATTTCATACTTTTTAGTGATAAGTTTTAGGCTAGTTCTGGTATCAGTAACTACCTACGTCTTCTGGTAATGTGATGTTTTGGTACTGTACAATCATGACTTTGACCTACCTGCTATTGTTATATACGTTTTGCCTGGAGGCCTAGGTAGAAAACTATGGAGAAGGACGCTTTAAGAAAGAAGAGGAATTTATTAAATCCCAACGAAAAATAATGACGACTTGATGCAGCACGAGATGCTTATCCAAAAGTTATCACTAAAAAATCTATCAACTATATCTACAAATATGGAAACTAACTTACTATAAAAAAACTAAAGCTAGCCCAAAATTGAAAGTAAGTAAAAGGTTCTCCTAAACGCAAGATAATCGATGACAAACATAATTAACATACAGGTTAAACTCCTCTTTGTAAGTTGGCTACTTTTAATCAGGAGTTATGCAGGTAAATCTGCGGGAAACTGCTAGTATTCGGTAATTATTCTGCAAATCAATCTAACATTCGGCTGAATTCAAATATTTTACGAAATATGTATGTTCGGCCGAACATTCGTCATCTCTGATACAAAATAAACAGATAAATTGAGAACCTTATTTTTTTAAGTTGGTCAATATACTAAACCTTCTCCTAATCATGACAAATCTTTTTCTGAAAACCGCATCCAAATCGGTTCACCCAAACGTGAGATATCTTCATAGATTATCTCTATATCTTTTTCGACTGATCATAATTACATCTGGAATATTTAAATAACATTTAAAAAAATTACTTCCCATTTAATTTAATTGAATGGCAGGGAAAATTTTGTTATACAGGGTGGAATTTTTGAATGCCCCCTGGAGGGAAAGTACTCTAAATAATAGAGATAGCAAATTTTACTCCTAAGGAACATTCCTTTATTTTGGAAAAGAAATAAAACTGCATACAAAGATTTTTTAAAAATTTGCTCGCTTGACCCAGAAATTGAACCGACTAAAATCTATCTTTCCTAGTTTTAAATTTATTACTGTAGGCCGATTCTCTTAATAAAAAGTGAACGTACGCGCGTCAAGAGAACGTTGCAGTGCAGTTGACGCGCAGGATAAATTTGGTACCGTGAAATCTGGCAACTTTGCCAACGGACGTTGACTTTGCCACATGCTGACTTTTTCTACAAAATCCCTTATACCATGGACGCAGATATTTTTTTAGAAATTCCACCTTAATTAGTAGAAATGTTGATATACGACTGGCAGCACTAATTTCATTTTGGCAGCACTGGACCCACAGTTGTCATATATTTGAACACGCAAATTTCGTGCACGTTTTAACCTCAAAATCAGTGCTCCCGAACTTTTACAATTAAATTGATAAATACTGCTACGAGGTATGTATATTTTCATGTAAAGCTATATTTATGCGTAAAGTGGCTAATCAAATCATCATAATTATTTACTTTCAGATATTTTCGTTTATAACTACGTTTGCAATGTCACCATACCGGTGTTAAAACAAGGTTTGGTAACTTTACCATATTTCGTTGAGGGCTAGGGTTGTCACTTTGTTTTCAAGACTAAGTACTTTAAATTTTTTGAAGAAGTAGGTATAACTATGTGCCTATGTGTGTAGCGTCGCCCGCAATGTTTTAGTAGAATCATAAATTGTATGGCAATCAACATTTATAACCATTTACCATATTATTATAAAAAAAACTAACTTCTATGGAGTTTAAAAATAAGGTATTCAGGTACTGATTATTTTAGAAGTCTACTTATTGAAGACTGTTTTTGTTTGAAAGAATATTAATATACAATAGTTTAATAGTTTGAACACTTAATTTATAAGAATTATTTACCTACTAATTTTTGCCAATTACTAAATGCCATTATAGTATTTAAGAGTAGAAACCTAATGAAGGAATACCTGATAATTGTTACTACCTATATAATATGTTCTCATTTTTTTTTAATAAACATATTTTATAATTGATTATTTTGTTGTCTAATTAACATTTTAGAAGATGTGTGTGCGCAATGATAGATAGAATATTATGTGCGTGCATACATTTGTTTTTTCAGTTTTGGACAACCCTAACCTCATATCTTAGTTTTGTATGAAAAAAATATTTTCAGGTAAACAACTTTACCACATTGGTCTTTCTATTATGTAATTGCAAAAAAAAGGTAATGAATCACCTACACTAAAACTGTAAAGGCCTTATAGATTGTTTTTCTTCAATCGGTCATAATAAAGCCTGTCATAATGAGATACAAAACCCTGTTGGCAAACTTGCCATACAGTAGGGCCATCTTTGCCATATTTTGTTTTTGGCTGTTTACTATGTTTTTGGTAAATATATTTAAAATTCATGAACACGTAGGACACCTTTATAAAATACAGAATTGAAAAAATTTACTCAACAGTCGTGTATAGTGTTTTTTTTTTTAGTGGTAATCTCTTATTTCAAACTCTGAACGTCGACTTCACTTCAACTGCACGTCAACGTCGAGTACAATCATTGTGATTGATGCTTAAGAAACCATAAAATAGTGCGTAAGCAGCTGAAACAAGAATGAATACTGAACCAAAAGGAATGAAAACCGTCAATGCGCATGTCTCCTTGTCTCGAAAGTTGACATGAAGTGCCAAAATATATGTCAGTGGTAGGTAAGTAAATAAACCGAGGGAGATTTAAAGTTTACTAAAAACAAATCGATTTTCTATTTCAAAGGTGATTTCAATAAACAATTTAAGATTAAAATTTTACATAGCTGTCGAAATTCACTTTTCATACTAATTTGAAATTAGAAAAACTGTATCTACGAGGCAATTTGAAATACTTGTAGGATCTCTACATAAAGATTTCTCTACATAAAGATTTAGCGCTCGGCCGACTGAAAAGTAGAGATGCGCGGCAGTGTAGCAAGCAGCTATGGCAAGAAATAGCCAATGCAGAAGAAAGGTCTCCCGCTGCTCTATCTCAGATTGCAGATGCCATTTCTACAATCGCCCAAGCACAAACAAAAATAGCAGTAACAATTTACAGCAAAGGTATATAAAATTTACAATCATAATCTTTTCATTTTCCACAAATGTACCTACTTAAACTTTTTATATGTTTCAGGTCAAAAGGTGGTGACACTGGTGACTAAAAAATGAATGTTGTTGGTTTTCTTTAAAATATTATTATTTATTTAAGTTGCTTCCAATAAAACAAATATATTTTCTATTAAAGATTTTTATTTAACAACAGAACGTCCTACACGTAGGTATTTAGTCAGGAGGAGGTATTTGATCTACACAGGTCAATCATATGTTCCTATTGGACCACAGGGCATTTATGAGAGATCTCTGTACAGCGTTCCGTGCACCAAGTCATATTTCGGAAAGCTTGTGGTAATTCAATGTCTTTCCGAATGCTGGCTTCAACGTATGTACTGCCCAAAATGTTTCGTCTTGTCTGAACTGCAATGTTATGCAAAACTGCACATGCATTGACCAATTTTGCAGCAAACACTGGGTGATAGTGTAGGCATCTTGCCACCAGACAGCATCTAAAAATGCTCAAACAGATTTATATTCTGAATACAAAATTATCTTTATTGTTGATGAATTATGTACCTATTAAGTATTTATTGACTTGCCTATATCTAGCCTTAAGAACACCTATGCAACGTTCAACAGTATTACGAGCAGTCACATTCATTCCATAATAAAGTGCCTCTGGAGTAGCTGGGGAAGCATTTAAATAAGGTGTCATTAAGGGTTTTCTTAAGAGATAACCACTGTCACCTATAAACATAAAATCATTTTAAAGAAGTGTTCATCCACATCTCATTTCAAAATGTACCTTAATCTTAGCGAACTTTGATGAGATCTCTCCCTGAAGGTATATGACTCTGCAATTAATGAAAGGACGATGCTCACATATTATACCAAATTTAAGTCATTATAATGAAGAATCATGTTATTAAATTTCACCTTCAAATGTTTTGTCATTGCTGAGAAAGATTGAGATGGCCAACACCGAAATTTCCAATCCTTCGTTTTAAATATTAAACAATACTTATTCTGCTTACCTAGTAGGTATATTTGTTCCCCTTCATCAAATAGGGAATTCAAATAGGAATTCAAGGGATGATTAGTCCATATAGTGGAATCATGCATTGATCCAGGATTGCTAGCATCTATGCACAGTATTTTTAAGTCTGGATCACATATCTTTAAGAAATGTTAAGCATTTGGACTGAATATGGAAATAAAACGGTCTTAGATTTAAGTCTTAAATAAGCAGAATTTAAAATATGTTTAATATCGCTTACCCTTTAGGCCGATTCTCTTAATAAAAAGTGAACGTACGCGCGTCAAGAGAACGTTGCAGTGCAGTTGACGCGCAGGATAAATTTGGTAATCTCTTATTTCAAACTCTGAACGTCGACTGCACGTCGACTTCACTTCAACTGCACGTCAACGTCGAGTGATTGATGCTTAAGAAACCATAAAATAGTGCGTAAGCAGCTGAAATTAGAATGAATACTGAACCAAAAGGAATGAAAACCGTCAATGCGCATGTCTTCTTGTCTCGAAAGTTGACATGAAGTGCCAAAATATATGTCAGTGGTAGGTAAGTAAATAAACCGAGGGAGATTTAAAGTTTACTAAAAACAAATCGATTTTCTATTTCAAAGGTGATTTCAATAAACAATTTAAGATTAAAATTTTACATAGCTGTCGAAATTCACTTTTCATACTAATTTCAGAAGTATTTCAATAGAAAAACTGTATCTACGAGGCAATTTGAAATACTTGTAGAATCCCTACATAAAGATTTCTCTACATAAAGATTTCTCTACATAAAGATTTCTCTACATAAAGATTCTCTCTACATAAAGATTTAGTGCTCGGCCGACTGAAAAGTAGAGATGCGCGGCATTGTAGCAAGCAGCTATGGCAAGAAATAGCCAATCCAGAAGAAAGGTCTCCCGCTGCTCTATCTCAGATTGCAGATGCCATTTCTACAATCGCCCAAGCACAAACAAAAATAGCAGTAACAATTTACAGCAAAGGTATATAAAATTTTCAATCATAATCTTTTCATTTTCCACAAATGTACCTACTTAAACTTTTCATATGTTTCAGATCAAAAGGTGGTGACACTGGTGACTAAAAAATGAATGTTGTTGGTTTTCTTTAAAATATTATTATTTATTTAAGTTGCTTCCAATAAAACAAATATATTTTCTATTAAAGCTTTTTATTTAACAACAGAACGTCCTACACGTAGGTATTTAGTCAGGAGGAGGTATTTGATCTACACAGGTCAATCATATGTTCCTATTGGACCACAGGGCATTTATGAGAGATCTCTGTACAGCGTTCCGTGCACCAAGTCTATATTTCGGGAAGCTTGTGGTAATTCAATGTCTTTCCGAATTCTGGCTTCAACGTATGTACTGCCCAAAATGTTTCGTCTTGTCTGAACTGCAATGTTATGCAAAACTGCACATGCATTGACCAATTTTGCAGCAAACACTGGGTGATAGTGTAGGCATCTTGCCACCAGACAGCATCTAAAAATGTTCAAACAGATTTATATTCTGAATACAAAATTATCTTTATTGTTGATGAATTATGTAGCTATTAAGTATTTATTGACTTGCCTATATCTAGCCTTAAGAACACCTATGCAACGTTCAACAGTATTACGAGCAGTCACATGCATTCCATAATAAAGTGCCTCTGGAGTAGCTGGGGTAGCATTTAAATAAGGTGTCATTAAGGGTTTTCTTAAGAGATAACCACTGTCACCTATAAACATAAAATCATTTTAAAGAAGTGTTCATCCACATCTCATTTCAAAATGTACCTTAATCTTAGCGAACTTTGATGAGATCTCTCCCCGAAGGTATATGACTCTCCAATTAATGAAAGGACGATGCTCACATATTATACCAAATTTAAGTCATTATAATGAAGAATCATGTTATTAAATTTCACCTTCAAATGTTTTGTCATTGCTGAGAAAGATTGAGATGGCCAACACCGAAATTTCGTTCCGTCGTTTTAAATATTAAACAATACTTATTCTGCTTACCTAGTAGGTATATTTGTTCCCCTTCATCAAATAGGGAATTCAAATAGGAATTCGAGGGATGATTCGTCCATATAGTGGAATCATGCATTGATCCAGGATTGCTAGGATCTATGCACAGTATTTTTAAGTCTGCATCACATATCTTTAAGAAATGTTAAGCATTTGGACTAAATCTGGAAA
Source organism: Stenoptilia bipunctidactyla (assembly GCA_944452665.1). Lineage (NCBI taxonomy): Eukaryota > Metazoa > Arthropoda > Insecta > Lepidoptera > Pterophoridae > Stenoptilia > Stenoptilia bipunctidactyla. The sequence continues at coordinate 43,465,416 of OX101721.1, read as the reverse complement.
TGAAACGGTCTTAGTTTTAAGTCTTAAATAAGCAGGATTTAAAATATGTTTAATATCGCTTACCCTTATCTAGTCTATAATTTTTTATAAATAGTGCATCATTATTATCTCGTCGCCGTCTTAGCCTCGCTGGACGTGCATCTTCAGCGTGGCTTATTTCTAAAATGTGCCAAGCCAAATGAAAACTCATTTTTAATACACAAAATTTAGAGAAAAGTTTTTAAAAGTTCCTTCACATAAACTGCGAAACTGCGTCTTGTTTACGTCGAAAACACTGCGAGATTTGACATTTCTAGTAAGTAAAAAAATATGGGAATACGGAATCACTGCGACTTGACTGCAACGTAACTGCGAACTAATTTAAGCGACTACCATTTTTTGGTTTTCTTGCAGTTAAGTCGACGTTGACGCGCAGTTGACGCGGTTACTCAAATATCATTTAAGGGAATACCGATTTGATATATTTTTGACATATTTTCGACGCGACGTTGCAGTACAGTTGCAGTTTTGTTAAGAGAATCGGGCCACTGTAGGCCGATTCTCTTAATAAAAAGTGAACGTACGCGCGTCAAGAGAACGTTGCAGTGCAGTTGACGCGCAGGATAAATTTGGTAATCTCTTATTTCAAACTCTGAACGTCGACTGCACGTCGACTTCACTTCAACTGCACGTCAACGTCGAGTGATTGATGCTTAAGAAACCATAAAATAGTGCGTAAGCAGCTGAAATTAGAATGAATACTGAACCAAAAGGAATGAAAACCGTCAATGCGCATGTCTTCTTGTCTCGAAAGTTGACATGAAGTGCCAAAATATATCTAGGGTCGGCAGACTAAAGCACTTAAGTCAAAAAGATAAAGTTTTCAGGAAGTAAAAAAAAACTATATTGTTAATTACTCAATAATGTTTTAATTTTTCTAATACATAAATAAAATTTTAATTATGTATTAGAAAAATTAAAACATTATTGAGTAATTTACAATATAGTTTTTTTTTACTTCCTGAAAACTTTATCTTTTTGACTTAAGTGCTTTAGTCTGCCGACCCTAGATATGTCAGTGGTAGGTAAGTAAATAAACCGAGGGAGATTTAAAGTTTACTAAAAACAAATCGATTTTCTATTTCAAAGGTGATTTCAATAAACAATTTAAGATTAAAATTTTACATAGCTGTCGAAATTCACTTTTCATACTAATTTCAGAAGTATTTCAATAGAAAAACTGTATCTACGAGGCAATTTGAAATACTTGTAGAATCTCTACATAAAGATTTCTCTACATAAAGATTCTCTCTACATAAAGATTTAGTGCTCGGCCGACTGAAAAGTAGAGATGCGCGGCATTGTAGCAAGCAGCTATGGCAAGAAATAGCCAATCCAGAAGAAAGGTCTCCCGCTGCTCTATCTCAGACTGCAGATGCCATTTCTACAATCGCCCAAGCACAAACAAAAATAGCAGTAACAATTTACAGCAAAGGTATATAAAATTTTCAATCATAATCTTTTCATTTTCCACAAATGTACCTACTTAAACTTTTCATATGTTTCAGATCAAAAGGTGGTGACACTGGTGACTAAAAAATGAATGTTGTTGGTTTTCTTTAAAATATTATTATTTATTTAAGTTGCTTCCAATAAAACAAATATATTTTCTACTAAAGCTTTTTATTTAACAACAGAACGTCCTACACGTAGGTATTTAGTCAGGAGGAGGTATTTGATCTACACAGGTCAATCATATGTTCCTATTGGACCACAGGGCATTTATGAGAGATCTCTGTACAGCGTTCCGTGCACCAAGTCTATATTTCGGGAAGCTTGTGGTAATTCAATGTCTTTCCGAATTCTGGCTTCAACGTATGTACTGCCCAAAATGTTTCGTCTTGTCTGAACTGCAATGTTATGCAAAACTGCACATGCATTGACCAATTTTGCAGCAAACACTGGGTGATAGTGTAGGCATCTTGCCACCAGACAGCATCTAAAAATGTTCAAACAGATTTATATTCTGAATACAAAATTATCTTTATTGTTGATGAATTATGTAGCTATTAAGTATTTATTGACTTGCCTATATCTAGCCTTAAGAACACCTATGCAACGTTCAACAGTATTACGAGCAGTCACATGCATTCCATAATAAAGTGCCTCTGGAGTAGCTGGGGTAGCATTTAAATAAGGTGTCATTAAGGGTTTTCTTAAGAGACCACTATCACCCATAAACATAAAATCATTTTAAAGAAGTGTTCATCCACATCTCATTTCAAAATGTATCTTAATGTTAGCGAACTTTGATGAGATCTCTCCCCAAAGGTATATGACTCTCCAATGAATGAAAGGACGATGCTCACATATTATACCAAATTTAAGTCATTATAATAAAGAATCATGTTATTAAATTTCACCTACAAATGTTTTGTCATTGCTGAGAAAGATTGAGATGGCCAACACCGAAATTTCCAATCCGTCGTTTTGAATATTAATAATAATAATAATAATAAAACGTTTATTTTCAGACCAGTGATCCATAGTTTGTTAGTAAAACATTGTAGAAACTTAAAGACTAGTGTTAGTAGGCATAATAATAATAACATTAATTTAATATTAGAGACATTTACAAAATTACAATTTATGTGAAATTTTATTCAAATTAATACTTATTAAACAATACTTATTCTGCTTACCTAGTAGGTATATTTGTTCCCCTTCATCAAATAGGGAATTCAAATAGGAATTCAAGGGATGATTAGTCCATATAGTGGAATCATGCATTGATCCAGGATTGCTAGGATCTATGCACAGTATTTTTAAGTCTGCATCACATATCTTTAAGAAATGTTAAGCATTTGGACTAAATCTGGAAATGAAACGGTCTTAGTTTTAAGTCTTAAATAAGCAGGATTTAAAATATGTTTAATATCGCTTACCCTTATCTAGTCTATATTTTTTTATAAATAGTGCATCATTATTATCTCGTCGCCGTCTTAGCCTCGCTGGACGTGCATCTTCAGCGTGGTTTATTTCTAAAATGTGCCAAGCCAAATGAAAACTCATTTTTAATACACAAAATTTAGAGAAAAGTTTGTAAAAGTTCCTTCACATAAACTGCGAAACTGCGTCTTGTTTACGTCGAAAACACTGCGAGATTTGACATTTCTCGTAAGTAAAAAAATATGGGAATACGGAATCACTGCGACTTGACTGCAACGTAACTGCGAACTAATTTAAGCGACTACCATTTTTTGGTTTTCTTGCAGTTAAGTCGACGTTGACGCGCAGTTGACGCGGTTACTCAAATATCATTTAAGGAAATACCGATTTGATATATTTTTGACATATTTTCGACGCGACGTTGCAGTGCAGTTGCAGTTTTGTTAAGAGAATCGGGCCACTGTTCTCATTAAGACGCAGATGTACTTTGATTACATTTATTGCAGAGAATTTTATACGTTTTTTTATCATTGAACACTGCGACGCTAGCGTCATTATTGTTGAGTCGACATCCCTTGTTCTTGTAAGGATAAATATAAGTTTCAATTTTATTACATCAAATAACAATTTACAAAGAAAACACATCACTTAAAAATAAAAATAATAAGTTTACTTGCCTACATTGTTGCACCAGCCTGCCGCACCGTTGTCGTTCTTTTCTTGATGAAATGGCGGTAACACGCACGATGTCATCTTTCCTGCGATTACCAGCAACAGCATCACGGCTGGTTTACAAGAGACTCTCCGACACAAAAGGATCCATCTGAAAAAGTTAAAAAAAATTGTATATGTAACAGGTCCTTATAAAACTTCTGATCAAAGTTATTGAATTAGAAGAGTGAAAAATAGTGGACAATTTTAAGGGAATCACATTAATTTATTTGGTATTTGAAACAGATTAGAGCTGGTTATTAAATAAGTATTTTAAAGGAAACAACAAGCTTTAATAAGCGCTTTGGTCTTTTTAAAACTTGTGTTTAAAAAAAATGTAAAATTCAGATTCCAATTCAAAAACACATAAATTAAAAATTAACAAAATACGTTTACTTCCTAACATTGCTGCACCATCCTTCCGCACCGTTGTCGTTCTTATCTAAATCAAATGGCGGTACCACGATGTCATCTTCCCTGCGATGACCAGCCACAGCGTCGCGGCTGGTTTACAGGAGACTCTCCGATACAAAAGGATCCATCTGAAAAAGTTTATTAACCTTTGAATTATATAAATTAAGTTCTTCTTTTGATTAATAGAAGAAACAGTTTTATAACGATAGGATGATTCGTGACTATATTCATTAATTCATAAGTAGCTTCACGTCTGTATCCCTTATGGGGCCGGCAGAACACTTGACGTTATAAAACCATGTGATGTCACCATTGACAAATTTGAAGGCATTATAATGATGGAGAAAGACTATTGCAGTGGCAGGGGGTCAGCCTATCGCCCACAAAAACCGCCAATAAAACCACTTTCCCCTAAATTACTTTTACAGTATGCTCGGGAAGAGAAGCAGCTGGCACATTCTATGTTTTTCTTTTGCTCTCAGTCCAGCATGGAAGAAGACTTTATGTTTTAAATTTAGTGTATTTGCATAGAAATGACGTCTTAAGGTGTCTTTAAATATGAAGCAGCCACTATGCATGTCCGTGTAGTTTTAGAAAATATTCGCCAACGGTGAAGCATGCATACTGTCTAGTCTCCTCGTGGTACGATCGTTGTAACTTATGCGGTTGTGTCCATCCTTATACCATGTATGAATATATAACACATAGTTAGCATTATATTATACAAGCTGTACTGGGCGGTCTTACAAGTGCAATTTCTAATGCCGCAGGAATGTCGGGCTAAAAAAGCCTATGTGCTATTCCAGTCTGTAAACTATCACTATGCCAAATTTTATCCAAATCCGTTACGCCGTTCTGCCGTTATTGAGAACAAACATCCATACATTCATCCGTCCATCTAAACTTTCACATTTATAATATTAGTAAGAAGAAGGCCGTCTAGTTCGTAGTTAGCAAGAAGGCTAGATGGACGGATGTATGGACGTTTGTCCTAGCCTTCTTCTTAATATGTGTTATAGTATGTAAATAATTGCATTTATTTAAAGAAATTCCTACCTATGTAGGTATCATCAAAGGTATCATATGTAATGAGATGAGACAAATGTAAATAATAACTTTGCTTTGTGCGATGATTCGTCAAAATCACTTGGATCGAAAAGGGGACATACATATATTAATCAATATGTACGAAAAAAGGTGCCCTTTAATTGTACAGTTCACTTTTGAGTTTCTAATTTTTGACTCACTTGACTTGACAAGTCTTATAGCAAGCTTTAATTTATAAATAAATATCGTCAAAACAATATCAAAAGTCCAAGCTTTAATATGAATATGGAAAATGTAACATAATGTTTGCTCATGCGTAAAAAAATTATAAATTACTAGCTGCTGCCCGCGACGTCGTCTGCGTGAACGCTATGCAGCACCAAACGCACCTACGATTATAACACTGCTAGCGTGATAATATGTAGCCTATATGTTGACCCGACTTCTTAACTATCTTCATGCCAAATTTGAAGTAAATCCATGCAGTACTTTTTGAGTTTATCCCGGAAAGACAAACAGACAAAAATTCTAACTACTATATTTTTTGTTTCTGTTTCGATTGTAGATCATACCCCAAATATTCTTTTAAAAAAATATTCAATGTACAGTTTTGACTTTCCTACCATTTTATTATATGTATAGATAGATGATCAAAATGAAACATACCTACTTACTTGTGTCGACGCCCGCGGCTATGGTTTCATCATGTTGAGTAAACTCATATCGTTGGGAAGGCTTATTATATTTACCCATAAAAATATTATCTTTGTTTACGAGGCCCTGGCACAAACAATTGCTAGGCAAAACAAGTGGTTGCCAAATATACATACTTACGGAATTCACAAGTATTAGGTACTTATCATGAAAGTATTTTGTAACTTGAAATAAGAGACAGACAGAATGGCGAGAAATATAAGGGTTTTGAAACAGAATACAAAGAAACTTTGCGAAAAAAACTTGAATAAGAATCAGCAAGCATTGAAATATTTACCAAAATCTTTTCTATAGCTTATGTGCTATTCCAAGCTGTATACTATCACTATGCCAAACCAAATCCGTTGAGCCGTTCTGCCGTGATTGAGGAACAAACATCCATACATCCATCCAAACTTTACACTTACAATATTAGTAAGAAGTAAGATAAGAACCCACAATGTGAATATAGAACTTTTAACCTTATTACATTTCGCTGTTTGAGGGTTAAAAGGACCTGAAAGGACCTTTCAAGGAAATGTACCAACATAAAGATCGTGACCGTGCGAATGCACAGCATAATTCTGAAATATATTTCGTAAAGTAAATAACTACATGGACTAGAAATAAATAAAATTCCATTTGGAATATTACTTTCTAGATGAAATATGAATAAGACTTGGCTTTTTAGTGTTAATATTCTTACAACGTAATTTAAATTTCAGCATGACTTAGCATCAAACGATTCATAGGTGGAACACTTTCCATAAGAGTCTAAGGCCTTCCGCTCACGGAGCTACTCAAAAGAAACTAGTTACAAACTTAAATTACTAAGGCTGCAAACTGGACGGCAGCGACGACGAGCCGTTCTCGACCCCAGCGGATACTCGAGCGATTTGTCGCGGTTTCATACAAACTCAATACTTAATATGGTCTTAAGTTTTCACGATTCATAATTTAAATAAAACTACTTTTTAACCGGATTAATCGCGTATAATTTATATTTTACATTTTAACTCGACGTTTCGGTCGGTGTCTTTGCAGACCCCGTGGTCACGAGCGACTGAGGTGTCAGGCGTTAGATTTATAGTGGAAAAAGTTATACATCATCTCCATGTATGTCTCCGTCTTCGAGCGTAGCGTTCAGGGTTAACACAAAATGATCTGACCGTGTCTTGAGTTTCAGGTCGTGCTCTTTGTTGGATGTTTGATTTAATATCTTTGAGAATAGGGTCCCATGCTGGTGATAGTTTCCAACCATCTTCTCTGTTGAAATTAGGGTGTTTTTTAATTTCAATGGCTCTTTTGATCATTCTAGGTATGTAATGTTTCTCCCTAGATAGAACTTTCACAGAGTCAAACCTGAAATAGTGGTTGGGCTTGTCTTTGGAATGTTCACAAACTGCAGACTTGGTTACTCTTCGGTTTTTAATGTCAGCTATGTGTTCTTTAACGCGGGTTGATACACTTCTTTTAGTTTGATCAATCTTCTGACGCTCTCGCATGACGCAGCGTGTTAGTCGCCGCGCTACTGGGAACTCGAGTTTCTGCGTTTTTATTGCGAACGAAAATGAACAATCAAACTTTAAATATAAAATTTATAGAGGAGGTGGCAAAATATTCTTATATGAATCCAAAACCTTCGAAGATTCCTTTGTCCCTTTTTTTAGGATAATAATACAAGAAAATATCGTCATCATCGATGAAAGAAGTCATCATCCTCGCTCGATGTACTGGACATGTTTTTTTTTCTCATAGGTCTAATTTCCTCTTTGCGAACCGCGGGCTTTTTTAACACAAATAACAAGTTTTAAATCATATTTCACATGTAACTAACTCATAGCAGATACCAATTCACTTCATAATGGTATAATTGAGAACAGCGGTAAACAATTATTTACTTAATTTAAAAAGGGCATATCATAGGGAAATATTTCTTTTCTTTTTTAATTTTTAATCTTTTTTTTTTTGTAACGTCGCGTCGGCCGCATGGTCAGCGTCAAGTAATTACCTAATTAATCCCCACTTAAGGGCCTTCTTTATATATAATGTACACAGATATGTTTTTCTTATTTTTGTTCTTTTCTCTAATTATATATATTAAATTATTTGTCAAGACAGTTGGAATTTTTATCATTAAAAGCTTTTTATTCAACTTGCAATGTATGCATTAACAATCGAATCCGTGTACTTTATTATATTACCTAGTATATAGTAATATAATGATATTGTCGCATTCATAATAATATGATATGTACCTTTCGTTTATCATCCATCATAGGTAATACAACATAAAAGAAACAGCAACAAACCTATTGAAGGATCGGTGATATCATACTGTAGGTGTTGGTCTTCCAGAGCTTTTGCAGAGGGAAGTCACTCAACATTTGATCGCTCAGGAGCTCGGCCGTAATCCCGACCCATGGTACAGCATTTCTTCTAAGTTGTGTATTTTGAAATGATTCCCACGAATATGTTTTAAGTGGTATAATTTCTGTGTAGACACTTAGACCAAGTCCTCTTTACCAGCTATTTTAACCCATTGCTTGCATCTATAAAGTAAAATGATTAAAGCACATCAATACCGTTAATGCAAATACCTTTTTTTTCTATTTGTGGTAGCTTAGTCGCTGAACTGATTTAAATGTGGAGTAAGTTTAAAAGGGGAACTTGCTTAAAAAATTGAGGATAAATAAACATTTTTTTATGATTTTAGACTAAATAAACTTTTATTATAAATGGAACTGACAGAAAAAATAATTAATCGATAGTCGATAAAAATTGCACTGCACTGGCGTTGACGTAAAATATATGAATTTATTTAAAATATTTTTTGAAATTGAATAAATTCCATATGAGATTCATTGACTTAGAGTGTATTAAAATTCGTAAATGAACTAACCGATTTTCATCCAGTAGAAATTGAGCCGTAAATGTTCGCTTTTTGTCTTCCACCCGACTTGTTCTCAGTCCACTTATCTTGTATCGGCATCTTTATTAAAAACATATCACTGCACAGGTTTACAGATCATTGTACATGAAAACAATGCAAATTTGGCTGTAATTTTAATTTTTCATTAATTCAAAACAAATCAACAAACCACGAAGTAAACCGACATTGTAGGATTGCAATCTTTCAAAAATGGACGCCAAAGATGGCGTTTGTACGTATTGTACAGCTAAAATAAGAGAGTCAGAGATATCATAGCAACCAAAGCAACCATTTCAATTGACACTTACTTCCCCACTTTGATGGATTCTGTCGCCATTAAAGATTCCATGCGTTTCATACTACCTTTGGTTTTATATTAGGTTGCGGCAGACTGGTCGAGACTGCAGACACATGAGAAACTGTTATGACGCGTCCCCGTAACCATTGCATAACAAAATAATGATTTATCTTAGTAAATAAATAAATGGATATGTTTTGGCATGTTTTGGTTTTATGATGAACTAGTTTTTTTCAGTAGCCACTGCTCCATTTTTGATAACGTCGTCATTGATCGAGGCAACATAACTAATATAATTTTTTACTTACCTGTATATCAACCCTTACATGACAATTTCACCACTTCATTCCCAATACTTACACTACAGCAGTGCATGAAGAAATCGATAATAAAAAAAGTAAAGAATCCGAGGCAGTCGATTTCGCATCACTCACAAGAGAGCCCCTTAGACTATGTCTTGTGGGGTCTTCTTAAGTCGCAGGACTAAGTATGCAAATAAGCCACAAGCACAGTGGCCCACGCCATCGGTCAAATTTAGCCTGCTTTATGCGCCAGAGTCACGGAAAATTGGACATTTCGGATTCGCTCCACCCAGAGAAGTCGTGGTGGACAATTGAATGACATTATATTCCATACATAATGGTACCGAAAAAAAAAATCGATGGCACACTTTGTCAAATTTCAATTTAAAATAGGACGCTCTTAATGAAAGACCCTATAGAAACATGATCAATATAGCGATATATTAGCTTAGAAGTGACCTAATCCTCATTGGTAGATAAGTAAACAGATAAACTCTCATTTCTATTATTTTCTTTCTAATAAAAAGCATTCAGTCAATATTTGCTACTTAATACGAAATCTGTATATCTTAACACATTAGAGACTACAGCAGTAGAAATTTATTAGAAATTAATCACCCATCTAATACAAGAAATGCACAAAAATATAGGAGTTTCATGACGCAGTTTTTCTACCATAAACGTCGTCTAGGCCAAAAATGGCCCTGATTTTGAGATTCTTTTCTCAAAATTTAATACACTCTTATTTCCTTTTGCTCAATTTATTAGGTACTTTGCCATGCGATATTAACAAAATTAAAGATTAAGGGGAAAATTTAAAACATTATATTATTAACAAACATTTACTGACTCGCCTCATCGTACCGTAAATCTTACATTAAAACCCTCACTTATATAATTCTTTTTAACTCCTTTCTCCAAAAGAGTCTGTGAAGCTTTAACTTGCGCTTTATTTGGGTAAATCTTTGCTTTTGAATCGAAGGTGCCCATTAAGGCGATCCCAACGCTATCCTTGTTATGTCCTTTAGTGTGGTTGCCAGTGTAGAGCCACCCACGGCCCTCGTAGATTGTACCATCTCCGCCAACCAGAAAGTTGTAATTTATATCTTTTGATCCTTGCGAAATATTTTTGTCTCGTAATTTGCGTATACGGGCTATGCATTGATTCTGAAATTTTACCAATTAGTTTTCGTTAAACAAACTGACACATTTAGCTCTAAATTTAGCTTTTGTTATGAACAGCACAGAACGGGAGTATGGGGTATCCTAGAACCTATACACCCATACCGAAGCCAGCATAGGAAAGTTCCTAAACTGGATCAGCTTGGACTCGAGCCCAGAAACTCTCATGCTAGACGCGAACACTCTACAAATACTCCTCTTGCAAGCTTATTTCCTATTCCGTGTAGGGTAATATACAACCATATACTATTTCAATACGTGAACGATAAAGGTCCTATTTATTACGAAAATATTACAAAAAGTCTTATCTACTTTAACCAAGCATATACGGAACAAAAACATTTGAAAATTAAATAAAACAAAAAACGACTGACGCTCGTGACCTCAGGATCTGCAAAGACACCGAAACGTTGAGTTTAAATTTTGATTGAGATAAAACCGGTTAAAAAGTGTTTTATTTAAAAGTATGAATCGCGAAAAATTAAGACAATATTATTTGGAATTTATTATTAATTAGACGACACGGGCAAAAATATTCTTTTTAAAAGACGTTTTCAAAAGCAAATAAAGATGTTTCGACTCAACGTACTTTATCGGTTTCAGTGCAGACTCAAAGGAAGCGAAGCTCGTGATATGAGATACCAAATTAGCGAACTAGGGGGAACCTAGGATATAACACAGGTCATAATGCGCACTTTTCAGGAGTTGGCATGGCAGATAAACATACAGTATAAAAAAGTAAATTATGTGGTCGCAAGAAAAACTTTTGAAATTCGAGGACGTGATAGTTTGAGATCATACATGAAGAGAAAAAATATAATAAAATATAAATATTAATTATTTACTAAGTAAACTTAACCGAAACTTAAAGAATTGATTACGCAACGAATCGTTACATTATAGTGCGGTCGGTGGGAGTTTGCGTTCCTGACAGCTGTCAAAATCATAGCTTTTTTACCCCTTCGAATCGGAAATAAACTTTATTCAGTGGACATAAGGAGCTGTCAGGAACGCATTCTCGCAACGGCCGCACTCTAGTGTTGGCAGCGATCCGCGTGCCAGGTCACGTGCCGCGATTGACTCAGGCGTAAGTAAAGTAAATAGTAAGAAAACTTTATTTGTTTATAGGAAAGTCTAGTGAAAAATTAAGTACCTACTTTTACTACATAATTATGACCAGAATCGAGTTCAAAGTGCTCTCCTTCGGTATCTAGTCACCAGTTACCCTGTATAATGCAAGGCTACCTACAGAATGCAACTATGTTTTAAGTGTCATATTTTATGACAAGTTTAATTCATTAATTATGAAAAATTTCTTACCATTTCGGAACAATTTCGGGTTCCACTGTGATGTACAAAAACATATGGTACGGGATGTTTTAATTTACGCAAACCAAGCCGAGCTGAAGCTCCAAGCCATTTGGATCGTGGTACTATTTTGATTTCTCCTGAAAATTAAAGAAAATATGCGTTTTTATACCGTCAAATGAAAAAGGTAGGATCTAATGAAACCCGATTAAACCGGATACTAGAAATGCTAGCGTCCACAGGTTACTAAAGAAATATTGTCTCTTCGGTGATTTTGTCGTGTAGGATCGGCGCAGAATTATCCTATTGACCCTGGATAAGCATATAGCTACCGACCACCTTTCATATGAAATTTGCTGCCACAGTTGGGCAACGATGTGTCCCAGCAATATCCTATGAACCTCATCCTCACGTACCGTCAAGTGAGATAGAGGCCGTACGCGTGTTAAGTCACCGATAAAAAAAAGAGAATGTTATAGTAGCAATACTTTATGAATATCAAATAATTAATGGAATGCATTCTAGACCCTATTGTCCGTTACCAACAGTTGTGATGATGATAGTAAGACGCATAGCTCTGCAGTAGGTTCCTTGCAAGGAGTTGTGATGATGATGGACAGTGGCATATCCCTGCAATAGGCTCATTACAAGGAGTTGCGATGATGATGGAAAGAGGCATATTAGTGCAAAAAGGATGAGTTGTGATAATGATGAAAGGAGCCAGAACCTGCTCCATACATTTCTGGGCCACGGTGTTAACAACTTGACATTTGCTTTTTTTTATTTAAAATATAACCATGTTTCATCACCGAAATTTTCAAGATAAACCAGTGTTGAGGAATTGAGATATCCATAATTTTGTCTATAGGTATACACAGAAGTTAAGTGAGCTTAGAATCACTTTCGAAAGCTATTCTTTTTCTTATTGTTGAGATCTATAAATGAATTATTGCCTAAAGCTGCACAGCGACCAAACGCAATGCCGCAATTAATACAGCGATCCATGTCGAAATGCAAAATCAGAAGTCCAATTACAAAAACTAAAAATCTTCGTATAATGCGGGTTCTCGGGATCCAGTAGGCAAGCACAAAATACATAGTCGTTTATAGAAGAATCGTGAAGTCCGTATGAATAGCTGAAGTCGTTAAAAATAGAAAAAACCATGAAAATACTCAAGCGCAAGGAAAGAAACCAAACAAACGAGTGCACACATAGATCGATTGACTTACTGAACGAGTCAATTATCATAGTTTCGTTCTTCATTCACTCAGTATTGCCAAACTTAATAAACAATTTCGCCTATTATAATTACAAAATAATTATTTAAAATAAAACTAACGCGGTTAGTTTACATTCATTTAACCTTATAATGATTCTCATTTATTATTTCTTCAATTTTACTCAGCGTATTTTCAATTATATTACGAGTTATTCATCTATACTAAAAAACACATGACAGCGATTTACATATCTTGAATTAACTTGTTTCCTCCTCACTACATTTTTAGGGGTTTTACGTATTTTGAATAAGGATAAAATAAGCTATGTTTTTAGACCAAAGTCAACCTGTTAACCCTGTGGCCCAGGCTTACTCAGTTTCCTTTATTTAAATAAACTGGTAACTAAATCGGTACTAACGTAAGTGGGTCGCATCTTCACCATTCCTTCCAAATTGTGGCCAATCGCTAATTAATTTTAAGGCTTTTTTCCCTAGGGTTTTTTTCGCAGGATTTATTTTATATTTTTTTGACACTTTGTTTAGCTGAACTCCTTCGTCCAATATCTGTTGAAGGGCAATCATTTGTGAATCCGTTGGACTGTTTGTATCAAATGTTCCCACAAGGGCGAAGGTGTAAGTATCTTTATCACGACCTTTAGACGATACGAGGTAATCCCAACCGCGACCTTCGTAGACTATTCCGTCGCCGCCGACTAAAAAATTGTAAGCTATGTCGTCCAGGCCTTGTGATTCAATATTGAGCGTTTGCAGGGAACGTACTATTTTCATGCACGCCGACTGAAAAATGATAATAAATCTATTAAATCTAAAGTATTTAACTTTAAACAAATATTCCTAATATTCAATTCCTGCAATTCAATTAAATACAGTTAAGTGTTTATTTACTGTTTCAGATCGCTTGTAAATACATTCAAGTTTAAGTAAAAACTAATTGTTTAAATTTCCCAGTCACAACATCATACTTAAAATGACTTAGTTAACGAGTTCAATCAAAATTCAAATAGTTAATGATATTTACACGTTTGAGGCATAATTCCGTTTCTGTTTCCGTTACAATGATATTCGAAATTGGGGTCGCAGCCGTCTTTGGCTTTCGCTTAGGCGTCCGAGCGAGCCAATCATCTCGCTTCAGTAATCTCAGTACAACTGAAAATTTAAGATTTAATAATTACATGCTTTAATCATTATTGCTTCCATACTGGACTGGGAGCGAAAGAAAAACGTAGAATGTGCCAGCTGCTTCTCTTCCCGGGCATACTGTAAAAGTCAGTTAAGGGACAGAGGTTTTAAAGGCGTTTTTGTGGGCGATAGGCTGACCCCCTGTCACTGCAATAGTCTCTCTCCATCATTATAATACCTCAAAATTTATCAAATGTGACATCAGATGGTTTTATAACCTCTGTTGTTCTGCCTACCCCATAAGAGATACAGGCGTGACGTTATGTATGTATGTGTCATTACCATGGAATTAATAGTACTTATTAATTCCATGGTCATTACATCGATACTTAGTAATCTTACCACGCCGGATCAGCTTAGGCTACTTACACATGCTCATTTCAAGCACGAAAGCATGCTTTAATTGAGCACTTGCTACAAGGTAGTGTGTCGGAATGTTGTACGCTCGTGAATCGATAGGCTTGCGATTTTTGAGCATGCTATGAGCGGCGCGGGAAGTGGCGTGTTTTAAGCGCGTCTTAACAGGTTTGCTTTTTGAGGATGCTGGTATCGATCAGTCGTTCATACTTAAATATAAAAGCGTACTTAAAACTAGCATGCTTATTGTACAGTACAGTTACAGTAGCATTACCGCCCCTGTATTATGAGTGTCTTAACAGGTGAGTAATCCGGACTTGGTCCTAGAACCCTTTGAGGGTCTGCCTACCTGGCGACCACCATTCCTATAAACACTGCCGCTAAATATCAAAGCTTGGGTGACGTTATGTGCATAGTTTGTCAAACGTTACATTCATTATTTTACTCGAGCTAGAGATATTAACAGGGCTGGGTGTGCCATGGGGATAGATTGGTATTCAATGACTTACCACCCCTACAACATTATTGAAATCAATGTTAGGTACTCAATGTGTATAAAAATGTTCAGCGCCCTACCAAACCGATTTAAATCTTTGTCGATAAATAAATTTAAAATTTAAATAAAAAAATATATGATTCTTCCTATTTGAAGAATAAGAAGTAATTAAATTTATATTTAATGACAGTGTAACTACCTTTTTATCTGATTAAAATAATATTGCATGCTGGTGACCAGTTTTGTATGTAGGACATTAGGTATTTAAAACGGCGTAAGTACTTGTTCTTACGCATTTCTAATGATTGTTATAACTCTTTATAATACTACCTTCTAGCTATGTTAATATACTTAGATATATTTTATCGTCCGACTTCAAATAGATACAGGTTCTCAATTTCTTTATTTTTGTATGTTACCAACGCGATCATTTCGTCACATACTGACCTACTTTGATTTGATTACAAGCAATCATCTTTTTATTTCTTTAATAAGACCATTTGATTATTTATGGGACAGCTTTTCAATAGATAAATAGAATATGTACCAATATTATTGCATAATTTTACGTTTGATGTGTTTCATATTTGCCACCAGGTCCTTTACTATCAGGTGAGATCGAGTTCATACGTGGGTTGAGTATCTCATAACAAAAATCTTCTTTATACCCTGTTTAGAACCTGAACGGATTGTATTAAAAAAATCATATCTTAATCAGCAATATTAATAATACGTACTCCTCTCCTTCCCCTGTACAGCGTCTTCTTTATTTCGTACGTATCGCGGCCACTTTTGTATAACTTCAACAACTTCTTCTCCTGGACTTTGTGAATCTGCAAAGTGACTATGTGGATATAACTTGTAGTCTTTTGAAAGTTTTTGATTCGCAACTCCTTGTCTTATTAATTTCTGAAGGGCATCCATTTGCTGTGGTGTAGGAGGATCTGAGGTAAAGGTGCCCATCAGAGCAATCCCAAAGTTCTCTTTGTTATAGCCTTTAGTGTGCGCTCCAACGTAATTCCAACCGCGGCCTTCATAAATTGTGCCATCATTGCCAATCAAAAAATTATAACCAATATCATCCCAACCATTTGATTCCATATGAAACGTTTGAATCTGACGAACGAACTTTTTGCAATCGCCCTGTAATATAGACGCAATGGGGTAATTGTCGATAAGTGCACCACATAAACAGTTTTACAAGACAATTCTTTTCTACTAAGTATTTACTTTCGAAGGTGTCAGGTTTCTGGATCTTATAGTCGAAAAAAGCTAAACCAATTTTCCAGTGATTTTCAGTAATAAAATAAAAGGAGACACACTGTATTTTACAGTTATCGGTCTGGACCACGTCTGGACGGTCTAGCTATAGGTTCAGATAAGAAAAAAAACCGTTTTAGCATATAAAATGCCGAAACTCAAACTGTGGTAAGTAGATACTTTTCCATCAAATTGTAAATTTCTTAAATTAATGCATGATTGCATGTTGATAGAACTACGTACAATTACGTTGACTATGCCTTGTAGTTGTCTCTTGTTACATTTAATTAACCTGATGTTGAATTCTTATAATTGGTATCGAATATCTGTTGGCGCAACAAATTAGAAGTCCAGCGTTGACTATATTCCAATCGTCAACCGTTATATTAAAATCACGTTTCTTGTACGGGCGTTGGATAACTACACTAAACAGAAAGTATTAATTTCGTAGCATTATTTGCTTGCGGATTGAGATTGATATTGAAAAACTACCGTAAAACGGGATGTAGTCTCAGTAAATATATATTTTAAAATAAATAATAATAAATATATATTTCTGACACTCACACAACATTATCTAGCCCAAATTAAGTTTCTTAAAGAACTTGTGTTATGGATACTAGATAACTGATATACTTAAGAAATATATAAACATACTAGCTGACCCGGCAAACGTTGTTTTGCCATATAAATAAAAAAAAAATAGATGTTGGCCGATTCTCATTGATACCGGATAAGCACAAAAAATTTCATCAAAATCGGTCAAGCCGTTTCGGAGGAGTATGGCAACGAAAACTGTGACACGAGAATTTTATAAGTATATTAGACATATTGAATAAATACATATTTAGAATACATATTTTAGATTTTAGAATAAACTTAAATAAGCATATATAAACATCCATGACTTGACGGCTAATATCTGTGTTATCGTTCATCACACCGATATCCGCCGCCGCCGGGATTCGAACCCAGGACCTCTGGCATAGAAGGCAATGTATGTTAACATTACACCATATTTTCTAAGTAAGCAGTACATATTAAGTATATGTAGTCATTGGTACGTTACTCTTTTCTCGTATACATTAGTCGTCAGGGTTGGTTAGAAGCCATTTTGGAAAACTGAGACATCTATCAACCAGCACTGGGCCATCTTGGTGGCTTAAGGCCTAGCCCCTTCGTCACCTGGGACAGAGATTCATAGCCCAGCAGTGAGCTCTTTACAAAGAGTTGTGATGGTGATAATATGATAGCAGAATGTTTATACAGGGTGTCCCAGAAACGATTCAGAATCTACATTAGAAAGGAGAAAGACAAATGTGGATTTACCATTTTAGTTATTTTATCTGTTAACTAAAAAATTTTTAGGTAGCTAGGTAGGTACCTACGAAATATATTAAAGAGAGACAGATGTGTTAATTATGTGGTTCAGTCATTATTTTTTTATTATTTTGCCACAAAAGATATCTGGAACCTTTATTTTAACCAGAACAGGACCAGTGGCAATTCCTAGGTAGCATGACCAAAATTGATTTTTCTAAGATTTGGTTTCGAAAAAGGGCTACTATTGTACTATTTTAAAAAGGTCAGTAATTAAACATATTTTTTAAGATTATATGCACTTTCACAATGCCATACATTTCTTATTCACAGTATATTGTTTAACTTTAGTCGAGTTTTTCGAAATGAAATAAATTAAGAATGGTTCACTCTTTTTCTTAGCATAGGGTTCTAGAAACTATCAAAATTATTACTACATTATCTCATGTGACTAATAAAGATAGATCTAGTAAAAATAAAACGTGCGTTAATTTTTTTTTATTGCAGTTGTAGGCAAAAAAGGACCAAAAAGTGGAAATTCCTCAAAAAATCACAAAAGTGGTACCTAATATCTCGAAAACCAGAGAACTTTTACAGAACCTGTTTTAATGTTATCTGATAGGCCTTAGGTCCATTGTTATGGAAACGTGTCGTTTCTGGGACACCCTGTAGATAGAGCAAAATATGATATTTACGATTGTGGCACAGGTTCTTGTGGCTGTATGGTGAACGATGACCCCCTGAGCTGGGAGTTCTAAACGATCCAAGTCATGCAAAGGCGGATGGGCAGTCCATTCTTCCCGAGGAATCACTCTTAAGTGTTCTGAAATTATCGTCAGTTATAACAACCTTCACTACACAAAGTTTTTGTTAATAGAAAAATAAATGAGATCCACTATTTTTTGTTTATTTACGACTAATTTCAGGTCTGTTCTTTTTAGGTGACAAATAAATTTCCTTCAAATTCCTTTTCAAATTTGTCATAGAATCTGACTACAATTTAATTTATAATAAAATTTATAATAAAATGAAATGAATAATAAAAATAATAAACAATAAAATAAAATAACTCGATGTTCTTAATACTTAATTTAATATAAGATATACCTATAAAAAAACATAATAGGTACATTAATAACGAATACGTCTATTAAACTTGCACTAAAGTTAAATAATGTTTTTTCAGTTTTAATTTAAATGAGTTCAGCGAAGAGCAGATTTTATTTCATAAGGAAGCTTATTATGAAATAAAATACATTCTCTTACAGAGAATGACTTATTAAAGCAGTGCGCTTTATGAAGAGGAGTGCTAAGCATGTATTGAAATTATCAGCACTTCGTAATCTTCGTAAAAAGTTCGTGGTCTTCTGTCGTGTATATCCGTTTTCTAGTAACACAAGCTTATGCGCTTAATTTATCCCTAAGTGTCACGATGTGAATAAATGTAAAACAATAATTATGGTACATACACACATAACTTCACGCCTGTATACCTTATGGCTTATGGGGTAGGCAGAACACCAGAGGTTATAAGACCATCTAGTGTCACATTTGACTTTGGAGTTATTATAATGATGGATAGAGACAGCAGTGACAGAGGGTCAGCTCAGTAAAAATTCCAATAAAAGTTCTGTCTCTTAATTGACTTTTACAGTATGCCCGGGAAGAGAAGCAGCTGGTACATTCTATGTTTTGCTTTCGCTCCCAGTCCAGCATGGAAGCAATTATTATAGTGAAATATTCGTTTTACATCACACGCCTTAACTATTCGATATACCTACGACCTACTTCAGAATACTGCTGATGACGCGCTTTGCAAACCATTGTGAAGTTCTGTCTACATTGTTGTATCATATATCGTCTTCTTCATGGTTTAGGTATACATCTAAGGATTTTGTTTATTTCTCTATTGTATGAACGTAAGCATTTCTTGATACATATGCCTGCCCGACCTGCCTAATCGGCAGAAAGGTATGCAACTGCACAATTACTCGCTGTTTTAGTTTATGTAGTAAATATATATTTATAAAATTCACACCATATTATCTAGCTAGCCGATATTAAGTTTCTTATACAAGTCATGCAAGTAACAAGAGTAGAATAGAACATATGAGGATCTGTTTTGTTATGGTGCGTACAGATGGTGCGTACACCTCCAAATACGCAACGTGCGCAGATTGTTACATTACTAGTTCCATTACATCAATCTGTACGCACCATAAAATCTAAAACAAGTTTAGTTTCATTGTTTATTTGACCTTCTTGGGAATATTTAGACCTCACAAAGAACGGGCGCTCAAGAAGGTCATTAAAGATAAAATACTTAATAAAATAAAATAATAATTTTATTCTAAAACCCATTGGCAACTTATTTGGTATCGATATAATACTCATTACTATTACCTATCGTATTAAACCAATTCCATAAATATATTCTTAGTAGGTATATGATGGTTTTTGAATTAAGTTCATTAGGTTTTTTTTAGATAGTTATGTAAGGCATTGAATGTTTCGTTTTAATCAAAGAGCTTGTTCTGCAGTATTAGTAAAAGCAGATATTTTTTTTGGCTACAACTCTAGTGTTAAATTGGACGGCCGATTTATAATATTGGCCTTTTTTGAATCCCTATTCTTAGTAAGTCCTTTTAAAAGACCTCTATAAAACATAAGTTTAGAAAGAAGTGATTACCTACATCTAAGTAATAACAACTTATTTCTATTTTCTTAAAAACAGTGCTACTTAACAATTTGTTTTCTTTCATTAATCCGGTAAATAAACGAAATAAAACAGATTATTCGTTACAGATGCCTTCCAAGGTCCACACACCTTATTTCATAATGACCCCAAGCGGAGAAAGGCTTAAAGTTATGTATGTGTGTTTACGATTAATAGAAGGTACTCACTGTGGTCACCGTAGTACTCAGGGTACTCACGAGTTTGGTCGAAGTCATGTGGTAGTTGGAACATATGGTTATTTGGATTTTCCTGCATTTTATCAGCAGGTTCAGCAAACGAAGTAGCTTTTTCGTACAATAAAGCAAATAGTCCTTTAATAAACTCTGATATGACTCCAAAATCCATCTGTCCAGTGTCAAGTCGTAATCCTGCAATTATAACGTTAACTAGCTTTTGCCCGCAACTTCGTACGCGCATAAACATTGTTTATATTTAACACAAACAGTCATTGAAGAACCTTTATATCAAGTACTTATTACATCCATGCACTGAAGAAATAATTGTTCATACAAACAAAAAATTCCAATATTTCGTGTTCCCGTGGGAATGGCGGGAACTTCTTTCACAACACTAACAGTTACTCACTGGGGAACCTTTATACTAAGTATCACATCTGTGCACTCATGGAATTTTTTTTTTCATACAAACTATAAATCGAATATTTCCCGTTCCCGTGGGAATTCCTTTCATAGCACAACTAGTCACTTTTTGAAGAACCTTCATGCCAAGTATCACAACCATACACTCAAGGAATAAGATTTTTCACACAAACTAAAAAGTCCAACCCCTTCCCGTGGGAATTTCGGGAATTCCTTACATAATACAAACAGACACTTATTGAGGAACCTTCATACCAAGTATCACATCCGCGCACTTAAGGAATAATTGTTTTTCATACAAACTAAAACATCATATATTTCTTGTTCCCGTCGGAATTTTGGGAATTGCTTTCATAACACAACCAGTAATTTTTTGAAGAACCTTTATGCCAAGTATCATATCCGTGCACTCAAGGAATAAGATTTTTCATACAAACTAAAAAGTCCAATTATTCCCGTTCCCGTGGGAATCTCGGGAATTCCTTCCTTAGTGCACCCCTACATCCCCTAAAGAATGTATGTTCCAATTTTCAGCTCTCTACGCCTAGTAGTTACGGCTGTACGTTGTCTGTCAGTAACGGAACAGTTTTATATATATTGATTACTAGCTGACCCATATAAATAAAAAAAAAATAGATGTTGGCCGATTCTCATAGATACCGGATAAGCACAAAAAAATTCATCAAAATCGGTCAGGAGGAGTATGGCAACGAAAACTGTGACACGAGAATTTTATATATTAGATTATGGCTAACTCAAAACAATTAGGATTTATATTGAAAACTCTTGCGAATCCTTGAAATGGAAAATAAATGTGCCCTTTTCAAGTAGTAAACTCTATGACGGGAGCCACTTTAAACCACCTGGATACGGGTGTGACAACACCAATCGATCGATGTAAGAATGGATTAAGTAGTCGAAGTCGATTAATAATCATTAGGTACTAGACCAATCCAATCAGAATAAACTGGTCAGATTGACTGGTCTGGTAGCACACTTATATGTATATATTCACTGGGCTCCCCAATCACTGGTGACCCACAAGAAGCACATTTAGTTGTCGGGTAGAGATCGCTCACTAGCGATAAGGCCGCTTATTCATTCATTGTTTTTTTTTTTATTTATTGTTCTTTTTTTCTCTTTTTTGTACCTATATGTACAGTGAAGGGTAAATAAGCCCAGATTTGGCCAATCTGCATAATTATGCATGAGAGCATATATGAAAACTTCGAAACAACCAGCCGCAAATGTTAATTTTTTTCTAATAATCTGCTCCAATTTTAGTGACATATTTTTGGTGTGGAATTGGGTAAAGCATGTAATAATAGTACAAAACTAATTGAAAAGATGTGTGAAATAAAATCGGAAAATTTAAAGTCTCAGTCAAAGTAAAGCAAAAATGTTATAATAACTAATGTTCTTGGATTTGGGAGAACTGAGTCGAAATTAAAGTTACTAGGTACCTATTATACATTTAATGGATATGTAACTAGACTTTTTAATTCATAAAATCAAAAAATAAATTCGACATTTTCTGAAGTTTTAGTTGTGCTGTAGATTTTAAGTGACCACCTACATTTTTTTGAATAAACGCTATAACTCAAATATCTCAATAATTGTTCAGTTCTGCATAGCAGTATTCATACAAAAAAAATGGTACAAATGGCCAGGACTTTAACCCTTAAAAGGATTATGCTCTATAACAGTTACACTGTGTATATAACTGCATATAAATAATTCGTGATCTATTTTATTGTGATTAACTGATAAGTGGTATTCCTACAATAAATAAATTAAGTGTATATGGGTAGGTACTTACTCTCCATTGCTATCTTCAAGATTAAAAAAATATTAGGTACCTAATTTACCATTTGGACCGCATATTTCATATAGAGGTGAAAGAAGGTCACAGGTGCTCTGCTCGGTTTACTCTTGGCAGAATATTTAGTATTTATAGCTTGCCTGTCGTGATATGTTCCTCAGTCCTCCTAAACTAAACTGTGGGTTCGCTGTCAGCTGTTTGCTCAACTCACTGTATGGTCAAGATAGGCAATGAAGCAGTAATCACTGAACATCAACTAGAACACACACTTGTTTACTGTGCATATTTTAACATTCAATATTGAAATGTTGGAAAAATATTTAAAATTGTTTAAAAAGAATTAAATCTTTGACTACCCTTACACATTCTATGGAAGAATGCCCTTTTACACATTGATACTGTAATTTTTGTTCATATTTTTATGATATGTTAATAGCATTAATTATTTATGAATTTAATTAAGTGATATAATAATAAATGTTATTCAAAATGAACCATCATTGCAGTTCATGGATATGCTACTATAATATATGAATGAAGGTTTCTTAAACAAAAATATCAATGTACAAAATCTACTTTAAAATTTATTTATAAAAAGGGTGTATTACATACATTATCAAAAATTCCTTAGGTTTGCAAAATAAAATTCAAGTAAAACTTAAACAGATTAAATAAACTTTGTACATGTCTCTTATGAAAAAAGTTATGCTAGACCCTAGCTACTTATAAAACACTTCCAAAAAGTCTACCTATAAAATAAAAACTCTAAATTTGGAATAAACTCCTTTTCGATAAAACTTACACTTAGTGCTAATAAAATCTTTAAAAAAATAATTTAACAATTTTAACTTTAAAAAAGATAAATTTGAACTTCACACTTATTGAAAATACAATAAAATGACTAAGCTCGTAGTAAAATTGATAGATTTTAAACTTATCTCTAACATATGTATTCTACCAAATGTATTATAACATTGTAACTTATTTAAATATCTTCTGAATTTTGCAGGGTCAATATACCCTGGTATTCCATCTCCTTATACATAATATCTTGATTCAGTGTATGTAAAATTTCTTGGAATCGTTGACGAAGAGCAGCATTTTCCATCCCTGCTATTTCATTTTTAGTTCTTTGCCTTCTTTGCTTGAGTTCTTCTATCTCAGTTTTCAATTGCTCGACTCTGAGAGTCATGTTGTCCTTAGACTCATCTCGAGAGTGATATTCACTGTCATCTTCAGAGGACTCTCCTCCAGCCTTAGAAGTTGAAGGTATTGGATTATCTGGATTGTCCACATGAGCATATGCCTTAGTTTTCTGGAACATATTAGAATCAAATTCAATGGGCAATTGACTTTTCTTAGAAGGTACATTCAAGAAGCCTTGCACTGAACTATTATCATTATCAGATGTTCTGCTGTCAAAATTAGAATAGTCTTCTGTTTCAATGTTGACATTGTCTTCTTCTTCACTATCACTTACAGCACCACCAAATATATCAACTACATTTGATGGTTCTGGATTTTCTGATTTAGGCTGTGGTTCGCGCTTGGTACTTTTTTCATGTTTGGTTTTTTTCTCTGGTTTGACAATTGTGGATGGGGCTGGTTTTGATGCATGCTCATCTTCTTCATGGAAAAGTTCCCATGTGAAACTAACAGCTTCATTGTCAGCTCGCAACAAGCGTTTCACCTCTTTCTCAATCTCAGGTGCTTCAACACACTTCTTCTTCAAAGTCTTTCTGAATCTACGTTTTCGAATATTCTTAGTGGGAGGGGTTAATCCATGCGGAAAAAGAAACTTTTTTTCAACCTTATATGGATCACGCTTTTTATTTTTGGAGTGAGATTCTTCTTCCACATTTGGTTGATCAGGCTCTTCTTTGCAAATCATAATTTGACAAATGTCTGCTGTTTTGTAGAAATTCTTTCTATCAATTGTCTTGAGTGATTCAACAATAGTAGGTAAATCAACAATTTTTGCATGCATCAACCAGTGGTCAAACCTAACTTCCCCATGACGAGCATCCTTGTCGATATCTATTGTCAATCTATTCTTTAAGTTCTCACCAGTACGGAGGACTTCTCTTAGAACTTTGGCAGGTTCTTCGGGAAGTCTCAGTGCTAACTGCGCCTCCAACTCCACAGGATATTCAGGATCTCGTTTATCTTTATTCATTTTAGAATCTTCTTTCAATTAGTACACCAGTACACAATAGAATGGAAGTTCCACAAATGACTTAGCGTCGCGCCGATATTGATTTTGTAACCAACACGAGAGTAATTGATTTCGATATTAGACCACTTTCATAGTAGTATTAAGATGTATTTTTGGTTGCAATGAACTGGAGTTACTTTGTTAACCCGACGACGACGTGTTCACAGCGCAGTTACAAACAACAATTTCCATATTGATCGCGAACACAGACAGAACATTATTTTTGTTTCGTTTTGCATAGCCAACAAAGATAGATAAATAAATATTATAGAACTAAGAACACACACATAAGTTAAGTTCTATAAATTGAGCTAAACCGAGACTTTAGCGACATCTATTGATCTGTTACGAAATATTTTATTAGGGTCGAAAAGCTAAGGGTATTTTAATATGTTTATGGTTATTGTTTGGTTTAAAATATTACAATAATTAAATGGTCAAATATGAAGTGTATTTTATATTTGACCATTTAATTATTGTAATATTTTAAACCAAACTAAAATATAAATTAATAATAACCAAAAAAACAATTTCTGAATAATAATAATTATAAGTAAAACCCTTGAAAAAGGAGATAAAAAATGAAAATATAAATAATAATAAATAATCTTTATTTGCCAGTACGTGCGTAGTCAAGCTGATATGATTTTATGCAGTGAATTATTAAGAAATAATCAAATATATTTTTTACAATCCCGTATTTAGATTCGAACATACAAAAAAGTTAAATTAAACCATTTTCTGTTGATATTTAATTTAAAATTATAATCCACGCCATCTAGGGGTGTATGTCACAGACAGAGTAAGCTAAGTCAACCAAAATTCTATCTATATATCTACGTCTAGAGATGGCGCTACTGTATTCAGTACCCATATGACCCATTCCGTTTATGAATTATTTATTTATTTACCTTAATCTGAAGACAGGCGGTTTAAGTACATAACCGTTAAAAAACTTTATTATCAAGGTATGAAGTAATTGATAATACAAGAAGTCTAAAGTAAAACTATACCTACCTAAGTATCTTTGTAATTTCTGCACCCTACTACAAATTGACATTCGTTTGTTAAACTCTTCATTCGTATGTCAAACATCATAGGTACATAGTCATATTACACATTTGGGTTTCACAATTTCTATGGTTTTTCGGGATTTTGGTCACATAAATAACTACTATGTTATATTCCTACATAGGCAGCATACTGGAATATTATGGCGTAGTAAAAAGGATGAATTTTACTGTCTATGTGTAAAACAATAACCGTAAGCGTACTATTTAGTCCTATGTCAGCATTGCGTTAAATGAATGAAATATATTGTATAAAAAGAGATATTTTTATTTAGATATTTGTATGAAGACTGCCTAGGTACATACCTACCTATAAACCTGCTAAGTTGTTAATCGTACACCAAGGAATTAAAACAAAAACCGGGAAATATCAATGTTATTAGGAACAAAAACTACAAAACCCGAATGCGAAAAAAATATTGCGCACATCGCAGTTTTAACTAAAAAGCATAAAACAAGCATTAAGACTCTGAGCTTTTCATTTATTATTGTAAAAAATACTAACAGCACGACGAGACAATCTTCAAGATATACAGGGTGACTTGTGGGTCACTTTTAAAATTCAAGGATGTGATAGTTTGAGATCATACATGAAGAGGACAAATATAACAAAAAAATATATATTAATTATTTACCGAGTAAACTTAACAGAAAGTTAAAGGATTAATTACGCAACGCATGGTTACGCTAGCGTTGGCGGCATGCCGCGTGCCAGGTCACGTGCCGCGATTGACTCAGTTGTATGTAAAGTAAATAGTAACATAGTAGTAGTATTTATTTATAGAGAATTCTAGTGAAAAATTGAGTACCTACTTTTATTAAATTACATAAAAATGATCAGAATCGAGTACAGAGTGCTGTCCTTCAGAATCTAAAATTTGTTACCAGGTAAAAAATGGAAAAAATAACGTAATTAGTCGCGACACCATAAGAAAGACATGACCACTTTCAATTTCCCCATCAATGCCAGCAGATAATACCTAGTTAACACTTTATCTTCTACAAAATACAAGTAAATAACCTAAGTAGTTGTAATTCTTTTATCTCTCAATACCTTTTTTCTGATGTGCATAAAACGAAGCCTAGGTAGGTATACCAGATCAGAAAAGTTTAAGTTTTAACTACGTTGTTTGATTGTATTTTACCTAATATTTCTACTTCAAGCTTATTCTCGTTGAAAAGATTTAGGTAACTTAATTGGGGAAGAAAGAAAAACCGAACAATACTTATTTCACAACTGTCCGCGTATACACATTATTCTGCATATTTAGTTTGTTTTCAAGTTCATCAGAAATATTTATCTAAATTACATCATTGTAATGTGTGCATTGCGGTCTTTTGACTTCACCCCCCTGGATGACGAGAAAGTAAAAGTGACTTCGATATATCGCTTTAAATATGAATATGATAATTGCGTTGGACTTTTTAGTATTAAATACCTCGGTGGATTGGATGCATAGACTCATCCTCCTTGTCTTGACTATTGTTCTGTAAGCTTCAGAACAACTAGGGAAACATGGTCTCCCTAACGCCTAAGAAATCTTAACGAAACGCAAAGAACAGATAGGAAAGTACACATCTTTGCCGTAATATGTAAGTTGTACCTATATTAAAACAAATAATTAAAGTTCATATTTTTTATAACATCACCTTATAGTATAATCAAAGAAAACCTAAATGGATTAAATTTAACTTGATTCAACGGTGAAATCAGATTCTGATTTCGCTGATCATCAGAAGTTTAACACACTGAAAACTTACCCCTGAAGTTTTCTAGAGCATGCTGTATATGAAGTGATTTGCTGCCATCCGTAATAGAAATATTGTTAAGTTTAAATTGAGTAAGCAAATCTAACACTTCCGAAATATCTTTGGGCATACGAATATCTGAAACACCATGTATTAATCTTCTGCCATCATACTGAAGGAAAATTTCATCTTGGTCTGAACTCTCCTCGCTAAAGGGTATTTCTTCAATCTTAACATCTTTGATCATATCTAAAAGTTCTGTTTCATTTTTATTTCGCGGGTAACTACCAACGAAATCTAGTATTTCGAGTAAAATAAGAAAGTATGCTGATATCACATCCATTTAGTACGCTGTATGTGATATTTAGCCATAAAAATAATTGAATTTACGGGTATATACATTTTCTTTCAAGATTATTAATTATTTCCTCTGTATCAAATGCCAGAAAAGATTTTGTTTTCTTTTCATTGAAGGTATTTTTTACGTATGAGATTAGCATTCATTGTCGAAAATTAAATTACGTTTTTTTAGATGAGGTTTCGCATACAGGGTGAAATTGTAAGGCATGCACATAGGTGATTATTTTATGACTTTAATCTATTGTTGATATAAGTTTGTTGATATTTTATGATATCAACAAACTTAAAGCTTATATCGAAAGTACATTAAAATGACATCAATATATTTTTAAAGAGAACTGCGTATAAGTTTGCAAAATTCACTTTTGCATAGGAAGCATGTTAACCTCAAAGTAGCGTCAATAATAGGTATTATATGTATTTGTATCTTTATTATATGTTTTTATATCTAATAACTTTCTTGTATCTAAGTTTTCCTCTTTTTCTGTGTGGTCCTAGGTATAGGTACATCTATTGAACTTCCCAATCCCAACACGACCATCGTATCTTCAAACAGAATAGGTAGAAAATTTCAAATAGCAGTAATAAATACAAATGAAAACATCATACTTCAAGCATATGTAACTTACTTACTTTCGATATCAGTTTTTTATATTTTTATTTTTTTATATCTCTTGTAATAGCCAGTTCACTCTAAACTATTACACCCTGTGTAATAGTTAACATTTAACATTTGCTCATCAAACCTTTGTTACACGACTCGCGTGATTAAAATTCTTTCATTTTGTTTTTTCTTTTATTATTATTGGTATACCTATACCTATATTTTTTCTGTGACGGACTACTTACAAGAAATAATAATTTTATTATTATCGTTGTAACCAGTGGTTGCATCTTAATGTTTGACCGCTTCGTACAAGCACTGTTACTTTAATTAATTTAAATGAACTGTAGCCTATTATTACTTTATAAATATGTAAAATATTTCTTTTGATAGTATATTTCTGGCATAAAGTGTTTTAAGACAATTTCGGAGTCTAGTGTTCAAGTCCAGTCCCTCAAATGCTGGCTTACTCTATTTAACTCGAGCAACCTCAACTTTTTTTTCGGTTGATCAAAGTTCGGGAGGCCTGCTGGGTACACATTTTCTACAAGGATACACACTCATTTATCGTGACAACTTCCGTGTCTTACATAAGCTGTCGTTGCCGGGTATTGTACTTGTAACCAGTAGTCGTGTTGAGGATATGACAGAAGTCATTTCAGCGCCTTGAAAATTCTGAAACCACCAACCAGTACCGGCTTAGTGATTTGGTGGTTTATGGATGAAACCTCCTCGTCCCTCAGGGGAGAGACTGGGCAGATAATAATCAACGAACGCAGAGGTTTACGTCAAAACTTTGGCTAAAGTTGAAGATCTTCAAGGTAACCGCGCTCAATAAGGGAAATATCTGACAGGAAATTATTTAAATCAACACTCAATATAGCTTTCTAGCCGAAAAAGCTTATTATGATATTAATGAATTTTATAATGACATGAGATGTAAATAATATTAATTGTATCATTCAATATTAGTTAATCTTTGAATGATGTTTTTATGTTCTGCCTACTTATATAAATATTTTGTAATTATAATTATTAGTTCACCTCCTTCAATTTCATAATGTATTTCATTATCTTAAAAAATAAATTTTTTTCTTAATAATTTGTTATTAGCTTTATTAAATTTTGATATGAAACTATAATGAGATATTCATATGCCTATGTGGTGAACCGTAACTGTACATCAAAATACATGTAAATGACATCAATGTAATATCTATGGTTATGAATAAATAAATGAATTGAAAAAAATTGAATGAATTAAAAATATACGATTTATTATTTTATTATACATTTAAGAGTATTTTGTAGCTAAAAATGACTTGTACACTTTATTCGTTAAAGCCACATTTTTTTAAATAGTTGAAAATATACGACACAATCCAGACTTACGTTATTTTTTTCTTAATAAATAAAATGATACAGCAATACAACATACAACACTATTAACATATGATTACATTACAACAATAACATTATAATTCACATATAAAAGCTTGAATGAAACAGAAGGCTTAAAGTCGGTATTTTGCGGCCCGAAGGATAGGGTATTTGTCTCCAGTGCAGAGGCCGCGGAAGTCATCCATGGAGAGATCCACGATTGATACTCCTCCAAGATTCTTAGTCCTGTAAAAAACATTAATAATTAACATTTATCGGTTTCCGAAGCAATGAATATACAGGGCTAATTTGAATTCTCTACTGCTACTCTTGTAAGCAGCCTCTCCACATCAATCCCAACAACATTTGTTCTACGACTTTTCAATATTAATAATAAAAAAAAATTAAGTGTTCCCATGCAAAAAATATTTAATGACTCTAAACTGACGTTAAGTACTCTATTTGCAATGATGCCACGCACCCTGCGTCACGCCAAGTGGGGCGTGCGTGACTTACAAAATACAGAGTAATAAATAACAGAGGTAGAAAAAAAAATATAATAAGTCGTAGAACAAATGTTGTTGGGATTGATGTGGAGAGGCTGACTGCAAGAGGTGATGTGATTATTAAAGTTAATCCTGTATACCTATAGCTTCGGTATTTTTTTCAAATGCATACGAATAGGTAGTGTAATTGTATACCCTCTTCATAGATGTTTTATTTATCGAATAGCAGTCGACCGCGGTATTACCCGCGTTTCGATTCCGGTGAAATTTTTTGACTTTTATTCTTCACCAAAAGCTGGGCTTTCTGGTGCATAAACAGTGGTAGCTTACGAGATCAGTGCGTACAAAGAAACCAACCTCTCCATTTTATTATATCGTTATAATTTTCCTTACGGCTCATTACCCTAGTAAGTATTTAAAGATAATTTAAAAGAAGCACCAGATTTTTTTGGTCTTTAACTATCTCCTTTTAAAATATGTAATATTGAGACCTTTGCAACAATAAAAAGCCCACGATCTGATCGCACAGGAACATTGATATTTCCGTGACTATTGTTATCTTCCGTGGTATATTCAACATCATTATCAGATGGAAGACGTCCACTGCTAAAAGTAGGCCCCCTCGGGCCCGGCGCCGCCCTATTCTCCAGCGCTATTCTCCTAAGCAACAGCGTCGAGTTCATTCATGCATCAGCGACGAGTGACATAATTGGTATTCACATAACACATAAATGGACCCCAGCGCTCACCGCCGATGACGGCTCATGTAAGTACTGGCATGCGTCGAACTGTTCGACATTTTGTTCACGATCTCGTCGTCGAGTACATGGCTGTTATTTTAGTAATGCGAAAAGTCCTGCAGATCGTCGGTGTAAGTACTTTGCTGGGAGCCTACTTACACACCTAGTACGCGGTCGTATAGAAATAAAAAATATTTGAAGGAAGTGGGCCTATTAAACCGACCCTGCGTGGACTACAACAACTGCATATTTCAATTTCAGGTTTGTATACGCAGTAGCAAATACTTATTTCCGTAGAGCACATGTGTGATTGTGTTAAAGAAAGCAGACTTACTTGGCATATGCGGCCTTGTTTCCAGCAGTATCGGGATCCTCGTAGCTCACCCATAGACCACCTTCTCCATTTTTGTCGGGCAGACGGAAGGCATAGTTACCTTGGGAGAAAGTAATAATAAACTAATTATACACTCTTGCTTACGAAATAGAATAGGAATATGTTTATACATATTGAATGCATTATAACACACGCCAAAACAAGAATAACAGTCGAAATAAAAAAAAAACTAAGTATATCTTTTAAACTTCTTGCTAATGTGTGCCTTATTGA
Organism: Stenoptilia bipunctidactyla; assembly: GCA_944452665.1. Lineage (NCBI taxonomy): Eukaryota > Metazoa > Arthropoda > Insecta > Lepidoptera > Pterophoridae > Stenoptilia > Stenoptilia bipunctidactyla. The sequence continues at coordinate 43,433,359 of OX101721.1, read as the reverse complement.
AAAAAGGAGAATAAAGCTCACATAGGCTCACATAATCTTTTATTTTTAATTTTAATAAAGTCTTCCATGCTGGTCGGGAAGCAAAGGAAAAACATAGAATATAGAAGCCAGCTGCTTCTGTTCCCGGGCATACCTACTGAGTGATTCAGTTAAGGGACAGAGGTTTTATTGGAGGTTTCTTTTTGGATGATAGGCTGACCCCCTGTCACTGCAAGAGACTATTCCATGAGACTCCACCATTATAATGCATTTTTCAAACTTGACATCAGATGGTTTTAAGGCCTCTGGTTTTCTGCCTACCTGTTATGTATGTATGTTTTAACAAAGTTCTATAAAATGACTAAATACCCAGAATAAAGGCTTATATTAGTTTTCTTTTAAAAGCCACAATTTTTAACGTACCGAAACGCTTGCTGGGATCGGTGACCTTTCTTAAGTTGGGTTTCACTCCAGCCTGTTGGTTGGTGCTGATCAGCTTAGCGCAAACTTCAGGGTAGCTCAATATACCTTCAGTTTTGGTGTAAGGACCTGAAAAATCAAGCACATTGTAGTTATAGTATAATAATATGTATTATAACTAATACTGTAATAGTAATAAAAAGAAGATAACAACTTTTTCTTTGTCTTTGTCTATAATTTACGTGTAAGTATAACAATCATAACATCATTAAGTACTTATATTTTTTTAATGTCGTAGCGTTGTGTCTACTATGTAGCTATACCGATCATGTAAATACAGAGGATTATAAATACCAACATATTGTTTATCACGACGATAGCTACGTTAGCTTCTGTACCAGTAATCGTGAGGGTTTGTAAGTAGCCTGATATTTACCAAATAGTCTAGGCCAGCGTGATGGCTTACGGCCTTAACCTCAACGTCACACAGGGTATAGATTTAGGGCCCCGCAAGCTCTTTGAGTCATCATCATCACAGCTCTTTGTAATGAGCCCACTGCAGGGCATGAGTCTCTCCCCTGGGCGACGAGGAGGCCTAGGCCATAATCGACCAACCTGCCCAGTGCTGGTTGGTGGATGACAAAAGTTTCAGGGCGCCGAAATGGCTTCTGTCCCTACGACTACTCTATACAAGTATACAGCACTCGGGACCGAATGCTTAAAGTGACTTCCGAAGCACAGAATTCGCCGTGAAAAATGATTGATCGGCGGTCACCCATCCAAGTAACGACCAGGTCGAGAGTTGCTTAACCTGCGTATTCGATTTATATACGCAGGAGCTACTGTGCCACGACGACTCTTTTTAGCTCTTATTACCTGCTTCACCAGGGCCATCAGCGTGTAGAGGTGGGACTCCGGCGATCTCACTCTTGTCATCCAGCTTCCAGGTGCGGCTGTACGTGGCGATTCCCACTACTAACTTGTTGCTAGGTGCTCCGGAATGCAACCTGGATAAGAAAATTTTTCATTATCATTCAGTCAAATGAACAAACGTCGGCCGTCATGAAGCTCAATTGCATCAATTCAAGGATTGACTCACGACACGTATATTGCTGTCTTTAAAAGAATGTATGTTTACAGCACAGAGTATATGGTATTACGACAGTCAGTATGGTTCAAATAAGAGTGTGATAGATTTCGCGAACTGCCTGGATAGCAACTTAGCTTTTATAAAAACTTTCGCGTTAGCTGCATGTGCATCAGTAGTGTACATTATATCATGCGAATAAGTTTCTTCTTAGGCGAGAAACATCCATCACAACGGTTTTTCGAGAATAAACCTACATACAACACTTACATAAACGCGTCGCAAGATTTGCTCCTGTAGTGGATACTTGTAATTTTGTCAAATTTCATCGCTATAGCAAACATTTTGTACCAGCACATAAGTATTAAGCTATTGCATAGCTTCTATCGCGGGCCTTGAGCGTGGGGACCGAATCCAGAAATTCCGTAACGAAAAAAACCTAACAGCCCCAATCCGACCGGCACAGCGGTGATACTTTGATTTCATAACTTTACATGCGGGCTTTAATAAACAATCAGCGCCATCTACTAGGAACTTGTGGAACTTCATATTAGATCAAACATTACTGCATTAATGAAATAAATAAATAATTATAATTGCATAAGTTGATAAAAAATACTATGCAATAGCTTTACCGCGGCAGTCTCCGAGTGCCACACGTCTTTTTTTTTATAAAGAGACATTTATTCGTACATCCTCTCTCTCTATCTACGACCTCACCAAACCAGCCGTCACAAGCAAGTACAGTCACCGATAGCAAAAGCGGTTTGAAATTAGAAGCAGCAACCAACCAGTAGTGTACAGCGGCTTCTGTGTTCAGTTCAGGGTTGCGGTTCTGTGCCGCGTTGATAGGTGCGGTGTAGTCAGCCTCTTGTGGGTTGCGTTCCGGGGTGTAGTAATCGAACGAGTTGATGTTCACGACGTCCACGAGGTTGATGATCGATTTCACGTCGAAATATACTGCAATTATGTTCAATTACTTAGATATAAAACAGAAAGTCCTACTTAATCTTGCAAGTTCTACAATGTGCTTATGAAAGGATGCAAAACCTGAAAGTAATAAGTGCAGAATTGAGATTTGAATAACAAATAAGTGTACACTACAACGAAATATTGTTGCGTCTAAAATATACTCAATTGTATGTACCTACTTAAATTTTATTACGAGATAGAATGATCTAATTACACTACTGGCTTCTGTAGGACATGTTCTTTTGTCAATAATAGCGAGAATTATCAGGGACTTTCATTTGCTAGACAATTTAAAATTAATAAAATTAAGTATCTTCGAAAATAATCCACAACATTTTAATATTATAATCATTTTTATAATCGTTTATCAGGAATATGTTAATATTAATCTAATATACAGGGTGACTGGTGAGTAATTTTAGATATTGAAGGAGAGCACTCTGTACCAACTCGATTCTGATCATAATTATGTAATAAAAGTAGGTACTTAATTTTTCATCAGAATTCCATATATATAAATAAAAAAAGAGACATTACTACACTTTTCCCGACGCGCCGCCTCAGTCAACACGCCACACGCACACCACCACCCGCTAAATATTTATTGTATTAGGTACGTCTATGTAACCATGCGTTCCGTAATGAATTCTTTACTTTCGGTTAAGTTTACTCAGTAAATAATGAATATTAATTTTTAATTTATTTTTTCTCTTTATTTATGATCTCAAACTATCACGTCCTCGAATTACGAAAGTGACCCACCAGTCATCCTGTGTAATACGTATGGACATTTCTATTCTTGTTGAAACAAGAGATTCCTGTGTAATAAGAGAATAAAAGTTCTTACTGCTGGCGTTCACATTTGGCAGAACTGTGACGGCAAGTTGCAGGTTGTTCTTCACGTTAAGAGCGGCCTTCATCTCCCTGACTAGAGCCGTGAACCCTTCACGATGTTCAGATTCTTTGTCATCTACGGGTGTGCTGCCGAAAGTCTTCTTGATTCCGTGCCAGAAGGATCCTATAAGAGAAGTATAACATGTTTGTGATAAGATAATCACAAAACAAGAATTTTAAAATTAATTTTTAAGTAGTTCTCAGGAAATATTTTTTATGTCTCTGACGAAACCTTCTATTTTGTCGAAAACGACAGAGTTTAGGTGGGAACTGACTCTTCAAAAAAAAAAATGGTGGAACAAGTCACCGTCACCGTCGGTACACCCTAAAGGTGCCCTACCACCGGAGGTTGCTAGGATAAGTCATCTTTTACAACACTTTTCTCTACTTAGCCGGCCTATACAATGCTATATTTTTAAACAAAGTTTAAGCAATAACCTACCTAAAGAAGAGCGGATCTTCTTGGGCTTGATCTTGGGGAACTGCCACGCGAGGTCGATGCCATCGAAGCCGTGCTGCTCAACCAATAACATCGCGGAGTTGACGAACGCTGTACGAGCCTTTGGAGACTCCAACTGTGAAAAATTAAAGGCATTTTGTTGAAAAATGTTATTTGTATGGTCAATAGAGCTTCTCAAATGGTGGCAATATTTATCATTTAAATAAAAAGAAATATTTGTCACTGATGTTAATGAACAATTTTCTATTAATTTTCTATTGCCCGGCTTTGCTATCAGCATAAATTTTAATCAAGTACAATAAAAAGCCACCTCTTTATAGTTTCATATGTTTCATGTAGGCTCCAATGCATTCCCGAATAATCAGCAAGACTCCAATGCATGTGTTTTGCAGCGTAAGTTACACTGCGTAGCTCAATCTCGCATTACGACGCTATTTAACTGTGTTTGTGCTCAAGATGCTTGTTTCAGTTCAAAATTGATATGTTTAATTCAACAGCCGAAACAAAAGAGATACGTATACATAAAGGTTTAAAGGTTTATATATATTTTTAAGCAACTATTCTTTGAACTCTTAAGTTATATTTCCTAACTAATATTTTGAGCGATTTGTTATTTATAAATTGTAAGTAATTTACCGATTTATGAAATCCTCGGTTACAAGAAACTCATTTCCAGAATTAACAAATACAACAATAGCGTACCACAGAGGTTGTCATACCATAATATTAGTTTTAAGTTATTTGACCACCAGCAAAACTCACCAATAAGTTGTATTTCTGGACATCATCGACGTCAGCATCCCCACCGATGGACAACAGCGTCTTAAGTGCCGGGTACTTCCCCTTTAAGTTTGTGATAGCTCTGTAGTTGGCATGAGTTTTGTCGATATCCAAGTTCTCATTCAGGGAGATAGCCTTGTAGGTGTCTGGTTGAACTCCAGCGTAACCGTAGAGAAGATGGGTGCAGAAAGACAGCGCTGGATCCAGGTCCAAAGGTAGCATACGGGCTTGAGCTGTAAATATGATGGTTACGTTCATTTATAAGCAGTTTAAGTTCTTTTTAAAGTCAGCTCTTACATACCTACTGTAGATTATACAGGGTTTATTTGTGGTCATCGGCCAACTCTTTTTTTTGCACAATAAGTATCATTTATAGAAACGATTTAAGCAAAAAAAGTATTTATTTTTTTACAAGGAAATTAATATATCCGCTAACATTTGAAGCTAAGCATGGTCACTCTAAATTACTATTAAAATAAAGACGACTACGCGCTACTACAAAACATCTCGTACTTCTACGTCGTACTATTAACAATGAAATTCCGCGTCGTAGTAGCTATGTTCATCAACAGCGACTATATTCAAAAACTTTTGTGGTTCCATATTTCTACTTTTTTGTACTGAGTGACGCTAAAATAAATATGTAGGTACGTTTATATTGTATCAAAGAAACTAACATTTAAACTTGGCTGGTGACCAAAAAACAACCCAGTAGATTGGTTTACTGCGCTTTAACTAGATATGTCCTACCGATTAACAATAGCTCAAAGAATGCGGTAACTCAATAGATTTCAATAGGTGTATTGAACTTGTAATTATTACACCTATTATTATACATATTTGGAAAATATGTGTATTAATATAACTAGTGGATGCGTTGACCAATTCAATACACGTATTAGGTCCACTCACCCCACGGGATATGTTCGAGTGGCCTCAGTTGATATACTCACAATAAATAGACCAATTGAAATTACGCATTTGTACTGTGAATAGTACCTTCATCTGAACATTTATTGTCCTCAAACTTCATCTAACCTTGATCTCAATAATCTATTAACATTAACGACCACAACATGATGTGATCAGCTGATAAGTTTACAAGAAAACAATCGTATTCATAACACAAAGTCGTATTATTAAAAGCAAAAATTTATTTTAAATCCCACTCGAAGTTTGAGGGGTTATCAAACAAACTCTTTAGATATTCGTGGTATTGTTAATGTAGGTAGAGTAGATAGGTAAATCAACTAAGTCTACAAGTTCTCATATTATTACTTACTAGTTATTTCACGCGATTTATCCATGCAATTTCTAATGATGTGGGAATATCGGGATGTGGAAAATTTCATTCAAATCCGTTGAGCCGTTCAGTTGTGATTCATACCGTGAATACATCCATTCACATTTATAATAAATACAATAAAAGGATGGGTGACCGCTGATCATTTATATCTCACGACAACTTCCGTGCTTCTGAGGGCACGCTAAGCAGTCCGTCCTGGGTGCTGTATGCTTGTATACAGTAGTCGTTAGGGTTTGTCAGAAGCCATTTCGGCGCCTTGAAAATTCTGTCATCCACGAACGAGCACTGAGCCAGCTTGGTGGATTATGGCCTATACCTCCTCGTCACCCAGAGGAGAGACTCATGGCCCTGGAATGGGCTCATCACAAGGAGTTGTGATATTGATGATATAAGCTTGTCCTATTCCATGACGTCGCACACGACACTCGACCTGCATCACGATAGTGTTATAGATATCGATAGGCCTATGGATACATCGTATCGCCTTATTTTCAAGGTGAATAGTTCACAATCAATTTGAGGTTCATTAGCCCCGTTTTCATCGACTCCCCCAGGATCAGGCTTGATTAATAAAGTTGTTATTTCCTTTTGTATCGCTGAGCCAATTTCGTAAATTGAAATTAAAGATGCTTATATTCATATAAGTAGCAGCTCGGGGTTTGAGCATGTAACATATAATCCTTTTAGTATTTCTTAAAATAATCAACGAATGCAGAGAATTTTTAGCTTGGTGGTAGGATCCCTTCTGGTCCGCCTGGCTAGCGACCACCCTTTATATAAAGTCTGCCGCCAAATGTTACCGCTCCGGCGGTAATGTGTTCCGGCAATATTGTATAAAGAGCCAGTTCCTCCCTAAACCCGTGTGCTTTCATCTTCGAACTCATCGTCACTTACCATCAGGTGAGATTGAGGTCAAACGCGGGTTTAGTCACTTATAAAAAAAAGAGCATTAAAAACACCGACTTCACTAACAAGCTGAGGCTGAAGTATGAGGTCATCAAGGTACAATTCACCATTTTAATATATCTTTTTTTCGAAAGTTTCGAAAAAAGGCGATATCCATGAAATTTATTTAGGATCATCTTTGAAGTATTCTATTCAAGATGGGTTGATAATAATTGTCAAAAAAAAAATCAGGTAACAAAGATACAAAAATACATACAAACAAATTGATAACCTTCTCCTTTTGGAAGTCGGTTGAAAATATACCAACATGGCAAGTGCAATTAATCATAATACTTATCTACTGGCATGTTTTTTTATATTTCACGACAGTAAGTAAAATAAGAAAAAGTTACATGATAACCCTGGCAAGATACTATATTAGTACCTAAATGATCTCATGACAGTATCATAATTTAGTTCTTATATAAAATAATAAAGATGAAGCGTTGAAACTAAGATTCAGATTTAATAAAATATTTTTGAATTTGAAAACCCAGCTCTTGAAGGAGAAGAATTGTACCTAATGCTTAATACTTAAATATTTTATCATGAAAATATTTTATCATGAAAATATGGGGATTATAAGTTTCTCGGGGAAAAAACGTGCGTCGATTCTGCGTGCGTTTTTCGTTTCTATATATTTATATCAAATGTCGAAAAATCGAGTCCTATGTTTTAACAATAAAAGGTAATTTAATCAGTTTGAAAACCCGGTAATGAATATTAAAAAATTTATTAACGTTTATTCATAACATTTATAAAAAACAATATAAATTATAAAAGAGACCAACTTGTTTATTATTTGTTAACGTAGTTAAAACGTTCGTCGTCTTTCAAGGACATCAAAAATGTAGGTAGGTAAACCTCAGCGGAAAAGAAAATATATTTTAAACAAACAAATGTGTTCCAATATTAGTAACGGTAATAAAACGAACATCTAAATAAATTGATACGGTCGTTAAGTAATCGATACGTTCTTAACAACGGTGGTTAGAAATCATAATCAGTAAGTGTACCAAGCGATAACAATAACGTCAACTCTCAATTACCCTCAATTTATTTCACAGTTTCAACCTAAGCGTTCTATTAATAAATTCCTCAGTAATCATGTTACTTTCACGTGAAATATATAAGAGTATAAGCAATAGGTGTTATTAAAATAAGTAACGAGCAATCCAAAGTACAAAGGACCGTCCAGTTCATGGCGCTTGCAACAGGACCGAAATATCGAGAATAATATATAAAAATCCAGGTAAATATCAAACTTTGAAGTCAATGTAACTGTTAGTAACCTCGATAGATCAAAAAAATATAACTTACATTCCCTGACGTAGCTCTTGCTGTCGTAGTAGCAGAGGACCTTGCCAGCGGTGGGCGTGGGGTTGGCCGCCACCACGGCCAAAGCGCCGAGTAAACAGAGCAGAGTCTTCATGGTGTCGAGAGGTCTCTTCACCTCGAAGTATGTCCCACGAATGAAGCGAAGCTGTAGTTAACAAGACGCTCGTCAGACCGCGCGAACTCGCCCGAAGGTCATAGATTAACAAAACAGACGGTTGGATCAACTCGTTTCAAAATTATATGCTCACCTGTGTTTTCAAAAGTATGTGTCTCAATTATTTGGGTTTTGTTTACCTAGCTTTGTTTTAGTTTGAAGCGCTTAGTTCTTCTTAATAAAGTACCTATTTTCAAGGGGTATTTACTATACATACCTATGTGAAGTAGGTACCAAAAAATTGACAGTCAGAAGAATACTTATAAGTACTTACCTATGTTATTTGCTACCGGGGTATTCAAATCACCAAATTCGGTAACCAAGAAAAGTATTAAATCTAATACTCGTAGTTATTTAAATTTTTTTGTTATCGTTATTTTTAAGCTTGTAATAGTAATTTAAATAACGACTAACAGCGTCGTCGCCCGGTTTTATCCGCGTAATACATTGCCCATACCATATTGCCAAAAGTTGGTCACAGATTCTAAAATATTTTTGAAAAATAAACACATATACTATATGTACGAATAAAAGAACTCTTTAGCCTTGTTGTTTAGTAAAAGCAATTCTTAATATACCTGGGGCGCTATCCTATTTTAAATAAATTATTCTAAAAAACTACTTCTATTTTGTTCTTTGCCAGTTAAGATGATGTCATCGCATAATAGTGTTATAGTAGCAAGTACCTACCTACTCACAGGATATTGTACAAGAATTGGACATGAAACAGGCAATAAAAAACCATTTTTGTTCAACATAATAACATTAATATAAAAGGTTCAGCAGATTGAAAATCTAGCCTTGACAAAAAAATCTAATAAACAAATCCCATAAAGACATTTCTAGTTTCTAATAAGGCCATTGCAATCAAAAAGGCCTCAAGGCCATTAATATGCTTTTTAATTAATAGATATAAGAAAAAATAGATTGCAAATTAGACTCATCTAGATTTTATGTTCAGCGTAAACGATTAGCTTTAAATAGGCTCAATGCAGGATAAGTAAGCGTGTCAAACGAAGCGACAATTCGTGAGTTCACTTATTTTTAAATGTCGCTCGCTTACCATTTGAAGACACTAAGAACTGCTGGCAGGGTCTACTTAAAGGATGGTTTCTGATGGCGTCCGTTGGTATTATTATTTAATTTCCAGTATTTATTCTGTTAACCCGTAATTTTGCTACGTAATCAATTTGTTAGTGCTAGGATATTATATAATTTAGTTTCGTCATTATAACTTAATATTAGATCATGGTAATTATAATAAGTACTTGCCTCTAGATATAAACGAAAGTGCGAGTGGGTGAGATATAACTTAAAAAAATTATGGCTTCATTTTTATAATCATGATTAACATTCAATTTAATAATATACATACAAAAGAAGGAGAACTTACATACAGTTGTGAATTTTCGAGTTTCATTCTCTCACATCGATGGTGGTAACCAGTTTTGTGTGTACTTACCTAATATCTCGGCAGAACAAGTCGAGTTCCTAGTAGTGTCGCAAATATCAATAACATTTTACATAACAAGTGACATTATTACCTTACCACTAAGTATGTAGTTTGTAGAGGTGACAGATTGCACCAATACAATACTCATTACAATATTTTAGGAAGGTATATAAATCTAATAATAATATAATCTAGGGACTGGATGCGAAGCGCTAGAGACCGAATTCGGTGGCGCGCGTTGGGAGAGGCCTACGTCCAGCAGTGGACTAGCGCGGGCTGAGATGATGATGATGATGATATAAATCTGACATTTAAATCGGTTGCCAAATATCACCACTCCGGCGGCGGTGATTGTTACGGGAATATTTTATGGAGCGAAAGTTCCTCCCAGTGCTGTCAACTTGGACCTCATCTTCACTTGCCTACAGATGAGATTGAGTCAAACGCGGGATTATTCAACGATAACAAAAACAAAAGTTACGAGGCTATTTGTTTCGTTTACGTTTGTCAATATGTTACTAAGTCACGTTTTGGCCTAATAATATAAAAACTCATTTTGATATACATCTCGCTCATATAGTTTTTTGTTTATTTAATAGTTTAGAGCGCTTTTGCGATGTGAAGAAAATAACAATAGACAAACTGTCATAAATCAGATGGAAGGAAATAAGACTTTAGATTATTTTGAGCCGATAATATGCATCCGCTAGTTAGTTATCCGTCTGTAAGATGGAAGGAATTCAATTTTAGAATTTTTGTCGGTGACTAACCTTTTGACCTCACCTGATTGAATATGAGGTCGAAAAAGAAAGAACACTGGTTAATGAATAAACTGGCTGTTCATATAACATTTCTGGTCAGATTGACGGGTCCTTTCCACCTGGTTGTGTAGATTTTTAGTCACATAATCATTATTTATAATACACATGCTTGTGGAATAAAAAAGTGGCTTTAAGAATGGCCTTTAAGAGCGATACCAGCAATACTCAATTGGGCTTAAGAGCTCATAGTGAGTCATACCTACTTTCGGAAAATAGCGATTTCTCATGAATCGCGTTACGTTGCATTATCGTCGAACAAAACGAATCGGTTATTGCCAATTTATCGACTGATTCAATCGATATCAGCTATGTACCAATTAACTATGTGATATAAAGAGAGTGACAATAATTTTCTGCCTGCTTCAGTGACAATTCATCGTATTTTATAGTATCCTTGTTGTTCCAGTCACGTTTCTTTTCGCAGGAGGAAGAATGTAAACCATGTCTCATTCCTATAAGGAACATGACCCATCAAGGGTTACTTTTTTCTCAAACATGACGTGTTCTTAAAGATGACTGTTGATGTTAGTGTTGATGCATGTCATTTCAGTTTCGGAGACTTTTCTGTAAATTATAAGTATGAATATTATTCCCCACGTCATGTTCTCTTTTAAATTGTGTGTATTGTAAGAATATCGCAGGTACTAGAGTCAGATTTTCCACACTTACCATTTATTGTTAAAAAATCCTTTTGCCATATCAGTTGTACATAGATATCATCGCTAAAGGTTGAAAAATCAAAAAAAATATTATACGCAATACCTATTTTACAGTGTGACAAATTTTTGTCAAGTCATTCATTTTGTTTTCAAAAGAATTATATTATTCAATAATGTATCTTACAAATGACGTATTTTGAATAGCGAATAAGCGATATTATATACTTGTTATATTTTAGCTGAGTCATCAAAACTATATCGAGAAAACTATATGTTTTTTTAAAGGAAATCTTTAGAGATTATTTCTAAAACAACCTTGATTAACTAGTTCGGGTAATTTCCCCTGAAGTCACGAGACCTTCACTACCAAAAAAAATATGTATTTACAAGCGATTACGCTTCGGTTGTATGATTATTTAAAGTTAGGTAATGATAGTTCATCGCCACTTGCCATAATTGAATATTGGTGTGCAACGCGAGTTTTGTCACCAATTTTGTTTTGGGTTTTGGGTATGTAGTATAAGAAGTACGTTATAGGTTATTTATTTTGCTACGTTATAACATGACGATGAACAAACCAAAAAACTGCGACCATCACTGTGGGGCAATATAAGCAATATTGGCAAATTTTTGGAATTATAAAAAAACTTTTAAAGGCATTTTTTAAAACCGAAGTTCTGTTTAAGCTAAAAAAGCTACGTAAACCCAGCTCTTTTGCATATTATTTAGGAATTTCAAAGTAAAAATACAAACAAGAAGTGAGATATAAAACGCAATAATTTTGCCAATCCGGCTTGCAGTTTCCCATATTATCGCGTTCATACAAAAAAACAAACATACCCTTTAGCTATATTAGTATTGATTAAATAATATAGTATCGAAGGCAGCAGACTCCGCGTTGCAAATCTGTCAAAAATTTGTAATTGAATCTGAACTCTATACCCTTAACATTAAGGTCAAAATTGGTTAGGTATGCACTGCCTTCCGCACCTATAGATGATACGATTTGCATATTATGAAGCTTAATCAGACCGGTTCCCTTAAATAAGCTCAATCTTATTATTAGTCCTCGTATCAATTTGGCCTGTGATAGTTCAGTTCGAGATTGTTACAGTAAGTCGTTTGACATCTTTAGTTAAAGGACGACGCATAATTTCGGTAGGTACCTTCAATAGCCACGTAGATACGCCGTTGGATAGCTCTTAGTAACCTGAATCAAAGTTACTATTGCGCCAAGTTCCGATCGTTAGTCCGCTCAGAGTCAAAATAGCAGACGGGTCACCTATAGCATAGATAGTAAGCGACACCGCCGCGCCGCTCTGATTATCTGTTGCACACCTGAATTAAAGTGTTCTTTTTTATTTTGTCTTGGGAGATTTTGATTATTTTTATTAGGTTGGCTAGAATTGGAGTCAGAATCAAGACTGGCGCCATACCAATTCTTGTTTTCGAAGATAAACCCTTTTCAACGATATATCACACATGTCTATGGAGGCGGGTAGATAGATAGATAAAAACGTTTATTGTTACTAAAATCACACACTTATAAACTTAATATTTAAACAATTCTTAAAAATACTTAATCTAAATCAGTGTGTGTTATAGCAGCGCAAAAAGCCATAGCTCAGCGTCCGTATTTGCTTAAAAGCAATACGCTGATATTCTGCTACAGCTTAACCAGGTACGGGTACCAGTTATGCGTCGTCCTTTCAAGTAGTGTTCTAGAAGGATATTATGACGTGGAGATACCTTCTACATTATATCTTTGTTATTTAATTATTTATGTTATGAAATTATATTATTAATTGTGACGATATGTACTTTAATCTATAATAGTTTGAAAAGTTCAATAAATTCTACATATTTGTTGCACTAATAGATAGTCCCTCGCCATCATTTTAATACCTCCAAATTTGTCCATCGTGAGGTCAGATTTATAAACTCTGGTGTTCTGCCTGCCCCATAAGGCGTGAAGTTATGTATGTATGTATTTGTTGCACTGTTCATACTGAAAATCAAAAATGAGATATTGATTAAAAATTTAATTATTGTAACACATATATAATAATAATAATAATAAATACTCTTTATTGTCAACAGAAATCAAATACATAACAAAATTTATAAAACAAATATGGACAATGTGGGCAGCCACATATGATTAATAAAACGAAAATATTGGGTTTTATTTGTATAAAATGAAAAACTAGCTAGTAAAAGATTTTTTAAGATAGGTTTACAATTAGTATAACGAATTAATTATTCAAGAGACCAATTAATTATAATGTTGATCAGCACTGTTTCTTTATTGACGTAACGAGAATGATCAGTCTAGCAAAACATTTTGGACATTGATCCTTATTTTAAAGGATTATGCATTTAATAAATATGAAAAAGAATCTTTTAGTTTATTTTTTCTTATATGAGATGATGCTTTGTGTAATGTCAATCATTACGTAGAAATCTAAGCAGGAAATCTATTATGCCTAAAGTTAAAACTTATCGACAGATCTTGACGAAAAAACCATCAAAACATAGTACCGTAGAAGTATGAAGTAAAATTATAGAAACATCGTGATGTTTCTATATCGATGGTAAAAAGCGAACATGCTGTAACTTTTTGAATTTTCTTTTTTATTAAACTAGAGAAACTCTTAAAGTACCGTAGAGCCACGAGAGTAAGACCATACCACGCAGGATTTTTTCCTGATTCTAAATATGAAATTAAAAAAATATATGATATGTGTGGGTTACAGCAGGTTCGCTTTTGCCGTCGATATGATCCTATTCTTTGGAAGAAAACAAACCAGATATCCTCTAATACATACAGACAACCCTGATTAAGTTCGTATATACATATATTGTATATTCATTTATATGAATTTCATATGGAGCTACTCTTTGTATAGGAAGTTTAAAAACCTTGCCTCAGATCTAATTTATAATTAATGTGCCCGCATAAAAAGCGGGTCTTTCGCAAACAAGTAAATAAGTTAAGTAAACTAAGCAGTTAAGGTAGTTCATATTTATTTTTGGATGTAACCTTGAACAGGCCAGGTAAACTGCATTATGATTCAAAGAAGCTATACAGAGCGATTGCTATTCTTTCGGCATACAAAGACTTGTTACATTACCAAGCTCATGACTCAGTAAGTAGTCATGTTTTTATCGGTTATTTCCTACTTTGCACACTATTCGACGATGTTGATTAAACACGATGACGTCTTGGCATTTGTACTATTTAGATTGCTTTTTGAAGGAATATTTCCTTGTAATAAACATTGCAATTTAGTTCATTTTTCAAACGACTTCAAAAAAGAAGGAGGTACGCAATTGGTCTGTATGTTTTCTTTTTATGTTTGTTACCGCATAACTTTTGACTGGGTGAACCGACTTTGATGATTCTTGTTTCATATACTTCACAGTTGGTCCCATATAAGTTTCATCGAAATCGATTGAGTATTTCATGTTTTACGAAATTCGAAATTTTTCCATTGAAATGAATCAGTCATGTAGGTTACCTATTACCTATGCTTTAACATTGAACCACCTATTTCAACAATCTTTATTGCGTAAACATAAATACCCCTATGCCCTCACAGGTGCAGATAAACTTAGCCATTAATTGAGTTTTGGTGTGATCGCTAACTAACCAAACCAATACGCGAATTCTGAGTAAAAAATTAACTAACACATTTAATGATTTTGTAGTCTAAAGCCGGTATGTTTTCTGCATCAGCCCCATCAACAGTTAGGTATTTATGAGATTTAAAAGGTTAAATGTGATTTAAGAACACTAATACCAAAAAAATCCATTATTTCATCCAACAGATTGCACACAGGTGAACATGTGAACGCAGGCAATGTATCACAACACCATTGTCATTCATAATCGTCAAATACCAAAGATATTAATAATTGGATCGACTTAAAGATATGAAGGATGTTACACGTTCACAGTGAAATATACATATGACGACCTATGAAGAATTTGACGACCACTTTGGCCTACCTGTACACTTTAGCCTACCTGTACTTTGGCGACTTTGGTAAACCTGTCTGCCTCAGATGCCAGTGGTTGCGGGTTCGATTCTCGCATGGAACAAGGAAAAAAAATGTGCCGGGTCTTTTATTTATTTATTTGTTTATTCAACGATGCACAAAACAGGTTATAATTATAATAAAGTTAAGTAAATAATAATTATAGATACATTTCCAAATTACAACCCAGCATATGCGCATTCAACAAGCAATATTAATTTAACAACATAAAAATATGAAAAGAAAACCTTTTTATAAAAACTTTTTAAAGGGTTTGAGGTGAACAGAATTATCAAGAAAAAAAATTATAAAAACAAAACAATATTTATTTATTTATTTATTTATTTACTCTTTATTGTTTATTAAAAAAAAAAATACAGAGAAACATAAAAGGATAACAATGTACAAAAGGCGGTCTTATCGCTCTAGAGCGATCTCTACCAGACAACCTAAACAATACATAACAAAAACTTATAATAATTACAAACAAAAGAAAGTAGGGACATTTTATCATGAGTCAATATGTGGGCTCAATAAAATATATAAATAAAAATAATATACAATAAAATACAATTACTCGATATTCTTAATACATAATTTACAATATAACATATATAACATATATAATAAACATAATACATTCATAACGAATACGTCTATTAATCTTGCGCTAAAGTTAAATAATGTTTTTTCAGTTTTAATTTAAAAGAGTTCAGCGAAGAGGCAGATTTTATTTCATAAGGAAGCTTATTCCACAGGACCACGGCTCTTACAGAGAATGAGTTATTAAAGCAGTGCGATTTATGAACAGGAGTGCTTAGCATGTAATTATTAGCAGATCGTAATCTTCTGTCGTGGCCCTCGTGGCGGAATTGGAATAGGTCTTTGAGATAGCTCGGGGACGCGGAATTAAACAGCACCCGGTACAGTAAGGAAAGAATATGTGTATCCCGGCGAAGTCGGATTGGAAGCCACTTGAGTTTAGAACGGTATTCGGAGATATGGTCATATTTTCGGAGTCCAAATATGAAACGTATACAAAGGTTTTGGAGCCGCTCAAGTTTATTTAGAAGTTCTTCTGTGAGATCAAGATAGCTGGCATCGGCATAGTCGAGAATGGGAAAAAAGAGAGTGTGTGCTATCGAGATTTTGGTGGGTATTGGCAAAAGATTGCGCAAACGTTTTACAGAACCATTGACGGCAAACATCTTCCTGCTCACTTCTTCAACTTGAAAATTCCAGGAAAATGTCCTGTCAAATATTATGCCCAGATTCTTGACAGAGTCACTGTAGCAAATTTTAACACCATTAAATATCACAGGATTAGTTGTGTTCAAGTTTAATCGGTGAATCAAGTTGGTGCTGCCAATAACTATGACCTGTGATTTAGTGGGATTTACTGTAAGCCCGTGTGATTTGCTCCAATTTGATATGCTAGCAAGGTCACGATTAATAAGTTCTAAGGCCATGGGTAGATCTTCGAGAGAGCTATGGCGGTATATCTGCAAATCGTCTGCATACATGTGATAGGAAGAAGATAAATGACAAGTTATTGAGTTTATGAAAATTGAGAAGAGGAGAGGAGACAACACGCCACCCTGCGGGACACCGGCTTCGAGTTGAACCCAAGATGAACAGGCATTGTCAGTGTATACACGTTGCCGACGTCCACGCAGGTAAGTATGAAACCAATCAATTACAGAAGGAGATATGTTAAGAGACCGTAGAATTTGGAGTAAAATATCGAAATCGACTGAACTAAAGGCATTACTGAAATCTAGTAATGCTAGTATTGTGAGCTTCGTATTTTCTTTTGCCTTGCGAATGTCGTCGGATATTTTAACAAGAGCTGTTGTAGTGCTGTGTCCAGTTCGAAAGCCTGACTGGTGGTTACTAAGAATATTATTCTTAGTAACAAACTGTGTTAATTGTTGATGTAAAAGGCGCTCTAGGACTTTGGATAGGTAAGGTAAAATAGAAATAGGTCGAAAATCGTTTAAGAGTTTAGAAGAAGAATACAGACAATACAGACAAAGCAATAAATTATTACTAAAATTTTATTCATTAATAGGCGCAATCCTTATTATTACTCTAAGATTGAAGTGAACTCAAAATAAAACTTTTTTAAAAAGCTAAGGGCGATAAATATTGTAAAATCAATCAAAAATTAATAAATTAACAAAATTAAAACAATATAAAAATACATTAAAAACAAAGCAATAAATTAACACTAAAACTACTCATAATATAACATTAAGTAAGAAAGTAATTATAAGCATTCAACAATTCATTTATTTAGAACAAAACCAAAACTGATTTTATGAAGCAAAGGGCACTCAAATGCAGTAATAGGTAAATCAAATAAGAAAACCGTGATATGAAAATAATAAAAATAATTAATTTCAATTTAAAACAATTCAATTAATTAGAAACTTCTAGAAGGCATACAAAGCAACATTACAAAATAAATTATATAATCAAATGAAAATAATATAAAGAGAAAAAATAAACAATTCAATGAATAACATGCATATCTAATAATTATATAAATACCGAGACATCGCATACCGAGACATCCCAATACTAAGGTTTTAAATGTTCCCCCTTGTAGATACAATTTACTGGCTCACTCTCCCCTCCCCAGGGTGACTAATTTGTTAAATAAAATTACTTCTGAGATTCCAACTTTAGATATCTTCAATGACTCACCTTTACTTTTCCATAAAAAGATTGTAGCTCACTTTATGTCTTAATGTTTATGTAAATAATTAACTATTTTTTTTTAATTATGAGGGTACAAATTTTCCAAAATTTGGAGGGGGGAATTAAATCTGGGCCTGCACCCTTATTGGCATCCAGTTGTTTTATTTTCAGCAACACGTCATTTTCAGTAATGCAAATCGCAGATATTGTGTTCGTTATTAGGCCAGTGTCGATAGAGGTAGAATTTGCATTATTGTCACTACAATCTAAAGTGGTTGGATAACATTCAAAGACGGAAGAGAAGTATGTAATTGGAAAATAGTTCGCAAATTCCCTGACCATTTGAGGAGAATTTATCATTAAATGTCATAGTACTCAGTATGGTAACGCTACCCTTACGGTTGTTTACATACTTCCAGAAATGTTTAACATTGCTCTTAATAGAATGTTCCACTGAGGAAAGGTAATTGTCATAACATTCTTTGGCCATCCTCTTAAATCTTTCACGGGGTAAGGAAAAAGTATCATAATCACGTAGATTACCGTATTTTTTATATAATTTGTATAATTTTTTTTTTCTTTATTACAATTTATCAACGCTTTGCTATACCAAATTGGATAAGTCGTAGGTTTCGTATTTACAAGTGGAGTGTGTCTATGAATAATTTCAAATAGTTTGTCATAAAAAGTTTCTGTGCACGAATCGATATCTGAAGCCGACAAAATACCCTGCCAATCGGTTTCTTCCAGTTCCAATGTCATTTCCTGATAATGGCTTTTAGGAAAGTTTAAGCGTTGATTGTTAATATTCCTCAAGTTTTTTACTGCATTGGGATACATTAATTCGATGAAGAGAGCAGGATGGTGTTTTTCTAATACACTAAGTGGTGAAGTATCTGTTACAGTTACTGAATCAATATTCGATAAAACTAAATCCAAGATGCGGCCATTTCTGTTTGTCACTGTATTAGATTGCTTTAAATTGCATAAGGCGATGAACTCATTCAGTAAAATATGCTTTTTAGTGTATTGTGCTGAACCAGATGTTAGGTTCGGATAGAGTGAATTTTTTGCAAATTCAGGAATATTAAAATCTCCAATAAACAAGAAGACGCCATCTGGGAAGTCATTTAACATATTTTTGTTACAATTATCATAAAACTTATTAAGATTATCAAACTTTATGTCTGGGGGCAAATAGCAGATACAAATATTCAATTTGGGGCGTTTAGAATCATTCGGTATCAGAGTAATCCAAATGTCATCCATGTTGCTTTCCCAAGATACCTTTAAATTTGTTTCTGTTAAGCAGACCATATCAATGTTAGAATTAAGCACATTTTACGAAAAATCAGATAGCTTCTACTACGTATACCATTAACTGTGGGGGATAGCTCCAGTGGACTGTATAGTCTGTGAATTAATTACGATTGTAGCCTATGAATGCGCTATCCACCCACACTGTAAGCTGGAATCGATGCGAGGGGCAAAAGGAAAATGCGAATTCACCACTTAACACGGTCGTGAAAGTCCAGCCGCGCGGCACAATTACACTCGCGAATACGCCACAAGCACACTCTATTACTCTTCCCGCGCTCTTCTATTACTGTATTCTGCCTTCAGTCTTCTGTTTTTCTGTATTCTGTCTTGTGACTTCTGGCTTCTATTAAGAATCTTCGGGCTTGAGAGATTCACTGTTCACTGTTGCTTGAGGCTTCTTTCTTCGGAGGCTTCTTTCTTCCGGAGATCTTCTTTCTTCGGGATCTTTTCTAGCGGCAAGGATACCGCACAAGAGAGAGTAATGCAAGCGTGCGAGCGGGACACACATATGTCTGTCTCGCTCGAATCTAATTCGAACTTTCTAGTCTTTTCTAATAAGATTCTAACTAGATTCGACTATTCTTATTAGATCTTTACTATATTCTAATAGGAAAACTATTTATAAATTCTATTATCTATTTAGATCTCTCTCTGTGTGTGCGGGAATGATAAGACTTTCAAAACCATTTCTTTATTTCCATAATCAATCCTAATACAAATCGACTGTTCAAATACAAGCTATTTTCAGGCTATAATCACATAAGTTTCGTTTCATTGTTAGCTGTGAGCTATGCGTAGATTCATTATCATAGCGGCTATTAATTAATCAAATTACAATCAAATTACAACGATACGAACGATTAAGCAAACACTTTTAAGCTATAAACTGTTACAAAACACTGTTATAACGCACTATTTCTTATAACTAACACTTGTACGTGACACTATTCACTATAAAACACTAAATTTAAATTCTTAGCTCTTTAAGAGAGTCTTATAAAACACTATAACACTATCTATATACACTGTTTAACTTTATAGAACTGTCTGTTAACTGTCTTATCGTCACTGTCCTGCACATTAACGTTTTGATAATATATAGCTACTGAACATTTTAATTGTTTATGAAAACCAATTAAAAATCATTTGTCAAAAATTATTAAACCTAATATCATGAAATAATGTATTTTATTTTGTAACTGAGTTTTCACGTCTACAAGCTATGCTTACTTTGGGGCCATGTAGTTGGTGTGATTGCCTGGGGATTTTGTTATTATATTGCGTAACTACCTACATAGGGTCCTCCTATAATAGTCAATTTTATTTTAATAGCAGATTAAAAATGATGAGTGGGTCTAAATTACGGAAGAAAATATTTTTTAAATATTTTTCATTATTTGAAATTTCTAAATTTTTCATAGTGATCAAAATTTAAGTTTAATCTTTTGTTTCTGGCTACACAGCAAGTAATAAAATGTTTCCTCAACAAATTACTAACATAGCAATAATTATACCCTAGAACTATTAAATGAATAAGGCTCGTAAAATATTCGCGACCTTATCGAAAAAACTTGATAGCCTTATATAAACTAATCGTTGGGGGATCAAATTATTCGAGGTATAAGTATAGTATATGTGGTCCATTTATAATAGTACAATTATATTTTAATAGCAGATTAAGAATGTTGAGTGGGTACGAAATTCAATTTTTTTTATTCAAATTTTAAAATTTATAATTCAAAATTTAAGTTAAATCTTTTATGACTACATACGGCCGGTTCCCACGATAAACACTATCCCTTGAGAATATCAGGATAAAAATGTTATTAACCTGATATTCTCAAGGGATATACCCCCTGTATTGACGACCGGCTGGTGTAGCGGTACCATGCATTGCCTTCTATGCCAGAGGTCCTGGGTTCGAATCCCGGTGGCGGCGGATATTTGTGTGATGAACACAGATATTAGTCGTCAAGTCATGGATGTTTATATGTTTATTTAAGTTTATTCTAATAAAAAAATTGTATTTATTCAATATGTTTGTTTAGTGTTTAGGTATGTATTTCTTAACTAGGTATATCAGTTATCTAGTATCCATAACACTAGTTCTTTAAGAAACTTAATTTGGGTTAGATAATTATGTGTGAGTGTCAGAAATATTTATATATTAATTTTATTTCATTACTTTTGTTGTCTCTCTACAGTAGGTAGCCTTATTTTTTTATTTTTAGTAATAATGGCCGACTTGTCAAGCACATTGAGTAAGGTGAAAATGCGATTAAAAAAATAGTTTTCTTCTACAACTTTTAATGATAGTATCCGTGGTACTAATAATCCATGCTCAAATAAGTTTGTTTCCGTTGTGATTTCTAAAACTATAATATTATAAATTAGATTATAAATCTTTAGGAAGATTATAATTTATCGAGAAATTCCTCCTTTTATCGAGATCTAAAGTAACGAGGGAAAAATTAAAGATCATAAAATTTATTAATTAACGCACATATCTATTCAATGTTTTCTCTTTATTTTTTAAACTAGCCACCGCGCGCGGTTTTACCCGCGTAACTTTTGATCCCGTGAGAATTTGATAGACCTTCCTCAAGAGTTGGGCTATCAAATGCAAAAAAAAAATTCAAATCCCACTTGTAATTTCTGAGAATAGCGCGTTCAAACAAACAAAAAAGAAAACTCTACAGCTTTATATATTAGTACGAGAGGTCCCAGGTTCGAGTCCTGGTCGGGTGATTTTTATTTATCACATTTTTTCATTTATTTAAGAATAATTGAGCATTATAAACGCAAAAACTTAAAAACATTATTATAAACATGGTTTTTTGATACAAAGCTCATTCTGGCTGTACGCATTTGTTTCAAAGATTCGGCTAAGTTACAATAAGAACTACTTATATAGAAAATATTAGCGAGTCGTGGTATAGGTACTTTTCTAAACCTTAAACTCGCCGATAATTACGATCCAACAAACAAAATTATTCTAAAAACTCCTAATAAAAACTTAAGCCTTGTAACGGGATTCTTAATGCATACAATAAATTGCACCAAGTTGAAACATTTATAAAGTACTTAAACCGTACCTTAACACAAGAGAAATACAGTTTAAATATGCGATTGTCTCGTACCTATCGCTCGGCTCGCGCGTTTGTTGAGTAGATAGGTATCATTCATATCACAAAACAAGAAATTATTCGGTACTTAATTTTTGAGTTGTAGGTTCATATTTGTTAACGAACGATACTTCTGTTTACCAATTAGTTCCTTGCAAATTTCCATTCACCCCGACATTTTCGCATCTCTATCTTTGTAGAGTCTGCTTCCGAGGTCCCATAATGCTGGTCGGCATTGTGCCTCGACAATTGCTCGCTCTGTATCAAAGCTCATTTCTCTCATACGCGCGTGTGACACGTTCCACGGAGCGTTGCTGACTGAATTAATAGGCACGCGCCGCGTTCGTTGCTCGCGCAGCCACGTCCGTACCGAACGTGCGTATCATACCCATACGTGAATTAACACTTTAGTACTTATTTTCATCTATGAATTAACAGGCAAGTGAAGAACAGGCTTAATAAAGCTCTCTATGTTCCAACTTCCATTCATTCATTGAGCCGGTCAAGTCAAAACTGACTGATGTAAGTTGTAACCTTAAATAAATTTGTTTTTGTTTAGTTATTATTAAATAATAATATAAAAATCAGTTAATAAAATACCAAAAATGGCTAGCAGCAGATTGGAAAGAATTGGAACCATATTTACAAGGTAAGTTAAGTGTGTACGGCATTAAATAACATTTTGTTCGAATTTCAAAAATATTTTACCTACTCATATTTCGAACAATTTTGAACAATTCGCAATTCATGACTGGAATTCTTACTTACCGGACATAGAACTTTTAAGGCGGGAAATAAACTTTCTTTCACATTTCTTTTTAAATTAAATCCAAACTTTTCGTGCTCTTAAATAATGTCTGCAATGAAAAAAACGGTCATGTCCATGTTTCTAGATGAAGATATCAGCAAGTTTGTAGTAGAATCTCAGTTTCTCAAAAATTCGCCAAAATCTAAAAAAGCCCAAAAACGACAAAGGCTACTTTAGAAGATGAAGATATGGCTATGTTAATGGATCAATTTCACCAAGAAAAAGAAGACAGATCCCAGTGTAAAAATGTGCAAAGAGTCACGACAGAGAATATTGGATATTATGGGCCATCAACTAGAAGCAAGGTAACTTTTTATCCGTAAATTTATGTCATCTCAGTCTAATAACATGAAATTGTCTAATTTTTTATTTTAAATATATTTTGTTACTTTGTTATCTAATGAATATTTTTTTCACAAAACTCAGTAAGTAATGAGAATCTTTTAACAAATTTGTCAGAAGTATTGAGCCAATCTGAAGCTGATTATAATGCTATGAAAGAGAATGAAAATAAATTGAAACAACTTACTGGAGCTCTCATGAAATATATCCAACAAAGGAACAACAGCCCAAAAGTAAAAACTCGAAATGTTGAAAGATATTCATACTACTTATAAAAAAGAGTAAGCAATAGTATTCCTTAATATTAACAATAACATTAATTTTATTAGCATAGAGCCAGCAGAGTATCACACTCTCTCACAACTCACAATTTTGGAATCTGTTATAATATAACTTATGATTTATGGCAGACTTCAACCACTTTAATGTTGTGGATATACCTTAATCATTTTAAAATTCATAAAGAAGCTTGGTGGTTGGAAGCCTGTCAGGGTCGGCTAGCTAGCAGCCACTCTTCATATAAAATCTGACACCAAACATTACATTACCGGTATTATTTTATGAAGAGTACCTAGTTCTTTCTTAACACTGGCTGTTTTCCATGCTTTATTCTTCAACTTCATCACCACTGACCATCAGGAGGTCTATAATAGTCTATAATAGATAGTCTATAATATAAATAAATATAAAAAATATAAAAAAAATATAAAAAAAATGCAGCTATTCATTTATATCACTGTTACAAATGTTCTGATCCTGTCTACAATTTTAAATTATGAGTTCATATATATATTTTATTCGAACAGGTGTGAAGAATTGGAATCTGATCATAAAAATGAAAGAGACAAACTTACTTCTGAATTAGAAGACAATATTCAAAAACTCCAAAAGAAGTTGATCACTGAAACAAAATGCAGTAGCTGGGAAACCATCCAAAGAACAATTTTTCATGCTATGCAAAATGGTGTTTAGGTTTATGTCATTAATTATAGTTTTTATAATTTGCTACATTGTTTTCAAAGTTTAAAATAACTTAACTTGCTATGCAAAATGATTTTTGCTAAATAATTTTTAAGTTTATGTTATTAATTATAGTTTTTATAATTTGCTTCATTGTTTTCAAAGTTTAAAATAACTTAACTTGCTATGCAAAATGATTTTTGCTAAATAATTTTTAAGTTTATGTTATTAATTATAGTTTTTATAATTTGCTTCATTGTTTTCAAAGTTTAAAATAACTTAACTTGCTATGCAAAATGATTTTTGCTAAATAATTTTTAAGTTTATGTTATTAATTATAGTTTTTATAATTTGCTTCATTGTTTTCAAAGTTTAAAATAACAAAACTTTAATAATTTAAATATTGTTTTATTTGAATGTCCTATAAACAATTGTTGGATATGAAAAAATTAAAATAATTCATAATTTTGTCCAAATAAGCACTGTTAGTCACAATGATGATGACCACTTTGGCCATGGGGTAAACCTCAGAGGCCAGTGGTTGCGGGTTCGATTCCCGCACGGAACAAGAAAATTTTTCAAATCCCACTTGTAGTTTCTGAGATTAGCGCGTTCCAACAAACAAACAAACTCTTCAGCTTTATATATTAGTATAGATAGATGATAAATAAGTACATTGATCGGCGGTCACCCATCCTTTTACTGACCGGACAAAACGTTGCTTACTTACTATATTGAATGACTAGCCACCGCGCGCGGTTTTACCCGCGTAACTTTTGATCCCGTGGGCATTTCGGGATAAAATATAGCCTATAACCTTACTCAAGAGTTGGGCTATCAAATGCAAAAAGAATTTTTCAAATCCCACTTGTAGTTTCTGAGATTAGCGCGTTCAAACAAACAAACTCTTCAGCTTTATATATTAGTATAGATTAATAAGGATGAGACGTTTGTCTTCAATGCCGCCTGAAAGAAAGTGAACCCGATGATTAACCTCTCAGCTGCCAAAAGCGCGCAAAGATCCGTGACCCAGTCTGCCGGGATTTTCCGCGATTTCAGAACGTTCTTGATAGGGCTCTGAATAAACTGATTATTGAAAAAAAAAACGTATGGTGGACATATAAGCAACGATTTTATTTGAAAGTTAGATAGACACTGTATCTACCAACATAATTATTTACTGCTTTAACATTGTTATAATATTTACTTTTGACTGGTAAATTAAGTAATTGCGTGTTTTTCACCTACTCCACAAAAATAAAGCACATTTGTATCTTTTCATTTATTAACAGTTTAGTTCAATAACAGAGGAACTTGCTGAAATAAAACATTACTATTCTAGAGAAATTACACTTCTAAATCCTAAATTGAAGTTGACAATTCACAGGGAAAAAACGCTTAAAACTTTCCAACGGTTCCCTGTTGAATATTTATCTGACAATTAAATAAACTTCAATCAATTATTACCTCGGTTGTATATCGCGTTAAATAAATAAAACATTTTGAACTGTGTTGTGAGTATTTATTTGCTTAAACAAATAGTGTCTCTAGTCGCTCGCGCACTGTTCAGTGCCAAGGCAGTTGAGGACATTTTACTGATCAGTGCTTAGGCAGATGAGCCGTTAAAATGGTACACCATCTATGAGAAAAATATTCACCCCACGACGTTACAAAGACTAAAATGATAAACACCTGCTTTATTGAGCTGTCTACAATAAGCCAACTTCCTTGGAAAAGGGAAAATGAAAACGCGATACTTTTAGTTTTGTTGCCTTCTAATGTTTACTGACATATGGGGATAATAGGTAGTCAAAGAACTGCCGACGCTGCTAAGCAATTTATCCTTCTGCGCAGTTGGTTTTCCCAATGATTACCAAACAAAATACAACGCTGATATTTCACTTTAGCCTCTCTCAATCAATAGATACACGTGGTCAGTGGCTCATCCCAATGTCTTCAAGCATTTAGTGAACGTTTCGGTACTATTTAGGATATCTTATCACTGCCTGGTTCATCACAGTTTTTTTTTGTTGATGTAGCGGTAACTGAATTCATCATCTTGAAAATGTACGATTTTTGAGAGAGGCTATTGTAGTGACAGGGAGTCAACCTATCGCCCACAAAAACGCCTAGTAAACCTCTCTCCCTTAACTGACTTTTACAGTATGCTCGGGAAGAGAAGCAGCTGGCACATTCTATGTTTTTCTTTCGCTCCCAGTCCAGCGATTTTTTATAACTCTAATATGCCTCTAAGGATTGAGCTAAGGATGTACTAGGTATGTAAGTCGATCTCGGGATTGGAATAACCATTTTCCTTATATTCGTTATGTCTTCGGAATTCATGCCCACCAAACGCTGGCCACTATAAAAGCATAGAAGCTTTATAATATGTGAAATATTCCGGTGGACATACAGAATAATTCATATCAAACATTGTTTATAAGGTTATCTAGGTATGACATGATTAAATGAGTAAATGTATACCAACTTAAGCAAACAACAACTTGTCAACAGTATGTACCTACGTAAGAATTACGGGAACCCCTATCTAGTTCTTTGTATTTTGATAACCTTTGACACGGTTAGCAGATATTATTGTAGACAATTAAGTAAGTGATAGTGGGTTTTTTACTTAATTAACTGTAGAGGAAAGTAATTGCGTAATTAACACTTGCTTTTTTAATTGAAACTCTGTTCTATTGTTATTTCATATTAACGTGCTATCACAAGTAAGGTGGGTATGTCAATTAACGCCCTCTGTTAAAGAACGCCCGCACTACGAAAAGTGAACTTATATTTATATAAGCTGCATCACAACTTAAGCACATATACAATAGTCCAATATTGACTAGTCAAGCGCGGGCGCGTGTCCCTAGAGCCGAAATCTTGTCAGGGAGAAGCTGTGATCGAAGAGCGTCACGCGTGTTTGTTGCTACTATAAAAATATCTCAAAGCGAAATTGTAAGCATTCAGTTATTTTTCTTCAATTATTGCATTCCTTTATACGTTATCGTATCCGTAAACCATTTTAAGTTATTTACTTAATTTCCTTAAAAAAAAATTACAAAAACTGTAATATCTTCTCCTCGTCCAATAACGCCCAGCCATAAGTCCCTGGGGCGTTATAAGACAATGTGTGGGCGCTATTATAAATATCAAAATTTTGAAGCATTAAAATTCAGTTATTTTATGACCAGCTATTCGCAGTTCTTATTTTTTTAAACAAAAATTAGTATTTATAGGCCAATAAAATAACATAATCGAGAAAAAATAAGAAAGTTATTAGATTATTACATATTATTGCTGTTTATGGGCGTTATTAAAAGCACCAATTTTTTTCAAAGGCGTCATTACCCTACTTCGTTTAATAACGCCCAATGAATGAAAATCAAATAGTTTTTTTTTTCAAATAAAAATCTTGATAGCTGTTTAATGTTTTTATTTTGATTATTTAAACCAAAAAAGGCAAACTAAACATGTTTACTTCGAGATGTTACAAGCATTTTTAAGAGTAACACAAGAGTTCTAATTTTTTTGTAAAATTTTCGTTTTTGTATGCTTTTTTTAGTTCTCTATAAATAAATATTTGACATAATTGGCAATTATTGTTTTATTTAATTTCTAAAAACGATATTCTGGCTTCGAAGATTTTTTTTTTATAAACGGGCGCTAATAGACATAGGTACCCTTTCTAAAAACGCCCAAAATCATGTTTTTAAAAAGAGGCTATCATGTCGTGAAACGTACATATTTTCTCATATAAATTATTATTTTTCAGTAAAAAAAGCAATGATGCGTTTATGTAACTTAAAATTTAGTGTCCAGTAAGTTGTTTATATTGAAAATAAATTATTTTTCGTTAAGTGGGCGTTAAATGCCTCTTGTACCTTACTTTTTGTAGTAGAAGAGATATTCTGAGAATTTTATTACAAAGTACGAGGCATAATTTCGGTACCCACCTCGGTACACGGTCTTATTAACCTGAATCGAAGTTACTTTAGCGCCAAGTTCTTTTCGTTAGTCCGTTGAGAGCTAAATTGTACTTGTATGGGAACTTGGATGTGTGACCGCCGACCATTCATTTCTCACGGCGACTTCCGATATCGCAGTTATACAGTAGTCGTTAGGGTTTGTCAGAGGCCATTTCGGCGCCCTGTAAATTCTGACATCCACCACCCAGGACTGGGCCAGCTTGGTGGATTATGGCCTATACCTCCTCGTCACCCAGGGGAGAGACTCATAGCCCTGCAGTGGGCTCATTACAAAGAGTCGTGATGATGATGATGCGTACCTTCTGGCTTAGAGGGCAATGTAATTTCGTTATCTATATCAAAATCGATTTCCAATGAACGAGATAAACACATCTCAAATAACAACCGAGTCTTAAACTTTTAACTCCTACGTGCTTTCTTCAACCGTCTTCAAAATATTTCTCAGCTTGAATTAGTTTGTGTTTGTTATGTGTGATTATTTCGTTACACCGTGTTTTTTCCCCGATAAATTCGACACGTTGTTGGTATACCTATTAACAGAAACCACTTCGTCAAACGATTTAGTTAAAATTGTCTCAGACGTTAGGACGTAGTAGGTAATGAGACTTAAGCTACTGGTACACATACTCATTTCAAACACAAAAGCATGCTGCAATTGAGCTTGCTACGTAGCATGTGGGTCGGAATGTTGCTCAAAATTAGCATGCTCATTTCGAGCACGCTCGTGAATCGACAGGCTTGCGATTTTTGAGCATACTACGAGCGGCGCGGGTGGAAGGGGGCGTGCCTTAAGCGCGTCTAAACAGGTTTGTTTATTGAGCATGCATGCTATTGAGTCGTTCACACTTAAAAATACAATTATAAATAAAACACTTTTTAACCGGATTTATCGCGTATATTTACATTTTAAATTTTGACTCGACGACGTTTCGAGACCACGGGGTCTGCAAAGACACCGAAACGTCGAGTCAAAAGGAGACAGAACCTGATCCATACATTTCTGGGCCACGGTGTTAACAACTTGACATTTCCTATTTTATATTTAAAATATAATCATGTTTCATCACCGAAATTTTCAAGATAAACCAGTGTTGAGGAATTGAGATATCCATAATTTTGTCTATAGGAATACACAGAAGTTAAGTGAGCTTAGAATCACTTTCTAAAGCTATTCTTTTTCTTATTGTTGAGATCTATAAATGAATTATTGTATTTTGAATTATTTAGAGAGTTTATAATTAAAAATAAATAGTAGCACATTTTACTTAGATAGCATACTAGATAAAATAGGACATTATAAGATATATACTTACTTAGTTATTGTTTTAAACAACTATTAAAACTAATAAATTGATACTAACAACTTTCACTTTTCTTAGGGCTATCTTAAAAATAGAAAAAACCATGAAAATACTCAAGCGCAAGGAAAGAAACCAAACAAACGAGTGAACAAATAGATCGATTGACGAGTCAATTACCATAGTTTCGTTCTTCATTCACTCAGTATTGCCAAACCTAATAAGGAATTTCGCCTATTTTAATTACAAAATAATTATTTAAAATAAAACTAGCGCGGTTATTTTACATTCATTTAACCTTATAATGATTCTCATTTAATATTTCTTCAATTTTACTCAGCGTATTTTCAATTATATTATGAGTTATTCATCCATACTAAAAACCCATGACAGCGATTTGCATATCTTGAAGTAACTTGTTTCCCCCTCACTACATTTTTAGGGGTTTTATGTATTTTGAATAAGGATAAAATAAGCAATTTTTTCAGACCAAAGTCAACCTGTTAACCCTGTGGCCCAGGCTTACTCAGTTTCCTTTAAAATGTAAATATACGCGATAAATCCGGTTAAAAAGTGTTTTATTTAATAGTATGAATCGCGAAAACTTAAGACAATATTAATACAATTATACTTAAAACTATCATGCCTATTGCTAGCAAACGTTAACTGTTCCTAGGCATGCTCGTATTGAGCATACTAAATAGCAAGCTTTTAAGCATGCTATTTTAGAGCATGTGTAACAATAGCTTTAGAACACTAGTTTCGTAGAGAAATTAATTCTTGTTGAACTGGAGAATGTTCGGAATAAACGGAAATCAAAGAATACTTACGGTGTTAACGTCTTCGGGCAATCGTTGAACTGGACCGATGGCGATGTGCCGGCACATCATGGTATGGATTCAATGGATTCAACGCGTTTTGAAAAAATAAATCTTTTCTAAAAATCAAAATTTAGCATAATTTTACAAAAGTTTATTTAAGGCTTTGAAAATGTGAGTGAAGGCATTGTTTTTTAACTTCCATTTCAGCGACAACTTGCCGGTAAATAACAATTCCATATGTTTATTTAACAAAAGTGAATATAAATAGCATTTCAAATAGGTCAGCACACAAGGTTCTATTTTTACTGAGTACACTGATAGACTATTATAGTTACCTGTGTCAACTAATAAGAAACTTTAAGGAAAAATAATTTTTAAATCTTAATATATGACTGTGTGGCCGTCGTTACTGTGTGTATCTTACGATTTCACAGGTTAAGCAACGTTCGGCGCGGTCGGTACTTGGATGGGTGACCGCCGACCATTCGTTACTCACGGCGACTTCCGTGCTTCGGAGGGCACGTTAAGCTGTCGGTCCTGGGTGCTGTATACTTGTATACAGTAGTCCTTAGGGTTTGTCAGAAGCCATATCGGCACCCTGAAAATTCTGACATCCACCACCCAGCACTGGGCCAGCTCGGTGGATTATGGCCTCATAGCCCTGCAGTGGGCCCATTACACGGAGTTGTGATGATGATGATGATGAATATATGACTGTATGTATATGAAATTAGTGTTAATTTTGCAAATTGACAGTCTACTTTAATTGATAGGTCTTATTTTGATTCATCGTCACAACTCCGTGTAATGAGCCCACTGCAGGGCTATGAGTCTCTCCTCTGGTCTGGTCAGTCTCTCCGGTGCTGGTTCGTGGATGTCAGAATTTTCAGGGCGCCGAAATGGCCTCTGACAAACCCTAACGTCTACTGTATACAGCATCCGGAACCGACTGCTTAACGTGCCCTCCGAAGCTCGGAACTTATTATTTTGATTAAATAAGTTCAATTATTAATATATTTATTTTATTTTTCAGACCGGTAATTACGAAAAAAAAATCTCTGTGCATTTCACAGTGGCTCAGCGCCAGCACGGTAAGTCAGGACTAAATTACTTCTACGTGCAAACGCCTGAACTAAGTCTATGTCTAGGTCTCGGCTACGCCGAACCGTCATACCTCAGATTCGAATCGGATAAGAAACGAACGAAGAACGTAAACGCTATTAGCCTGAACCCCCCGTGGGATAGATGGTGGGTTGCCCGGTATGTCACGCACGAGAAGATTCCATCTCGCTACGTTCGTTTCCCTCGTTGCCGTGAAAATCCGGCCAACCGAAGCAACAATCTCGATAATTGTTTACGTGTTCTTGTGTTACGATAAGTAAATGCTCTATGACATCATTTTAAATAACAAAGAATAAATAAACTTCAAAGATATGTACAATGTATGAACATTGTGTTTTGATTTAAAATTTAATATTATGAGAAGTCTACTTTATTAGTTATAGTTTCGGAATTTATTAAAGATCTGTCTCTTGATCTCCGCTACTCAAACTCATTAACTCATCATAACTATCATGCTAATCTCCGTGTTTATATACTTTAGCTGTCCCAGGTTTGTACGGAACAGTCCAGATAAACAGGACTTTTCTAGTAAATTTATTTCATAAGTTACGCATAAAATTGACTTCCAGTAAGTATCTCAAAAATACATATAAAGTCATAAAATAGGTAGTTCACTGAATAAAAATGTAAAACAAGTCGACCCAAGCGTCTGTTTTTTTAATCTATGACATACGAGCGACTTGCGGGCCGGGCGTCGCGTCCGATTTTCTTCATTCCACGGACATACTTAGTGGTGAAGAGACCTCTCGACACCATGAAGACTCTGCTCTGTTTACTCGGCGCTTTGGCCGTGGTGGCGGCCAACCCCACGCCCACCGCTGGCAAGGTCCTCTGCTACTACGACAGCAAGAGCTACGTCAGGGAATGTAAGTATTTTTCAACATTTTGCGAAGCGTAACTTTGAAAACTAAAATAGAATATGACGAGGTTAAATATAAATCTTAAAAGTAATACTGCATATTGGCTTTAAACTATTACTAATTCCTAATTTTAATAACAATTTACGTAGGTACTTAAATTCTTAATTGATTTCTCGTCTTTTATATGAGGTTAAGCGTTTATCAGCCGTTAGGTTAGAACCATGTTAGAACTTCATGTAAATAAATAAATAAAATGCTTTATCTTAACCGACTGTGATTTTGTATTGAATTGCACGTTTATGCTTGTTTTATGAAACAAGTTTTTAGATGGGCATGTGATATTCCACCAGTATACAAAAATACATAGATACTTAAAACATTTCCTACAGAAAACAAGATTACCAGCTACCGACAAAAAAGGCAACTTGTGAATACCGGCCGATATAAAAAAGAAACGCTTGGCGAATATATTAATTAATTATTGATACTACAAAAATTAATTCGCTGATTTAGACAAATTAGTTAATTTACAGTCTAATAGCTGCTATTTTTTACTGCAATTAAAATACAAGCAGCTTATCTGATACATACAATACATATAAGTACATTTCAATTACGCTGTGCTTTCAGAACTAAAAGTGTTGTTGGCATATCTTCTTAAATCTTTCCAAGATAAATGACCGTAAAAATCTACTATTCTATTCAAATAACATTACAATTTACCTAATTATTAAGTATCAGTGCCCCTAATTCCTTTTTAATTGTTTCAAAGTCAACATTTTGGTCAAATTATACAGAATTATAATTAGTGTTTTATTTTTATAAGGTTATGTGTTCGTTATTTTTTCCTGTTAAATAACTGCTAGGTATATTGTGTACGTATAGTCGACAAGGTTCCTTTAGCAAGTTTTCAGCCAGTCTACCTTGGCTGGAGCCGTTTCGTTATCGCAGAGGTCAAGAATATTTAAAAAGTATGATGTCATGCGATGATAGGTTAAGGATTTATCAGAAATTTACCGCATTTTAAATCTCTTCCATTTGCATAACATATGTATGTTGACCTTTAAGTTTTTTTTTTGTTTTATTATGTATTTATACATATATTTGCTATATAAATATTGGTTCCAGTTTGTAGCCTCTAATGTGAAATTTAACTTGTGAAAAATGTAAGTCAAGCCAGGGCCCGTTAACTGTTATGATATATACCCACATAGAAGCATATTTTCACTAATAGGTATTTATAAGCAGACGTTATTTATAAAAGATATTTATTTATGTACACAACGATATAAAAATACAGTGTTACTTAAATAGAAACACATGTACAAAAGTACTGCTTATTTTCATATGTTTATACTGTTAGTAAAACCTTATACTTAATGTTTTAAATATTTATCTAAAACATCAAATTGTGGTTTTCATATTGTAACTAGTTTATCGTTTAATATATCTTCAGCTGAACGTCCATCTGGACAAAGGGCTGAACATATTTTCACCGGCCTACTTATTGTTATTACTTTAAATATTTGTATTCTACAACAAAATAATAGATTCGTACCTATATGTCGGCCATTTATCGCTTAATTACAGAACCTATACAAATATATTGACCGACTATTAGGTATGTAGGTACCGGCAGACACGAGTAGTTTGAAGTCATCCGAGTCAATGTGAAGAGATAATACTTCTTACAAACAATAATGTTCTAGAAGTAATTTAACGGCGTTGAGCAAATATTTGATTTGTTTGTATCGCATAGGTACTTAATATTTTAAGTTTCCTCACTTAGAAATATGAGATCATAAAATGCTAGGTTATCAGTGCAGGTTAACAATCACAGATTCTTGTATATTATGGTAATATTTGTTATCTATACTTATTTTATGTTAACTTGACTTATTTAGTAATTATTTTCGAGATTAGTTATTTAAAAAAAATCTGCTATGATTTGGTAAATATTTTTTTATAACATTGTTTTAGACTAAGCAGAAGCGGTCGTTATGTATGTTCTAGGAAAGAAAAAACATATTTTTTAGACTTATGCTTAAAATACCAGTTTAAAACGAATAAATGTATCGATTGAGTAATAACTGAAACTTAGGGGTTATTTATTTTAATATCCTAAGTTAATTTTCAAAGTCAGTTTGGTTATGCTAATTACTAGATATATGAATAAATAACTTCAATTCTGTGCAGGTTCTACATAAAATTGTATAATCTTCAATAAAACAGTTATCGCGTATAATTATGGTTTCACTTAAATAATAATAATATGGTATATAAGAAGTACAAGTATGTATGTATGTATATTGATAAAAAAATAAGATTCAAGTACTTCCGTAGTTAGTATATTAGCTCGATGGAGTCGTGAGAAAATAATCTCCGTCAATGTTTTCTGTTAGTCAAGCTGGCATAAATCCTTGCGGTTACGTTATGTCGTGTTAACTTGGTTTAACTGAAGGAAACAATGAACAACGCAACGACCGCTATTATTAAATAGAGTTCACGTGATGTTACATTAGCAACTTGCATTCCATAATAATTATGAAAAGCATAATATTTATCAATTTAAACTTACAAATTGATTACTTAATAAGGTACTTTTCAGCCCATACAAATAACCTTCATTAGTTAACTATTTCAATAGTGTGCGTCGTGTCTGAGTTGCATAAAAAAAAAACAAAACTAAATTACAGATTTACTTCCATTCTCTCATACATACTTGGTTCTAAATAATGGCCAATACTCAGTCTCTTCACATTATTTTTGCTTTTAGAATGAAACCGGTTTGATACACATCGGCTAGAGATAGTTTTGATCAAACATTTTGTGTCATATACGTACTTATAATTTCAAACGTAGGGTCCGCCTATAATAGTCAATTATATTTTAATAGCAGATTAGGAATGACGAGAGGGTCTGAATTAATTTTTTTTTTCATATACCTATTTAAAAAAAATAAACTTAAATTATTCTCTGTGAGTAAAATTTAAGATTAATCTACATTTTTTACATACTATTAGATGGCAACGTTTTTATTACTTGCTGTGTAGTCATAAACTACAGATCGAACTGAAATTTTGATCACTTGAAAGAATTTTGAATTTTTTATTAATTTAAAAACACTTTTTTTCGTAATTATGACCAACTCATCAGTCATCCATCAGCTATTAAAATATTATAGACTATTATAAGATATACTATAGATAGTTAGATGCAAACCGCCGAGGTGTGATCATAGGGCGGAATCTAGTTTAATCAAGTTGAGGGTTGTATTTATCCAGCTCAAGCCCGTATGCTGCCTTTGGACCTGGATCCAGCGCTGTCTTTCTGCACCCATCTCCTCTACGGTTACGCTGGAGTTCAACCTGACACCTACAAAGCTGTCTCTCTGAATGAGAACCTGGATATCGACAGGAATCATGCCAACTACAGGACAATTACTAACTTCAAGAGCAAGTATCCGGCTCTCAAGACTCTGCTGTCGATCGGTGGTGATGTTGATACTGAGGAAGCCCAGAAGTACAATCTATTAGTAAGTAAATGGCAAGAGCTACAACACTCCCAGTCTTTAATAATTAATGACAGAAGCTTTACGAAGTTAAAATGTTGCAAACTAAAAATTCTTTAAACCGCTATAAAAAACGCTAATAAAACCTCTGTCCCTTTACTGACTTTAACAGTATGCCCGGGAGGAGAAGCCGCTGGTACATTCTACGTTTTAATTTCGCTGCCAGTCAATAAGGTCCACATTTATATTTTCCAGCTGGAATCCCCACAAGCTCGTACCGCCTTCGTGAACTCTGCCATCCTTTTGGCTGAACAGCACGGCTTCGATGGAATCGACCTTGCTTGGCAGTTCGCCAAGATTAAGCCTAAGAAGATTCGCTCTACTTGGGGTGAGTGATATTTAGACCTGATATAATTACGGCCTAAACCTTCTCGTCACCCAGAAGAGAGATTCATAGCCCTGCAGTGGGCTCATCACATGGATCTGTGATGATGATTATTCAATATTAAGTTTAAAAACAGAGATATTAAGGTAAACGTTGCAATAAAATGGCTTTGCTTCAATGGTCTTATTAGAAATGTTTTGGATACACGATAAGAAAATGAATAGGTACATATGCACTAAAAATACCCGGACTTTAAATCGCAAGTTTGATAATAACAGAATAATAGATAATCATTGGATAAAATTGTATATTTTTAGTGAATAATTGAAAATAAATGAAAAAGGATTTATGGAGTCCTAAGCTAGACGATCTGGTGACGTAGTCCAGAGGTCCAGACATAATCAGTATGACTTCTTTCGAACACCTGTAATTATACTGCGATTCAAGTTTGAAGTGTAAAGTTATAATTACACTTTGGCGATGGGGTAACACTGTCTGCCTCAGACGCCATTATTGGTAGCGAAAAAGAAAAGAAAAATTCCGGTTCTGGGCGTTTATACAGGATGATTGGTAATTAGTGGTGGAGCCGATAAAGAGTGATAGTATAGGCTAATTCCGGTCGAAATTATTAATAGACCTACAGTCCTAAAGTTAATCCTTTCCATGATATAACTACTTAAAGATATGTACAAAAAAATCCTACTCAAAATCTTGAACTATCAATAAACCTTAAATATTGGTATTTCTTATCAACTTTGCTTTTGTTTGGGTACAAAGATATTCTAAATAAATAATATTGATAGTCAAATCTTCATAATTTTCGTTATATTTTGCAAAAATCGTTAAAGAAAAACATTAAAATTAAAAACACGTTAGGGTGACAGCCTTTACTCAAAAAAGACACCTAAAATTA
This sequence comes from Stenoptilia bipunctidactyla, assembly GCA_944452665.1. Lineage (NCBI taxonomy): Eukaryota > Metazoa > Arthropoda > Insecta > Lepidoptera > Pterophoridae > Stenoptilia > Stenoptilia bipunctidactyla. The sequence goes on along the minus strand of OX101721.1, from coordinate 43,395,890 downwards.
TTCCGTACATAATGACTTGAAAATATTGGTCCATTGGTCATGACATTTGTCCGCCGATTTTAGATTTTAATACCTCATTCGAAAGGGAATGAAACGTGAATATTTTTAAATAATTATGTTCGGAATAATTTTAGGTGACCTTTTTTGAGTAAATAGATATTTCAGAGGCTGTCACCCTTACTTGTTTTTCAGTTTATGTTTTTCTTTAACGATTTTCACAAAAGATAAAGACAATTATGAAGATTTGACTATCAATATTATTTATTGAGAATATTTATATACCCAAACAAAAGCAAAATTGATAAGAAATACTTACCAATCTTTAAGAATTATTAATATATCACCATTTTGAGTAGGATTTTTTGTAAAAATCTTTAAGTAGGTATAACTTGGAAAGGATTAACTTTAGGACAGTAGGTCTTATAGTAATTTCGACTGGAATTAGCCTATACTACCGCCACTAATTACCTATCATCCTGTATATTTATATTCTAGTTCGCTACATGGTATCCCATATCACAAGCTCCGCTTAGTTTGGTGCCATGTAATTGGTGTGATTGTCTGGGGATTTTATTAATTTATTATTTATTGAGAACTTTTCCTGACAGGTTCAATCTGGCATGGAATCAAGAAGACTTTCGGAACCACCCTCGTGGATGAGAAAGAATCCGAACATCGTGAAGGTTTCACCGCGCTCGTGAGGGAGATGAAGGCTGCTATGAACGCTAAGAACCACATGCAGCTGGCCATTACAGTTCTTCCCAATGTGAACGCCAGCAGTAAGAAGTTTTCTCTTTCTAATTAATATAATCGAAATAAAAAGTAACTCTCTTAGGGTACCTATATTACTTTGAGACCAGGTTCAGGTACTAATGTAGGTACAACGTTAGGCAACGCTAGGGTAGATATGGAATTGCTTACTAACAAGTGACTCAGGGTCCCAATGCACCAATAATTCCCTATCTAGTACCAATAACTAGCATATATAAATAGTAGAACAAGAGTCGCAACATGTTTGCACAGTTGCAGCGAGAATGAAGAGAAGAGGCATCCCCGGTGAAATTACAGTGTAGAGCATAGTTTTATTTTTAATTTGTAAACTGAACTCCAATTCTAAATTAATTTACAAATTTTGTTTTTATTACAGTCTACTACGACGTGCCAGCTATCATCAATCTCGTTGACATCGTAAACATCAATGCCTTCGACTACTACACCGCTGAACGCAACCCCAAAGAGGCCGACTATGCTTCACCGATCTACACTCCTCAAAACCGCAACCCTGACCTTAACGCCGATGCCGCTGTCAACTACTGGTTTGTTACTGTCTTCACATTTTTTTTATAAAAAGGAACTTCTGTCTCTTCCCATTTTCGGGGTAATTTTAAAGATTTGGTTCTAAGTAGGCACTTACATCAGTATAAGGATTGTCTCAGCGCTCTAGTGAGGCTAATAAATAATAAAATACTCGTAAATAACCAACGAGCCAAGTAATCGCGGCTTTTGCTAACAAAGTCAGGAGAAATATCAATTTGAAAATACACCATCAACGTAAAACCAAATTGCATCCAAACGGAGCAGTATTGATATATTTGGTTCGTGCTTAAGAAAAATATTTCAACTGATGTATTTGTCTCCAGGCTTCACTCCGGAGCACCTAGCACCAAGCTGGTATTGGGCATCGCCACCCACGCCCGCACGTGGAAGCTGAACGCCGACAGCGAAATCGCTGGAGTTCCACCACTAACCGCCGATGGTGCTGGTGAAGCAGGTAAGGAAATAATGAACTAAACATATTGGCCGCATTGAAATATTTTGAAAAAATTCATACTGTATTGACACTCCTAAAGGATATGTTTCCGTTTCTTTGTATCTGGGGCTAGAATGCGAGCACAAGGATATATTGAAGAGAATAAGTATACAAACAAATAGTGATCACTAAATTTCAGATAGACATCGTATTAAAAAAGCACAAGATTGATTAAAAATCGCTTCTCCGTACATAGACATTCCATTCCTCCTTACTTCAAGTGACAGATTTGTACCAAATGACAAGACATATAACATGACAATGACAGTTTTGACAATAAATAGAGTATCAAAATAGCGAAATGTAAAGACGACCTAGCATGGCGGTTTCCATTTACATTAAACTTTAATATTTTTGTGCGCCATTAATTAAGCTTAGGTATTGTAATTTTTCGATATTTTTATCAATACCAGCATAAATTTAGCTACTACAACAATGGTCTAGTGTTTATTAAATATTCCAATTTGGAAACATTACCTTTATTAGGTAGCTACTTTAAGAAATCATCTTAGTAATTTTTTAAATTGTGCTTCACTTCAGTTGTTATTCGTTCTCTGTACTTGTAATGTTGGTAGGACATAACCGCTTTAGGAAGCGTGCCCACATGCGCAGGTAACCCCGTCATGGTTATCTCCACCACTAAACAGCTGTAGTCCATATACAAGACCAGCTAATTACTGGTACCGGGCCTTACCATCTTTTGTCCCGGGGTCGACATCGAACCGGTATTAATAGAGTTGCAGTATTTCATTTGCTCATTGGCTTCCTATAATATTACGAGTATAATATTTTTTTCAACACACTTGCTCGTAAAGTGAGCGTTATTCTATTGAATTCAGAACTATAAACTGGGCTATAAGTCACGCGTGCATAATATATTATACCCTAGTGCATAATATAATGAATCCTACAAAGTTGAATTGTACCTTTGTGCAAATTAAATGCGAGTAAACAGAGCATATTTTATTGATCCGGGTTATACATTAAATTTTTTCAGAAACAACAAAGAGGTTTTATACCACTTCAAATCCATATACATTTTTAAATGTTTACGCCTTATATTAGTTAAACAAAATTGTATATCAAACAAATTATTCACAATTTACAATAATTTGTTACAAAATATTAAAATATTTGGATTTAACACTCCAAATTAAATATTTTCATGTAGGTAAAATAGGCTGTATATGCTATACAACCATTGACACATTTGGCGGAAAAAAAAACCTACGCGCATGCGCGAAGTTCGGTGCCATTTTTCAATCACAATTCACAGCTTTGTTATCAAGTGTGTTTGTTATTTTATGACCACGTATGTCTGTCTTTTACTCACAAGTGTGTTGAAAAACGTCGTATATAACTCGTGAGCGTTGCTAATAATTACAGTCTCGGCTCATTATTAAGCCCTCGCCTGCGGCTCGGGCTCAAATCACAGCCTCGACTGTAATTAGCAACTTCGCTCACTTGTTACATAATATACTATTAACTCATTACTCTTAGGACATACGCATAAGAACACTTCTGTTTTCCCTAAGCAGAATCATAAAAAGTCCATGACAAGGGAGGAGATGATGCTAATTGAAGGACGACTATAGTTGCCACCAAAATATAACCGTATCTTATAAAAATAATATATTATGTGTGTTTACAATTTTACTTTCAGGACCGTACACTAAAGTGGAAGGTTTATTGAGCTACCCAGAAGTATGCGCCAAGCTCATCAACCCCAACCACCAGAAAGGCATGAAGCCTCATTTGAGAAAAGTCACCGACCCCAGCAAACGTTTCGGTATGTTTCGAAAAAGCCTGCAACATTAGTTTTAGTTAACTTTTCTTTTCTCTGGTGTATGTAGTCAGCGTTAAAGATTCCCAAATAGCTTAATATGAATAACAGGTTTTTAACGATTGGCCTTTTTAAGAAAAGCAAAGATGTTTAACTTTTCAGAGATGGGCCTAAGGAGGGAGGATGATGTGTCCCATATATTTGGTTGGTAAACATTATCAGCTTCATGCTTTTCCACTTGTCATCCAAGTTCTAATGAGAATCCTTCTCTATGATCAACCTTCCACTGCTAGTAGATTTTTTATTGAACCGGGGCGCTGTGTGCAAAGGAGCACTTAGCCGAAAGGGTGTTTATTGAGCTACGATGTGTTCCGATAAAAATTTTAAGACCCGAAGACCCGTTTCTTACTGGACCCACGTGCTGCTTAGTTTTATTCAGAAAGGAAAATGTGTTTTAAAACTTTCCGTTCAGGCTTTATCAGTGGAAGGTTGCAACCACGTTTGTGGACGAAAATTTCCACGGACTAACTTTCAGATTGGAAAATGCGTCTAGTGTTCTTCTACACGTAAAGAAGATGCATTCATTCAGCATGTTGCTTCAATAACAGATTTGAAATTTTGCACTAGTTTGTCACGCAGCTCGCATTACGAAACACCGGTATCACGTATTTCTTCGTCTAAATGCATGCATTGATCACGAATTATTGTACCTATCCCAAAAATAATTTTGTATTGTATTTGCTTGATTAGAGTTTTAGGACATTGTTTATGAGAGATTAGCAATATTAAATTTTTCGTTCGCAGAAAAAAATATATATTAAAATAGTAATATTGTGGAGGACCAATGTGTCGCTTATACTCGTAGGTGATTGTAGTGTTGTTTACAAAATAATATTTTTCCAATTTTTGTATCAGATGGTTACACCATAAGATTAAATAAAAAACCCTTCAAAAGCAATTCGGACACATATACAAGATAACAACAACTGCATGTTGCTTAGAAAGTATTCAATTATATATTTTTTTTAATAGCTATCCAGAACGCGACTAGAATTTTATGTTGCATCTCAGTTATTGTAATGTCAATAAATATAAAATGCAACTTTTTCACTCTGTTCATATTTATTTACGTAGCAGTTAGATAACCCATACACTTCTAAATTCACATTCAACCCCTCAATAACCAATTTGACCAATTTCTTACAACTTATTTTTTTTTCAAAGGAACCTACGCTTTCCGTCTGCCTGATGACAACGGAGAGGGTGGCCTGTGGGTGAGCTACGAGGATCCTGACACCGCTGGACAAAAAGCTGGATATGTCAAGTGAGTCCAATCAGCGAATTAACCGAACTAAAAAGCAATCAATTAATTAATTAATTTAATTAATGGAATGCATTCAATTAATATATTCATTGAATTTATTTCGTTAATTTAATATGACTATTTTTATAAATGGAATGATTAGGATCAATGGAATGAATTGAATGCTTTGAAGTGAGCCCCGATGTCTGTCTGTCAGACTGTCCTGGATGAGGAGGACGTTTTAGGCCATAAGCCAAGCTGGCTCAGTGCTGGTTAGTAGATGTAAAAAAATTTAAGACCCTGAAATGATATCGATCATATACTTAACCCTGCAAAGCACTGAAGTCATCGTGAATTAATGTTTGGTGGTGGTCGTACATTTATAATGAATTTAATTATTTGATTGTATTGTTGAAAGCCAATGAATTGATCAAAATAAAGCAATTGAATTTTATAAGTGTGTAGAATAGATTTAACAAATTATAAAAAAATATGGGATTGAATCGTTTAATGATTCAAAATATTAAAGACTGAGTAACTTTTACTCATACTGCAACTAAGAGATACCCTACTAAACAACAGCGAGTAAATACTCCACATAGTACCTACAAATAGTTTATTCCCGCCTTCCATTGCGTAAGTGAAATAAACGGGAAATAGTCAAATATTTCTTGTGTTGCCTTCCACTAAGAAAGAGTTCTTAATATAATTCATTTCGTCTTGCACTGACTACGAGGTCAACTAGGCGGACCGAGAAACGGAAGAGGAACGACTACTCCGTTCATTTTCTGCCTAGTTCTCGCTCCATCCAGCTAGGTGGTGCGTCCTCCTTTGTTGTTGGGGGAGTGGCGTTACCACTCCGTTCAAAACTAGTTTTGAAGTACATACGCAGTGGACTTCACTTTACTCGCTTGCTCCACTCGCTTTTACTCTTTTTCAGTGGAAGTATTTGTATGAAATATAATAAAACTAGTTCAGCGAGTTTCGTACGGAGTCCGTGGGAAACTCTCACGGCAAACAGCGCCTGGATCCACGCCCTGACTCTTTCAACTGGTTCACTCCGCTCCGCTCGTCACCGCTTTGAGTGTAGCGGAGTCCGTAATGGGTCCGTTCCGCTCGCAATGGAAGGCAGGCATTAGCGCTGGTTATTACAAGTTACAAGTTTTAGGCTGCCGGGATAACTTCTGACAAAACTAATTAACTACCTTATTCACGATGACCTCTCGAAAGTATTTTCATTGAAAAATATTACCTACTCTTTTAACGTACCTAAATAGTATTTAGTTAGACGCAATAACAACCCAACAGCATGGAATATTTCAATTTGGCTACTCGGCCTCCAAACACCTTGTTTAATTCAATTTATCATTCCAGATCGAAGAATCTTGGAGGAGTATCAATCGTGGATCTCTCCATGGATGACTTCCGCGGCCTTTGCACTGGAGACAAATACCCTCTTCTTAGGGCTGCCAAATATCGCCTGTAAACCACAACATAAAACTCAAGTTTTTTATATGTAAACTGATGTATTTAATAACCTAGTATTGTATTAACTCATCACCAAATATTAGAAGCAATGTAAGCCTCATTGAACCTTGATCTGATAGTTGAAGATCTGGCCTGTTAAGCAACCTTTTTTATAAATATTACATGTAATTTTACAAACAATTCGTGGAATAAACATATTTGTTAGGTACCTAATTGTTTTTTAATTTATGTAAAGTGGCGATTCGTTTTTCCCGTTACCTTAATCTATTTCCAAAATATTAAGATCAGCAATGAATTTGTTGAAGCAATTTTGAAAAACAAAAGAAAGGAGCGAGGTGCCACCTACAGTCAGATATGCCTTTGTATAACTTGCAAATGGTGCCGTGGCTACCCGCCCGCAGAAAGATGAGAAAGACTATGTAAGGCCACCTTTTCTAGACCCTTACCCTGATTAATCAAAGCAGATCGAGCTGCTTTGTCGTCAGGCGTGCTGCCGAACCAGTCCTCCCGTCTCTAGAGTCCTGGAGCGAACACTCGCGTCTGACTCCCTACGTGCAGAGTCCCAACGAGTTTTCGGATAAAGCAGATCGTTACCCCACCACCAAGACTAAATGCATCATTGCCAGGCCTTTGTAAAATGATTTTGTCCAATAAACGTTGCCGGAGTCATCTGCGCATGAGTAGTGTTAAAGAGAAGTAGTTGCGCTGGTACAGATCACCCCTATAGCTCTCAACCTCTTGGCGTCCGTGGACCGGGTGACCGATGCGGAAGACAGGTAGTAATAAGAATAGAATAGAATAATCTTTATTGTTGTTCAGTTATAATTAGCTTATAAACTAAATTTCACAAAAATATCTTAAAATAAAAAGAAATAAAATTATTATAACCAATCAAACTTCCACGAAACGCCGCAGTTTGGTGCCCTTGAGTCTTTAGTCGATGCCGAGATGCTCTTGTGTTGTAGGCATTATCTTCAGGAGACCAAACAAGTTTATCAAATAGATACTTAGGTACACCCCGCGTCACCACAGAGTGAGCTAAAGTGGCAAAATTTTAATTTCTACGTGAGTTAATGTTGAGGATTTTGGAATTGTTCAAGTAGGGTGTTATATGAGCTCTATACGGAATCCTATAACAATACCTATATCACGCATTTTGTACTGTTTGTAGCATTTTCCTAGACAAAGCTGTTGCTAGTGGACCAAACACGACGCTACCATAGTTTAGCTTGGATAAAACAAGAGTTTCACAGACAATGGTTCTAAGTTCTGTGCTTAAATATTCACGAATCACGTAGGTACATCACTTAAAGGCAATAAAAGCAAGATTTTACCAATTCTGAAATATATTTATTAAAACTTAATCGATTATCCCAAATTATTCCCAGGTTGCGAGCTTCATTAACCATGGATATAATTTTTCCGTCAATACTTATAGTGAAATTAATATTCAGTACTTTTTCTATTTGTAATAAGTGCAATAGCTGGCGGTATGCCACTGAAGTATTCCAGCATACGTCCTATAGGAAATTAAGCGCCAAACATGTAGTCGTCCTTTGAAGTCGTCGTGAGACTCTTTGGGTTCCGTAACAGTATTGCGAAAGGCACTCCATCTTGAATATTCCATATTGAATAAATACATATATTAATAAAAAATATGTATTTATTCAATATGTATGTTTATATATTTCTTAAGTACATCGGTTATCTAGTATCCATAACACAATTTCTTTAAGAAACTTAATTTGGGCTAGATAATGTTGTGTTGAGTGTCAAAAATATTTATTTATTTATTATTTATTTCTTTGCTATATTGAATACCTATAACGATTGCATCTTATTTGAAAATGTAATATCTTAAAGTAGGTAGGGTAGATTTTTTTTGACTTGGTACGCGCGTTCGAACGCTGGACGCTGCGTTGCTAATACAATTTCATAAGTGTGCTTGTACAGTCGTGTCAATGGAATGTAATTTCTTACTTTTTGGCTAAACGTCGATTAAAAATTAAAAAAAGACATCCAGTTAGTCCGTTTGTGGAATCGAGGTTGCTGTGCGGGGAATTTGTTTTAAAATTCAGTCGCTCTGTATCAAAACTAATTTTTATACGCACGTGTGATACGTTCCACGGAGAGTTGCCGACTGAATTGGGACGCGCGTCCACGTCCATACCGAACGCGCGTATCATACGCGGCGTTTGGCGCATTCCGAACGTCCGTATCGAACGTGCTTATGGTACGGATGTTTCAGTTTTGTATGAAACGCGCGTTCGAACGCGTGACGCAGCGTTGGCACTAGTGAAATACCCTATTGTAAATATTGTTTCAGACTTGATATTGTGTTGCAATAATGTGTAATTTTAAAGTTTTTGATTGGAACAGGTCGATTCGATAGTAAACAAATAAACCACTCACTGTAATCATAATTTATATAACAGAGTTTTGTCGTCGTGAATACGGTTACCTATGGTAATACCGAATTTCTGTAGTACGAATTTCATTATCCCGGAAACGTTTTGCCGCATTTTTGTTTTCCATATTTTCAAAAAACCGAAAATACAATTGACACATTGCTGATAATCCAATTTTCAAATAACCTTTTTTTTCAAATTCTATAAGTATGTTTTGTAATCTTATTCAACCGTTGATAAATAAATAAATGTTAGATGCTTTATTTTCCCGATATTTAAAAACCCTATTTGGTTCAGCTTTATTTTTTTTTCTCAATTAGAAAACTACATTTAGGTTTTTTAAATGTACTTATATTTGTGCCATTAATTTTTTTACCATTAGGATTTTATATATTATATTATATTTCTGACACTCACACAACATTATCTAGCCCAAATTAAGTTTCTTAAAGAACTTGTGTTATGGATACTAGATAATTGATTTACCTAAGAAATATATAAACATACATATTGAATAAATACATATTTTTTATTAGAATAAACTTAAATAAACATATAAACATCCCTGACTTGACGACTAATATCTATGAAATATCCGCCGCCAACTGGGATTCGAACCCAGGACCTCTGGCATAGAAGGCAATGTATGTTACCGCTACACCAGCCGGTCGTAAAAGATGTCTTTTAAATGGTGACCTCCAGAATTGATGCACATTTGAGCCCTATTTATGACATTTTGCATAACTTGCCGTAATGATTCCTGCGATATGTTCCTTATTTCTTGATGAATGTTTTCTTTTAGAGCTGCGAGAGTCTGTGGCTTGTTCACATATACCCGAGATTTCAAAACAACCTAAAGAAAGAAGTCTGGACTGGTCAGATCGGGTAAGCTTGAAGGCCAAGGCAAAACGCCAAAACGAGAGATAACTCGGCCTGGAAAAGCGTATTAAAAACTCACGTAGCATGGTTCTGTAGTGTTCGCCAGTGACAGTGATCGCATTGCCTCCAGCGTCTTCGGAAAAATTGGGTCCAATCACTCTGTCAACACAGATGCCACACTATATAGTAACTTTTAGTGGGTGTAAAGATGTTTCTTGAATAGTGCGCGGATTATCAGTACCCCAAAACCAAGTATTCTGCTTATTGACATGCCCTGAGAGATGGAAATGCGCTTCGTCACTTATAACCAATATTGATGAAAAATCATCCTCTTCTCTTCAAGGTTGAGGTTTATGACGCGCTGGCTGTATTCTAGACGAGCTCGGTGGTCAGTAGGCAGCAGCTGATGAGTCATTTGAGTTTTAGACGGGAACATCTTTAAGTTTTTCAACAAAATTCGCTGCAGGATCCGTCTGGAAATGCCCAATTGCGTGACACGTTGCCTCGTTGATGCTTCTGGACACTTTTCCACATCTTCGCGCACAGCAACGATATTTTCAGCTGAACGGCCTGTTCTTGGTCTCTCAGACTTCGCTCTATCCAATGTTGAGCCAGTTGCTTCAAGGCGTGTGGCAAAGCGTCGAATTTTGCGACCAATCGGTGCTGGACGGTGGGGAAATCGTCAACGAAATCACGTTGTGTTTTTATCACTGATGAATTATTCCGTAAGAACATTGACACGATTATTCCACGTTCTTGGGGAGTAAAACGGCAAAAAAACCATGTTTATTTTCAGTGTACTTTACATTTGTTGACTACACAATTTTCAAAAACAGAATGACAGGAAATGTCATATAAAAGAAAGGTTGGCGAAGAGACTTAGTTCTGCAGTATATGCCGTCAAAAAGATGCGAAATATCTCTAATGAAGCTACTGGTTTATTTTGGTTATTTTCATAGCTTAATGACATACGGCATTCTCCTGTGGAGAAATGCTGCCGATATTAAAACCATCTTTGTGCTGCAGAAACGGGCTATTCGCGCAATCTGCAAACTTAATTCCAGAGCGACACTTAGAAATAAGTTTAAAGAAATTAATATTCTTACGTTTGCCTCATCTTTGAAAATCTTATGTTCCTAAAAAAGAACATAAACATGTTCCATAGAAAATGTGACTTCCATAATGTTACTACTAGAAATAAGTACAAGCTAGCCGGCTATGATAGTAGACTTCATAAAGTCACTAACTCATTTATGGGTCAATGCATACGTTTTTATAATAAGGTTCCCACAAATATTCAAGACTCACCACTTGATAAATTTAAAGAAACTATTAAACAATAATTGTGTAGTAAAGGCTTTTATACAATTTCTGACTTTTATACAATACTTCCATGCTGGACTGGAAGCGAAAGAAAAACATAGAATGTGCCAGCTGCTTCTCTTCCCGGGCATACTGTAAAAGTCAGTTAAGGGACAGAGGTTTTATTGGCGTTTTGGTAGGCGATAGGCTGACCCCCTGTCACTGCAACAGCCTCTCTACATCTTTATAATAGCTCCTTTGTCAAACGTGACATCAGATGGCCTTATGACCTCTGGTGTTCTGCCTACCCCACAAGGGATACAGGCGTGAAGTTATGTGTGTGTGTGTACAATTTCTGAATATATGGACGATAAAAGTCCTTGGTTGTAAATTGTTTTTCAAAAATTCTCAATCTCCAACTCCATCTCCAACGCCATCTCCATATCCTTCTTATCCATACAACAGCAAGAACGTCATGCTCCCTCAGGCGGCATGGCTAGCGGTAGCGTCGGGTGTCGGGTCACCCTCTTTCCTAAAATATGGTTGAGGAGGGTGATGGCTGGTGCTTGCGTTATACTCGTGAACGGGTGCTGCTAGCGGTGCCAGGTCGTTCTGCTAAACACTTTATGACTAAGTTACGTTTTTGAATTTGACTCTGACTTCCCCATCTCCATCCCTTTCCACCATGTCCACGTCCGTGTTAGTGTCCCGTATCTTTACCTCTATATCTATGTCTACGTTTCTGTCTAGTACTTGATTGCTTAATGTATAAATATAATAGTAGACTCCAGAAGATCACCAACTCGTTCATGGGTCAATGTGTACGCTTTTATAATAAAATTACAAAATATTTAAGATTAACCCTTCGATAGATTTAAGGATAAGTATAAAGTTTTATTATAATATATCCGGATGCAAGAAGATTGTTAATTGTTATTGTGTATTTTTAAAAGATGATTGCTGTTGAGTTTCTTGCTACTTCTTCTCAACAGATCGACTTTCCGAAGTGGTGGTAGATTCAGTTCAATTTGTAAATTGTGACTTATTTCATATTTATTTAAATACTTACGAAATAAAGATTATTTTGACTTTGACTTTGATTAGTTTTACAAAATCTAAAAAAAAACTTAAGAAAACGGGCCCATTTGTGTATTAACTTAAATGGTGGACATTTTAAACAATTATTACCTTATTTGTGATTGAGTGATACTTCGCATAAGTACTTAATTATCTGTAAGTAGCGATCGTTGATAACATTTCCTAATTATTGTAAATAGTGATGATTAAATTTTTAAACACGCCAAGGTGGTAAATTGTTGATTTGAAACTAATTTAAATACCTATTAATTACCGTGATGAGAATTTTAAATCTTCAAAGTCAACATAAGATATAAAAAATGGCAAATCAAGTATTTTTATGAAAGAATAGTATATTTCATTACGAGTGCGGAAAGCCTGTCATTGCAAAGAGTTCCGACAAATGTCTACACGAGCCGAGGCGCAGCCGAAGGCGAGGGTTGACAGTCGGAACGAGTTGCAATGACGGTTCCGCACGTGTACTGAACGACTATTTTTAATACAGTTGCGAAAAAATTAAGCAATTTTATAAAATATACAAAATGGCGCCAGCCGTGAAAAATTATAAACAGAGATTTTTTTTGTTTACCCATTCTGGGTAGGCAAAGGGAACTATGCCCATACAGCCAAGTCTTTAGTAGATTTTTTGTATTGACATGAAATGAAAATGAATTTAATGAGATAAAATGAAATGAAACCTAACCTAACTCATTGCATCAAATCATTATATCTGATATTGAAACAAATTAGTAGCTTCTTTTCAGAAATATTTGCATGAATCGTAAAAACTTCTAAGAATTTTTTTTTAGTAAAAACTTCGTGGTTGGTTTTTTCTTTTTAATAGACATTATTTTGACAGTTGGGAAAGAGAACGCACGAGTGCGGAAAAGGTAAAGAAAAAGCACAAGTGTGAAATTGCCCACATCCCGAACGCTAAACGTCCCTGCAATACGCCACTTTTTGAGCAACTGTATTAAAAACATTTTTTCAATTTACCACCGTGACAGTCCAAAGCCTGCAAGTGTAATGGAAAATTACTACTACGTCATTAGCAAACGTCGCGTTATCACTTATCAATGAATGACGCGCGCTCGCGCCGCGCCACGCGGCCGCGCGGGTTACTTCGCTCGCGCGACAAAAGCGGGAGAAGAATTGGTGAGTTTTTATGATAATATTATGACATTTGTGTTTGCACGAAAATATTTGACCCGGGTGCTAGGTTTTGCATGAACAAAAAATGACGTTGTAGAGTAGGTAGGTCAAAACGAACCACTTTTACTACGGAACCACCCCTCCTAAAAAATACCGTTTTTAGTTATTTTTTAATCCTTCACTTATGAACCCCCCCCCCCCAAGTTCAGTCTGCGACCGCGAGTGCCCGCTATAGCCATATTTTGTCTTATTTATCGAACTTTTTAATAGTTCCTTCAATTTATACCACACCACATATACCATTCCATACCATTTCCAATGGACATACCACATCAAAGATGAGGTTATAAAAAAAAACCCTTTAAAAAATGAAGTAAGTATTTTCACAAAAAAAATAATTCAGTGAAGGCGACTGAATGCACGATACGACCAAAAAATAATAATATTTTCATACAGTTTACATACCGAAGTCAATCTTAATAACAAATGTCAACCAACTGTGAAAAAAGATTTTATGATTTTGCTTATTTGTTTTCTAAAATTAAACCTTTTATTGAGTTCGTTTATTTTCCCAACTGATAGATATTATGGTGACAAGCTGGTTTCATATTTTTATTGGACTGGTACTTTTGGTTCAAATTTCAAAACCATTGAAAGGAAAAATAAAAGTACATTTGTCTTCAAGGAATGAAAGACCTTGGCGCTCCACAGAAGCGCGTAAAGACATGAAAAAAAATGAAAAAACGAGTATGAGTGATAGTGATAGTGAATTTCTCATATCAAGTATTGAAGCAGAACCTGTTAAAATTAAGAAAAAAACAAAATCATATCCAAAGAGCGGTGGGGAAAAAAATATTGCTAAAAGCAGGAATAGGGGGCGCGATAATGTCGCCCATCATAGGAGTGAAAAGTTACGCAAAGAACAAGTTAAGGTAACAACACCCGAACCTGATGACTTATACGGGATTGTTAAAGATACTATACATGATAAATCTAATGGTGCTGACGAACTAGTACCCTCAGTTAATAATAATGCCAAAGAAAACGATGAGCCAGATTTTAACTATTATGAAAAGATCGTAGACCACAATATTAACAGTGGAAACAAATCTCAAAAACATGACGATTTATTACTTCCAAATAAACACAATATATCGAGTAAAGAAGAAGATGATTTATTACTTCCAAATAAACACAAATTATCGAGTAAAGAAGAAGAGTTGCCACCAGTTGTTAATGAACGTGACCTTGATGTTCTTGGTGATGATGGTTTAATACTACTAAATGTCACTCAAATGCCACCAACTACCACAGGTAATATCTGTAGTATTTAAATGATTTAAGTAATTTTAGTTTAAAACACATCCCTAAAAATATCAAACAAGACGCTTCCAGCTGGATTCTATCCAGGTTGTAAAAATTTTGCATGATAACTACACAGTTTGGTTCTTAAGACACCGTGGTCACGTGATGTCGCGTTGGATCTAGAATGTATACCTAAAAAAAGTCTCGGGTTTCATAACATAAGTAAAATTAGGTGGCGTTGCGTTATGGCGATCGTTCCCGATGACCATCACTTGGTTGGCCACCACTGGGAGACAGCGAAAAACTTTTTTCAGAAGTTAGGGTTGGCCACCACTGGGGGAAAGCGACACAACTTTTAATGCTATTCCCACTGGTCAACAATTCAAATTATTTTATTTAGAAAACAGAATGGGACAGTTTGATGTAATTCCCGGTTTGGTTTCAAGGGTCAAAGAAAAAAAAGGTCAAAGAATATTTTTATCATCTGTTATTAAAAGTTTCGTAAAATTATTCGTTTATTCATGTACATAATTGACATAATGGGCCGTATTCGACATTAAGCTTGTTCTTCACTTGCCCGTTAATTTGCGGTGTGAACGATAACATTGCAATCATAACGCAAATGGCCGCGAATGTGGACACCCGTTAACGCCGCGCGAAGACGACGAAAATACTTGTTCGCAGTCAAAAAACCGACACTGATCGGGGAACAACTGCGAACGCGCGTTAACGCCGCGAAAGACATCCGCTTTCACGTTAACGCCTGTTTACGGGCGTTCGCGCTTTAAAATCTTTAATTTTGAGTATATCTAATATCAAACATAGAAACTTAAAAATCAGTTTTTGTTAGGAACTTTGAATTTGAAGTCTCCTAATGTGACATTAGAGAGACTTAAAATTAGGGAACCTAATGTCGAATCGAGCCAATTATACCTAGTGTAGCCATACAATGAAAAAGAGACAATATGTAACATTTGAATTTAGAATCTGTCATTTTAATTGCTTTCATTGTTTTTTTTCTCATTTTGGCGCGAATACATTGTACAATACATTTTTTAAATGGAGTGGGACGATTAAGAGAACCGAACCGCTGTGATTGCAATACACAAAGTAGGCATGGAGCCAAATGCAATTTTTAAAGCTCTCCATACGCTTGGTATTCATGAGACCTCCTCTGTTTGTAACAGAAACATATCTGGCCTTCCACATAGTGTTCCTACGAAACAGGTGGTCAAAGCAGTAAGGGAAAGAGTTCGAAGAAATCCTGTCCGAAAGCAAAAGATTTTATCTCAGGAGATGAAGATAGCACCTAGAACCACGTCGGGTATTTTAAAAGATGACTAAGGACTATAAAAGGCTAAAAATAACTGGCAAAAAATAATAGAGTGGTAAAATCGAAACAACTACCTACCGAAGTGTTACGCAAAGGGTGAAAAAAATAGTTTACGGATGAGAAAATTTCTACAATTGAGCAACAATTTACCAACAAGCAAAATGACCGTACTTTTGCTCAAAGCTCTAAGGAAGCTTCCCAATTGGTTGGCAGAGTGCATCGTGAGCATTATACGAATTCAGTGATGGTTTGGTGGGGTGTTAGCTATAAAGGAGAGACTGAGCCATAATTTTGTGAAAAAGGTATCAAAACATCGGCACAAGTTTAGTATATCAAGATACCATTTAATGAGAAGGAAGTTAAGCCCCTTAACAACACCATGCACAATACCCAAGAATGTTCCTTCCAGCAAGACTCGGCGCCGGGTCAAAAAGCTCGGTCCACGGTCTTGGTTAAAAAGCGAAGGTTTCCGACTTCATCAGAGCTGAAGGCTGGTCGTCGTCTAGTCTAGATTTGAATCGGCTGGCTCCAAATTATCATGGCGTTTAGGGTACGGTTTACTCTAAACGCCATGATAATTTGGAGTGCCTAAAAAAATCCAAACGATTGGCAGTGAAGAATTTTCCTATGAAAAGAGTGCGTGCTACTATTGATAACAGGCCTCAACGTTTAAAGGAATGTATTGCAGCCAATGGAGGCCACTTCGAATAAGATTTTTGTATTTAAATTGTTTTATATTTATGTATTGAACTTACATACTGTAAAAGTATTAAATATTATTTGAATATTATAAAAATATTTTTCTTTGTCAACAATGATGATGATGTTATCTAAGAACTTGAGTTTTTGCAATCAACTAGAACAATAAAATCACGCAATTATAACAAAAGAGTTAGCCAAGCCGTTAGGCCTCCCCAAGATCCGCCGTGTCGCTCCATGTCAAAAATGTATAAATAAACGAATTATATTGTGAAAATTTTAATAAAACATTTTCTTAAGTTTTCACAATTCATAGTTTAAATAAGCAACTCAAACATTATATTTTTGATAAGAAAAACAAGATGGGTAAAACGCCCTGAATGCCCTTAAATACTGTAAAAAAAATAACTTTGCCCTTCGGCAAGAGCGATAAAATCACTTGTGGCCAGAGGTGGCCAGTGGGAATAGGATTAAAAGTTGTGCCGCTGACGGGAACTTTTGAACTAAGCTGTTTCGCTGTCCCCCATTGGTGGACTTCGGGAATGATCGCCGTTGTGGCAGCAAACCCGAAATCTTAAAGCTTTAATCTTTAATTCTAGTGCCCCTACATAGTTACAGCTACAAAGAGTGGTGCAAGTTTCAACCTAATGGTTACGACTGCAATGGTACCGGATATCTTCATGATGGGTAAGTTACAGAAACGTACAGAAAATCATAGCCTATTTCTCTATTTTACTTCCAATAATAATAAATATTTCTGACACTTACACAAAATTATCTAGCCCAAATTAAGTTTCTTAAAGAACTTGTGTTATAAATACATATTTTTATGAGAATAAACTTAAATAAACATATAAACATCCATGACTTGACGACTAAAATCTGTGATCATCACACAAATATCCGCCGCCGCCGGGTTTCGAACCCAGGACCTCTGGCATAGAAGGCAATGTATGTTACCTCTACACCAGCCGGTCGTCAAATAATACTAAGAATCAGTCAATTAACCTAATCTATGTATAAATCTTCCCAAAGCTTCGGCAACGTAGTAAACTACGATCCCATGGATTAATTTTATCTCAATCCGAAAAGCTATTTCAGCGTAAAAGTGTAATTTACAGTCCGTTAACAAATAGCCTCCATATTTACAGTACCTGTTTTAATGGATACGACACAAGAATTTACTTTGTTCTCGCATAGGCAACGTATAAGAGCCCGTTTTATGAGTGAGTTTACATTAGGTACAGTATACGCCACTAATGAAAAAAAATCGATGTAACGGAACAGTAAGCGACCGTGTGTAAACGGGCTGTAACTTCATCGTATCCGCCATTACTTGATACGATGTTCACACGAAATTCGCAGTACAGCGGAGGAGGAGCAATCGAAGTTATTGGTAGCATCCATTCTTGGTGCAAAGACCTAGAAAAGGTGCTTACAGTTTACTCATGAGTAGACTCAAAGGTTTCTCACCCAAAACACAGTTTATATCGAGTAAAATTGGACGGAAACATAACGGATACGTATTCCATTCATTTAGTATTCGATGACAAAACGGAATGTCATAATTTACCGAACCGTTTTTTTTTCTGTAACTATAATATACAACTCCATGCACGATCAATGAAAAAAGTCGTATCTGAGGAAACGGAGCAGTAAAACGGGGACCATGTGTGAACGGGCTCTTACCTTTCAAACGTTCATCTAATAGATGATGTTTTATAAGATATGGGATGTGAAATGTTTACAGCTAAGTACGGGATTTGTTGGAAAACCGACGGGAATGCTTTGCAATTTATGTATTCTTTTACAATCTATCGATTATTGAAATATTACAATCGAAAACTAAAATCAAAAGTCGCAATTATTAAAATACGTGTTGTAGGTAACACAGAAAAAAGCTTTCAATAAAAATATACTAAAAATAAATACTGGTAGGCCTCAGTGGTACGCAAATTCAGTTACATAAAATTAAGAGCAGTGTCTTTTCATTTTTCATGTTTGTTCTGTAAAGAGTAAAGACGAATGATTTCAAATTGATTAAATTATACTGATACTATACTGATACTGAGTACCGTATTAAAAAGTTAATAGTTTTGCAAATCAACAAATAGGTTGCTCTCATTGATCTACACAGCCTTTTTAGAGCAAGTCAGAAAATATTCTGCCAAATAAGAACCGACATATCCTGATACGCCCAGACATATCTCAATCGCCCTAATTCAACGCTTAGCCAACAACATAGGTATACACCCCATTCTGTCAGCTCTTCTTGTTTCTTTGCTGCGTTTCCAGCGCAATATTGAGCAAAGAAAAACTTAATTGGCCGCCGTGGATCATTCCGCTAAGAGCTGATTGCCACCCAAGAAGTTGTGCAGCCGTTTCCTCATGAGTGACTAACATAAGTGAGATCTGGCGTAGGTACCGTGCTAATCTTGATCGCAATCTATTTTTCAGTTTCTACTACGATATAACATTAAGAGAATGCAAAGACTATGAATTCGGCAATTGTCTTGATAATTTTAACAAATTTTCTACTCCAAGAGAATGTGCGGTAGCTTGTGAAGGTAAGTTTGTTTATTGATTAATACGATACGCAGTAGTTTAAGATTCATGTTCATAGCAGCTAACGTCTCACCCTGGGTTGCAGCATAAAGTTCTCAATTGGCATATTTTCTGGACCATACGTAAGTGTGCGTCCATATTGCGAGCCAAGCGGGTGCGACGACGGAAGCGAAATATCAAACATGTGTAACGCACTTTTTTATCCATACTGTAGTGACTAAGACGGAAGCCTAGCGCGACCGGCCTGAGCGAGTCAGCGTGCGTACTTTTCAAACGTTCTTGTCCACGCTTTCTGGTAGTATGCTACGGGCCTAATCAACAAGCAACCCAATGCGCGGGTGGCGGGGTAACAAACCAGTTCGGTAATAACTGTAAAATGTGCTAAATAAAAATAATTTTTATAAGCTAAATATAAAATATTCAGTTATTAAAGAATAATTGAACATTATTAAATGCAAAACTTAAAAACATTATTGAACCAGTTCGGTCGTGTCGCTCGGCGTGTGCGCTTCTGCATATTGTTTGTTTTATTCTTACCTCGAAGTTATTAACAATTTGTCCTCAAGACAGATAGGTACTTTTGCAAAAGTTTGTACCTATGTTATTAGCTATTTAGAATGTTAGATTACGATAATAAATCTGAGCAAAGCATTTTGAATTGGAGAACGCCGAGAGACTCGATCAAAGTCTTGGGGAATATTGGTGCTAGCCCTTAGCACCACTCGGTATTTTCAGTCTACACATTTACACTCGTGGGGGACCTAAGTCCCCACATTTTGTGTTCAAAATTTAGGTTATGAATGTAGAATATCTTGGGATATCTTTTCATAATATAAATAAAAAACATGAACAATGAAAATGAACAGTTTTATTCATTTTTTTTTATAATAATTAAAAACATTTGTAAGCTCAAAGAAACATAATACAAAATAGGTATATTTATAGACGTTACTTTTCAGGCCCAATATAATTTAAAAAAATTACTTCAAAACAAAAAAAGAAAGATTTTTTTCAATTTTTTTTTTTTTTTTTTCCGCCACAGAAAGCTTTACTACCGACTTGACGCCCCTAAGGGAGCCACAGAAGGAGAGGAGGTGAATGCTTGATGCACGAAGAGAGGACCTTTGGGGGACTACCCCGCCAGCCTTTTTTTTTCAAATAAACTATTTACCTTTTATTAAAAACAGACATAAACTCTTTCATAAATTTAAAAATATTCGAAATCACAAAAGGAATGTTGGGCTTAGTTGACTTATTTTTTTTTTTTAATTTTGTAAACATATTAGCAGTCTCAGCAATTATGCACTTCTGTAGCTCTCGGGTGTCACTGGGAATACACGGAATCGCAACCGCGTCGGGCTCTAAATATGAATATGATTTGAAAAAAACAAAGCGCTGGGGGACCTAGGTCCCCCACGAGTGGTGCTAAGGGCTAGACTGAATACCACGTACGCTGCACTACTTTTTAGTCAAGCTATAGAGAAAGTCATGGATATTTTAGTGATCTAACATAATTAATTTGCTAACTAAAGTTAGTCGACCGATTGTGTAATTTCTCTAATTCTATTACAGATGTCGCCTATCATGAATTTTCGGATAAACATAAAGCGCAGAATTTAGCTTGTCACTTGCAGCCGGATTTCGGAGAATGTAACGAATATTACCCAATGTAAGTTTATTTTTCTTATAGTAGGTACGGGGCTATTTTTAGTCATCGACCAAATTAAAATATTTTGGTCTTTATCACAATATAAACGTACTTACCTGCATATTTAAATTAGTATCGATCAGTAAAGAAAATAATGATATGGTAACACAAAGTTTTTTACAAATAGTCACTGTTGATGAACACCCTAAGTTTGATAACTTTATGACGTAGTAGTAGGTACTGCAAGTTTTTTTGTGGTAGCTCGTAGTCGTCTGTATTCTAATGGCATTCATTCATAATTAAGAGTGACCATACTTTAGCAAATATATTAATTTCCTTGTAAAAAAATAATTACATACCTTTTGTTGCAGAAATCGTTTCTATAAATGATAATTATTGTGTCAAAAAAAAATGGCTGGTGATTGAAAATGGGGCCTGTGTAAGCCTGCGCTGTCCCACTGCTGGGCAAATTTTGATTTCATTTAATCATTTTTTAATTAAAAGAGTTCCGTAGGTTTAAAATTTATGTTCTTTTATGCTAATTTTAAGTATTCCTTCGTTTGAACACATTTCCAATGGTAATTGTAGATAAAGTCAAAGATGAAAGCACACGGGCTCAGGAAGATAAAGTTTAGTTCATGTTCATCGCGAATCTTTGTTATGAGTCGCTCCCCTGGGTCACGAAGTGATTTAGGCCGTAGACTAACGAGCTGGCCCCGTGCTGGTAGGTGAATGTCCCTTACAACTACTGTTTACAAATATACTTCTCCCAGGAGCAACTGCTAATCTTGCCCTCCGAAGTACGGCAGTCACCGTGAGAAATAAATGGTCCTTACCACACCAATCGATCGACGTCGGCGAATCCGTTCGACCGTTCGTCGACGTCTGGCTGGTGTAGGGGTAACATACATTGCCTTCTAAGCCAGAGGTCCTGGGTTCAAATCCCGGCGGCGACGGATATTTGTGTGATGAAGATATTAGTCGTCAAATCATGGACGTTTATATATTTATTTAAGTTCATTTTCTAATAAAAAATATGTATTTATTTAATACTTACGTATGTTTATATATTTCTTAAGTTTATCAGTTAACTAGTATCCATAACACAAGTTCTTTAAGAAACTTAATTTGGTCTAGACAATGTTGTGTGAGTGTCAGAAATATTTATTATTATTATTCTTTATATTTAAAGCTACACGCCTTTCGGCGGAAAGACCCGACAATTTGACCAGTCTGTCGGGGATCAGGGCAAGAGGGACAGAAACCGGCGAACTATTCGGGCAGTATCCAGCAAAACCGCTTTTTGCGTGCGTGCTGGAAGCGAACCACCACCGAATCCCAGCCTTTCAATATTTCTGCCCAAAGTGGTCGAACCCATTGCGGATATTACAACCGGGATGATTTCGGTCACCTCGTGTGCAATGTCCAAGTACTTGCGATGCTTTTCGGTCTCGGCCTTCACGAGGTTCTCGTCATGTGGTAGTTATGTCCACCAAAAACACCTTGGACGACGATCGGTCCATTAACACGATATCAGGTTTATTCGCTAGAATTGTCCTGTCCGTGACAATGGGCCGATCCCAGTAGAGCTTGGCGCTGCCGTTTTTGAGAACGGGCTCCGGCGTGTACTGGTAATAAGGCGTAATAAGGCAGTTTCTGATTGATGAGACCGTATTTCAGAGCGAGCTCTTGGTGGAGAATTTTGGCTGCTTAGTTGTATCTATGCAGATACTCAGTGTTAGCAAGAACCGAGCAACCCGAAACTATATGTCTGAGGGACTCGTCAGGTTGGCGGCACGCCCGACATACGTCCACTGTGCCGTCCTTCATAATGTATTTCCGGTAGTTGTTCGTCTTGATAACCTGATCCTGTATCGCAAAGACAAACCCTTTGGTTTCCCTAAAGAAGTCCCCGAAGCGCAGCCAATGCACGGAGGCTTTACAGTCCCGGGTGGCTCGTGTAGAGCCTTGTAAAACCTTCCATGCAGCTCTTGCTCTTTCCATACGGTCTCACGATCAGAAATGCTTAGTACCGCTGGTGTCTGCCATATCTCGAGGCCCAAATTGAGAGGGTGAGTCCTTTGTCACACGCTACAACCTCTCTATGCATAACCACGTCCGCCTTCGCCATAAAATAGGCTCGGAGGCTATATATCTCCCGGTTGTGCAAGGTTTTGGTGCTAAGTAGGCCTCTTCCTCCATACTTCTGGGAGATATACAGCCTCATTACTGACGACCGAGGGTGATGCATTCAATGGAGGGTCATAGTAGTGCGGACCTTCCGATCCAGGGCGTCTAATTCGGTCTAAGTCCATCTGAGTACGCCAAAGGTACAAAAGAACGGGCATAACCCATCCGTTAAACGCTCGGACTTTGTTGAGACTCGACAAAGAACTAGTTAGTACCTTTGTCAGGCGCTCAAAAAAGACTTCGCGTACAGACTGTTTTACGTTCGTTTCCTCGACACCAATGTTCTGTGACATACCCAGATAACGGTACCTAAGTCAATCCTCTGAGAGCGAGTAATCCTTCCCCTTTCTACATGAACAACCGCACACTTGTCCACTCCAAACTCCATTTTGATGAAGCTGCTAAAATCTGTCACGATTTTTAGCAGTTCCCTCAATCGTGGAGCCGTTGGAGCTAACAGCTTGAGGTCATCCATGTAGAAAAGATGGGATAACCGCATGCCCCCTCTACGAAACTGAAATCCCGTCTCTGATCCCTCCATGCTTATAGGATTGTGCTTAGAGGATTCAAAGCCAGACAAAACCAAAGCGGGCTCAGACAATCATCCTGGAATATTCCCCTACCAATCTGGATTCGGTCTTCCGCAGCCGTCATTCGCTTGCCTTGGAGACTGAGCATTGTACTCCATTGTCTCATACATCGCTCGAGAAATATTCGAACTGTACCGTCGATTTTGTACAGTTCAAGAACTCTCAAGAGCCATGTATGAGGCACAGAGTCAAATGCTTTTCTGTAGTCAATCCAGACTGCGGAGAAATTGCAACGGTTGCGTTTGAACAGTTTACCAACGACAGCGTCCACGAGAAGGAGTTCCTTTGATCCGCGGCTACCGGCCCTACATCCGTTCTGAGCATCAGATATAACGCGATTAGCATCTAAATTCTGGCGAATCTTGGTGCTCAGAATGGAGCTAATTGTCTTGTAGGTGGTAGACAGACAGACACGTAATGGGCCGGTATTTTGATGGATCCGCGGTATCGTTGGACTTAGGAACTAGAAGAACCTTGAGCCAATAGTTCTGCAATCCGTCAGGGCCCGGACTTTTCCAGCTCGGGCTCCGGCGGATTGCAGCACTTACGTCCTCCTCTGATCTGAGGACTTGACTCATAGGGATCACCTCCGCACACGCTTCCTCTTGGAGCAGCCATGGCGCCAGTAAATCGACATACCGCCATAGCCGCTCCAAAAAGGATTGAGTTCGTCTCGACAAGATCAGAGCTGCTCTCCAAATGTTGGGGCAGCATCTGTTTAACGGCCCTAACGACTTGCCTATTGCGAACACTGCATGGGAAGCTTCGGCGTTCTTTCGAGGGGAGTATTACGTACTTCCTCGATCGCCTCCTGTAGTAGTCTTCTCTTGCGCTCTAAGTCCTGGGAAGCCATGTCCGTTCGTGGCGCCTTGCTCTTCCACCGGGTTATTTCGGTCTGCCTCATCTCCTGCATGCTGCTCTAAAGCAGGCTCTTGCACTGGAGAGGCGATACTCGCAGTGGCTGGGGGTGGCACCACCGAGAAGGCTTCGTGTCTCAGTTGTTCGAGCTCAGTGGGAGCGAAGATGTTGGAACGCATAATCCACCGAGCTCTATCCGCAAGGTTTTGTTCGGCGACGGTTAAATGAGGAGCAGCATGAAAGCGCGGTGCATGCGTGCTCGATACCCCGTTCTGTCCGTTTCTGTCTCTCTTGCCTCGTAATACGCTCGCATGAGGTTGGCATTTTGTTCTTGCGTCCATCTCATGCGCCGCCCTTCAGGGGCGGGCAACGATTGCGGAGGCTGTGATACCCCTGCCAGTGCCAAGCTCCCTGAAGGTGATGATGGTGGTGAAGACTGGGCTGGTGGTCGCCTCAGTCTCTGTGCGCTGGCGGCTCTCATGCTGCCGCGCCCAGCGCTAGCACCAGACGCGCCCCGGCGGCCCCTGGGTAGCGGCCCTAAACGTTTATTTTTATCTGTATCCATCATTATAAAAGTTCCAGAGCCACGTTAGCCACGTCAGTAATTTCATGTTCGTGTGCGGTGATAAGATGGTCTATCAGGACGTGGGGTTGTTTGGGAGGCTTATTATTATTAACGTCGATCGATGGCGTCGGTCGTCAGTCGATCGATTGGTGTGGTAACACCCTTACAGACGCCGAGCGTTGCTTATCCTGCAATATCAATTGATATAGACAGGGTGCACAGCGCCACGACGACTTCGTATAACTAAGACTTTGAATTTACTTATATTTTTTTAGGTTCTTCTACGACGTGACAAGACGGATGTGTCGAGGCTTTTCGTACAGCGGATGCGGTGGAAATACTAACAAATTTAAGACCGCAAGTGAATGTACTAGTACCTGTAAAGAGGCCCTCTCATACGAGTCTTACAGTCTTTAAAATAAGACTTTGATAGAATACGATCAAACATAAATTAAATAAAGAAGCTTTATTGCAAAGATCTGAAGAACGCTAGCAACCCAAGACAAGATTCTCAATGACTGGTATCTACCTACTCACAACCAGTTTTATTTTATAAACTTTTCTACTTTAACGACTGCTTCTTAAAATATGAAATTAATTTAATAATTGAAGAAGACGATGATGACATTTTTTTCCTACAAATTAAAAAAATAATAATAAAAAAGTAATAAACATAATTCCTTTTTTATTTCCTGCATCCTCCTTTTATAGCTGGATGAATTAACAACTGAGCAGTTTTTAATTCTTCGGCAATTTTTATACAAATAAATACAATAAAAAATTTTTTTTTTCAATATTCTTCTTTCATTCATTGCAGATAATGCTGACATACATAGGACTGCAACGTACGCATACGACTTCCTTTTAAACATTAAAATTCATCCATATCACAAACTACTAAGAAAATAAACAAAGGGAAAAAGGCCGCTTAAGTTGATTTGAATAATTTTTTAAAGGTTTTTGTTTACAATCCATTTGGTTACATTACATGAATTTAGCACACAGACACAGACACAGTTAGACACAGTACATGTTCATAAAGTTAATGTCACTGATGACGTCATTACGTACTAATTTAATAAAATACATATAAAATAGACACACTCAAAAATAAAACTGTTCAATTTAGTGTCTCAAAATGGGTTAAAGATTAATATAACACAATAAAAATAATAGGTAAAAAAATTAACAATTGCCTTTTGTTCGTTTCTCTAATGTCAAAACTAGAATACCTATTCAAAACTTTGATTCGAAATCAGTTTTGTTAGGAACTTTTGAATTTGGGGCCTCCTGATTTGATATCAGAGAGACTTAAAAAAATAAAGTTTTAAAACTAAAACCCGACTACTGAAGTACCCTCTTAAAAGTACAAAACAAGAAAATAGTCTCCGCAGAAATATTTATGTATTTTTATACGTCATACCGATAGATAGTTGAAAGAATACCTGTGATCGTATGCCACGCTTATACATATAGGTATGTATCTATTATTACTATAATGAATCTCTTTTCCTACAATAGGTGGCATACGACCATGACCATCTTTTAAACATATCTCTATAAGTATGACGTACGAAAATACATAACTATTTCAGCGGAGACTATTTTCTTGTTTTGTACTTTTTAGAGGATGTTTTAGTTGTAATAATTTATTTCAGGCAACTTAAGAATAGTACAGGATGTTAAATACTAAATCTAAAGCACCATCTAGACTGTTTAAAACAAAGCATCAAACCAAGGTGACTTTGCTAGTTTACAACAGTGAAGACGACTGTGTATAACAAAATTTCACATGACCTTGGCGAGACCTTGGTTGGCGGGAGCTAGTTGTAAACGGCGGTGTTTAGAAACACAGACATACATCTATATAGACAACGCAAGTGTCACGATTTGTATGGAAACCAAGCGTGCCGACTTTTTAAGACCTAGGTACCTACTATGAAGTCTCATCTGATATTTATTGCTGGGAAATACAAACAGATTCAAAGTACATGCATTTGCGTTATCGATGTAGATGTTTGTCTGTGTTTAGTAACAGTGTGTGCGCTCGTTATTGTTTTATTTATATATATTTTACTTTATAAATAAAACTATAAATGACTCGAGTATTGTCGCTTCTTAGCCCGCATTGCAACCGTTCCATCTTTATATTCTCAATTGCATACAAAACTGCCATCGCGAAGATGTTGCCGATGCGAGAGATCAAAGCACACTGACAATTTGGGGTTTGGGGCGTGGCTTAGCGTGACCTTGGTTTGCATCCTTGGTTGGAGGCTTGTTTACAACCACAGCTTATAACAGTGTGGATTATACTCGGAATTGGTTGTAAACAACTTAACCTTACTTAACATCTGGTTGAAGCATTGGTTTTAAACAGTCTGGCTGGGGCTTAAGGCCCGTACAAAATATATACCTACCTTATCAGAATATACACACAATATACTTAAAACTACACTTCACTAATTCCCACGTATGAGCTGCGACGGGGGACGCGACATCTTTGTGTCAAGTATCCGTCCTCGGAAACGACGGAATACGACACCCTGCGGCCTGAACTTTTCCTTCATATAGGTCGATAGATGTTCAGTCGGCGTTCTCATCACAAAGGAGTTGAAACTCACTCTGTGACGGGACTCAAACCGCTCGACCCTCATCTCAGCGGAGCGCCGCCACGGGGGCCGTGGAACACGGGGCAGGCGATGCAAGGGGAGTTAAAGAAATGAAATCTAAAGCAATGCGATAGTTTTTTGTATGACAAGTTTGATATCATGATTTATTGAGAGTAAATTAATGTTTTGTTTTACGTTGCTCTTAAACTGACGATTACTTATGTTTAATTTATAACATGTATGATTTTAGTCGTAGGTAATTATTTATATTACAAATATGACTAGGAAACTACCATGTTTGATAATGGTTGAATTTTATTTATGAATAGTGACAAATATGAATTCCTCATAATGAGCCGTTATACAGTTCAATGTGAAGGAGATGTAATGGAATATTTCTGGTTTCTTGGGGACAGTGCATATTGGAACTAGCTTTACTTGTTACTCGCTTAAATTCAGGATTAAGGTTAATCAACTAGGCAAAAATACAATTACTTACAATATAAAATACAATCAACATAGCTCACGTAAATACTACGAGGGTGGATTGAAAAGTTCGCGGCCTAGTCAAGAAAACAGAATAAAGTACATACAAAAATATTTTTATTTTTCGACGTAATCTCCATTTAGCTCTATGCACTTCTTCCATCTGCTTTCCAGAGCTTCCATACCTGTTTTAAAAAAAGATTCCTCAAGGTCTTCAAAATACAGGTTAACAGCGGCTTCGACCTCTTCATTCGTTAAAAATTTCTGCCCACCGAGGTGTTTTTTCAGGTTTGGAAACAGATGAAAGTCCGAAGGTGCCAAATCAGGAGAATAAGCTGGATGTGGCAACAATTCGAAACCACAATCACGAATTTGAGCCATAGACTCGACAGACGTGTGGACTCGGGCGTTGTCCTGGTGAAACAACACTTTCTTTCTCAGTAATCCTGGGCGTTTCTGTTTAATTTCTTCACGTAAACGGCGCAGAAGGGTGCTATAGTACGCAGAGTTTATTGTTTCGCCTTTTGGAAGGTAGTCCACCATAATGACACCCTTAGCATCCCAAAAAACCGATGCCATCACCTTGCCAGCCGACAGAATTGCCTTTGCTTTTTTCGGAGTTGGTTCACCTGATTTTTTCCATTGTTTGGATTGTTGTTTTGATTCTGGGGTATAGTGGTGAACCCAGGTTTCATCCATTGCCACAAATCTGTCAAGAAAACCTTGTGGATCAGCCTCGAACATCTCCAAACAGTCGCGAGAAATCGTGAGTTGAATTCGCTTTTGCTCTACTGAAAGCAATCTGGGGACCCAGCTAGCCGAAACCTTAGAAAAGCCGAGTTCATGGACAATGATGTTTTGCGTTCGTTCATATGAGATGCCTATAGTGTCTGCAATTTCTCTGATAGTCAATCTACGGTCTTTCAATATGAGATCACACACTTTATTGATGTTTTCTTCGGTCGTAGACGTCATTGGCCTGCCGGAGCGAGGGTCATCTTCGATGTTCTCTCGTCCACGTTTAAATTCTGCAACCCATTTTTTCACAGTGGTATAAGACGGGGCAGATTCCCCTAATGTTGTTTGCATGTCATCATGGATCTCCTTTGGTGTTAATCTTTTTTTAAACAAATATTTAATCACAGCACGTTGTTCAAATTTCTCCATTAGTGAAAATTTGTTCTACACACGTATTTATATTGTTCGTAAAATTTTATTTATACAAGATATCGAATTGAAAATTCGCGGGCTGACAATTGAATAATGACAGTTCAAAATGACGGCAGAAAAAATAACAAAAGTTTTTTTTTTAATGGCCAGGCCGCGAACTTTTCAACCAATGTAGTAGTCAGTCAAATGAGAGAAAAAATTAAATAAGAATGGAATTTATAAGTCGCTTACCATTGACTCAAAACGGACATTATATTCATATGATGAATACTTTTACGAATTATATTTTAATTCCAATGACTTACTTGAAAAAACTAAGGAAAGTAAGACATTGGTATGTGTAATAGATGATAAGTTTACTTGTATATGGAAAGTGGTTCAACGATATCCTTATATTTGAAGTAAGCATTTATATTTAAGCATCAAATCATATGTTTATCATATATGAGTTGTCTAGAAGGGGTCGCTTATAAGTGATAAAGCTAGGTTTCGGATAGAGATTAATTGAAGCTTTTATATATTTTTTTTGACAATCGTATTATATATATTATATGTTATGTAGTATACATTACATTAATGAACACCTTTTTATGCACATATAACTGCCGGGGCACCAGTCTTAAAACTTTATTTTATTTACTTCATACTCTGTTATTACTCCTTTTTAATAAAGCATATTTTTGTTTGTGCAGGATATTTAGGACCTGGAAACGTAGCTTCCCGTCACAATTTTGACCAAGTGCTTGTGTAAAACATAGGTACAGGGACTTTTTTATTGTAACTAGGTACTATTTTTTATGATATATTTTTTGAAATAGTTGCTCCCGAAGACAATGTGCCAGAAGATATGAAATGACTGCGACCACATCAGAAGATTTAGAAAATATAGGGTGTTTGGTAACAGGATGAAAGGAGGTGGTAGTCTAGGCCATTTACAACATTTTGAGCCATACATGTCTTAGACGAAGTGTAATAGTATTTTTTAATAAAAGTTTTAAGGTTTTTCCAAGAAATCTCCAAAATTTGACAATAAATCTCTAACAGTAGGTACTTCTGTTACTTTAGGTAGATTTTTTTAAATTTTCTGTCATGGATTGTCTAATGTATATTGTATACAATCACTGTAATTTGAAACATCGGCGATTCAAGAAAAAAAAACTGAAAGGATTTCCAGAAATCCGGGAAAGACAGAAAAAAATAACAGAAAAAATATTTAAGTGTTTTTAGGACGGATTAAAAAAGCTAAAATGTTCTTCGTTATTAAAATCATTTTAAAAACATGCTTAGCGTTTGCTCTTTCATTTAAGCTATCATTTACGACAGTAGCTATCGTATCTTTGGAAAATAAGCTAGCTAAACTAATCAAAGCGATTTTTTCCTTGTACTTATGACAAACTCAAACAACAAAAATTTGGTTTATTATTTATTTTTATGCTTACATTAAAAAAGAAAAAATATGTCATCTGTGTTCAAAATGGGACCCCTGATTTCTAATACAAGCCCGAGCTCGTCTTCTTACTTCCGTAGTAGTACTTAGTACCCAAAATCATTTCTTCTTTCATGGTTTCAAAAGCTATCTGAATTTTCTGTCTCAACTCTTCTACAGTATTGATTTCTTTTGTGTAAACCAGCTCCTTAGCCCGTCCCCAAACGTAAAAATCAAGGGGTGTCAGATCGGGCGACCGAGCAGGCCAAGGGATTGGTCCCCCTCGGCCGATCCAACTGTCCGGGAAACAGTTGTCTAAGTGTTCCCTTACAGCCAAGGTGTAATGGGCGGGGCAACCATCGTGTTGAAACGTTACTACTTCAGGCAGCTGATCCTTGTCAATAAGCTCGGGCAAATCGTTTTGCAGAAATTCTAGGTAAGTAATTATTTCCATTTAAAATTGCTGGGAAAAAAATGTGGTCCAATAAGGGTTCTTCCTATTATTCCTGCCCACACATTGAGGGAAAATCGTCTTTCTGTAAAAAAGACTTTTTTCAATGTGGATTATTTTCCTTGTCAGCCCATTGGTGGAGATTATGGAAATTTGTTATACCTTCCCTCGAAAATCTGGACTCATCGGTCCAAAGAACGCTTCTCAAAAACCGCCCGTCTTCAATTTATAAAAAATCGACAGAACTGCACTCTTTGTGCAGTCTCCTTCTTCAAGACCTTGAACTCGGTGCTCCACACTTTCCATATGGACAGATTCAGATTGCGAGCTGCCACTCTGACGCTCGTAGTCGGATCCTCAGCAAATGCACGTAGAATGTCATCCTCCACATCAGGACGATTACGTCCGAGATTCCCTCCACGTTGACGACCTATTCCAACTTCATTTAGTCTTCGGAACGTGTTGTAGAACACTCTCACATTAGGTAATCTCCGGTTTGGAAAACGTTCTCGGTACATTCGTTGAGCCATTGCTCCGTTACCGTCAGCTCTACCGTACATGAAGACAATATCGGCGTATTCTTCATTTGTAAACTCCATGTTTACAAAATAATTAAGTACAATTACACGACAAGGAGCGCCTACGGCAGCTACAACTTAAGTCGGTAATTTTTGGATGAGAAAGGGAGATTAACACAATGAACGTCTAGCCGCAATTGAAATTGAAACTAGAGTAAAGAACATAAGTTTTTGCTTAAAGTGTGAATTCTGAAAACAAACTCCCAGCATTACTGTTTTGACAAGTATTTGTCATTACGCTAATAAAATTCCGCCACTTTCCCTTTTGTTTGACGCTGGCCAGTATTGCAGGTGGCTGTTTGATTTCAGAATTAACACTAAAAAATTTTAGCTCTGTAATTGCTTTAAAAAAACGATAAACGATAGCTACTGTCGTAAATGATAGCTTAAATGAAAGAGCAAGACAATCCAAAACAGAAAATTAAAAAAATCTCCCTACAGTACCTAACAGAAGTTAGAGATTTATTTTCAAATTTTGGAGATTTCTTGGAAAAACCTTAAATCATTTATAAAAAAAAACTATCAGACTTCGTCTAAGACATGTATGGCTAAAAATGTTCTAAGTGGTCTAGACTACCACCTCCTTTCAGCTTTGCATCCTGTTACCAAACACCCTGTATAGAAAATCATGTTATGCCTGGAGAAGAGTTGATCTGGATTTATTTATATTTAATAAAAAAAATCCTATCTTAATACATTTTGTCTTTTGATTGTATTTTGTATACCTATGCTTTGTATGACCTTCGTATGAGTTATATATGAAGTTAGTTATTTAATATTTTAAAGCTTTGTGTGAGCTTTAAAATATTAAATAACTAACTTCGCCCGGGTGCAGTTTGAATTGTTGCTTTCTATTCAAATGGATATTTCCACTGGCTTCGTTGACAAAACCGTGCTTACTTGGCTAGCTTAATTTTAGCCTTCATCTATTTTATCCAAATCAGTCCTTGGGTCTAGCGTGAAAGCATAACAGGCAGACAAACGGACAGATTATCGCATTTCATCGCTTCCAATATTAGTATGGATAAAAAAAATCATGGAATAAAACAAACTTGAATTGTTTGTACCTACATTCTAATTGCATCGACCATATTTACACTCTATGCACATAGTATCGACGCAAAAACATATATTTCTTCACTGTTTATCCCATTTGGCTAGGTCCAGCTATTCGGGATTTTGGCGACTGATTCCTAAGTTCCAGAAGATTTCGTCGGAGATACTCAATCGTTCTTCTACATTCATGATACCTATTGTAGGACCCTCTCTCCCCTTATCTCCCCTCCTTATACTTAGCCTTATCTTAGCCTTATCTCCCCTCTTGTAGGCGGTTTACTATTATGCTGTAAACAAGTAAAATAAAGCTTGAAGTTACAATTACATTCGAATATAAAATTAGCTGAAATATTGTATAAAATGTCGCATCTCTTTGGTAAATGATACTTACTCTGATAATGACTCCATTAATTAAAATAAATATACTTTAGCATAGTGAAGACGATATTTAGGTATACATTTTATGAAATTGATATAAATAGTATATTCAAGGTATATTTCGTAATTTTTCGAATATTTTTTATTAAAAGAATTTATTTATTTTTACTTAATACACAGCTCTTAAAAATTATGATGCAACAAAATTATAAGTTATAATACATTTTTGGATACACCATTTTAGTACTTTTTTTAGTAAATCATCTGAAATGTAATGTCATTACAGAACCCGTGGCCGTGGTCGCACGTGATATAAATCGAAATATAAAAGCGGGATAAGAATATACATTACAAATCCGCTTAAAAATTGTTTTATTTTAAATTAAAAATCGTGAAACTCACGACAATAATCATATTTTTCTTATAAGTCCCTACATTTTAAATTCTTTTAATTAGACGTCAAAGCAGCAAAGATATCAGCAACCTATGATTTTAGGAGATTAACCATTGCTGTAAGGACTTTATAAAAAGTGAGTAAAATCATTAGATATTTAAATGAACTTTCCACCTACTTGATTATTGTAAGTAGATAATTATTGATGAAAATATTTGACGATTAATACCTTTTACAAATTTATGTTTTTAGGAATCGACTTTTACAAATTTTTACATAATCCTGGCATGGTTAGATGTAAGTAAAAACGCCGTGGCCGCGCGGTCGATACGGACACCTTTTTCCTTGTCTATATCCAGTTTTTTAATGATATGTGCTAATATTTTTAACCCCGTTGCCGGCTACAAAAATAAACTTTTCTATACTGGCTCAGATCTGGGCGTATTATCAATGAAATGCCGCTTCATAGTAGCCTATACTCATGAACAGCGACTATTTAAAAAAAAAGTTTGTGGTTCCATATTTCTACTTTTTTGTACTAAGCGACGCTAAAATAAATATTCGTTTATTTCGTACCAAAGAAACTAACATTTCATTGGGCTGTTGACTAAAAAACAACCCTGTTATATAGTTGGAAACTGCACAACATATGCCTAATTACGTTTGCTAAAATTTTTCGTCGTGACGTTGCTGCATCTCCGAAATACAGGACAAAACATTGACGACTATGCAAAAATCAAACAAGAGTTAAAGAGATTATGAAAACGTTTATTAATTCTAAACCTGCAAAGACACAAATCAACGTAGTAATGGATAATCAATTCGATAAGGTATCTTCATTACAAAGATTTTTAGATACGGAATATTTACAAAATAACAAAAATTTACAAAACCTTTTCTCTCTTTGCAAAGTTTTCTTTTTTTACTAAACATTCTTGAATTGTTTACATGAAACACACATAATAAAAAACACAAGCAGGAAATTACCATATTAACTTCAAATTATAAACTTAATTTCGTACCTTTATGTGAATAATATTTATTACATAACCTAAGTTTAAATAATAAATAGATAATAAATCCGCGCACCTTCGAAATAAGAGGAAATTTTCTTTAGGAATGAGATATTCAAGGTATTTTTTTTCGTAACTAAATGTTTGGATAGCGACTTAGGCTTTTATAAGTCCTGTAGGAATACGAAATACGAATCCTTTTTAATGCAAATATAATAAAATAAAAATATATTTTAATGGTAATTACAATAAAATCACAGTACACTATTAATATTCAACAAAACCATATATTACTTTTATAGCTGATAAATCCATCAATAAGCGAAATAGCGAAATGACAAAACAATGGAATGGATACAAAAATCTTTGACACTGAAGTGATTTTCTATTCGCCACGATTTTTTCCACTCCTCAAGAAGTTTTGATAACAAGGTAACTTATACAACGGGCAAGAATAACCATCAATATTTCCAGAGATTATTTGAAACAATTTATATTTGGTCAAGGAATAGGAAAGAATTGCTCTCAACATGTACACCTAAATTAAATCTTGATTAATAGTATTAAAAACTAAGTTCAAATCTAGGCACTGTATATTTACAAAAGCGGAATAAACAGTTGGGCTGGGCGTGGCACTACTTCTATGAAAATCGACATAACCTGCGCATATTCGCAGATAACTAATAGAAAGTTACGCAGTACCAAAAACCCACTGAACAGGATTACAAAATTGTGCAATAATTCGCCCCGCTCAACCTGCACGCACGATAGCACCTATGTTCTGTCACTATCAAGTAACTAGTATTGATCATACGTTTCTTTGTAAATTTTAGTCTCATTACAATGATATTCATATCTTAGATATCACAAAAATAATTCATAAAATCATACCAGCGGACTAGTTCTTTCTCTCTGTAATAGTAATAAAGAATGATGTCCTAATAAACAAGTGGTGTAGGTAACTTGTATAACTTTGTGCATAACTTGCACAAATTTCTTACACTTATAAGTACTATCGTGTATCGTTGAAGTTAGGTTTTAATACATAATATTATAAAAACAAATCTTACTTTGATATTGGGTTTTACTTACAACACTTTTTATTTACTAAACAGATTTTAGTACAGAAGAAAACTTTACCTTTATTATTATTACATGAATACAGGTTTTTTACTACAATGGTCAGGCCTTTTGAGGATAGTGTAATATACTTTGCACTGTTAATTTTTGAATATACAGATATTTGAATGGACCCTATAAGAGGTTTTTAATTGCCTCTTTCAGTCAAATAAAGGTAATTTTAGTATCTTTCCTATTTAAGGTGTAATTGGGCAGTTTTCAAAAAAGATGTTCATAAAAAAAAAATCTCAAACACATTCATTCAATCAATCATCATCATCATCATCACAACTCCGTGTAATGGGCCCACTGCAGGGCATGAGTCTCTCCTCTGGGTGACGAGGAGGTTTAGGCCATAATCCACCGAGCTGGCCCAGTGCTGGGTGGTGGATGTCAGAATTTTCAGGGTGCCAATATGGCTTCTGACAAACCCTAACGACTACTGTATACAAGTATACAGCACCCGGGACCGACAGCTTAACGTGCCCTCCGAAGCACGGAAGTCGCCATGAGAAACGAACGGTCGGCGGTCACCCATCCAAGTACCGACCGCGCCGAACGTTGCTTAACCTGTGATATCGTAAGATACACACCGTAACCACGGCGCCACGACGACTTCACACAGTAACCACGGCGCCACGACGACTTCACACAGTAACCACGGCGCCACGACGACTTCAATCAATAATCACATGGAATATAATATTTTTTTTTGTAATTCCCAAATAAACTAAACATTAAGTATGAATCTGTTTTATTTCTAAAATAAAATATTTAAAAAAAACTGATATTTGATTTGCATTTGTAAACCTTGCCATACTAAGTCTGGAATCAAAGCACATTTGTCTTATATTACTCTATTGTTCTAATAGTTATTTCATATTGATTTGCGATATTAACCTATTTTATATGTAGGTACTTAATCAAAATATTTCATAATTTTATCACTTCAAACTGATTTCTAGTAAGAAATCAAGCAAATATTCAGATTTCAGATATGTTATGTCTTTTTCCAAAATTATTGCTACAGTATTCCGATAACAAATGTTTAAAGCCACATTTCATAATATTCATATTGAAATTATTATTAATCATACTTAGTACTAATATTATAACATACAATGATAATGTTAGTTACACAATAGTCCAATATCAATCCTTGTCTTATAGACTAAACCTTCCAGTTATTGCTCACCACCTCTTGTTGTTTTCCAAATAGTCCTATCATTTATTCATTAAATCTACTTTGTTTTTCCAAAGTAATTTTATTTGTGTTTGTTATAGTTATTAACAATTGTTAATTTGTAACAATAATGCTTTGAACTAATAAAACATAAGTCATTCTAAAAACGAGAAAATATAGTTTGTCTTTGAAAGTAGCATTAAGCAAGATCTTCTTTGAAAACTTTTGACAAATTTGCCCTGATTAAGTTTGAAATAAAATATTCTGCTAGTCTTTTAATAGAGTATCTTAATAGACATCAAAATCGCAAATTACAATTATATTCAAAACAATGTTTTATACTCTTTGTCAATCAGTAGTTCACAACTACCTACAAATCGACTTTTTTTGAAAACCACCCAATTAATATCACATCTGAATTGACCCATAAAACGAATATTGAAAAAGCAAGTATGTTCTGCACTAGGTGTTCACTTGCACCTCACCCCGCTATATGGTGTCCATAGCTCGAGCTAAAAGCTCACTCTTTTGGGTCACACAGTTTCTCTATAGTCTGGATAATTTAAATAATTTATATTTTTATTTCATATGACTAACAACTGTAATAAATTCGTTTCTTTTAACGTTGATGAGCGTTATATGCAGTACATCTATTAATAACGTATATGAATTAACATTCACAGTGGAATTTCAAAAATCTCAAGTCACTTCTCATCATTTTTATCTTGGGCTCTTCTTTTTGAGGTATAATGTAGCATAAAAAAGTTAACAATTAGTGTACATTCCAAAATTCCTTATTAACTATTTAATTAGTTTTAGACCATCCAAAGCCGATATAAATTATGCTCACAGATTAATAACATAATTCATGCTAATAAAAATACATACACGCAACTTAAGGTAAATAATATCTTAATTTTTAGTCAGTTTTAAGTGAATAGTATCTGAAGTGTTTAGATATAGTATTATTCAACCTCTACAAAACTTTTACAAATGTGTGGTTATGCAAATATACTAAAAATTGCAGCCAATAAAGTAATATACACAGTGACTTGAAATTTAGGCTGTAAGAATATAATTATCTTGAAAATAGTTTGATGCACATTTCTAATGAAAGACAAAGACAAAAAAAAGATTACATAGACATTTATTTTAAATGTATACATTTTTGACCTATGTATTGTCTGCCATGTTTAATTATAAAAAAGTAAGTAATTTAATCTTATTATGACATGAAAACTACTTCCGTTTTCACGATTCACTTTTTAAATTAAAAAACCTTTACCGATTTACATTAAATATTATAAAGATTCAATATTTTGCCTGCATTCTTGGGTTTGAATGCTAAAAAATTTAAGAACAATTCAAGATAATCATTGGTTATATTTGAAAAAAGATTACAATACTTGAACAAAAACATTACTCAACCAACTCAGTATTTCATGACTACGGCTACAAAAATGAGCCGAAAAAAATACTCAAATGAAAATTTTAACCTACCAATACCCAATGAAAATCGGGTAAAAGTAATTTATTACAATATAATTTATCCTAACAACACTTACATTGATGTTCAAAACATCACTGGCACGAGTGCCTGGGCAGTAAAAATGCCGTGCATTAACTATTTAAAGATGTGGGACGTATGTAGAAGCATAGCTAGTTCTTAGAGCTAACATAGATTTACAACTATAGTGGGTCGCTTTGGAATGTACACTAATAGTAGAGTGGTAAAACTGACAGTTTTAACTAGCATCACCGCAGGAACTACAGTCGGGTCCACTCATCTTCTACTTGCACCATCGTATCTGTAATGTAAATGGAGAGAGTTGAAAATGGTTCATTTTTGACATAAAAAACGTTAATTTAAAAACATTTTAAGTAGTTCACTCCGCTATAAAAGCATATAAAAACTATAGCAATTATCTAAACTTCTTTTAAGTGTCATTATTTTAAAAGTGTTTGTCAAGATAGGTATTCATTTATAGCTTAATTTATATTTGGAAATCATAGAATCATACTATATCATTTCATAGTACATTATTGATAACCTGTGGGATTATCAGGATGATATGTATCCTGTGTGTTATTCTAAGCTATGTCTTTTACTTGTATTCTATTATGTGAAAGAATAACTTCGGGCGATGTTTAAAGTACAAAGTATTCGCGGAGGTGTGCAACAATGTTAATAAAACATGCAGAAATATTTACACACCCAGCAAGGCGAGTTCAAAATTATCAAAAGTAGTATTACGGATACTAATACTTATCAAGACATCTTACGAAACAAATGCTTATGTATAAAATACGCAAGGCGAAAAGGACAATCTACAGTTAAGGGTTTTCATTTATTTTTATTGCAAAGAAATAATTCAAGTTAATAATACGGATTATGGAACAACTTTGACGAAGACAAGCATAACTCAACATTGCCAATGAGCGATTTTAAGTCGTGCTCATTGGAAACCAAGCAGAGTAATATGGAATAAGTGTCTTGATCGGTATTCGCGCGATGTGGGTGCGCGACTTGTCCTACGATTAGGATTGCCAACTATATTATTTAGTATACTGTTTTTGAGAGTATACTCTGTTTTTTTTTTTTAACTATTGAACAACAATAAAGTATACAAAATAAAAAATGTTTTCAGCATCAAAATGCTCAAGACTTTAGTCAGAGGGCCGTAAGGAAAGCGCAGCTGAAAGAATGAATAATACTGAAGCTTTGTTGAAATGAATACTGGCCAAAAGTTGGGTTATTTATTAGTAAACACTGCTATTAAGTTTAAAAATACATTTAACTAAAATTGTAATATGTTCACTGTCTGTTTGCTCTGTCACTTATTTATTCCACTGTGAGCGTAATGTGAGATTTATATTAACTTCAGTTGCAATACTGTTAGATATTCTTTGCAGACCTAAACATACTTTATTACTAGTAAAAAAGTTTATAACCCTCCCTACAACGGTCAATGGACACATATGTAGCTTACACTGTATTAGCGTTGTGATGCTCTATTAAGCCGGAGTCTTAGCTTTCTCATCAATCAGTCCGTTCATATGTGTATATCTGTTCATGCTACGCTATGTTTGTCATGTTCAAACAGGCAGACAGTCAGACATGGCCGAGAACTTTGTTTTATAGTAGTGATCAATGCTAAGCTGTCCCAAAAGTGTTTGAATTTTTAAGGAATTCACTACTTGAATATCTCTTGAGAATATTGAATGCTACTAAATTATACATGATCAAAATATTCTAATAGGCGTATTTCAAGAAAACCCATATTTTGATGTGCGTACTTATTTGTTGTTCAGAGTATGTAAATTTATTCCAAACAAACGCTTAACAAAAGCGTTTTTATAATACAGGAAAATGTATATGTACATATAACACATGTATTCGAAATAAACCGATTCTGTTCCTTAAATACTTTGCCATTTTTGATCAATTTATAAATTTTTAATGGTATTGGGATCAACATTACAGCAGCTAAGTAAGTCAAAACATTCGCTTTTTGCTGTAAGCAGTAGCTCAAAATAAATTAACAGTAAAAAC
The DNA here is from genome assembly GCA_944452665.1 of Stenoptilia bipunctidactyla. Lineage (NCBI taxonomy): Eukaryota > Metazoa > Arthropoda > Insecta > Lepidoptera > Pterophoridae > Stenoptilia > Stenoptilia bipunctidactyla. The sequence goes on along the minus strand of OX101721.1, from coordinate 43,355,519 downwards.
ATAATTCGCAATGACAATTTCAAAAGAATTTATACCAACAGTAACAGAAGAAAAACAGTTCTCTGTATATTGATTAAATTATAACTTTCCGATAAATAAGCTCAATAAAATTAGGATATTGACAAGCTGGAACAGCGCTAACTGTAATAAGTGTATATTTAAAATGAATCAATAGTAAACAGAAAAAATATTTATATAATTCGCTAAGCTAGTCTTTTTAAAGCTTTAAATACATACTTTGGCAAAAAATAATTGTTCAAGAATTTGTTAACTGTACTCATTTCACTCTGTTTTGTATGGAGATCGCGCCCGTAACTCAGCCCGCCTAGGGTACCCCTAGAATAGCCCTTCCTGCTTTGGATAAGCGTGACTTAAAGGAGACTAATTCTAGTGGCCTTACTTGTTGGTAGGACCCCTTCAGGGCCGCCTGGCTAGTCACCACCTTTCATATAAAAAATCTATCACCAAATATCGCTGCTGATGTGTTCTGGCTATGTTTTATGAAGAGCCAGGTCATCCAAAACCCCTGCGCTGTATTCTTCGACCGCATCTTCACTTACCATCATATATGTATCATTAAAAAAATCGCAGTGTCAGCCTTTACCTTTTTGATTTTTTTAACAACAAAATGTGGAACAATTGTGTTTCGGGTTGACTTAACTACGCTCAATCTTTACGTCCTACATGTTTTAGAGTTAAATTATAAATTAAATAACTGTAGAAACAAATAAATTTAAAACAATATATGTTTTATTTTCTATGGCAATATGAACAGTTGCATTATTTTACAGATCAAATGTTTTTTTGTTGTTGTTTATGTTGGTATTTAGTTACAGAATATAACATCAAAAAAGTGGTGTTTTACATGCCTTTGTCTCCAGTTTAATTGTACATAGTATATGTTTAAAAATAATACCAAATAGTTCAGTATTTCTACTCTGCTTCACTGTAATACTATACTGCGTCATTGTGTACCCTAATTTGCAATTCAATCCAGATGTATGGTTTGATACAAACTATAAATAATATGAATTCTAGTTACCTTATTTGCTTTTTGTTGATGTAGAAGCAGTTTTGACTGGCTGAGGGATGATAGTTATCTCATCATTTATCTTCACAGGTTTCAAAAGTGAATCATTGCTAGCTTTGTTTGTGGACGGGGCAGCTTTTCCCTTATCCATCACTCGTTTGGCAACTACACTATGAGCTGAGTAAACATGGCTCTCAAATTGTTTATACATTCCAAATGTGGCTGTGCAGACTGTACATTTGTATGACAAATGTGCAGGTTTTAATGTTAAGTTATGGTCTCGTGCTACGTGGGCTAATAATTTCCATTGGTACACCTGGAAAAACATATTCATTAGAAACAATATTTTTTAAGTGTTTTGAATGTATGTCTGTGGAAGGACACTTACTCTTCCGCACACTGGACATCTTCCAGCATCCTTTCCTTTATTTGCAGCCTCTTGCATTGAGCTTGTTACAAGCCCATGGGAACCAAGCAGATGTCTCTCTAAACCTTGATCCGTGAAGAACCTGGAAAATTCAACATTGTTAATAAATGAATTCATAAAATTGTTTGTGTATACAAAAAATATTTGAGTATCCATTTGTACCTAAATTGACATTTTTGACAATTAAGTGGTGGTCTGTTGTAGATCATCTTAGGATGAATTTTGACTCTGTGTATCCATTGCATGTGGTTTCTCAGTTGCTCAAGATCCTTTATGTATCCATCGCATATTTCGCATATGACGAATGTGGACTTGCCCTGCGACCCGGGAAGCGGGTGAACCACGGGCGGCGGCTGGCGCGGCAGTGGGGTAATCGATATTGAGGGTTGGTGACCTTTACCAAGCGCTTTTCCATTACTCTGTAATTCAAAACAGTCTCTTTTTAGTAAACAAACTTAAATATTATACAGAAATTCACAAGGGTTTATGTTTTATTGAAATATTCAGATAATATTCAAATAGAGCTTTATAAATAAATCAGACTCACTAGTACTGCTAGTTTAGAGTTTGTATGTGTCGGCGCTGGATTGCTTTGCCTGATGCCAACACCGCCTCGTATGATAGGTACGCCGGTGATCTGCGGGCGGACGGCGGGTGCTGCCAAGGGCGAACGGCCCCTAGCGCGGAATTGCGACCCGGGAGCACCGAGGGTCAGCGAAGGCCGCGACGCCTGACCGCTCTGCCCGCCACGCCCGAATTGGCCATGCCCATATGGACCGGTTAAGCTGTTTCGTGAACGGGCTATCTGTAAAATTCAATACACAATCAGTTAAAAATTGAATTATTTATTTACACTAATTCAATAATTTAGACGATAATTTCACAAGTTCTCAGCATTCTTATCACGATTTTGATTTTTGTTTGAGATTCTTAACATTATGGCGCATTTACAAGCCCACAACATTAAATTCTTAAAATTATTGCTCAAATTATATACAGATCTAAACAATAAATAATGTGTCCATTTCTAAGATTTTGATTACCTTTGACTAATATAATAAAAAATATCATCATTAGATTAAATTAGATATACCTTTGGTATTTTTGCAGGGGGCTCCCATTCAACTGGTGGTGCTAAATTCAAGTCTGGCTTGAATTTCTTGGCACATGGAATAAGGTGACGTGCCAGTTTGCCCTTGCCATTATCCTCAAATGGACAGTTGGCACACTGATGATATGCTGGAGCACGTTCTAATTTCCCTCTCACTTTATGAACAGTATCCATATGAAGTAATATCTCATGAGGACTCTTAATCTCATATGAGCAAAAGTTACATTTGTAAACATTATTCTTCATGTGCGGTGTCTCCAAGTGATTTGACAAAACTATACTAGATTCTGATTTAAAACTACAAAATTCACATTTCTTTTGAGTAAATGAGTAAGGCGCATTATTTTCTTTGCTGAATTCTATATTCTTAATAAGTGACATAATAGAAGATTGAGTACTCTTAGTACTATGACCAGCCTTTTTTTCTTTGTAAAGTTTTCTATTTTGCTGCTTTAGCAGATCTGTTTGAACAAATTCTTGTACAAGATTCAGTCCAATATTGACAAAAAATTTACCAAGAGAACAATCAAAATAATTGTCAGACTTTCCAGTAGAAATCTTTTCAATTGTTAAACCAGTCATATCTTTGATTTCTCCAATAGAATCAGCTTTGTCTTTAAGAACAACAGTCTTACTTTCTTCATCACTAAGGATTTCATCCTCTGACTCACTGCTTGACTCACCATCCCATGAAACATCATCATCTTCTTTTTTATGTTGTCTTCTTGCTGGGAACCAGAAATGTTGTTTCAACAATAACAGTAATGAGAATAGCACAATACAATGTTTATTTATTTAAACAAATTATAAAATAAAGTAATCAGATGCATTTGCCTGTAAGTGGTTATTACCAAGTAATTCATGAGGCCTTTCTTATTTTCGTGCATAACTCATGAGTTTTATTAAAATTGTCTAAAATATGAAAAAAGGCCAGGGATTTTACTTGTTATACACAAAATTAGGCTATTAAATGGAGATATTTTCTGGTAGTTTTAAAGATTCTAACAAATAAACCAATTTATCAGTTTTCATAAATTATTGATAGGGTTATATAGAAATTAAACATTTATCAACATACCTTTCTTTTCCGCTTTTTTCTTTTTTGCTTCTTCTTCAGTATCATTCTTAACTTTCTCATCTTCTGAATCATCTACTTCCTCTCCACGGGCTAATTTTTCTTTTTTCTCTTTTTGTCTTATTTCTCTTTCTTCTGTCTCTTTTATAAGTCTTTCTTTCTCTTCTTTAGCTTTTTGTTCCTCTAGCTCACGACCTAATACATCTACATATTCCCTAAAAGGTTTTAGAGATGGTTTTTCATAAACATATGGAACAATAAATGATGGAGCTTCCACAACAAACATGTCATCTGTTAATGAAGGCAAAATAGAGGGTTGACTGTGTTGGTTTCCAGTTGCTTTAGATATAGCTATACCACTAGGAGTATTACGAGAAGTAGATCCAGTATTTTGAGCAGAACCTTTCATTGGTGCTGGTGAACCCTTGGTAGGTGAATCTATTATAACAACTGTTGTCCCCTTCTTCTGATTACCGTGGGTCAGTTTTGATTGTTTTGCAATATCTACTAAAGTTTTAGCATTACTGATAATAATAGGTTTAGTTTTCCGTTTTAATGGATCCTCAACTTCTACCTCTTCAACATCAGACTCATCTTCGTCCCCATTGACAAAATCCTTGTCAAATTTCTTTCTTTTTATTTTACGGTTGCTAAATCTTACTGCATTTGTTTTTACAGGATTTGTAACAACACATTCATCATCATTATCACTAGTTATTTCATGAATTTCTGGGCTACCTGCATCACATGAACTTCCATTGTAACTTGTAGCTCTAGCTCCCTTATCTAAGATAACTTCATTTTTTTCCTTCAAATGACTCTCCTGTGAAGTTTCATCCACATCCATTTCAGATTCTGAATTAATACTAACTGTATCTGCTCTAGGATTATTAGATATTACAGAGCCATCTTCGTCAGATGAATCCTGTTCAGAATCAACTTCATCCGATTCCTGAAAACATAATATTCATTAAATAATATAATATGTAATCAATTAGTGTAATATTTACTATACTAATGATCATTCGAGATATTAAAGTATTTTTGTTAAAATACAGAGAACGTAAGTTTTTTCTTTGTTTCTTTGTAATGAAAAAAAATCAAACACAACTAGACAAATTTTTTAAGTCTTCCTAAAAAGATTATCAAGGAGCAAAAAAGGTTATGTTTTTTGTCAGACTCCATAGTGCAGTGGTCTAGTCTAGACCCTATTAAGCCAATTGTGAGGTCGAAAATAAATGTTTCAGTTCTAGGCGATTATGTATATATGTTTTATATTCTAGGTTCCCCCTAGTTTGCTTTGCTTACTTTGAGGCCAGGTAGTTGGTGTAATTGTTTGGAGATTTTATTTATTTATTTTATTTTATTAATTACTACAGGATTGAGAGGTACTTGAAACTGTTAGCTTTTTACTCCACAGGTAACCAAAAAGGTTGAAAATATTGACTGAAAAGTGGGTGTGGGTAGCTATGGTTGTCTGTTGCCACAGAAGTTCTTAACTACAAATATCACCACTCCAGCAATGTGTCCAGGCAATATTTTATGAAGAGCCAGTCCTCCCTTAACCTGGATTTCATTTTTGAATCTTAATCCAAAATCCTTGTTTCTAAAAACTTTAATGTATGGGCATTGCCATGACAACCAAAATCCAGATTTGTTTTTGTAAGACAAAACTGTATAAGGTGCAGTGCAGACGGCACACTTTTTGTGCAATCGAGAAAAAGATTTTAGTTAATAGTAAAAATTGGTGGTTAACTATTTTTCTTTTTATTCTCAATTTTGTAACTTGATGTCAATTTGCACCCGAAAGGAGCCAGATACTAGGGCTAATTATTTAGTTTGTAAAACTTTTATACAAACGTTTGTCAAATTATTGTGCGCCGGACTTTTTGCGCGTCGTGTGCGTTACTGCATATAATTGAATAGGTTCTATTTTCACAGACTAAAAAGTGCGTCACGGATAGTCTGTCGTCCGCGCTGCGCCTTAAAGATTTTGGTTTGTTAAAGAAATCCACTATAAGCCTGTGTGCTGTCATCTTCACTTATGTTCAGGAGTGATTGAGATCAAATGAGGGATAAGTCATAGATTTAAACAAATATGTAGATCAATCATAATGAAATATTGTTGGAAGTGTCCAGGCGCGGTCCCAGAGTGAAATTTTGGGGTGTGTCACAACTGGATTTTTAGGGGATCACGACAATTTTTTTGTATTAAAAGTATCTTTTTCTTCCACCTTCTCTTTTAAGGTGTTCATCTTTTCATGATTTTTGGGGGAGGGTCATGTCCCCCGTGACGCCCCCACCCTGGGACCGCGCCTGGAAGTGTCTTGATTGTCTCCTAGTTATATGTGAAGTCACGTAAAATTTAATAGGGCGCCCTCTAGGCGACAGTCATGAACTAAAATAACGAATTTTTAAATTATCGAAATTTAGACGCCTTGAACTAAAAGTGAAAAAGCACATTATAGTTTTTGAATTCACTATTAGTGAATCCTGATAAAAAATACACACAACTAAATAAAATATTTTCTTAAATTGTAACATACAAATCTTTAATATTAGTAGCCACACACATTATATCTACACACATTATAAAAAAATAATAACCTAAAATTTATGGGCTTTGACTAATCTGTAAGAGCCATCAAATGCAAATACCATTTTTCAAATTCTGGTACTTGTCGCAATAATTTACAAAAAAATACTAATTAAACAAATAACACATAATATGCACACATTTATATCATATGCATAGTTCATGTCATCATGTTCATAAGATTTCCATGGCTTTTGCTGCCTACTACAGCAAAATAATACATTTTCCGAACAGTATGCAACCATTTTCCAAACAGTTTTACAGTGGCAAGCTGTATTTAATAGATGATAAAGATTAAATATTTAATGCATTTTCAGTATGTAGAGAATATTTTCTAGTTTAGTTATTTTTACACCATAATTTTTCAGTAGCTGAGCTTAAATCTTTGAACTTACTTTTTTATACATATGAATAATGTCATTTGATTTTTGTGATTATTTCATATTCATGATTCAAATAATGCAGGATGTAATATTGTTCTTGAAATTAAATTTGACTTATTTTATTTATTTGAATGTATTGCATCAATTAAGTAGAAATATTTGCAGTGTATTTAATAATCATAAGATGAAAATATATACTGTCTCTTCATCATAGCTCAATTTTTTTCAAAAAACCCATAAAAAATTTTGAGTTTCAGCTCTATGTCTCTAAGCTCTAAGTATCCCCAAAATTTATTTCTTTTTCTTTCTTTTTTTGTGTAAAATATTAATGCAGTTCTACATTTCTTATTAAGTGCCAATTTCTCCTAAGCATAAAGATTTATGAAGAAATTCAATTATTACACATATACATACATAACTTCAAGCCTGTATCCCTTATGGGGTAGGCAGAACACCAAAGGTTAGAAGACCATATGATGTCACATTTAACTTTGGAGGTATTATAATGATGGACATTACAGCGACAGGGGGTCAGCCTATCGTCCACAAAACAAGCCAATAATACCTCTGTCCCTTAACTGACTTTTACAGTATGCCCGGGAAGAGAAGCAGCTGGTACATTCTATGTTTTGGTTTATAGACGCAAAATAAAAAAACTAAGATAGTAGATACAGTAACAAAAAACTTTTATGATTATTTTGGAGAGCTGGTTCACATCCACAGGTGAGAAATTAATTTTTAAATAAGATAGAAGTGGCGTAGCTGTAAAGTTTTATGGAATTTTATTACTTATGTGATATCTATTGACTAGTCTTATGAATGTGGACGTTATTAACTTATTAGGGAATTATTTATATAATTACCTCATTTCCTGTATTTGATTTAGGGTCATTACTTTTAGATCTTCCATCCTTGAGCTTTTCTGAATTATCTTTTTTCGGTTCATCCTTACAATCATCTTTTGTCTGTTTTAGTGGATCAGTTTCATTATTTTCATTTTCACATTTTTTCTGATTTTCACTAGTACTAGGACCACTTTCTAATTCATCAATATTTGTTTCTGGACTTGACTCCTTTTTGCACTCCTTCAAAGAATCTAATTTGTTTCTTATTTCATTTAAATCCTTAGATTCAATATCTTTATCTTCTTCCATGTGATTGCTTGTCTCAGCAGTAGTTTTGGGTGACTCACATTGATCTCCTGATTCATCAGTATTCTTAGGAGATAATTTCTTTTCAGTAGCAGTAGGGGAACTTGGAGATGTTTCCATTGGCTCCTCAATGGCACCATTCATTTCTCCATTCATGTTGAATCAGTCACATTCCATATATGAAAATAGGTACCTGTGAAAGTATAAACATTGAAATAGGTTATGTTACTCAAGATATGATAATAGGAAGCTGTGAACCAGCGAATGAGCGTCACATTTTTTATAGTGAATATAGCCCCTTCCCGCCTCTCCTCACCCCTCTCAACAAGGCGCTAGCAATCAAAATGGCGGTCCCATGGAGCTGCTTCGACTGAAGCTACGTGTACAAGTAGGCGCCAAGACTACAAAGGTCAACCTGGCAATAAATAAACCAAAATTGCATCTATTACTTTAAACCAGGCGTATAATCGTAAAATAGAACAAAATATCGAAAAACCAAGACCCGCGACGCATTTATATACTTTCGCTCCATTACGAAAAGGAATACAATTTAGTTTCCTAGCACAAAATATTAATAAGAAAAATGCTATCATTGCATGGTTAATAACACTAAGATACATTACAATAATCATTTTTAAAATTGCCTGAAATACTCCGTTTAATATATAAGCAATCAATATACAAACCGGTAAACATTAAATATAAACAAATTACAGAATGTACTCTAATAAGGGTTCTTTAGAAAGGATTACACAAAACTATACCTACTAAAATTTCTGAACTTTATGTGGTACTCGTAGTCTCGTCCAATACTTCGGCTTCGTCAGTTCAATGGTGGATAGAATCTGAAAATTATCTTCAACAAGCCAATGCAAAGTATCGGTGACGATATTCGACTATTTTGTGTTGTATGTTTTCTTTATCACTTAGCTTCTTTGATATAATCTTCAATTAAATAAAATTATGCATATTTTTTTATGAAAATCGAGAGAAACGACATGATACCTCGCCACTTCACATTCACATAATATCCAATATGGCGGACGAACTTCTTTCTTGGTCACGTGACTTATTTGGAATTAACGTTTCTCTTTACGCAATAATAATTGAAGTGTTTGTGATAAGTTTTTCTTAATCTCTAATATTATAGTCAATAAATCATTTTAATCTAGTGTTTGTTGTTACGCCTACCTTTAATTTAATGATTAACTCAGAAATCATCAATCAGATAACGGGTACTTTTTTCCGACCAAGGAAAATTTTAAGCACCCAGTATGAGTAGGTTTAGGTTGGGAGTTGGTGAATGCTACTTATGCACGAGTGCACGACAAAGCAGCCTCAAGGGATTGTTTATTTGCATGTAATAGAGTCAGCACTTCGCATCTGAAAGGATGACAAAATTTTCTACACAACAACCTGATTTTAATAGGTTCACCATTAGATCCGCTATTTTTAAGGATGTTACTAGATCAATCGATCGATCGTCAATCGAGGGCATCGATCGATGATAGAATGGATTAGTCAACGTCGATTGATGATTTCTGTGGTTTCTACCCTCTGAAAAAGGAAACTAGAATCTTAAACTAAGTAGTTTCCTTTTTCAGAGTTTCTACCGGACCAATAGATCTATCGTCGATGTAGAACGACGTCGATCGATAGTAGAATGGATTAGTTTACTGGTCATTTTCACAAAAAGAGTACACTGTTAAAAATATCCGTTTTTTATTGTTAAGTAATCGTTTTTTACTTCAAATGTATGATTGCTATTATATTAAAATAATTAAAAATTATAACGAAAACTCTTAATCAGTATTATTCAATGAAATGATGACTTCTTTATTACCCCTCGGAACAAAATTTATTTCAATCCGCAACTACCAAATAGATTTCGAATATGTACCTATAAATAAAATAAAATCCATTTGAATAAGAGGTTTTCTGAGAGCTCATTAAAAAAACAAAACGGTACAAAATGGTACAAAAGGCTTCGATTAATGGCGCTTTACAAAAGACGAAGTCTTGTCTGTCATATAGCCATTTATTCCACGCTGCGTTTTTAAAAGTAAAATAAATTAATAGACACCACTTACCTACATTATATTATAGAGACTTAACGCCTTCGGCTTTTTAAAAGGGTCATCTATAGAGGTTTTTTGAACTATTCCTTATGAGCTGTCAGAAAATTCCTCCTTAAATCAAATAGTAGAATTCATTAACGATGTTTTGTACTTTAATACAAAATAGATAAAAACTAAAATCAACAAAAGCAAATATAATAATTATCATTTTTATTTCCATTGCGTTACTCTTTGAACCAAAATATTTTTTGTCATAACGCTCAACTGAGATATGATGACATAGGAACTCTTTTGTTACCTACAATAACTTACTTACCTACATTCTTAATAATCAAAATCCATTAGCAATTAGACAGCGTTTCGCTCTAAAAATAATATTTAAAACAAAATATAAAATAGGACAGTCACGGAATAGACTATTGCATATCTATTTATAAAAAATGAAATCATTTGTTTTTCAAATCATCAATATTTAATATTTATCAAAATAAAAAAATCAATCACTTAGTGTCACACACACAACTATTTTACAAAAACTCAAACTCAAAACGTTTTATTTATGAAACACAAAGTGGTACATTTAAAACGTTAAAAATAATAAGGATATATTTAATATAATGTATCAGCTTCCTAAGAATTCCATTCAGAAACTTTGTCATATCGTTTGTTACCTGCGTTTTGGTGGTTTTGGTAACGGAACGGAAGTATCGCGTAACTTAAAACTATTTTGTTTAAATTATTTTAAACTTACACATTAAATCATAATGCTTGGAATCAAATTCATTTCATTGATAGATAGCTAACAAAGTATTCTAAATAGTTTGCAAGAAGGAAACTTGTAAAGTTATCATGAATGTGGTTGCGGTTCTGGAAGATCAAAATTGAACCGCTACTGGGGCGCCTGATGTTTGTTGGCAAAAGTGCTTCTCTTCATCACTTTTCTTTTTCTCATATTATAAAGAAAGGACGTTTGTCTCCTTCGCTACCTGATCAAAAGTGCGTATGAAGACTATGGTGGTACACGTCCATCGACGAGAAACCTATTCACTAGACACTTAATAGTACCTACTAGGACTGTAGTGGTCAGGAAAAACAGACGCAGACAGATCGTTCCACACCTTGGCAAACTGTACCAACCTAATAATCGACAAACTTTATTCACTACCTATCTGAATATTCTCCAAAAATGTTAACAAATTTTCTGCCGTTCTTATTTTACTTTTCGTACTACTATGCTTACACCTAAGCCCTAACCCAAAGTAACAACTTCGTGCCGGCACTTTATTAAATACTTTAGAATATTTTCTAATGTAACTTATAAAACTGACGTCAAAAGATAAATAACAAACCTATATATTTTATTATACTTACAATATCATTATTCACATGCCTTTAAGGTACCTATACATAAGTAAAACTTGTGACTGTTGGACGATTGATGTCAATTTCAAATTGTATTGTCCGTTCATCGTAAGATGAACGTTATGTCGTTATGTTGGCACTATTGCTTGTCAAGCTGTTTTCGTTATCTGGGATAGTGAATTAATCCTTTTTATTGATTACTTGCCAAAAGGGCAAACGATAACTGGATCCTATTATGCAAACTTAATCCCGAAATTACGTGAAGCGATTAAAGAAAAACGTAGTGGAAAATTGTCATTGGGCGTGTTGTTTCTCCAGGATAACGCTCCACCTCATCGTTCGGAAGTTGCGCTCACCGCCATCCGCAGTGCTGGCTTCGAAGTCCTTGATCACGCACTATATTCTCCTGACTTAGTCTCGAGTGATTTTCACTTATTTCCAAAATTCAAGGAGCATATTCGTGGAACTAAATTTGTCGATGATGACGCGGTTATGACTGCCGTAGAGGAGTTTTTTAATAGTCGAGAAAATGATTTTTTTGCAGAAGGAATAAGAAAGTTGGAGATGCGGTATTCTAAGTGTATAAGATTAGAAGGAGATTACGTAGACAAATAAAATATTTTTGTTTAAATTTTTTTTTGTATTCATTCTAAGAATTTTTTGATTCGCTCTCGTATAATCTAAATTGTGTCATCATCTAAATTGTGTCACCTTCCTAGTCTTATAGTTGTTTATTATTTACAAATCAGAAAATTAAACATATATTTATTCGTGGTAGGTATAAACAAAGTTAGATTACGATAGTGAACGGTTTGTACAGACCGTTCACTATAAGATGTCCCCTGCCTGCTGATGTTGGCAGCATTGTGGCAGCAATATTACCAATAATATGTGTCCAATTTAACCCCGTAATCTGACTTTGTTTATACCTACCACGAATAAATATATGTTTAATTTTCTGATTTGTAAATAATAAACAACTATAAGAATAGGAAGGTGACACAATTTAGATGATGACACAATTTAGATTATACGAGGGCGAATCAAAAAATTCTTAGAATGAATACAAAAAAAAAATTTAAACAAAAATATTTTATTTTTCTACGTAATCTCCTTCTAATCTTATACACTTAGAATACCGCATCTCCAACTTTCTTATTCCTTCCGCAAAAAAATCATTTTCTCGACTATTAAAAAACTCCTCTACGGCAGTAATAACCGCGTCATCATCGACAAATTTAGTTCCACGAATATGCTCCTTGAATTTTGGAAATAAGTGAAAATCACTCGACACTAAGTCAGGAGAATATAGTGCGTGATCAAGGACTTCGAAGCCAGCACTGCGGATGGCGGTGAGCGCAACTTCCGAACGATGAGGTGGAGCGTTATCCTGGAGAAACAACACGCCCAATGACAATTTTCCACTACGTTTTTCTTTAATCGCTTCACGTAATTTCGGGATTAAGTTTGCATAATAGGATCCAGTTGTCGTTTGCCCTTTTGGCAAGTAATCAATAAAAAGGATTAATTCACTATCCCAGATAACGAAAACAGCTTGACAAGCAATAGTGCCAACATAACGGCAGGGGACATCTTACGATGAACGGACAATAGGTATAGTTTTTAATATAATCCTCTATAGTTGAATAACTGACAATTTGAAAACTATAAGAAACATCAATTCTTCCGAAATTTAACACAAAAAGAATCATCAAAATTAAAAATATTTCGTGTAGGTGTAAAAGAATACAAAGCAATGAAACTTACAAGCACAGCAAGGAGTTGAATAAAACAAGATAGATTGACGCCAGCATACCAGTTACCTTCTATTATAAGTACCTACCATCATAAGCGCAAACACACAGTTACCAGCTCTCCCGAAACAAGTCAGTATGACGCCACGATCAGAATTGAAAGCACAAACAACACGTTCTGGGTGTAAAATCAAATTGCCTGTACGTTTCATGTGATTCTCTCTAAAACACGGAGCGAGTCTCTCTGAAGATGGACTGCCCTTTCCGGCTGTTTGCTAGCGCAAGTGGGAACTGTTTACCCTGGCGGCTGTGCATTTTGTGCACATATTTGATGGGGAAACCTTGAGATGACAAGTACTCTTGAACTTGCTCGTCCGAAAGCTCGAACGAAACGTTTGTGAGAACGGCACGAATCTTACGCTCCCCAGGGAGGGCATAAGTGTGATACTCGAGCTTCTTATCAGCAAGAAGCCGAGTAAGATTCCTGAAATCGGAAATGGAATAGACCTCGACCTAAATAGAATCACCCGTGTTGGATGCCCTAGTATACTGGATCTTGGGACTATGACTACCGCAAAGAGCCAAGACCTCGGTCCAACGGCTCTTGTTCCGTAGGAAAACGGGGGGCGGAGACTTGGGTTTCGCCGGAGCCGAGACTAATTGCGACGCAGGCTGTGACACCGGGTTCGCTGAAACGGACGAAGGCGCAGGAGCAAACGGAGGCGTAACATTGCGCGGAGCAGGTGTAGTGGCTGGACCAGCTGGAACGGAAGGGCAAAAAATCGAAGTCCCACCTTGCTTCTTCTTTTTCGACTTGTACTTTTTGTGGACCTCTGTGAACTGATCTAAGGATCCTAACGTTGTAGAATTGGACTCACTACAGGGAGGGGTAGTTTTGCGTTTCATCTTAATTTAAAGGCATCTTCCAATTGAGATGTGGATTCCCAAGTAGCTGCAGTACACGGAGTACGACGAGACATTATGCTGGGCTGGAAGGAAAAGACTCCTATCCTTAACGAAACCTGCGTTCCGGTGAACGGCGAGGTGGCTGCACTATCTGCGCTGAAAAGAAGAACGGCCTAGTGCGGACCTATTGCCGGTGAACGGTGGACGATCAGGCTTAGTTGTCACGGTTACCTACTGATCAGCAATGCTTCGGCTGGCAGCAGTCGGGTCGGCCCTAAAAAGGGCAGATGAATTAGCCTCGACACCACACAACCATAGCGAGGGAAAACTTTCCGTTAAGAGCTTTGGCTTGATAATCTAACCCGCAACAAGGGGCAGCGCAATACGAGCGCTCGGGAGCGACCAAAAACAGGACCGCTCGGGAGCTGTCGCAAGCGGGAAGTGATTGTTTTGAACGAGCAGTGGCGACGCAGCGCAGAGCCTTTTATATGATCGGGAGTTTGAACGCGTTTTGGATTCTCAAGGATGTTTTAATTTTTCCATGCAAAAAGAAGTAACATGGAGCAATTTTATTGTAACTAACAAAATTTCAACACAATGTATTATGTTCAAATTAATGGATATAAATCCTCATTTAGTTTAATTATAGAAATGCTTACTAGGTGTATCAATAAAGTGGGCAACCGGTCAGGGTAACGCCTGCTGCACAGCCTTTATCACCAAATGGCTGTCGTTCCTTCTACGATCCAGTGTCCCTAAAAAGATACGATCGGTCAAGCTGAGTAGGTAAGTCCCTCACTGTCAGTTTGATACTCCGCTGTTTCATTATAACCAATAATTGCTGAAACTGACGAGAAAAATAAAATACCTACCGGAATTCTTTTTTGTTATTTATTGACCAAACCTAACGTTATCTAAAAAGGCTGCTGTAGCTATAATCTCAGGCTCTCATATCCCAGAAACCGCACCAGTGTCACTGTATATCGCAATGGCCAACTTTTGTATAGCATATTTTTCCAGTTTTGTGACACCCATTTACAACAGAACTGCAGCATATTCAACATTCCACAATGGCTCTTCGGCCATTTATACCATTATTTATTAAAATAATGTAAAACGAGGGCCTGGCGATGTATTTTTTAAATCTGAACTGACATTGGTGTCTGACTTTCACATTGTCAATAATGTTCATGAGGTCTAGCCACGGGAATCTCTTCATAAATAAATCAAAGGGTGTAAGATTTTCAAATTAAAATATGGTTGTATTACTACACTCACATTTTATTTTACACATTTTCTACCTATATTCACTTACTTACAAAATAAACTATACAACAATGCTTCTAGAAGACTCATTCCCATATAAACAATAATTTGACGTCGTATATAAGGACATTGTCATTCACATTTCAAATATCAATTTACCTACTTTTAAATCTGTCTGACAATGCTTTAAAACTCTATGCTAAAATTGAAAACCTTCAACAAATATGACAGTTGCAATAAGCTTATTCCTTTTATTAACCGAATTCAAAAAAAGGAGGTTCTCAGTTTGACCTATAGATGCGAAGCTGGTTATTAACGATTTTAACCACGCGGTTAAATATGCATTTTACGTTATTAACGGTTAATTAACCGCATTTTATGCTTGTTACGGTTAAATACCACCGCGAGATGTCGCTAACAGATTGAAATGTGAATTGCAAGTTGCGCGATGAAATTCCCTACCTCAAAAACTATAAAACCGATTTTGATAAAACTTATATTATACCCTAAGTTTAATGATACCTAGTACAACAAAAAAAGAATTAGTCAAATCGGACGTGTAGTTCCGGATATGCGAAGACAAACATAAAAACATACATACACTATTGAAATTTGGCACATTTGTTCAGACGTTGATATAGACTAACATATACGAAAACTCGGTACTTTTGAAAATTTTACATACATACGAGTGGAATTGATAACCTCCTTTTTTGATGTTGGTTAACAAGAAAACTTAACTTTTTCGCTGTCAGTGTCAGATATTTAACCGTTAATAACTGCATTTTATTGGTAGTTAACCATAAATTTCGTTAAATAACGGTAGCTAACGGGATTTTTACAACTATATGAGGCTAATGATGTATTTATAATTCAAAAAAATGTGTACGGTATATTTTTCAAGCGCATTACCTGGATAGCTGTAAGTAGTAAATAAATTTAAGAAGCTGAAAGTACTGCCACTTCCAGTGCTAAACATATTCCAAGTTTGTTGCTTTGTCAAGAGAAAATATCACCTTTTTAAAAGCAGTGGTATATTATTGGACGCCGTAATAAAAGTAAAAGGCAAACTATATGTACCTGCCCAAAAATGTACAGTATATAGCAAAAATGTACACTGCATTGCTATAATAGTATATTATGTAACAAGTGAGCTAAGTTACTAATTACATATTTTATTGATCCGGGTTATACATTAAATATATGAGCGCGCGCAGCCAGGCGGCGCACGTGCAGCAGCAGCGGCCCGCACAGCGCCTCCAAGCAACAATAGCGTGTGTACGTGTAATGGGCAGGGCTACTGACCGGCGCGGCGCTCGGGGATCCACTGAGCGCGCGCGTCCAGGCGGTATTAACTTAGAGCCGAAGCAGAAGTTTTGTCCTGGCCTTGTGTCAACCGTCGACATCTAGCATTAATTATTTAATGCCAAATCATTCCAGTGATTTGTCTATGTCGCCGACATACACTCAGGACGAGCTGGCACTTCAAATAATAATGTAGAATATAAGTTTGTTAACTGTACCTTAAACAGCTGCTTCAAATCAATTTTATGACCACGTATGTCTGTCTTTTACTCACAAGTGTATTGAAAAACGTCGTATGTAACTCGTGAGCGTTGCTAATTACAGTCTCAGCTCATTATTAAGTCAATAAGCTTGTCTTGTGTTTGTTTTTTTTCGTGTTATGATCAATATGTACTGTTGAACCTATTTTATTAATTTGTATAACTGAAAAAGAGTGCAAAGAGTTTTTTTGCCGGCTTGTTTTGGTTCTTGGTCTACTGTAATATCTTATTCAATAACTATCAACACCTTGTTAAAGCCGAAGTACAAAATTGTGACGTCATTAAGCGGCCTTTCGATGGTCTTATGATGACTAAATTTTTCATATAGGCATATGTCCAGCTGTGGACGTTTACTGGCTGTTGATGATGATGATGAATAATCCTTTTTGACATTCCTTTTTGTAATTGTTCTTAAAAATGCTTTTTGTCCTTATCTATTCTGATCAACATCATCTAAAGTTTGATTCTTTTTGTAATTAATAAATTTTAAACTTCATATTTAATTTTATACCTTCTCTTGACATAAATAAAATTTGACATTATTTTTTTACATTGTTTTAAATTAAATCCGTTTTTGTCATTATATTATTCATTATTCATTTTTCAATTGTTTTTTAATAATTAAATATAGCTTTAATTTAATATAGCCGTGTCTTGTGTGTGTTTTAACAGTTTAACTACGAATGCTGTTTATGCATATATTGATATGTGTACTAGATTTAAGATTTTTTATAATATGGCTGTAATTATTTAGTATGCATATTGTTGGCGTATCTTGCTTAGATAAAATAATAAATAAATCCCTCTCCCTTAAAAAATCCTCTTCCAAACACATAAGCGATTTTCGACCAATCTCTATCATACCTTCCTTACCCATCTAAAGTCCTAGAGCACCTCATACATGAACAAATTCCGTCTTTTGTTAATAGGATTAATATTCTTAGTAATCATCAGTCGGGCTTTTAGACCGGACACAGCACTCTAACAGCACTTGTTAAAATATCCAACAACATTCGCAAGGCAAAAGAAAGTACGTAGCTCACATTATTAGATTTCAGTAATGTTTTTAGTAAAGTTGACTTCAAATACTTCGTACCCTACGTTGGTGGCATGGCGTTGAAATTTCGCTCAACACATACGGTGCCTTGGTGGTACCTATCTATGGAGTGGATTATAATTTTATTCTTATTTTGTTGCGTGGAAAATAAATATCGATATAAATACCTACCTATATATTATGTGATGCCACATCACAGAATTTTGCCATGTCTTTTATTGATTTACGTTTGGATTTTGCTGAATAATTAATCGTAGAAACATACAAGCTTAACTAATTTAACCTGGCAAATAATTCAACGCAGTAAACTGACAGTTTGAAATGTCCAAAAGAAAAAAGCAATATATAAATAATTGAATTTGAAGTTCAGAGTAACTTCAATGAAAATAATTAATCACTAAACATAAAAAATATTAATTACAGTGCTCTAAAACAGTTACAGTACAAGTAAAATCGAATTGATAACTTCTTTGTTTTTAACTCGTTAGAAATGAAATAATGATAACGACAAATATGGAAGTCGTTGTAGTTCGGAGGAAACGTTAAGCAGTCGCTCCCGTGTGCTGTACACTTGTATACAGTAGGCGTTAAAGTTTGTCATAAGCCATTTCGGCACCCTGAAAATTCTGACATCCACCAACCAGCACTGAGTCAGCTTGGTGGATTATGGCCTAAACCTCCTCATCACCCAGAGGAGAGACTCATAGCTCTGCAATGGGCTCATTACATGGGGTTGTGATGATGATGATGAAAAATGAAATTTTAAGGTGACTACCCTTTTGCTAACAGACATAAATAAATACGTTTTATGAATCGTTTTTTTTTTCTAAACGTTATAATTAAAATAAAAAATACATAAAAAAACTATTTCATTACACTGAAGCCGCTTAAGCCACATCACTATTATTTTTCTTCCCTAAAGTGGAAATGGAACTGTCATTTTACTGCATTTTATAATTGTATTTTAATTTAAATCTTATTTATCTTATTGTTTTAACTAAAACTGGGTAATTTTTAATTATTTAACATATACAGTTGCGATAGTATAAAACCATTAATTCTTTATTTTTTTTAATACTTTCATCATCATTGAGTTATTTGTATGGTCATAATGCCTTAGATTATAATTTGCCAGATTGCCAGGGTATAATATTCTAGTTTGGCTATGACTTTTAGAATCAATTCAACCCATAGACTAACGATTAATCAATACTATACGTCACGCACGTCAGTCAGATAAGCTTCTTTTATTACTGGAGTAGGATGTAGTACATAAAGAAAGTTTTTTTCATAATATCAAAAATATAAGTTACTGATGATTGTTTGTTCAGTTTGAAAATATATAGTTCAAGTCATAGTCCTTTCCATAAAAATTTACCACTATACGTCTTAGATATGACGATAAATATTACTTGTAGGATATTATTTTTTATTTTTGCAATAATATGTGTACGTTCGGAAGAAGATGATCATTTTATGTCAAAAGAAGAGCGTATAGCCTTGAGGTAAATTATTTATATCAAATAATATATTTCATAAGTTAAGTTTGCCCAATAAGCAATGCCCAAGGTGTATAAATTTTATTATAATTAAATTTTTGCTTCCCAAAAGTACTTTTTAAATGTTTATATAGTGCCTTTAGCAGTTATAATTCAAGTTTTATTATTTATTAATTAAAAGATATTTATGTATATATATGCAGGGAGGAGTCAAGGAAGATGTTCTACCATGCATATGATGCTTATATGGAAAATGCTTACCCTGCTGATGAGCTTATGCCTCTCAGCTGCACTGGACGATGGAAAGGAATAACACCAAGTAGAGGAGACATGGATGATGCTTTGGGAAAGTAAGTAACTTAATTTCTTATTCAAAATCCTTAAATGCTGTAATGTTTCCTCTCTTGAGATAAACCCTGAAAGCGTTGGCATTTCCAAAAACATCGCAAGACTAGGTTAGGTCTTAACTGTCGCATTACAGCTCAGGTTCATGTATGTTTGCATATTCATTGCCTTTAATTACAGAGATATATCTTCATGAGACTTGGCTTATGCCGTAATAAGGTTTTTATTTTGATGTTGACCATGGCTGTCAAGCATCTGTAGTACTGCAGATTAGTTGTAATTGTATATGTGTAAATATAATGGTTCTTGCTTCAGAAAAAAAAAACTTAACACACCCTTTGTCTTGTAAAATCTATCTTGTGTTTAAAAACTGCATTCAAGTTGTGATGTATTTTTGTGGTAATCTTTATCAAAGATCCTTTGTAAACCTGTATGCCTCCATCTTCAACTTGAGCGGCACTTGCATCATATGGTATTGTTAGGGCAACAATATTTAGACTTCATTATTTATATTGAGTATTATATTGAGTAAAAAATGTAACAGGAAAAACTAAAAAACTCCTCTGCCGAATACAGTAAGTTTCAACTAAAAAGTACAAAACAATCAAATAAGACTAAAAGAGCTTTTTAATAAATTTGTTTAAAAATAGGACAAGCTTCAAGTATCATCACAACTCTTTTTGTAATGAGTCCACTGCAGGGCTTAGAGTCTCTCCTCTGGGAGGTATAGACCCTAATCCACCAAGCTGGTTTAGTGCTGGGTGGTGGATGTCAGAATTTTCAGGGTGCTGAAAATGCTTTTGACAGACCCTCACGACTACTGAATGCATTATATTAGAAAAGTATCACAAAACATAAAGTTCAATACTTTCTTTGTTAGCTTGTCCCTGCATTTTTGGATTTTTTAAGTTTTTGTAATTAATTTTTATTTCCCGCTTTTTAACATGTGAATAATATTTCAATATTTTTTCTTTGTTTTTATTTTTCGTACAAAATAATTAAATTAAGTCAAAACATCTTATGTAAAACACCTTTATGCGAAGTATGACAACGAGACATTTTCTATCCCTTTTTTTATCGCTATGCATAGGTACATTTTGCAACGCTTTGGGTTGTACATTGTATGCAACATTCCTCAACATTTAAAATGTTTTTGTTGTTTAGTATGTCTTCAGTGACATGCGTCTATTGAATGAATGTTAAAGAGATTTTACAAGGGTGATAATTTATGAACTCATTATATTAAGATTGATGATATCTTGGAAAGTATGCACTTTTGTACCACATATTCTCTGGCAAAAAGTATTGGGTTGTTTTTTGGTCACCAGCCAAATTTAAATGTTGGTTTCTTTGATACAATATAAACGTACCTGCATATTTATTTTAGCGTCGCCTAGTACAAAAAAGTAGAAATATGGAACCACAAACGTTTTTGAAAATAGTCGCTGTTGATGAACATAGCTACTACGACGCGGCATTTCATTGTTAATCGTACAACGTAGTACTACGAGATGTTTTGTAGTAGCGCGTAGTTGACTTTATTTTAATTAGAGTGACCATGCTTAGCTTAACATGTTAGCGGACATATTAATTTCCTTGTAAAAAAAATCAACCCTGTATGTAAGGAAAAGAACAGAACCTCAAAGTTATGGGATATCAAAAAGAACACCTTGTTTATTGTTACTGAGACTTAATTATAAAATATGTGGGTATGTTTTTGCTTTATTGAATACTTATTAAAAACAAATATAAATTATATTCCATAGTACAATGCTACTCAAAAACTTCCAAATGTGAGCCCCAATGCAAAATAGTTCGTCTAGTATGGAAATTAGTGCAAAGCGTTAAATATAGATAGTCAATATTGGTAAAATAATAGACTGTTTAATAAAAAGTAAACTACCATTTGAGGATCATTTTTAAGTTTACTTTAATATAACTGAAATTCTTTCATGATTTTACATAACATAATAAAAGTTAAAAAAATATGCTAAAAATCTTAACGAAAAAGTATTTGTGTACCGTTGTCACCGACGCTAAATAGTCTACCACTTAGTTGACTTAGTTCTGTCGCCGAAAAAAAAGTTGATTGAGATTTACGTTAATATGCGGATTATTTACGTATTTTTATTGTACACTTCCTATTCAATTAACAAAGTTTTTTATTTGTTAATATAAAAAAAGTATATTTGCAGTCACAAAACTAAATGAACTTAAACACAAAGTAGGCAAATGTAATTTAAACGCTGAAGGCGGGCAGCCCTATCACATGTGAACGGACCGCAGCGCTGTAAGCATTTATTTCAAAGATGCGGCCAAGTTGAATTACTTAAGATATCTGTTTTGTGGTTTAGCCTTTAATTCGCTCTTCGATCTTGATGAATATTTACGAAGAACTTTTTTCATTTTCCATCATAAGGTTCCGATCGGCGATAAGTCCGGGCTGTTAGATGGCAAATCAATTGTAGGGATGCTCTTCAGCAGTAGCCACGTCTTTATTGTCCTTGCAGTATAGCAGAAAGCACCAACCTGTTGAAAAATGAAGGAATCTAGATGCTTGAGTGACGGAATAGAGGGCAGTAAACTCTCTTCCAAAAGGTTTTGATACTTCGCAGCATTGAAAGAATGATCCAAAAACTGCATAACACCAACACCGTGTGCAGACATTTAGCCCAATATCAAAAGAGACGCTGCGCCGGAAACTACACTTATCGTTTGAGACAATCATGATAACAAAAAAAAAATGCAATCAAATCACAGACAACAAATGCCCCATTATTGTTCCGAATCACAATTTTCCTCTCATCGCCCACTGTCACTTAAAATTTGGACTCGTGACTCCAAATGATACTACGCTACTGATTGGTAGTCCATTTTAAATGATCACGAGCAAACTTCAACCTCTTTTTCTTTTGTACAGCAGTCAACAGCGGTTCCTCCTTAGCGGTGTAAAATCCGTAACCCATTCTTCTTAGCACCCTTTTGCAAGTATCAACTGAGACGTCTTTGTGAATCATGTCCTGTGAGTTCTCCAGCCCGAGCAGGACGATTATTTTTGATAATTTTCTTCAGGACTCTGTTTTCTGCTGCACTCGTGATACGTGGTCGACCAGTTTTCTTCAAACAAGAAGTCGTTCTATTCTTTTAATACTGCTGAATGATAGATTGGACTGTAGATCTAAGACGCATTAAGTCTTTAGATACTTGGTAACTTGATTTGACAGCAGCGACCCCACAAAGTATTCAGTTTCGAAGCTTTTCATACACGGATTTGCCACGACTCATTGTTATTTGAAACTAAGGAAAATAACTTAAATTTTCAGAATTTATACTGTCTCATTTAACAAATGACAAAGAATAACTTTTACAAATTTAAATTATGCAAAATAATTGTACAAATAAGAAATAATCTTATTTAACTCAACGGTTGACGAACTCTTCTGCATCAATTAACAAACTATTTTGCTTATCTTTGAATTTTAGACAGGATATCTAAAATTTAAAAAAAAATGTATTGGTTCATAATTAATGAAGAATATAAGCAACTCGACATGCGATAGTGAAACAGCTTAATGTTTTATATATGTAGATACACAAAAGTAATGAAGGTAGAAATATTTTTAACTTTAATACAATGTACAACGCAAACCTTTGCTAACTGTACCTCTGCATAGTGATAAAAAAGGGATAGAAAATGCCACATTGTCATACTTCGCTTAAAGGGGTTTTACATAAGATGTTTTGACTTAGTTGAATTATTTTGTATGAAAAATAAGAACAAAAAAAAAGAAATCAAATTGAAAAATTATTCACATGTTATTTGACTCTATTACATGGTCCCATTAATACTCTAGAGTTATCGGAAATCAAGCGGAACACCCTGTATATTCTATTAGTGATTTTGAACAATTAGTATACTTTGCTTGCCCGCTAACACTTCCTGATGGTGATAGTGATTATCGGCATCACAGCAGCCGCCCAACATTTCATTCGCAAAACTGTTTGATAAGTTGATAAAAACATAGTAATTCTAGAAGGTTCCCCAAAATTTTCAAGTCTGATTTCATGTAGTGCCAGAGATTAGCGCATTCAAAAGATACTCTTCAACTTTATTATATTAGCATAGAAGAAAGGTACTCCTTGTATAAAAGTATAAAATGCAAGAGAAAAAAATATATCGTATCGAATATACATTTACAATGTTATATTATTTAAAATAGTTTTTTTTTACTTAAATTAATACTAAATAACTTGAAGAAATACTTATCGACTAAAGTACTATTTTATATCTGACAAGAAAGATAAGAAAATTTCTGTTATTGTGTAACGTTGCTTTGCAAAGCGTGAAATTTTATAAATGTTTTGATTATTATTTTATCCTCATAAACATGCATATACTTAACTTAACTTAATAATACTTAATATATTTAGCTATCTGATATGTCTTCGTAACTATATCGATAGAGTTTTGGATAAAGCTATGTTAGACATTCTAATTTTGTTATCATAACATCATTACAAAATCTCCTGCTACACTCTTGACGAGTGCTACAAAGGAAATTATGAGGAACACTGTATAATAAGGAAGCTCTTCTAAGATATTTGTATTTTGCTGAAAATTTAACGATTTGATTAGTTGACAAGTATTTAATGTCGTAAAGTGTATTAAAAAATAACATCAGACGGTTTTTAGATACAGGTAACTTTTTTGTCGCAAAGTTGAACCTTGAATTCGCGCTTTAATATAAAGGCAATAATTAATAAATAATAAAATAGGGGCTTAGGGCACAGTTCGCTAAGATTTGTTTAAATTTCTGCTCCTTATTACCATTTAATTTCTTTGACTTCAGAAACTATTCTAAGTTCATAAGGCATTAACTGTGAAGGTAGTATTATTATTAATTATTGGGACTGCCTTTAGATGTACGGTTATGAGAGATCCCCGTATGTAGAGAAACAATAGGCTCGCACCCTAAAGGCAAGATATAACTCGTTAAACCCTTAAAGTGAACAGACTTCTTTAAAGCAGTTGTCAACGGTCAGCTCATCAACTGATGTTAAGTAAAGAAATCTGGTGTTCTATCAAAAAAACAGCTGCAGATCAATTCTAAGATTGCTCAGCCAAAGCATACTGTACGGAGCTTCATCATATTAGTATGGACCAGAGGGGGCACTATGAAAGAAAAGTTTTCTTTTCATGTCTAGATAACATGTATTTTTTTGTATTACCTAATACCAATAAAAGATGCCAAGATTCAGCGATATAGGTCACCATCTTAAACAGGTCACTCAATCAATAGTGCTGACGTTTTGCAAAATAATTGAGAGAGGGCATAATTGAGAAGGGTTCTAAGTTCTGCAGTTCTTTTGAGTCTTTACTATTATTTCCAGACGCGATTTTGCAGAGGTAATTTCTAGATAAAATATAGCCTTATAACCTCAAGAGTAAGACCAAAATTTATTCAATCATCGGAAGACTTCAGTTTCACTAAATTGGATTTTTATTAACCCCGAAACCAAAAGTTTTAATGCTATGCGAAGTTATTTTTGACGGCTGCAGTTGTGAATATTTGACCTATATTTATCTATACTAATATTATAAAGAGGAAACCTTTGTATTTTTGTATGTTTGTATTGAATAGGCTCAAAAACTACTGGACCGATTTCAAAATTTCTTTTACCATTACTTAGAGGGATTCTTCCGAATCCGTATAGGCTACTTTTTATCCCGAAAATCCCGCGGGAATCGAAATTGCGCGGGTAAAACCTCGCGCAACAGCTAGTATGACATATAATTGTTTGTATGGTATTATAATTTAGTGTATGGATGTGGTGTTTTATAGGTTGTATTGCTATGCTTCTTGATTTCCATGAATATTTTGCGGCAATATATCAATCATGCTGTATATCAATCATAGCAAAACAAATGCGTTTTCTAAAACCGTTCAAATTGTAAAAAGCAAAAGGCTATTTGACCTGAATCGATAGTGAAGCTTCTTGTTTTGTACTAAAGATTGCGTTTTTACTAGATATGCGAGAATTTGTCTGTCATGCATTATTTTATTCATTTACCTACCCTCGCTAAGCACAGCTTATGAGGGAATAATGTGTGCGAAGAATGTGTTAAGACGTATTAAAATATAATTATTTACTAGACATTATTCCACTTGAGGAAATTCCCTTCGCTAAGCATCCCCGCACCGCTCAGCTGCTTCTCACACCCGTTGAAAACGCGGCTCAAATTATTAATGAACTTAAACTTATGTAATACATTGTAAAATTAATCTTCTGTTACAGTTTCTCTCTGACTCTCGTGGACAGCTTGGACACCCTAGTTGTGATGGGAGATTTCGCTGAGTTCAGTCGGGCTATTAAACTGGTTATCGATAATGTCACCTTCGACAGTGACATAGTGGTGTCGGTGTTTGAAACCAACATAAGAATGCTGGGGTAAGTATTTCATCAGTTCATCGATTCTAATTTTAACGTAAGTGATAGACGTAACATTTTGATTGCTCGCTTGCGATGGATTCAATGGCTCGGGTCTAAAATGATTTGGTATTCATAGGATGTGACATATCGGGGTTAGATCAACATGTTGGAGCGATTGTGTCTGATTAAGTTAAAGAAAGAGCGATGAAAATGTAACGTCAAACTTAGCGCCCGCATTTTTGGAATATCTGAAAATAACTTGAGTAAGATTAATGATTAACACCTTTAATAAGACTTAAGTTAAACGGTTATCAGTTTCTATTTTTTATGATCTGAAATTGGGCAAAAGCTCCTATCACGATTACGCCAAGTGAGCGCGTGTTCTCTATACCCGGTATATAACACCTTCAGATATAAATACAAAAAAAATTAAGAGAAATCGCTTATGAATAGTGTACTACCATGTTCGATGTACTTATTTTCTTTCCTTTATACTTGTATTTTTTCGTAAAAGCTTTTCTTCATTAATTTCGCTTGGATTTTTTTCTCGCTGCGTACCTTATACCAAATATAAAAATAATATGTAAATATTTCAAGAATCCTGTCTTAGTTCAGAGTGATAAACACATGACTTGGTTACGCAGAGGTCTGCTGTCGGCCCACGTACTGGCGAAGACGCTGCAGTGTGAGGTGCCTGTACTGGAGTGGTACAACGATGAGCTTCTGGACATGGCTGAAGACCTGGGCAATCGACTCCTGCCAGCCTTCAATACTTCCACGGGAATACCTCACGGGAGGGTGAGAAACAATCTTAATATATAAAACAGTCCCGTTACTGACTGAGTGACTGACAGACAACGTACGGCCATAGGCTGAGAATTTCCGAAATGCTCAGGGGAACATGAAATAGTTTAATTGATACGCTCGTATTAAATAACAGAATTTTTAATAAGATTTTAATGTATGGAGTTACGTGATCATGGGATTTGTAAAGCAACGAATCGTCGAGTTAAAATTAAAAGTACATCTGATGAATTCCGGTTAAAAAATCTTCTATTTAAGAATAATTTCCTGACACAACCATTTATTTAGGAAGGTCTTCGAGTCTGAGACCTAGACCACCATAATTACTATGTGAAATCGTTTTTGTGTTTTCGACGTAGGGATAGATAAGTAGACTAGTTTACAGGTATAATAACAATACATATTTTGAGCTTTGATGTCTATGTATTTGATGTACATGAACCTAGAAGTCACTTAACATCAGTTAGAACTGGTTTGTCGGATTGCGTCATATAAAAAAATACCTAAAGTTTTGTGAAAGTGCATTGTTAACTACATAGGTTATTTCGTCGCAATCTTTTCAAGAAATTCCAGCTATTAGGAAGAAACAAGCATATGTTTTGATTAATTTATCAGTGTTTTATGTACGAAAAGTAGGATAAAATAAAAATACACATTTGAGGTTACTTAAATTCCTGCTATAATCCGTCATACTTATCTATACATAAAGGTTTAATAAGGGTTAAGGGTAAGATCACGTGATTTATAGTCATTAACTTCTTATTATACAAATTAGTAGAACATTAGCAATAATGGCCCATTTTATGATTTGGTCCATAACACATTAACTCGAATATTTAGCTGTATCTACGATATTTTTACACAAAGTTTGAGGTTATTGGAAGACAATAAGTCACGTAAAGTCAACCACTGTCTGTTGACATGCCTAAGTCCATATGAGGCCGTCAGTAAGCTTTATGTTTCAGCACGTAATGGACTATTTATGTAAATGATTTAAAAAAAAAGAACTATAATATTTCCCAGTAAAAATAATCTCAATTAATAAGAATACAATATCTCAATACAATAGCTGCGCAACGTTGGGGTTACTGATTCAATGCAAAATAAGTTATACTGGCGGTTTATTTTAAAGATAAATACATAAAGCTTTTCATAAACAGTAAAGTAAACATATAAAGTTTACATTTAAAATAAAATAAATAATATCAAAAGCATATTACAAACATAATAATGTCAATTGTATAATCTTGCAATGCATTATTTCGATTAACTATAACTTTTTGTGGGTTTTGTTTTATTTTAGTTTGGTATCCCTACCATCAAACTTCAAAAGTCAAATACATCAATCAAATATTCACTCTGTTATTTTGCAACCAGTAGATGGGCTCTTTCGGTTTTACTTTTATTTTCGTCTGTTTTCGCATCATGGACCACGATTCTGCTACCTCACAAGACCCCAGCAACGACCCCACGGACTCGGATTGCCAAATCAATGCGTATTATTGCTATTTTCTAATCAAGATTTTGGACATGCGACTCTTGTGTTGTACGTAAGATTTCCTTTGACTTCGTTGTTTAATTAAACTACTAAAAACAAAAAAGTTAGCACAATAACCTTTTAAACATGATTCATGACTATCTATTCAATCTATTAATAATATTCATGACGGTATTAAATGCTGAAACATCATCGGCCGACGCGACGGCTCAAACACTATGGATTTAAGCCTTTGAAATTTATTTTAATAGTGATAATGTTCACGAACAGGTATGCATTTTTGTCTCCGACCGTACATCTTTACTCCGGGCAGGCCTGGTGATCTGTGACAGAGTTTCTCAAACCCTATAGTCAGTAGTCTCGTACATAAGAAATAACTTTAATGATGGCTGCTGAGTTTTTTACTTGTCTTTCGAAGGGGTTGATTTGACTTGGCTTTTTTGCACTGAGTCACCAAGCTCAGGGAATAAATTTAATACATTGTGTGCTCATGCCATAGTCCTATCGTCCTTGGATAAGCGTTTCGTAAAAAGCGACTGATACGACTGACCCGCTTGTTAGTAAGATCCCGTCAGGGTCCGGCTGGTTAGCGACCACTCTACATAAAAAATCTGCCGTCAAATATTACCGCTCCAGTGGTGATGTGTTCCGGCAATATTTTATAAAGAGTCAGTTCTTTCCTAGGCCCGTGTGGTGTCATCTTCGACCTAATTTTCAAAAGCGGGCTTTCAAAAAGAACCTTATTTGCACCTGATATTAACCGCAACACATCGATGCCAGAACGGCGATATTTGACGGTAGATGTAGGGTGGCTGCCTAACTGGCGAACCTCGAAAGGTTTCCCCCTGTAAGGAAGGGTCGTTCGGATTAGTCGCCTTGGCGACACCCTTGTGCACGGGGTAGCAGGGCTATTGTAAGAATGAATGCCCTATGAGGGTTAAGGTTTCTATTATGAATGTTTACTCAGATTTTAACGCTACTTCAGTATCGATTTTTGACAGTTTTCTATGTAGTACCTACTGACTATGGAGATCTTAAGTTATTATCAACGGTTAAGATAGCTTCCTTAATATGAGCCTAAAACTTAAAAAAGGAATTGTAACTTGGACCTTATTTTCACTCACTGGTGAGCTCGAGGTTAAACGCTTTTGTAGTTACCGATAATAAAAACTAATGCCTGTGTCACTTATGGAGTAGGCAGAACACCAGAGGCTATAAAACCATCTGATGTCACGTTTGTCAAAATTTTGAGGTATTATAATGATGGAGAGAAACTATTGCAGTGTCAAGGGATCAGCCTATCGCCCACAAAAACGTCAATAAAACCTCTGTCAATTAACTGACTTTTACAGTACGCCCGGCAGCAGAAGCAGCTACACATTCTATGTTTTTCTTTCGCTCCCAGTGTTGAAGTTAACTAAATAGGTTAATAACCAGTATGTGTTTTCATTGTGTCCAGGTGAACCTTCGCTACGGCATCCAGGACATGTCTGACTCCCGCGAGACTTGTACGGCCTGCGCCGGTACTATGATCATGGAGATGGCGGCTCTGTCGCGACTCACGGGGAATTCCATTTTCGAACAGAAGGCTCACAAGGCGATGGACCGGCTCTGGAAAATAAGGCACAGGTAATTACCATTTTTACATCAAAATTTCCCGTCCAGCTTGGCGGTTCAAGGCGTAAACCCTCGTCGCCCTGTGGAGATACTCATATCCCTGCAGTTGTCTCATTACAAGGAGCTGAGATGGTGATGATGCCATCTGTCTTCTTGTGGCGACTGTTGCAACTTGGTCGAAATGTTGTGGTGAACAAATAAAGTGATGTTTTAATTAACGCTATTTAATCCCAAACTAAATTACCACTCCAAATTATCTTATCTAAATTAAGTAAGAAAATAACTTTCTATTTACTAGAAATAGAGTTATTTAAGCATAAAAACGCCTTTTGATTGAGAAGGAATATCTGCATTTATCACAGAAATATAAACTTCTATCAATATTCGAATCAGGGACTTAGGCTGCGTCAAAATAATATGGTCCATTATCAAGTCTCTGTTACTAAAATTAAGGTCGTTGTGGCGCCGTGGTTACTCTGCATATCATATGATATCGCAGGTTAAGCGACGTTCGGCGCGGTCTGTACTTGGATGGGTGACCGCCGATCAATTATTTCTCACGACGACTTTCGTGCTTCGGAGGGCACGTTAAGCAGTCGGTCTCGGATGCTCTGTACTTGTATACAGTAGTCGCAAGGGTCTGTCAGAAGCCATTTCGGCACCCTGAAAATGTTGACATCCACCAACCAGCACTGGGCCAGCTTGGTGGATTACGGCCTAAACCTCCTCGTTACCCAGAGGAGAGACTCATAGCCCTGCAGTGGGCTCATTACACGGAGTTATGATGATTCCTAATGTTTATCTAAAACTAAAGATACTCTTCATGTATTAACGATATATTAATACTCGTCTCATTTTTACGTTGATCACTAGAACTTATCAGCCTGAATCGTAACTATTATTTATTTTATTTAAAAATAAACAAAAGATATTTACTGAAAATGAACGTTAACTTATGTAATTCGCATAATCATTATCGTTCAACATAATTTTTCATTACCCTGACGCCTTAATCAATTAGCAGTTAAAATTGTGCAATTACAGAGAAGTAATAGTAATTGGTCAACAACTTCTTTCCACGATGTCTTAAAAACTTTTACCTCCGTTTGGGTGTTCTTAAGTTAACCCGGTAACATACATAACTTTACGCCTTTCTCTCTTTGAGATAAGCAGAGACTAGAGAACGCCAATTGCTACTATCCAGAAATACCTCTTAAAACTGAATTAACCTAGGTTTACTGCATTTTATAGGAATACCCGTACATTCTACACAACTAAAGTGGCCTTATTACTTAAAGTCTTTAATTGGGTATATCTTGGAAAGGATTAACTTTAGGACAGTAGGTGTTACAGTAATTTTGACTGGAATTGCTCTATACTATCACCCCTTAACAGCACCACTTTAAAGTAAATGTAAAGTTAGAAATTCCAATAAGTCGGCCGTAAGTCAAAGGCAAAAAGAAATCTGCCAAGCTTAGTGAAATGCATGTTAGTATCAACAAATCTATGCCACGTTATCTTCAGATAGGTAGCTTACCACATGTTATTGTAAATGGTTTATGTTTAGAAATGGAGATTTACAACCATAACACTATTGTTTTCATCAAGTGTATGAAGTGTTTTCTCCTTGTATATTTTATAGAAAATATTATTCGGTGAGATTTTCGATGAGGTCGTTTCGAGATTATACTCTTCAATTTCAAGTCTCCCTTTTTTAAGCATAGGCGGCGCGTCGCGCGGGCTTCTTATGATTTTATGAGTAAAGCCGGCAACGTAACGAAAACGCGCGCCGCCTGTGCTCAAACGTGGTCTTATGTCACTTTAGGGAACTTCAAACTCGACAGTTGCTAGCAAGAAAACGATTTAGAAGCCTCCCTGACATTAGAGAGATTTAAAATTACTGTAATGTCGAAAACGACACATTATTTTCGCAATGTTAAAATGTCAAAATGGAAGTCAAAATGGAAGTCTGTTGGCTTTCGATATAGGTTCAGCAACTTTCGGCTCTGTCGGTACAGAAGCGCATCAAACGTTAGCAAATCTGTCAAAAAAATATTACTTGAATCTGAACTCTAGTCCCTCTACATAAAGATAAAATTGGTTGGGGAAATTTGACAAGTAATGTAACGCTTGATCTTCTGCCTTCTGTGCAAGGATGGGTGATGCCGATCGTTAATTTATAACGAAGACTTTCCTACTTTGGAGGGTTAAGCAGTCGACCCTGGTGCTGTATACTTGTATACAGCAGTCATTAAGTCAGAAGCTATTTCAGTGCCCTGAAATTTCTGAAAACTTGAAATTTTTGGAGTCGGTCTGTGTTAAAGGTTTTCCGTGTTAAGACCACGTAGGTACTCTGTTATTGCTAAATAATATACTGTCTTAATAGTCACTTCGAAACTGTTTTTTTATCACTAGACGTAGTGCTATTTATTATTCATTAGGATGAAGTAACACTAACAATGTATCTTATTGATCGGGTTTTTTTGCGACATGAATTTCAACTCTGTTTAATAGCGATCTTACATACATTATAAAGCGAATGTTTACGTAGGTATGATGCATGTTTCAAAGGGTATCATGCTGAACCGGATCTATTTAAAACCTGCGCATAATCTGGGTGAATTTATCCGAAAATGTATAGCCTAGAATTGTTTTTTCACTGCTATGATCATTAGAACAAGTTGATTAAAAAGTACTCCGTTATCATTGCTTAACCTTTTTGTTTGCAGTAAGTGAAGTTGTCATGGCATTGTTTTATGAATTCCACGTTAATCGCTTGAAATATGCTATTTTTTTCCACGTTTTGCAATGAATGCAATACGGTGCGGCTAAAATATAATTGTTATGTGTGACCTTCTTATTCGTGTTGCGTCATTTAGGCTAATACTTTGTGCAGCGGAAAAATGCATTTGTAATTCACCTTGGTTACAATGTTATACAAGTTCATTATTCTACAAATCCAATTAAAAACACTATAAAAGTGGTTTCGATTTGAACTTGTGTAACTGCAATTTTGATTCTGTGACTTGGGAACAACTGAAGATAATATGAAATCCCTTGAATGGATTCCGGTTGGCCACAGCAGGTTTTTGTGTTTATCTCGAAAGACCGGCCATTTGACCCCATCTCAGCTGTTGCTCGAAAACAAAACACGACACAAAAATTACTTGACTTAGTTTGATAAGAAATAACCTTGGGTAGTTCAGTGTATTATTTATAGACATTATACTTCTGACCCTTCAGTTTGACTTATATTTGTAAATAATTTATAAAGTACGGAGCTTGTTCATAGAAGTGATTCTTTTTGTACTGTAATGATGCTGACTGTACCAGACAAGTTTTTCATATAATGGGCAGCTATAGCTCCATACTTTTTTTGTCATAGTAGATGATCAAAGTAGACACTATGAAAAATGTTGAAAAAATTTGCCTTAAAACGACAATTTCGAAAATGTTTAACGTTAAGAACACCTAAAATTGTATAAACATTAAGTCAAACACATCTTCAGAAATATATTTCATTAAAAATTACACAAAAATACCTAAATTTTATGAAATGGCAGCGAAATTAATGAAAAAGGTAGGGAAATTTATGAAAAAGTAGGTATAGAAGTCTCCACCATTTTAACATGGCTAAGTATCCCGCCGAAAGATACGACTTTCTTACAGACTTACAAAATCAAAATAATCTTTATTGCAAAAAAATTAAATTATCAATCATTATTGTGATGGTGTTTATCTTGGTATCAAACCATCAGTGGGTTTTTGATTTTTAGGCATCGAACTAGTATGTACTATCGTACTAGAACGCGCACTTCAAGACAAAATTTTGCCTTCCTAATTGCGGCGCCCGGCGCCGCAGTGACCACAAGCGCTCGGTATACTCGGCTGGAGCCGAACATGTATTGAACGACTAAAAAAAATCTTAAAATGCCTACTTGTGTCCTTTTGACATGTTCAAACAGAGAGGTTTTCAAAGTGAGATTTAAAAATAAAATAAATTTGTAACTAGATTTCATTTTAGATGGCGCCACATGCTTTTCTTACAAAAGTGCAATGTCAAATGTCTTTTCGTATAGAATTTTGACAACGCATTTTTTACCAACGCCATCTTTTGAGAGAAAGGGATATGTTTTTTTCATTTTAAAATCAATTGGAAAACTCCTCATCCCAAAAATAAGAAAAAAGTTACTGGAGTTACTTTTCATCGTAAGTAGCAAACAAATCAATAAAAAAAGTTACAATAATCTATATCTATCTATACTTATAATAAATCTGTAGAGAGGTCAATT
Organism: Stenoptilia bipunctidactyla; assembly: GCA_944452665.1. Lineage (NCBI taxonomy): Eukaryota > Metazoa > Arthropoda > Insecta > Lepidoptera > Pterophoridae > Stenoptilia > Stenoptilia bipunctidactyla. Next base: position 43,321,271 of record OX101721.1, on the reverse strand, counting down.
CTGTACATGAAATATTTTTTCAAAATAACTATCAGGGGGTGATTAGTGATCGATACTGATGCCAAAAATGCAATCGGTAAAATTTTTGTCTGTCTGTCTGTCTGTATGTTCCTTATAGAAACAAAAACTACTCGACGGATTTTAACGAAACTTGGTAAAATTATTCTTCATACTCCTGGGCAGGTTATAGTATACTTATTATCACACTATAATCAATAAGTGCAGAGCAGTGAAGGGAAATGTTGGAAAAACGGGAGAAGTTACTTCATTTTTTAAGCTTCCGTCGCGTGTGCAGCCTTAATGGTTAAAGCTACATAGAAATCATGTATCACAGAAATATTCTTCATAAAATTATATAAAAAATATCCCACAACAGTATATATCTATATTTTATGGTTGACTCACAATAACACGTGTAAATCCCTATAGCTTAGCAGTTCGGAGCTTACTGATTATATTTGTTTACTCTTACGTTTATAATACTCTCACTCATTCCTCATTAAAAAGAAATAACATTATTACCTATTCAATAAAAAAAGAATCATAGAAATCGGTATAGAAACACCAAACTTATACATGAAATACGCTAATAATCCATCGCGCGTGAATACTGAATGATATAGGGATTAATTTTGCGTAACGGTTGCCGCACTCGACGCAGCTCGCGGCGGTAGGGTATAAAAAGGCGGGAGGTGAGCGCAAGCTTTTGCGCGATTTAATATAGGTAGGTACAGAAGGAACAAGCGTTACATTACCTGTCAAATTTCCCCAACCAATTTTAACTTATTATCGAGGGCAAAGAGTTCAAATTCAAGTAAAAAATTTTGACAGATTTGTAACGCTTGATGTACTGCCTTCTGTACATACAGAGATAAAATGGAAATCAAGGTTTTGTTTATTTCATGATCGTTTCTGCCTCTTGGAAGTCAGAAACCGTAGATTTCTTCGGAATAAAAAGTAACGTATGTGTTAACTACTATACAAAATTACATTAATATTGGCTTAGCCGTTTGGCAGTGAAAATCAGCCATACATAACTATAGGTGGTATTGTATGTACACTGATAATGGCTGGATGGATGGATTTTTGCTATTCTTTCACGCAAAAATTACTTAGCTTTACCTAGAATAACAATAAGCTAAGTATAATTAATGAAGATATTGCATGAATTAAGTCAAATTGAAGGCATTAAATAAAACACTTTTTAACCGGATTAATGGCGTATAATTTATATTTTACATTTTAACTCGACGTTTCGGGGTCTTTGTTGACCCCGTGGTCACGAGCGACTGTTAAAATTTAAAATGTAAATATACGCGATAAATCCGGTTAAAAAGTGTTTTATTTAATAGTCATACTAATAGTTATCGCGAAAACTTAAGACAATATTAAAATTTAAGGCACTTTGGCACCCGATTTGTTTATAACGCTATTGTGCCTTTGTAATGTACCTAATAGATAGTTACCTACCTATGTTTGTGGTAAGGAGTTATACATATTACATATATGGGCGAAGATTCTTTATTTTTATTTTGTTATTAAAGATAGTTAGGATCTTGGAGAAGAAAATTACCTACTCGAAATACTAATTCAATACAGACGAAGTCGCGGGCATCATCTATGTAATATACCTACCTACCTATACTTTTTCACAAAACCTAGGTGAAACTGCGGATCCCTGCTTTGTTGTAACAGTTTTTGAAGTAATTCTGTGTGTTTATCTATCAGTAACGCTTTCACAGCTAAACTACTGAGTCGATTTTGACGAAATTTAGAATAAGGTAGGTAAGTTTTAACTTCAAGGAGGATATAATAATAGTATTTATCCAACTCTAATTAATGGTATCCACGCGGACGAAGTCGCGGGTCACAGCTAGTTCATAAATAAGGTTATAAAATGGCGTCATTTTCTTTGAAAGTCATAGAGTGATTTGATTGGTCGAGATAAATTCAACTTTAATGTAGCAATTGAAGCGCTCCATATTCAATAGACAGATTTAAGTTTTTGAAGCGCTGCAGCTAACATTACCTCATTGTATATATATGAGGAATTGAACTGCGGCGCAAGTTTTGTCTTGAATAGCTTCTCTAGTGTAAACGTATCACTCAATGTTTTTAGTAACCTCTTTTCGAACTTGCACTTTTAGTATTGGCAGAGAAACTTTGCCATTAAAAGAATTAACCCGCACACTGTGTTCGATGATTTTTTTTTCACTTAAAGAAGTGTCTTCTTTGACAATAGTTGACCTCATGGCGTCAAACATCGCAAATGTCAATTTCAAGGGCCACTGATAGTTAAGTTACAATGCGTTACTTAACCAATGAGTGACGAGCGTGGGCAATAAAGCCAATCATGATATTTCGTGATATTCCAACTAGAAGAAAAAATAAATGCCGCTTTGAGATTATTTTTGAATTTACAATGTCATGTTTTCCCCTCAGAATACAGAACATCCAGTAGCCGCGTTTAGTAAAAACCACACATGTTAGGTACTGTAAAAGTTAATTATTGTAAAATATCTTGTCTTTATTTCTTGTTTTGTATACAATTTGCTTTAGAATCAAAAAACACGGGGAAACACTATAAGCTCATTTATTAGACTGCATTGTCATGCATACTGCAACACCTGCAGTGTTTCAGGATTCGAGTTTCAGAGCTTCTGCTGGACTACTTCGAAAATAAAATTTTCTTTAATGATAATATTTTTTTATTTTTAAGTTTTGCATTTAATTGTAGTTTTTTCAGATCTCTTCGTTACTGGCTCAGAACTGAGTATATAGCAATTTACCCCATAGTTCGACTACAAGCTTAATGAAACTTGCTTTTGGGCGACATAGTCGGTATTTCAGTTTGGGTAATTAAACTATTTAGCTAATGCAGGTTATCAACGTGATATAGTGATAAATATAGAATTGATGTAAATATTTTGTAAATTTGAACGTGCTTGCTTATATATTTCTTTTCCCCTGATAATAGGGAAAGTTCACGTAATGGCAACCCTAATTTCACCAACACGCCCTCCTGACAACGTCATCGAAAAGCCAGAAGAGCCTTGTCGGACTATGTTGCTTTAGTTTCTAGCGCATTGTCGGTTTCTGGATGTTCTGTATTCTGAGGTTTTCCTTTCAACAAGGCAATTCAATGCATTTTAAAAATATTGTCTCTCAAAAACGACCGGCTGGTGTAGCGGTAACATACATTGCTTCGTATGCCAGAGCTCCTGGGCTCGAATCCCGGCGGCGGCGGATATTTGTGTGATGAACACAGATATTATTCGTCAAGTCATGGATGTTTATATGTTTATTTAAGTTTATATTATAATAATAAAAAATATGTATTTATTCAGTATGTATGTTTATATATTTCTTAAGTATATCATTTATCTAGTATCCATAACACAAGTTCTTTAAGAAACTTAATTTGGGCTAGATAATGTTGTGTGAGTTTCAGAAATATTATTTATTTATTTTTATTTAAAAACAAATTGAGAAGTCACTTTTAAATAAAAAAGTGGATTTTTTAAGGTGTGAAGCTCCGGAACTTTTAAATATGCGTTACGAATACCATAATGATATCAACATAATTGATTCCATATTTGTTCAATTTAAAATTCTAGCACTAGGAAATCCGAATTATTAAGCTTAGAGCCCTATTAAGGTCTCGTGGCATTATGGTTTAAGTTTCAAAAGAATGCGTATAGTCAGTATTACAATTTATAAATAGGTAGGAAGGTTTAATAACAATCTCTGCGTCGATAGAATCTGCATCTAACCTTGCGACTATAGGATCTTTGTGGAAGTAGGTACAGCTTTTTACGCAAATTATGTGTATTGTCATAAATAAAGTGTTAATAAATAATACGTTGTTTCATGTCTTGTTCAGCGCCATCTACTTAAAGAACGAAAAAATAAAATCCTTGAATCTTATAATATGACCATTTTTTTCTATTTTCATAAACCTCTACATATTTGTTGATTTCTAAAAGAATTTAATTATGATTTCATGATTTCAATGGCCTATAAGAGACTTTTCAGGTTATTTAGAAATAGCACGGGATTTTAAGCTTTTTCCGCGACATGATTTTTTATATGAGGATTGTCAGTCTATTCATTTTACTAGTCTCTGATACTTACCGTATTCGCGAAAGTTCTTGTCCAAATCGATTAGATCTAATCATGCTAATATTATATTAGTTTAGTTATATTAGCTAATATTAAGTAAAGTTTATGGGATGTTCGTTAGTCTATTTTTCTTTGACGCTGTAAAGGCTTGGAGGATAGCGCATCAGATTCGTAGACAGCTAGGGCAAAGCCTGGGATAACCCATAAAATACCTTGTGCCCTTATTATCCCACGGAATAAGTACCTAAATGCTGCCAGACTTTATTTTATTATTTATTTTTATTTTATAAACATGACATTTTATTTCAGCTTATTTTAAGTTCCCCCAATTTTTTTCTTTTTTTGTCTAATTTTGTTCTTGTTATTTTATATTTTAAATTGCATGCTGATATATAATATATATTTTTTTATAATTATTTACCTCAATTATTATTATCATCTCTTGACGTTAAGTGACAGTAGACCGAGGAGTTAAAAAAATAGGGATTGAAATCTAGTAGATACGCACAGCCTATCCGCTATTACTAGATATATTACTGAACTGTTACTAGAAATGTAGGGACTTTAGACAGAATACTTTTTTAATAAATACCTACATAAAAATTGTAGCATATAACTCGTGGCCTATATGACTAATAAATACTAGTATAAATACCTTCTGGACTCATAACCTAGAAGAATAAATGACTACTAAATTGGGATCGAAGGGATCCCAAAGGATCCAGTTAGAGTGAACAGGCGTCCTTTGACAACCTTCTGAATGGAGGAATTAGCTCGCAGGAACCTGTTTGTTTGCTGTCTTCTGTTTATTCTTCCATGTCTTAGCAAAATCGTAGGCGTGTTGTGAGCACTTTTGACAAAAGAGTGCTGATTTTATTTTCCTTTTGCTTTTTACCTCTCGGTCTACTTTTTATTCTACTGTTCATCCTTTTTTAAAGCCGAGGTTTTATATTCTGACAAGAAAATGATTTTGATTTTCGAATTTCAGAACTTCAGATCTGATGGGCACAGTGATTAACATCCATTCCGGGGACTGGGTGCGCAAGGATTCGGGCGTCGGCGCCGGGATTGACTCGTACTACGAGTACTGCCTCAAGGCGTATATTCTGTTGGGGGATAAGAAGTACTTCAACAGATTCAACAGGCACTACAATGCGGTTATGAAATACATCAACAGGGGTCCCATTTTGCTGGCCGTACATATGCACCGGTAAGATTCGTTAAGCTGCTTAAGCCTAGCAGCTACTCAAACAGCTACGGATCTGATCTGACCCGTGTGTCGGGAATTTGCCTCGGGGTTGCTTGACATCTACTTTGCCTGTCTGCAACGGCTTCTCCAAATTGTCTCGCAGGCATACAGGGGTGAGTCTCTTTAGGATTTTGAGTTCCAGTATACTCAGTATTATATCATTATATATTCCCCGTATATATTAAAGAGTACAGGAGATAGAATGCACCCTTGTCTTCTTGAAGTGGAATAGTTTGGACAATGAGTTTCCGATTTTGGCCAGACCTTGGTTGTTGGAATATAATGCCTGGAGTAAGGCAGTGAGATTTTTTGGCACTGAAAGTTTGGAGAAACCATTCCATAACTATGGCCAGTGAAGATAGTCAAAAATCTTGCTGTAATCGATGAAGCATATGACGAATGGATAAGTAAATTCGTATGACTTTTCAATACCTGTCTTTTATTAAAAAAATGTTCCTGGGGCCTCTTCCTTCGACAAAGCCAGCATGTTCTTAGGCAATTTGCCAAATGCGATTGATAAGCAGAAGAATTCTGCTGCTGTGTGAGATAGGGCGGGGTGCGATAGAAGCCTTCCTTAAGCAGTCGCAGAACTATGGATTCCGACCAGTCTTTTGGCCATTCGCCAGTTTACTGGATACAGTTGCAAAGGACGACGTATAACTTTATATGAGAGCTGGTACCCGCCTCAATAGACATGTGTGATATATCGTTGAAAAGGGTTCATCTTCTAGAACAAGAACTTGTATGGCGCCAGTCTTGATTCTGAGTCCAAGCTGATAACCAATCAAATAAAATTTATCAATATCTCCGAAGACAAAATTAAAAAAACATCCTTAATTAAGGTGTGCAACAGATAATCAGAGCAGCGATGTCGCTTACTATCTACGCTATAGGTGACCCGTCTGCTATTTTGACTCTGAACGGACTAACGATCGGAACTTGGCGCAATAGTAACTTTGATTCAGGTTACTAAGACCAATCCAACGGCGTATCGTACATTTCTATTGGAGGTGGATACCAAAATTATAGTCCGACATTTAGGACCTTATAGCTCTGAACGGACTAACGATCGGAACTTGGCGCGATAGTTACTTTGATTCAGGTTACTAAGACCTATCCAACGGCGTATCTTTGATTCAGGATATTATCTTCCATGGCTATTGGAGGTGGGTACCGAAATTATGCGTCGTCCTTTGGTGTAAATAGTCTCTATCACCTATGGTTTTAAACATTTCCGCTGTGATCTAGTCAGGTCCAGGAGCTTTTAAGGTTTTAGCCCTGCAATTGCTGTAGTGACTTCAGAGCGTAAATTTGAGGGTTCTTCTTGGTTTAGATCATGCAATAATTCATGAGACGTTCGTGAATTGATCGTATTGGTCTTTACAATATATCCGCCATCTCTAAGCAACAGCTTCAAAGTCGTGAACTGCGGTGCTGTCTTTGTCATTAATTGGGTGAGGCCATGACTTGGGTTTGGACTGATTTGAGATGAGGCGCATTCTTTTGAAAGGGTCTGAAGGTTGGAATTTCCTCTAATGCGTCTCAATTTTAGAGCAGATGTTGGTCAGGAAGTTATTTTTGTCTCTTCGGCACTTTTTTTGACAACATGCCAGAGCCTAGAATATGTCTTTCTGAAGTTGTCTTGTAGATCTTCAATTCTTTCGTCTTTGCATTTCTGTATCAATTCTCAGATGCCGTCAGCAAGCCAGGATTTAGTTATGCAGTATATTTTTTTGGGTTTTTCGTAGTACTCAACGTTTCATTTATCTAGAGGTAGGTCAGAACTAACATATTTGACTATAAAACCATCCCTCGATAATTTTTTCGTTTTTGAGTAATTTTATTTTTTTAAGAAATTTCATTTGAGACCTATTTTTTGCTTGTTTTAGCGAGAAATAAAAAACCTTTGCTATCAACTGACATTGTAATGAGTACATGATATGAAAATCCTAAAATGACTTTAAAGAAACGCATGTTTTGGTTAAACTAGCAGAAAATAGGTAAGATGTTTTTTTTTATTTATCATTTATTCATTTTTTTTTTTTTTTTAAATTACAGTTACATTGGATATTAAGTATTAAATTATATGAAGGACATTTACTGACTTTTCTCTGATAGAAAATAATTACTCGCTTATACAATTTATACATAAAAGCATTAACTTATTAATAATTTATAAAACTGTGATATGTTATATTAACTTGGTTTAAAAAAATAGATTTAAAATAATGTTTTATCTATAATAAGATACTTTTATGGTCATGGGGTGTTCTCGTCATTGGTCTGTCCGACCGTGAAGAAAAGGCACTTGGGTAAGCGACCCCGGCCTTCCTAGCTACTGCGTACACAACAAACGTCCCCTCGGTGCATGCAGTCTCCCATAATACGTTTTTCCTTTCCGTCATTCATAATCCCCTTCCAAATTACTCAATCCTTTCCTATCCGATGAAATAGGAGAAGCTGATACGATGAGGAGAGAAATTAGTAATACACTACCCCAGGAGGGTACCAGCCGAGCTGGAGAATTCCTCCTTGAGGGAATTTATGTGCTCGGTGTAAGTGAGACGAAAAAGAAACGTTGTGGAATGTCCACACAAGGCCGACTCTCTGCTTACTGGTCTGGAGTGGAAGAGTTTGAGAGAGGAAGAAAAGGTGTGGGCGTTCTTTTGTCAGAAATAATAAATGTGTGTGCGAAAGGTTATAAATTTGTGAGTCCCAGGCTGCTGTGGCTGAGACTAAAAGCAGGCTTGACCTGGATTGTCTTTACGCGCCGGATATGTCCAAGCCACAGTCAGCCAGGGAAGAGTTCTGTAATAATGTCAGAGATGTGCTTGGGAGATGTGAAGACAATGAAAGGATTATTATGTTAGGCGATTTTAATGGCTGGGTGGGTAAAGCGTGATCGGTATGAAAGAGTTTTAGAAAGGTTGGTGATGAAAGGGTGAATGATAATGGAACTGGTCTGTTAGATGTGTGCTTGGAGAGAAAGCTTGTGGTGACTAACACAATGTTTAGTCACAAAATAATTCACATGTATACTTGGCAGAGGCAGTCTAGGAGAAGTATGATTGACTTTATTATCGTGGATGAACGGTTAAGAACGAAAGTGAAGGATACGAGGGTGTACCGTGGAGTGAATGTTGGAAGCGACCATTTTCTTGTGGTGTCACGAATGGCAGGTCTGCTAGAAAAATGGCGACATCGCCCACTGGTAGGATGTCTGGAAGAAAAAGAGTGAAAGTCGAAAATTTGCAAGAAGAGACTGTCCGTGAGAAGTACAAGTTAGAATTGAAAGAAAGGTTGGGACCACTATTAGATGACGAAGATTGCGAAATAGAGGAATATTGGAGTAAATTTAAGAATGAAACGGCTACACAAATATGTGGGGTAAGTGTAAAGAAGAATGTGAGGAGGGATAAGAACGATTGGTGGGATGATGAAGTGAAAGGTATTGTACTAGAAAAGAAGAAAGCGTGGCTAGACCTACTACCTATAAGAGGCAGAAAGAGATTGCGAGATGACTTGACTGATGAAGTAAGAATAACAAAAGAAAAGTATGTTAGATTAAGAAAGACTGTGAAAGATATGGTGAGCAAAAAGAAAGCAGAAAGTAAGAACAAGCTTGATAGGAAATTCTCAGAAAACTTTCGAGTCAATTCCAAACTGTTCTGGCACTTAGTCGGAGGGCAGGTTGGAGACTCGAAAGTGGGCGTGGTAAGAGATCAGAATGGGAATATTGTTAGTGATCATGAAGATATAATGAATCAGTGGAAGGAATATTTAGAGAATTTATTTGAGCGAAACGCGAGTGATGTTTTGGAAAGTAGGTCCCCATCTTCGAGTGGCGTAACCGATGGTGAAAGTGAGATAAGCATGTAAGAAGCAATGGCAGGTTTAAAATTGGGTAAAGCGGCAGGGTATGATAAGATAGATACCGAAATGCTCAAGGCTGGTGAAGGTGTCACAGCAAACCTGCTGTACCAGCTATTTAATAAGTGTTGGCGGTCTGGCCTTGTTCCAGATGACTGGTGAAAAGCCGTTATTGTGCCACTTTATAAAGGCAAGGCCTCACAGCAGGAATGCAAAAACTACCGTGGCATTTGTCTTCTGAGTATTGTAGGCAAAATGTATGCAAAGATATTAATCGAGAGAGTGATGAATGAAACAGAAAGCAAGATTTGGGATGTGCAAGCGGAATTCCGAAAGGGGATGGGATGTTCGGATCAAGTCTTTTCCTTAAGGTGGTTGGATGAGCCTACAAAAAGCTAAAGTCCCGCTAGATGGCGTTAGATCCACAAATTTCTGGTTTTTATTTATTTGTGAAATCAGCTTTCCAATTTTCTGACTTTAAAAACGAACCGCGACATCTTTATATGAATATAGAATTTCCAAAAAATAATTCACACGATTTATTGTATTGTACTATCCAACTAATTCAATTAAATGTTTCTTTACGTTGTGTAGGGATAACGCACACATGCACAGAAGAAACTCCCACAAGTGCGACAGAGAGCGCAACAGATAGCTCCTTTTTTCATGTTTTATGGCCTCCTCGTAACGAGTGTTTGATATTTAGTTTGTTATTATTTATTTACGAATCTAGCATGTTGGCGTTTTATGCGTGGGCCCAGATTCTAAGCCGCGAGTTCTCAGTTCGAGCACCGAATTTCTTTTTTTTGTTGAGATAAAAAAGATGTCTATAATATAGTATATTTTTACTCGATTTCAAATAAATACAAAAGGAGTCTGCGAAATTCTGGTGTACAGTCATGAGCAATAATATATACACGTTGTCATATTTTCGAAAATATCTAAACTCATACAAATCCAGAAAAAACTGTACGACAATTTGTTCAAAACTATCTAACCATTCATTTGTGTCAAAATTATGTAAACATTTATTCCATAATTAATGTAATCGAAACAAAATCAGAAATAACTCCACACTTCCAATATCAGTTTGAACTATCCATGAAAATTTCAATAATATGTAAACAATTATGTTACAAATTCATTAAAATGTTAGCTCCAAGAACTAATTGAGGTTCACTATGAATTGCTTCTTTTAAGGGGCGTTCTCGCCCATACTAATTTCTTTTATAAAATATGTGCGAACAGAGCGTTACTTTACTCTGGAATGATTGCATTAGCAATTATTTCTATATTTATATACAGCAAAAATACTGATAAAATAAAAAAATTAACCGATAAGAAATAGCTTAACTGAAGTATAAAATTTTATTCAAATGTGTCAATGTATGAGTGGACGGTGACAGTGTAGTACGTTAACTGAATGTTTTAGTGTGTGTGCGTTCATTGAGGCTACGTTGCGAGTTCGGCGTTTGCTGAGGATGCGACGTTGCCGCTCAGGCCAGGCAACCTATTTATTTTGTCGTTCGGGACTTCGGATTTTATCGCACGAGATCTCGGCGCCCGCGCCCCGCTCCGCGCCGATTTCATTCAGTCGAAAGATTTATTTTGAAAGTTCTATAACTTCAATATCATTTTTAACTATCCATGTAAATTTCAAAAATATGTAAACAATTAAGTTATAAATTCATTAAAATGGTAGTTCCAAGAAACCATTGTGGTTAACTCGGCTTCTTTTAAAGCATTTTGTAAACGTAGACTACTTTTTACGATGGGAGTAATAAAACCACCTTATAAAAGCAAAAAAAATACCTGCAAAACATCGAAAGGGTTTTGTCAAAATCAAATTAACGAAGAGCTTACATAATTAGTTCACTATAGTTTATTAGTCACTATCCTATAAGTATACATTATAAAAATACCATAAAAATAATATTATGTATTATTTTGTTGAGTTTTTGCATTTAATACTCAATATTTTTTTTAATAACTGAAAATTTCAAATCATTCCATACATTCCATAAAATACAAACGTGATGAATTCTTATACTTATTGCAAATTTACGTAGGTATCTAACAGCATAATAGTTTTAAGACGGTAGGTATACGAAAATAAAAAAGTCGACTGGTAAGTCGTTTCACAATGCATTGCCGGTTGCTAACCAAAATGTGTACCACAATGTTTCCATGAAATTGTATACATATTAATAAAATCTTCATGTAAGTAGTTAAAAATGATATTTGAAGTGTGAAGTTATTTCTGATTTTTTTTCGATTATATTAATATGGAATAAATGTTTACCTAATTTTGACACAGTTTAGTGGTTAGATAATTTAGAACAAATTGTCGTTCACTTTTGTCTGGATTTGTACAAGTTTACATATTTTCGAAAAAGTGACAACGTGTATATATATTATTGCTCATGACTGTACAATATTTTGTTTCCGTCTATGGTATTGGTATAATAAATACCCAGAGTAGTAATCCATGGCGCCAAAGAAAGCAATGTTTGTGTTATGGATTATCATATTATGAATAGCCAACTAGGCGGGTACCTAAAATTGCAACTGTTCCGAGTGTCATGATTTTGTCATAATTTTGGTTATTTTATATTTTTGAAGTTGGCCACACTGCGCGAACGGTTGAATGACAGTCGCGTGGTGGGGCTGAGAACGGAATTTGGATCTTCGAAATAAGTCAGTGACTTCAGTTCGAGCGATTGATTTGGATATTTGTCTAAAAAGTTTCTTACGAAGTTGTGCTATTGATAAGAGTTGGAAATAAAAGTGAAGTTGTATTGATATTCTGGAGATTTTCATTTTACGAGTGACTCCCGCTTGTGTTCCGGCAATAATTTATAAAGAGCCAGTTCCTTCCTAAACCCGTGTGCTTTCATCTTCGACCTCATCGTTACTTACCATCAGGTGAGGTTGAGGTCAAACGCAGGTTTAGTCACATATAAAAAAAATACATAGATGTTGACGGACGACATCCGTGGCGCAATGCCTAAAGTGCTAGCTGCAAGATAGTGAGGTCGAGGGTTCGATCACCGCACGGACAAGAATTAAAAATAAATATGTTATGGCTCTGGGTCTTGGATGTGTATTTATACAGGTAGATTTGTAAAACGCTGGTGAAACTCTACAGGGTGATCAGATATACAGTAGTTACACTGTAACCAAGAAGTTACAGTGGATTTCATTTGTTACGACCTTGGTTGTAGCGAATGTAATCATTTGTAACAAATTCCTAGAAATACCATGCAGATATTGCGACCGAAGTCGGCCGCCAAAGACACAAAGATTTCTTTTATTTCACAAACATTTCTTATTTTTTGTTTACATACACACAGATGGTCAGAAAATGTGAAGACCTTTACCTTTTGTTCATAGATATCAGCTAATTATGTAGGTAGGGAAGCGTGTACGTTTCGGAGTTATTGTTCAGTTACAAAGTGAATTATGGTTTATTGTTTATGCAATTTATGGTTCAGTTACAAAATATTGAATATTTTTCAGTAGGCAATTTTATTTATATTGTAATAAATAAATTAGGTGTTTATGTAGGAAATAGGATAGGAAGCAGGATTATTGCGATTAGAAGTCAAGTCAATGATAAAAATCGAAAGATACACAATAGGTCAAATGGGTTTTTATTTCACGGAAACTTATTCTAGATCGATACATTTAGCTCCCTTTGGTATTCGCCTTAGTATTATTTCTGGCAATATAGAGTTTTTATAAAAGTAAACTAGTTTCTCTAGTTTAGCTCTAACCCTTTTTCTAGATTTCGTTGGGCCGGAATATTTGTGTCTTCTGTAAAGTGCCTTTGAAGTTCCTTCCATTTTATTTATTTTCACAACTAATTGGCGTTTTGTAATCAACGACAAAGTAAATGCACAAGTAATTCGGAACTAAATAAACTACAAATATGAGTAAAGATGCGATGTTGATATTATTTGCAATGAATGAATAATAAAACAAAGTAAGCTATAGAGTGACTGATTGAATGACTCACGTTGAATTGGACGTAGCTTAGCAATTACGATCCATCCCACACTGACTATGTTTTGAGATATTCAAAGTTTAGGAACAAATCATGTTTGTAAATAGACGACAGAATATTATTGTAATTTTAATTGTCAACTTTTAGGATTGGTTGTTGAATTTTTAAATACAAGCAACATTTTTAGAATTTACTGACTAAAAAATGATTTTTTTGAGTAAAAATGTCTTTGGATCCTAATTCGCTTTGTTCATAGCACTTATTCAAATTCAGTTTAACTCAAGTGATCCAATGTTTACAAAATAATTTAATTACAGTTATTTATTAAACAATTCTATTTATTTAATCAAAAATTTTTACTATAGGTTAGGGATTTAAGATGAAACTCAAATAGTTTTTATTATTTATATATTACGATGATTTCCAGCTTGATATAACTCGATCTTGTGAAAGACCTTTTTTAATATAGTTTAACAGTATATATTAACAGAGATAATGTTATTAGGTACTTACATTAAGAATTTATACCTAAAAGCATTAGAATTATGAATGACTACTTATATCTGCTTACAGTAAGCAGGTTTGTTTATAAAAAAAAAAAACAATTATTTAAAATAATCCATATAGCTTGGCTCTTTTTTGATAAATTTTAAAAGAATTAAAGCAAATAAGTTGAATTATCAAAAATGATCCATACAGCTTGGATCTTTTTTGATAAATTGTAAAAGAATAAAAGCAAATAAGTTAATTTATCAAAAATGATCCATACAACTTGGATCTTTTTTGATAAATTGTTAAAGAATAACTGCAACTAAGTTCAATTACCAAAAATGATCCACACAGTTTGGATCCTTTTTGATAAACTGGAAAGAATAATTATAGAAAATAAGTTCAATTATCAAAAATGATCCATACAGCTTAGATCTTTTTTGTAATTTTGTATCGCAAAAAGCATGAAGTAAAATTTTATATTCTAAAAGATCCAAGCGGAATGGATTCTTTTTGATAATAGTTTTTTTGTGACTGGCCATATATGTGGGATGGTATCGTAACAGTTTTTGTAATGTCATTTTTTATATTTTTCTTTGGGTGTTTTTACTAAACCATAGCATTATACTCTGTTGCTTGTTCTGCATACTTAGTGGGTTTTTGACTTTTTTGTGGGTTGGATCCTTATTGCTAAACTACGTCCAATTGAATGAGCGAGCGCGACTGAACAGACAGTAGTAAAGAAAGTAAGAACGGCAACATAGCACACGAGCAACTGTCCCGCCCACCCGAGCGTTGTCTCTGTCGGTGATTGCATGGAGCGGCAACGTCGCTTATCGTGTTATTTTCACACACACATTCGCATTTTAGATGAAAATTTTCAGTTGATTTATTTGTGATTTCTAAATGAACGGTATGTTTTTTGTTCATCTAGCGACAAATTCAACTAGAAAATAGTTTGTGGAACTCATAATTAAAACTTTAAACCATATCCTGTATCAGTGAATACCAATTGTTTTTTGTATGGAAGTCCAACCACCTTAAAATCAGTAACCGAGAAGGTTCTGACCAAACACCGAAAGGTTTCTGCTGCTTCATCGACTTGGAAAAGGCTTATGTGTGGTGAGAAATGAGCTGTGGTCAACTCTATCCGAGTATGGGGTGGATAGTGACTTGATACGGGCACTCAAATCCTTATATAAGGACTCGAGTGCCTGTGTCAGGTTGAATGATGACTACACGGATTGGTTTAGCATCGAACGCGGTGTTAGACATATTATTATTATTTTAGGTTATTAAGATGCTTTTATATTATCACACATTTCCTACGGAGATCCTACGGAAATTTAAATGAAATATTAAGATAGATGTAATTATTAATCTAATATATTTTTTAATAATAGACCACTTTAATCATTCTGTTTTTAAACGGCTGTTACTGTATCAATCGTAAATGAAGTTGATTTTTAATATAAGTTATTGTTGATAATTTCATATGGAGTCAAACAAATAACCACATACATAGTTCATCCTATCAAACAATGTACCTTCACACTTTCATCCGGCTAATGACATCCTCTAATTGTGTTAAACATATGCCAACAATCTGTTTACAAAACTCTGAACACTAACAAGTTGAACTAAGATAGTAGGAAATTATGAAAAAAGTATCTAAAAGCACAAACAATATATTCAAAATAATTGACACATGTCAACCAAAGTACGATTATTTTTTATTTAACCGTAATCTAAAGAGTTTTAATTGGTATGCGACCTCACAATGGGAAAAAGGCAAAAGTGAAGGGGTTTAGTGATCACATTAGAGGATATGTTTCATCTTCCCTGTTGCAGTGAAATTCTCCCGCTAGATCTATTTAAACGTGACAAAGTCAATAACTAGCGAACGGATTTCATGTAGTTTTCCGTAATAATAATAATAAATAAAAGAATTTATTTTAGTATTTTTTTCATCCATATAAATAAAATATAAGTTTTGTTAGTTTTACATTAATTAAGCACACGAAAATTAAAAATTACAGTTGGCCTTAATCGCTATCATACACAGGACGCTAGTTGAAGTGAATTATGAAGATTTTAGTATACAATTATTCAAGGTTTTGTATAAATAGTTTGAAACATGACAGCTTTTGCTACTTGCAAATTTGATCAAGTAAACCCATAATTAACATCGTGATTGGGCGGGAGACGTCTGCTGTTGGGCATACGTCAAGGTTATCCACGTCGCTCGGCCCCTTTATGCCGGATGACAGACTGTTTCATCAGCGACCTTGACCAGATCGTTGCGGGTACATACCATATTTTTATAGTAATTTCCTTCCGCAGCCCGCAACTTCAGTCTCGTAACTTCATGGACGCTCTGCTGGCCTTCTGGCCTGGACTTCAAGTCCTGCTGGGGGACATGCGACCGGCGGTGGAGACGCATGAAATGCTGTACCAGGTCATGCAACGACACACCTTCATACCTGAGGCTTTCACACCGGATTTGCAGGTACGTCTTTAGAATTAGGTTGTAATAAATAAAAGACTATAGAAGAGTTGTTTCAGATAATATGCGTAAATTCCGTTCTTGAGAGAGCGAGTTAAGCAGTGGTTCCTGGGTGCAGTATACTTGTATACAGTAGTCGTTACGGTTTGTCGGAAGCCATTTCAGCGCCCTGAAAATTCTGACATCGACCCACCAGCACTGGGCCAGCTTGGTGGTCTATACCTCCTCGTCACCCAGGGGAGAGACTCATGCCCTGCAGTGGCTCATTAAAAAGAGTTGAGATGTTGAATATGCGTGACAGTTCAGAATTGTCAATTTTAGTGACGTTGCCGTTCTATTGGCTTCCTGAGGCATATCGAACTAGTGGCTGAAAAAAATGTATTCAGATTACGATTGCTAGATGGCCGTTAAAATTCATCGATTCAATGTCGATGCAGTAGTGTGAATCCCTATCAACTAAATGTTCCGTTTCTTTGCATGTGTCTGTTTTATTTTTTTACCGAGCCAATTTATATTTATTTAGTTGTAAGTAGTTTGCACGTAATGGAAAACGAAAGTTGTCAACGAAATTGCCTGAAAATAATTTTACTATAGAGACCGGGTCTGTTAAGACACCAAAAAGTCAAGATGATATGTAAAATGTAGTTATAGTTCCGGTTAAAACGCCTTTTATTTGACGCTTGTGATCTTTTGATACGATGGCTCATGATAAATCTTAAACTATGGGTAATTAGATTTCTTATACAAGGTGTTCTTTTTGATATCCCATAATTTTGAGGTTTTGTTCCATACTAAAAAATAATACCTTTTGCCAAAGAATATATGGTTCAAAGGTGCATACTTTCCAAGACATCATCAATCTTAATATAATGAGTTCATAAATTATCACCCTTGTAAAATCGCTTTAACATTCATTCAATAGACGCGTGTCACTGAAGCCATACAATAAACAACAAAAACATTTTTAACGTTGAGTAACGTTGCATACAATGTACAACGCAAAACGTTGCGAATTTTACCTTTGCATAGCTATAAAAAAAAGGAATAGACAATGCCTCGTTGTCATACTTCGCATAAAAGTGTTTTACATAAGATGTTTTGACTTAATAAAAAAAAAAACATTATTCACATGTTATTTGATTCCATTACATAGTCCCATTAATACCATAGAGTTATGGTAAATCAAGCGGAACACCTTGTATATAGAAAGAAAACTTGCTATAATATTAATTACGCTATGGATTTGGGGAGCGGACCATCTACGACCGTAAACATGTACGACGCGATGTGAAAGTCATATCACAGTTTTAATATATTTTTTTACATGCTATCCACACTGACAAATAAATGCCATTTTAAGATTCATAATGCCTTTTCAGAAACTATAGGTACACATGAAATAAAATTCCACATCTATTGTACTTATTTGATTACAATGTGCTATAAATAATGAATTACTCAAATGTCGAATTTGGCATCGAATCTATTTCCGGTTCAAAATGACAAACGAAAATAAAAATAAATTAAGAACAAAGAGCTTGATCAATAAAACATTATTCACAAACATGCCTCTTCATTCATTCATACATACACCTTTATTTTTCAAAGCCTCTGCCGCCAGGATTTTTCAGTCCTATTTATAAACTAAATGATTAATATAGTAACACTCACCCATAAGCGCGAGTAACTCCATAAACGATATAAAGTACAAAGCGATAAATTTTAAGCATTTGTCATTCCGTAATTCCATAGATAAGCGCGTTCTACCAAATGAAAACAACATATATTCACTTTTATCGTACAAGTATTACTCACAGAAAGAGTGACAAACAAAGGCTTATAAATTTTATTTTTAAAAATGTTGTAAGACTGTTTTCGTACTCTTACATAGCAAACAAACGCAATAAAATTTTAGATCTTAAAAGTTGTGCAGGAAAATCCGCAATGATAGACCTAATACAAATAACTTAAATAATATTGATTACATCACCTCCAACCTTAAAGCAGTAATACTAACATAACCTTTCATGATAAACCCAATAAAATATTTATTTACTTGCACTCAATCAGCATTTCTAATTAACCTTTCATGATAAACCCAATAAAATATTTATTTACTTGCACTCAATCAGCATTTCTAATTTTCTTTATTAGTAAATCCCAAACCGTTATATTTATGCAGTAAGAATTATATTTCACAGCTTCTTTCTTTGCGATTGAGGTTTACTTTATGTAGTAGCGCCACCTACTGCTAGCCTTTGCACGGATTTTAGAGTCTATGATAAGGGTTCTTTTCTTTTTTTTTTTTTTTTTTTAACAACTGTCACGTTTCGCTCCCTATGTCAGCATCCAGTCTACAGAACTCATTCTGCGTTTCCGTGCTGTAGCCTGCGCACGTCGACTAAAATATATTAATTAGCTAGTTAAATTTTAAAAAGTTTAAATGGTAAAAATTGTGCATCGAAGGAAGAGAAAATTCTCAAGAAAATAATTCGAGGAGGTTGAGACATCAAATTACAAATTCCGAAGAACCCAACGGTGTTGGGACTTATTAGAAAAAATGTCGTTGACACAAAAAACTACCCACATTGTATGTGCGTGTAGTCATCGAGGTTCGATGCATACAATTAATTCTCCTTAATAGTCCGTTACTCGATAATAATATCGTCGTTGGCGATTAATCTGATGTACGGTGGAGAATCTCTAATATAATTTTAGTAAATATTAGAAAAAATGTCGTTGACACAAAAACTACCCACATTGTATGTGCGTGTAGTCATCGAGGTTCGATGCATACAATTAATTCTCCTTAATAGTCCGTTACTCGATAATAATATCGTCGTTGGCGATTAATCTGATGTACGGTGGAGAATCTCTAATATAATTTTAGTAAATATTAGAAAAAATGTCGTTGACACAAAAACTACCCACATTGTATGTGCGTGTAGTCATCGAGGTTCGATGCATACAATTAATTCTCCTTAATAGTCCGTTACTCGATAATAATATCGTCGTTGGCGATTAATCTGATGTACGGTGGAGAATCTCTAATATAATTTTAATAAATATTAGAAAAAATGTCGTTGACACAAAACTACCCACATGGTATGTGCGTGTAGTCATCGAGTTTCGATGCATATAATTAATTCTTTTGATTAGTCAGTTACCAGATAATATCGCCGTTGGCGATTAATCTGATTTGCGGTGGAGACGATCTTGCACGCCGAATCCAAGATTTGAAGTGCCCGAGCTACCTCCGTCATTATCAGCCTTTTTTTTTTTTGATACGATTAATGTCCCGGAAGAGGTCTAAAAACCAGCAGTTGTCGGCTGAAGATCTAAAGAATCTAAAGATAAGCCTGTTGAGGACTATCTTGTACCCGCAATTTGCAAATATTTACTTGCTCCCTTTATTAAATTTAGAAGCAAAAGCAGCATTGGCTGAAACTCTTACCAAACGAGATTCTATACATCAACAAAAAAAAAAAAAAAAAAAGGGCAAATTGGAATCGCCTTGGCAGCTTTATCGCAAGCGATGGTAATCATTTTCAATGGAACTTTGAAGCAAAAACTTTTAAAACTGCTGAGTTACGCTTGTCGCGATAGCCAGAATAGGGAAACTAAAACTCATCGTAACATAATAATGAGTTCCATAAACGTATGCCTGCGTGACACGCTGACCAATACAAGTTGCGATGATTATCTATTGGGAGGAGATGTTGCTGAAACGCTGCAAATTGCAAAAAACGACGACGTCATCTCCGCAGCCATAGCTGCCGGCTCGAGCTCCACAGCAGAGCTACACGTACCCGCCACGTAGGACCTACCACGAACGGTCGTGGAACACTAGCAACCAGCGGAAATAAACCACCAGGTGCAGTGCGATGGACGTTTACGATATTTTCATCAAAAATGGGCTTAGATAACGAGTGATCCATTAATATTATCGTGAATAGCTGGTTACTAAAGACCTTTTAAATATCTGCCCGCTAAACAAAGTAGCTCTTGTGTTTACCCAAGGTCAATACATGGCCATAAAGATTATATTTTAGCGTTGGATAAACTATTAAAAATAAATGCTATATTCGTATGTTCTCATGAGCCAGGTAAATTTTATCACAATTTTTTTCTTGTGCTCAAGCTATACGGTGAAAATCGCTTCATACATAATTTAAAATCTTTGAATTAATTTACTACAAAACACTTCAAAATGGAAGATTACAGAACCGCTGATAAGTTAACAAAACAATGCTACATGTTATTTTTTCATCAATGTTGATAAGTCTTTCCGAAAGTACCTTCGATTTGAATATAACAACGTTTTATATGAATTCAAATATTAAACGTTTGACTTATGCACCGCTCTTTATATAAGTATTTACTAAAATATTAAAACCAGTCATGGAATTTTTACGTCGGGATAATTTTTTCATCCATAATATATCTAGATAATATATTTTACATTGGCAAAGATTGTGATGATTGTAATGAGAATGTTTGGATTACAAAACATATTTTAATAAATTTAGGTTTCATAATGCATACGGAAAAAAGGTTGCTTTGTTCCTAGAACACAATGTAAATTCCTTGGGTTTATTTTTGATTCAGATAAAATTATTTTAAAACTACCCACAAAAAAAAAAAAAGTTCTTAAAATAGAAAAAATAATACACAAAGTTATTCGAGCAATTTAAAATATTGTCACCAAATAAAAATCCTACTTATGATCAGGTAGTGAATTTACCCAGATATAATAAAGATGATTTTACTTGGTGGTTAAATTATCTAGAAGAGGGCTTTTCTCCTCTTAGAACAGGCCAATACACTAAAACTATCTATCCTGACGCATCATATACTGGCTAGGGCGGGTTTTGTGATGGAAAAGAGGCAGCGGGTCATTGGAAGGAAAGCGAGTCGTCGCTACACATTAATACTCTGGAATTAAAAGCAGTTTTTTCGGACTTAAAACATTCGCATAATTATGGTAGTTACGATTGTGATATATTGTTAAGAATAGATATTACCATTACCTGTATAAATAGAATGGGTAGGTAGTGTTCAGTTTTCACATATGGATCATATTACCCGAGACCAATGGAAATAGCGTGAAATGCGTAAGATCAATATCTTTACATCTTATATTACTTCAAAAGATAATATAGAAGCTGAGAGTTTGTCACGAAAACAGTTTAATGACACTGAATGGGATCTAAGTGACTATACCTTTAATAATATAACAAATAGGTTTGGAATACTATCGGTTGATCTTTTTGCAAACAGATGCAACTTATAATGTCCTATTTATGTAACCTGGAAAAATGACCCAGATGCAAAAACTCTTCAGAAAATTGTTAGTGAAAAGTCTGTGGGTATTGTGGTAGTACCATACTGGCCCACGCAACTATGGTTGCTATTGTTTAAAAGGTTGTGTTGTGATTGTATTTACTAAATACTAATTCGCTGAAATCTCCTTTCAGATCTGCGCACAACCTTCATTAAACATTAACCTTGGTTGCCGCGAAATTGTTCAGAAAGCGTTAGTAAAAAGATCACTGTCTTCAAAGTCCGTTGAAATTATGTTGGCATCTTTGTTGGATAATTCTTACCGAGACAGTGTGAAGGAGGTATCAAGGCGTGGATTGAATATTGCAAAAATAATAATTTTAGTTTTACTCAAACTTCTAAACCAATAATTGTTCATTTTCTAACTGAAATTTTCGAAAAAGGTGCTAAGTACGGTACTATTAATAGCTATAGATCTGCATTATCATTAATATTAAACATAAATTCCCAATATGACAGGTTAAAAAGTTTCATGAAAGGAGTCGTTATGTGAAGACCAACCACATCAAGTATGATCTTACCTGGGATCCAGCAGTTGTATTGAGCTACTTACCTACAAAATTTCCTAATGAAGACCTTGACTTAAAGACTCTTTTCCAAGAAAACTGTTACACTAATAGCTCTTGTAACGGAACATCGTGTTCAAATTTTATCCGTGACAAAGATTAAAAATATTTTAATAACTAAGAAAGGTACTTATAAAAGGGTTTATAAAAACCTCTAAATTTAATAGTAAACAGACCTTGGTAAAGTTTCCGTTTTTTAATATTCGTCCAGAAATTTGTCCAGCAAAAACCTTACAGATGTAGGTATATAAATAAAACGAAAATTTAAGGAAACCTGATAATTTGTTTATTAGTTTTAAGAAACATATAGGTTTCCAAACTTTAAGTCACTGGGTTAAAAACACTTTAACTCTCAGTGGTATTGATGAAAATATTTTTAGTGCACATAGTACATGACATGCTGCTACATTAAGAGCTATTTATTTAGGAGTTTCTATTGACCTATCAAAAAGACTGCAGGATGGTCGGATTCTTCCTCAGTCCTTGCTAGAAATTATAACAAACTTTGTAACGAAAAATAATTTGCCTAATCATTGTTGAATTGTTTTCAATAAGTATGTTTATTTACTATTGAAGAGTTTTACCTTACTACTCTGCCAATTCATTTCACTATAACTAATCTTTAAACATCCTACATAAAGTAAACCTCAATCGCAAAGAAAGAAGCTGTGAAATATAATTGAGGATCAAACGAACTTCTAAAGTGAAGTTCGATCCTAATTATGTGAACAGCTTCTTTCGAAGCGATTTAATATAAACCCACCCGTTATTATGCTTTGAAATAAGCATAATATGAATATGTTTCAACATGGAGTAATTTCAATTTATATTTGTATTTTACCCAACCCCAATATAGTGAAATGAACAAACAGGAATAAGACAGATTGACTTTAAACAAAATGAGTTCTGTAGACTGGATGCTGACATAGGGAGCGAAACGTGACAGTTGTTAAAAAAAAAAAAAAAAAAAGAAAAGAACCCTTATCATAGACTCTAAAATCCGTGCAAAGGCTAGCAGTAGGTGGCGCTACTACATAAAGTAAACCTCAATCGCTTCGAAAGAAGCTGTTCACATAATTAGGATCGAACTTCACTTTAGAAGTTCGTTTGATCCTCAAATAATTTTGATAACAATGTGGCACAGAACACAATAGGCGGCCTTATCGTCTTAAGATGATCGCTTCCAGGCATGTTAAGAAAAAAGAGTACATCTGAATGACGGAAAGCCATCAAATATTGAACGGTTTTGTTGAAATATTTTATTTATTTATTTATTTATTTACACTTCAGTTTTTTACAGGTAAAGTAAAAGAAAAAAGAACACTTACACTAAAAATAAAAACTTGGCGGTCTTATCGCTGAGGAGCGATTTCTACCAGACAACCATGGGAAAATATTTTAAGTATTGGGAAAAACCCCGCCAATCTAAGAGTATTTTTCTATTTTATTACAGGTCCACTGGGGCCAACACCCACTTCGTCCTGAGTTCCTTGAGTCCACATACTTCCTACACCGCGCCACAAACGATGACTACTACCTGATAGTTGGAAAGCAGGTCTTAAAGGCCCTTCAGCTTTTTGCCAAAGTGCCCTGCGGATATGCCGCCGTCAACGACGTAAGGACCAGAGTGCACGAAGACAGAATGGATTCATTCGTTCTAGCGGAAACCTTCAAGTACCTTTACATGCTCTTCGCTGAAGATAAAGACCTGCCGATTAATATTGAAGACTATGTACTGACGACGGAAGCTCATTTCCTACCGCTCTCTCTGGCTACCAACGGAAAAAATATAACTCACAAAGTTCAATTGGATGACGATGAGGATAAAATCAAGAAGTGAGTAATTTCGAGTTTCTTGTTTAAGTTAAGATAGTCCACCGAGATCTGATCGACCTGATGGTAAGAGGCAGCCGTGTCCATGTATATCATCAGTTGATTCTTCCAACAACACGACTTCAACCATCGATGGTTATAACGGTTTACGTCTTGAAAATTCAAAAAATTCAAAAAAAGAATGATGGAATGAATTTTTTTTTGAATGTTTTGATGGTTATAACGGTTTACATCTTGAATGTAACTATTTGGAGTTGTATGTGCTCCGATATATTTAAAGACGGTACGTGGCCTGAACAATTTGAGCGCTTTGGCTGTGTTTATATTTATGAATACTTCTTAGTATTTGGTGATCTTGGTTGATACGCACTTAATGCAGCTGACTGTATATATTATTTTATCTCAAGGTTATAACTGGTACAAATCAGAGCAATACAGTATGTTTAGTATTACCTTATTTAGTACTAGCTGCTGCCCGCGACGTCGTCTGCGTGAACGCTATGCAGCACCAAACGCACCTACGATTATAACACTGCTAGCGTGATAATATGTAGCCTATATGTTGACCCGACTTCTTAACTATCTTCATGCCAAATTTGAAGTAAATCCATGCAGTACTTTTTGAGTTTATCCCGGAAAGACAAACAGACAAACAGACAAAAATTCTAAAAACTATATTTTTTGTTTCTGATCAGGGACCGGAACCGCTTACCCTTAAAGAGGTTTTTGATTGGGTTTTTCATAGACTTGTTTTAAAAAACCCTATCAATTTGGTAACCGTATCGAAGACTTACCCTAATTTAAGGCTTACCATATCAATAGAGTTAGCTTCATGTAAGCAGTAAGCCTATCGAAAACCCTATTGAAGGTTACCGATTCAATAGGGTTTTAAAACCTGCAGGCAAATTTAATCTCTAAGAATATCAAATTATCAAAAATATCACCATCTATTCAATCTCGCACTTCGAATTATACTTCCGAATTCAACAGCATGCGCGGAAAGAGATAGAAATAGGCTAACCCTATCACAGGGTAAGCGCATCCGAAAGTAATTAACTTTATTCAAAGTGTTACCACGTCGATAGGCTTACCATATCAATAGGGTTACACTTCCATATGGTAAGATTTTGATAGGGATACCCTATCAATAGGCTTAATCAAATAAAGGGGTTTTCCGGTCCCTGTTTCTGATTCGATTGTAGATCATACCCCAAGTATTCTTTTAAAAAAATATTCAATGTACAGTTTTGACTTTCCTACCATTTTATTATATGTATAGATATATTATTTAGTATATTATTATTGTTATTGTCAACAAATATACATTTTATTTTGGTCAATCAGTTTGTACATGCCATCGATTATTTAAAAACTCTATTGTTACCTATTTGGTAACAAACTACTTTGCAAGTATGTGGTTGTATGTACATACAGGGTGTGTCCGCGACTCTAATTATCATATGATCTATACAGAGTGTTTACAATACTTTCTGTAATCCATCATATTTTCTGTATATACAGGGTGTGTCCAAGCACGGCGTCGATTATAGCAGCAGAAGTCCGTGAGCCGCTGCGAGCTTTGCTTAGCCCCAAAAAACGCGACAGCCCTGTAGCAAGCCTGAAGCCCATCAACGAACCCCGGCAGTTGAACGCACTCTCTGAATTAGGCATTTCGGTGGTTACCTTGCTCGATGGAAGGGTGCAGTTGCTTTATGCTGCGGTTTTGGTAAGATATCTTTGTATAGTATAGTTGTTTTTGTGTTGCCTTGAAATTACGTACTTATATCTAACAAGAATGCGTTAACTTAATAATATGCAAGCAATACTGTGGAATGGACATCTCAACTTGGATGTTTTGTATTTATTTCTGTTTATCTCATCTCTTATTTATATATTCAAGCCATATTTTTTTAGTTTTTCCTGACCACTACAGTCCTGGTACCTTTGTCGAGTGAATGAGTTCCTTAGGGATGGACGTGTACCATCTTTCTTCTCATGTTTACTTTTCACCAGGTGGCATGGTGCAATGAACGTCTCAAATTTTTTATGCAAAAGAAAAGTACTTACTGTATCCACAACAGTTATTTAGTATCCAGAACATAATTTCTTTCAGAAACTTAATTTTGACTAGACAAAAGTACTGATTTATTCATTTCGTATTTGACTATCCACAGGCCAAATCCGCGAAGGACGCTGCAGAAGGGTTGACGTTCATGAAAGATATCGCAAAATGGAACCAAATTAACGAGAAACATAACGGTGTCATCCCGATCGGGGTAAAGGTGGGTGACGTGGTGCTAATGGGCGGTCCCTCCACGATGGGGAAAGAGATCGCTCCCAAGGACCGGTACAAAGGACGAGCGGTGATGGTGTTCCCGGTGGAAGGCTGCTCGCCTCTGAACAACCCGGAGGAAGTAGACGGTCGCATCGCCATCGCCCGCCGCGGCAAGTGCCCCTTCTCTCGGAAAGCAAAGAACCTGCAAGCCGCCGGCGCTAGCCTCATGATCATCTTAGACAACGTACCCGGCACCTCCAAAGACAACTCACCACTATTCTCCATGACTAACGACGTACACGACGAGATTAAAATCCCCAGCTGCTTCCTATTCTCTTTAGAGAGCAGCATATTGATGACCGCACTCAACACGAACCCCTACATGGAAATTGTAGTCGGGGAATACAATTCTATGAAGGACGAGTACGGAGAGTTCTGCGAGTCTGGCTCCTGCAAAGCTACCTTCGAATCGCTCCCCAGGGACCTGACAGAAGCACACGCGAGCCTCAGGTCTAAGACCAAGATCCGAACTCGCACAGAGTTTGAGGTGAACGTTTCAAAAGACAACAAGGTGTCCTTGATTGAGAGCTCGGAGCGGGAGGGAAAGAAAACTGCAGCTGACTTGGAAAAGGACGCGCACGGACAGATTTGTGTAGCGAACGATTTGCTGTCGGATAAGATCTCGTGCCGGGAGCCGGACGAGCCGAAGCAGCCGGGCAACCCGGACGACGCCGACAAACAAAGCCCGGACGGAGTCTGAAGGCTTTAGCTCCACTGTGACGACTTTGACTTTTTGTATATAACATTAATGTGTAAATATTGAGCTAAGTTATAATATTTTTTTTTGTGCCTTTTATATTATATCCGTTCTATCCTTTTTATTACGGTTTTCTTTACTTGTTTGATAATTTATTATACACCATATTCGACTATCTTACATATTTACGCATTTTACTAGTGATTTTATATAAATGAACAACTTGATTTTAATAATGCTAGGTGTAAATTATTGAATGCAAGCGTTGAGTTCCATGTTGACAGACTTTTGATGAAATGTTAGTGATAATTATTTCTAATGATATACTCTTCCAACTCTTTAGGCCTAACATGATTTCATTCTTGTTGTAGACCTTACATATCATAGGTGAAAAATAGTACATAATAATGATGTTTAATTAAAGTACCATGTATGTGATAAGCCAAACTATTATACTTAAAAAGAATGTAAGGAAAACTTTCCTATAGAAAAATAAAACTCTTATTACTATTATATAATCTCATGTATTTGTCGTAAATAAAATGTTTCAGAATAAAATAAAACACTATTGTTAACAATATTTAAGATTGTAACATGGTCTAAATGTATGGAGCATGCAATTATACATTATTCGAACAGTTATTTTTCTCTTAATAGCCCTACAATTGTCATGTTTAACAAAACAGTGTTCTTGCTACCGAGGTATTTTAATTTGCTTTTTTCTTAATTCCATTTTTTTTTTAAATATTTTTTGTACAAATTCTGTGAAAAGTGTTTTCATGATGGAATCATGATGGACCCTCAGACAAATCTAAGCGTGATATATCATATAAATATATATTGTTTATTTTATTTTACATATGTACATTTTTTTATAACCATTGTAACAGTCTCAACTTTAATGTTGCCATGGTTTTAATACACATTATTGCATGTCAAATACATTTTTACTTTATATATAGCCCGGTTTCAAGGCAGATTTTAGTCTTCTCGGCTGGGGGCTGTAGTCGGGGGCTGGCACCGGGGGCGGGTTGGACCAGTTGCCCCTCCACGGGGGCTCAACAGACGGGGTCGTGGGTTTGGGGGTGCGCCAAGGGGGCTCCACGGACGGCGAAGGGGCCTTGGGCCGCTGTGGCTCTTCTAAGTACGTAAACGGACGGTTGGATCCGATGTTGCTTTGATTATTACTGCTGTGTTGCCAAGAGTCGGAGTGCTCGTAGGCGCGGCTGAAAGTGGATAGAGTTTTAAATAGTAGGATGGAGATATTTGTTTGTTTATTTATAATATAAGGCGGGTCTTTACTGCGTTTATTAGTCACACAGCTGTGATCAGTGCCGAGAGTAACATTCTAAATTAAGCAAAGGTTATCAACGCGATGAAGTCCCGACTTATGCTGTCTAATGTGTTTAATGGCGGGTTTCAATATTCAACTGACTGCTATGCGTAACCGGTACAGGTACAAAACTGGTAGGAAAAAAGTAGCGTTTCACAATATCTACTAGCTACGGGCCGTAAGTTCTCAAATTTGGCATGGGCCCTCCTTGCGTGACGTTCTTCCAAGAAAATAGGTGATATGTGATTTATAGAATATCACGCATTCGCAAATTATTTGTATGATATTTGAACTAAAGAAATATATAAACTTATTCAATTTATGTTTGCTATGTTTTAGTATTCGATAAATATATTATAGTATGTTTTTAGAGCTTTTTATTAATAATTGCGTTTAACTGCTTACGTAAAACGAAACGCCAATCCTTCTACTAATTTTGCCATTGGTTGAATCAAATTTTTATGACGTCAAAGTAAATATTTAAAAGAAAAATGATGTCATACAATGATATTCGTCCTTTTTTTCAGAAACAGTTATAGATAAGTTAGAAAGAGAAAACTGGATTATTTATATGTTGACAGATATTTGATAGGCTATTTCTTAATTTTTACGTCGTTGGCTAGATAAAATGACCTATTCTTTAATTGGTCATACGTAATGAAAAGATAACTCTTATTGGCCGCAGCAGACTGCCATGCTACCTTTACCTCATTGGTTTAAATTAATAACTTGTTACTTCGTCGTTGGCTAGATATAATGACTTATTTTGTAAATGGTCAAATGTAACCTAGCAACCCATTACAGTCAAACAGTTCGTAAGCAGTGGTTTAGATGTCAAGATTTTGAATATAGAAAGGCATTTTGGTAGTGATTTCTATTGTTCGTAGGCAAAACGAACAGTTTTCATAATATTGAAACCCGCCATAAATCGTAAAAGTTCAATTTCGCTTAACTGTTTGTTTCTTTCGTATCCATGTTTGTAACTTTGCAGTATTGAGATAGATTAAGCTTTGAAAATTTTCTCACAAAATATAGACAATGTTACTGTCTCGCTCTGGTTGCTCTTACGTCGACAACTGAGGAAGGAGCTATTTGCTGTTTTTTTATTTTCTTAACCAACTGAGCAATTTTTTATAGTCTGCCCACATTTGCGATACGTTCTATGAGAGATGAGGTTGCGCTCTAAATTAAAAATATAGTGTTGTGCTTAGCGAAACCATGTTCTTTGCAATAGCGAATGCGTAAAAACTAGCTGAATGACAGCCCACGCTTCTGATATCTATTGAACATTTGGTGCACTAAATCCGTGTTTTACATCAATGTTCAGGGTTAATTTGAATTAGCGCATCACCCCTTGCAGGCAGCTTCTCCACACCAATACCACCAACATTTGCTCTACGACTTTTTAAAATTAGTAATGTTGGAGAAGTTTCCTATAAAGGCAAGAGATGGCACTGGGAGTCTATTAAATCGCGCAAGTACTTTTCGTTATCAATAACATATTATGTAAAATAAAATTTTATTTGTCAGTTCTAAATACAGCACATAAATCTCATCTAAATGTGTTTTAATACACGGTCGGTAACGGAATCTTAGTGGACAAGTTGGTCCTTCGAGCCGGATAAAGTATAAAAACAATAAGTTTTCCCATACAAAAAGTATTTATTATCTCTATTTACACTGGCGTTACTGTGTTTACACTGATGTGTTTACACTTTGCGTCACGCCATGTGCAGCAGGCGCGGGGTTCCGAGGTGACCAAAATACAGAGTAATAAATAACAGAGGGAGCAAACATTTGTTTGTTTTTCTTTTTTTTGTTTTATTTATCAAGATTTGTAAAAAGTCGTAGAACAAATGTTGGGATTGATGTGGAGAGGCTGCTTGCAAGAGGTGATGCGCTAATTAAAATAAACCCTGTAGACGAAGGTGACAATAGAACACACGTTTAAGGAGGAACTGACTCTTCTTAATCACTACTTGGACACATCATCACCGAGACGATGATATTTGGCAACTTTATGTATGGTTTAGTCGCTAGGGAGATGGACATTTAACGGCCGGTCTCAATAACTTACCGAAAAAATATAAATCCTTATACTATCTTGTGTCAAATCTGTCACTGTCAGTCAATGATAGGTTATTGAGACCGGCCACAAAGTATTCTACCTGGCAGTA
Organism: Stenoptilia bipunctidactyla; assembly: GCA_944452665.1. Taxonomy (NCBI): domain Eukaryota; kingdom Metazoa; phylum Arthropoda; class Insecta; order Lepidoptera; family Pterophoridae; genus Stenoptilia; species Stenoptilia bipunctidactyla. The sequence continues at coordinate 43,290,745 of OX101721.1, read as the reverse complement.
AGTCTGTTGTATAGTAGCAACGGCTGGTTGCCACGATTATAAGAACTGAACTGAATTAATTATTCTACCACCAAGCGGGACTACTCGCTTTGATCTATTTGACGACCGGCTGGTGTAGAGGTAACATACATTGCCTTCTATGCCAGAGGTCCTGGTTTCGAATCCCGGCGGCGTCGGATATTTTGCGATATTAGTCGTCAAGTCATGGATGTTTATATGTTTATTTAAGTTTATTCTAATAAAAAATATGTATTTATTCAATATGTATGTTTATATATTTCTTAAGTATACCAGTTGTCTAGTATCCATAACACAAGTTCTTTAAGAAACATAATTTGGGCTAGACGATGTTGTGTGAGTGTCAGAAATATTTATTATTATTATTTATTATTATTCATGTTAAGTATGGCCACTCTACACGTTAGAATTAAAGTTAAAATAGGTGTCTAAATAAGCTCATACTTTTTGTTTATTTATTTTTAAGCTGTATAGCAAACAAGTACTTATGTATATTTTTTTTTATTTTCTATTTTAGTTTTGTTTTGTTTTTACCTTGGCTGGAAATCATTGCGTTGGTTCTCTCTCGGAGGATTCCGACTTGGCGCGTAGTCGTCGTCAATGTACCTTTGGTTTCCCTGTGGCCTGCAACATTTGTTATATTTGTTGGTTAACAAATTACTATTAAAAGAAAGTTTTGTCGATATGCCTTGCGAATACTTACCCGCCTGCGAATGCTGCGTTGTACATATCTCGTCGCTGCTCCCATTCTTTTCTTGGGGCACTGAAAAAGTTTGATTACTGAGTTATAAATGAAGACAAAATTGAGAATATGAGTGTATAAAAATACAGCTTGAAGCACGATGACATAGCAGCATTATTGCGCTTGCTTGCAATTTTGTCTTGTAATTTTTTTTTCAATATGTGTGTCCCACAAGCCAGAATCCTAACTTTTGAGAACATAATGAAATTCCATTTTTATAATCCTAAAAACTAGTCACCAATATATGTATGTGTGTTTAAGATAGGTGACCAAAGTATCAATTAAATTCATACTTATTAAGATCTGAAGTTTCAGAGTACAGTTCTCAATTTTGTTACAATTGCTGCAAAAATACACGTTATAAAGCTATCGGAGAACAAAAAAAAAGTCCCTCGGATGCCAAAAACTGTTTATTTAGGTGTTTAACTTGATAAAGGTAGTTGTCAACTTTTTCAATAGCTCTATCTTGGAGGGGGTGAGCTACTACCTCCAAGACCCCACCTATGTGGGGTTTTTTTGTCGATGAAATGATCCACAAGGATGGATACCCTATATTGTTACTACCCTTCCAGGTACACTGTGGATTCAGAAGACGCGAATTGAGATAGAAGAACGGTCCGTTATTCGTTTGTCGAGTTTAGGACGTGGGAAATGTGCATTTTTATGAAACATATCTTATATTTAAGTATAACTTTAGTAATATTGTCATATGTAAAAAAATACATTTCATAGACATAAACAAAATGATATCCCCATCGAATCAAGGGGGGTGTAAATCATTTTTATGGTTTGCTTTATGTTCGTATAACCAAGTTTGTTTAATGGAGTTATATCTTATTTTAAAGCCTATTAAATTTACTCACTCACTATAATACTACATTCATCAATAGAAAAAGTGATAACAAAAACTAAAAACCCGACTGCGGAGTACAGAATATCGAAAAAAGTTCCTTCTTTGCACCAAGTTTAGCTCCACTTTTAGAAATTTTCTTGCGATTTGAAAAAGGCGTATTTTATATATCTTTGCAATAATTGATTTGACTAATGAGAGGCTAATATGCCTAAAGCAAGACAAGGTTTTTTTAGAATTTAATGGATTGATTTGATTATTTAAACCGCTGGCGTCTGAGGCAGACAGGTTTACCCCATCGCCAAAGTGGTCGTCGTCGTGGTAATTTTTTTTATATGCGTTACTATTTATTTCATCAGTATTTTTGGCATAGTCCAAATTCCTTTCCATTGAGATATCAAAAGTGAGGATTACAGCTTGAAGGACACTAAAATTCGAACAAGTGAAATCTTTTCTTTTTATTGGAGCAAATTTATTACTTAGGAGAAAAGCAGAAACGTTTTATTCGGAACCTACTGATAAAAATAGTCAACTAAGCTCAAAACAAGCATATAAGACTAAAAAAGCTTTCAAATTATATTTATAATAAAAATAGTAGAAACAGGTGGAGACAAACTAACATAGAAAGTATTTAACTGTATATTTTGTTAGCCGCTAATTTTAGTCACCGGCCAAATATTTTTTCCCAATAAGTATCATTTATAGAAACAAATTTTGAAGTTATTACAATTTTCGAGTTATTTCACTTATGATTTAACAGTAGAAACCTATTTTATACAAACAAAATATTCTTTGCTATCTAACTGCTATTTTTGACATTATCATGTACCTACCTAAATTATAAATGGGTACGTGATAATATAAAACAAAAAACCTAAAATAACTTCGAGGAATAACACCCGGTAGATATTAATAATGTATATTTTGCTTAAACAATAAAAATAATTCTTTCCCCCACTGAAACAAAACCCAGGCGAAAATTTTCATTCCGAGATGTTTTCTCCCTTTCGTGATTTTTCTAGGGCAGTATCTTTTTTCTGAGAATTTATTTCTGGCAAAAACCGATGTAATTTATACAAGTTGCTCATTGACGATAATTTATAAAAAAAAAATAAAGATTTCAAAACAGTTGTGCGACTCTAAAGGCAAACTTTTGAAATGGAACTCAAAAAACTACAAAATTATATAGGCATAACTATATAAGACTTAACCCATCGAAAGTAGGCTTTAAATACTAACAAATGATCCCATCTGCACGCTCTGTTTCTATGGCTTCATTGACGTGAATATACGTAAGATGCCTAACATAAATCAAGTTGAAAACATTGTTACAGAATATTTAGAACGTATTATTATTAATCTTTATGGTTAGCTCGCTTTGAAAACTTTGCAAAATTTTTAGTGCTTTTTTTATTACGGAGCCTAGACATTTTTCGCAAATAAATTAATTCGATTTCATAAAATATATTTTACTTACTCATAAGCATCTAAAACTCCCAGGTTGTGAATTGGATGCTGTAAGAAAACATATAAGTGTATTTAAGTACTGTTATCTTAAATCATTATTAAGTTACTTATATCTTGCGCTATCTAGTAAAAGAAAATAGTATAATTACCTGATTTTTATTCAAGATTTCTTTATACTGTTGTAAATAGACGATAATCAGAATTATTAATGTGATGTTGACTACGTGGAGTACGAATCCTTTAAGAGCGATCGTCATCAGCAATAGAGCCCCTAGTCTTAGTATATCTGTAGGGTAGGCGGTTTCAAGGGTCGATAAAGTGTTCTGAAATAGAAAAGATATGTTACGGTAAGAGTGAATAATTGAAGATTATTAATAATTATCTATTATACTTAATAATTACCAACCGGCTGGTTGCTGAGGCTGAGGCTGATTGCACAGAACCGACATGGACCGGTTAGGGTAGGAGGTTAATGCAATGAGCGAAGCAAAGCGGAGTTATTAATAAAAAGTTTACGAGAACTGCGTACTTTTTCATTGAACTGAAATTGTGTTATGAAGAAATATTTAATGTAAACTACCTTTATTCGCATAAGGGCAGATTCTGATTACGACAGATTTATTTCATGACCGATTCGTGTTGTGGCAGGAATTGGGTAATCGCAACGAAAACCGTTTTAATTAAATTATTATAACGGCCTAATTAACGATATTAAAGATATGTTTTCTAACTCCCTCTGATCTTGTGAGCGTAGCGCAAGTCTACGATGGTTTTTTTAATTTAAGAATAAATCAAAGAATTAGATAGATTTTGAATAGAATATAAAAAAAAAATGGGTTGGGCAAAAACACCGTTTTGTAATTTTAAGCATAACGTATTTCCGGATATACTAAAGGTGAGGTGGCAAATCTCAGTGCATATTCGAAACCAGCACACTAAAATAATTATTTAAGATGAGCAAATTCAAAAGGACTAAACTGAATTTTTGTCAACATCAACTTGTGTTAAAAAAATAGATAGAAATAAATGAAATATTAACAAAAGTCGAAGCAATCGAGATCACAGCTGCCTGATGGATGAACCCAGTTTTAGGCGATTTTTTCTATAGATGATGGCGCGCACCTACTTATAGGTACTAAGCCTCTTTAAGGCCTAAGAACTACAAAGCCCCTAAAACAAGTTTATCAAAGTTAATACAGGATGACTGGTGACAAATTTTAGATACTGAAGGAGAGCACTCTGAACTCCATTCTGATCATTATTATGTAAAAAGAAGGTGCTTAATTTTTCACCAGAAACCCCGGTGAATAACTAAAGAGACCTTACTACACTTTTCCCGATGCGCTACCTCAGTCGTGTTGACAATAGCACACAGCATTGTTCCCGTCACACGCACACCACCACCCGCTAAGTATCTATTGCATTACGCTTATGCGTTGCGTAACTTTCGGTTAAGATTACTCAGTAAATAATTAACTTTTATTTTATTTTTTCTCTACATGCAAGATCTCAAACTAGCACGCCTTCGAAAATGACCCACCAGTCACCCTATATAGCTTCTACAAAGTTGGTGTGTCGGTTTGGTTTACTTATTTCAGTTTTTTTGTAATTAACTTTGAGAATATACTTACCATTCGTTCCGTCAACAGAGAATAATCCATTCCCAAGTGCGAAGCCAATGTGAGGTCTACAGTGAGGGCACAAGCATACATGGCCACGTACACGTATCCAGCGGCATGCAATAATTCATGCTCTATTTTAACAACTGAAAAAATTTGGTAACAATTAAGATATGCGCATAGTATGTAAAATTGTGCCTTGTAGGTAAACTCCACTTGTACCTACAATACATTTTAGATGATTTTTGCGCTGCGATGAGGCATAATTCAACTATGCTACCGACTATTTTCAACCGACTTCCAAAAAGGAGGAGGTTCTCAATTCGTCTGTATATTTTTTTTGTGTCTTTGTTACACGATATTTCAGACACTTACTTAATTCATATGATAGAGGACACTTCATAGTTGGTCCCATATAAATTTCATCGAAATCGGTTGCGTACTTCATTGAAAATTTCAAATATTTGAAACAATATGCATGATTTCGGAGAATGTTTACGTGGATGATATTATTAGACGGCCAAAGTGTTGACGTGAAGTGGGTTTTTTTAATGCTCTGCATTCGTTGATTATGAATGTAGGAAACTCAATTTTCAATATAGCGACATTTTCCTATATTTTAAATAAGCACGGGAAGAAAGTTTAAGGTATAGAGGTACACATTGAAGCACCTAGACGTACTAGCTATAGTGAAGATTCTAAAAAAATTATAGAAAAACCTTGAGGTAATCATTGGATCATTCGATGGAGGGTGAATCTTGATAAAGTCCGTCTCTTTGTCAATCAAGAGTCATATTAACAGCAATGATTGAAAAGGCTTGCTATACATATTATAATAGTAAATGCTCAACGCTTAAGAAGTTTTAAATCTAGCTACATACATACATAACTTCACGCCTGTACCTAACCCTTATGGGGTAGGCAGAACACCAAAGACTGTAAAACTGTCTGATGTCATATTTGACAAATTTGAAGGTATTATAATGATGGTGAGAGACTATTGCAGTGACTGGGAGTCAGCCTATCGCCCGCAAAAACGCCAATAAAACCTCTGTCCCTTAACTGACTTCTACAGGATGCCCGGGAAGAGAAGCAGCTGACACCTTTTATGTTTTTCTTTCGCTCCCAGTCCAGCATGGAAGCATTTTAAATCTAGCTAGCAACTATATTTACGTAGCGACGCTTAAAATGATTTACTTACATGCAATAAAAACACTCGCTGCTATAACACTCACAATAGAAGTGACCAGTGTTAAAATCACCAATATAAACACAGAATCCGCTGCTGTCAAACCTTCTGGAGTTTCGTATGCATCGCAAGAGTCAGCTGGAGGAGAAATAACAAAATGTAGGTACTATACTAGTTGCTCTATGCTCCATCGAAGTCTTCAAAAATAGAAAACAATTCAATTTACAGTTAAATATATGAAAGTTACCATATTTGAATGGGTTGAAAAGGATTCGGTGAGCTATTTATTATTTTTGTGTTTTGATGAAATACGATGATATTGTAAGGGGAGCGAGGGGGAATGGCGCTCAACCTCTGTAACTCTGTCAAAATGAAACGTAGCATCTAGCAAGGTCTCGTGAAGTGTAAAGGGATAGGGCCTCTAAAAACAGCGATGCAAACGATTTTTTAACTCTCATCATGTGACAGTGAAGAGCGTTTCTGCGTTACCCCGTACCATGAGCAGCATTACCCATAGTCGGGAGTAATGCCGCCGAAACTTGTTTTTTTAAATGTTTTTCTACTACTAATAGGTCAAAGATAAGTTTTATTGTTAACTAGCTGTGCCCGCGACTTCATCCGCGTGGACGACGAAACTTATGAATGAGTTTTTTGTGTAAAGTGCTATTTGTATAGAACGTAATTTATCGAGCATACCGGTATTAGCATTAGCGGTGCTTAGGGAAGGTATATGATATCTTTGCTCGCGGCATCGCTCGCGTTCTGTAAGTTTCTGTTTTTGTAGTAGATTTCTACTTTGGTACCTGTTTAGCAGGATAACCGATAGCGAAGCTGACGTTCATTGCAACGAATGCTCACAAAGATAATGGTAACGACAGATGGTCACCGTACGACATCAATTGAGAGCTTCAGCATACACGACATTATCAGTGATCCCGTCCGGAATATGGACATAAAGGTTCCTTTGACTACTCACGCTAAAGCTAAGGCATGTGAAAGACAACTCACGCTGAGATCGACGCATGCAACGCCTAAAGTCTGACTTTGTGTCTTATTTATCGTCAAAGCGTAACATACATAAAGCTACTGGAAACTGTACTCTCTTAAACTGAAATGGGATATTGTTCGGAATCAAATGAATTCTAGGAATTAAAACACTTTTCCCGGCACCAAAAGCGGTTAATTTTATGAAAACTTACGAATAATCTGCGCGATCAGACACAGTTAAATAATAATTTTCGCTCGGATGTCATATTTGACACTCTGTTTTCCAAAGTTTCTAATAGTTCTGCAGGATTATAGTTAGTTTCTGCAGCGTACTCCCTATTAATGCGTTCGAATAGCTATGAGCACTGATTTACGGCTAAGCTCAAATATAAAATCTATACGGTCTACGCCCTTTCTAAAAACTAATATCTATACGATGACCTAGAACCGCAAAATTAAGTTTGTTTTTTATTGTGTATACTTTTCCGGGATAAATAATATAACCATTGTGGTGCCCAGGATATTAAAGAATAATTATACCAAGTTTCATCGTAATCGAACCGATAGTTTTTACGTGATGCCTGAACAAACAGACAGACAAAAATCTTTTTAATTACATTTTTGGGTTCTGTGTTCGTCTAGTAACACTCCCTGCCATTTATTTTTTGATATTTTCAATGTAGGTACAGAATATTTACTTCTACAGATTTATTATAAGTAGAGATTGTTGATTACTCGATAATCAGAGAATTGGCTTCTCTTTATAGTTTTAACTTATAATAAATAATTTAAAAAATACATTATGTTTTCTTTAAGTAAACGCCATTCCCCGTCCTTACCCTACTGGTAGTAGATACGTATTCATTTATAATGTAATAAGTAAATATCGTGAAATCGTATCTGATCTAAAAAGCGGAAAGACATTTTGTACGAAATTTGTCATACTTACCTTGTATGTAAACTCTCAAAAGACCCCTTATAAACAGATGTTTCGGCTCAATGCCATATTCCTCATCGTCGCAATTATTCCTGTATACAAGAGCGAGTATACTCAATACCACGTACACTACAGATGCAGCCTGGAATCGTGAAAGGCACACTGTTATTTGGTGCTCAATAATACGTTCATAACAATTATTCCATAACGTGCCCTGCGACCTTCAGAGGGCACGAAAAGCAATCAGTACAACACTACTGTCTACTTTCGTTAGCCAGACTCTAGTGCTTTTTCATTCGTTTAGCATTTTCAAAGCAATGTCTGAATACGTGAATTTGAGGTGTGTACTTTATCTTTACAGTAACTTTAATGAAAATAATTAATTACCAAACATGTTTAGTGCTTTAAAACAGTTGAATTAAAATTAGTTTTTTTTGCAATTTTATAAAGTCACGAAAAAGTAAGTTTGTGAGTCAAAATATCTTTTTACCTTATCTACTTGACGATATTATTTAGTAAAAAAATTCATTCGTTCACTTAAACTAGTACTATTATCTATTCTGTGACTTAAACCACATCCTTATTTTTTTTTCTTCCCTAAAGTGTTCCTCGAACTGTCATTTTCCTGCATTCAATTTGCCAAGGTATAGGTACCTTAAAATTTGTAACGAATATCCGCGTAGCCCCAGCCTGATAACTTAGTAGTGTTTTGATGAAATACAGCCTATGTTGCTCTTGGGTAGTTAATAGCCTTCTAATGGTAAGTATTTTTTCAACACACTTGCTCGTAAAGTGAGCGTTATTCTATTGAATTTAGAACTATAAACTGGGCTATAAGTCACGCGTGCAATAATATATTATACCCTAGTGCATAATATAATGAATCCTACAAAGTTGAATTGTACCTTTGTGCAAATTACATGCGAGTAAACAGAGCATATTTTATTGGTCCGGGTTATACATTAAATATTTTCAGAAACAACAAAGAGGTTTTATACCACTTCAAATCCATATACATTTTTAGATGTTTGCGCCTTATATTAGTAAAACAAATTTGTATATCAAACAAATTATTCACAATTTACAATAATTTGTTATAAAATATTAAAATATTTGCATTTACCACTCCAAATTAAACATTTTCACTTAAAATAGGCTGTATATGCTATACAGACATTGACACATTTGGCAGAAAAAAAAACCTACGCGCATGCGCGAGGTTCGGCGCCATTTTTCAATCACAATTCACAGCTTTGTTATTAAATGTATTTGTTATTTTCTGACCTCGTATGTCTGTCTTTTACTCTCAAGTGTGTTGAAAAACGTCGTATGTAACTCATGAGCGTTGCTAATTACAGTCTCGGCTCATTATTAAGCCTCGACTGTAATTAGCAACTTCGCTCACTTGTTACATAATATACTATTATACATCGCTTCAGTAGTCTTTGTGTTTATTCACAAACAATATATGCAGGTATGTATAAAAAACATAACTTTTCCCCTAATATTAGTTTAGATTGTAAGTTGATCATCAACCTCGGCCAAATTAACTATCGACGATCGATCGAATGGTGTGGTAACACACTATAACCCCATTAACGACAATTTTTCCTAAATTCCTTTTCTGTTAAAAAAATATTGTACCTACTCTTCGATGTAAAACTAACCTGAGAACCTTGTGCGAGTCTCTTATTACAAACAGTTCAAAAATGAACGCGCTTTATAATTTGAAAACGAAAACCCGACACGGGTTTTCACATGCAGGAACCATTTCCTTCTTTTGGAAACGAAATTTGAAACCCGAGTTTGCGTTCGAGATAATAAAAAGGTCACGGTTTTGTGAAAAATTCGTGCAAAGTACTAATTGGTAGCGGGCGCAACTTACACTTCGAAGCCTGCGGACTCTCGCCTTGTCTTTACTGTGCTGACAAATTGACTCTTGCGCGCCAATTTTAGTTAGAAATTTAGTTATGCAAAATGCCAAACGGAATGGCGGGAATTGTTTTATATCATGTTTATGACGCTAAACCAACAAAAGACGTTATACTATAATGTCTTTGGTTTAGCGTCAAGATAGTCGCGGCAGAATTTATATCTAGGTATATGGTATGGCCCACGAGAGAAAAAATAAACGGCATTGACTCGACTTCTACCAAGTTTTACACAAACTCATACGATACTCATGTTTTAGTCGTTTACGGCATATTTGCGATAATTTCCATACACTTTTTTTGTGTCGTTTTTACAAAAAGGGTACATTGCTAGAGAGACGTCAATGCCCTTTTATTTTTTTTCTCGTAGGCCATACTTTAGGGTTGAGAAGAAGAGGACCTAATTTAAGGTGGAGGTTGCTCGGTTGATTCGCCTTTTACGACAAGCTTATCCAATAGGAGAAGGGCTATTCTATGCTGACCCTAAATACATATTGTCATAATTGATTGAATCAGGCGTTACTTTGCGGAAATCCATGACAACTACTATAAAAAGTTATGTTGCTAATTCCGCGACTTGTACTTGCACTAGTGATGCAGAATTTTCATGCGTAGGTTCACCGCCCTCCCTCCCTCAAGCAAGAAGCAAGACATGCAATGAACACACACCTGGAAACCCACACCACAAGCTATCACCGACACGTGTTTCGCTTCAACCAGAAGCATCCTCAGGGCGCAACGACCACCACCGAACATATATGTTTTTTAAGTGCCTTCTCCTTCCTACGCCCGTGTGTTTTCATCTTCGTGAGAGGAGATTGATGGGTAAAAAATGGTTTATTGAGGTATATGAATCGACGTCACATAGTCACCTAGGTACCATCACGTAAGATTTGCCTGCATTAACCACTTCTGTACAACTTACAAATCCATATTCGACATAGACCCCATTTTTCAATCGTCAGATAAATGTTATCTAAGGAATAAAGTATAAGGTATTTCGAGAGCTTCAAGCTCGTCTCAAGATTACTGTCATTCTATGTTCATACAGTTATAAAAAATCATTAAACAACATTATTCCGTCCGACCAGTACCTAATACTTCATTCGTCAAATAAACTTCTACCAAAGATTGAAAAATCAGGCCATAAAAACAAAAGCTACAAAAATTCACTAGCGCTTACGCAATTCGCTACCTTGGCTCAAATTATTTTCATTGTAAATCTTATAATATAGTTTATTTATACCATTTACAACGCCATCCAACACAAGCTATGTTTGAAAGTAGGTAGGTACTTGGGGGTTTTACTACTGATGTAACATTGTTGTAAATTTATAACTATATACCTAACACATAGAAAACAGTCTGACCAATGACAAATACCATTATGAATGTAAGAGATAGGTGAATAGCCAACGTATTACCATATAAATTAATCTTGCCCCAAGAAAGTTTTACGTTTTAGTGTCAGAACTTCACTATTTATTACATTGTTATGAACAGTGAACGAAAAAATAGATATGAATATGATCGGTGCCTGGTATAATGTAACTCGGATAACAAACGAAGAGTTACATTTTAGGTACTCTAGTAATGTTTTCAAAACTATTAATCTAGTAATAAAGGAAACACACCCTGTAAAAAAATTATACCCGAGGGCTATCTATTGTGCCCGAAACGCAGATTAAAATATTGAAACCGTTCCTAATATATTCTAATATTAAAAAAGACAAAAACATATGCACATAATGACTTAAAAATAAGTTCATGACTACGTTCTTAGAAAGTAGAATATAATGTGTTGGTGTAATAAAACCACGTTTCACAAACTTTTCATGCTATCTATGCGCTGCCTCTAAACGTCCGCCTACAGCCTAAATCGTATTTACCAAAAAAGAGAACTTACGATGGTCAATCCACAAGATAGCAGGGCTGCTAACTGCAGGTTCTTAGGCACTTTTGTAGGCTCTTGAGAGGCCATTGTCAAATTTGATTTAGTTTAGTATAAATATTAATGGTCATATCTATACGGTGATCGACTATGAAAGGATAAAGTGACTAAGTATTGATGTTTCATCGGTTTTATGATAATGTTATCGGCTGGAATTAATTGGTGTGTGCTATCAGTAGCTCGGCGGTAATGCTGATGGCTATGCGACTCATTCGATACCTCATCCGGCGTCCTTGTGCTATTAGATTTATATTTATCTATCTTTAAAACACAATTCAAAACGTCATCATGAGGAAATCACTAGACATAGGTAATTGAGATTGAACCTAGTTCAGATAAGTTCATGAAAACGCCAAATTTATTTGTAAACATTTTTATTAGGTTTATTGTATAATTTTATTTACATGATAAATAAAACATACAGTAAGTACTTTTTACTTAAACAGCTTGTATGTATATCAATGAACGAGACACTAAAGCTTTTGCCACTTAAATTACTCTGACTTACATAACTTAAAACTTAAGTACATCGTATCATTAAAAATAATACTTTTTTATAAATGGTACATTCCTGTACTTTTTGCGTCATTCAATGAACAACATGTTTTACAGAATTTTTCTTTAACAAAATTTCAAATCGTTTTTAATAGAAGAATTGAAAAGAAAAAAATATCATTATACCTACGTAATGGTGCGTACAGATTGCTTGTAATCGAACCTGTAATGTAATAACCAGCGCTCGATGCTGCGCTCGGTGTATTTGTACGTGTATTTCGCACGAACTGAACATACACTGCGAGCATCCTGAGACAAAATGTTTCCGTATTTCGTCGCGAGCACGGTCCTTCGACACGCGTTTTTTTCTGTCCGCCAGACTTCAGAAAATTAATAGATCACACGAGACATGGATTGCGAAGACCAGTTAGTTGGTAGAGATCGCGCCAAACATTGCCCTCTGAAGTTGTTGCGGGGATTTTCGCGCGGGTGTTTTACTTACAAAAAACCTTTTATAAGTTGTAGTAAGTACCTAGTACAAATATACGCAAATTTCTAAAAAAAAAACACAAAGAACATAAACTTCTAAATACTTAATACCTAAAGTTTGCGCTAATAGATGAATTTCTATTACTTAATAACAAACATATTCGAAATACAGATTTATAACAAATGATAATTCTTGTCAAATGAAACAATTCAATCGATTTAAATCCAAACGTAAAACAAGATAGGTACCTACTTATTAATTTTCTCTCAATAGGTAGGTATAAAGGTTAACTCTCACATTTATTTAGAGATACACTATTGGAATATTATAAATATGAAATAATCACAATACCTTTCTATCGTAATAACCTGCATAACAACTCGACACGATAAAACAATATCAAGTAGGAACCTACATACCTTCAATCAAAATAAGACATATAACCATCTATCTAATTGTTCCAAGAACAACGTAGGTAATAAGATTTTACCGCGTCGGCCATAAGATTTAACAAGAATATTCTAGATATATCAAACAATATTAAAAAAAACTCAGTTTACAGCTTTACAGCAACCACATTATAACTAAAAATATAGGTTCATACAACATTGGCTTCTCGAAATTTCTACTAGGTATCTCAAATTTCCGAAACAATTGTTGATTGAGCTTTACATTAATATGCGGATTTTTTATACTTTAAAATGTAACAATACATCTTTTCGTGCGTCTCAGTCGAGGCGCAAGTATTTTTCGGTCGCTAATTTATAAGACCAATTTGTTATTCAAACGTAAACATGATTTTTTGACACAAAACGTATTTTTGTTGAACACTTCCTATTCAATTTACAAAGTTTTTTATTTGTTTATATAAAAAAAGTATATTTGCAGTCATAAAATTAAATGGAAGTAAACACAAAGTAGGCAAATGTAATTTAAACGCTGAAGGCGGGCAGCCCTATCACATGTGAACGGACCGCGGCGCTCTGTAGGCATTTATTTCAATGATGCGGCCGAGTTGAATTACTGTAGATATCTGTACTGTGGTGTAAGTATGATATTGAACTATCACGTCCTCGCATTTGGAAAGTGATCTACCAGTTACCCTACATATATGAAGTTTCACCACAGCTAAAGTTTACACGAGGATTTAAAAATGTTATTGAAGTCGGTTTTTTAAATACATCAATATATAATGATAAATCATCAATTCATAAAAAAAGTGCTGAAGATCTAGACGTTGGTTGCGGCGCACCACATTTTATAAAAGGAGAAAAGGCAGAGAATTGCTTACAGTTGATAAAACAAAAACTTTACAAGTTCTGGTTTGTTTACATCTTTACCATAAAAATTAATTCTAATTTATCTCCTAAACGATTAAACTGATTAACATCATTCAAATGGATAAATTGGTTTTATGTCTAGAGCTTTCATTTGACATCATAATCATTAAGATAACTTAACAAACAAAATATCACACTTTGAAGTTGCTCTCGTAATTATCCAATATTTATGAAATGCAAAACAATAAAAAATAATTCAATATGAATTGCAATCCGCGTCCCTTTGATGTTGTCCAAAAAACCGACAATTCACGGATAGCGTAGAGCGCGCTTCGAGCGTCACTACACAGGAGCAAGTCTCACGCACACAGGCGCAATTCCTGTTCGCGACCGGTGCTCGCGCAATGTGAACGGGCGCGCGAACGCCCGTCCACATTGAGCATCGAGCATTTTTTGATGTTATTCAAAAAACAGTAAATGTACGGATAGCTTAGAGCAGGCCACGAGCGCGCTCTACTGCGGCTCAGTTCGCGCTCGAGAGGCGTACAAATCATGGGAACTTTTTTTGTAGATTACATTACAGGTTCCATTACAAGCAATGTGTACGCTCCATAACATGGATCATATTTGTAAACATTTTTGATATCAGTACATTTATAAAACACTTATAGATAACAATAATTTAGTATTTTCGTTTTTCTCCTGTCAATTAAACAGTCTTTGCGTGTATTTCTTGAAATAAAGACGTATAAAAGTAAAAATACTTAAAAAGAATCCACTGATAAATAGTGTTTTATATTCTTAAATTACTAATTTCGATACAGACACCAAAAGACAGCAAAATTGTTTAATACCAGGATGAGTTAGGAAAACCGGACTACGGATTGCTTGCGACTTCGTTCGTTCAATATCTAATTAATACAACACATCTGACTGATTCAATGGGTCTGTAAACAAAGTAGAGTTTTGTCGTCAGATATCTTCACAGTGAACTGGTATAACTTGATAACTTTAGTACACTTTATACTCACGGCGATTCGCGTGATAGTCTTTCTTGTGAGTTAAAGAACTCAGACTGGAGGCTGCGCGGTGGACGGCTGAAAATAATAATCAACAGCTTTAATTGTAACGCCCAGAATGTATCAGTCACCATCTCCGACCATCTAGTTCTTTTGGGCGTCACTATAACGTCCAAATTAAACTTCGGACCACAAATGGAGTCTATGGCTCAAATGGCTTCTAAAAATGAGGTATCTACACGAAGGTCCGCCGGTACTTCAGCCCTGTATGAATGTTCAACCTACACACAGCCCAAGTGAGGTCGTGCATGGAGTACTGTAGTCACCTTTGCGATGATTTTGCCGAATACCAGTTCGAAGCGCTGGACTCTGTTGATCTAAGAGCCCGGTACTAATTAATAACGAAAACCTTACAAATAAAAAATTGCGGACCTTAGAGCATCGTTGTATGGTTGCTGGTTTGACAGTATTTTATCGGCTACATTTGGGTGAGTGTGCTGGTGCTTTTTTTAATCAAAATGAACACACTCCTTTTTACCACCGGACTCCAGACGCAATCAGATAATATTTTTAATCATTCAACATATAAACATATGCATACATGCTTTCCTGAAGGACTGTATAGCTGTGTAGTCCGGCAAGGGCACCGGAGGCAGCTCCTCATCAGGCGGTAGTTGTTCCCGCATGGGATGCGCCGACGCCGATGGGATGTAGGCCCAGGGGAGCTGGCGCTGCAGGTCCGCAGCTGTGCCCCGCCGCCTGCACAAATAACGAAGCCATTAGGGATTATATACATAAATATTTCTATCTTTTGCAGCGGTTTGGCACCACATCCGATACGACTCCGAGAAACTATTTATATGACAGTTTACGCACTAGATCCGGCTTCCGTCATCCGTCATTTCCAACACAATTTCTAGTTGCGTATTTTCTGAGAATGTAGTGCGTAATTCTAACCGCCCTACTAACACCTTATTATCTAACCCAAAAATAAAACAAGATTAAAATTAGCGAAATTCGCATATGCACTTGTATACAAAGCACGACGAAGTGGTAGGTAAATACGTCCTTAGACCCTCCCAGAAAAATACGTTATTGCAACCAATGCCCCATTTAAAAATACATTCATCTGGTCCTCTATCTATGACTATAAAAATATTTAATCATTTACCGGAATATATAAAACACGAAACAAATGAGAAATGATTCACGATCTTACTAAAACAACTCCTAATAAAAATGTTATTACACGACCAATGAATACTTGATTGACAAATTTAAATGATTTAGACATAAAAAGGGACAAGTGAATTAACGAATAATTTTGTATCCAAATAATAAATCTAATTTAAAATGACTTCAAATGTCCTCTCCTGTATTGCAATACCCAAAGTAGGTGCATAATTTTAATTATTATTATTATTGTAAAGCTATTATTATAAATCGCCACCTGTAATATAATGTTTTGAGTATTGAGTAATCTTCAGTAACTTGCATCATCATATCGTCAAATTTCAGTAGAGTGATATAAAAGTTCATATTTAAATAAATACAGTAGGTTCCTGTTACGTATTGGTCGTATTATTAGATATCAAGGTACAAGAACGCTCTACATTAAAACATTTAAAATAGGTAGGTACTGAAGTTCCATATTTCACACACACACGCAAACATACACACAAACACACACTCACACTCATGAGACCCGCCGTATATAATAATCTCCATAAAAAAAGGCTTTTGTAAACTTTATTAGCTTCTCAGTTGAAAATTTTATATTAATTTTGTAAGTACCTAATCATAATTAAGGACTCCCGAGATACAGGACAAGTACATATATAATGTAGGTACATAATATTAATTCCTATAACTATGTAAAACCTGTTCAACTTTGTAACTACTTTTGGAAAATAAACGTTATATTAAAGTTGTACCCTTTACTATCAGTAAGCGAGTTATTTGCTAGTTGCGGCAGGGACTGCGAAGCGCGCGGCGGGCTGTGCTGCCCCGCTGCGTCCACCGACCGGCCCGCATTGTCCCCACCCCGGCCCGAGGTGTCCACCACTGCCTCGTCCAGGCGCTGCTGCTGCTCAGCTATGAGGTTCTCCAGCCGCTGTGGCAACGAAAGCAGGTTCACGGGGAAGTTCACAGTGCGCTTCGTGTCGGATTTCGTTTCTACAGCGTCTTTGCTTCGTTGAGTTTGGGGTGTCCTGAAATTATGTTTAACTTTTGGTGATGCGCAGCTGAATGTACAGATCCTGAAATTCAATGGCCAAGGTAGGGGACTGTATGGCAACTTTTATTATTGTTATTTATACTGTCATTTAGTATTTACTTTTGAGTAATTTTCTACGGTAGTGGTAGTCCTGGGTTCTTATGTCAGACGGACCAGTAGGGAAAACATAATTGACGGATGCTTATTAAGACTTTTGCTAATTGGTTCCTGTGTCAGTTTGAGTAATTTTTTTTTTTTATAAGTGACTAAACCCGCGTTTGACCTCAATCTCACCTGATGGTAAGTGACGATGAGGTCGAAGATGAAAGCACACGGGTTTAGGAAGGAACTGGCTCTTTATACAATATTGCCGGAACACATTACCGCCGGAGCGGTAACATTTGGCGGCAGACATTATATAAAGGGTGGTCGCTAGCCAGGCGGACCCAGAAGGGATCCTACCACCTAGCAAAAAAAATTATAACTAGGTATTTTATATATGTTTGGCGCAGACAATAACAGGATTTGTTAGAAGCTATTTAGGCGGCCTGGAAATGGTCCAACCAGGACCGGAACAGCTCGGATTATGGCCTAAGGCTTTTAGCCGGATGACAAGGAGATTAAAGGTGCTACCACCCCAAACGATCAACGTCGATGGTGAATATTGCGTCGTCGATTGCTAGGCGAAAAAATCCGACTGGTAAAAACTCAAAGTCAAAGTCAAAAGAATCTTTATTTCGTAAGTATTTAAATACATTTGAAATAAGTCACAATTTACAAATTGAACTGAATCTACACCACTTCGGAAAGACGATCTGTTGAGAAGAAGTGGCAAGAAACTCAACAGCAATCATCTTTTAAAAATACACAATAACAATAACAACAACAATTTACAATCTTCTTGCATCCGGATATCTTATAATAAAACTTTATGCTTATCCTTAAATCTATCGAAGGGTTAATCTATACATATAATAAAATGGTAGGAAAGTCAAAACTGTACATTGAATATTTTTTTAAAAGAATACTTGGGGTATGATCTACAATCGAAATAGAAACAAAAAATATAGTTTTTAGAATTTTTGTCTGTTTGTCTTTCCGGGATAAACTCAAAAAGTACTGCATGGATTTACTTCAAATTTGGCATGAAGATAGTTAAGAAGTCGGGTCAACATATAGGCTACATATTATCACGCTAGCAGTGTTATAATCGTAGGTGCGTTTGGTGCTGCATAGCGTTCACGCAGACGACGTCGCGGGCAGCAGCTAGTCTTAAATATTTTGGAATTTTATTATAAAAGCGTACACATTGACCCATGAACGAGTTGGTGATCTTCTGGAGTCTACTATTATATTTATACTTATATAACTATCGACCATGTTCCATTCGTCCGTCGATCGATTGGTGTTGGACCTTTAATCTCCTTGTCACCCGGCTACAAAACTCATAGCCCTGAATGGGCTCATTACAAAAGGTTACGATGATAGATCAAAACTAATATTACTTACCGCGTAGGTGTACTAGGATCTGAGCTAGGGACGTATCGGACACTGGGCGTGGAAGGTCTCCGAAAGAGCAGTTCCTTCATACGGCGGAAGGAGTGGCTGATCCCCGGGCGCGGCAGCAACGGCCCGGCTCGCTGGCGAGACGTGCTCGCGATCGACTCCCCGGCTTCTATGTCTACTGCCGGCTCGGGCACATCCGCTTGCTGTTTTCAAATTAAGAACAAATAAGCAATGGCCTGTGTAGAGCATTGGTTAAGTAGCTTTGCGAGGGTTCTCTGATTTCTTTTCGTGTAGGGTTAGCTTACGGTGTTACCAGATCAATCAATGGACGTCGAACGGTTTTTTTGGCCTTGTAAAAACTATTGATTGACGTCGACTAATCTATTTGAACATCGATCGACGCTCGATAGATTAGTGTGGTGACTCCCTTATAAGCGTGTCTTAAAAGAAGAATAATCTGTGTACTTCTGCATTTTATGAATTGAATGGTACAGTCAGCTAAAAAAGTTGATCAACACATTGAAATTTTCAAAGAGGTTTTTATCACCATATTGTGCCTAAATAACTACTGATATTGACTACTTTCTATGTTTTATTATTACAAATATACATAGATGTTAATCAATATATAGTTAATCAATATTGATAACTATATATTTCCCAATATATAGTTATCAATATTGACAATATAGTTCCCTTCACTAGAATTCCCTATAAATAAATACTACTATTTACTTTACATACAACTGAGTTGATCGCGGCACGTGACCTGGCTGTTTATTATTTTTAATAATTATTTTGAACATTAATTTTTTATTATTATGATCTCAACGTCCTTGAATTTCAAAAGTGACCCACCAGTCACCCTGTAAGTAGTTATTTAGGCCAATATGGTGAAAAACGACTTAGAAAATTTTAATGTATTAATCAACTGTTGCTGACTTTACCTAATTTTTTTTTCAAAATCTGTTTTTATAAGCCTTAGGTAAACTTAAATAAAAACAACCTATGGAAAAACCTACAGCTCTCTATAAGTCCCACTCTATATCAACGTTTTATATGAAATCTAGCAAATGGCCAAAAGTTGACGCAGCGAAAACTTGAATATCATCGCAGATTAATGTCACACTTTCACGTAATAATAATAAACAATTCCATTCATATTTAACCGCTTGGTTAAAATCGTTAATATGCTTCGCATAACTAAATCGCATGCTAAATAGGTCATAAACGGGGTCATATGTGAATTGTCTAAACAGGAGTTAAATAGGTCTGCCAAAATATTCAAAAGAATACCTTATCTTGCCATTTTTCTCCGTATTTTAGTGAAAGGTAATAATTGCTATTAGGTAAAGTTTTTTCTCGAATGGTAATTTGATTGAAATAATAATTTCCGAACGCAAAACTTTCCGCAGTCTACTACTTATCTATATCCTTCCCTTAGAGATTTAGGCTCTTTTCACGCCATAAAATTGTTTTTAAAACGCTGTGATAACATTGTTCCGCATAGGACGCACACATCTTTAGCAACTGCGAATTTGCTAAAGCTGCGTGCCCAAAATAGTATCTTAGGATTTTGCGTTATTCTACTGTTATCTAGATATTAAAAGCATTATCATGTTTTTTTCGTTGGATTCTGATTCTTAATATTTGTTACTCACCACTGATTCGTCCGCTGTTCGAATGGTAACAATCTGAGGCGGCGGAGTATTCTTCTTGTTCGGGATAAGGCCACAGTCGATGATAATCACAACTATGAGGCACAGGTTCAACGCGAAAAGCACTCCTAGCCGAGAGTAGATAAGCACCATTGTCCAGGAAACCATCGCGGTGGCGATCTCAGTGTTACCAATTCCACTCACCATCCCTCCAATGTAGTCCATTGCATCTGACAGCGTCTGCAATGGCGATTTTTTATATATTTTCCTTTTACTTAGTTATTTAAACTGCATTGAATACAACAGTAAAAAACAAAAAAGATGAAAACCACAGCGAGAGGATTTTGAAAAAAAAACAAAAACTTTCTCTTTAATTTCTAATGAAGTGTAAAAACGTCGCGAAAAGGGAAAAATATTTAATTATCCACTTGATATACAATATTGGCATATATCTTCCTTTTGAATTTATATTTTATTTTATGCAGTTTCTTGACGGTTTACGTTACCAGGGCTAACTACGATGAGACGAAGCTAGAATTTTCATTTCACGGCTCAACAGAAATTTGTCTTAGTGATAGTGTACAGTCTGGGAATAGCAAATAGGCTACCTTTTATATCGCGGGATTCGAAATTGCGCGGGTAAAACCGCACGCAACAGCTAGTATAGTATAATTAGAGGGTGTTTTTTAGCAGAACCATGTCATGACATTCGAAAACAAATTGTTTTCATACACATAACTTCACGCCTGTACCCCTTATGGGGTAGGCAGAACAACAGAGGTTATAAAACCATCTGATGTCACGTTTGACAAACTTTGAGGTATTATAATGATGGATAGAGACTATTGCAGTGACAGGGGGTCAGCCTATCGCCCACAAAAAGCCTCCAATAAAACCTCAGTCCCTTAACTGACTTTTATAGTACGCCCGGGAAGAGAAGCAGCTGGCACATTCGAAGTTTTTCTTTCCCTCCCATTCCAGCATGCAAGTAACTGATAAAAATTTGTATTTACTTCCATTTTTTATCAGTTACTTGATGAACTCAGCTTATCATATTCATTTCAAAAGATAAAAGAATAATGAATAGGTACCTATGTATAATGTTTCTTTTTCAACTCTATTTGTTGTGGTTTTTGGTTTTTATAATTTCGTATTTTTAACACGCCATTTCGCCCTTATTTTATTTATTATTATTTATGAGAATTTCAATTTCTTTCCACATAAATTCGCGCGCACATAGTTTGGTAGGTCGTTAGTATCGTATAATCATATCTGTCACTAATCAAGTGATAAGTACTTTCAAAAAATGCCGGCAGTCAATTTACATTCCTAATTAGTATTAAATTCACTTATTACATTTTAACGCCTCTTTAAACTGTCGGTCAGTATGACTAAACACGAAGTAGGATTTTTTTATTTTGGTGATTTATAACGTGAAATCGTTTAATACTGACGAATTTTCAATGCATTTTTATTTAATCTCTCACTATCAACTATGCTTGATTTTAATTTGACAACCGGCTAAGCGAAGTATTAAAAAATAACGAATGTTTTTTGGCAAATCTTCGTGAACTAAAAAAATAGGTGTTTAAAAAATATACATATACCTAGGTAAATTAACGAAAAATCACGTTGAGATAACTTATATGGAGAAATATTCTTAGTGTTGATTTTTTTTTATTTTTTTTTGTAATATTGTTTTTAAAAATTAAACTTGAACTGTTAAAATTTTAAAACAAATGCTTAAAATAATAAATGCGTTGAGGGTAATTGTCACGATATTTTCAGCGAAAAGTCATTATTTTATTCTTGGAGTGCGTCTAAGGGTGTTGCCACACCAATTGACCGACGGTTTTTTTTGGCTTAGTAAAAACTAACTTTCTTCCATGCTGGACTGGGAGTGAAAGAAAAACATAGATTGTGCCAGCTGCTTTTCTTCCCGGGCATACCGTAAAAGTCAGTTAAGGCACAGAGGTTTTATTGACAGTTTTGCGGGCGATAGGCTGACCCTCTGTCACTGCAATAGTCTCTCTCCATCATTATAATACCTCTGAATTTGTCAAACGAGACCTCAGATGGTTTCATAGCCTCTGGTGTTCAGCCTACCCCGTAAGGCATACAGGCGTGACGTAATGTATGTATGTAAAAACTATCGATCGACGGTCGATATTGGTGTGGTAGCACCCTAACACCTCAACTACTCCCATGAATTATATTACTGGTTACGACTTACCCTAGTGTGGAAGCTGTCGTTGGCATACATCACAACAGCTATCATGTCGAGGATGCTCACAAACACGGTCGTGACCACCCAGGGCCAACGAATGTGTTTAGACGGCTTGTTCTTCGCGCCTCCCACTGGAAACAATCTCTATTATACAGGGTGACTGGTGGGCCACTTTCGAAATTCGAGGACGTGATAGTTCGAGATCATACTTGAAGAGAAAAGTAAAATAAAAAATAAGTACCTATTAATTATTTTCAGATTTCAGAATCTTGTAAGATTAAATTGACGAAATGGCTCCTGCAACATTCTTACACAAGCACCGAAACCCTTATCTCCTCTATTATATAAGTTATCTATCAAACCAAATAATATATCTAACACCATTTTCACAATCACATATGACACCACCTCTACCTATTCTCTATATAAATCTGTTGTAAATCTGTTTCTTAATACTTTGATATTGTTTACTTTTATAGCTGTACACTTTGTCTCTTTGTTCGCAACTACAATTAAATATACATCTAGGCATTAGGAAATAACACCTCGGGATGCTGGTAACCTGAAGAACATGCTCTGCCTAGTTCAGGTCCCAGCCTTCACATCTGACTTCCTTTTCCTTTGTATTATTGTTTAAATTCTTTGAACATTGTTTATTTTGAATGATGTGAAGAGAAAAATAAAGATTTATTATTTTTAGAGTAAATTTAACCGGAAGTTAAAGAATTCGTTACGCAAGGCATGGTTACATAAGCGTAATACAAGAGATACTTAGCGGGTGGTGGTGTGCGTGTGGCGGGAACACTACTGTGTGCGTGTTGACTGAGGCGGTGCGTCGGAAAAAGTGTAGTAATGACTCTTTATTTATTTATAGGGAATTTTGATGAAAAAAAGTACCTACTTTTATTACATAATTTTGATCAGAATCGAGTACAGAGTGCTCTCTTTCAATATCTAAAATTTGCCACCAGTCACGCTGCGCAAAGACGCAGCGTAGGTAGGTCAAGGTCGCCGGTAAATGGTGCATGAGGGCAGCCAAAGACCGAGCGACTTGGAAAACCTATGGACGACTTCCAGCTAATGAAGAAGATCTCGACTAGAACGAAACATATTACGATTGTATTGTTGCAGTATCCTGTTAAAAATAAGTTAAATATACAACTAAATGTGTATGAATATAGGTAACGTGTTTATTTCGATAACAATACAAGTATCTGTGTTTCCAGAGGAATATCATTTTAATGCTTACTTTTCAGTTTCAAGAAAGCCTACCGTTACTGAGAACCGAGTTCTCTTACAGAACACTCAGATATTTTTGATACAGTCACGGAGCAAAGATCAACAGTAGAGGGCCAGTTTTATGATTAAGTATTAAGTTAAAAATACATTAAGATAAGTTAGTTAAGTACGCGAATAAGCTAATAACATCTGCCCGACAACTCAACAGTCAAATATTTTTTAAAGGGGCAATCTTCGCTCTAACCATCACAGTACGAGCTTTTTCCCGCAACTTCGTACGCGCATAAACATAAGTCTTATTTTTGCCGACCCCGTGGGAATTTCGGGAATTCCTTTTTAAATACAATCAGATACCTATTGAAAAACCTTTATACCAAGTATCACATCCGTGCACTTAAGGAAAAAGCTTTTTTTCATACAAAGTAAAACATCGTATATTTTCCGTTCCCGTGGGGATTTCAGGAATTCCTTTCATAACACAACCAGTCACTCTTTGAAGAACCTTTACACCAAGTTTCACATCGGTGCACTCAAGGAATAAGATTTTTCATACAAACTAAAAAGTCCTATATTTCCCGTTCCCGTAAGAATTTCGGGAATTCCTTCCTTATTGCACCCCTACATCCCCTAAAAAAGTTATGTTCCAAATTTCAGCCCTCTGCGCCGAGTAGTTACGGCTGTACGTTGTCTGTCAGTCACTCAGTAACTCAGTCAGTAACGGAACAGTTTTATATATATATTGATTTTTCATTTGACATGACGTAGGAACTTAAAATAAACTGTGGAACTTACTAAGCATTATAACAGAAGTAAAAAGCCAGAGGCTGCAAAGGCCGAGGTACAAGCAGTTGATGATGAAGGTTCTGGTGGCGGTAAACGGCTCGTTCTGCAGCAGTACCAGCGCCTGGTTGGCGATTCCTTCCACGGCGTGGCCGATGTTGATGGACGCTCCACATGTTGTGGGATCTGATAAGCGTTAGTATAAAATGTTATTATGTTCTTAATAAAAAGGCTGGGAGTAGAGTTTCTGTAGCTTTTTTGAGGCTTACACCACCGCTTTAAGTGGACATAAGCTTTTTGTAATAATTAATAATTATTGATTATTGATTGTAGTATAAATATTAATACTATTTATAAAATAATGACGCCATGTTATGTTTCTTTTTAAATTTTAAGATTAATCTTAAGGTTGCCTGGAAGAGATCACTTTGAAGTGATAAGGCCGCCCATATTGCACCATTTCTTGTAACTGTATTACTGTTTGTTTTAAAATACTTCACCATTCTATGCAAATGGCAATAAAAGTGTTTGAATTGAATTGAATTGATTGAATTAATCCTTATTTACCATCGGAATTTTGGACGCAGACAGAACTTAAATCCCTTAGAGCGTATACGCACTACTTCCGGTTGTTATCCGATCCAGATCCGAGCAATGACGTTTTAAGAAGGAACCAGATGAAGTGCAGAACCGCTCTAATACTGAAAATTCTTAAAATCCCGCGTCTATATTTCCTGACTACTATAGGTAGACCTGTAATTTTCAAGCGCCGAGTGACTAAATACCTAGGTTTCTCTTGCATGGACGTGTAATACCTTGCTCTCCATAATTTAATTCCACCAGGTGACACAATTAAATAAAGTATTAGTAAATCGGTGCAGGATGGCAATTCCATTTGGGATAAAAAAAAAATCGGCAGCTTTAAATCACATTATTAATTTGAGCTACTCATTAAAGATGACCATGGACACGATGAGGTCACTTCTATTCAACGTGAGATGCGTTTACACCTATTGCGTTATAGGATTGTCAAAAAAAGGATTAACAAAATTTTGCTATAAAGAAGGATCATGAGCATATGGCTTAACCTCCTTGTCGCTTAGGGGAAATGCATGGCACTGCTGTAAGCTCAGCAAAAAGTATGGAGATCAGAAACCAATTATACTTACTGTGAACATACAGAATTCTTATGAATACCACAAGCGGTATCTCTTGTAAGAAGTCTATAAGACAGTAGTACTGTGCAATAGAGAATGATGTGAAGAAGATCTGCCCAGCAGCCTGAACCTGAAAATAAAAAAAACAGGCCTAGATAAGGTAACATATGTAGATATTTCAGTTCTAATATAAAAAACCAAACCAAATCGTAACTGTTTACTTGACACCTAGCATTATAACATCATAGTAACGTCAATTCATAAAATGCTATGAATTATTGCAAAAAAATGTTTTCCCTAAAGATAACTGAGTACAACAACAGTCGGAATGTGGCGTTATCTCTGATAATCTTTGAAGTAAATTTCGTAATAACCACACGATAGTCTAACACTACGCCTATATCGTGGCTATAGCAGATATGTCAATTTTACTGAAGATAAGAACGGAGTGAGTTCCAAGCCAGTACATTTTTTTCAAATTGGTTTTATAAAGGATAGGTACGTTTTTGTAGACAAGAAGCAGTTGACTTCAAATCTTCATTGACCCAAATAGTACTCCTGATTTGGAAGGTACATCTCAAAGGGACTTTAGCCTGCATAAGACGTGTTTAACCTCAGTTTATTTTAACTGGAATTTGCATCTGATAGAAATAAATGCAAAATTAAAGATTCGAAGTTTGAAAATAGATTTATGAACCTTGTACTGAGATTCTATTTGTAGTTAAAGTATGCAGTTATGTATATTTTGAATAAGACCACGTTGAAGAAGTTAGTCGTGTTATGAAAGCCGGTAAAACTAAAAATATTTATCAAATATTAATAGGTAGGGGAGAGCGGGGCTGGTACTAACAAATTTTGTATTATGGTTTATATCTTCAATATTAACAAACATTTTTGTGTTATTTTTCTTAAAAAGCATTCTTGGGTTATTTATCTATTATATTAGTAGCAAAACCAGCAGTTCCGTAAGTTGTTTTAAAAGCAGAGCCCTCAAAACGAAAATAGTAAGTTTTTAATACATAACCTACCCCGTATGTGGGGCAAATATTAACAAAGCCGGGGCAAGTATTGATGTATGGGGCAAGAAGTAACAAAGCCAGTGAAAAGGCTACTCGTTCAGCAGACGTGCTCCTACCTGGTTAGAACCTCGTTGAGCTACCACTTTCTTAGGCTTTTGCACCATACTGAGTTCAGCATCGTCAACATTCCAGATTATACTGGGAGCAAATTATATCTTTTAAGTACTTCTTGATCATTTTCGACAAATGAGTGAACATTAGTATGGTCAAAAGATGTTGCCCTGATTAAGCTAGTCGCCACAGAAATAATTAAAAATTTTACGTTGCGCTTCATGAATCCTGCAAATCAATCTATGCCAGCCTTTACTTTTCTTTTTAAAGATGCTGATTCTATAACGCTTTTGGTTGCATTTTGTGCGGTGAGCATACCGGACAACAATTCCATTCCCTTCCTTTTCCTATCCTAATTCTTTTTCCGTGCCTCCCTCTTTCTCTTTCTTCATTTGTTGAGGATCATCAGCACATCAATAGCACTCACGCATGTTACGTTAATTTTATTGATGTCCACTGGCAGTGGCAGTTACTTAAAATAAGATAACCCACATGCTCGTTTGCCTATCAACTTCCATAGAAAAACAGATGTTTATCACCACATCCAAATGGGGTAGGTAAGTGTTGACATGTTAATATTTGCCCCTCTTGATTTGTTAACTTTAGCCCCAAGGTTTTTTTTTCTTACTTAAAAGAGGTTAAAAAATAAACTAACTAAAATAATAACAAATGACATGATATTATTACCAATAACATAGAGTTCAAATAACTGAAAACGATAATTCAATTAATGCGAAAATTTGTTTTGAATCAGCTTATTGCGAAGCACAAAAAGTCCACTTACCTGTCAATCCTAGGTCACAACGCATGACCGCCAGATAGGTAACCATCCGGCTTCGTATTTAGTTAGCCTAAACCGAGTATCGTACTTTTATCAATTCAGGTTTGGCGGGAATACGCTTGTTAATTCTTACCCCCGTTAGAACCAACCCCGCGCTCCTCTACTTAAAAATTTCGATGAAAATAGTTTTTCTAAAAACAAACCGTTAGGGAAAATATTCAGGCATTTATAAATAGTTACTTGTCAGTTAAATATCTTAGGTATAAGTACTACAAATTGAGGGAAATATAGATGATGTTGACTAGTAGGTATAAATTGCATTTTCAGTTGGCTATCAAAGTTATCGAAATTATTTTGTACTAAACATTCGCAAAGCAATTTAAAAAATAAATTTATATATATAAAATAAGCTTCATTGTTGTAGTAAAACAACTTAATAAGACTTTTATAAAATCCGCAATGCCTATTTCTACCGAGTGAATTTACCTACTTGAAGAAATACGCTTCCGCAGTGGGTTTATTCTGTCTTGGCAAGAATATTTGGAAAATAAATTTATTAATCTCTAATAACTGTAGGTACATCCTACAGGCAGACGCGTTCATACGTAATCTACTACAATTATCTGAAACATAGCCGTGTCTTGAAATACATATCTAGTCATACCTATATTCTCTTGTCTAATAAATTTTGGTAAGTAATACAAAATACTTACCAATGTCACTACACTAGCAAAAACCAAGGTTTTATTTAAAGTCATTATTAAATTTATTAATTCACTAAGTACTTAGAGATTCAATTATTGCACTATTAAAATAGGGCGTCAAGTTAACATCTTTTGTAGGAGTTATAACAAGTCTAGCAGCATCTCAAGTTTTAGACGCACCTCTACAAAATTCAAGATAAAACTATAGAGTGTCGTCCCAATAATTCGGATATATTTTATCAGGTTTGATGTAATCTCACGGCTTATCTGTCTTCAGGAATGACTTTCTCTGTTGTCAGAAAATCAATTTCGCAATGGACATTTACCTGTATATCTACGAATGTTGTAAATTTACAAGTTTAGGTATTGTATGATTAAAAAAAAAAGTTTGGAATCTACATTTTATTTATAAGCCGCTCTATTATCCTCGCATCTTTGGATCCCGTAGGTATCACTACATCCAAGTTCTTAGAAAATCAAGAACTGAGCAAACTTTATGTTATTATTTTTTCAACACACTTGCTCGTAAAGTGAGCCTTATTCTATTGAATTTAGAACTATAAACTGGGCTATAAGTCACGCGTGCATAATATATTATGCCCTAGTGCATAATATAATGAATCCTACAAAGTTGAATTGTACCTTAGTGCAAATTACATGCGAGCAAACAGAGCATATTTTATTGATCCGGGTTATACATTAAATATATGAGCGCGCGCGTCCAGGCGCCGCCGCGGCCAGCGGACAGGCGGCGCGCGTGCAGTAGCAGCGGCTGCACTGCGCCTCCAAGCAACAATAGCGTGTATACAGGGACGCGCAGCTGCTAACAGCTGCTTCAAATAAATTTTATGACCACGTATGTCTGTTTTTTACTCACAAGTGTGTTGAAAAACGTCGTATGTAACTCGTGAGCGTTGCTAATAGTACATAATATACTATTATTAATATCTTTTCAAAATAGTTTCATTCTCATCAATACTTCGCTGCATTCGATAGAACCACCAAGGAAAGATCTTTGCCCATTCGTTCTATTGGCCTCCTCGACGGTTTTCTGGAACGCATCCACTGCTCCCTCGGCGTCCAGTAAATGTTTTCATCGAAGTTTTTCTTTTGTTTTCGGAAATAAATAAAAATCGCAAGGTACGAAGTCGGGGCTGTATGGCGAGTGACCCAGCAATTCCAAGTCTGACGTCGCCTAATAGTCGGTCGTTCGTGAGGCGCTGTGCGAGGAGGTGTTCTCATGGTGAATGAGGATCCTACAGCGAGATCGTTTTTCGCGAACTTTTTCCATTTCAAGTGGCAAACAATTGTTAGTATACCACTCTTCAGTATCGGTCTTTTGATCTTCTAAAACAATTTTCGCATAATGATCGGTCCTTCTAAAGAATGAGGCCACCATCTTTTTACCTACACTTCAACCTCTCAAGTTCGTAGAAGATTTTGTGTAATTGAATCATACCTATGGGAATGGATGAAAAAAATAACAGCCTAATAACTCTCCCTAAGCGCTATACTATCAAATACAAATCTATATTCTTCGAATTCGACATAAGATGATAACAAACAACATAATGTCTAATATAATATGGGCCTATTATAAAGAGTTGTGATAATGATGATGAAGGGTTTTTTTTGTTTCTAAGAGCTTATCTTGAAAACTACTCAGTAGTCAAGTTAAAAAACTATCTTAGGGTGTAATCACACCAATCGATCGATTGTAGAATGGGTTAGTCGACGTCGATCGACGCCGACACTCGATTGATTGGTGTAGTAAAACCCTAGGACAACTCTAGAATAAGACTATACACTATATTTTATCCAGAAATTCCTACTACTGAGGTGGAACTAAATATTGCTTCTAAATTTTTATGCGAACCAAAACTCGAGTCGGATGCGCTATAGGCCGGCAAAACATCATCTTACATTACATGCAAAATCGCCTTCAATAATAAAAAACAGTTTTCTGTTCTTCTTCCAGGAGGCAAGGCAGTGTGATTCATAATATGTTGTAAAGAACTAAGCTGAACAAGTCATAATAGCAAAGTAATCATGTACTTTTTTCATTTAAAGGTGTGTATGGAATTTTTCAAATGAAATGAAACCGTGTATTCACATATAAGAAAAAATTTATTAATATAAAATGCAATAATGCTAAATATCGCAAGTCCCCATCGGGGTCCACAAAACATAACTACATACCATCAATTCACGTGTCGGGAGCAAATTTTCGGGTGCTTAACGGAAGGCTACCCTAGCGAGATAATTTTAGTGTCCAAAATTCACCAACGAGATGCTTGTCGAGCGTTTTAGAATCCAATTGCTATCGGGTAAGAATTCTACATTAAGCACCCTCGCACACGCAGACAAAGAAGACAATCAAATGGCGATCATACAAACGTTTAACATGGAACATAAATTAACCAGCCACAACCCATAATCATTTCCAATTCATTTTAGAAAACACTTCGACCATATTTGAATATAGGTAAGTCAACAACTGTTTTATTTTAATTTAATGACAGAATAATGAATTTAAGGGAATACAAATCATCAAGAGATTAACAGATTGCACCAAAGTGTTTTCTAATACGCCATTTTCGTTTATTTCTTAGTCTACGTTTTTCACAGTTTCCATTAGTTTTAACATTAAGGTTCACCATACGACTATTACAATACATGCAGTAGGTATATTTATATACAGTTGGCCTGTTGAGATAGCCCATAAAAATCATCGATATTCTTAATGACTAAAATAAAGCTCTAAAGTCTATTCTATATGTTTGCCAGTTTTCTCAATATTGAATGACAATCGATTTTAACTTTATAGGTTTAACGACCTAGGAATACCAACCGCTAGATGGCGCTTATACACATTTCTGTGTTACGTGACTAGTAAAACAAAAACCCCTCGTAAGGTAGAAAACGATTATTAATTTGTGATTTTAGTATTAGTTCAATTTAGACAAAAACAGTTTTTGTTTGTCTATGATTTAATGTATTTACGGGATTCTTACCACGATTTTCGATTTTATTTTCGCGCGTCCGATATTTCGATGCTGTTACAAGCACCATGATCGCGGACTTTCATAGTGCTTGTAACAGCATCGAAATATCGGACGCGCGAAAATAAAATCGAAAATCGTGGTAAGAATCCCGTAAATACATTAAATCATAGTGAAAATAACCGCGATAGTTTAAAACAAGTTTTTGTTTGACTGGTCACGCTTGATAACTAGCAAAATCTTTTTGGTTTTTTTTTTCAAATTCCTTATCCATTCCACACATTGCATTACGAAAGGCCTGTAAATTACAGCGCGTAATATGAAAACATCAAAATTACTATGATTATAAACAATAAAGCCTAAGTAATTGAACAATTCGAAAGCGTATCCCTACACAAATTTCATTATCAAACGACAAATTACAACAAGAACAAAGCCTTGAAAAGGCGTTTGTATATTTTTTTTTAATATTTCAAATAACCTATCAGATGACATGTTATTTTTTATTTATTTTAATAAGTATTCAAAAGAGTTTGCTTTAAAAAGCCCAAGGTTTTATTATAAATTTAAACTCACCTAAATTTTGCTTATGTTTAGCGAGCCTTTTGTAAAAACTGGCACTCTACAATAATAAGCAAAATGTGACGAATTGTACCTTGACTGGATTCGATGTTGTTTGAAACTTTAAAAATCAATTAAAAAAGTATTCTCTAATTTGTGTCAATCTGCTATCCCTGAATCGTAGAATGGGTCATTACTCCTAAAAAGAGACCATCTGGCAACAATATATTGAAAATTAATCGTATCTACTTATTATGTTAAGGTCAAAATGACAAAGTCACTCAAAATTATCCGAAGCTCTAGGTCAGGCTCAATTACCTAATAGTTCATTTTTTCATTACACTCAGGCTTGTATCGTGTAATTTCACCCAGATTTTAACTCCACTTAAATATAGATTTTTTGACAGTTCTCTATGCAGAATTGACAGAGAATCTATACTCAAGCCATGAGCATCAATCAGAAAGCTTTCTTGATACCCTCTTAAGACGTCGTTACTTATATTGCCTTAGTAGCAATTAAATAGGGTTACCAGAAAAATGCAGCTTTCTAAAACCATTTTCTGCTGTTACCAGCAAATCCTTACAAAACTTCTAGCTATCGGGTATTTAAAGTGAATCTTATAAAATTGCCTTACATGGATCTAGTAAAAATGGATCCAAGGATTCAGAAAGAGGCATTCAAATTAAGACACTTATTATGAGGTATTTTAGTTACAGCAAACTTCACTATCATTCGAGGAACGATAAATTTATTTAGGACTGGGCCATTTTTTCTTTTATGTAGGTACCAGATCCTCTAGTGTGGACAAATTATTTTATCTAAAGCTGCAGCCTTACTATATTTGTTCTAGCAATTCCATGGCCTGGTAAAGACATACGTAGACTGACCATGTCAGGTCAGCTTGTATGGTATTGAAAAACTAGCAATACTTTATCAACAGCATAGCAGATTCACACGAATATACTGTTTACTTTAATTAACATTACATATATGTATACTATAATATGGTTGGTATAATTTTGGCAGCATAAATTGGGCCCTCGCTGATTACTTATATTATTGTATTTTCTCAGTATCAATTTACAAGAAGTTTGTTCGAAATATGTTAAGTTAAAATCGAGTTTGTGATGATAAATTTTTAATTGTCATTTGAGTTCCCACCTAACTTTATGGCGACAGTAATAAATAGAAATAATCAATAAAAAAGAAAAAAGAAAAGATTTTGAAAACATTAGCATCATTTAATATAAATAAGTCAATGATTCAAGTAACGTGTTAAAGGAGTTTAAGGGAAGAAATAGTAAACTCTTTTCTACAAAAGCATAATGGCAACGGAATTGAAAAAGCATTGTGGAATGTTGTAAAAGTTGAGTGACTTTAAACTAATAAGATTGCAAGCTCATAACTTCTAAATATACACTTATTAGGTAATAATAAAACAGAGTGCTGTAAAAAAAACTATCTAGCATCATTTAAATGGAAAAGTATATTGTAAATATAATTTAATATAGCTGTTTAACTAAACAAATCTAAACATATAATGTTAAAAAAATTGTAAAAAATTAAGGCACCTAAGTAATGTGGGACTTTGGTTTTCTTAGTGGTTTAATTCTTTTCCTCGAACACAATTGATTTTGTACTAAATTATATTTAAAGAGAAATGGAAAAGTGTGGTCGAGAGTACCCAAAAACAGGTAACATAAAGTTAATACAGAGTAAAAAAACAATACGAACACCTGACTTCGATAGACAAGAAATATTTCTTAAATTTCGAACAGCTTCTACCTAATCACTTGACATAGATGTCGCTTTAAAAAATCTAAGGTTTCTCTTATCTATTTCCTAGCGAGCCCTATCAACAGTCAGGTACTTTAATATACATAACCTAAAAATATTTGAATGTAGTTACTGAAAAAGTGCAAGCATTACGATTAAACCAGTTAAACGAATTTGTATGGAAAGTGAAGTGATATATACCCAGGTTATCTTATGTAGTTTAATCAGACCATTGTTGTGAGAAGACTTTGTTTTCATGACTGCGTTCGCGGGGAACTCAAGTTCCAAAAGGTTAGATATGATAACCAACAAGCACATATCCTTAGCAGCGGTGCACACAAAAAGCCTTTGGATCAGATTATTTTCATCCATTCCATTGGAAGTAAATGAATGACTAATCAACCAATCAGAGCCGTCTATATTCGACCAATCAAAACTTTTTCAGTTTTATACTTGACCACTTAATAGGATATGTGTTCGCTGTAATGAACCTATCTAATGGTTGATTCTTTAATACACAGCCGCGACTTTTATATGTAAATTTTACTATAATTAAATGTATAATTTTTTAATTATACCTAGCCAGTTACACATCCATTAAACTCACATACATATGTTATATATAATTAATTTTTTTTATCTACTCGACTATTTTATATGCATTTACTAGTCTTTGTGCATAATATTATTTTAGGTACCGCTAACACACCTACCATTTTGCTTAACAGCACGTTAATTTTCGGTTTACACACACATACTCACACAATGTAATATTTTTCTATCAATTATTAACTAGGTATTTATTATTTATGTCACTATAGATTGATTAAATGAATCACATTTTTTTTCATTACTTATCATTAGTATTTTTTATACTATTTTCATACATTCATACAACAACTACACATCGCTTAAAACATTGAAAGTGATAAAGCTACATTTTAAATAAGCGCGTTTTTAGTGAATAAAATTAAACATTTGTTATATGGTATTTTTAAGCTAACAACTATTTTAAATAACTTATCGATACTGCGGTATCTTACGTATCTTTACGTGTTCATATAAATAAAACTGTATGGTAGTAATAATAAGACATAAGACAATTTGTCGAGTACAGTCGAGAATAACTAGCCAAATAACTACCTAAAAGAATTGAGAGATCTTAAATTGGTCAACTGTACCAAAATCATCATGATAATTCCCCAAATTATATGTTGTAATAACTATAATTGCAACCAAGGTTCCTGTACAGATATATGTAGGTTTTATAATTAGAATATTTAGGAACAATCTTTGGTGTTAACATGAAGAGTTGAGTAAATCGCCTTAGAGTACATATCATTTTTGTTATTACTTTTTGAAAATAAACTACACTTTTAAACTAATCTTATTCATTGTAGGAAGATTTATAAGTATCACAGCCGGACTGTTATAACCAGTTCTCTAGGCAATCAATATTAAACGTGATCTAAAAATGTTCATAGCAAAGTTTAAAATTAATCATACCTCTTCAAGGCGATCGGATAATAAAACTACTTATAATTTATTTATCAATAAACATATTTAATATTGACTGTTCACAGAACTTAAAAATCTGTTACTGATTTACTGTCTAAAATATACTCATGTAAAACGTTACACCCTTTATTTTAGTTTTAAATTTTAATCAAAAATTACGAATCAACCAAAGATTAACACTAAGGTACGAATTGTTGTGTTATAATTTATTTATATTAATATACTTTATTTTTATCTTAAAATATATAAATGAATATATATTTAGTGTATTATGGATATAGAAAACTGTCACCTACAATGAGTGATCATTATTGTTAAATTTGTAAACTGAAAGTTCTTAGGCCGGCGCCAGACTTAGCTTCACATGTTTGATTACTATGTGTGGCACTTTGGATATGTGTTCAAAGTTTAAACAAAAATTGCGGTGTCGGCCTTTTTCTACACATCAAAGCATATTTGTACACAGCAGACACTTTTTGTAATAATATTTCAAAGTCTTGATAGGACATTCTACAAAAATTGCTAAAGTAGGTAACCCGCATGTCTTGGCATAATTTCTTCAAGCATTTTTTTTATGGAAGCTCAGAGTAAAAATAATTACCTTAAAAATATTTCATTAGTACTTATTAAAAAAATGCTGTCTACGAAATCGTCGTCCATCTTCTTTGATGTCTACCAGCATACTGTGGAGAAAAGAGTTTGCGAAGCAAGTCTGGCAGTTACGTCAATATGTGCTCAAATGTTTTGCAAAGTCATGAAAGATATGTGAAAATCTTTGAAGCTATGTCTGGCGCCCGGGTTACACAAAGTGTTGTGCTTTTGGCAGTGTAGTGTTAAAAATTACGAATCAACAAAAGATTAACACTAAGGTACGAATTGTTGTTGTGTTATAATTTATTTATATTAATATAGTTTATTTTTTATCTTATAATATATAAAATATATAAATGAATATATCCTTAGTGTATTATGGATATAGAAAACTGTCACCTACAATGAATGATCATTCTTGTTAAATTTGTAAACGGAAAGTTCTTACACAACCTGTTGTGCTTTTGGCAGTGCAGTGTTATTATGGATTATGTCCCTTGGTTTGGAAAAACATGATTTATTGGAGTGCTTTTGATTCCTCTTTGCGCTAATGATACAAATATATTTTCCTTCCCGGGAGCTGGTACAGTTTGTTTACAATTCGGGAAGACTATGACAGCGCAACGCTCGCTCCCGGTCTCGTACAAATACAGTACAAACAGTTGACACATATACACACGTACATAACTATATATTTTTGTACACGCTTATATTTATTATTATTTTTTGTTTTTTTTTTCCGTAATGGTTTACTATGATTTCAATATATCAAAATAAAGTGAAGCGACGTTTTCTAAAAAAGTACAATTTGTCATAGTAAAATGTACAAACATGTAAATGCTTATACTTCTTGACACTTTCCTGATGCGATTTTATAACATATATGTGATGCTGTAATCTTAAAAAAAATATATAATATGTCAACAGCTCTTACTTAAGATAGATCAAAACATTGATCAGAACACCAAAATTATGAAAAGAAGATATCAAATAACAACATTTCCTTTTTCAATAATGCGTCATTTTTAACTAAAAAAGCAATAAAAAGTTATCAAAACTTACATTGATTAATTTACTGATTAAACTGATAGATGTATTAACATTTACCGTAACTTGTGAAGTACGGTTTAAATAAAAAAAATCAACATAGAAATTGTGTTAGTCTACAATCAGGCAAATAGATGGATATAGTGAGCGTTATAATTACTCTGTAGTTACATTGAAACAGCACCCTGGTAAACGCCCAAGGAAGCTGAGAAGCTCAATATTTCTCTTAACTGTTAATAGTGAATTGTGACCGACAAGTAATGTAGTAGGTACTTTACTTAACAGCTCACAGTTCAATATGGTTAGATTCTAAACATTATTAAATATATTAAATATCAATGTACATATTTTATGAGACAGGTACGCTTATGGTGTTATATTTTTTATACTATAGACAATTTAAACAAAAATACTGGCACATACAAATAATAAGTATAAAATATACATTATTTATGAAAAATAATATAAAAAAATAACATCAAGATCAAGAAACTCAAAGTTACAAATAGACATCCTGGCACGTGCCGTGCCGGTATACCGACAGCCGCGGGACCAGAAATAACTTGTATAATAGTCAAAAGTAAACGACCACATCTTTGCACAATCGGCCTATAATTACAAAAAAAAACTTAGATTACTTAAATTTATATATTTCACCTCCCTGTAGGCTAGATATCTGAAAAATATTGATTTTCATGTGTAGATCTAAATGCTTTATGTGCAAAAACATGATACCACATTCATACTGAAAACTAATACATAACACTCACGCAATGACACATAATAAAGAAGTATAGGTTTCACGCGATATTCTTTCAATTATAATACGCTAGAGACCACCGTAGGAATGAAATAGTAAGAAATACCTTTACAAAACTTATCATATACAGTACATAATTTCAAAAAACGCTTAATTAACATAAACACTGTAAACGTAATATAAAATCTATAAATCGAGGCGTCACACGCAAAACAAATAAATAACTTCGATCTCTCAATAATACCAATCTCTCGGAGTGGCCCACAACAGAACAGGACCACTCCTCTCACGCACACCTTCTGTGGTCAATAAATGCAGCGCTGACGTTTGTGGTGTGACCGCGACGAGGCATAGACTAACTCAGGTAACGACACGCACGCTGCGGCGTTTCTTGGCGCGCGACGGCGCTCCGTGCTTCATGTGACAAAACAGCGCTTTGTACAACGAAGTAGACCTCCGTGCAACGAAGCAACGCTCCGTGCGCCCGCGCCGCGCTCAACCGCACGTATCTTCATGGCACAACACTGCGCGCGCGACCGCTTTGCGACCGGCGACATAAAAAAACCTCTTTGTACACAAAGCTTAAAACATTTACACAACAAACAACGGCGGATATAAATCGTTTCTTACTGCAACAAAGAACCGTATCGATACGGGGCCGAAATAATAAAGTTCAAAGGACAGTTGGGGTATCTTTGGCTTGTTCCAGTTTGTGTTTTTGGCGCTAGTGTCGGCTTTTGTTGTTTGGCCGAGGCGCGCTGGGCGCGGGCTACGCGTGGCGCTTGGCGTGCAGCGCGAGGTGGTCGGAGCGCGAGAAGCAGCGGTCGCAGTAGCGGCAGCGGAACGGCTTGGCGCCCGTGTGCTTGCGGTAGTGCCGCGTCAGCTCGTCCGACCGCGCGAACCGCCACTCGCACCCTTCCCACGAACACTTGTACGGCTTCTCACCTGAAATGCGAGGTTGGATCTGTTTACTTACATTTCAAAGAAGAATAACTATTTTGTTTCATGATACACATTTACCTACACATTAATAGAAATTTCTTAAAAACACAATTAGTTAAATCGTAGAATAATACATAAGTTCTACGAGATAATCGGTGTATCAAAACGTTTTGCATAAAGGATTTTTGTGTATTATTTTTTAAGACACAAGAACTGCCTATGTCAGTAACATCAAAGGCTCTAATATGTGTGGATTTCGTAGTCCTTTACATGTGAATTACTAAGGGAAAATACGATTAGCCTTTGGCAACACTGCTCAGCTTTTTGTAACGGAGTTAAGAATTACCGATATGGTTTAATATTCACAAATTAAAATACTATTATAAACCCATTTATCCTTTAAAACCATCCCATCTAAATAAAATCCTAATACCAACTTTGTTCGTAAATATAATAATTAAAGAACCGTAGCTTCGTTCAACAATCTCAATTACGTTTTACCAAAGACCGGTCTATAGTTATACATTAATCCTTTACTAGAAAGCAGGAAACATAAGCCACAATAATGTGCTTTATGCCGAACTGGGACCTTTGTGCGATGTAATAACTGTCAAAGGTGTCGGTGGGCGTTATAATCTGTGGTCGCCATAGTAACACTCGATATCCTTACGTCAAACGTCCACAAAGTTAATAGTTTACTCACTTTGAAGATTCTGAGTACTGCAAGGTTTACCTTAATAGGAGACTTCCATAGTATAA
The DNA here is from genome assembly GCA_944452665.1 of Stenoptilia bipunctidactyla. NCBI lineage: Eukaryota > Metazoa > Arthropoda > Insecta > Lepidoptera > Pterophoridae > Stenoptilia > Stenoptilia bipunctidactyla. The sequence goes on along the minus strand of OX101721.1, from coordinate 43,251,416 downwards.
CATCCTTTTATAACATTACTAGCTTTATCCCGCAACTTCGTATGCGCTTAACTACCCTTCTTGTGGAAATTTCAGAAACTATACAACCAGACACCCACTGAAAGAACCTTTATACCAAGTATCACACCCATGCACTCAAGGAATAAGTTTTTTCATACAAACTAAAAATATTTCCCGTGCCCGTGGGAATTTTGGGAATTTTTTTCGTAGCACAACCAGTCAATCTTTGATGAACCTTCATGCCAATCATGCCAAGTATCACATCCGTACACTCAAGGAATAAGATTTTTTATACAAACTAAAAAGTCCAACCCCTTCCCGTGGGAATTTCAGGAATTCCTTCCATAATACAAACAGACACATATTGAGGAACCTTTATATCCAGTATCACATCCGTGCACTCAAGGGATGGGATTTTTTTTCATACAACTCTAAAACATCATATATTTCCCGTTCCCGTGGGAATTTCGGAAATTCCTTTCATAACACAACCAGACACACATTGAAAAACCTTTACACCAAGTTTCACATTGGTGCACTCAAGGAATAAGATTTTTCATACAAACTAAAAAGTCCTATATTTCCCGTTCCCGTGGGAATTTCGGGAATTCCTTCCTTAGTGCACCCCTACACCCCCTAAAGAATGTATGTTCCAAATTTCAGCTCTCTACGCCCAGTAGTTATGGCTGTACGTTGTCTGTCAGTCACTCAGTCAGTGACGGAACAGTTTTATATGTATTGATTATTCAGTAAAAAAAAAACTCAATTTGGTGTGATCCGAGCAGACGACAGTTTTAAAGCCCGTATCAATAAATCGCTCTCAAGTCCAAGAGCGGTCTTATATACCGCTTAACTTAAGACGCGCTTCACAGTTAAGAGCTTTTTATTAAAAGGCGCATATTCTCAAGGAACCGAGATTAATTAGAGCTATCGCTGCAAACAGAACTATTCAAATGTCGATTTAAAATAATTGCTTTGTAATTTATAAAGTTTATTTGGACCTTTAATAAAGATTCGTATGTTCTCATCTTGAAGTCACTTTGTCATAAAGTTCCTAATTTATTATCACTGTTAGGAAACAAATAGATGTTTTGGTGATAATTACATTATTATTAACAAATTTACTTCACAAGTTTTGCACTCCAAACACCGAATTAAAGTCGAGCTTTTTCTAAGTGGCGGTATCGTTCTTTTGCGACAAAGCCGTATTAATACACATGTTACTGTAATATTTTTATACCATGTAATTTTAGAGTAAAATAAAGAGTTTAATCATTCGAAAAGGACGATAAGTCTCTCTTATTGCTCGAGACATCGGGTCTGATAAAGCTGGATAATCAGGTTTTAGAACCGAATGCAGGTCTTCGAATAAAGTTTTAGATGATACAGCAGATGCTGACAAAAAGTTGCGAGTTAGGCTATTCGCACACTACCCGGTTCCATGCTGCATGTTCCGTGTTGACGCACCTACGCGCATACTTGCGGGAATGCCTATCTGCATCATCTTGCGGGTTTTTACGCACTCTCGCACGCACTTTCGTCGTAGCGTTTTTTGTATTCACATCTGCCCTAATTCATTTCACTTAATCTCTTCCAAAAACACCCAGGCCAGGGGGTACATATTTCTCCACTTGGGCGCAAGACCTGCATGAATGGCATGTATGCATTTTCTGTGCTTCGGACTCAGCGTATTTTTTACATAAACGGAAATACTTAGAGGAAGCGTCCGAATAAGTATTCACGCGCTGCGAGCACAGCGATTTATTCGACAGGGACCTAGCATGACCAAATTTATTATTATAATGTTAAGTAAAGCAATACAAACCTGTATGTGTCCTTTTATGTGCTTTGAGATGCGAGCTTTTCGTGTAGACCTTATCGCAAGCTGGGAACTCGCAGCGGTGCACGCGCCGGCGCGGGTCCGCGACGTGCGTGTGTGTGTGTGTGTGGATGCGTGCGTGCTGCCGACGCACCGGAGCCGGGCTTGGCGGCTCGTCTGGGAATAAAAAAACAAACTTACTAAGGTCTGTATTATAACAGATTGGTAGGCTTAGGTTCGCTGATAATTCTTCATAGGAAACTGTCAATAGATCGTACGTAAGTAGGTACACTTTAAGGTAAGTAACTTTTCAAAATACCAGCATAACTATGTAGCTCCAAAAGAAAGATTCAATATTTCAGCAAAAGTTTTTGAGTAACCGGATTTTGTCTCGTTTTATAGTATACCATGACATCAGTAACACCGAACGTCGAGTTAAAATGTGTATTATTATTAAATACGTACTTGTAAAACTTGTAACTCCTTACTGGGCTGGCCGGCTTATCAGCACACACGATTAGGTGAGAATTAGATCAAATTTTGTAAACTAGTGGTGAGTATAGGAATTTTCTTTAATTTAATTTTGTTATCATAAATGTACTAAATACTTAACTAGTTAAGCAATTTTGTTCATTTTACGACTCAAAGGTAAAAGTATACTTTAAAACAAGAGTTATGTAAAAGGGGTAATACATGGAAAATACCTTAATACATGGATGATAAAAGTCCTTTACTTGAAGACTGTTATTTTTATGTTAGATGCTTTTGAATATTATGCCACTTCTTCTTACCAGATCGACTAAATGGTGTGGTGGGATTGAACTCAATCTAATTTGTACGAGTAAATATATTGATATTTTTTAACCCTAAGAAATCAAACATATTTTGACTTTAATGATAAATTTGACCTATACATTCCAGTTGTAACTCTAGCATACTGGAAGGGATTTAGTAAATATCACACAGAGAAATATATGTGCCAACCTGAAACGTTGACTAGACATATAGACCGTGAACAAATATTGACATTTAGCATTAGTTTGAAGTGCCGAGTACTATTGCCTTAGGAGGCAAAATCATTCATTACTTAAAACTCCTATTGCTTAGCCAGTCATATGGAGGGCAAGTGGTGTAACTTGCGATATAGTTTTTTTATAGTCGACGCAAAAAGTGCATAACTTTAAGGTTGCAAACTGGACGGCAGCGACAGCAAGAGCGACAGCGGAGCGGGCAGCGACGCGGGGAATCTGGACCATTTTCGACGCCAGCGGGCGCTCGAGCGGTTTGTCGCGGTTTCATACAAACTCAATACTCTCTATCGTGTCGCGGAAATCGCTGCCCGCACCGCTGTCACTGCTCACTGCCGTCCAGTTTGCAGCCTAATATTAGTTACCTGATTAAAAGACGTTTTAACGTTTAAGTCGTACTTACTTTTAAAGATTTAAAGTTGATACACCATGATGGTCACAAGGGACTGAAGCGACTGCAAAGTTTCTATCTGTGTATCTGTCTGCAGAATCGCAGGTACCGAACGAACCGATTTGAGTGCATTTTTTTATTCGATACCTTTTCCGACAGGTTCAGTGGTGAAAATAAAAGAAAGTCGTTTCCAATATTGTAGCTAGTAACAACATGTTTTTTAAGGCCTTTTTATATTTAATACCTTTTTATGGTCATAATTCAGCTAATTTAAGCGCATAAGCACATACCCACCCTACCATCCATTAAAAACTGAAATAATTATCTAAATGGAGCATAAAACTAAAATTCCCATTTGTAAAGTATACGCTGTACATACGAAACCATTTTCTCTAAATCGGTTTAGTAATTACTGTGTGATAAGATTTTTTCCTTAGGAAGACAATAAACCCTAAAGTATATATTGACCTGCCGATAATCGTACATACAGAATATCGAAACAACAGTGTTTTCCAAGTACAGATAAGTTATTGTATTTACGAGAGTCAAAGGAGCCGACCGCGTCGTCTGAAGTGCACAAACAGATATAAGAACATGTTAAATATGGACTCAACGATAAACGCTGCCATTTTTTATCGAAATCCTTACACGGATAATATTTGTTTACTTTTTCATGTGGTTTTGATCAATATTATTTGATTGTTTTTCTTAGCGTTCGAAAGCCCGCTAAATAGCAGTCGATTGAGCTGATGTTGGCATTAATTAAAGGTAGCTAGGATTAATTAAGCGCGGTCCAACAATATCGATATCGGTAAGGGGCTTTTGGTTCGACGAAGGGATTATTCTAACGCAATGATGTAAGCGGTCGCTAGCCAGAGGGATTGAATCTGAATCTGATTGGATTTGACCACCAAACAGGGAAACTCGCATCAGTCGGTCTACATAACAAGCTTACCTAAGCTATTTTTTAGTTAGCATGTGGTTATAGCTGCGAATACAATCATGGCTGAAGAGGAATTGAAATTTCATAATCAACGAATAGAGGGCATTAAAAAAGCCGACTTCACGTCAAAACTTTGGGTGACTTAGAATGTCAACGTAAACATTCTCCGAAATCATGCATATACTTTCAAAAATTTGAAATTTTCAATGAAGTACTCAACCGATTTCGATGAAATTTATATGGGACCAAATTAAGTATCTTCTATCGTATGAAACAAGAATTTCCAAAACCGATTCATAAATTGTCCGAAATATCGTGTAACAAAGACACAAAAAAAACGTACAGACGAATTGAGCACCTCCTCTTTTTCTGGAAGTCGTTTGAAAATTGTGACGTCATTAAGTGGCCATTCGATGGTTTTATGATGAATAAAATATTTTGAATTTAGAATTTAGACTTCTGTTACAAGCTTATAGTAAAGCTAGTATAATTATTATAGATAGACAAGTAAAAAATAAATCTTTGTGTGGTTTAAACGGCGTAACTTATGAAATTGAAAAGATATCATTAATTGCAGAAATTATTAATAATACAGCTATGAAAACGCAAAATTTGTTTTTGTATTTCAAATTCGATTCATTTCAAAACCGCACCCGGCTGCCATTTTAAATGTATGACAAAAATACACTAAAAATGGATTTACATTAAATAAAACACTTTTTAACCGGATTTATCGCGTATATTTACATTTTAAATTTTTCACCAAACCAGTCGCTCGTGACCACGGGGTCTGCAAAGACTCCGAAACGTCGAGTTAAAATTTAAAATGTAAATATACGCGATAAATCCGGTTAAAAAGTGTTTTATTTAATAGTATGAATCGCGAAAACTTAAGACAATATTATGGATTTACATACTGGACTGCCCTTATTTTCATTTGTATTCTCAAATAAACAAATCTTTAACTTCCAAACTCGTACTAGAATCTTACCTTAAAGGAATCTGTGAAACTTTCCATATTATTTAAGTATTCTAGAGAAAAGTTTAAGTTTCACTTAACTACATCGGAATTGATCTGAGTATAGCCGGTAAGTTGTACTTGAAGAGGAATCAAGTCTGTGCCTTTGAGACAACTTGTTCCTTGCAAACTAAAAGATGAAAGCTGCAAATATTTTTAGTTTAGTAAAAGCTAGTTTCTAGTAATAAAATAAATAAATATTTCTGACACTCACACAACATTATCTAGCCCAAATTAAGTTTCTTAAAGAACTTGTGTTATGGATACTAGATAGCTGATATACTTAAGAAATATATAAACATACATATTGTATAAAAACATATTTTTTTTTATAAAATAAACATATATATAAACATTATTATAAAGTAGGCATATTTAGGGATATTTTTGTAAAATGTAATTATAAATTGGTTTAATAGTCATAATAGCTAACGTTCCTTGTTTCTGTATTATGTTTTGTTCTACCATTTACCATCTAACTTACCTACTTACCTTAAGTTTTCTTGTTTATAATTTAGTTATATTTACTTATTGTATTGAGAGATACAAATAAAGATTTATTATTATTATTATTTATTATATAAGCGTCCATGACTTGACGACTAATATCTGTGTTCATCACACAAATATCCGTCGCCGCCGGGATTCGTACCCAGGACCTCTGGCATAGAAGGCAATGTACGTTACCCCTACACCAGGCGGTCGTCAAATTTGCGGTAAGGTTTTTAGACACAAGCTTCGGAACAACTAACGGTAAGTAGCATATTATTTCTGAGCTTCTTGGCAGAATAAAGAAAAAGCGCCGTAACACTCTTGAATTTAATATTTCAGTTTAATTAATACATAGTCGTAGATAACTTGGCAACTTAAGGTGAAATATCGTATAGCTAACTTATACCATACCTACTAATTTTGGTGCCTAAGTCAACTCGGGTGTTCTACAGTAATTCAATCATACAAAAGGACGAAACGCGAGCTATACCTACGCGGCTCGATCTCGGCATGCGGTCAGTCGCGGGTGTCTACATGCCGAAACAATTTTTGATTGAGCTTTACGTTAATATGCGGAACAATCCGCATGCTTTAAAATTTAATATTATAATACATCTTTTCGTGCGTCTCTAAATCTAATTTAATAGTCGCTAATTTATAAGACCGATTTGTTATTCAAACGTAAACTTGGTTTTTTGAACACAAAACGTATTTTTGTTGCACACTTCCTAAATTCACAAAGTATTTCATTTTTTTTATATAAAAAAGTATATTTGCAGTCACTAAACTAAATGGAAGTAAACGCAAAGTAGGCAAATTTAATTTAAATGGTGAAGGCGGGCAGCCCTATCACATGTGAACGGACCGCGGCGCTGTAGGCATTTATTTCAAAAATGCGGCCAAGTTGAATTACTATAGATATCTATACCGCGCATTAAGGTATTGATGTTCTTTAAAATCGATATTTTTTACGACTTTGTTATCAAATACCGTGTTACCGTTATGGATACCAAATAACGGATAAATAAATTTAATAAGAAGCATAAAAAATATCCATTGACTTGAAGATATCTGTGTTTATCAGTCTACCCCACCGGGATTCGAACCGATCATCTTCTGACAAACGTATTATTATTGATTTATTAGATTGTATTGTATTTTAGTTGTAATAACGTATTTTACGACTAAACCGTCAAAACTGACCTCTTGGCTCATCCTCTTCGCTGGGCGGTTCGCTCTTGACGGCGGTGATGGTGAACAGCGGCGGTGATGGCGTCGAAGGTGATGGCGGCGTTACGGACCTCGCCCAGTCCTCCTCGTGCGAGTCCCGGCGACGGCTGCGAGGCTCCTCTCGAAGGTAGCGTTCCATTTCGTAGCATGACTGGAAATAAACAGGATTTTAAGAATTGTACGTCTTCAATTTCCATTTTATACAATAAAAGGTGTTCTTTTTATTAATGTTTTTAAGTTTTTTTTGCATTTAAAATGCTCAATTATTCTTAAATAAATGAAAAATGTGATAAATTAACTGGGATTCACAATTTCTGTAAAGAAATTGATCTCGGGTGGTCTTAGCTGCAAAGCTTATACCATAAGATGGAGCTACGTTAGCAATATAACGTAAAAACAAAAAATGTGGTAAGTAATATAGAGGCGTAGCGCCAGGCCTAGGTAGCTCATTCGGAAGAGCACTCGTCCGGCAAACGAGAGGTTCCAGGTTCGAATCCTGGTCGGGTAATTTTTATTTATCACATTTTTCATTTATTTAGGTGTTCTTTTTGATACCCATAACTTTGAGGTTTTGTTCCTTACTAAAAATTATACTTTTTGCCAAACAATATGTGGTTCAAAAGTAACTACTTTCGAAGATATCATCAATCTTAATATAATGAGTTCATAAATTATCACCCTTGTAAAATCTCTTAAACATTCATTCAATAGACGCGTATCACTGAAGCCATACAAAAAACAACAAAAACATTTTAAACGTTGGGGAACGTTGCATACTATGTCCAACACAAAACGTTGCGAACTCTACCTGAGCATAGCGATAAAAAAGTGCCACGTTGTCATGTTCGCATAAAGCAGATTTACACAAAATATTTTGAATTAATTGAATTATTTTGTATGAAAAATAAAAATTAAAAAAAAACAATTCCGAGTCATCCACACTGTTACAAACGGTGGTTGCAAACAAGTAGACAAACAAGAACACAAGCCAAGGTTAGCTAAGCCACGCCCCAAATCGTCAGTGCGCTTTGATCTCTCGCGTTGGCAACATCTTCGCGATGGCAGTTTTGTATGCAATTGAGGATAAAGGTTGAAACGCAGGCTCAAAAGCTACAAAACTCGAGTCATTTATAGTTATAGTTATAAAGTAAAATATACAATAACAAGCGTACACACTGTCCTAAACACAGACATACATCTACATGGATAACGCAATTGCATGTTCTTTGGGTGTCCGAACCCCGACCAAGCGTCAAGGTTGGTCGCCTCTAGATTTAATCCGCGTGTATGTATGTCTGTTAGAAAATCGAGTCCACAATATCAATGTCGTCGCATCGGTGTCTCTGAATCTTTTTGTATTTCCCAGTAATAAATATCAGCTGTGACGTCACAATAGGTCTTAAAAAGTCGGCACTTGGTTCCAATACAAATTGTGGCACTTGCGTTGTCTATGTAGATATATGTCTGTGTTTCTAAATACGCCGTTTACAACCCGCCGAGGTCACCTTGATTTGAAGTTTTGTTTCCAACAGTCTAGCTAGGGTCTGACTCGGAATTGGTTGTCAACAACTTAACCTTGGTTGGAAACATTGGTTTTTAACGTGTTTTCAACAGTCTGGCTGGGGCTTAATAAGTCTACTGATCACGAAGGTGAGTAGGAAGGGCTTTATTTATTTATTTTCCGGGGCCCGGGTGCTGTAGATAGACCCATGGAATAGTTGAGTTATACTGCAGAGTATTTCACTAAGTTTAAATCGTGAAAGCCAGAGACCTTGTCCGAAGCAAGCTTGCTTTTAAATCTGCTTTTAGTTTCACCGTTATTAGCCTATACATTTTCTTGATAAATAGGAAATATATTAGGAATACATAATTAGTTACTATAATTAAGATAAAAGGTTGCATCATTTGGCTTGTCATATAAACATTCAGGTAAAATAAATATTACACGTTAGATCCAAAATCACAAATGGTTTAAATTTTAAAACCATAATCTAATAGAAAAAAGATCACTAAAACAAAAATTTTGGGAAAGGAATAAAAAAACAAGGAAAGTTATACTCTATATCTCCGCTTGGTATAATTAACCGTCTTATTGTTTCAGAAAACCCGCAAAACAAAAACAGATTAAAACAAAGCACAAAAGAAATTCATTCACGACCGAGATTTAAAAAAAAAAGCCTATTCAAACTTAGAACTAAGGACAATGGATTATTTGTTCTTAACTTAAACCCTTGCGTAGGCGCGCTTTTCTTTTTAAAGTTCAATGTCCCTATCAAGGTTACTACGCTGCTTACTACTACCACAGTAGATATATCTATAGTAATTCAACACGGCCGCATCTTTGAAATAAATGCCTACTGCGCCGCGGTCCGTTCATATGCGGTAAGGCTGCCCGCCTTCAGCGTTTAAATTACATTTGCCTTCTTTGTGTTTACGAAAAGATGTATTATTAAATTTTAAAGTATAAACAATGCGCATATTAACAAAAAGCTCAATAAACAATTGTTTCGGTATGCACACACTCGCGACTGGCCGCATGCCGACATCGAGCCGCGTAGGTATACCTCTCGTTTCGTCCGTCTGTTCTGTATGAAGTTGAACAACTGTAGATAACTATACTGTGCTACTACCTACCACTCGATAGGAACGAACCGTATTAGTTACCGAGAACTGTAACAAAAGCACAGCCTTAGCTGACTCGGTGTTACGTACACTAGTACGCAGTAGTTCTAGGCACTTAGTATTTATCAAGTGATTGCTATTAAATATCATGGGATTCAGTCAATTTACATAACATAACGTCATCGTACATAAAATTTAAAGTTACTGAATCGGGCCCTAGATTTCTGTATGTATTTAAGTTTCCGACTTTCCCATACTAACCGATCTAAATGTCCCATGCGGTATAAGACACCTCACCACAGTGTTTAAATATTCTACTCGGTTGCCTGGAAGAGATCGCTCATGAGTGATAAGGCCGTCTAAATTGTGTTGAATCCAGTTTTCATACATACATACACAACTTCACGCCTGTATCCCTAATGGGGTAGGCAGAACACCAGAGGCTCTAAAAACCATCTGATGTCACGTTTGACAAATTTTGAGGTATTATTATGATGGAGAGAGACTATAGCAGTGACAGGGGGTCAGCTTGTCGCCCGCAAAATCGCCAATAAATTATCCGTCCCGTAACTGACTTTTACAGTTTGCCCGGGAAGAGAAGCAGCTGGCACATTCTATGTTTTTCTTTCGCTCCCAGTCCAGCATGGAAGCATTCCAGTTTTCCTTCTGTATAAAATATTTTAATATGTTTGTATCCCGTTGATTCTTGCAATAAAGTGTATTTGTATTGTACTGTATAAAGGTAAACTATATAGATTTGTAAAATTTTCAAAAAGTTTATTCGACACTTTAAATTTAAGCCCAATGTGAACAACCTCCTTTATTTCAGTTCGATGTCCCTTTCAAGGTTACTACGTTACTACCACTCGCTACTCGTAGAAGCGACCGTTTTAATTGCCAAGAACTCGGGCAGAAGCGGAACAACCCACGCAAAGGTATTTATCGTCTTTCTTGCATATTTATAATAGCGAATACTGTATAGGAATAACCTTTCGTTTCTTAAGAGTTTCCGTTTATTATTATTTCAAACGGAGTCCAATAGCTTTCATGTTGTAATTTGTTATTAGTAATTAGTAAAAAATAAAGAAATATACCAATCGACGAAGCCTAGTTCAAATAAGTGTTTGTCTTCTTGGATGTGATTTAAGTAAATTTATCACATGAAAAAGCTTTTTTCAACATTTGGCTTCATGATTTCTATAAGTATATATATTTTGCTCGTCACAGATTATGTCAAACGACACAGGAAGCTGAGTGAAATAGCAAGAGGAATGACTGAAATTCAGTCGGGCGAACTAACATAGAATTTGCTAACTTAGTATCCTATTTCATGTGGAATATAAACAAATCCATGACATGGTTTTGCTTTGCTAAGGTATTCAAGGTAATACTGATACTGGTGATGAGTCTTTGAGACGATTATGTAATACTTGATGGCCTCGGTAGTGCAGCGGGTAAATAGGTGTGAGTTCGGGTTCAGTTTCCGATGCGTGATGTTTGTAGCATTGTATACTTTTCATGGTAGGTATATGTTTTTCTAAGTATTTGAGAATGTATTGTATTGTATACATTTCCATGCCCTCATATTTATTTTTATATAGATGTGCTTGGTTTGGGGCTAGATTTAGTTCTTACTAGAGAAACTCCTAATTCGTATGTCTTCATAACGCAAGCTAAAACCTTATTGTGACGCGTAATTTTGATCCCGCAATTCTTGATAAAATTCTTGATACATTTCTTGATAAAATACTATAACTTTCCCTTAGATTTAGCAAACAGAATTGCAAAAAGATTTTTTCTTATACGACTGAAAGATGTCAAGATTAGTACGTGCAAACTAGCAATTTCTTCAGTTTTATTATATTAATAAAAATATTAAACTTAAAAGGCTAACCACATAAAATTATTCCAGTAAATTACTACAGCTATTGCGAGGGTGTGAAATAAACTGTGAAAAGCAAATAAGTAATTAATTTTGAGCCGATAAATGCTATTTTCCGAAGCTCGGAGCACTCATTACCGGCCCCTTCGTTCAACGGGTTTAATATCGACCTCATTGGTCAACTGAGGCCGTTCGAAAGCTATCCCGCGGGAAGAGGTGACCATGTCATTTATTTTATTATTTTTGATCCATCAAATCATCCCGCTTACATAAAAAAAAAAAAACTATTGTCTTAGTTGAAATATAAGTTTGGGGTAAAAAATGATAAGATACAACTTGCCTTGGTTACACTGATATCTAGAAAAACTTTATTTTTATAAATAAAAAGAAAAATAAACGTTAACTTAGTATAAATATTTTAAATATCAGTATTACCTTTTCATATAGCATCATTTTTACTCATACAATTATTGCATCAAATACAAATAATAAATAATAATAAAGCTACCCTTGAGTCATATAACTTGTTATATGACTATAACATACTACAGTTAAATTATATTAGCTAAAAAAATAAATTTAGAATCAATAAATTAAACCAAATAATTTACAAATCAGTCTTAACTTGGAACGAGCTAAAATCAAAAGAAAAATATGTTTTCTGATTAAAAGTAATGTGTATTAAAATGAAACCCCAACATTATTTTGATAAAAAACATCAGTCGAAGTTGCAGGCAACAACTAGTACTTAATAATAAAAAGTTGTTAAAATAACTAAATATATATTTATTAATTTTTTCAACCGACTTCCAAAAGAAGGAAGCTCTCAATTCATATGTATGTTTTTAATACTTTTTTATATCTTTGAGACACGAAAATTTGGTCAGCTATAAATCGACGTTGATGTTTAGTGTTTCATATGATAGAGGGTACTTTAGAGTTAGTCCCATATAAATTTAATAGAAATCGATTAAATACTTTTAAACGGAGTACTACTAGTAAACGGAGAATATAATAAGTTGCAGACCTTATACTTCAGCCAAAGTTTTGACAAGGATTTAAAAATGTTAGTGAAGTCGGTTTTTTATTGATTATCTATAAATCAATTTTGATACCTGTGTGAATGATATTGCTAGATTGGAACTTAGTTTTTCCAAGCAACTTCCTAGTAGAGGTGTGACTAATATTTTGATATCATTTATACGTAGCAGCTACACGGCAGAAATGTTATATTAGGGAGTACGAACATTTCTTTATCATGTTACTCAATAGGAGTCAAGTAACAGTGAGCGACGTTGCATGCAGTCATCGTGTTCTTTCTTATGACGTGTGGCTCCGCCCGCGCGTCTCGCGTTTTGGCAAAATGCGACGTTGCCATACTTAATAATCACTCCGAGATTCTTGCGACGCGCTTTCGTGTTTTGTATGGAAAGTTCGTGGATAAACAGAACGACAGTAAGCAATCGATATCGATTAAATAAAAATTGTAAAAAAATGCAATAGTTTTAGGTATGATATGCACATCAAAGCGCGCGATATTCATTATTTTATAATATCATAGAATGAATAAATTACATTTTACGAACTAGATCAGAAACTCGCACTGTTACTTGACTGTTACCCAGTAGCAGTTAGAACACCATGATATTGATAAAGCGTTATATTAGTTAACAGGCATATGAAAATTCGATCCTAATATAACATCAATTCTTCCTAGCGTGACTACGCCGATGAGTACTTGATATAATGCATACCTAGTCTATTTTTTCCATCATTTCGATCGTTTCAAATTATGGTGTTTGCAAGTGGTGCATTCTCCAGGCAAGTTTTAATATAGTAGTCATTGAATTGCGTGACATTTTTTTTGCTATCGAGAGCTTTTTCCATGACATAAAGTCATCTTTCATTAATCACCTCTGATGGAAGCTTAGATAAGGCAGGCTGGCAATATATTTATTTTATTTAATTATTACTTTCTTGAATCCAATGTCAAACAGATTTCTTCATAAAATATTTCAACGGGATGAGTTGACCAATGCAAAATGTATGTTTGGTTAACTCATGTAACTTCGAGCGGCCTCAGTAGACCACCGAGCCAATATTTGACGCTGCAGGGTAATGCAATATTGGATATAGGGCAATGGCAGGCCAATATTGGTTTCATTCTGTAGTTAACTAATTTCATTACTGACCACTCAGAGCACGCCACGCTGCGGCCGCTTCGGTTTTACATTTTATTTTTAAATTAATATATGTAGTACCTGACGTCTATTTTTAGCCTTATGTTAAAGTTTGTGTAATGAATAGACTTTCTGAAAGAAAACCACAAAGTTGTTTTCTTTTTTTTTTATTTGGCATTAATATAGGATTAATAAATTATAATATATTATATTAAATAACATAAGTTGATGTGAACGAGCGACGACCACTTTGGCGATGGGATAAACCTAGGTCACGTTGCCTCAGACGTCAATGGTTGCAGGTACGAGTCCCGCACGAAAAAAAAAAATGTTCCGGATCTGGGCGTTTATCTATTATCTATTTATTATCTATTTTATCTATATATATGTTTTTTATATTCTAGGTTTACGCTATATGGTATCTCATAACACAAGCTTTGCTTACTTTAAGGCCATGTAGTTGGTGTGATTGTCTGGGGATTTTAATTTTTTATGGAAGAACTATAAGTCGAAATAAAAACGGTTTTTCTAGTCGAATAGTACTTTTTCAATCACCCTGTACTTTAAAATCCGTACGGCGTACAACTTTAGGTGGTAAATGAAAGGCCCTTACTTTACTTTCCTAACCAAACCAGTAGAATTGACTGATACTTAATAATAGGTTATTTAATAATAGGTTTGTTATTTAAGGTCTTACTAACGCACAGAAGGGCTGAGACTAGTCTCTGCCACTATTCACTCAACTTTTGCCCTTAGGTCAAAATCAAAGCACTTCCTTATTCAATATTTAGGGGTTTCTACAAAGGGGTTACTGCTTCGACAACCCTAAACGTCTACTGTATTGTATAGTCATATACAGGTTCTGGTGCCGCCAGGGACACGTGCCCAGAGCACCGTGTCGAAGTCGATCAATCAGTTCCATCGAACCTTCTACAAAGACTTCCCTATCGTGCCCTTATGTCCCGGTTTTATCCCGTGTATAGAAGGGAATTGATTTCATAGCGGACTATCAACAGCAACGTTTACTAAAGTGCCTAAATAATGTGTCTCGAAAGTGAATACAATTTGAGGAATAAAGATGGCTCATGTAAACCTAGACCATATTTTAGTTTTGTGGAAGAACACGATAGTAAGTTTTGTCTCTTAGAAAACCCTCATGCTATATAAAGCAAGCCAAAAAATTTTACGACAAATAAACCCGTTTTGACCCCAACTGACCTGATCAAAGTTACGGTTTAACGTTTTAGACTGACCGTATTTTTTAAAAGTCTATTCGGATCTATAATCTTTTTGTTCTGAGTTATTCAATTGAAGACCACTTTGGCGATGGGGTAACACTGTCTGCCTCAGACGCCAGTGGTCGCGGGTTCGATTCCCGCATGGAGCAAGAAAAAAAAAGTTCCGTCTATATATTATGTATTTATATTCTACGTTGCCCCCTAGTTCGCTACATGGTATCCCACTGCATGCTGTCTTCCCATATAAGTGTGGTGGCGCTAGAATTGTATCACAAATTGTGATTGGATTAATGGGATTGGATTCCCATATCACAGGCTCGATTAGTTTGGGGCACGTAGTTGGTGTGATTGTCTTAGGATTTAATTTATTATTTATTAACTTATTTCATTTCAAATCACATTAACAAAAGCTTGTTAAAAATACGTAAAGCTTGAAATTTGATTCAAATGTGCTTTGTGCTTGTTAAGCATATAGCGGGTATGGAGGTTTGTGAGATTTGGCTTTGGATAAAAGATTATTTAGAGTTTATTTTTTTACATTATATAATTAAGGTTGAAATTCCACTTCTCAGCGACCCATTTACATTAAAACGAATATTAAGTGATGCGAGTAATAAATACCCTTTGTACAGTCGAATACAGCGGGCGTCCGTACGGTCTTACATATTTCAATCAAAGTAATTTCTCAGTAGAGACTAATTAAATTAATGACTTCCTATTGTTTCCACTTAAGCCGATCGCTGGAGAACCACAGACGTCACTCGGTTCACAAATAGTTTATGGCGAATACCAAAGTTATGACAGCGGAGCCATCGCTCGAGACGCTCTAAACATAGTTAATGCCGACGCTGCGTTACGCGTACGAACGCGCATACCGTACGTCCGTATCTTCAAATAGGCACACCTACCCATATATTTATTTTGATATCGTACATAAACAGTAAGAATATAAAAAAATAAATATTAATTATTAGTAAATTTAACCGAAAGTTAAAAATTTATTACGCAACGCATGGTTACGCTAGCGTTGCCAGGTCACGTGCCGCGATTGACATTGTATGCAAAGTATACAGTAACATAGCACTATTTATTTATGAGGAATTTTAGTGAAAAATTAAGTACCTACTTATATTACATAATTGTGATCAGAGTAGAACACAGAGTGCTCTCCTTCAGTATCTAAAATTTGTCGCCAGTCACCCTGTATAACACCTACTAAGAAAGATTCAAACATACAAACTTTCATAACATTTTCCGTACCGTATGCGTCTATCATACGCGGCACTTGGCGCATTCCGAACGTCCGTATCGAACGGGCGTGTGGTACGGACGTTGCAGTTTTGTATGAAACGCGTGTTCGAACGCGTGACGCAGCGTTGGCACTTAGCATTTGTATTTTCTGAACACTTTTCGACTTGACAATACCGTTCTTTAGTAGCCAGTAGTATACAGTAGTAGTAGTATACAGAAGGTATTAGTCAGCTAAGTTCAGTTTCGATAGGGATATGCAAAGGCTTCATTTAGACTGTTTGGCTATCTAAACCATATCTTAGTTGATTCGATTATAGGTACAGTCACGTGTAATAAGATGCATACATGTTCATTGGAATTTCAACCATATCATGACCGAATAATACCTACATCTTATTGCACGCGACTGTACACAAAACCACAACCACAGGGCAAATCTTTAAAAATACTTCACAATTTGAAACTCCTTGTATTTTAAATAAATAAACATAATGTTTACACGCATCTTTCAAATATCAAATTCAAAATACATAGGGTCTTTTTTATGAAGATCAAAACATTTTAGGAGAAGGTTAAGAATGATGCGTGGATTCAATTTACGAAAAAAAAAATATTACGAAAATTTATATTTTACTAACTGACCCGGCAAACTTTGTTTTGCCATATAAATAATAATAAAAAAAAAATAGATGTTGGCCAATCCTCATAGATACCGGATAAGCACAAATAATTTCATCAAAATCGGTCAAGCCGTTTCGGAGGAGTATGGCAACGAAAACTGTGACACGAGAATTTTATACTAGATAATTCTCATAAGTTAAAAACATTTTAGTTTAATCTGTTATTTACGACTAAATATCTAGAAATAAAAGCGTTTTTTCAACTATTTCGACTAAGAAATACGTTAAGGCCCGATTTTTCAATAGTCATAAAAAAATTGTCACTTAAAAGAAATTTAAATTTAATAAAAATAATTATAATTTTTTTTTGCTATAAATTGAATCCACATATTGTTCTTAACCTTCTCTTAAAATGTTTTCATCTTAAAAAAAATACCCTATATACCGACATCAAACTTTTTTGTAAAGTAGGTAGGTACCTATGTAAAATATTATAAAGTACTAGCTGACCCGGCAAACGATGTATTGCCATATAAATAAAAAAAAATAGATGTTGGCCGATTCTCATAGATACCGGATAAGCACAAAAAAATTCATCAAAATCGGTCAAGCCGTTTCGGAGGATTATGGCAACGAAAACTGTGACACGAGAATTTTATACCAGATAATTCTAATAAGTTAAAAACATATTAGTTTAATCTGTTATTTACAACTAAATAACAAGAAATAAAAGCGATTTTTCAACTATTTCGACTAAGAAATACGTTAAGGCCCGATTTTTCAATAGTAATAAAAAATTTGTCACTTAAAAGAAATTTCAATTTCATAAAAATATTTATAATTTTTTTTTGTTATAAATTGAATCCACATATTATTCTTAACCTTCTCTTAAAATGTTTTCATCTTAAACAAAATGACCCTATATACCGACATCAAACTTGTTTGTAAAGTAGGTACCTATGTAATAGTATATTTCATTACGAGTGCGGAAAGCCTGTCATTGCAAAGAGTTCCGACAAATGTCTACACGAGCCGAGGCGCAGCCGAAGGCGAGGGTTGACAGTCGGAACGAGTTGCAATGACGGTTCCGCACGTGTACTGAACGACTATTTTTAATACAGTTGCGAAAAAATTAAGCAATTTTATAAAATATACAAAATGGCGCCAGCCGTGAAAGATTATAAACAGAGATTTTTTTTGTTTTGTTTACCCATTCTGGGTAGGCAAAGGGAACTATGCCCATACAGCCAAGTCTTTACTAGATTTTTTGATTTGTCATGAAATGAAAATTAATTTAATGAGATAAAATGAAATGAAACCTAACCTAACTCATTGCATCAAATCATTTTACCTGATATTGAAACAAATTAGTAGCTTCTTTTCAGAAATATTTGCATGAATCGTAAAAACTTCTATGAATTTTGTTTTAAGTAAAAACTTCGTGGTTGATTTTTTCTTTTTAATGGACATTATTTTGACATTTGGGAAAGAAAACGCACGAGTGCGGAAAAGGTAAAGAAAAAGCACGCGTGTGTAATAGCCCACATCCCGAACGCTAAACGTCCCTGCAATACGCCACTTTTTGAGCAACTGTATTAAAAAATATTATAAAGTACTAGCTGACCCGGCAAACGTTGTTTTGCCATATAAATAAAAAAAAAAAAAAATAGATGTTGGCCGATTCTCATAGATACCGGATAAGCACAAAAAAATTCATCAAAATCGGTCAAGCCGTTTCGGAGGAGTATGGCAACGAAAACTGTGACACGAGAATTTTATACTAGATAATTCTCATAAGTTAAAAACATTTTAGTTTAATCTGTTATTTACGACTAAATAACTAGAAATAAAAGCGTTTTTTCAACTATTTCGACTAAGAAATACGTTAAGGCCCGATTTTTCAATAGTAATAAAAAATTTGTCACTTAAAAGAAATTTCAATTTAATAAAAATATTTATAATTTTTTTTGTTATAAATTTTGAATCCACATATTATTCTTAACCTTCTCTTAAAATGTTTTCATCTTAAACAAAATGACCCTATATACCGACATCAAACTTGTTATAAAATAGAATAAAGTACCTATGTAAAGTATTATAAAGTAGGTATGTCAAATGTTTAAATAAAATTTAAAGGAATCTCATTAAACCCATAACAGCTCTTGGAAGAGACTTCCTTTATTTGATGATGGATATGTGTTCGTGTGTGTGTGTTCGTGTTTCGTGTTTTTACGGTATTTCGTCCGTAATGTAAAAACTAAAAAAAGCTTGTACTAGTTTTGTCATCATTATCATCAGCAGCCTGTAGACGTCCACAGCTGGACATAGGCCCCCAATTTACAAGTTTAGGGTAGTGCAAATCGCTCTCCACATCTTGTAAATATAACTAATAAATGCATGCACTATGCATTCATGTGGTTCTGTAGGGTGGCTAGGATTTCCAAGAAAAGGAGAATTTCTTTTTTTTAACAGATTAGTTTTTAAAATGGTCTCATTAAACGAGACATTAAAATGTTTTTTTTTTTGTAGCGTTATTTGCCGTTTTAATGTTAATAACGAGTGTATAGTATGTTATTTTTCTATAAAATTTCCTGATAAAAAAATATCATGAAAGTTGCAGATTTGTTCACTAAAATATTTAGGTTTGCCATCATTAATGTTTAACTTATGTTATGAGTTCCTACAAACGTTCAAGGAAAATATCGAAAGTCTACGTGTTTTAAATATAAAATATAAATGACTAAACACAATATTTTAAAAAAAGTTGATTTGCAATAATGTTTAATAGGTACAAAAACGCCTTCAATTAAAACTTAGTTTGCTTAATGCTTAAAGCGACTGCTTACAGCACTTCCAATAAATTCGCAATGCATAATTATAGCAGTCATGTTTTTTTTAAATCAAATTCGCACAACAGCTAAAATTTATTTAATGGATTCAATACAAACTTGACTTTGCAAAGTACTTTCATTTTCCAATGTTAACATATTTTAATTAAGCTTATAAATTATTGCATATTTTCTGCTAAAAGGTGTTTCGCATGCAGCTAATTATATTATTGTGGAATACATCTCAGAAAATTAATGTCAATTGACCTGTTCTGAAAATACAGTATGAAGCAAGTAAATTTAATTTTATTGCACTGTTGAGTCGATTTAAACACAATAATAAATATTACTCGACATTTTTTTTAAATGATAATATACTAAAGTCATTATCAAATACAATTACACGATTATTAAAGAAATATTTTGTTTGAAGACGGACAGCCACACTTACAGCTAGGCTTATAAATAAAAAATATGTATAAAAGCAAAATTTATAGTTTGGTTAGTAATATATTAGACTTAAAATAATAACCTACTAAAAATCATTTACTCGTGCTTATCGGTAAATAAAAATAGGAATACCAAAATAGCTACCAATTATATACGGAAGAATAATAGTGAATCTGTGCTTAAAATATGAAATTTGCAGTAATCTATAATATACTTCTCTGTATTTGGCAAAGTTAAAGTGAACCTTGTAAAAATAATCACCTTTTATTATAATTAATAATTGAAATGGACTTGAAAATTGACGCCAATAGGATGGTCACCCTGTTCCCTACATACTCGACCTGGCTTTCACATCACGTCGTCGCTAAGTTTCTCATGTTTTGCCACGATATCCAGAAAAACTGGTCATTGTACTTAAAAACCCTTAGTAATTAAGTAGAAATTCGATTAACACTTGTGCGAGCGCTACGTATGGTTGGTTAGTATCAAGTCCGTTCGTGTTCTGTTTTTTTTTTTGGTTAGACGGAGTTAACTTCTTAAAGAGTTTTTAACTCTTTGAGTAAAAAAAAAGAAACACTGCTTTCATAGAGCACATTGCTCATATGAATTCAAACAAAGAAGTTTCTACTTTATAATAAAAAAAGGTTTTAAGTGTTTTGTGTCTTTTTTACTTAGTCAAATATAAGTATAAAAAAGTGAATAGATGTTCAACATTGGAAGATTGAATCAGCGATACCTTTTGAATAATTAATGAGATTTAATAAAGGTTCTTGCTATGCCCGTGTAGCTATAAGAGATATACTGTGATATAATTATACAGATACAGATCCCTGGGACGGGTCAATAAGGTGCCTTTACTAGGGTTGACAACTATACTGTTTTTCACTACATTATACTGTTTACTGTTCAACAAACGTATTTATAAAATAAAAAAATACTGTTTCCAGCATAAAAGCTAAGAACCATATATGTTATACTTTAATTAATGATTTCAGCAAGAAGCTCTAAAAATATGTGTTTAAAACATTAAATAAATTGAACAATGTTTATTTTTCCAAAATACTATTTGATATTCTTTTCAGACTCAAATAAACCTAATTTATTTCTAGAAAAAAAGTTGGCAGCCCTAACCTTGACTGTGTCTCTAAAAAGGTGCTCACTGTGTCAGTATAATGATTTTTGGATGTCCGTTTAGAAACTGTCGTAAAACTGGCTGTGCGCCGTGGCTTGACTCCGCGATTGTTTAAAATTATCAGAGATGTTAAGTCCTAATTTTAGTGTGTTATATCGACTATGCTCTTCTGGTATGCAAAATTTCAGCTCAATTCATCAAGCCATGGCAACGTTAAACATTCACTAACATCTATAGATCGGCGCTCACAAACTTTAGTGTTTGAAATAGTACGAAGTAAAGAAGTACAGTTAACGCTTTTCAATATTATTTTCCTTTGATATTTCTTACAAAACCAGACAAAATTTAACACAAAAACAGTGTTCAAGACAACGAGAAGCCACTTTAGGTGCTGCAAGCGATCCCGTTGACTACAAAGGGAGTAAAAACACAATTGACAGGCGACAAATCGATTTCTCGATTGTCTTAACATGAAAGAAGGCGTCCCACGGAGTGTTCTCGAAAGTTCCAGTCACCAATAAACAAACGAAGGAAAATAAAAGGTTTTATATTTATAGTTAAACTGTTTAAAGAATGAAATTGCTCGTGTGGCACTTAGTGGCACTTAGTTTTCTGTTAAATAAACTTTATTAAAAAGAAAAGTGCTTAGTTTAAGTTCTAGGTAACTAACGAAATCACCAAAAAGTGAAAAGACACACAATTCACAAAAGAAAACAATATGTTTTTGTACCTATTATAGTATTCTAAATTTGAAAAGGCTGGCATTTCTCCGTAAATTCTCAAAACCTCAAAACTTTAAGCTAAAAGTCGTCGATTAAGATTTGTTCCTATTGCCTTATTTAAGTGTTCCTGTAATATCTAGAAAATCGTCTAATTGAAAAATAAACATTCACGTGTACGAGGTTAGGTTATTTATTCAGTGTCATTCAGTTGACAAAGCACTATAGTATCTACTAGTATACAGGTTGTAAAAATGTGCGCTGTAACGACAGGAAACGAGCACAATCAGTGGTGTAATTCCATAAAATGTTGTTAATACTAACGAGCAAGCTTGTTTAATAGATACTATACTATTACTAGACTTATATAAAGTCTCCATATTCCAATTCTAGGTTTTTTCCCTAGGTTTGATCCCG
The DNA here is from genome assembly GCA_944452665.1 of Stenoptilia bipunctidactyla. Taxonomy (NCBI): domain Eukaryota; kingdom Metazoa; phylum Arthropoda; class Insecta; order Lepidoptera; family Pterophoridae; genus Stenoptilia; species Stenoptilia bipunctidactyla. The sequence continues at coordinate 43,229,156 of OX101721.1, read as the reverse complement.
CGTTTGATCTGATGGTAAATGAAAATTAAGTCAAAAGATGATATGCACACAGGATCAGGAAAGCACTGGTACTTCTTTTTTAAATAAAGTATAGATGGGACGTTTGTTTCCATGAAACCTGATGTTAGGTGAACATGAAGACTAAGGTGGTACAAGTGCATCCACGAGAAACCTATTCACTCGACGTTTAAACGTACTAGGACTATATTGGTCAGGGAAAATAGACGCAGGCAGTTCATTCCAAACCTTGGAGACGCGTATCAAAAAGGAACTGTCAAAGTGCTTAGTTCGACTTTTCGGAATATCTACCACATACGGTTGGAAGTTGTGTCTGCGTCTAGTAGCCCGATGGTAAAAGGGTGAGGGTTCAATTTGTTCAAACAGAGCACTTGCGCACTCAACAAAATGTATCCTGTAGTATACTTTTAAACAAGCAACCTTACGACGATGCTCTAGGGTCTGCAGTTTTTTGGGTGTAAGGTCGACGTTGTTTATTAGTTTACGGGCTCTTCGATGAAAGTCCAGCGCGTCTACTTGATATTTGGTACACCGGCGGAATCTTTGCTTTCGCCAATCGTGGTATAGATACTCCATGACCTTAAATGTTACAGTGTCATGTAGTATTTTATATAGGTTAAACTTCAGATACTCAGTTCTTTTTGGAAGTAATAACAGGATTTCAGACATCATTTAATAACCTAAGAATTCAACATTATGCTTGAATATTAAGTTTTAAACCGACTTTCTATACATACGTGGGTGGTCTGAAAAGTTTCCAACCTAACAATGATACAAGATTTTTTTTCTTAATTTTTTTTATTTATTTTTCTACATAGTCTCCTTGTAAGTCTACACACTTCTCCCAGCGATGCTCCCATCTCTGTAACCCGTCCAAATAGTACTCGGCGTTTTTCTCTGCAAAATAATTGTTCACAAAGGTGATTGCCTCCTCATTTGACGAAAATCTTTGTCCTCCGAGCGCAGTTTTTAGATGAGGGAACAAAAAGAAGTCGCTTGGGGCCAGATCTGGTGAGTAAGGCGGATGGTCAAGCAGTTCAAACCGTAACTCGTGGATTTTTGCCATGGCAACCGCTGAGGTGTGAGACGGCGCGTTGTCTTGGTGAAACAGGATTTTCTTTTTCTGCAAATGTGGCCGTTTTTCCGCAATTTGTGCCTTCAGCTCGTCAAGTAATGATGCGTAGTATGCTCCTGTAATGGTTTTTCCTTTTTGAAGATAATCGATTAAGATAACTCCATGACTATCCCAAAAAACAGTCGCCATCACTTTCCCAGCCGAAAAAACAGTTTTTGCTTTTTTTGGAGCTGGTTCCCCCCTTGCAGTCCACTGTTTTGACTGTAGTTTTGTTTCGGGCGTATAATGGTGTATCCAAGTTTCATCTACAGTAATTAATCGGCGCCAAAACTCGGATTTATTGCGCCTAAACTGCGCCAACAGAGCCTTGGAAATGTTCATTCGAACACGTTTTTGTTCTAACGTGAGCAAACGCGGCACCCAACGCGCGGACAGCTTTCTCATGTCTAAATCTTGTTTTAATATGTGACAAACACGTTCTTTGGACATTTTCATAACCTCTGCTATCTCTCTCACTTTAATTCGGCGGTCGTCTAACACCATTTCGTGAACTTTAGCAATGTTATCGTCAGTAGTTGCAGTTTTTGGACGTCCCGAACGTTCATCGTCTCCCAAGCTCTTACGGCCACGTTTAAATTCAGCTGCCCAAAATTTCACTGTGGTAAATGATGGTGCAGAGTCCCCATACACAGAGTCCAACTCATTTTTGATTTGCGTAGGCGTATTGCCTTTCAAAAACAAATATTTAATAACAGCTCGATACTCAATTTTTTCCATTTTCACAAAAACACTCACATGTACTCACTCAAACGACTGTCAACTAAAAACTGCGCGTCCAAAATGGCCGAAACTTTGGTGAGTAACCTGTCAAAAGATGCACAACTACATTCACTAGCTTTTGTTGACGAGTGGCGCCATCTTTGCGTTAAGGTCGGAAACTTTTCAGACCACCCTGGTACATACATAACTTCACGCCAGTATCTTTTATGGGGTAGGCAGAACACCCGACGTTATAAAACCATCTGATGTCACGCTTGACAAATTCTAGGCATTATAATGGTAGACTATTGCAGTGGCCTATCGCCCACAAACAACTGACTTTTACAGTATCTATGCCCGGGAAGAGAAGCAGCTGGCATACTCTATGTTTTTCCTTTGCTCCCAGTCCTATATGAACTATAACTACTACTGAATATGTCACAGGATTTTTAAACTTATTTTATTCAATACATAAGTTTTTTAATTTGTTTATCTCTTTTCCTTAATGAAGCTTCTGACCTACAAAGCCCGCTGCTTGTGCAGTGAAACAGGTCAAATTAACAGCTAATTTCGAAACGTTCGATAATTTGACTGTGCGTTGAAGTTACAGAAAGAAAATGCTTTATAGCGGTTTACAAAATAAGCATATAAAGTAGTAGCTGTGTGTAGAAATAATTATTTTCAACAGTTACTAAAGAAGTTTGTGTTACAACCCAAACCCAGGACTTTTTTCACTGTAGGCCAACACACGTCGAGGTCGTGTATTTAAAACTAGACTTTATTGTGTTATAATAAAGTTGTGGCTTAGCCTTGTCTAATGGAATACTAAACAATGAAATAGTTGCATAATCCTTAAACTTAACCCGAAGTAGGAAATATTAATAAGACTAAACTAGAAATAGACGATTACAGATATTAGCTGCATATTAAATTTATCACGAAATTATTATTCAGTAGAAGCCTATTCCCATCTTGGTATCTTTAGGGCTTTCCTATATTAAAACTAATGCAAAGCTCAAGAATATTTTAGTTTGTTACAGTCTTGAGGAAGATTCAAGTTCGCAGATAAATGGATTTCTCTCCGCGACTGAATTTCGGATTACGATATCACGATGTATGTTCAAAAGTGTAGAAGTACCTACGATGTTCGAAGTTCGAAAGTTTATCTAGTCTATGGAATTCCGATTCAGCTGCTGGCAGGAAATAAATAAAAATAATCCGCAAAGTCCTGTGACATTTGAAGACCCACCTTAAAATACAAGACAAGTACAATAAACGTGGGAATATTAGGATGAAAAGTTATACTGTACGCAATTCCAGGTCAATCCGTCGAGACGAGAAAGGGCTCGTGAGCAATTGCGTTTGTATAAGTGTTAAGATGGAAATAAGACTGTAAGACCAGGCCTGGCTCACTCCGCGCGGTACATCCGCTATTTACCTACAGCGAAGCGCTCCGCCGGCGGCTTTCGAATGGGTCGTGTGTCACGCGCGCGCCCGTCGTCGGAACGTTGTAGATACCTACCTACCTAATAGCACTCACAGTAATTCTATGATCGAGGTCGCAAATAGTATTTAAAAATGGACATAAAAAGAAACAAATATTCAATTAGATTATGTTTAGATTTGATGATGTTCAATTTAGCAAACAAAACATAGGCAGTATTACTAATTATTCGTCGTAACTTTTTTTTCATTTTGTACTTTAGGTGAGTTGAAACAATATTTTTTACAAAGGTAGAATAACAGTAATACCTACATCGGTAGATACTTAATTAAAAATAAGGAGATTACTTATTCTTCACTAGGCAGCAACCCTAACAGCGTAAGAAAAGATAAGAGGCATGCGATAGAAAGAGACAAAACTTCTAGGTATATAAATATGCAGGTACGTAATGCTGTGCGAGCTGAATTCCACCGTATCGCGTCGTAGCAAGACTCGAATTTATTTAGATCTTCTTGTGGAGTAATTCTTCTGTACCAACTATTACTTATTCTGTGGTAAGACTGCTTTAAAAAGAAACTGCTACAAAAATACGCTTTACATGTTTAGTTTAGTAGTCTCTTAATTGACAAAAACATACCTGTGTCAGGTTTTTTTTACCTCCGCATCTTATAAGAAGGAATGTCTATCTTTTTGTATCAGCAACATTATCACAAGTCCTTGTAAATATAATTATGGCTATGAGTCTCTCCCCTGGGTGACGAGGAGGTTTTAGGCAGTAAACTACCAGGCTAGCCTAGTACTGGTTAGTGGATGGCTGGAACTACAAACTTGGGTATAAATAACCTGAATAAAATGATTATTATTTGGCATCGCAAGAGCTCCACACCTTTTGCAGAGCGGTAAGGACCCGACAGTCTGACCATTCGGTCGGGGATCAGGGCAAGAGACAGAAACCGGCCAACGCTTCGGGTAGTACCCAGCTAAACCGCTTTTTGCATGCGTGCTGGAAGCCAACCACCGCCAAATCCCAGCCACGGTACAGATATCTACAGTAATTCAACTTCATACAAACGGACGAAACGTGAGCTATACCTACACGGCTCGATCTCGGCATGCGGCCAGTCGCGAGTGTCTGCATGCCGATACAATTGTTGATTGAGCTTTACGTTAATATGCGGATTGATTATACTTTAAAATTTAATAATACATCTTTTCGTACGCCTCAGTCGAGGCGCAAGTATTTTCCGGTCGCTAATTTATAAAACCGATTTGTTATTCATACGTAAACATGGTTTTTGACACAAAACGTATTTTTGTTGAACACTTCCTATTCAATTCACAAAGTATTTTATTCTTTTATACAAAAAATGTATATTTGCAGTCACAAAACTAAATGGAAGTAAACACATAGTAGGCAAATGTAATTTAAAGGCAGGCAGCCCTATCACATGTCAACGGACCGCGGCGCTGCTGTAGGCATTTCATATTTCGTATTTCATTTTATAGATGCGGCCGAGTTGAATTACTATAGAATATCTATACCGTGTCCCAGCCTTTCATGATTTCTGACCAGTGTGGCTGGGGTGTGATTATTATTATTATCAAAACAGATTTGAATTTGGTTTGCACGTGTCTACAAGAAGTTCTCGGGTTAACTATATGTATACTAATATAACATAAAGATACGTTACCTACAAGCAGAGTTACAACGGTTTTTTAAATATCCATTAGACAATATTTCAACAGCAAAGACAACAATAACTTAAATCTTGCACACGAGTGGAGCCGCGTACAAAAGCTCGTTTCAAAATGTAATCCTAAATTGCAAAATACATTGGCTTCTGCATCCGATCATGCTTACGCATTGTTTTTTGTGTCCATCATTTATTCATTATTCGCGGGAGGAACCTGTTTTTGTTATTAAATCCTACATTATTATCTTGTGGAATTTCGGAAGATTGATTAACTTGTTCTTTTATTTCTGTGTGTTTTTAATAAAACAAAATGTATACAATAACGTTCTTTGTATCAACGAAGAAATGAACGAAGCATGTAAAATAAAACTTATTTTGTTAAAATCAACTCTACCCTAAGCGGGCTCCGTTAGTACGTCAACAGGTTGAGAACAGGCCACGAACACGCTTTATAATGAACAAAAACGACCTTAATTACCAACACGGTAAAGTTTCAATTTGATCACACAATAAATATAGCTCGCGTTTCGTGCATGACAGCATTATGCGTAGCACCCCCTATAACAGGTTTCCAATTTTAGACATTATGTCTCCCTTTCTAGCTAAACCAACGCAATAGAATAAGAAAGAGAGGGAAAATAGGTGCCTTGTTTTTACACTGGGTAAAAATAAGGGAAGGTTTTTTGAGGACAATTGAGAACGACGTATTCTGGCTTTTAAAATTGTATCTATAGAAAGTTCCTGTAATAATTAGGTCGTATGGGTCGTCAAGTAAGGGATCCTCAGAAATGGGGACAGCATGTTTACTTTTCACAGTAAAATCATAACGTTTGTTCATAGTGAGTTTGTTCTTTCTTTAATATTAATTTAGTGATTGTGGTAAACACGTTAACAAATAATACTTGCGAATCGGTGCATGTAATTTCATCCTGGAAATAATAATATAGAGATAATAAAATGTATATTTTAGATTAAAAAATCTGCGTTGTATCTGTAAGACAAGCTTTTGACTAAACTAGCAGTTTCTTGCGATTTAAACCGCATTGCTTTTGATTCCGTGAAAATAGCTTGAAACTTTTTTTTTTTATTTAGACTATTGAATGTAAAAAGAATTAAAGATTCAGGTAGTATAGCGCAAACAAATTCTTCAGCTTCATTTTATTTTAGAACAGATAATACATGAAGCTAAAATACCAGTTAAACTTGTAATACTTTGAGTATATATCGGATTGTGTTCCTATAGATAAGTACTTTTTGGTCAAGAAACAGGTTTTTAGTCTCCATTCGCAAAATGGGTTGAAAATCTTACAATATGAGTAAAGTTCTTGAAAGCTCCATTCATGCCGTTCCACTTGCACACTACTGTTTCCCTTTGGATATATACCAATAAATTGAACTGTCTGTGTAAGTGGTTCCGACTTATGCTTTCCTAGTACGAATGTACATACACAGGGGATAACTTCGAGCAAGTACCAGGGTACCAGAACTTGTCAAATTAACGTGCGCTGTTGCATCTAAAGGTAAGCGTCCACAGGTCTGTATAGTAAGCATCGTACGTATCGCATCAAACGGATTGTACAATTCTTTGTATAGAGTCATACAATTGCGTCCACTGATCCGCACCCTCTTCTAGAATATGTTTTTGCATTTTCTCCTCTTCTGCTTACAAAAAAGCAATAAAGACTTTTTTGAAAAAGTTTTTGACGACCGGCTGGTGTAGAGGTAACATAAATTGCCTTCTATGCCACAGCTTCTGGGTTCGAATCCCGGCAGCGGCGGATATTAGTGTGATGAACACAGATATTAGACGTCAAGTCATGGATGTTTATATGTTTATTTAAGTTTATTCTAATAAAAAATATGTATTTATTCAATATGTATGTTTATAGATTTCTTAAGTATATCAGTTATCTAGTATCCATAACACAAGTTCTTTAAGAAACTTAATTTGGGCTAGATAATGTTGTGTGAGTGTCAAGAATATTGATTATTATTTATTAAGTCCCGCACGTTCGTTTCATAGTGGAAAATCCGAATGAAGTGGCATCGACAATTCGATTGGTGGTACCTGCGCGTCGGCAAATCCGCTCGCTACCGATAGTGAGGGCGCACTGCGAAAAATGAATTAGTTTGCTGCGATACGTCCGATAATTACGATGCAGACATGTGGACGCTTACCTCAAAGTGGCAATTATAAGTTTCCAACGAGTTCCATGTAGTACGAGAGGTCGGCTACGTTTGATTCTAATCGAGTGAAAATAATGGGTCTGTGAATCATGTATTAAAAACAATTGTAGGGTTTTGAAAAATAGGCTTTAAGTAAATTGATTAAACAACAAATGTATTAGATGGTAAGTGTCGATGAGGTCGAAGTTTATGAAGAAAGATGTTGTTTCCTTGTTATACTTATCAACAAAGAACCTCCGGCACCCTGAAAATTCTGACATCCACCAACCAGCACCGAGCCGGCTTGGTAGATTACGGCCTAAACCTCCTCATCACCCAGGGTAGAGACTTATAGCCCTGCAGTTGGCTCATTACACGGAGTTATGCTCATGATGATGATACTGTGTAAACACGGTTTATCATCATCATCACAACTCCGTGTAATGAGCCCACTGCACCAAGCTGGCCTAGTGCTGGTTGGTGGTTGTCAGATGTTTCAGGGCGCCGTAATGGCTTCTGACAAACCCTAACGACAACTGTATACAAGTATACAGCAGTGGCTTTTAATCAGTACCCACCCAACAGAGGGGAATATTACCATCGCAGTGGTTGTGTTCATGGAATTTTAAATTAAAATATATTTTTAACCGGGCCGAAACTTCGAGTTATAAAATATGAAATATATATCTACGCGGTATAACATATATTTTTTAAATACTGAATTGTGAAAAAGACAATATTATTTGTTTGTTTGTTTATTTATAGCACGAGAGAGGTATAGCCGTGTTTCTATTTTACTTGTTATCAACTTATATCATTGGTAATAAATCTCTTTGTTATCTTCAATGACAAATGAAAGGCGTGAATCAACGATACTCTTATTTTCTATTAAAATAAACATATTTTCTTAAACGTGCCAACGAAAGCACTTTATTTGAGAACAATCGTTTCTTGATACATTATTGTTTATTTAGAACTAGCTGTAGCATCCTGCTCCGCTCAGGGTCCACTTATTAAACTGCAGTTAAAACTCTCTCAGTAATCGTATTTTTTTATTGTATGTATTACGGACTTTTATGTGTTTTTTAATTTAAAATCCCATGAACACAACCACTGCAATGGTGAAATTCCCCTCTGTTGGGTACTGATAAAAGGCCGCTGCTGTGTCACCAGTATTATGAATATTTTACCGTATTTACACAATATCATCATCATCAGCACAACTGCGTGTAATAAGCCCACTGAAGGCTATGAGGCTATCCTCTGGGTGACGAGGAGGTATAGGCCGTAATCCACCAAGCTGGCCCAGTGCTGGTTGGTGGATGGACTTTTTTATAGATAATTTTACGGTCTTTCTATTTGTCATAAATTACATTATTTCATCGCCAGAAGCAGTGTACACAAAACGGTCTCCACATACCTGACTTACAAATATTTCCACCGACTTTGTCGACAAAAAACACGATTACTAGACACATAGTTAACGTATCGCAATATTTAATAGCTTGAGTAAGAAACACACTGCCGCAAACCAAATCCAAATGTTTTCAGAGGTTCCGAGTCTTACGTAACTACAGACAGACATACCTTAATAGCTTTATTTGACCTTTTTTATACTGATCAAATTAAAAGCTAATTCGTATTATTTTAACTAACTTAAAAAAAGCATTACATCATTTTAAAACTAAATTTGATAGATTTAGAAATACTTAACTGCAAAAACTACTGCACCAATTCCATAAAATCTTTCATCATTAAAAAGATATATTATCTAGGAGTAAGCTAAATTTTATCAAGAAATTTCAAAGGAACAGGAGCCACGCGGGCATAACCGCGCACAAAGGCTAGTACGTGATATACTGTTACGAAATGAAACATCATAATTGTCTCTAAACATCCACATAGCTCCATTATTTGATTGAACAGCGCTTCGTCCAAATACAATCCGATCATTCCAGGTCATACATGAATAGGTGGAATCAATACCCGCAGAATTTGGCCGGTTACGGCCTATTTTAGTGGAAATTGTGGAAATCCCGTAGGAATTGATGGAACAAATTATTATTAGCCATAATCGGGATTAACGTGCGATGCCTTTCATGAAAACAATACACGGTAATTAAATATTCAAACTTTATTATGTAAATGGCAACACAAGTGACCGTAAAATGAGTTTAGCTTGGTATAAAGGCCTATATTTCTTGCCACTTCTTCTCAACAGATCGACTTTCCGAAGTGGTGGTAGATTCAGTTCAATTTCTAAATTGTTTGACTTATTTCAAATGTATAAATACGAACTAAAGATTCTTTTGACTTTGACTTTGATAAGTGCGGAGTTTCTTGACATTTCAACTGATCTGTGAAAACCTTTAATTAAATGGCTTTTAGAGAATATAGAATACGATATAAGTAGCCCGGGCATAGTTAAAGAGATTCTGTTTGTTGCTTTATCAATGTAGATACATACTTTAAGTATTTTATTTATTTCTGGACAGTTTTTTACCAGATTTAATCTCGTTTCATTGTTTTTCGATAGTTACTCGATGTTTCAGTGTTTTAGTCTAAGAACTTTGTTGCAGTTAAATAGTAGCCTGTAGTACTCAGGTAATTGTGTTCGCAATTTGCGTTCAATTTAAATTATTTAAATTCAAAGGAGCGCGTTATATTAATGTTACTTAAAATTTTGGGATTTTCAAATTCTTGTAACAGTTAATCTCAGACTTAAAATAATACAATATTTTTGTTTATTATACTTAGAAGAGGTATTTTATAAAAACTTCACTGATTACTACCTACTTTTGATCGGATTAATTTTTAACAAGCAGAACTAATTTTTTAGTTCAATCTAAAAACAGATCTCTTTTGAAGATAATCTTACTTTTCTTTGAATTAATTAGGTATCTTCATAAAGCTACACGAGTCAAAGGTCGCATAATGAAAAGTTATTAAAGGTAAAAGTACAAAGGGACGACATATTAAAGGCGGGTTTAATTTTAAAATCACAAGCTTAGTTTTACAAAAAATAAAAAGTCGTATTTTATTTTAGAGTTACCTACTTATTGTCTGTTTTCCTAAGCCCTTGGTCAACCCTTACGACACCCTTGGGAACGGATGGTTGGAGTTATTCGCAACTACTATACGTATAGTAGTTGCGAATGTACCTACAATGAGTAATATAATATATATTAATTAAAAACCTGAAAGTATAACATTGAGTCTATCAAACATAAATCATAGAAAATGTATGCTAGTTGAAGTAACTAAGAAGTTAAGTAGGTATGTAACTTTTTAGTTTTCTTTGTATTTTCTTTTCGTCTTCCATGTAGCTCTTCAAACAGCCATAGTAATCCATTTATTAGGAACCATGTTTACGTCTTACTCAAGCGAGAGTCGAAAATAACCAAATCGTGAGCGTTCAAAAATCGCTAACGCCGGGAAAAAACGCCGCGTTAAAAAATCGCTCGTGCGGACTAGGGCTAAGTGTGAAAGAAAGGCCCCATAAAAATGTTTAATGTCTCAGTTGACACTTGACACCTTTGCTGACCACTGGCACCAGTATAACACAGTAACATCACAATTGAAAAGACAATACAAAAAAATAAGAATATTTTGTAATTAACCAAGTTTCCGTATTGTAACACCCTTACGGGATTTTTGAATGAGTGCACTACTGTTAAAATACCAAAACATGTTTTTAATCATTTCTTTGTTATTATCGTTACATAAACGTTGGAACATATCCGTGGAGCAACAAAGAGATTTTTTGTATAACAGTTAATGAAACCTTAGAGTGCAGGTCAGCGTTTGTCCGTTCATTGTACAACACGTGCTTCGAGCGGAACCCTCGATTCAGGTGCTAATTACGAAATGAAGAACTTTTCATTTTTCATGTTTGCCTGGTACTTTGCGAGAAACAATAAGTTCTTTCCATTTAAACAATTTGTTTTATTTACTTTTAGAAAGTTTCGTAATAAAAATTTGTTGTTTTTCGTGGTCACGTTAAATCAAGTTACAGAAGGAAAGTTTACCCAAGTATTGCTTATAGATTAGATTATAACGTCGCATGCGCTTGAACGTGAGGCCAAGCTTCGGCCACGTGAAAACTTGAAATGATCTTAAGGGAACATAATATTGGGTTGGGGAAAAAGTTTCTTCGCATTTTTTATGAAAATTCAACATTTAACTAAAGTATGTATATACCATTTTGTTCGATAACCTTTTGCCATCTTGTAGGTAGGGACATGATCCCATTGCTATAAAAATTTTGGGACCTCCCATCAAAATACCGCGACAAGTGGATTTGGCAGTCCTCTTGTGATGTTAACCTAACACTGCCTAAAGAATTCTGAAGAGACCAAAACAGGTGGAAATGTGAAGGTGCAAGGTCAGGACTATACGGCGGATGCATTAAAAACTCTCTTAAATTTGGCTGGGTCGCTATAGATGTGTGAGGTCTAGCGTTATCATGATGAAACGCCACACCCCTTCTGTTGATCAATTCCGGCCGCTTTCTCTCAACTTCTTGTTTTGATCTCATAAGTTGTTCGCAGTAGAGTTCAGAATCGATAGTCCTGCTTGGTGGTTACAGCTCATAATGAATAATGCCCTTCCAATCCCACCACACACACAACATCACCTTATTGCGAGTTAACGCGGGTTTCGCCACAGTCTGTGAAGCCTGACCGGCCTTTGACCACGACCTTTTTCGCACATTCTTGTCGTACGTGATCTACTTTTCATCACCAGTTATTAGCTTCTTCAAAAATGATTCGGTTTCGTTACGCCGTAATAAAGAATCACAAACGAGTACACGGTTCTTTAGGTTTCTTTCAGTGAGCTCGTGAGGTACCCAAATATCGAGCATTTTTGTGTACCCAGTTTTTTCAAATGCGCCAAAACTGTTTTGTGGTCAATTCCCAGTTCTTCTACTGATATGTCGATCTTGTTCTACTTTTTCAAAAATGGCATCCATTTTAACCGTAATAGGGCGACCAGAGCCAGAGACCAGTGCATCTTTGACATCAAAATTTCCGGATTGAAAACGCTTAAACCAAATTTGTGCTACTCTCACAGACACTGCACTAGGTCCATAAACATCGCAAATTTTTTTTGCGGCTTGCGTTGCATTTTAACCTTTTTTGTAGTAAAATTTTAAAATGTATCGAATTTCTTCATTAGATTCACTCATCTTGACAGTACGAAAAACAAATGAAAATCACACATTTTCCTAATTTGAATTTGGAATTATGTTCTTTAAAATTTTAACTTTCAATGATACCAAAACCAGCCAGATACAAATACTATAGCCAAAGAGATTTTATTACAAGTTCATTATTTTATTACTATAATGCGAAAAGACTTTTTCCCCAACCTATTATAACGAGGATGCGTCCCAATGCGTCTTATCCTAGTCGGTATACGATTTACCTGTGTTTATACAAATCTTTTCAGAAGTTAACGCGGGAAAGAATTACTGTCATGTATACGTCCTCACTTATTTTCATGTTTGTTAAAGTTATAATATAACTTGGTCCTATTAAAAGCAATTAAAAGCTTGTATCAATGTTACGTATAAGCGAATTAGTGGTTTTCAAACAGGCGCGACACGAAATCACAACCAAAACATCAACTCCGCAGTTATTCCTCGAATCTGCCAGAAATACGTGTGGTTCACTGTAAATTTGCGAAAAACCAAACAAACAAAAAGCCGGAATTCCCGCCCAAAATGATTAAGTCTGAAATAACCCACATATTTTAACCCATAAGTTCGCGAGACAAAATGGCCGCGTCAGCAAATATCGTATCCTTTTACCAAATAAGACGTATTATTTCGAAACAGGATATATGGGTAGGTAGGTTCATAATATTCCCTCTTAAAATCAATACTACGAACACATCAAAAAAAGTTTGAGATCACTTTTATAATACAACCTTGTTTTTGTCACGTTAGCTTAACGTTTTTTCTTTATTTTATAAGATTCTTCATTTAAAAATCCAATCTTTTAAAAAGAAAAGAATTTAAAATATCATATGTTTTTCTGTATAAAAAGAGATTAAATCCTTGTTTACACTCATTCAGAAATCTGATCAACTTGATTCAAGCGTTTTTTCTGACTTTTCGAAGAAGGAGTTCTTTCGAAAAGATGCCGACGGGATTATCAGAAGTTTTACGAGCAAGAATTGTTACATTGAGGGAAGAAGGAGATTCTACGCGAGCAATAGCACGCAGAGTGGCTTTATCCCAATCCTGTGTCGTGAACACGATACGGAAGTATCGCGGCGTGGATAACCTTGCTGGTCGACCTCGCAGTGGTCGGCCAACTGTTCTTACTGCTGCTCAGAAGCGTTACATCAGATTGCTGACCGCCCGAGACCCAACAATCAATGCCACTAAAATAAAAGCTGAGTTGCGGGCTGCTACTGGACTACAAATTAGCACTCAGACCATCAGGAATTGCTGGTGTAAGCTGGTCAGGGATTGCTGGTTGGATTACGAGCGAGATCCTGGCGAGTACCCCTGAGCTCACAGCAAAGACAGCACCGCAGATTGCAGTGGGTTAGACTCCGCCATAATGAAGAATACGACGAGGAAAGCATTTGGCGGGATTGTATCTTCGTTAACGAGTCCAGAATCATCACTAATCCAGACAACCGACCTATTCGTGTCTGGAGAAGACGTGTGGACGTTGAAAGACAAAGAACTGCCACCGGAACCGTTCGACAAGGCGGTAAATCGGTATCCTTTTGAGGTGGTATAATGATTGGTGCTAGAACGCCGTTGATGCCGTATCGTGGCTCGATGACTGCAGCTTTATTCCTAACTACTGCTATTGATGGAATTGTCAGAATAAACTATGGCCCTCGATTCGTAATGGTTGACGATACTGCACCCGCGCTCGATAGCTCAACGAATCAACGCTGCTCTACGTGAATACAACATTACCAGGTTAGACTGGCCTGCCGGCTCGCCTGACTTTAACCCGATCGAGCTCGCGTGAGATGCTGTCAAGCGAGCTGTTTGGAACCGTCAGCCACCTCCCCAGACAGTGCCAGAGATCAGAAAGGCCGTAATTCAAGAACGGGACAGGTTACCGCAAGAAATGCTGGATAACTTAATTCTCAGCATGATAAGGATTGACGCATGTGTTGGAGCCAGTGGAGGAGTTATATTGTACTAAATAAAAACAATTTCATAATAAATGTTGACAATATTCAGTTAAACCCTCTTTTTCTTTCAATAATTTACTATCCGAAATTGCATTAAGAATTATAAATTCAATTTTGGTTAATAATTTATTCTTTATTTTTTCATAAAGGCTTTTTTCTTAAAAAATGTTACTAAAGCTAATATCCTTTAAAAAGTAAAATTTAAAAATATTCCATCTTTTGCTTGCTAGTGATCTCAAACTTTTTTAATGTGTGTAGGTTGTTCGTAGTATTATTGCTATTTTCCTCCTGATAAACATTTATTTTTACCTTTGTCAAAGTATTGTGTTTTTCCTAACAGTTATTTCTGTACAACATTTGCATAAAAGTAAAATAATACTTAACATCGATGCGATGATTATAACTATCAAACAATTTGCTTCGTATTGCTATCTAAATATGATTTGATATGCACCATTTATCTATTCGTTAAGCGATTTTGGGAAGATATTATGTAATAAAGAAAATCCTACGAAGCAAAACTTACACGGGTGAAACCGCGCGCGGCAGATAAAAACTCATAAATATTCATAAAAAAAAATACTATTCCCAATATAACTTTATTCATCGAAGTATAACAGTTCCAGACCGCTTAATATCTATGCCCTTCGCGCGGCTTCCAACTTTTGCAATAATATTATTGAGGGATAAAAACTTTCACGAAAATTCCAAATATTCGCGCAAGTATCGAGAAGTTTCTTTTGAAACGTAAAATAAATACCATATTTAAGTAGAACCATAATATCTCATGAAAAATTCTTCTATCTAATAACTTTTTAGATTTAAATAATACATAAGAATAAGAGATTCCCATTTTCATATTATATAGTTGTGAGAATAAAAGACAAAGATAATATTTATTTATCAACTGAGTTACTCAAACGACGGCAATTTAAAAATCGAGAATATTAATTCATTTGTTTTCTTTCTTTAGACTTGGTTTACAAAATGACATCAAACCTATTTGCTAAAAAAATCCGCTAAAGGAAGTCGAAGGTCAAATCGAAGTTGCATTTCCTTTTTAATATCCATTATCTATGAGAACGGAAGGGGGTTTGAAATAGGAATATTGCCATCATCATTTGCAATCATGAACAAACAGGCAGTAGACCGGCAGCTTTCAATCGCACGGGAGCGCGGGGCCCATACAGGATACCAGTCGCGGGGGCCGTTATTCCCCAGGACTTAATGAGAAATGAAGCGCCGATTTGCGAGTGCAACTGACATTGTTGTTGGTATTACAGTATGTAGAATATTATGAAAATGAAAGTTCTATTTTAAAAACAAAAAAAAATACATAAAGTACGGTTTTAAGTTTAATTTATTAGTTAACGTTTAGCTTTTGATCTCAATCTCAGAGTCAGTGACTATGAACACGACTATGTTTCAATAAACGCAAAAAAATAACTGAGTTTTCTTAAAAATAAATCATTACGACCATAGTTTATAGATGAAAGTGGTATTAATGGCTTTTGCAATAGGGTCTTCGACATTTCAAATTCGGGTTAAGAAAGTTGCTTTCCTCATCAACCTTATCGTTATTTACAATCAGGGTAAAGTTAATACAAAGTCTGCCGACAAACATGACACATAGATGTTTCATAGGAACGGAATTCATACAAAATAGAACATTCGATTTCCATCAAAATATTAACCTTATCAAAACGACACTGACCTTCAGAAGAAATTCGTATTATTTACTCAAGATTATTCTCGGTAAAGATAAAATAAAAGATATTATAGTCAATCAGTACACCTACACATCGATGTAATCGCGTCTCTCTCCCTCCAACACGAGTGAAATTAGTTATAAAGTAAGCCTGTCCTTGTCACGCTTCGAAGTATGCACTTAAAATAACTGCCAGTTATCAGAAGTCATTGTAACGAGGCACCGATTACGGCGAAAATATTACGCATAGACAATGAAACGTTCGAAACTTCGAAACAAACCATCGAGTTGATTCCATATTTAAAATAAAATAAAAATAACGGCTTTCCGCAGTTGATTGCGAGTTGCTCTCAAAGCGATTAAGAGTAGATCGGAGCATCGCAGGATGATACAAAACAGCACCGAATTATTCGTCTGTGAATGAGTGGCTGAGTGCCCTAATTAGGGTTGCCAACTCTTTTTTCTAGAAATAAAGTATATCTGAGTTTGAAAAGAATATAGTACTATGCAAAAATAAACATTATTCAATTTATTTAATGTTTTAAACACATATTTTTATAGCTTCTTGCACAAATTATTCATTACAGTCAATCATATTTAAATTGTTTTTTTTTTTTTAAATCCCCAGACAATCACACCAACTACATGGCCCCAAAGTAAGCATAGCTTGTGTTATGGGATACCATATAGCGAACTAGGGGGGAACCTAGAATATAAATACATAAATAGATAAACACCCAGACACGGAACATTTTTTTTTTTTCTGGTTCCGTGCGGGGATCGAACCCGCAACCACTGGCGTCTGAGGCAGATAGGTTTACCTCAACGCCATAGTGGTCGTCTCAGCTTTTGTTTTGTTTAGCTTTTTATGCTGAAAACAGTATTTTGTATACTTTATTTTTGTTCAACAGTAAATAGTATAATGTAGCAAAAAACAGTATAATAATGTTAAAAACAGTATGATCGGCAACCCTAGCCTTAATTGATAAAGCTAACATGTTAACGTTCGTGATTCTGATTGTTTACACCGTTTTTTGCTACTCTTTCTGCTGATCCTATTTCTTTTAAAGTGTTGTTTGTATTTATTTTATATCTTTAGTAATAAAATTAAGCTGGATAGTACATAGATGTATAACACGGCAATCGCGGAACGTTATAACGTTAAAAAGACATTTCCATGGAATTTGAACTTGTGCGGGTACAACCTAAAGACTCAAAGTAAGCTTGAATAATCGTAAACTTCTAACTTAGTCTATTTTACAATAAAATAATTAGTAAACATCAATAACATATACCTACATAAATCAATTATTATTTAAAATTTTCTCGGTAATTAACTAAGCCGAACACTAGCCACAATTTCGATGTACCAATTCTAACGAAATAATTGCAATTTCATAAAACAAATAGCAATCCTCACTTCATTTAATTTATGTGGAGAGCGTTAATAATCGAATTTTCAGTTTAATGCCATAATTCGACAGCGTTTGTGTTTATATCAAATAGTGTGCGATTTATTTCAACGTTTCATTGAGCTATTATATCTTATTTTTCGTGCGTGGTAAACCGTATATTGAGGTGTAGGTAATCATATATCTTTATAATAATAACGATCTTTACGATCCCCGTACCATGCTATAATAAGCTATATAGCGTGCTATATATATAGCGTAACTATAATAAGGTTCCAGTGTAAAATAATAAACCAAAATTAAAATTAGTTTAAAAAAAGATCCGTAAGAATTCCTTGATAAAGGGAAAATCTTTTACCATCCTCTATCTAATGACAAAAAAAAAACAAATCCGACTTAAAATTTTCGTGAATATTACGTTCAAAAAATCAAACTCTTCAGCTTTACTACATAAGTATAGCTCGATAACCGATCGTTAAAAAGCCATGAAAAGATAGATTACTAAGGAGGACAAGTAGGTAATAATGAACAAAGTGCACCAGGCCATGATTAAGCAAGGTTAACTTCAGTTAACTTGACCTCCTACATCTCACTAATTCCTACCACAATGCCGTACGTTCCAGTTAATTCTTTGCAATTAGGAATATCATGACGTTTCTGAGACGTTTTTATGATGTTAATTCGACTATGCACGGTCCATTTATAATAGTCAATTATATTTTAATAGCAGATTACGAATGATAAGTGGGTATGAAATTCAATTTTTTTTTTTTTCATAAATTAAAATTTCAAATTTTATTTCTTGCTGTGTAGCCATATACAAAAGATTAAACTTAAATCTTGATCACATTGAAAAGAATCGAAATTTTAATTAATGAAAAATATTTATAAAAAAAAAATTTCATCTGTAATTTAGACCTACTCATCATTCTTAATCTGCTATTAAAACAAAATTTACTATTATAAGAGGACCCTATATGAAACGTCTTTTGAAAACTTTTGATGCGTTTCAAATGGTAGAGCAGAATAGAATGAGTATAGCACCGAGACTTGCCACCGAATTTTCCAAGGTTGGCACCATCACATTCCGTGGAAGGCTGGTTTAGAATAGCTCTGTCGCCCTTGGATAAGCGTGTCGTAGAAGGCGACTAATTCGAGTGTCCCCCGCTTGGTTGTAGGATCCCGTCAGGGGCTAGCGACCACTCTTCATATAAAATCCGCCGCCAAATATAACCGCTCCGACGGTTTTAAGTTCCGGCAATATTTTATGAAGAGCCAGTTCTTTACTAGTCCCGTGTGCTTTCATCGTCGACCTCGTCTTCACTTCACATCAGGTGAGATTAAGGTCAAACGCGAGCTTAATGCTTAATTATAAAAAAGGTGCAAATCTTTCAAGGCTGGAACCACGGATAGTTCCCGTAAAGTTGTCAGTGACCTTGGTCAGTTGGTACATATCGCATCAAGTACTCATTAGCCTACTATTGCAACATAAAAAAGTTAACGCTGTTCATTAGTTATCATCATCATCATAACTCTGTGTAATGAGCCCACTGCAGGGTGACGAGGAGGTTTAGGCCGTAATCCACCAAGCTGACCCAGTGCTGGTTGGTGGATGTCAGATATTTCAGGGTGCCGAAATGGCTTCTGACAAACTCTAATGACTTCTATATACAAGTATACAGCACCCTGGACCGACTGCTTAACGTGCCCTCCGAAGCACGGAAGTCGTCGTGAAAAATGGTCGGCGGTCACCCATCCTAGTACCGGCCGCACCGAGCGCGCTTGACCTGCGAAATCGTTTGATATGCACAGTAACCACGGCGCCACGACGACTTCCATTATTAGGTGTACGAAATCCAACCTACGTCGCACTAATGAGAATATTGTTTCTCTCCCCTGAGCCGACCGCGAGTTGCATACGAAATTTTGTCGTACGTAAATGTATGAATCCAGATCCTACTAATTGACTGTGCAAACTAAATATACTTCAAAAGAGATAATTTTGTCAACTTCATCATATTATGCAAGACTTATATGCATGCTACTACGTTTTATTTTACGGTTATGTGAGCATGAATCAAGAAACTATTACATATATCGCGTCTCGTAAGTGACATTGATAATCGCTTGGATTCTAGAATCATTTATACCGTACAATTAGTTAGTAAATTTGTCTCCCTTTAAAACCCCAAAAAGGTTATTAGTAGCTGATCACGCGGCTTGTAGGTATCACTATCCCGTGGGTGTATGGGGATAGAACTATCTAGTCCACACTTATCACCAAAGATTTGTACAAACTTTCATTCAAACAAACCTCCACGTTTGCAATATTGGTAAGAATTTGAATAGATATATATTGTTATATATGTCTATCAGCTGTAAGAGAATAGCAAAAATTCATAAGTATTTGAAAGTCTAAAAAACAATTTTACTTGGGCGCTTCATGGCCCTGTGCCAGTGAACAAATCTCCAACCGCTCATTATTCCCTTTATTTTCACATGTTTCTATTATATTCAAAGTAAAATCGACGTGAAAGTTAAATTAATAATGCAACTCATGATTTTTCCGCATTTCTACAACCATGACACCACAACACACGCATTCGGTCGAATAACTAATTGAAGCATTTTGACGAATGCATGGTTTAATTTGAATTTATTAAATTAGCCATTGATGTCCAAATTGAATTAATATGAAAACCTAATTAGCACTGCCAAACTCACTTGATGATCGGCAGGCAATACTGCTACCGCAAGCATACCCCGCCCGCAAGCACGTTTCGTAATATCACAGGGATATAATAAGTTAAGAAATCCGCTTAGACGAATATAAAAATATTGTAAAACAGAAGCCTGCGGAAAAGATTGTATAGTATATAATATCTGGCTGTAAGCTGTCATTCAAAAAAATATGATCGAAAAGATCGACTTTTTGAAGTAGCGGCCGATTTAATTCAATTTGTAATAATTAAAGTGATACTTAACTTACTTCTTACGCATGGATATGATTTTGTAAGAATTACCTGCGAAATAAAGAAAATTTTGTTAGTGACTTTGATCTGTTTGGGCTCTGAAATCTCAGAATAGAAAATATTATTATTGGTTTTATATTCAGTGTTTTTTAAATTGGTTATATTAATTACAAGCCACCGCGCGCGGTTTTACCCGCGTAACTTTTGATCACGTGGGAATTTCGGGATAAAATATAGCCTATAACCTTCCTCGAGAGTTGGGCTATCAAATGCAAAAATAATTTTTCAAATCTCACTTGTAGTTTCTGAGATTAGCACGTTCAAACAAACAAACAAACTCTTCAGCTTTATATATTAGTATAGATAATACGCCAAGTAAACAACATTCAGCTGGGGGGATAATTTGATATTATTATTTATTAACATACACTTTTAAAAATGTAATATTGCTATTTCACATATCTTATGCTAATATGATAAACATGAAAGTTTATGAAGATGCATAGATGGATGTTTGTTAGTGAATTTACGCTAAAAGGACTTGAAAGATAAAGTTATATGGAATAACTCCAGTAAGCATGAGTGACGGAGACCACACATTGGAACAAGGGGGTTATCCTAGTAGGTATACAGGGTGTTCCAAGACATCAGGGGGAAGTACCTTAAATTAACACGTAGATAGGGTATTTTGTCAAAAGAAGACTATTTGATTTTTAAATATTAGTAATTCTGCATTTGAAGATTTCCTGAAGATTACTTGGGAATCGAACCGACTTAAAAATGAAAACAAAAACCTCCCGTTTTTATGGAACCAATAGAAAGAATGGACAGAAACTTGTAATTCTTCTTAAGTAACGTAGAATTTTTAAAAAAAGGAACAATGATAAATTAATTATTTTAATCAACTTCAACAGAAACAAGAAACTGCTCAAGCCAAAAAAGTACACGTGAAATTTTAAAATACAGAAGTACATACATACATATCTTCACGCCTTTATCCCTTATGGGGTAGGCAGAACAACAGAAACCTTTAAAACCATCTTATGTCACATTTGACAAATATGGAGGTAATATAATGATGGCGAGAGACTATTGCAGTGACAGGGAGTCAGCCCATCGCCCACAAAAACGCTCATAAAACCTCGATCCCTTAACGGACTATTTACAGTATGCCCGGGAAGAGAATAGCTGGTACATTCGATGTTTTTCTTTCGCTCCCAGTCCAGCATGGAAGCACAGAATTACTAATATTTAAAAATCATATAAAGTCTTCTTTCGGTAACACACCGTATCTGCGATATTTTAGGTAATTTCCTTTGATGTCCCATAGTCTTCGGACGCCTTGTAGACCCAGGCCCGGACCTCTTAAGAATAGTTCGTTTCCGAAGTTCAAACCTAGGACCTCTCGAGCAGCAGTCGAACACTCACCCGGCCAATCCACCACGGAGGCCACATTTATCTGGTCATACTGTCATAAGGGTAAAACAGACCAGTTAGTGTAGAGTTGTATAAAATATGAACAACAAGCTACTTCGCGCGGTTTTATCCAGGATTAGCGGGATAAAAAGTAGCCTATGTGTATTCCCGACTGTAGACTGTCACTATGCCAAATTTCATCCAAATCTGTTAAGCCGTTCTGCCTTGATTGAGGAACAAACAAACCACTACCACGGTAATATTCAGGTAATGATAATATTAATAATATTTTAAAGTTTTTGCATTTAAAATGCTTAATTACTATTAAATAAATGATTTTTCATTTATTTAATAATAATATTGCATACATTTCAAAAATCCCCCGCACCCCGCATGCTCATTTACTACCCATGTTACTGCCAAATTTTACTACTACCGGTGATAGTAAGACGGGAAATTAATTTATCCATGCATATATTTGAATAACAAATCAGGTTCATAAATTAGCGACCGAAAAAGATTTGCGCCTCGACTGATACGTACGAAATAATATATTATTAAATAGAAAAGTAGATATAAGAAATCCGCATTTTAATGTAAAGCTCAACCAAAAATTCTTTTGGCATGCACGACTGGCCGCACGCCGAAATCTAGCCGCGTAGGTACCTACAGCTCGCGTTTAGTCCGTTTGTATGAAGTTGAAATACTGTTATAGTATTACCGTGCCACTAGTGTGTATAAATGTAATAGCTGTCTCATTATACTCGAGTGAGTGAGTCATTGCTTACTCACGCGATACTCAATTAATAGCTAATTCAATACCGAGATACAAAATACGTTACTATGAAATTCTTATAACACCGTGGACACGTTTCTTGGAATTCCTGTTAAGTACAAAGTTAAGTATTATAAATCATTATTAAAACTTTTAATTTGATTGCTTTTCTAAATGTTCCTTTTAAATAAGAGTTTCTTGTCTTTTAGGTTCTGTCTGTGTGAACGCTGTCAGCTCAAAAACTACTGAATTGTTTTTCAGAGTTCGTCCAGTCGGCGAAGTTTTACAAAAATCTAAAAGTCGGGTTAAAGTAAGGCCTTTTCTAACCCCCCTTTTCTGTTAGTCCTGTACTCTACCTCATCTCCAAGAATCATAGCAGAAAAATAAATTGTTACGTAAAATCACGTCTGTACCTAATTCAACAACGCTGTCCGTATAAAAAGACACCAGAAGAAATTTTGATTTTAAAAATAAATCCCGTAAATTAATTCCTTTTATTGTAGGTACCTACTCACTTTGTTTCAAAACGTGATACGAATGTCAAGGTTTAAAAAAAAATACGGAGATTTTTAATGGATAGAAAAGGTATTTTTCTTTTTGGGAAAAAAATTACGAAATGTTCTAATAGGTTCTGTGCATAACTGCAGATGTTACCAAAGTTCCTCCTCGATTCAACACCGTCGTAGTGAGTTGTTTTTTTTATTGCACGTGCTCCAGTGTTCCCGAGCTTCGCATCACGGTAGGCGAGCTTTGCGGTTTTATTTTAATTCTTTTTTGCGGAAAACACGACCGATTCCAGTTCGTCCGATTCGAATTTATGTGAAATGTTTGTTTATGTGTAGCGTTGACAGCAGGTTTACCGCTTTTAATTGTTCAATCGATTGCGAAATATAAAGGGTTTTGAAAACGATTTTTGTGTTGTCCGGTTAATTGGTTTGTGGTTTTCTAGCTTTTATTTTGTTTAGAATTATTTTAGAAATTCATTTCCGAGTGTTTACATTTGGCTTTCAAAACTACTGGTTTTGTGTGAGAATATTTGTTTTTTTTTTTTATCGCGATTTGTATAGGAAACATTTTTAATCTGTCTGTTGTTTTTTTGTAGTTGTAGAAACGTTTTCGCAGACGTTTTAATGAACGTTTTAATTTGAAATACAACACTTTAGATTATAATTTGTAATAATTTGAAAAACAATAAAAATATCGAGAACAGAAGTACACGTCACCTAGTTCCTCGAGGGTACAATGTAAATCTTGGTGACATAATCCGGAACCAACAAAACAAATGAACTATTGATTTAAAAACGCACTCGAATTGTTTCCACCTCCTTGCTAAAGGAGCTGGCTGGTGACATTTTTAAACTTATAGCAGGCCTTATTAATCGATGAAAAAAGACCTATTCGTTAAATGATATAAAAAAAAAAGTCGTTGATATGTGACGTAAGTAAGATATCTGCGGATGGTGAAGCGTGACCAAGTAGGTACCTACTATGGTCCTTATTTAAGCTGACAAACAGCTTTCCTGTATTCCTTTAGCTAGAGAAGGATAGCCAGTGTAATGTCTTACACCAGGACCTAACACATTTCATTTATAATATGAAAACATTATTTTTCATTTTATAATGCTTAAATATAATTTTATAGATGAAAATACCAATTATTCATGTATCATTTTCATGTGCCCGGGTTCGTAAACGGATCTTCAAGGCCCATGAACGCTGTGGTCGCAAGTATTCTTCCGCGTTTATCCTGATCTCGTAAGAACGCAGCTAAATTTATAGTATATAGTCTACGTTATTCCCGGATAATATTGCTTACAATTGTTGAAAGAATTTTTAAATCCTTGTAGTTGTTTTTGAGTTAACCTATGACAAACGAACAAACAAATATATTAAATATTTAATTTAACGCGATTAAATCCGGTCCAAAAGTGTTTACTTAAATAATGAAGAGATCTTTTTAATTTACTAAGAAAGGCCAGTTTATATTACAAAAAGCAATCAATTTAAATATATCGTGCGTGACTCCATTTTAAAACATAGTCAACCTTGTGTTGTGTGCTTTGAACGAAGTTAATTTGTTGCAACCATTGGAGCACTAACAGGTATCCCTAGAGATTACTGTGCCAAGTATAAGGTTCCAAATGAGTGTAATACAGCATGTGTATACAGTGTATACAGTTACAATAACTCGAGCTAAAAGCTTACTCCCCCACGAAAACTGAAATACTAAAGTTAAATTAATTCTCTTGCGCTCCGTGTATTTTTGTGTATTCTAAAAGTGAGTTAATGCTTTCTATTATTCTATTTGTCAGGGTTATGAGAAGTAAATGTCAGTGCAACTTTTTAGTGGCAACTTTGTTATACAGGGTGTAAAAGGACCACTCTCTAACTTTGATTTGATTAAATCGCGTATTCTCATTACGAAAAGTAGTTTTTGTTATTAACTGGACGTAAAAATATATTTTATCTTTTTATTTCCATTAGCTTGTTTTTAGTCGAGGTACTTTCTTCGAATTTTGAACATCATTTACGTGTCGGCAACGGAAAAGTTTAGTACCTACTCATTTTTTATATTTAACTCACTTAAATAAAGTTCAGAATAATCCGATTATTGGGATTTACCTATTTTGTATCCAAATCTCTGTAATTAAAAAGTAAGAAAGGGTTGAAATCTTTAGGCGTGAGAGTACAAAGTTAGAAACGGCACAAATTGCTGTTAAAAGGAATTCTATAGGTTTAATTATTTAGATTATTTTAGCTGAAGACGTTTCCACCAACTTTTGATTTTTACTTAAAGACTTCATATTCTTTTTACAGTGTGAAAATAGCGTTGTTATACGGAAAATAATAGCAGAAATGGCAGAAAAATACAGAATCAAAGTTTTTGCGGGTAGTTCTTCGACAACGCATCAAGGATTAGGCCATCTTAGATTTTGGAATTTATGCTGCATTATTTAACTTGTTGTTAATACCAATGCACCCTTGGCATCATACATTGCAAACAGATTGCAGAGATTACACATAGACCGTGCAAACACCGTGTGCCCTTAGCGATCGTGTAGCGGAGTGCATCTGTGTGCGTGAGTTGTTTCGTACGTTTGTAAGAAGTTGTTTTACTGTGTAAATGCATGTAGGTTCAACTTCAACTATCGTTTAACTTGTAGTAGGTATAGTAAACTGCAAATACAGTTAAGCAGTAAAGCGCGGAGTGCCGTTCCCTATAAGTGAAGTTTCATGAAGTTGATGAAGTGCTGAAGTTGGTGAACGCGTTATTCATATGTTTCGCGCGCTATGTCGCTCCAACTATTTAACTACTTACTACATTATCACTGTTTTGATGAATGGTCAAGTTAGATATGTAATTTTCTAACAAGTTCACGTTTTATAAGGGATGACAACGTGGGGTCTGAACCGCAAAGGTTGAGCTTGCCCAGCTAAATAGCATTTTTTAAGGCAGGCAGATATTTATAATGGGACTCATTGTTTTGATTTTTATCAATATATTTTTTCATTTATGAGCTCACTGTAAGGCATTGAATCTCTCTCCTGGCTGACGAGGTTTTTTCAATAAAGCACCAAGCAAGCCCAGGGCGGCTACTGCAAGCAAGTAAACGGCACCAGGCTGCTCAACGTGCCCTCCGAAAAACGAATATCATCGTGATAATGATCTGCAGTCACCCATCCTTCAACCTATCATGCCGAACATTCCTTAACTTGCTGTATCGAATGATAAGTATACAGGGTGACTGGTGACAAATTTTAGATACTGAAGGAGAGCACTCTGTGTTCGATTCTGATCATAATTATGTAATAAAAGTTGGTGCTTAATTTTTCACTAGAACTATCTATAAATAAATACCACTATGTAACTATTTACATACAACTGAGTCAATCGCGGCACGTGACCTGGCACGCGGTTCGCTGCCAACGCTAACTAGCGTAACCATGCGTTGGGTATCAATTCTTTAACTTTCGCTTAAGTTTACTCAGTAAATAATTAATATTTATTTTTTATTATATTTTCTCTTTATGTATGATCTCAAACTATCACTTCTTGAATTTCAAAAGTGACCCATCAGTCACCCTGTACACAGGAGCCACTATGCCATAATGTCCTCGCGTATACCGCGTATCTTTACAACAAGAGATATTTAATAGGTACATGTGTTTCGGGGCCTGATGGACGCAGAATGAGAAACTGTGGTTAGCATTACTTACTCAAATACGAAGATTATTCAATACTAGCCGGTCCTCGCAGTTCCACCTGCATTACTCCCGTTCCCGTGGGAACAAATATATCCTTTAGCCCTCCTCGATAAAAGGACTATTCAACGCAATTTTTTTTTAAATCGTATCAGGAATTTCTCAGATTAGCGTGTTCAACCAAATAAACATACAAATTCTCGAGCTTTATATATTTGTATGATTGTTGACTGAAAATTACCATTCTAAAGACAGAAAGAACTAAAGAGAGAAGCTTGGTATTATTAAATAATCTCCGAAGGAATCAAAAACCCCTGTAAAGCCTCAAAATATGCTATAGGAGGGTGAAAATAGCTGGTACCTCCTACAAAACCATGTCCATAATTTTCTTGAAATTTAAATATCAAAGGTTAATACATTTCCCGTTTACAGGATGTTGTAGAGGTTCTACCTATTTACAAAAGAATTTTCTTCGAACAAAATGTTTCTTGAAAGTTTTTAAATTAGATACAAAGCTCCGAGGGAACCACAGAGTATATTTTTTTCATATCTTTGCACTGCGCACATTTAATTCAATAAGCCAATCAAATAGTTTGAGAGTGAAAGAATAACTAAACTGACATCTGCACACAGAAACTCTCACGTCTATTGAAGAATAAATTAACTTATTTTAAAATAAATAAAGGATGCCTTCGAGTAGGTTTTACTATCTACTATTACTACTATTCACATGGAAACAGGAACATGAGCGAGCATACTATTGGAGTAATAGGCTATTTCCTAACAAGAAATTGCTGAAGTTGCTCAATATGAAAATTCTGTCTCATATTGTATACCTGCTACTAGTTAAAAAAAGCATCAAGTCCTAAAAATATTTTGTACTTAGTAAAAACAACTAGGTTTTCATAAATAATACACTATTTAAAGTCGTTTGCCAACCCTAGTAGGACAAAACATCATATCTACTGCAAAAAGTATACCACATTCTATGTGACTACAAAGTGTCTACCAAGATGTCTGTCTGGGAGAAATCTATTTGTCGATAAGAACGTCTTGTACTCCTTTTAATCTTCCGTATGACGTTATATTTTCTACTATGATGCACAACAATGTATAAAAGAAATACCAAGAGATTTACTGTACCTATTCTTGTAAGGTGTAACAACCGTTACACCCTGTACAGCTTACGTATCTCGGACCGGCCAAACAATACGGCTTGTTTGACATTGTAACCGCTCGTTTGTGAGAAATACTCGATACTATGGCATTCCACTTTATGACATCCACTTGCAGTTATATGACATTCCGAATATCCAATACAAACTACAAAAACATGGCTTTCCGAGACTTTTATTACACTACTAAAGCTCTGTTAAGGGCAAAAAAGCTACAAAAAACTAAAAAACCAACCTCTCATGAATCGGTATTAAGATTATAAAAAATGACCCATACGCTATGGTGTAAGCATTCCGAACACATCATTCATTGATATAACTTTGACTGGTCATTCTAGACCTTACTGCAATACCAATAAAGTAGTTGTTGTTTATTGACGGTTGGGATTATGACGTAATCCTGCGCAAGGAATGTTGTGTGTGATATTAGTGTCTGAATGCATAAGCGAGATCTAAAAATACAATCGTGTTACCGAGGTTCCCATTATGCCGTAATAGTATAATGGCAGCCATTATGTGTATAAATTATATATAAACATGATATCAAATTTAAACTTATTAAAACACACCTTTGTAACAAAAAATCTGTGATTTTCTTACTGCCTATTTTTTTTACGAATAATGGTCCGAAAAATGACGATTTCAACCGACTTTTTTGCGGTAAGTTTTATTTTATTTTACTCGCTCGTGACCACGCTACGTGTCTAAAAACCGAAACGTCGAGTTGGAATGTAAAAACGCGGCAAAATCTGGTTAAAACACATATGGCAGATTTCAATATTCAACTGACTGGTATGAGTAACCGATACAGGTACAAAACTGGTAGAAAAAATAGCGTTTCACAATATCTACTGGTTACGAGCTGTGAGTTCATAAATTTGGCATGGGCCCTCTTTACAAGATGTTCTTCCAAGAAAATAGGCGATATGTGATTTATAAAATATCACGCATTTGCAAATTATTTGTATGATATTTGAACTAAATAAATGTATAAACTTATTCAATTTATTCTTGCTATGTTTTGGTATTTGATAAATATATTGTTGTATGTTTTTAGAACGTTTTGCTTACGTAAAACGAAACGCCAATACTTTGACTTATTTTGCCATTGGTTAAATCACATTTTTATAACATCAAAGTAAATATTTAAAAGATAAATTATGTCATTCAATATACTCGTCCTTTTTTTAAAAACTGTTATAGATAAGTTAGAAAGAGAAAACTGGATTATTGATATGTTGACAGATATTTGATAGGATATTTATAAAAATAATAAATTGTTACGTCGTTGGCTAGATAAAATGACTTATTCTGTAATTGGTCATATGTAATGAAAATTTAATTCGCTATTGGCCGCAGCAGGCCGCCATGCCGCCTTTACTTCATTGGTCATTCTAGACTAGACCTTACTGCTATACCAATAAAGATGTTGTTGTTTATTGACGGTTGGGATTATGACGTAATCCTGCGCAAGGAATGTAAATCTTCTTCTAAGCGTGTCGATGAATATGAAATTATATTTTATATTTTGCTCGCCCAGAAACTTGCCACCTTTATGGTGTTACCAGTGGCTTGTGCGAGGTCCTCGATAGTGCAGGTTTCCGGGCACATGAGGCAGGAGAGAAGGTGTAACATTGTTTGTGGAGTCGCGCCGCACAAACAATGCTCATCTCCGTCAACGCTGAAACCTCATTTCACAGTGTTTTCTTTACTACGGCCGATCTGGGTCCGGAGTCTTTTTAGGGACTTCCAAATTGGCCATAGCAAATCATTTCCGGGCGGAAGGTGTTAGACAGAGGCAAAGGGGGTTGGGCAAATTTTTCACAAGGAATTTTAATAACTTGTTACGTCGTCGTTGGCCAGATAAAATGACTTATTTTGTGAATGGTCAAATGTAACGACGTTGCCTAGCAACCCATTACAGTCAAACAGTTCGTAAGCAGTGGTTTAGATATCAAGATTTTAAATATAGAAAGTCATTTTGGCAGTGAATTCTACTGTTCGTAGGCAAAACGAACAGTTTTCATGATATTGAAACCCGCCAAGTCTGCTAAACGTTGAACGTTTAAAGAAATATTTCCGATAAGCCATTTATTATGTAGAACGAGCTTTTAAATATAGGTAAACTCTGCATTACCAGTATTTCACTTTCATTTTTATTTGAAAAACTTATTTTTTTACTCCTGTACTTACTCATTTCTATTCTATTTCACCTTTGTTTAAAAACGTTAATCCTGTCGCAATTACCAATAATGGTTTAGTATTGTTTATGTTTAATGTCCTACAAATATCCTAGTTAGTCATAACTTACCATTCTACCATTTGTCTCAGAATATAAACCAGGTCAATGTTTGAAGAGCGAGGAAGATCCTATTAAAAAATCATGACCGAGATTAAAGCAACCCTCTTTTTACCCTTAGAATTAACCCCAACAGACTGGACACAAAAGCAATTTACCACATCTAAGGAACCACTTACTAGCTATAGTACGACGATAATCCGATTAAACAGCTCCCTGATCTCAAATACATTATCACTAGCAGATCACATAGAACTGATCAAAATCATTGGACGCCACAAATAGGCTCATCGCTATTGCCCGTTGAAATATAATTAAGTTTAATAATAGCATTAATTAAGCTGTCAGTATGGTTTAACTTAAACACATATCTGTGGCAAGGGTGAAAATAGAAACCCGCAAATTTCCAGCTTAATTTCCCTATTTCATTTCTCGAAAATTGTTCGTCTGTTGGAGCCGCTTTTGACTGACTACGCAAATAAATAAAATCACACGAGAAACGTTCACCTTAAGTGTTAGTTTTGCTAAAAATGTTTTATTTACTCCGCCATTTTTATTACAAGCTAAGAAATAGTATGTATTTTTTCCAAAGGCACGACTACAGAAGAGATTGTTTTCATAACATGGGAAAAGTATTTAATTTGATATGTATCTACGATGGATTAAATTTTGGAATAAAAATTGTTTTATTAGAGATGATAATCTCAGTGCCTACAAGGCCCTTGCAAGATACATTGTCCAGGAATTTTGTAAAGGGCCTGATAGAGGTGAAGTCTAAAAATAATTTTCTGTTAAAGCTGTAAGATGATTGGGAGAAGTTGATGTCAATGATGATATAAATGCTCTAAATCTAAAAATAAGGTAAAACTCAAGTATCGGAAGAAGCATACAACCTCCAACGTCAGTAAATAACAAGGGTTTTTCTTTATTAGAAAATTTCATATATTTATTTACGTAATCATAAGCTCTCTTTACGCTTTTGAACTTTTATAATATATCTTTGGGTTGTCGTTCAACTGTAGGTGTAACTGTAAATCTAAGAAGACAACCTTTATTCTTATACAATTAAGAACCTCAACATAAATCCACTTTGGCGGTGGGGTAAACCTATCTGCCTCAGACGCCAGTGGTTCCGGGTTCGATTGGAACAAGAAACAAAAATGTTCCGTGTCTGGGTGTTTATCTATTTATGTAATCAATTTTAACTTAGAACTAAGTTAATAACTTTATAATTTTACGTCAATACATAAGATAAATAGATAAATAAATCGATTATTTAATAAATAAATGAACATTAGGGACAATAATATAGCATCAATCGGTATCGAAATTTTTAGGGCGTCGTATTTTATAACACAAAATATAATAAATTTATTAAAGACAAAATATTGCTGAATTTGAGATTTCGAAAATACAATTCGTAACGTAGCCAAACAGAAGTTATTGATACTTGTTTTCGTCAAAACACCAACACAAATGATTACCTTCATTACGCTATATCAATAAAAACGCCTCATATTCAAATAATATTGTCCCTGTCACAAATTCAAATGTGTTATGAACCTGCAATTGAATATAATACTTATCCAATGGAAGTAGAGTATACTTCCATATATAAAAATGATTTATGCCGGTCACGTATTGATGTACAATGAGTGTTGACTGTGATAGGCCGGAGGAATGTTTTCGCGTCACGTCAGTTCAGTTTTAATGCATTGTTTGTTTATAGACAATGATTGGAACAGAGCCGTTCTCGTCGGTAGCCGGCGCAACAATGCCTCGATAATGAGGCGACTCCGCTTGCCGACTGCCCCGTGCATTAATGTCACTAATGTTACCTGAATGCTAAATACAGTGTTGTTTTTTAATCACCGGCCAAATTTTTTTTACACAATAAGCATAATTTATAGAAACGATTTTTGGAAAAAAAGGTATGTATATTTTTTAATGGAAATCTTAATCACTCTAAATTATGAATTAAAATAAAGACGACCACGCGCTACTATAAAACATCTTGTAGTACTACGTTGTAGTATTATCAATGAAATGCCGTGTCGTAGCTACGTTCATCAACAGCGACTATTTGTAAAAGATCTTGTGGTGTTTTGTTTGTTTAATTTAATTTTTTTGTACTGAGTGATACTAAAATAAATATGCAGGTAAGTTTACATCGTATCAAAAAAAAAATTACATTTGAATTTGGCTGGTGACTAAAAAACAACACTGCATATCAATAATCGCTGTACTCAACTGCTAACATAAAGTAAAAAATTATGAGTTCGCTTCTCGATGCTTCGCCGCGAGCGCACAGTCGTAACAAGGCATTGAGATTTTAGTCCACATGGAGTCGATACGTCGTCTCACTTCGAACGTAAATATGAGGAAGTTGGCGACCATGTTCTGTATAATATTCTCAAGCACTAACGCAATTTTCACATTTTCCCCATTCATGAAATCTTCTATCTTCTTCGTGATTACTTCGAGTTGATTGATATTCTCAGGGTTCATGTTATAGTTGACGTCTAGCAGCACTATCATGGTTTTAAAGTAGAACGCGGTCTTGTACAAAGGCAATTCTGGTTCGATCGCTTCGAAGAAATCTTCTGTAATTATTTCGTCTATCAAGTCTATGAGGTCCCGTTGGTCACCTACGTCGTCATTCACTAATACAGAAACAAAGTGGCGAAACTCAACATTTGTCTTCAAAGTATGTTTATTTCTTTCCAGACATGCTGGAAACAAATCGAACACCTGTCTCAAGGCGTCATCGTCCGTGTTGAGAAGGTAACGCAGCCACTTGCGCAGGTAATCCGTGTAAGTGTAGTTGAGCGGCGTCTTGGCACACACATGCATGTGTTCGCACAGGCTAGTTTCCAGAATGGTTCTACTTGATTTTTCTTGCTGTCTATGAATTTTCTCAACGAATGTGAGATCTGACCAAGCTCTAGAAACATTAGGTTTGCTGCGGATAGTTTCAATATTCTGGGCGATCATCTCCGTCATCAAAGTGGAGGCCAGGTCCGCGATGTGCAGCAAGAACTCGTGCGTGCTGTTGAAGTTGTCGGGCTCCTTCTCGGCTATTGTCTTAAGACTGTATCTCAGCACGGTCGCATATTCATTTGCATTGTAATCGAAGACTTCGCTTATAACTCTGGAGTCTTGTTTGACTTCTTTGTAGAATCTCTTGATATTCGACTTTATATTGCTCAAATGTTCAGAGCAAGTTTTGACAATAAGAGCAATATATGGTTCGAGGATGTCTCTTAGTATTCTGTCTGAGGGATCCGGCGTATCATCAGCCAACGTGAGATTCGGGTCTTCAGTATTGAGTTCCCTTCTTTTACCGACAACCATAGAGCAATACAACAACAATACTAAACATGTATCAACTATATTTGCAGACACGCGCATCTCACTGACGTCTCGCTCATTTAGGGAAATGCTATAAACTATGCCACGCAACTGGAATCCTTGCATAAAAAATCAATTGCTTTTATTTTTTACTACTGTATGTAATAGTATTAAATTGTTTTTTTTTATGAGATATATGTAATAAAAGAAAATACGTAAATCGATGTACTTTTTGTTGGAAAATATGATGGATGCAGAGCAGTTCCTTCGGTAAGTTTTGGTTCTATAGGAAAACGTGTTATATAATTTATTTGGTTCATGTACAACATAGATGTATTGCAGTGTTTCTTTAGAATTTAAATCCGCTTCTGTAACTACATAAGTATATAAAAGTAAATGGTTATAGCGGCTATAGATCATATTTATTTATAGAATTAAAAGATAACAGTAGTAATAGTCAAGCTGATACTGCGCAAATCACGTGATACTAAAATCGTGCCGAACCTATTTATTTGCCAGCATTTTTTACTCTACCAATTTGGATATGACGCGTCTGGACATGTGCAAACCATAAAATTACATACATATATAAGGTCGCCTTATAAAAGTCAATAATATTTTAATAGCAGATTAAGACTGATAAGTGGGACATAATTACGAAAAAAAATTAAAAAATATATTTTTCATAAATTAAAATTTCGAAATTCTTATAAGTGATCAAAATTTAAGTTTAATCTGTAGTTTATGACCACACAGCAAGTAACAAAAACGTTTCCATCTAATTTTTGTAGTCATAAAATGTAGATTCTTAAATTTTACTCACAGAGAAGAATTTAGAAATTTTAATGTATGAAAAAATTTTTTTTTAGTTTTTTCTCAATTCAGACCCACTCATCATTCCTAATCTGCTATTAAAATATAATTGACTATTATATGCGGATCCTATAAAATTATCTTATATTCATAAGGATTTTGATCGTTCGTTACATACCTATGTAATCGTTGCAATATGAACGGTTTTATTAGTTAGCCGAAGAGCGAATAAGAAGCTGTGATACATAATTATGAAAAGTGAGAGGTTGGAGGTTGGATAAAGTAAATTGGTTAGTATTAATAAAGCTGAAGAGTTTGTATTTGTTTTGTCTAAAATACAAGCAAAAAATTTAATGCAGTCAAATGACAGTGCTCACTTTAGGGAAGAAAAAAGTTGTGATGCGGTTTAAGTGAATGATTTTTTTTTTTTTTTTATAAGTGACTAATCCCGCGTTTGACCTCAATCTCACCTGATGGTAAGTGACGATGAGGTCGAAGATGAAAGCACACGGGTTTAGGAAGGAACTGGCTCTTTATACAATATTGCCGGAACACATTACCGCCGGAGCGGTAACATTTGGCGGCAGACTTTATATAAAGGGTGGTCGCTAGCCAGGCGGACCCAGAAGGGATCCTACCACCAAGCATATTTAAATATAATATCTTAACGATATATAGGAAAAAAAAATATTGACTCGCCAAATATTTTATGCTTTCATTATCTTATTTCTAGAGTGGAGATGCTTTACATCATTTACTTTTTCGCTGTCTTTAAAAAATGTAATTTCACTTCTATTGTGACCGTTTTAAAGCACGTTGTGCGTTTGGTAATTAATTGGTTTTGGTAAAATTACTGTAAAGAAAAAGTGCAGACCACAAATTCACGTATGTATACATTTGTTTTAAATTTTATTCTAAACGAATGAAAAAGAACCATTCCATTTCCATCATTCTCATTCAGTACCTTAGACTACGAAAATTTTAACTGGTACAGATATTCTATTTCACGAAGTCCGTTCGGCTTTGATTGTAGTAGTGACGTATCCCGACAAGCGCGCTTGTGTGTGTAAATGTAGGTAACGTTAGCAAAGAAATCATAATAATATAATATTTCAAGTCGAGATTTAATAATCGAAAAAAAATTTTGGTTTTAAAAGTATATACTTTTTGTAAATAAATTAGATTAGGTTGCAATAAATACAAAAATATTAAGAAGATGTAGGCATTTAATTAAGCATTGGTGTTACAGAATGGAAACGAAACAACTAATACTATTCAGGATTTTCAATCACTATCAGATAAATTTTCGATTTCCGATTCCGTTTTGCTGTCGTCAGAATCATCTTGTACATTGATTATAAATTCAAAATCGAGATCAAAATATTTCAAGTAGTCTTTTTCAAGTTTTACAACATGTTCACAAGTTTTCTGCCACGTTTCACTGCTAACTTGGCCCAAACTTTCATTGATCAGTCTTTCCGTATTCATCATGTTTTGCTCGATATTTTTAGATGCGACATAATTTTTAACGATCCCCCAAATATGTAATCCCTAAAAAAATGTAATCCAAATAATTAAGAAATATAAACATCTTATAAAATAAAAAAATATTCATTTTATAAATACTTCTATTGCTATATTAAATATCTTTGCATAAATTTTTTACCGAAAATATATAAATAAATATTACCTCACTATGGACAACTCTTCTTCGTTTTGTTGCCATGCTGACCTTACTTCGTGAAACAATTTGGCGCGAACTAAACACACTACTGATCCGGACCGTGTCCCGATCGACACTGAGCGCTCTCGAGGTTACGCACACAAAAACAATGTGCATGTGCACGCTTGACAACATTCATAGCCAAACGGACTTCGTGACATAAAACATCTATATCATTATTTTTCTTTTTGACATTTCGAACTGTCAGTTTACTGCATTATTTGCCAGGGTTTAGTAGGTTATATTTTCAACCGAATTGTTTTTTTTAATTCTGGATGATATACTTCATAGTTGGTCTCCATATAAATTTCATCGAAATCGGTTGGGTACTTAATTGAAAATTTAAAATTTTTCAAACAATATGTATGATTTCGGAGAATGTTTAGGTAGATGACATTATTAGTCGGCCAAAGTGTTGACGTGAAGTCGGTTTTTTTAATGCTCTGCATTCGTTGATAATATTTCTACGAAATCAAAAGTAACGTAAAACGGAGCGTAGCTCCTAGTCATTGATATTTAAGATATAACATACAAAAACGTATTGTTGCTGACACTTAAGGTGATGCTTATATACAAAAGCTGAAGAGTTGTATTCAATTGTTTGAATGCACTGTGCTCAGGAGGTAAGAGGCCGATTTTGATAAAAAAAACTTGCGTTCGATAGAGAATTAATTAAGGAAGGTTTTTGTTCATAAAAATGCCATTATACAGATAATCAAAAGTGTTTGTAATCAGTAGCAAGATAGGTCAGAGAAACGGATTTTGAATGTATTTAAATTGTAAATTAGGTATTTGTTGTCAAATAAATTAGAAATATTGTCAAATACATAATAAGATACATTAATAAATAATACATGATACGTGTAACAAAATGGAGAGATAAAACTTAAGGGTTAGCTTCTATACCATACGTAGAATATACAGTAAAAGAATTAGCATGATCAGTGCTGGTATAGACTTTCATACTTTATTTAATTATTTTACAACAAAATATTTTGACAACCCTAGTCAAACTAATAAGCTAAAACAAGATTTGTGCCGCAGTCAGTGACCTTATAACCTTTCCCGCACCGGCTGAAATTTGTAGTATCTGTCTTAGTTACCTATCACATGATTTTTACCCCATCTGTTATCGAATAGATTTCATCAAAAGCTAACAGCTGTTTTTAGGGTTGACACTTAGATATTTTGATCTGTACTTTGAACTTGTTTTTTTTTTTTTTAAATTTACATTACTGTTACTTATAAACGACATCACCAAACATACAATCCCCTAAATTATTATCCCTTCATTATGATACACGTGTATACTCTTATTAAAACTAATAAGTACTCTTAGAAAAAAAAATTATCAAGACGCATAATATAATAACATGAGTCAATTTATTTTAACAAGGTTTATCTGGAAATCTGAATGGAAATATTATCTATAAGGAAAATAACACAATGTCCTAATTTATCCTTTCTGTCAGTCACTCGTGACCACGAGGTCAATTATGATACTGAAATGTCCAGTCAAAATATAATTATAAATTATACGCGTTAAAATTGGGTTGAATAGTGCTTTAATAAATGTTTAAGTAATAATTTTGATCTATTAATCTAGCTGATTTAAATTAAAAAAAAAAAACATTTATTATTATTACAATAAGTTTTGATGGTTATTTACAAAGAGTAAATAGTATTTGCTTCTGAAGACTTACATCAATACAAAGTTATTTTCAGCGCATCCGACCTCAATCTACTTCCATCTTTATATTTTCAATTTCTCAGCGCTTGTCTGTCTGAATTCGATTTTTAAATTTAAAATATGTTTTATTTCTAATACTAAACTGCCAGTAATATCCGTTTTACTGTGATTTTTTTTTAAATAAATAAACGTAATTGCGGTTGTGCGTATTCATTCACTACCTACACATTTATACACTATCGTTAATAAATTGACGTTATGCAAAAGATTATATTGAAACATTTGTGAAAGTAGATACTTGAGACATAATATAATGTTCAGTAAAGGTGAGGTTTATGTTTTTCTTTTGGAAACGATACTTAGTATTTGGTTAGGTATTTTTGAAATACCAATATTTTATAGTTCGCTTTAATAACAAGTTATTACCGAAATTTGTATATCAACAATGTAACACCAAAGAAAGCTTTTAAATAACCTTGTGATACAGAGACCAAACTAGAAGGAATTCAACTGAACACACCAAGATTCGAGCCATCTTAAAAAAAAGCATTCAAAAACTGGGCCACAGGACGAGAACCCCATAATCACCGAATGCTAGCATTAAAGAACCGACTTCACGTCAAAACTTTGAAAAAAATATGAAATTTTTCATAAAGTACCTTAATCGAGTTCGATGAAATTTATATGGGATCAAATAGGAAGTTTCCTCTATCATATGAAACAAGAATCATCAAAATCGGTTCACCCAGTCAAAAGTTATGAAGTAACAAACATAAAAAAAAACATACAGACGAATTGAGAACCTCCTTTTTTTTGAAGTCCGTTGAAAACCCGTCAATATCGATTATTGTAGATATTTTTTTCGAGATATTTTGAACGACCTTATGTAGCTATGTTTAGGTAAAACAATTATGAACCACATTTTAAAAAAGTTACGTAAGCATCTTGTTTTATCTGACCTTCAAGCTTTCGAAACTGTTAATTGTTATATGTTTCCCGTTGTTTTTTTTATTAATAAAGTGCAGCGCCTTTGTCGTCAGTAGGTAACCCGTATAGAAAAGTTCAAAGTTTGAAAACGGCTTACCGATCTGCATTTCTAGCGATTTCAAGTCAACGTCGTTTCCCGAAGTAGTCTGTGACTTCCAAGAAAATGTCTAACTTATCGCGCCAAGAAACCGCGTCACGCTTTAGTCATGCGAGGTCACTTTATAAACTTTTTTTATTTAAAAAAAGAATTCTGAAGTTCCGTCTTCAAAAGGTCGCAGTTTAAAGTTGCATGAAAACCTGAAAGCGCTTTGTTGTCGATACAAAATTCAAAAAACGAACAATCGGCTGCCAGTCCGTCACTCATCATTTTCTCACTTGACTGACATTGCCACTGAGTGCAACGCACCATGACCAAAACAGAAAAAAGAAAAAAATCTTCAAAAAAGCCGTACAACGTCAATATGTAAACGCGGGTATTGGTAACGATTACCGGTGTTTCATACTAAAAGTTACAATTGAAATAAACAATGCAAAAACGCAAAATGCAGATAAGATTAGATTTATTAATATCAAACGTATGAATAGGCGATATACCTATTATAAAATTATATTTATTTGCAAAAGATATGGAACGCAGTAGTTAGGTAAAATTTTGCGCAGTTTCACTGGCGCGTCTTCGCGTAATTATTTAACTTCTCCAAAAGTCGAGATATCATAATATGCCCTGCAGTGGTTTCATTACAAAGAGTACAAAAACCTCTAACTTTATTTATTATATAAAAATAAATGAATGTTAAGAATAATTATATAACTCCCAACAATATCACGGTAATATTAAGCGAGCAGACGAAACTCAAATAAAATAACAGTCTCGACAGATTATGTAAGCGAATTATTTTCAGTCCAAAAATTCAACCAAACTGTGTCTGAATGGCCCACAGGCTATAACTTTTCACCGACTTGACAGCTCGACGCAAAGGAGCCAAGCCAGAACTAAGACTACTTCAACAGGTGTAATTCCCTCCAAAAAAATTAAAAAACACAATATTTTATTACGAAAATAGATATATTTATTCATGTATTTACTCTTTATTGTACCTAAAAAACATCGAAGGATAAAAAAGTGCAAAAGGCGGCCTTATCGCTTTATAGCGATCTCTTCCAGACAACTGAGATATGTATTGTATGTATATGTATGTATCTTACGAAATGACTACTGAAGGGATGTAGATAAAACTTGGTTTAGTGTACCTAGCACTATTAAAACATATTACATAGGTACATATATTTTATATCGTACACAAAATAAAAATAAAGAGCTCTTTATAATAAAGTATAAAGAGCCAGTTCCTTCCTAAACCCGTGTGCTCTCATCTTCGACCTCATCGTCACTTACTATCAGGTGAGATTGAGGTCAAAAGCGGGTTTAGTCACTTATAAAAAAAAAAAATAGAAAACCTATGTATTGCAAAAAATAAGTTCAGTATTCTGTGGTGAATCAATAAATAAGGGCATTGCTTTATTTCATTGGTTTTTTGAACTCAAAATCAATGTAACCTACTTTCTACTGACAACCGTTTACTAGGTAGGTACATAAAAAATGCTTTTTACAAATAAAACAAAACACATCCAAATAAAAAAATAGCGCTACGATTTTGAAACAAACACAATATTTCCGTCTCTAAAAATACAGAACCAAATTCAAAATACGTTCTAGAGTTTCACGGGCCACTGCTTACAAAACAAGGAAGGAACAATTTTACAAGAGGGCCTGAAACGCGCGGGAAAATCGATTCTATGACGTCACGACGTAAATGGATCCGTGTAAATGACTACACAGCTCACAGTGCACGAACAACAGAGCCACCGCGAGATAAAGCACGGAACTTTTAGGCTCGCATTATACTCGTAGAAGATTACTCGAGTTTATAACAAGCTTAAATATAGATTTTTTTACGGTTATCTAAGGAGAATTGAAAGCGAATATATGCTTGGTTGTAAGCAATATTTAAGAAAACTTTCAGAAGATGAGCCGTACCAAACGTAGTGTCAATAGAAATGAAGAAGACTTCGGCGAAGTCTTCGTACGAAGACTTTGCCGAGTACGTTTTAGATTTATATTGTAAGGAAAATGAAAAACCTCCTAATCCATGATTATGAGTGAAGTTACAAATGATTTTTTATTTTATTCATGCATTGATAAAAGAAAAAAGATTAATCATATATTTAAGCAGTGTTTTGACTGAAATAAATTAAT
The DNA here is from genome assembly GCA_944452665.1 of Stenoptilia bipunctidactyla. NCBI lineage: Eukaryota > Metazoa > Arthropoda > Insecta > Lepidoptera > Pterophoridae > Stenoptilia > Stenoptilia bipunctidactyla. The sequence goes on along the minus strand of OX101721.1, from coordinate 43,188,052 downwards.
CAGTTACAATTTATGAAAAATTGTTTTAAGTATTTAAATTATCATTTACACAATGTTTAGTTAAGCTTTAAAATAATACAGTTGTTACAATATTGTCCATGGTATGCACCTAATGAAACTGCTGATTTGTGATTTGATCTGATTGATATTTTATTCTACCAACTATATGAAGCAGGTATCTACGTATTATTGCGTTTGAAATAAGTGTGTATTCAACACAAGCCAAGCTGTGCATGAAAATTAATTCTAGGATTATCACTTTTAAATAATATCACACTAATTTTATAAAAAAATCTTTGATCAGAGATCTTTGTACAATTTATTTTGCAACTCACATTCGTGAGCGCAATATTGAGAATGAAAATGTATATTCATTTCCCATACATGTCCCAAAAATCAACGTGTATTTTTAATGCACTCAAATTTATAACGATCCATTATAAAACAAACAATTATTATAGAGAAATTCAATTCTGTGAGAATTGGAAAAATATTAATCATTTTAACAACATAAAATTTAATATGTAAGTTTCGAGATTCATTTTGCCACATAAAAGTCACTTTTAACCGAACTTTATCGCGTTTAATTATTTACATTTTACCTCGACGTCAGCCTCCATGGTAACGAGAGAAAATGTTTATCTAATATTGTTTTTCTCTTTTGCTCGTAGTTTTGCTTATATTCTAAAAAAAATAGTATGATTATTAACGTTGAAAATGCTTAACAGAGCTTAAATTTCGAACCAAGGTTCGAAGATAACTAGACTACAAACAACTAACAAGATAATTTATAATCCGATAATTTTAAACCGGGAATAACGCAGGAAGCATTTTCTTATTATCAAAGTGTAACCCATGTCTATGCGTTAGTCTTACTACTACTCTGTGTCACAGCAAACGTTCGCGGTTCCTCGTGGCAACGATCAGGAAAGGTAAACCTGGGAGCGGTGACTAGGTGCCGCGAACAGTGTGGTGTGCTACTCGAATCGAATCTCATTTAGCTTCGAGTTCGTAATGCCTATATACTCTGTGGTTTATTTAAAAGTCTACATAAAAAAACAATGGGTTTAAACTGTTTGATTTTCGAACAGCGGCGGCAGATTGGATAGTGTTGACTGAGAAAAAACACGGTTATATAGATTTAATTTATAAATGTAATGATTTCTTAACTTTTCGATCAAATTTATATTTAGTTAATATTGAATTGCATATTTAACAGTTACTTGAAGACTTATAACAAAAATATAAGTTTGCTTAGTAGGTTTCAGTCTGCTATTCTTTACTTTTATTATTCTAACTTCATAAGTCTTGCTGTGTCTCTTATTTTAAAAGTAACTTACTGCCTATGTAGCGTGAGCCCTAAGGTATTTTTATCTACTCGATTAGTTAGATATCTAGCTCGACAGTTATCCAGACTATTAAGATATTTTAATAAACTCGACTTTCCGCAGTTGATTCAAATGTGCTACAATCTTCGATAGTTTAGACACGCGAAACCCCAACACTACTGTATGATGTGATGACGTATAAAATGGCTCAGTACCCAGATAACGTATCACAGTGATACGGTGCACGAATTTTATCACAACCGTAATTATCTGTTGCGTTGATAAATAAATATTGACGACTATGGTACAGAAGACAGCACATAAAGCGTTACAAATCTGTCAAATTTTTTTTACTTGAAACTAAACTCTATGACCTCGACATTAAGGGAAAATTGGTTGGGGAAATTTGACAGGTAATGTAACGCTATTTATGTTACTGGCTGTGGGTGCAGTTGGCTGTCTTTGCAGTTGTCTTATCAAATCGATAATTTCACCGTCTTCATTGACAAAGAACATGATAATTCGGTGTTTCTGAAATCGAATAATTGAAAGGATAGGAAATCTGCTTTGTTAAATCAGTAAATAATTATGCTATATAAATTTCGAATAAAATCGTTGCTTACCGGCGATCATGTATGAAAAGATTGATGAACATGGAAGAAGGGAAAGAGGTATGTCTGGATCGCAGCAATTGGCGTTCCCTCGTCTCTGCCTATCCCAGAGGGAGACAGGCGTGAGGTTATGTATGTATATACTAAGAAGTAGATCTCTGGTATTAACTTCCTATATAGACCTTTAAACTATTGATTTGTTCCCGACATTCTGACGGATACCCTGTGCCTCGAATTTGGCGACAGCGCCGCGGCTTTAAATTCGAGCGCCAGTCTATTTCATTTTACCACTCCCGCAGCTCGCAAAATTCCAGACAAAGGCCTAAATAACTAAAAGCCACTTGATAAAAATCAATTATGACTCATAATTTTTTTTGATAGCCGCTAATATACTTATCTTATACTTACGTAACCAAAGACGTAACTATAAAATATAATATTATTTATTATTATCACCTGCTATAATTATGAGAATAACAACAAAACATCAAGATATATGATCTTATGTTCGAATGTCCAACACAATTATGGTCATTTCATTGTTTCGTGGTAACATGTTGTAAGTAACAAAATTGCCAAATTTCACGTTTTTGTTTATTGTGATTGAACCAATAGTAGTATGATATGCAAAACAACTTAAGTCTAGACTTGGATAATAGTAAGTCGCTAAAAACTTTAAATTCTTCGCAGCAAGTTGCGGGGCGAGTGAGGTTTTACTTTAAAATTATTTTAAAACGTAGTAATCTCTAAAATAGGTCAACTTTTATGAAAATTCTATTTCAAAAGTGGAAATATATGCATTTAGAGAAACCCAGCCTCAAAGATAGCATACAGCTTGTGTTATACATTCACGATACACACTACACAGTTATGTTTCTGTAAATAAATACAAACATATAATACAGTCAGACTTGCAGACAAAGATTTGTATGCAAAACAAATGATTGCATTGTGCGGGATCGAACCTGCGACCTCTTGCGTCCGAGGCTGATAATGTTTACCCAACGCCACAATATGCTTGTTCAATATGCAACATAATATGCGAGTTCAAGTCAAAAGGAAATTATAAGTAGTGTCTTTGGGTTTCACGGTTTAATATAATTTAGTAAATACTTTTTTAAGTGGTACTTTTCGTCAAAATCTTCATTTTGTTTTAGACTTGGGCTAAACAACGAAAGTATTGTCATTCGCGATTCATACTATTAAATAAAACGAGAATAAGCGACGTGTCACGAGTCGCTCGTGACCACGGGGTCTGCAAAGACACCGAAACGTCGAGTCAAAATTTAAAATGTAAATATACGCGATAAATCCGGTTAAAAAGTGTTTTATTTAACGAAAGTATTATTTTAATCCGACTGTTTTAGGAACTTGCGCGTTCTTTCAGTCAAACAAAACTCTTCAGCTTCTGTTGTTCATTATCATCATCATCATAACTCCGTGTAATGAGCCCACTGCAGGGCTATGAGTCTCTCCTCTGGGTGACGAGGAGGTTTATGCCGTAATCCACCAAGCTGGCCCAGTCCTGGTTGGTGGATGTCTGATATTTCAGGGTGCCGTAATGGCTTCTGACAAAGGTCTTCTACAGCCTGTTGATTATGATGATAGGGACATCCGCTTTTGACCTCATCTGATGGTAAGTGAAGAAATAACACAGGACACGGGTTCAGGAAGAACCAACGGTCATAAATGTTGCGCGAATGTTAGAATAATGTAGCTACTTATTTCAAAGTGTAGGTTGTTTTAGTTAAACGTTTAATATATATAAGCTGTTTAAGGAAAACAGGGTCGAACGTGACTGAGCACTTGTGCAGAATCTATAATTGGAACCGAGACCGTCGAGTCTGTGTAAACCATTTGTAAATGAAAATAAGTAGGTACTAACACCAAGCGATCCTTTCAAACACTCGCGGAAACTGCTAACATATTTCTTGTCATCACAGTTTATTTGCTTACCAAAAGCGGCATATTTTATAAATGATAATTTAGCTTTAATTCCAGATTTATTTAGGTTTAAACTTTGAAATTTAAAACGTTTTAAATAACACATTTTAACCGTTTTCTGTTGCGCTTAATTGTATATCTAGTGATAGTTATAATTTGAAATTTTGTGACTTTACAGATGCGAGCGTTCCGGTGACAAATGTATTTTTGTGTTGAAGAAAACATATTTTTGTGTTGAAGAAGATTATACTGCGATGAAACCCTGTGAAGTCTAAGTAGGTAGGTAAGGTACCCATATAAAGTCAAACTAACAAACTTGGTTTATTCGAATATTCTAGACATCAATTTTAATGCCAATTGGACACGTTGACAAGTCCCATGAGGCAAAGGCGTACAGTCATCGAGCCCGATGATCGTCACCGCACGTCGCGCGTCCCCCGCAAGGTGCAACTAATTTGACAGATGTCATCGGTGTCAACTCCATGTGGGTCACGATCCCCACGCCTCGGCCACAAAATACATAACTACAGAAGGTAATCACATACATTACTTAAATTTTCATACCTACGCTTGGCGGTCGCGCCAGAGTTGTCAACTTTGGCTTATCTATACTAATATATAAAGCTGAAGAGTTTGTTTTTTTGTGTTTGTTTGAACGCGCTAATCTCAGAAACTACAAGTGGGATTTGAAAAATTCTTTTTGCATTTGATAGCCCAACTCTTGAGGAAGGTTAGCCGAAATTCCCACGGGATCAAAAGTTACGCGGGTAAAACCGCGCGCGGTGGCTAGTACATATGTATATAAAAAAACGATCGTGGTAGGGCGGTATCTGTTTGATTAACCTATTGTTTAAACAACGGAAATACTACCAAAAATTATTTTACATTTGAAAAGGTTGATCATCGAAAATAACGGTAGTAAAAAGGGTAATCTTTTTACACAATTTCCTTTGCCCTGACCGTTTAAGATATAAACCTATTAAAGAACTCATAAAATATCTAAACAACCAAGAATTCATGTTTTTCAGTGCTGACTTAACCTTATAGGTGAATAGCTTTTTAAAAAAAAAAACAAAACTAACTAAGCGGATGACAGCGATTTCGTGAGCAGTACCTATCTATGTGTGCGTTGCGTTTATTTATTTACACTTTATAGTACGTAACAAAAATACAGTGACATGGGGAGTCCGTTTAACACAGGAAGATAGTGGAACCCTGTAAGGATGAGAGCTATGCATAATTCTAATTTCTTACACATTTATACAGACAAATAACATAGGACAAAATGTACAAAAGGCGGTATTATCGCTCTAGAACGATTTCTACCAGACTGCGTTGTTCTTAAATGTAGATAGTCTTCTGTAGCTATCAGTTTTGTGCCTCGGGCGTAGGGCATGCGTCACCATCAGCCGGGGACTCGTCTGCGGAGGCCTAAATGGGCTATTAACCTGAAGGTACGGCAACACGCGATGCTCGGCCGTCAGGTCGGGGACTAGGTTCAATAATCTGGATCGGTTATGGAGACAGGTGTAGCTTTTAGTCTAGATTTACGTTTATGGTTCCTTTTTTATATATGACGAATAAAACAACTGAAGCATCGCAACGCTGTAAAGCAAGTGAACTGTTTTTCAATAACACCTTTTTTTTTTAAATTGAACCTCACTTTTCCGATAAATACCGGACCCTGATTAAAAAAAATACATTTTGCATAGCTACTCTGTATAGCTTGCATTCTGACTTCACATAATAAAAAACAAATAATAAGCATTCGCAAATAAAAACAAAATAAGCTGAAAACAAGTCGCCTCCGCACCGCATTATGCGCGTCAGTGTTGCATACAAGTAGCCTGAAAATGTATTAAAGAGAGAATTTTATACCTCGAGTGAAACCATAAAATATTTATCGTCAATGCCGGGAGCAGTCAATACGAGTCCCGCAGGAACCCTTGCAAGCTTTCAGTTCAATTTATGTAACAATATACAGGTTGATCTTTTATTCATCATTCTAATTTTATCTAGGAATATTCATACACTCTAAACAAATGAGATTTTTTTTAAGCTATTGCATAGCTTCTATCGCCGGCCTTGAGCGTGGGGAACGAATCCAGAAATTCCGTAACGAAAAAAACCTGAGCTTACATGCGGGCTTTAATAAACAATCAGCGCCATCTACTAGGATTTTGTAGTTCGAGAGGCATCCATTCTAGGCAACTTGACAATTTTTTTTAATAATGCCGCATAAATTATCTTAGCCACATTGCATGGAGATTCAATTTGCTTAAAATTCTCTAAACTACCGGCGAACACAGCTTATAATTTTATCTTTAATCTAATCTATAATATAATTAACACAATGTAAATATAATTTTTGTTTAAGGTTAAAGAGCGCCCTGTATAAATGCAGCGCCAGGCCATCATACTCGTATACAACCTTCTATTGCGGGAACCGGGGGAAAGTCTGCCAGGGATAGAGACTCAAAATATTGGAACTTTCGCATAAATAGGTAAATGGATAAACGCCATAACTCATATAATGATAAATCAACCTTGTTCCTTCCATGCTGGACTGGGAGAGAAAGAATAACATAGAATGTTCCAGCTGCTTCTCATCCCGGGCATACTGTAAAAGTCAGTTAAGGTACGGAGGTTTAATTAGCGATTTGTAGGCGATAGGCTGACCCCCTGTCACTGCAATAGTCTCTCTCCATCATTATAATACCTACCTCCAAATTTTTCAAACGTGACATCAGATGGTCTTATAACCTCTGGTGTTCTGCCTACCCCATAAGAGATACAGGTGTGAAGTTATGTATGTATGTATAAATAATAAAATAATAATAATAAAATCCCCAGACAATCACACCAACTACATGGCCCCAAAGTAAACATAGCTTGTGTTATGGGATACCATGTAGCGAACTAGGGGGGAACCTAGAATATAATATATATTATATACATAAATAGATAAACCGGCATCTGAGGCAGATAGGTTTACCCCATCGCCAAAGTGGTCGTATGTATTAACCTTGTATTTTTCTCCTCTGATGGCCGAATAAGGGCAATTGACCTTTGCCCCTCTGACGCTTTGACATGAAACGAATGTGTCACGAATACCGTCAGCTGTTTTTCTAATTGTAGTGACTAAATCTTCGTTTAAACTTAATATAAGGTCGTGTTATGTCGGTGATAAGTTAGTCCCATCTACACTAAGCAAGAACACTTATCTAATAATCTAGCTGTTTCGCGCGGTTTTTTCCCCGCGAGGAATATCGAGATAAAATGTAGCCTATTTGCTATTCCAGACTGTAAACTATCACTATGTGAAATTTCATCCAAATCCATTCAGCCCTTCTGCCGTTATAGAGGAACAAACATCCTTGCATCCATCCAAACTTTCACATTTTTAATATACAAAATTTTAGTTTCCTTTTTTTCTATAGATGTCGCTGTACATTGATTAAAGCGCGCAAGAAGAGTGATAAATTAAATGACTTAGCCATATTTACTTAGTAGACTACTTTTATTCATCCTCACTTTCACAATTATATATTAGAAGGATGCTGTTAAAGAATTTAAGATTGAAGTTATTTTTAATTTTTATTGAATTTAATTTTCCTTTTGTAATGAATTTGACTTTTATATGTATACTTTATTTTGTTATTAATTTGATGTCTTTTTTATATGTTTTATTTGATTCTTTATTTTATTTCAATTCCTTTTTAATTTTAAATTGATTATATAGATTTTTAATGGACTTAATTTTATATTAAACTGGACTTAATATATTATTTTGAATACACTGTTTATAAAATTCATTTTGGTAAAGATATTGTAAATCTATAAATGGCTGTAAGAATTTCCCCTTGTGTATTATCTAATTGTAAATAAAAGCTGTGGATTTTGTTGAAAAATAAATAAATAAAGAGCTGCATTACTTTACTAACCAGAACAAATACAGGCTCGTCTAAGTAAGACGGACAATCTAGATTAATGCACTATACTTAGCAGCCCTAAAGACGCTTTCACTTAAAATACTAATTGAATAAGTGCTAACCAACCGACTTCACAAGTCTAAGTATAGAAAACACGCTTTCTAAAGGAAGGCTCGTTGAAAGGATGCCATGAAAACCAACCTTGCAAAAGAATCAAACTAACTTTTTTATACGATCCTTTGCTTATTGTGGCCTCTGAAATTTAATCCAGTTTTGTGGCTGTGCATTAGGGCCTATAAAAAGGTAAAAAGTCTTCAAGCGTCACTAGGCGATGGGATCAAAAAAAAAAGAAACTCTTTTGACAAATGTCAAAAGCAATTTCTTACCAAAAAGGGCCGTCAGCAAAAAAAAAGTTTGAATAAAGAAGCTTGTACAGTTGACGTCATCGTTTAGAGTACGTAAATACAGTGTACACAGTTTCAATCAATGAGCTCACATATTTGAATCATGCGAACTGGACCGATGCGATGCTCAGTTAATCCCGCATAAACGAAGCCAGACGGCTTTCATTTAGTCGGCCGATCCACGTGGCTTGCCGACCATTGCATTAGATATAAATGATCCTTATTCTGATAACAAAAGGTTATTTTTTCGATAATCCATTATCTTATTAAATCAAAACTAGTACCTAGTTAATTATAGTTTTACTAATAAAAAATATAATATTATAAAGAGGAAACCTTTGTATTTTTGTATTGAATAGGCTCAAAAACTACTGGACCGATTTCAAAATTTCTTTTAACATTACTTAGAGGGATTCTTCCGAATCCGTATAGGCTACTTTTCATCCCGAAAATCCCGCAGGAATCGAAATTGCGCGGGTAAAACCGCGCGCAACAGCTAGTAAAAAATATGTTTAATACATTTAAAAACCCTGAAACCTTTTTAAAACTATAAGTTAATAGTTGTTCCGCGCGGTTTTAACCGCGCAATTTCAAATCCCGCGGGAATTTTGGGATAAAAAGTAGCCTATGTGCTATTCCAGACTGTACACTATCACTATGCCAAATTACGTCCAAATCCGTTGAGCCGTTCTCCCGTGATTTAGGAACAAACATCCATACATCCAGACATCCATACATGCAAACTTTCACATTTATAATATTAGTAAGATTCGTTTAAACTCGGTATTATTGTCATAAATTCAAAACTTGTATTCATAATAGGTTTACCAAAAAAACGTCAATGAACGTCAAACTTTAGATGAGGGCAGCGCGACTTGTAGAATCTTGGGTCATTCCTCTGTCCAGCAGTGTGCGTCTTTCGGCACCCGAAGATGATGATGGCCCATTATCCTTAAATATAGCTACCTACTTCTTCGGCCTTTAGAAACGAAATGAAATTAGAACCCTAGGTAGACCGAAAGGAAAAAAACCGGCGGAAAAAACTCTCGGCACTCTTTTCGACCGAGTTGAAGGAGGCACTTCATAACTTTTTTGTTACCTCATAACTTTTGACTGAGTGAACCGATTTTGAAGATTTTTGGTTCATGATAGAGGATACTTCCCATTAGGTCCCACATAAATTTCATGGAATTGAGTACTTCATGAAAAATTTCTAATATGTATTAATTCGGAGATCGTTTACCTTGACGACCTTATACTTCAGTCAAAGTTTTGACGTGAAGTCGGTTTTTTAATACTCTTCATTCGTTGATTATTGCAAAAGTGCTCATTACATGAATAAACAAACAGAAGATAGCTATTCGTGCATATGAAGACAAAGAATAACGACACAACTTATGCATTTTCATTACATACCTATTATCATACTAACTAGAAAATATCAAACACTTAATATGCACTAAAATGAATAAATTTATAGCACTACATGTTTTATTTGCATAAAATCAAAAAGGAGAATAAAGCTTCCTTGCAAAAACAGAGTTCGAATTATTTCTTGGAAAATTAAGTAGACATTCCATAAAATCATGGGCATTATCAATAGGAACGTAAAACAGCGATCTCTTTTGTAAACTAAATAAATGCAGAGATGATTTTTTAAATTAAGAATGATGGGACATATTTAGTCCTTCTTGGTGGAAAGTGAAATAACAACTTGAATCTATCCATTAAAAAGATATTCACTCGTCACTTAAAATAAATATAACTTTTTTTTTTTTTTTTTATAAGTGACTAAACAAGCGTTTGACCTCAATCTCACCTGATGGTAAGTGACGATGAGGTCGAAGATGAAAGCACACGGGTTTAGGAAGGAACTGGCTCTTTATAAAATATTGCCGGAACACATTACCGCCGGAGCGGTAACATTTGGCGGCAGACTTTATATGAAGGGTGGTCGCTAGCCAGGCGGACCCAGAAGGGATCCTACCACCAAGCGAAACTGTATAACTCTGTTTAAAAATATACATGTTTACAGGGTTATATTTTATTGGACCCGCATCTGTTGAGGGGTTACTCAGTAGGTCAAAACAAATCATTTTCACTATGGAACCACCCCTCCTAAAATTGACCGTTTTTGAGTTATTTCACTTTTTAGGATTTTACTGTAGAGTTACTTACTTGTGTTTTTGTTTTGGAAAAAAATACTAAAAAGTAGAGTTTCTTTCTTTTGTTTTTGTTTTGGAAAATAACAAACCTTATACTGTTCGGGGAATCAAAACATTTTCAGCAACGTAGACTTAATTATATTTGTTTACGTCTGCTAATTAATGGACATTTTTCACAAAGGTTGTTTTTCTACCTTTTGTATCAACGACGTTTTCTACTTTATGAGAAAAAATTCCCCTCGTCCTGTATTTCGAGAAGGTAAATTGTATCTTCCTATTTTAAAAACAAATTCTTAAAGACGTTCAATGTTTATGTAGTTTTTATAAAGGAAGGTTTATTTAAAGAACCTTTTGGTTGGAAAAATTCGACGAAAGAAAAATGCTACACTAAAAATATGAATGGAATGAAGATGCTCGCTTATTATAAGAACCTTGTGCATTTAAAACATGAATGGAATAAAGAGTCGATGGCTTGTCTGCATAAGCCAGAATGAGGTGGAAACTAAACTCCATACAAATGTTCCGAAAGAACTCACAGATGCACAACGCTACACTACACGCTCGCTAAGTCGAAAAACGACGCATGCAATACAACATAATATCTCGCTTTAAACGAGATATCTGATTATTAGAGTGTTGTTCGATTTCGAGTTGCACACTAACATGTATTAAAATTCCTCCACAAGCCTGAATTTTAATGAAACAAATAAAAAAACACTATTAGAATGAGAGTAAATTAACAAAATAAGTGTAAGCCAGCGGCGTTTCCATTTCCGATTCGACATATTCATTAAAGTATATATCTTGAATAATAATCAATATAATATATAAAACTGTTCCGTTACTGACTGAGAGACTCGACAGACAACGTACAGCCGTAACTACTGGGCGTAGAGAGCTGAAATTTGGAACATACATTCTTTAGGGGATGTAGGGGTGGACTAAGGAAATTCGCGCGGGAACGGGAAATATAGTATTTTTTAATTTGTATGAAAAAATCTTTTTCCTTAAGTGCACGGATGTGATACTTGGTATAAAGGTTTTTCAATTATGAAAGGAATTCCCGAAATTCCCACGGCGTCGGGAAAAATGAGGCTTTTGTGTTTATACGCGTACGAAGTTGCGGGAAAAAGCTCGTAGATAATAAAACTTTAAGAAATACTGCAGATGAAAAAAATAATAAGTGCGTATCACTGTACAGAAAGGATCTTAATATAATTGGTGGTTCTAGTGACGCCCTGCAAGAGCATTGCAATATCATACAATTAATGTAGATGAGAGGACATTTTTCTTAACCTAAGTTTATCTAAATAGTTATTATAACACTTATTGCTAGTTTTAGTTGGTATGTATATATAATATACGTTTATATTTTTTTATTAAATAGGTACAGTATGTGTTTATTAATTTTAATTGAATTCTATATTTATCTTATCTAATTTATCATCTAGGTATTCCTTAACAGCAGTGCTAGCACGGATCTTTTGTCGATCGTAAGTTTACGAATGCTCGTATAGTATGGAGTCGGTTGCAAGTTTTTAGTAACAATGTAATTTTTTATTTCAATTATTTAAGAGAGAACCTGTTGACAAACATTCAAAATTAACAAGGAACACATTTATTTAAGCTGACCGTGCGGCAATGGATATATTTCAATTATTGCTTGCAAAACCGTCTCCATACTATACGAGCATTCGTAAACTTACGATCGACAAAAGATCCGTGCTAGCACTGCTGTATAGTAACATTTTGTTGATTAGCAATTGTTTGCGTAATTTAAAATAATCTTTTTCTTTGGTTTTATTTGGGATGTGATTATACAACTTTATGGACATTTCCAGCGGGCCGTGTGACAATAGTTTTAGTCGGGAAGGTGGAGCTATGAGTTGTTTTCTTCGGCTTGATCGCAGGGAGTACTTTTGCATATCTTCGCGTTTTGTGTAGAATTCTGGATATTTTCTTACGAACTTACAAACCTCTAGTATATAAATACATGGAAGAGTAAGAATTTGGAGTTGTATAGAAATAGAAATAAAGTTTATTATCTCAAAATACAAAAGTTTACAAACACAGAAAAATCATTTAACACAATTTGAGACAATAGGCCATGCTTCAGCATAATGCTACTGGAAACAATTATTTCCGCACGCGCTGGTTTTCAGGCACAGCCGTGGTACACTACTTTAATTATAATTAAGTCCATTCGAAGACATCGATTATTTAAATCTGTATTGTACATATGCAATAAATAAAAAAATACAATATTAACAAAATCTACAGAATTTACAAGACGAAATGTACTTGTCTTTTGTCTTTCGTGTATGAAGTGAGGTCTGCAAGTGTCTGTTTGTTTTATATTGACTAGAATTCGTATTAGCTTTTTCTGACAAACGAATGAACCTGTCTACATATTTTCATACCTATTCCCATCGCCAAATTATATGTGTTCTAGATAGAAGACAGGGATAAGCAGTGTAATTACCGGCGGCACCGGGATTTACTTTCTTACGTTCCAGGGTTGACAGCATTTTTTCCGTGAAAGGAGGTTGTATATTTGCCTTTTTAATACCCGATTCACCCCAATGGGCGGCACTTTTTTTATCTATGCTTCATTTTTATTATTAAATAAATCACAGATAAAAAAGAATGGTAAAATTCCAATTTCAAACCACATGTAAATGTAGTCTTTAGTTTACACGTAATCATAGGTGCTATTAATCTGAGCAAGATACTCTGAGGTGTTGTCGAGCAGGCTTCGGTCTGTTTACCCAAACTGTTTAGTTCGCCGGGAGACTGTAACTTGAGCTTGAGGGCAACATAGTTTGATCAAATAAGTTTGTTTGACCAAGTAAGTTTCATTGAAAATCGCAGTAAGTTCTCTGCTCCTCAGGTATCCAGCTATCGCTTCCAGCTATTTGTTCGCTAACGTGATTCATTCGCAGGATTTCACTTTGAGTGTTTCATTGTGGAACGTTTAATTTTAAGATTTGAAATTCGAATATTTGTGTTCGGAAATGTTTTTAAAGTTTTACTTAAACCTTCTTTGAGAAAGCTGGAATGAAGAGCCGTTATTAAATACTTTGTTCGAATTCGCAAGAATTCTAACTTTAAAGATTCGCTTTTAAATGTTTGTTTTCGACTTTTATGCTAAACTTTAAAGACAATCAATTTTAAAATTAATTCATGAAGTGTGCAAAGCATTTTAATTTATTGTTTTCATTCAAAACTATATGTGTGTATACTACCTCACAAAACAATAGATTTCCGCATATCGCTAATTGCTAGTAGTAATTGCTAGTCAAATCTAAAATCGCTTAATCCGCCGAAATGGATGATCAATTTGTGCACAGTTTACCGGTGTTTGATTCTAATTCTAGAACTCATTTCGGGCTTATATTCACAGTAAATCACCCAGAAAGCTTACTGCATTAGTGGAACAATAGTAAACATCAATATTGCGTAATCTGTTATCGCTTCCACATTGATCCTTTAGGGGCGAATCGGGTTGTCTTTTCAGGAATTATGCGATGGTATCGATCGGGCACTTCTTGAAGGAACGCGTGTGTTAAGGTGCGTGCCACGTGTGTGGCGAGCTATGCGTGTGTGCGTGTCATGTATCAATACTCACTTGAGATGGGTTACGCGTAGGGCTGCCAACCATACAGTTTTTGACAGTAATATACTGTTTTTCATTACATTATGTAATCATGAACCGAAAAATGCAACCCGAGAACAATGACATTTGTAAAAATTGGGACTCGTGTGAATGCCAATTTTAATTACTTTCTGACAAGTCAATAACAGGCAAGGCACAGGGCGTAGGGTGCAGGACTATCGACACACAATTTCGGAAACATTTAATGAAATTTCCGAATCAAAGCAACTGTTTACTGTTGAACAAAAATAAAGTACTTATACAAAATATTGTTTTCAGCATTAGCTAAGAAATTTTTGATTAATTAAATTTTTAATCAATATTTTTTGCAAGAAGCTCTAAACATATGTGTTTGAAACATTAAATAAATTGAATACTTACTGTGTATTTTTCAAAAATATTGTTTTGATATTATTTTCAGACTTAAATATTATTTACTTCTAGAAATAGTTGACAACCCTAGTGACGCGATGTAAAAGCTTTAGATAATTTAAGGTACAACGTTGAATGTAAATATCTGCCAAATTTAAATATGTTGATAAAATTTTGTGGGTTCGTGTGTACGCAGAAAGTTTATACAATCTATTAATACATATCTTATAGATACGCGGTAAACAGATCTAACAAAGTTCGCGCCACTACTGAACGAAGATAGACGTTTTTATACAAATATCATATTGAGCTTAACAAAAGACGTGTTGGTTTTACGTTTGTCAATAAATAACAAGAATCTTACATCTATCACATCATATCTTCTATTTCTTAAGTTATTACAAGTCTTTTTAAGATTTTCCCATTATGTTTTTTTTTTTGAGTTGGGCTAACAAATTCTATCTCTTCAAATATACATTTAAAAAATATACCCTTTCAAACCCGACTGGTAGTTTTCTACATTTTTCTAAGTATTATTGTACCTTATTCGACATTGCTTAAATTTCAATAATGGTCAGATCTAATTAATAAATGATCTCATTTCAATTCTTTACTTTTTTTTTAATTGTCAATTTTAGGTTATGTCGTTGTCAATTTAAAAAAAAACGTAAAACTAATTTTATACCGCCTATTAATACATTATTCGTCAAATAACTTTTATGCGACGGTCGAAAAACCCGGCCTATGTCAAATAAAATGCAAAATAAGACGAATAAATTATAAAAATCTGTAGAACCAAAAAATTCAATCCGAGAACAATGACAGTTGTAGAAATTAGGACTCGTGTGAATGCCAATATTAATTACGTTCTGGCAAGTCAATAGCAGGCAAGGCGCAGGGCGTAGGGTGCAGGACTTTCGACACAAAATTACGGAAACATTTAATGAAATTTTCGAATCAAAGCAACTGGAAAACCGAACTGCGGGTACAGTAAACCTGTTTTTCAATTTAAGGTTTTCCAAAAAAGCTTTCCGATTTCGAAAGGCTGGCTGAATTTTTAACCTCAAGCAATGAGGCTACAGTTAAAAGTAGTTAAAATTAAGTTTAAAAAAGCACTGCATACATATACTTGTTATACGTAATGAACACATCATTATAACAAATATATACATTATCGCAGGCTTCTTAAATGTGCTCAGCGCCATTATAAATATGGAAAGTAGGAAACACACGGGTATGGAAAACGCATATAAGGCTGCAAAACATATAGAGTTTGTATGAAACCGCAAGAAATCGCTCGAGCGCCCGCTGGCGTCGAGAACGGCCCAGATTCCCCGCGTCGCGCCGTCCGGTTTGCAGCCTTAGATTCACATGATAGTCCTGATGTCTTTAGACATACATTATAGAATTAATGAAGCGTAGCGGACTGAAGCTAGGAAAGGATACTTTTCCTATAATTGTAACTGGCTTATCTGGACTACGCTTCCACGTCAGCATTAAGTCGGTTAATTCAGAAAGAAGGGCAGCACACACTCAGGCAACAAAAGAGGGTTGATATTGGACCTTACTACTCTAAATTTAAGCCACTAAATGTCAAACTTAGTATTTAAAACCAGTCTTTGTTAGTTGTGAGTTTGAAGTCTCCAACTTTGATATGGAGATGCCTAAAATTAGATAGTTTAATGTAGAATTGTGTTCAACAGTCAAAGTTATAGCTACAGCTGTCTTGTTTCATGCTATTATTTGACGACTTGCTGGTGTAGCGGTAACATACATTGCCTTGTATGCCAGAGGTCCTCGAATCCCGGCGGGGCGGCGGATATTTGTGTGATGAACACAGATATTAGTCGTTAAGTCATGGATGTTTATATGTTTATTTAAGTTTATTCTAATACAAAATATGTATTTATTTAATATATATTTCTTAAGTATATCAGTTATCTAGTATCCGTAACACAAGTTCTTTGGAAACTTAATTTGGGCTAGATAATGTTGTGTGAGTGTCAGAAATATTTATTTATTATTTAATTATTCAAAACAGTTGAAATTATAAAGTTAACGCTCCCTTCAACACATCATAGGCTACTGAGTTCAATAACATGTTTATTATGTGGGTGCCGTACGCGAGCTGACCACGATTTATCATCCTAACGTCTTAAAGGGTTAGGTAGCAATAGGAAATTAACAATTTATACGTCTCGGCAAGACGTTGTACTTTTGCTTAAAGGACTAAGAATAGGTTGACTATAATGCGTGGCAGATAGCATATTTTAACATTAAAGCCAAGCCATACAAAAAGCAATAATTTTATTTAAAAAGTACTGATGATTGTCACGACTGTAAAGAATTACCTGGCACAAAGCAACAAGTTCTTAAAGAGCATATTTTATGACAGTCCACCTCTCAGATCATACAAACACAGAGATATGCCTTGCGCGTTAATTTGTTCCGGTCCCGATGTCTCCAAGTTTCTCCCACTACTTATACTAACACAACAATAAAAGTAAACATTAAAACTATTAATTTCGTTATAACACTAACAAATCAACTAATAGTATTTAATTTATAAAACTTGGTTTTTATGCAAATATGTAAACCAGCTCTCTGTTTCTGTAGCTTCTATTAGTGAACTATTTCATTAAATGGGAGATGTTTGCGTTTAAAAAATATTAGTTTTTTATCAACTAAGTGGAAATACGAGCGTTGAATATTCAAGCGACGTTCAACATTCGTTGCGGGGGAAATCACGAACTGGATTTTTTCAGGTTCCATTCAGCAAGCAAATAAACTGGTAGCCAATACCAAACGGCTGCATAACCAAATTGGATGGATTTCGGTTATTTCCCGTGCGTTACTTCTTTCCTTTTAGTTTAAGCGCACAATTGGTTTTCCGTGTTAGATTTGTGCTGCGATTTTGTCGACTATCTAGGCTGTCGAGTAGACGGAGTCTGTGAGCAAATAGAATTCCTGAGCTGTGTGGTAAAGTGCACAAACCCGAGCATGTTCGGGTGAAGTTTTCTGTGTCCCACCTCTCCCCAGTTCCCCGAGGGTGGTTCAGAAAGCCCCTATTTACATTTGACGCTGTGAGGTGCCAGTTCCATATTGGAGTTCTTGTTTTACAAGCTCAAGTTATTTATGCTAAACTTATTATAGATATTACTACAATTAGTAGTATTTTAGATTCTGATAAAGTATGGAAGAATACTTTTGGCGCTTTTGAGGCGGTTTTTATCACACCTCAAGAGAGCAGGCAATGAGATATTAAGTATGTATTTACGTTGAATAATAATAATAATAGATCTTTACTTTGCCAATATACAGGGTGACTGGTGGGTCATTTTCAAAATTCCGGGACGTGATAGTTTGAGATCATACATGAAGAGAAAATATTAAATAAAAAATTAATATGAATTGTTACATAAGGGAAATGTAGTAGATACTTAGTGGGTGGTGGTGTGCGTGAGGCGGGAACAGTGCTGTGTGCGTGTTGACTGAGACATCGCGTCGGGAAAAGTGTAGTAAGGTCTCTTTATTTATTCATGGGGATTTCTGGTGAAAAATTAAATATCTCCTTTTATTACATAATTATGATCAGAATCGAGTTACGAGTGCTCTCCTTCACTATTTAAAATTTGTCACCAGTCACTCTGTATAGTACAGTCAGTTCATACTTATAAATAAGGTACAGCATATACTGCTGATTGTTCAGCATGCAAAATTATAAAATTATAGGATAGGACATGTACAAAGCAATTGAATTAAATATTATGACATAAACTACATTCACATTTAAATTAATATACAACACAATTAAATTAAACGTACATCAAATTGAAACTTAAAAAATAATGCTAGATAATATTAAATGTCCAAAGTAATATTAAAAGATGTCATGGGTATCAAAAATGTCAGAAGTAAACATTAATTAAAAATTAACTCAAATTACAATTAAATAATACAAGTCAAAATTTATTTATTAGTTATTTATTTATTTTATGTCACAGTACATTTTTTTTGTTTCTATTGTGTTAATTATACAAGATTCGGTTAGATTTCCAAGTTTATTCTATAATCGCAAATAAAGACATGATGTATGTAGTAGGTGCTGAAAATAAATAAATATTTTTATAAAATTTATATATTTTACTGTATATTTTTAAAAAGTACCTACTGTGTGCCAGCAACTATTTGCTGGAAACCTCAGGCCTTTATGGCCCGTTTCTATCAGCCGTTCACGGTTGCAGCATGGTCATAACTCTACTCTATTGAACTTGCTTCAATGCATAGGGCATTGTAATGTGACTATACATTTTCTTATCAAAAAAAAAATCTATATATTTTCATACTTATAGTTCTGAGTTTAAACTGAAGAATTCGCTCAGAAACAATTTCGGTTTTATTTTAACGTTTCTGTTCTTTTTTTGAAATATTTTCTTGTCATATTTTTTTTTTATGAAGTGTGGATGGGACGTTTGTCTTCCATGGCACTTGATGTTAAGTGAACATGAAGACTAAGGTGATACACGTCTATATTACGTAAACAAATTGTTGTGTAGGTATTTTAAATTGGTTATCATCAGAATCACAGTTATTGTAGCGTCACCTCACTTTTTAAGTTCTCTGTGTCGTTAAAGACTTTGTTGGGCAACCTGTAGTTTTATGTCAGCTTTAACGTCCGCTTGTATTCTTAGAACAAATTAACTTAGAAAAAATACAAAGTAAGCGAATACTGCAGTACTATAAGGAACAAGTCGAATCAACCTCACTATAGGATCTACATGCAACAGATTTTGTAGTTTTCTGATAGCTGCATTTTTATTCCGTAAATATCGGCGATTTTTTGTCAGCCTCTTTTCGCTGCACGATATAAGTCAGATTAAAATAGAGATTGCAATAAAAAAAACCCCCAGACAATCACACCTACTACATGGCCCCAAAGTAAGCATAGCTTGTGTTATGGGATACCATGTAGCGAACTAGGGGGGAACCTAGAATATAAATACATAAATAGATAAACACCCAGACACCGAATTTTTTTTTTCTTGTTCCGTGCGGGAATCGAATCCGCAACCACTGGCGTCTGAGGCAGACAGGTTTACCCCATCGCCAAAGTGGTCGTCAATGCAATGTTAGCCCAGTCATTTTATGAGCTGAATTTTGTATACAGCGTTATGTTGAAGACATGAAAAATCGACATTGATATCATGCCGGCTAAAAAATTTACAGAGTTAAAAGGTCAATCCAAGGAGTCCATCCATCAAAAATCCAGGAATTTTTCTAATCCGGATTTAAAAATTCCAATTCGGTCTTTTCGAATAATCACATAAAAATTGATTTTTTCTGTTATTTATCTTTTACTGAGTTACCATAAACATTTGTTGTTTTGAGACTGCAGTTTAATAGAAAAGGTGGATACATAAATTATCTTAAGTTTCGTGCATTTCATTTTATGTTATGTTCACTTTATGACTGTTTTTTTTACCAAAATAGGGAAAAGAAGCCTGGTAGCTAAAGTTTTTATTTTGTTAAGTTTGATTTTATAATGTCCCGTTTGAATTATTTCAGTGTTCATGATATTTTATTAAAGTTTCATATCAAATCCACATAAAAATTTTAAAAATTCCAGATTATACGACTTATAATCAAAGGAAAATTCAGAAATTTGTGTAAAAAGAATGGATTTTCTGATCACTGGGTACGATTTCGCGCAAGCTTAGTGTGAACAACTCTCCTATTAGGTAATTGCAGTTAAAGATAAAATAAAATAAACCCATACATATTCTCTCAGTATGTAATATTTCCCAATGCATCTCAAATATCCAGCTATCACTGCATCGCAGTCAAGTGTCACAAATGCTTCTTGTATGTATGGCGCTTGTTCAGTGAACCGAATACCATACACACGCTCCGAAATCCCGGCCAGTCTTGCGGTAAATTGATGCTAGTTATATACTGTCAGTGTCCAGTTTGTTAGCCGAACCGAACCAGGAATTAAGGCTATCTATGCCTTCGTTGGAAGAGGCAAACAATTTTTGAGGCTAAGAGCTTTAACTTAAAGTTTAAATTTAAGTTCAGAGACTTTGATTCTCACAGACTTTTTCCGTTCCTAGCTTAAAACTTTTGCATAGATTCAGCATTTTGCTATAATAGCAAAAGTTAAAGTTCTGACAGCTCGCCTATTTTCAACCGACTTCCAAAAAAGGAGGAGTTTATCAATTCGTCTGTTTTTGTGTCTTTGTTACACGATATTTCGGACAATTATGAATTGATTTTGAAAATTGTTGTTTCATATGATAGAGGATACTTCATAGTTGGTCCCATTGAAAATATCAAACTTTTGAAAAAATATGTATGATTTCGGAGAATACGTTGATGACATTCTCAACTCAGCCAAAGTTTCGACGTGAAGTCCGTTTTTTTAATGCTCTGCATTCGTTGATTATATTCTATAGAGTTATTTGTGAACATCGTTATAAACTACAACTAATTAAAGGGAAAACTGGCTCACAGTTTCCTAACTTTTATAATATGATTACGCTTAAACTAACGCATTCACGTTAATATTTTTTGCTGTTTTCGTATCAAGCATATTCTCAGTCTTAAAAGGTGAAAACACAATAAAATAGAGCCAGCAATGGATTGAATATCTGATTTCAATAAACAAACACTTCCAAACAATTGCATAACAGTTTGAAATTGAAGACAAACAATGTGTTAATTAAAAATGTTTTATATTCTCATTAGAATTGTGCCAGTGAATAAAGCTGCACAGCAACTATGTATGTAAGCTCTCATAATTACATTTCCATGCCTTTCTGTAAAAGTTTCTGTTGAGTCTGCGTGCTTTTCTGCATTTTATCTCGAAGTAGAGCAACGCAATGTAGATAGAGCGAGTCTAATGGCGTTGGCGCGTGCACTTTGCCTAAATAGATGGATTAATATTTAATCGATTGGCATTGGCCGCACTTACTTCAGTGGCACGGTAGCACACTATCATGCCACGCCGTTTAAATGCTGCTTGATAGAAAAAAAAACAGACGACTATTTATTGGATGGCTACGTTGGATTGTAGGTTGAGTTTGAATGCAGAATCTGATGTACGTCACCCAGCTGATCCGAATGAATTAGATAGCGCTTTGTTTGTTTTATTTGCAAAAATATGAATGGTAAGTTTATCTCTATATCGGATAATCTTTGGAATTAAACTACGACAGTTATCACGGCCTTTACATTTGATATGTTTTTGAAATGACTGCATTGCGAAAATAGTGCCAGCTTAAGCCAAACTGTCCGAGAGGCTCAGAGAACCCACTACAGCTAGTTTTATATAATTCACTAAATATTTTATGGAAATGGCCTATTTTTTATTGAATAAATTTAAATTAAGAACTTACCTACCTACGTCTTAAGAACTTTGATAATTTGCTACTTGACCTAATATTTCGTAGAGTGGTCGCTCGAAGTATTCCCGAGGGAATAGATGAACGCAGCGGTTGTCAAATATTGCGTTCAATGTAAGCAATTCCAATATTCCTGACTTTAGTGAGAAACTTGCCAGTTTTGGAATTCTGTTACGTGTGTTGCCATGGTTACCGTGAAATAGCTTTGCCGTCTGTCAATGGCATTGGCGAGTTCAAGATTGTGTCAGTAGTGCAAACTGTAATGATATAAAATACTAGCTTTATCCCGCAACTTTGTATGCGCTTAACTACCCTTCTCGTGGAAATTTCAGAAACTATACAACCAGACACCCAATGAAAGAACCTTTATACCAAGTATCACACCCATGCACTCAAGGAATAAGTTTCTTTTATACAAACTAAAAATCAAATACTTCCCGTGCCCGTGGGAATTTTGGGATTTTTTTTCGTAGCCCAAAAAGTCACTCTTTGAAGAACCTTCATGCCAAGTATCACATCCGTACACTCAATAAATAAGATTTTTCATGCAAACTAAAAAGTCCAACCCCTTCCCGTGGGAATTTCGGGAATTCCTTCCATAATACAAACAGACACTCATTGAGGAACATTTATATCAAGTATCACATCCGTGCACACAAGGGATGGGATTTTTTCATACAAACTAAAACATTATATATTTCCCGTTCCCGTGGGAATTTCGGGAATTCCTTTCATAACACTACCAGACACACATTGATAAACTTTTACACCAAGTTTCACATCGGTGCACTCAAGGAATAATATTTTTCATACAAACTAAAAAGTCCTATATTTCCCGTTCCCGTGGGAATTTCGGGAATTCCTTCCTTAGTGCACCCCTACATTTCAGCTCTCTACGCCCAGTAGTTACGGCTGTACGTTGTCTGTCAGTCACTCAGTACCTCAGTCACTCAGTCAGTAACGGAACAGTTTTATATATATTGATAAATCCGTAATTAGACATAGGTTACATGAGATATGTTTTTAAGTTAGTTCTAAGGTCTGTGGATTTTGTGAATAAATATAGTAATGAGTTTGTTCTTGATTTGCAGTTTCGTAAATCTGCGATTCTGAAGTCTTTGAAGTGAAGAAAACTTTAGAATAGAATTTCTATGACCAAACACATAATTTTACAATTCATTCGTGGTTTTGTTGTCTATATTTTGTTAATTGCTTAATTGGCTTAGCGAACAGATAACCCCGGCTTTGGTAGAGGCTTTTGTAAAACGCAGTATTAATTAAAATACGTTATCGTAAAAATCGGTAATTTGCACAGATCACTATATGGGTCATCTTATTAAAGTCAGTGAGCATTAACATTGTATAAAATCAAGCTTGTTTTTATAGTGATATATATTTTGTTATAATTTTTATAAGAAAATTTTTAATCTGTTTCTCGTTTAAAAAGGAATTCATCAAGCTGGCTTAGGTCGGATTCAAATACGATTAAATGTTGTAGTTGAGCCACGTAAGATAGATGGACTTGCTGGGTTTAATACACTTAGGTTATTTTGAATATTTTTAGTTCACATCTGAGAATATTAACATGAATAGAAAATTATATTTCAAAAGAGGTAAAATATCAGAATATTTCTATGATATTTTTACTCTGAATCGGTTAAATACATTTAAAGATCTGTTTGATATATTATAGAAAAGACTACCCACGTTTATTCCTTCACAGGTTTCATAAGAGTGTTGGCATTAACTATAACCTCTTATATTTTTTTTATCAAAAGGTAGTTGAGTATTATATGTATATTATGAGGTTCGTGGGTGAATACCCCTGTGTGCGAGGCAACTGTCGAAAACGCCCTCGAATTTCTATTTAGTAATAACAGCCGATTTATTCAGAATAAAAGTTATTCTGAATAAATCAGTCTAGAGATACAGTCGACGAAAAATGAGTTTCTGAATTATTTTTTTAATGTGTACAGGTATAATTATCTGTATTTTTAAGTAATAACTTACTTGCTATAGTTGAATTATTTTCAAATGGTTTTCGTGATAGTTCTCATATTCCATTTTGCGCAAACTTTTTGTAATCTATACATATAATAAAATGGTAGGAAACTCAAAACTGTACATTGAATATTTTTTTAAAAGAATAATTGGGGTATGATCTACAATCGAAACAGAAACAAAAAATATAGTTTTTAGAATTTTTGTCTGTTTGTCTTTCCGGGATAAACTCAAAAAGTACTGTAATTTTTATAATATAAGGTTAACAATAAAGTTTAAATAAATAAAATAAATAAATAAGTACTGCATGGATTTACTTCAAATTTGGCATGAAGATAGTTAAGAAGTCGGGTCAACATATAGGCTACATATTATCACGCTAGCAGTGTTATAATCGTAGGTGCGTTTGGTGCTGCATAGCATTCACGCAGACGACGTCGCGGGCAGCAGCTAGTATAAAATAAATAAAGTGAAGGGAAAGGATAAAAATTAAAAAGTATTCAAATAAAATTGTAAATACAAATAGTATGAAGTAAACTATTTATCTCATGTTATTATTATTATTAACTCTTAATAAAATAAGTAATTGTAATAAAAATAAATACATTGCAGATGCAAGGGACCGGAACGTGTGTCAATAGGGATTGACGCTATTGAATCGACAACAAATCGATAAATATGAGCGGCCATCTTGTAATCGATTCGTGAATAGAGAAAATTGGAAAAAGTAGTTAAAAAACGTAGCGAACTATATTTAAATGAAGATTGAAATGAAATGAAAATTTTTTTATTCATCATAAGACCATCGAATGGCCGCTTAATGACGTCACAATTTTGTACTTCGGCTTTAACAAGGTGTTGATTTGATAGTTATTGAATAAGATATTACAGTAGACCAAGAGACAAAAAAAGCCGGCGGAAAAAACTCTTGGCACTCTTTTTCAGTCAGGAAAATATGAATTAAAACAAATAGGTACATACAGTACAAATTGATCATGACATGAAAAAAAAAAACAAACACAAGACAGCTAATTGTGAGAGCCAATGTCATGCCAAAACCAAATTGCTTACATAGTAGGTGCATTGAGCTATGGATGTACAACACAAACATGACAAACTGGGACCAGAGTATTTAAACAAGAATGGAATAAAATAGTCATTGTATCATCCATCAGCAAAACGACCTGGCACCGCTAGCAGCACCCGATTGGAATACATATATCCAGAGTTCACAATCAAATATTAATTATTTCACTCGGAGATGATACTGATACCGAAACAAGGACAAACAGTGACGAATTAAATTAATGATTTGAAACCAATGGTATATCTTCTATAATTTATTACAATTTTAGGTACCCGTTTTATAACGGAAAGCTGAATTCTATAATCTTTTATCCCATTCCTTTTACCAACTGAATCGGTATTTACAAACAATCGATTTTAAAATCGAACAAATTCACTAGGGCAACTTCACTATGATTGACGATTTTGACCTGTCACGAAAATTATTTAAATAAACAACTAAACGGAAATCGGTTCATCCGTTTGGGAGCTACGATACCACAGACAGATACACAGACACGTTAAACTTATAACACCCCTCTCGTTTTGCGTCGGGGGTTAAAACACATTATAATGACAGATTTTCTGACAGCTCATTAAAAAAACAAAACGGTACTAAAGGCTTCGATGGCAAAAGGCGAAGTCTTGTCTGTCATATAGCCATTTATTCCACACTGAGTTTTTAAAAGTAAAATAAATTAATTGACGTCTGTGTCAGAAATCGGACTTCTAAATAACCATAGATGATAGATACCACTTACCTACATTATTATAGTATACAGACTTAACGCCTTCGGCTTTGAAAAAGTGCCATCTATAGAGGTTTTTTGAACTAATCTTTATGAGCTGTCAGAAAATTCCTCATTAGTTTGTTGCTACATTTTTTTTCTTAAAATATTCTATTTAGTCACTTTTATCGCGTCGTCCGCCCAAACCAGTTTAAAACAAAAGCCACATGAGCTTCTTAACTAACTCTATCGCGAAAAGAATTGAAAACAATAGAGTTCAGGTAAACCGACATTATTGACAATAGCCAAAATGAGGGACTATATTTTCATTCCTACACGTGCAAATAAAAGTCATAGAAAGTGTAGTGGATCAGTGAAATTATGTGAGTAGAGTGACAGTGTACACATACAAAAGTACCATAAATGCTGAATGTCATCCTAATTTAATAAAAAATGAAGTCCGAGTGATTATAAACAATTTAAAACAAGAAGTAAAAAAATTTTTGCTTCCATACAGCAAAATTGAATCAAAAATTGCCGAATTGCAGAATGAAGGTACAGGGTATGAAGAGTTCATTCCAAAATATAACGGTATCATAATCTTTCTGTCTAGAGAAATCGGCATCTTTCAGTAGAGGTATCTACAAAAATTAAAAAAATATTAAATGGCGGCCATTCCGACAGGAGGGGTAGTAGACCCCCATATATGGGTGTTTTTGTCGATGAAATTAGGTATATTTTGTAACCTTAAATTATCGCTTGGTCGTGACCGGACACACTGTATAGCAGTAGCTTTAAATGTGGACAAAAACGATTTTCCAAAAATATTTATTGTATGATCATTGTGAAGCAACAGAATTTTAATATTTGCCTCCACGGAGGCTTTGAAGGGCATAAAAAATATACAACACTACTTTGGGGATGGTGCACTTGATTGCTGCCCAGCAGGACTAGCATGCAACCATCGAGAAATAGTCGAATCGACAAGTTAAATATTATTTTGTTATTTTATCCTATTATGTAAGATAATATGCGCACCATAATAGATAGAATTACTCGATTTGATACCATGATTAAGACCACAGAACCAAATATGTCATAATCTTAATAAATTACATACACTAAATACCATATTCTAAGAAAATATCGATAAAAGGCCCGATTTATCGTTGTCGACGGCAGCATGCTAGCCCCAGCGGGGCTAGTCCTTGGAAGTCCTTTTTACCAAATATTTACCATACACGGAGATATAGGGAGTGATGCCCATGAAACTAATGTGCCTATATATTATGTTCTACTATGTAACAAAGAAAAAAAATACATATGAAATTATGTTTAAAAAAGACGTGTGGCACTCGGAGACTGCCGCGGTAAAGCTATTGCATAGCATTTTTTATCAACTTATGCAATTATAATGATTTATTTATTTTATTAATGCAGTAATGTTTGATCTAATATGAAGTTCCACAAGTTCCTAGTAGATGGCGCTGATTGTTTATTAAAGCCCGCATGTTAATTTATGAAATCAAAGTATCGCCGCTGTGCCGGTCGGAGGGGGGGGCTGTTAGGTTTTTTTCGTTACGGAATTTCTGGATTCGGTCCCCACGCTCAAGGCCCGAGATAGAAGCTATACAATAGCTTAAAAAAGCAGCTGTGCCAGATTTCAACCCTATAAAATTCACTATAGATTTTGAACTACATAGCTATAAGCTTGGCAATAAAAGAGGTATTGCCAGCGTATAAATACATGCTTGTAAAGTTCAATTCCAAAGAGAAATCAAAAACTTTCATCAAGACTTCAAGACATCAAGACTTTTAATTATTTCATGGAAACACTAAACTTAATATTTTTTTTAAGTTATACTGTGCTATCTAACTGTGCTTTGGATAAAATTTTCAACTTATTATTTTTAATCGCATTAAAATGAAATCGAGGGCGTCCGCGACAAGTGTGTCGCATGCAAGGCCTAACCCACGGACCCATATTATGTATAAATAATGGAACGAAATCCTCTTAAGTTTACGAATCATTATATAGACTAAACAGTTTTAGGTGTCCACAGACGCTGCAACATCTACTAATAAAATTGCAAAAATATCTGGTAAAAGAAGTATATTTAGGACCAAATTTGTTCATTTTTGGCAGTTATTGTTAGAAGTGGCGATCGCGGTTAAAATAGTGTAGTAAAATTGGCGAGGTTACGTCATATTCCGGGCCACGAACTGATGGATACCAATTTAAAAACGAGGGACTCAGAGAACCGGTCTCTAGTCACTTTAGAAACCTAAAATTGATTTTTTTCATACGAAAAAGCTTAGGAATCCATTTATCAAGTTTTCAAGATTAATAATAAAATACTTTTGAACCGGATTTTCTCGCGTATTTTTAATAATATTCTTATTATTAATATACAGGGTGACTGGTGGGGCACTTTCGAAATTAGAGAACGTGATAGTTTGCGATCATACATAAAGAGAAAAAATAAAATACAAAAATAAATATTAATTATTTACTGAGTAAACTTAACCGAAACTTAAAGAATTCATTACGCAAATCATGGTTACAGCAGTGTTATACAATAGATACTTAGCGTGTGGCGGGAACACTAGCGTGTGCGTGTTGACTGAGGCGGCGCGTGGAAATGTCTCTTTATTTATTTATTTAAAGGGAATTCTGGTGAAAAAATAAGTGCCTACGTTTAGTACATAATTGTGATCAGAATCGAGTATTGAGTGCTCTCCTTCAATATCTAAAATTTGTCACCATATTCACTAATCCGGCCTTTGAGGTCAATCTCACCTAATGCTCAGTGGAGAAAAGCATAATATGTACGATTTTAAATCGACTTTTCGGTGTCATTGTAGACTCTATAATCAGTCTTTTATTTAAGCTTAGGGATTGCTCTTCCCTCGCTGTTCCATACAGTTCTACACTGGACGATAGCATAATCAACGAATGCAGAGCATTAAAAAAACCGACTTCACGTCAAAACTTTGGCTGAGTTATACTGTCATCAATGTAAGCATTCTCCGAAAGCATACATATTTTTTCAAAAATTTTAAATTTTCTTTGAAGCACTCAACCGATTTCGATGAAATTTATATGGGACCAACTATGAAGTATCCTCTATCATACGAAATAAAAAAAAATTAAATCGATTCATAATTGTCCGAAATATCGTGTAACAAAAAAAAACATACAGACGAATTGAGAACCTCCTCCTTTTTTGGAAGTCGGTTGAAAAGTAAAGGGTGATCACCTAGATTAACGCTAGTTCTTTATGAATTTATCTTCAAGAGGCTTTTTAGTATATTTAGTATTTGATTACAGTTTATTTATTTAAGGTTATTGTAATCTATTTATATTTTCGTATGATTTAAAAAAAGTTTAAGTAAATTATTAGAATATTCTGCTTTGGGTTGCAAATTGGAATGGTGTTAAATCTACGTCTAATTATGTCTATTTTAGACATACAAGGCTTAGGAGACACAAATAAATTATGATATCAAAAACTAAAATAAGTAAAGTAGTGGGAAGCATCAACTTATCAAGGTAACGAAAGCTTGTGAACTTACAAAATAAACCTGTTTTTATCCAAAACAATTTATTTGTAGTAGGTACCTATGACAACACTTCAATACACCTACTTAGAGAAGATAGCATTTTCCTTGAAAATACACTCTATAATAGTATTTACTTATAAAGATTCTTCGGAGGCAAAATAAATTGATATTGGGGTAAGATTTCGATATTTTTTTTTTCATGTTTATGTTTGAACTAAATGTTGAGTATATTCTCGTGTTTTTATAAAAAAAAAAAAAACAAATAAATAGGTGGGTTTCTAAAGATACGAATTTCGTTTTGAAGATCAACGCAATTTGTATAACGCAAATTACTATAAAAATCTCTCGTAAACAATCAAAGTTTTTTTTTTTTAATATTATTTGCATAAACATCTATTTAAGTGCAATTCAAACAACGCTTGAATGCAATTTAAGGTCACATGCCTCGAAATCAATCCCCACAACATTGTTAAGAATAACGCAATTAAGTGAACAGCAATAAGGTTCATTTTCATGTAAACTGTTGACTAACATGACTAAGATATCGGTGACTCAACTTTTTATTTTTATGTTTAATAATTAGATAATACTCAACTTTAGGTACTTAAGATAAAGCAGTTTATGTAAAACATAACAACTCGTTTCAAACTTTAAAAGACCGTTAATTTTGTCGATACCTTGTCAATCTAAGAACTTCAAACGACTTTCGTCGAAGGTCGATTAAGTTGCGTTGATAAAATTTTGTCGACTGGGGACAGCAGACTGTGTCTTCAAAAAAACTTGCAACCTTATCAAAGACTACATAAGACCTATTTATGACATTTCAACGTATATTTAGGAGCAAAGTTGCGAAGTCGACCATTTTTATCGTAGCGATAGGCTAAAATATCGATGTTCGCACGCTGGTCTGGCTGTTCACAAATATTGCTGGGATGACATCACTTCGTATTTATTTTATGGCAACATATTCTTGTTTCGATTTGAATAAGCAGAAATTTTACTATTCGTTAGAAGGCTTTGTTTTTTTATGTTTTGAAACGACTCTACGGTTAGGTACTGCTTATATCCATTTAAAAAATACTGTTTATGTATTGTTTTAATTCCCCTTTCCTTTCCATTTTTTCAAAATTTATCCTGACCTCAACCTTACGACGTATTGTATCTTAAAATTTACATTTTAAAATGTAGATCTCTAATAGTATATTTATTGCCTTTTCATGTCAATTATATTTTTATCAACAGACTCCACTTACTTCGAAATAACATAAACACAACAACATAAACACATCATAAATTCTGAAAGGTCCTTCAGTACCTTTTGTTATGCAATAATGAAATCTATCTCCTCAGATTAGCATCGATATTGTAACAATTTGGGCGGTTGAGTAAACAGCTTAGCTATGCAGCCTAGCTCGCAGTCATCTGCTCTAAGCTGCTCTTTGATAGGTAGAAGTGCACTCACTTAGATCCGGGAATAATTTGAACTGACGGCAACTAATTTGTGGTCATCGCTTACATTAAAGTCCCATCAAAGGTACCTTTGGGATTGATGGAAGTCTAGATAGCACGACGCAAAACGTTGCGGGTATGGTGGGTTTAGGTTTGCTATTTATGCATAGATATATTTGAAATATATATTTTAAAAGGAATACAGGCGTGAAGTTATGTATGTATGTATATTTTATAAATTTTCTAATGTTATCTGATGAATACATATACCATAACAACTAATTTTAAGGCTAGACAGCGGTGTTTAAAGATAATGTTCAAATTTCTAAGATAAAGCGCGAAATATCCTACAATATTCTATATCAGCCCGGTTTCACTACTGGTTTCCTTTCCTACTCTGTGGACAAATAAGTCTAGACTAAATATAAAACCTTACTTCAAACTTCATTTAAAAAAAAGAAACTGCAAATAGAGAGGTTTCTGAAAGCGACGAGACAACCTAATTTAATTAAAAACAGAAATAGGTATCACTGCATAGAAATCTATTTGCAGTCATACTTTATTGCAGCTTGCATTCAAGGTCACGGCGTCTAGTCTGGCATTCTAGACGACCTGTGACCGGATAACAGCTGGAAATACTCACGACTACAGATAACTTGCACACTATAGGTAACATGATTAATCTAATCTTGAATTCATTTATTCAATTCCACTAAACCGAGACGGTTGATGATTCCCCAATTGAAAATTATGATTGCATTGTCAAGCGTATCTAGCTATTGTGCGAACCCCAAACGGGTGCCATTTTGAATACAAGAAAGGACTCGGACTGGCGTCACGTAATCAAGTCTAATTTATTTCAAGCACTACGAGTATTCTATGATAATCAGGTGTTAGTAACAGGTTGACGAAAAATATTAAACTTTAATAACATGTTTCTTTTCAAACATAACCTAATAGTGTTTTAATTTAAATTATTGATATGGGGAGTTTTTAGATTCCAATAATATGAGATTGAGGATACTTTTCCAAAATAAATTTAATGTACGAATCTACATATATACAGTGGAATCCGTTTATAATGACATCGAAGGGAAATAAGAAACAAGTCATACTAAACGGACGTCATACAAAGCATAGGTACTGCAAGAATAAATAAACTGATTAAATTAGTATGTGATTTATTTTAATAGAGAGGAATGAAATAGAGATAAATCAAAGTAGACTCAATAATTAAATCTACACTCTGAGACTCAAATCAAAAATACCTTTCAGGCGCCGAAAATCTTTGGGTATAACGTGACTCTCTCGAACACTGCCAAAGATGTTAGAAATCATATGGTCGGTCACTATAAGCGGACAAAATTTGATAAAAAAAGGGTCACCATAAGCGATATGTCACTATAGGCGAAGTCATTATATCCGACTTAGTTACATAATTTACATGAAAACCAAACTTCACGGTGTAAACACGTCATAATAAGCGGTTGGTCAATATAAGCGGAGTCATAATAAACGGATTCTACTGTAGTTACATGTATATTAAGGCTCGTAATATGAAAGGGTTCTTAGATCAGGGCACAAGCATAGGTTTTATATCAATTCTATAGAGGACTCTCAAAAAGTCTATAGATACATACTCAAATAGATTTGTATCTGAGTAAGCTTTTAACAGCCTGAGTACTCACATGACAAAGACAATAGATTTTTAATTGATACACCCAAAATTGTTTACTGATTGTCATACGAATACAGGGCATTCATTAGTGAATCGTGACTTAAGCTTGAGAATTGTTCTAGAATATGGACATGAAATCGGGCGCGAGTTTTGTATTGTACTGCACGCATCAATGGGTTGAGTTGAGTGAGATGCTTTAAACGGCAATTTAGTGCACATTGCACTGTGCCAGTGATTTTCTAAAAATGATCACTGGGGAAGTCATACCATTTTAATTGTTTGTAAAAGACATTCCAATACCTATTCGCAACTTTGAACAGTTTGAACATGGTATTAAACAAGGTATAAAAATATGAAATGGCCACTCCTATGTTACATCTCAGGTTCAAAATTGCGCCCGCTTAATTCATTAAACACAATAAAAGCACAGTATAGGTATCTACCAGTAATTCAACTCGACGCATCGTTGAAATAAATGCCTACAGCGCCGCGGTCCGTTCACATGTGATAGGGCTGCCCGCCTTCAGCATTTAAATTACTTACATTACCTACTTTGTGTTTACTTCCATTTAGTTTTGTGACTGCCAATATACTTTTTTATTTAAACAAAAAAAATACTTTGTGAATTGAATAGAAAGTGTTGAACAAAAATACGTTTTGTTTACGTTTGAATAACAAATCGGTCTTATAAATTAACGACCGAAAAATACTTGCGCCTCGACTGAGACGTACGTAAAGATGTATTATTAAATTTTAAAGTATAAGCAATCCGCATATTACTCGGCCTGTGCAGTGGGCTGCAATGTATCGGCATTCCAGCCTGCAATGCAGCCTAATGCACTGGGGGGCATCTCCCATGCAACCGAGCGGGTGGGCAGGTTGTGGATAGCCCACCCCCCCGGGTGCGTGCGAGCGCTTCGGGTGCTTCTGCTTGAACGCTTTCGTGCACGCGGGGGGGAACGCTGCCTTAGGCAGCCCCGAACAGGGGAGTTGTCACCACTGCAGTCAAACAGTGGTGGTGCAACCCTTTCCCCCCTTCCTGTGTTCCTCTTCTCCCTTATCTATTCTTATAAAGTATATATTATATAATCCTATCCGTACCCCCTAGACTCCCCCCGACCTCTCCTGCCCAATCCCCAAAACCTACTCCCAGCACTTTTCGGTCCACAGCTTCGCTGCTTTTCTTTTAGTATAACACTTAGTTTAAGTATATAGGTTTGGATATGTATTATAATGGAACTATGTATAGTAAGTATTTTAGCATTTATATGTTGATAAGGTATATATTATATTTGAAATATATATAGAACCCCGAAACCCAAGGTGTGATGTGAACCGTGCCGAGGGGTTGCATGGCCAACGGGGTAATGTTGGTCTCTAGCGGTACCTCCACGATACCAGGCAGACTCGTGGTGTATTTTTGCCTTACCTTTCGCAAGCGGGGCTCTGCGGGGGTGGACCTTTATTTCCCTAGCTACTCGTGGGAACAGTATGGAGAGCTTAAATAATAATAATAACGAGGAGGAGGAGTTGTCGGATCTGGTGCAATTTGCGCAGTTGGATCTGACAAAAGAGGAGGAGGCTAACCTCCTGCAGTCAGAGGCGGACACGTCCATGGACGCGGATCTGCCTGTAGACTCAAGCGTGTCTCAGCCGCAGCCTGAGCCTTGCTCACGTGTGCCCTCTCAGGGGCCTACTGAGCCCAAGGCTAGGAACAGACTTTGTGGAGCGGCAAGGACACGTCTGAAAATGCTGTTGGCTAAAGGGATTCCGAGGACGGAGGCCCTACAGCTGGCTAGGTTGAAGATGAGGGACATGCCGTCGGAGGTTCGTACGGCTGCTACAAAGCGCCCCCGAACCGAAGAGGTGTCCCCCAAGGAGCACAAGCGTAAGGCTGCTAAGCAGACTAGCACGCCTGAAGCTACCAAAGCTCGGCCAGAGACATCAGTGCCGTGCTGTGAGCCGGCTGCCCCCAGCATTAGCACGGGTGGTGGCTCATACAGCGCGGCAGCCAAGGCGTGGAGGGTGGGTGTTAAAAACGCATCCCCCATGTCTAAAGAGCAGATGGCTCTGGTGAAGAAGGCGCTGCTCTACCAGGTGACGCAGGAGCGGACGTTGACGGGCCCCATTTTGTTCGACGGTGTGGTGAACAAGGCGGGGTGGCTACTGGTCAACTGTAGAGACAGTGGCACTAGGGAGTGGTTGAAGGCAGAAGTGGGTCGCATTAAACCCTGGAAGGGCGCACAGCTGTCCGTAATGGATGAGCTGCCCAAGCCCATTATTGCGTCCCTTCTCATACCGGCCGATGAGTTTTCGTCTGTGGAAACCACCTTTGCCTTATTAAAGGCCCAAAACTGTGGACTGGACACAGGAGTTTGGAAGCCTCTGCACTCCAAGGCGATTGAGCGAGGTCAACTGCTGACCTTCTCCATCGAAGAGGAAGGGCTTGAGGCTCTCAAACGAGTGGACTTCAGGCCAGAGTGTGGGTTTGGTAAGGTGAGGGTTTGGCTGAAGTCAGCTCCCGGCAAGGTCTCAGGGGCCAAGCCGGTAACAGCTAGGGCCGAGCAGGTCATGCCTCAGCCCGGTCCGGTGACTGCCAACTGTCCGCCTACGCCTAAGGCACAGGAGGGCAAAAGGCATGAACCGGCCGGGACGGTTGCAGGGCCAGTTCCACTGCCTGAACCTGTTGCTGGACCGTCGGGAGTGGCTGAAGGTTTATACCCCAAGCCCAGACAAGCCATGAGCTTTGGTCCGCGGCAGGCCAGCGGGGTGGGGGGTAGCAAAGGCCCTAAGCCGGCGGTACCTTCTTCGCCGGGGGCAAGCTGTGGACCGAGGACAACGCAAGCCGCCAAGACACCGACTGCGGAACGGGTGTCCATTCCCATACCCGCTGCCCTCCAGCCTCCACGTGGGGGGCCTACAACTCCCGATGTGAAGGTAGGAGGGATGTGGAGGGGTCTGACACCTGGAACGCCGTCCGGAGGCGGAGGAAGCCTTCCGACGACACCGAGGATGCCGCCCAGACCCCGACGAGGTAGACCATCAGGTAGACCTGGTAGGGGTAAGGGGGGTAGGTCCTACGGGACCGGAAGAAGGCCATAATCCCAATGGCGTACTCACGGAGTGGAGTGAAGGTCGTGCAAGCCAATCTCCAGCATGCCACGGCTGCCACGGCAGTGATGGAGAAGAGTTTGACATCCGATGGCTTAGACCTTGCGCTCATCCAGGAACCGTGGGTAAACGGCAGCAAAATCCTGGGCCTTAATACTACAGGTAATCTTTTGTATAATACCAACGGCGTTAGGCCCAGAGCCTGCATCTTATTTAGGAAAGGCTTTAATTTTCTGCCAGTTACAGAGCTCTGCAATGACGACATAGCAGTGGCAGTTCTAAACACAGGGGGACAAAGGACAATAGTGTGCTCAGCGTACCTCCCAGGTGACAGAACTAATCCCACAGAAGATTTGGAGCGAGTGGTGGAATACGCCAAGAAGACACGCGCCGAACTAATCGTGGGATGTGACGCAAACGCTCACCACACGTGTTGGGGGAGCACGGACACCAACAAAAGAGGTGAGTTACTGTTTGACTTTCTTATTTCTAATTGTTTATTTATTTCTAACACAGGTCACAAGCCCACCTTCGTAACCAGAAGCAGGAAGGAAGTACTAGACATCACCTTTGCGACGGAAGGCCTCAGCAGGAAAATACAAGCCTGGAGGGTCTGCGACACAATATCGATGTCTGATCACAAACACATCCAATTTACTATTGGGAGAAGCTCGGAGGTTTCCACAACAACCTACAGGAATCCAAGACGTACGAATTGGAATGCCTACAGGTCCTCACTTGGAGAGAAGCTGAAGAGTTTTCCAAAGGCAATAAAAACTGCGGAAACGTTGAACATGGCGGCGGAAATGTTGGAAGGCATTACCATGGAAGCTTACCTGGAAAACTGCCCCCAAAAAACTCAAGCGAACAGCAGTAATGTTCCATGGTGGAATAAGGAGCTTACGGCGATGAGACAGAAATCACGTAAACTCTTCAACAAGGCCAAGAACTCCCAGACCGGGCACAGCTGGGACCTATACCGAAAAGCACTAACAGAATACAACGCCGAGCTCAGAAAGGCCAAAAGGCAGTCGTGGCAGAAATTCTGTGGGGAGCTAGAATCAGCGCCCCAAGTAGCTAAAGTCCAGAGAATACTGGCAAAGGATCCCCCAAAGCAACTTGGCTTACTCAAAGACCAGAATGGTATATTTACAACCACTGAAGAGGAAACTCTAAAACTGCTGGCTCAAACTCACTTCCCCGGGTCGGTGCTAGTTAAAACGCATGCCAGTGGGTCTAAGACAGATGGTAGGAGACACCGACCACGGATAAAAGATTGGCGACAGGCTGCCATTTTGTTCACCGGTGGAAAGGTGAGATGGGCCATTAACAGCTTTGAACCATACAAGAGTGGAGGGGTTGACGGAATATTCCCAGCTCTACTGCAACAGGGACTACCAATTCTCCTTCCTCACTTGATAAAACTGTACAGGGCAAGCTATGCACTGGGCAGTATACCAGAATCATGGAAAGTGGTAAAGGTCATTTTCATTCCCAAACAGGGTAAGAAAGACCAAGCACTACCCAAATCCTTTAGACCGATCAGTCTGTCGTCATTTTTGCTGAAGGCCATGGAAAAGGTTGTGGACATGTGGATCAGGGAAGAGATCCTAAGCTCGTGCCCACTGCATCCAGCGCAACATGCCTACCGTAAAGGCAGGTCCACAGAATCTGCGCTACTTGAGCTGACAGATAAATTAGAAAAGGCCGCTGACGACAAACAAATTGCCCTCTGTGCTTTCATGGACATAGAAGGAGCGTTCGACAACACGCCCATAACCTCCATTCTAAAGGGACTGGCAGAAAAGGGGGTGGACCAGACCACGAACAGATGGATAGAGGCAATGCTCAGAACCAGAAAGGCAAAATTAGAACTCAATGGTTGTAATCATGAGATTCAAACCACACGTGGATGTCCACAAGGCGGTGTGTTATCACCACTGCTTTGGACTCTCACGGTAGACCCCCTCCTTAACAGGTTAAGCCAGAAAGGCTATGAGGTCATAGGATACGCAGACGACATCACTATCATAGTTAGAGGTCCATGTCAAGAAGTCCTATCTTACCTCATTCAAGGTGCCATTAACATAACCTTAAAATGGTGTAAAGACAATGAACTGTCAATCAACGCCAACAAAACAATAATAGTACCATTCTGTAACAAAAGGAAACTGGATAAACTTAGACCGCCTTCAGTCAACGGATTGCTACTTAACTTTTCCAAGGAGGTGAAGTACCTGGGCATCACCTTTGACCAAAAACTCACTTTCAACCAACACATTGAGAATGTGATTCATAAATCCAAAACCTCATTATACTTATGCAGTCGTATGGTGGGATCAAGATGGGGTCTTAAACCCAAGATGATCATGTGGCTTTATACTGCCATCGTAAGACCAATCATCACCTATGGGTGTGTGGTATGGCAGAAAAAGACCTACCAAAAGACGGTGATTATGGAGCTTAACAAACTTCAAAGATCGGTTAACATCATGACCACTGGAGCCATGTCTACCACGCCAGGACAGGCATTGGATGCACTGTTAGATCTCCCGCCCTTACACCTGACAATTCGCAAGGAGGCGGCTGTGGGAATGCTGAGGGTGACGACGCAGCTCAAAAAGACATGGCTGTCTGCAAATCTATCCCAACTCAGGGACAGGGTTTACAGAAATCCAATACTAAGCATGCCTTCGGACAGCACAATGCCGGAGATGCTATTCACCAAATTCTACCAAGTGGAATTCCCAAGCAGAGAAGATTGGAGCAAGAGCCGGGTAGTCTGCGAGGACTACAGCCACATATGGTACACGGATGGCTCAAAGATGGACACCAAGGTTGGCTATGGAATTCACGGGGTGAGACCCAAGTATGGAGCTAGCTGCAACATGGGTCATTACCCCTCGATTTTCCAGGCTGAAATCACCGCCATTCTATCATGTGCGGAAATCAGCCTAAACAGAGGCTACAAAGGGCAAACCATATACATCTTCTCTGACAGCAAAGCTGCACTAATGGCACTTGACTCTTCAAGGGTTGACTCCAAACTGGTGAAGCAATGCCATGAAACGCTAAACAGGCTGGCAAGCCATAATAGAGTTTTTATTAAATGGGTTCCGGGCCATTCCGGTATAGACGGCAATGAAGCCGCTGATGAACTCGCGAGAGCAGGAGCAATGGGTAGCCGATATGGTCCAGAACCATTCTGCGGCATCCCAAAAAGCCTGACGCGTTTAATACTCACCACCCAGTGCCTCTCAGAAAGCAAAAGCCTCTGGGAACTTTCATTAGGCATGAGACACTCAAGGGAACTGATAGAGGGATACTCCAAGTCATACACAGAATCGGTAGTATCTCTTAACAAACCCCAACTACGCGCAGTGGCAAGATCACTAACGGGACACTGCAAACTAAACAAGCATATGTCCAACCTGGGTCTCACTGAGACAGCGCTCTGCAGATACTGCGAAAGCGCAGAGGAAACCCCTCTACACCTACTGTGCCACTGCCCCGCAGTTATGCACAAGCGCTCCGCTCACCTGGATAAGCACGAGCTGGATCCAAAAGAGATTAGGAGCATCGCCGTAAGGAAAATCTTAAATTTCCTGGACTCCATTGGAGTGTGCGGCGAGTTATAAATTGGGACTCACACAATAGATCTTTTTAGGTCGCAGTGTGACGAGCGGACAAGACTGCTCATATAGTCCCAAAACCCCTAATAATAATAATAATAATAATCCGCATATTAACGTAAAGCTCAATCAACAATTGTTCCGGTATACAGACACTCGCGACTGGCCGCATGCCGAGATCGAGCCGCGTTGGTATAGCTCGCGTTTCGTCCGTTTGTATGAAGTTGAATTACTGTAGATATCTGTACTGTGATTCAATTCGGGAATCTCTGCCGTTCTTTGTCTGTCGTGTGTGTTTATAGTAATGAAGAAGTTGAAGATTGCGGGCGACAATATTGTCGGCAGATATTAATACAAATTATAGGTATTTGTCCAGATTTTGAGATTACGTGTATTGATCAAAAGGTTATTGTATATAAGGTGAACGTTTAATTTCTATTGTTTCAGTTTGAAGTTAAAATATTTAGATATTGGTTTAAGCTTTTCATGTGTAACGTATGTGAGGATTAAGATTTGATAGTAAATATATACTGATATATGGAAGTTCTTATTCAGCAATCGATGAAATAAACTAGAAATAGAATCAGCTTAAAAATCATTTTCAATCGTTTAGCGTCTATTTTCGCTGTTTCGAGTATGATTTGATTTGCTCGCCGGTAAGCTAATCTCAAGGCTCGTTTAATCATTCTCATTAAACGTTACAAAAGAACGGAGCTAATTTCGCGAAATAAAATCTTTGGCGGTTTCAGTAGGTAACCCTTTTTTTCTGAGGAGTTTCGCGCCAGCACCGCATTGCAGTTTTGCTACGTGCCCTTTAGAATGTAATGACCGATTAATTTCTGATAAATATATATTTTATCTATATGTATTTGTAATTTTTTTTTATCTTAATATTACCTACTCGTTTTAACTCGTTGTATTTGTTACATTTTATAAAGGTCCTTTTCATGAGAGATTAAGGTGTTATTTCTTATATATTATTCAGTTATTTATAATTCTCAGATAAACTTATAATTTTTATTTCTTTATTTTAACATTTTATTTGAATTAAAAAAATACTATTAATATTTCGTCCAACAAATATGTACCTATGTCAAATAGCAAAAAGGACTTTAGTTTCAATCGCTGATGATATTATATCTAATAGAATGTTTTCCTAGACGCTCATTCTAAGCCACATTGTTAATATTATAAAACTATTTATAAACAAGCCATTGCTTCGTGTTTGCCCTGAAACCGTTTGTTAGCAGCCAAGCCATAATTAACTTTAATACCGTAACCAAAACCTTCATTATTAATCGCATGACTCTTGGTTCATCCGCTTACATTAAATAAGTGCCAGTCTAGGAAATTTAATTTTTCGCTTACACGCCTGTCCCCAAATCAAATTATCAACCATATCAATAGAGAGGTTCCGCGAAAGTGAAACATAGTGGGTAAAATGAACTAACCCAATTACTGAGAAAAACAACCCAACTGAAGCGGTTTTTCATAAATTTCATGGAAGGAAAAGAGCCTTTGTTAAGTTATATTATAATGACTACAAAGAGTCTGTTGGAAATATAAAACCTACTAAGTGACTAAATTACTTGATTAAGTCAAATCAAAAATTAATTAAGTCGAAGAAATCTTAATGAAGAACATAGGACTAATTAGGTCTATACAGCTGCTACTTAGAGCTAAAAGGATCAATTAATTTTTTTCAACTTCAAATCAACTTACTTATGCATAGCTAACAGGTCACATCCTATAAGCTCGTTACGTCTGATTAGCTTATTAAAAAATACCGGGACACAAATAAACAAAACATACCTACTATTTTCAACAAAAATATGATTTGCTAATATCAGGATTGAGTAATGCGTTGAGAAAAGATTAAAAATACCGTTACTTCTATTTCCTTGAGTAGTTACAGATGTATTGGCTTTATCTGGATGCAATCGCTTTGCAGCATAAGGCTGTTGTATCTTTCTAACTGTATTTTAAAACCATTTAAGTATTATTAAAATGAAACGTTGGGTTTTCATAATGCTCTTTTATGAAAAATATGAAATCCGACTATGAAATTTTTACTCTTCTACGAGAATTTCACAACGCCTTGAGCGGTGCAAGTAGCTTAACTTTTTTTTAAACTAGAGTTAGCATATTATGCCTCCGTGCCGTCGCTAAACTGGGTGAATTCTAGAAAACGTTTCAATCATTGCTTTATTAATGGCGTTCTATTTTTGAAAGGGATTATAAATAGCGATCCATCAATTTACAGGATTAAAGATTAATGGAGTGCAGGTTTAAAGCCTGCTGTAAAGGATTGAATTTTTTATTCGTTTGTAAGCTATTGCTTTGAAAAGGTTCTTAATATCAACGGTATTGGGTTGTTTTCTAAATGTTTCCTTTTTGAACTAAATAGTGGGAATATCGGGAAATATTCTTGGATTTAGGAATTTTAGCTGAATACCGTTTGATTGATCATACAGAAATGTTTATAAGTAATTTATGTAGCATTTTCGAAACGTCATGATACAATTTATAACTTTATTTTTAGTTCAATTACAAGAGAATATACAAATTCTAACAGAACGTATCTCGTTTTCCGTAACTTAAATAAATTTCTGCATTTTCCAGCAATTTCTCAAAGCTTTGTTTACAAGTGCAAAGAGAATCTATTATTATATTCAAAGTTAGTTTAATAGAACAGTCAGAAACATTAGTTGGGTACCTTTCAAACCAGTTGCAGTCAGTCGTTCTCAGAATTGCGAGAATTTAACTTCTGTTGTACAATAATAACATACGATGTCTACACGAGAAGTTGGACGAAACTAGAATTTTGCTGATTTATATACACAGGAAAATTGCTTATTAAAACTATATTTAATTTATATGCTACTTGTAACTATTGCTATCTAGTTGGTATACACGTTTATCAAGTTGAATTCCTTGAACATAGCGGTCGGATTCCTCAGCTGACTCAAAGGATAGAACAAGTACCAGCTAAATTACCGGCATTCCGCTTACATCTCAGCTTGGTTAAACTTGAAAATCTGGAGCTGTGTGCCAAAATTCATATGTTCATTAAATCATTCACATTAATTTGCAATCACACAAGTGACACGAGTAACTTATGAGTAATCTGCTGTTTTAATAACAACACGACGATTTCTTCCGGAATTTCAAGAAAACATTACATTGTGTGAGTCACGGCGCGCCGGAGCCGATGACGAAGTGAATCAATTTCATCAATAGCAAACAAAATCACAACTTACGTCAAACACGCTGCACTAATGGCTGTCCAGGATCGAATGTGTTCGCTGGACAAATAGAGACGAAAATAAAACAAGATGACAGCCGCCCATCAAAAACGTCAGGACGGCTGGAAATATATTTTTTTTCGAAGACTCTTTTTTACATTGTACTCCTTAAAATTAATATCAACCCCTGGCACCAACGGAGGAAACATAGTCCGAGGGGCCTCGCAAGCTACTGCGTCGCAAAACGTCGAAACGAAAGAAGAAAATCTTCATAAGTATTTTCACGCCGCATAAGGCTGTTTTCAGGCGCGATGACCTGCGTTTGGGATTCTGAGAAAAAAGTCGCATCGCAGCGGAAAGCTGCAGATTAGCCGATGGCTCGAAGGTTGGTGACTATAAAAGGGGACGGGAACTGTATGTTTCGATCGGTGTCGTACTGCGTGTACGGGACGCAGGAGCGGCACAGGGAGATTCGTATGCGGGCGGTGGAGCGGATTGTGTCCAATTGGCGCTGGTACAAGGACTTCATAATCGGGGACACGTCGTACGGGTTCCTGCGTTCGGCGGCGAGCTACCGGTCGCTGATGTCGCGCGACGGGGAGTACGGGGGACACGTGGAGCTGCACGCGGTCTCCGAGATCTTCCCCAATTACACGTTCAAGGTACACCGGGACGGGTACGGCCGCACCATCGACTACGGCTGCGGCCGCGAAGTCAAACACCTCCTCTTTTCCGGCTACTGGGACGCGGGACACTACAGTGTTTTAGAGTATTGAGTACTGACAATGTTTTTTTATTGTGTTTTGTATTTATAAAATATATCAGTCTATGCTCGTTTATTTTTATATTTTATTTAGTCATACGGGTGATTTATTACCGAAACGCTAAGCCCGCTGCCCTTATTCGATTAAACCTAATTTGACGTATATTGTTCGACTGACTAGAATTAGAGACACAACGGGCCCTCATTTACCAATTAACTTGGAAAGCTTTTAGAGATGACAAAAATAACTCTACCATTCGTTACAAAGAATTATAAGTTCGAAATAGATATTTCAAAAATGTAACTATTATTATTAATATAATTGCGGCTGCAATAGGGCACGCGTTCGTACAATGTTAGTTATGAAATATAATTAAAAAACCTAACAATTATATGACTTATTTATATTAAAATCACAGGCAGTTTAACAGAATACAGACTCGTATTGAAGGTGGGCGAAACTTGCCTTCATGACTCCCTGGGATCGGTCCCAATGGACCCTAACCACTCAACTTGGGAGGTCAACGACCTCAGCGTAGGAGTAAAAGCGCATGCTTTAAGAATACATTTGTAATTACGTCTAGCCGCGTCCGGAAACGTGCAATCGCTATCGTTCGATGTTCGAATCGTTTAAATTTAAACTTAGAATAAAAGCACGGATTTTATTTTTTAACGCCGGCACACATATTTTTGTTCAGTCTGTGTCAAAGTCGTAATATGTGGACAAAAACATTTTCATTGCTATTGAAATATGCTATTTTGGTTTTGGTTTGGTTGCCTGGCAGAGATCGCTTTCTAGCGATAAGGCCGCCGATTGTTTTCTTTTTTTATTGTCCTTTATTTTCTATTTTGTG
Source organism: Stenoptilia bipunctidactyla (assembly GCA_944452665.1). NCBI lineage: Eukaryota > Metazoa > Arthropoda > Insecta > Lepidoptera > Pterophoridae > Stenoptilia > Stenoptilia bipunctidactyla. Next base: position 43,144,151 of record OX101721.1, on the reverse strand, counting down.
TTTGTACAATGAAGAGTAAATAAATAAATAAATAATTTATTAAAAAAATCTGAAAAACTGTGATACCTATATATATTTTTATACAATTTAATGTTTTGCTCGACACATAAACTCACTGTACGTAAAATTAAAATGGTTCTTAAAATATAATTATGCTTTTCATTATCTGATATCGAAAATGAAGATGGCGAAACTCGTATCCATGAGATTGGTGTAAAGCAATAAAACTGTGCGTGGTTTAAAATAAACAAATGGTTGTGGGATTGAAAAAAGTGAAGCTCAAAACGATAACATATACGCAATCGCTTGTTGTAGATAGCATAGCAGGCATGAGATCATCGGTACCGACAAACTGGATTATATTTACAAGTGGATGGAACAATTCTGCGTCTGAGCGACATTGTATCGCATGCGACTATTGTCCGAGCTGCTTTATCGACTGACAATATCACTACACGTATTTGATAATGAAAATGAAAATGAAAAATTTTTACTCATCATGAGACCATCGGATGGCCGCTTAATGACGTCACAATTTTGTACTTCGGCTTTAACAAGGTGCTGATAGTTATTGAATAAGATATTACAGTGGACCAAGAGACAAAAAAAGCCGGCGGAAAAAAATTCTTGGCACTCTTTTTCAGTCAGGATTATACGAATTAAAACAAATAGGTACATACAGTACAAATTGATCATGACATGGAAAAAAAACAAACACAAGACCGCTAATTGTGAGAGCCAATGTCATGCCAAAACCCAATTGCTTACATAGGTAGTTGCATTAAGCTATGGATGCACAACACGAAATGACAAACTGGGACCAGAGTATTTAAACAAGAATGGAATAAAATAGTCATAGTATCATCAGCTAAATATCAGATAAATAAATATAATGACTGAAGTTTTAATCAGAATTTATATAAAAACACTTTTAATTCAGTTTTACTTTCCGAAAACTTTATCTTAATATCTAGGCAATAGGGGTGTTAATCCCGTGATGTAACGGCGAACCGGTAAGTGACCTAATGCGTATTAGACTGTACTAGCGAGAAGCGCGTACGCAACACTTAGTCCTATAGTAGACGTTTCTATTTATAGAGTCCTTAATTTACCCGAAATTGAATGGAAGAAATTTGTTGAATCTTTGAATGAAGCTCGACTGTGTTGAATGATTATCCAGAATGATCTTTCCACGGTAAACCCACGAAGTTTTGTCTGACTTAAAAAAAAACTCTTTGGTCCCCCTCCCCTCTATCATATAAATAATGCGTTTCTATTCTATGCGTTAAATTTAATTTAAAAGGTGTAAAAAACTTTCTATAACTTCGATTTAAAATAATGTTACATTTAAACTAGAAATACGTTTTTAATAGACTAAATTATTCAAAGGTTAAATGTACGTCCTAGTTAAAAGACTTATAATGAAATTAGTGTAAAAAAAGGTAAGTCTTTTTTAGAAGCTTATCTATTATGAAACCTGAATTAAAAGTATAACGATATTAAATAGAAGAGAAGTTAAATCTCTTTAAGCTATAGCCGGCATTTGCGGGAGATAAACCAATTTTATCATTTTACAGTGAAAAGCTTAACATAAAAGGACAGTTATTATTGAATATTTTCTTCTTCTTACATTGCTTTGTAACTTTTCATTTTATATGTAAAGAGAAAAGCTATATCACATAATCATTGGTTATTATTTCGAATTGTTCTGTGATTAGAATTGATAAATATAATGCAACTAGTGATTTAATTTGGGATATATATCAAAAGATTTAAGTTTGTTTTTAAAATTCTCTGAATATATCATTAAAAATACATTCTTAAGTATCAATTTAGAGTTTATTGGTAAAATACCATAGCACTGTGGGTATTTATTAAAAATATATAGACGAAATAGATGAATATGCATTTACTAGTCTGTGTAGTAAAGTTATATTATGAAGACTAAAAATAAGTGCCTTAAAAACGCACAGTTCATTAACACTGTCGACAGTTCCTTTCTTTTAAAACGGATTTGAGGCTAAACCAACCTTTTTTTATGTAACAACAGCGTAGTGTTAACCGAAACGCTCGAGTATTTTAGTACTATAGCGTGAAGGGCCGTTATTGTCCGCCGAACCGCATCTCCGCGCGCCGTGACCCCACCGCGCGTTGACCAAAATTCTAAAGACCAGCTAAATTCAACCTTTACGGAAACTGGACGATCCCCGAAACGAGATTTTTCCTTACATTTCTATACAGGATTGACCCCTTTTTAATACGCTTTAAGTGCGATCGAAACACTTCGAAAAACCTCTTTCGTAGAAAAATAAAAAATATATTCACACTTCGCTTTTAGAGCAAGGGTTTATACAGGCTAATGTAAAAAGTTACCGCCACTTAGTATTAGAACATGCTTTATAGCTACTATAAAGATAATATATTATGGTAGAACAACGGCTAGATAATTGCAACAATATATCAATTCTGTGTGCTGCATTCAACCATGACCTACAAAGGAGATGACTCAAAAACAACAAATGCTGACTTATCTAATGGAATGGCACAGATTACCGATGTCAAAAGACAAAGTACCAGACGCTCGCCACAAACTCGGCGCTAGCAAAAAGCGCAGGTACCTACGCCGATGTATGAATTTTTAAACGAGTTACGTCATTCGGGCCGACAGACAATTCTGAATTCAAATAAATAGGTAAAGCCATTTTAGATTAACAGCGATATAAACCGTAAACGGCAACTTTAATTATTAGCTGCATGGAATGACCAAACTACGGTATTTTTAACATATATTAACATATTGTCAAAAAGGCGACGAATTTATGTGTCAATGTCAATGTCACAAATGTGACCAATCGGCTTAAGACCTATTAGTCACGTAGGATGACTAATTTGTCTTACTACTATCACAAATCGGAGTAATGCAAAATGTTAGTTTATTTCAACTCTGCTTTGAAATAGATATCACCTTGACAGCAACTTAAAACAAGTAATACTTTTTAGACTAGGCTTTTTAATAGTAAATCAGTCCATTTCAGGTCAGTGATTAGGTTAATTTAATGAAACTGAATAATGAATGCAAATATTAGAACTGGAGTTGAAACTTTCGAATATACTGCTAATGAAACTATTATTAGTTGCTATTGCGCGATATACAATATTTTAGATTACAACACTTACTTAAACCGATATGACAAGTTACAACTAAATACTAACTACAAAACCCAGAGGCGCAAATTCAGAACCAAATTTGAGTGCAGCCTTATATTTACACAACAATTTAGTTTTTATTGTCGAATGACATACGCTGTCAAACTCACAGAGTTTTGCTCCTAGTTATTTTCGACCGGAACGGTTCATTAAAAACAGTCGTAGGAAAAAGGAGGTTTTACTTTGGAACGCTGGAAATGCACATAATTTTAATTCCACGTTTTTTTTTATAGTAGAAATCTTGGTTTAATAGGTCAGCATGTGTTTATCAAAGAGTTTTTATGTTTCCGCGCCTTGGGTAGTTTAAATTAATGGAGCATACAGGTAGCAGTAAGGATCTAGGTCGTCTAGCTTTTTATCACAAGCTACAGTTTATACTGGGCTTATAATCCGTAAACTGTGGCATTATGGTTTGTTGCTATGCATTAAACGGTCGGCTTTTCAAAACATTTCTTATTTGTTTCTATTTTTATTAGTAACTTAATCTTTTCACATCACACATTAATAAGCGACGATGAGGTCGTAAGTAAGTAGTTAAGTTACTCTCAGTGACATACATTTAGGGTCGTATTTTGAAAGGGCACTACGTTCACATTTTTTTTAAATTCTCGTGACAGCGAATTTAAACTTGAGACATGATCAAGCTTTCAGAAAACTGGCTTTAGCCTGAACTAAATTTTCTTTTGTATATCGCTAGCAAGAAGCCAGCCAGAAGTAGCCCTCAGGTCTTTCCAACAAACGTCATTCCATTGGGTCAGTGGTTTCTCCAATTATGGTAGGGGCACGGTAAAATTCTAAAGCTAGTAAAACCTTCAAATTCTATTTATTTATTATTAATTCATATTATTATTTATAAGGTAGGTATAGTAGGTAGGTTTCTGAACAGCTTAGTTTTGCGTGGTTTCTCTCTCACTTAGCTTCTGATCACTTGTAATGATACCTAGGTATTTAATGAAGCCTATATTATTCACTAGCCACCGCGCGCGGTTTTACCCGCGTAACTTTTGATCCCGTGGGAATTTCGGGATAAAATATAGCCTATAACCTTCCACAAGAGTTGGGCTATCAAATGCACAAAGAATTTTTCAAATCCCACATGCAGTTTCTGAGATTAGCGCGTTCAAACAAAAAAACAAACTCTTCAGCTTTATATTAGTACAGATACCTCGAAAACTTTTGTAGCTTTCTAATAAGAGACTGAATAAAAAATCTGTCTGGCAGGTCGTACTTTGAATTTATGTAATACAATTAGGTACTTACTTCGGTATACAAAATTCTAATTAGTATTTTCTTTTCATGATAGGTAGGTACCTCTTAGTTTAGATTAGATATCAACCGTTGGACAGATAGGATCCTAGTAAAGGGAAGGCCAAATACCTAGTGGAACAGTTCAAGGACAAAAATCAGTTAGGCACCTGCGGATCTAGGATGTACCTACCTACGTGTCGGGTAACAAATTGATGGAGTAGGCAGATATTATACTACATTGATAATGAAAAAAATACCGATAATATTAGCCTACCTTCGAGCTAATTACAAATTATATCTGCAGCCAGTTTAGACTTAAATTTCTATATTGTCGGAATTACCCAACTCACCCAAACATTATGTTGTTAGAATTTGTATCCGTCATTGTTATGAAAACAGTTTGGTAAATAACATACCTAGGCATGCCTGCCTAGGTGTTGAGATATTATTCATTTAGTGTTTATATTGAAATCACGACTGAAAATTTCAGTCTGAAATGCTTTCAAACATCCCGTAGTCAAATCATGGGCTAAAGATAGACGAACGCGCCAGTTTCTCATGATGTTTGTAACAAATCAAAACATATCATGCTCTGTAGTAGGTACAGACCGACAAGCGTCTGCCGTAGAGACCTATTGGAGCACCATGCGTAGCCCAACCTCTCGTCGGGTATTTATAAATGTGGCGTAAGCCTGAAGCACAGCCCGTGCTGGAGGAGGTAAAATGGAACAGAAATCCGCACAGCGAGGGCGATCGGCACATGGCACTGGCACCGCGTAAACATCACAAGGATTAGCATGAAACCGCAAGGCATCCTGAATCTTGGTAGCTTAGGGAATCGACCGCGGTGCCACTCACGCAAGCGCGTCTCGCCAGTGGTGCCTATCACCCTCAAGTAACCGCCAGCTCGCTTGCTTAGCACGACCATCGCTTGGCATGACTCACTTACCTGTTGCCAGTAATCCTCGAGGGTCACCTTCCACTCAAAGTACCCGGTGTCCGTCACGTCCTGCAGCTCTCGGAAAAGGTTGCCACTCGGCAGCACGTCCATCTCCCTTCATGTGATGCGGATCGAAAATAGAACTAAACGAGCGCGCGGGGCTCCGACGCGACAGCACGCACACGACTGACGCCTCGCCCCGCGCGCCGCTGCATTCCTCCCTCGCCTCCCGCACCACCGCCATCCTGCGAGCCACAGACTAATAAAATAACAGAGACATCGTACTCCTTTCTCACTAGTTTGTCCTTAAAGCTCTGAGTCCTGATAAGGGACTTCGGCTTGGGACACGTACGCTAGATTTATTGTTATGATTTGTCAGTGTCGATTTTCGAAAAGACAATTATTATTACGGTGAAACATAAACTTGCTCTCGCCCTTTCTGTGATATCAATTATAATTAAGGGCTTCTAAAAAAAAACACATATTGTCGCAGGGCCAGCAAAGGTCGCTATTTGTATTTTCGTTCATAAGTACGTTTTAAGGGCTACATTGATTTATAGATCAATAAAAACAAGGGATAAAAACAGGTTTTTGAGAGATCGAGTTATATCAAGATTGCGTAAAATAGCTTTGTGACTTTTGTACATTTTTATCTTCGAAGTACCTAGGTATTTATTACAACTAGGTATTTAACGCTTAGGTATTGTAAAACCAATCTTTTCAACAAGGTTTAGGAACGTTGGTTGGATAGGTATGTTTAGAATATTAGCTTTATACGTGCCATTTACTAAGGTGGCGGTTGCCGAATGATCAATTAAATGTTGATGTAAAAGTTAAGGCCTATCCAATCGTCGAATTTCCGTGTCAACCGTAAATACCTAAGTTTAGTGCTGTCTGAGTAGTTCAACTTATCACACGAAATTTAAGTGCATTTAAATTGATTTCTGTTAATACCTCAAAAACAATATTTATTAACAATTTTATCGCAAGTAAGTACTTATACGTTTAAAACTATTTATAAATTTTAGCTTACTGAAATAAGATAGGTAGGTAGATGGACCTGCTAAGTAGTGCTATGCAAATAGGTCTCATTGAAACTTACAGTAGTTTGCTTTTATTGAATATCTAGGTTTTATTGACTTCAGAGGTTTCATTTTCGCTTGAAACCAAAAGTCTTTTTAGTCATAATTATTAGTGGATTTCCATATTTAAATTGAATTTTTATTCCGAGATTGTGTCATGGGTATAAAACAGAAATTATGATTTTGGTTGACATGGAAACATACTATAGTGTTTCTAATCTAAGATCAAGATTGATATTAATATTAATAAAATCTACTAAATGTGACCTTCAACAAGTTAGGGACTGAAATATTATTAGGTTAGTAAAATGTCGCTCTGCTGTGTTGACTCATCTATGGTGCAGCGGGGCAGATTGAGGATGGCATAAGAGAAAAATCACGTAGTATACAAAATACCACGTTTAGTCAAGAACCTGTGAACACGGTGTATACAAATTAATTATTATATTTAGTCAGAACCATAGTTTATGGACTAGGATTACTAGGAATGTCTAGATTCCTCAATTTACGCAGGTGCCTACTTTGAAATTACTTTTTACGGTGAACTGCACTAAATTATAAGTTGCATGGAAAAGCCATAATGAATTCGAGCTAACTTTTCACTATTTGTTAGTATTCGATGACATCTTAGTTCTGCCGACAAAAGAAATGCTACCCTTAAACTGGATTTCAATATTTCGGCCTTTAACTAATCTCCAAAGTTATTATGTACCTAAATTTTAATCTGGATTTTAGTTATTATGAATATCTATCTAAAAAAGACTCTTTTCAAAGAATATTATAATGAAAAGGTCAGGGAATAAAATGAAAACAAGTAATTAACTCATGTGCTGCTTTAAATAATGGGAGGCGGTTAAAATCTTTCATACTTTTGCTAGCTACCAACATGTGCACGAAAGTAACACAAATGAAGTCATTCGGATGTGACAAATATAACAATAAAAAAATAAAAACACATTAAAATTTACTATTTGACTGTCATTGGCCTGGCGTATACTGTGTGAATTTCCGTGTTCGTAGACAACAGGTTCGATATAACATAAACTAATCGTAAAGTAATGTTTTTAAATTTTTGCATTTAAAATGCTCAATTATTCTTCTCCATTATTCTCAATTATTAGAACAATTGAGCATTTTAAATGCAAGAACTTAAAAACATTATTAAAACATTGCAATGCTTCACTTTAACTGGGATTCACAATTTCTGTAAAGAAATTTGTCTCGGGAGGTCTTAGCTGCAAAGCTATACCATAAGATGGAGCTACGTTAGCAATATAACGTAAAAACAAAAATGTGGTAAGTAATTTCGAGGCGTACCGCCAGGCCCCGGTAGCTCAGTGGAAGAGCACTCGTACGGCTACCGAGAGGTCCCAGGTTCGAATCCTGGTCGGGTAATTTTTATTTATCACATTTTGCATTTATTTAAGAATAATTGGAAAGTGCTGGAGGCTACAATATTAAAAATAATAAAATAAAATAATATTTATTTACCAGAAAATAGATACAAAAACAGACAAAAATACATAACAGACAAGTGAAATCAAGGTTTACGGACTTATTCTAGAAGGGCTTTAATAATAATAATATTATGTTCTCTTATAAATCTACTACAGTAAAGTTTATCTACATTGAAATAAACAAAAGAGACAACAACATTACTATGCCATGCGGTCCCCAGTAATATAAGCAGAAAACTACCCTCTTAATAAAAGGAAACAAAGATGAATTCATAGTCCGCGTAAGGTTAGAATAGCCCAACTGCCTCTGCATATGCACGTCGTATGTATGAAGCGACAAACCCAAGCGACCCCTGCTTCGTGGTACTACATTGGTTGAAAAGTTCGCGGTCTGGCCATTAAAAAAAAAACGTTTGTTATTTTTTCTGCCGTCATTTTGAACTGTCATTATTCAATTGTCAGCCCGCGAATTTTCAATTTGATATCTTGTTTAAATAAAATTTTACGAACAATATAAATACGTGTGTAGAAGAAATTTTCACTAATGGAGAAATTTGAACAACGTGCTGTGATTAAATATTTGTTTAAAAAAGATTAACACCAAAGGAGATCCATGATGACATGCAAACAACATAAGGGGAATCTGCCCCGTCTTATACCACTGTGAAAAAAAATGGGTTGCAGAATTTAAACGTGGACGAGAGAACATCGAAGATGACCCTCGCTCCGGCAGGCCAATGACGTCTACGACCGAAGAAAACATCAATAAAGTGTGTGATCTCATATTGAAAGACCGTAGATTGACTATCAGAGAAATTGCAGACACTATAGGCATCTCATATGAACGAACGCAAAACATAATTGTCCATGAACTCGGCTTTTCTAAGGTTTCGGCTAGGTGGGTCCCCAGATTGCTTTCAATAGAGCAAAAGCGAATTCGACTCACGATTTCTCGCGACTGTTTGGAGATGTTCGAGGCTAATCCACAAGGTTTTCTTGACAGATTTGTGACAATGGATGAAACCTGGGTTCACCACTATACCCCAGAATCAAAACAACAATCCAAACAATGGAAAAAATCAGGTGAACCAACTCCGAAAAAAGCAAATGCAATTCTGTCGGCTGGCAAGGTGATGGCATCGGTTTTTTGGGATGCTAAGGGTGTCATTATGGTGGACTACCTTCTAAAAGGCGAAACAATAAACTCTGCGTACTATAGCACCCTTCTGCGCCGTTTACGTGAAGAAATTAAACAGAAACGCCCAGGATTACTGAGAAAGAAAGTGTTGTTTCACCAGGACAACGCCTGAGTCCACACGTCTGTCGAGTCTATGGCTCAAATTCGTGATTGTGGTTTCGAGTTGTTGCCACATCCAGCTTATTCTCCTGATTTGGCACCTTCGGACTTTCATCTGTTTCCAAACCTGAAAAAACACCTCGGTGGGCAGAAATTTTTAACGAATGAAGAGGTCGAAGCCGCTGTTAACCTGTATTTTGAAGACCTTGAGGAATCTTTTTTTAGAACAGGTATGGAAGCTCTGGAAAGCAGATGGAAGAAGTGCATAGAGCTAAATGGAGATTACGTCGAAAAATAAAAATATTTTTGTATGTACTTTATTCTGTTTTCTTGACTAGGCCGCGAACTTTTCAATCCACCCTCGTAGGTTCATAATATCCCTTCAGATATTATGAAGAGCCAGGCTTAAGTCACTTGGTTTAATATTATGAAGGGCCAGTACCTTTTAAGCCCGTGTGCTATCATTAACCTGATTTGCACTTACCACAGGCGAGATCACGATTCAAATTCACGTAACTTGAAGTCTGAACCTGACAACGAGAGGCTTGTAAGTGTACCTGCCGTCTTTGTCGAGCAAATAGTACCATTGTTGAAGATTCCTTCGAATGTCACATTCAGTTTGTGGTACTTCTTGTAGGAACGTTGTTTGACGCAGGCTGGAGAAATCAAGATATAGGTAATAGAGAAAACTATACACAAATCAAAGGACTTTGCCTCTGTTTCATACATTGTCCGCCCTGATAGCAGGAACAGAGGAAATGTACCTTTTGTATTCTAAATTACTGTTAAATTCATCCCACGTATCGTTTTTGAAACGGACAATTTGCTACATCTTTTTTGCTACCCTTAGAATTCCACAAATCCAAAGGACCGAAATAATTGAATACAATATGTGTGATAGCAATATTTATATAATAATGAAGACTACTAACCTTTTTGTAACGCACTTTCACTTAGAACTTCACAATTGGTGAGAATTATTATAACAAAATTATTCAAAAGCCTTGTGTTTCTTTGGATGGATTTCGAATTCAGCAATGATTGATCGATTGATGAAGTGATATAACAAAGTTGAATTAGAGGACCATACTGTATCGTTATTATTCGATAGAAGAGGGAAATATATCAATTTGTTAGTGTACATAATTGCTAAAATAAATAGTTAACATTGTTATGCAAATTGAAAACACTGACCATAAAGAATAGTTGTTTTTTTTTAAACAATATATTGATGTGAAATCATAACGTGAAAAGACCTATAATCGATGCAATAAAAGGCTACAAAAATAGTAGTTCAGCCCTAATGAGAGTTTTGTGATAACAGTGACATCGATAAAAAGATGTCGGCAAATTCGAAGGGTTTCGATAAAATACTTTTAAAATGTCTGTTTTGGATAGCAAATTGTCCGTTCAATATAGAAACTCGTAACCAACTCAATAAAATATATAAATAATTATTATTAACAATCTAGATTGCCTGGAGGCAGGGCGCATTTGAACAAAGTCAAGCAATATACAATATACGAATAATTATAATCAATATACATTGATTATAAACAAGGAAATATTCCCCACCGTATATTGAATAAAATTTATTGCTTCCATGCTGGTCTGGGAGCGAAAGAAAAACATAGAATGTGCCAGCTGCTTCTCTTCCCGGGCAAACTGTAAAAGTCAGTTAAGGGACGGAGGATTTATTGGCGATTTTGCGGGCGACAGGCTGACCCCCTGTCACTGCTATAGTCTCTTTCCATCATAATAATTCCTCCTTTGTCAAACGTGACATCAGATGGTTTTTATAGCCTCTGGTGTTCTGCCTACCCCATTAGGGATACAGGCGTGAAGTTGTGTATGTATGTAAAATTTATTTTACTTTTATTTCAGTCAGTTCTTATGATCTGGTTAAAACTTTTATGATACTTTTGCCAGAATTTCTACAAAAATAATATAATCAAATACTTACAAAAATAATCAATGCTGTTTTATTGAATAACGGTTGCTTCAATTCGTGTTAAATCCTGTAATAAAAACATTAATATTTAAATAAAATCACGTAAATATTAGGTGTCCAAAATTTTTTTATCTAGGTATTTCAAATTTAAACAAGAAAGTAGTCCCGTATTTTGTTTGTACAAGAGAAGGTCCAAAGCGTTTTCTAAACGCAACGTGTTATAAGAACACTCTAATTAATCACTAAATGAACTTAAGTGTTATCGCAAATAAATAAAATATCGATATGTGTGTATAAGCTTCATACATGTTTATTATAAATTAAATACGTTTAAGTTCAGTAGTTATGAAATAATATTGTCTTAAGTTTTCGCGATTCATACTATTAAATAAAACATTTTTTAACCGGATTTATCCTGTATATTTACATTTTACGAAATGCTTCAATAAATAATTGCAAGGTGTATATTTTTAGTATTCCGCTACGAAAACCAAAAACTGCTTAAAATACCTATATTTTGATTTTTACTTTTTCTTCTTTCTTTTTATTCATGTAAATAAGCAAAAGCTGTTTTTACCTTTCCCGTTTCCTTAGCTGGGTTAGATTATGTATGAATGCTGGAAGTATAAATTAGCTTTTTTTTTAATGTTTTCATTTATTGCAGCATGCATTCATGAGTACACGAAAGAAGACATAAGAAATATAGAATTTCTTTGAACTTAAAATTTTGGTCAAAGTCCGTATTCGACTACAATCTCTACTTTTAAGTCTTTTGACATTAAATTAAGAAACTGCAAAAACAGTTTTTCTTTTGACTTTGACTTTGAATTCTCCTAATTTGACATTAGAGGGACTTAAAATTAGCTAATCTAAGGCCGTGTCGAACCCTATACATATATCTTTTAAAATAATAAAAAAACGTGTGGCACTCGGACACTGCCGCGGTAAAGCTATCGCATAGCATTTTTTATCAACTTATGCAATTATAATTATTTATTTATTTTATAAATGCAGTAATGTTTGATCTAATATGAAGTTCCATAAGTTCCTAGTAGATGGCGCTGATTGTTTATTAAAGCCCGCATGTAAAGTTACGAAATCAAAGTATCACCGCTGTGCCGGTCGGAGTGGGGGGTATTAGGTTTTTTCGTTACGGAATTTCTGGATTTACAACCAATCACAATGAATTTCTAAGAAATAAATATTTACCTATTAAATCAAGGCAGTCTTTGCTCTGTAACTACGCTGCGGCGCAGTGGGAAATCACATTCGGTTTTCTATAAAGGATATGATTATATTTAATAACCTGCTATGAGAGAAAATATAAGATTTTTGTCATCCATGTCATAAGATATAAGTGTGCTGTTTGTACATTGGCATTAGTAGATTATTTATTTATATGTGCTACTTGTATATTATTCTAGTTTATATTATGTGCCTTCATAAAAATCTTATTCAAATCTACTCTTCCATAATAATAATAACCGTATTTGAAAAACCGAAACGTTATGTATTTTAATTTATGTAATCTTATTTAATATTAGTTTTGTTTATTTTGCTACCGGAATGAATAATTAGAACGATATTTAACTTCTACCATAACCTTAAAAAAAACACATTAATAAATTATGCACACGAGAATAAAAAAATAATGATTGTTTAAGTACTCTTGTAATTTTCTGTTTCTCTACATGAATAAAGAAGAATGCCTAAAGATTTATCGTTATACTTCAGTTAACGAAAAAAGCAATTTAACCTTATTTTATCTATGAAAACTAATTTCAAATTAACACAATCAATGATCAATTGACAGAGTTTTCTTATCATTTGCAATGGAAGAATTGTATAAGGAACAGTTACGATCTATCTTTTTGTTGTAATACTTACTCCTTTGATTTAGTTTTTTATATTTCGTGTTCTAATCTGTATCTCAAATTCTAACAATTAGGCATGTCAAACTTACTTCAAAATAAACAATTAAAACTGTAAGACGTATATTTTTTACAACATTCGTTATCAGCACGACAATAGCTGAATTTGCTTAATTTACTATTTCCTATACATATTTTTTAAGTTTGTAAAGTCTTTATATCGGGTATTTATTTTGGGTGCATAATATAAACAGTATGCAGGACAATCCACCCGAAGGGTTCACCAGGACATCGCGAAACTTTAGCGCAAGTTCTTCATTGGGTTTTAATTCCATAACGCCTCTACGAAATAGAGATGGCTACAGTATATGGAAATTTAAAATGCGTATGTACTTGTTACATGAAGACCTATGGCAGGCGATCATTGGGTACCCACTACAAGACGACACAAGTGCTGCAGTAAAAGCTATTATTGATACAAAAGCGTTATCCAAGATTTGTCTTACATTGGACGGAAGTGCAATCACCCATGTAAGACGTGCAGAAACAGCAAAACAAGCGTGGGATGCGCTCGCCGCCGCTTTTGAGGACAAAGGTATGGGACGAAGATTATCTCTAGAAAAGAAATTGTATCGATACACGCTAGACGAATTTGACAGTGATATTGAAAAATATATTAATATTATCATGTGCACTGCGCAAGATTTGGCAGACATAGGAAAAGTAATAGAAGATGCTAGTATAGCTGCCATAATGCTTGGTGGTCTAGGTCCTAAATTTGACCCCTTAGTAATGGCGTTGGAAAATTCGAACGTTGAGATCACCAGCGAGCTAGTGAAAGGGAAACTCTTAAGCAAGTTTAGATGGGACGAAGAGCCCACATCGTCAGCTCTGAAGTCAACTTCCAAAAATAGACAACCTCAGAGAAATTATACCAAGAAGTCACAAAAAGGGCAAATAGTGTGTTACGACTGTGGAGAATATGGTCATAAAAGACCAGATTGCCCGAAAAGGAAAAAAGAGAAGGCTAAAACCGTAAGTTTAAGAAGCGCTTTATCTACATTTGAAAATAATTCGTCAAAGTGGTATATAGATTCAGGCGCTACGAACCATATGAGTTGCGATACTGATCTGATGCAAAATATACAGCCTTTAAATGGTTTTAAAAATTCTGTTACAGTTGCCAATGGTGAAAAATTAAACTGTGCCGGCTTAGCAGATATCTCTTTTAAATCTAACGATTGTTCAGGAATAATTTCTGATATTATAGTTGTACCTGACCTGAATTGTAATTTGTTATCAGTTAAAAAGATCTGTGATAAAGGTATTAATGTAGTTTTTGATAAATATGGTTGCACTTTTTATAACAATTTTTCTTGTAAAGGTGAGAAGGTGTTGCATGGTTCTGTTAGTAATGGTTTGTACACTTTAGATATTGATTTACCTAAACAATTAGCCGCTCCAGCTCAACTTGATGTAACAAATTTCAAGCTTTGGCACAGACGTCTTGGACACCTTTGCCGTGTAGCTATGGATAGACTCCGAAAAGGTGAGGCAATAGGTGTAAATTATGACTCGGTAGATCTAGAACCATGTGTGTGCTGTCTTGAAGGGAAACAAGCAAGAAAACCCTTTAAGAAAACAAAGTACAAGAAAGCAACTACTTTACTCGAGTTGCTTCATGTTGACATTTGTGGCCCAATGCCACAAACATCGTTTCAAGGAAATAAATACGTTCTGATACTTATTGACGATTTTTCTAGAGCTCTTTTTCCATTTTTTATCTCTTCTAAAGATCAAGTTTATAAGATATTTTGTGACTTCCAGTTGGCAGTAGAAAGACAGACGGGAGCTAAAATTAAATCTGTAAGGTCTGACAATGGAACCGAGTTTGTAAATAAGCATTTAGGTGACTATCTGCGCTCTAAAGGTATCAGGCATCAAACGACGGTACCGTATAGTCCCCAATCCAACGGAGTTGCTGAACGGGCTAATCGTACCTTAATGGAGAAGGCACGATGCATGCTTACTGAAAGCTCTCTTCAGAAGACCTATTGGGAAGACGCAGTTGAAACAGCAGCTTATTTAAAGAATAGATCTCCCCATTGTGCTCTAGACAGTAAGACCCCCTTTGAGAAATGGTATGGTCACAAACCAAACCTTTCTCATATTAAGGTATTTGGTTGTCGGGCTATGGTTCAGATACCTCATTGTCAGAGAAAGAAGTTAGATGTGAAATCAACTGAACACATTTTTGTGGGTTATACTGATGACCCAAATAGCTACTTCTTTAGAAATGCTAAATATCCTCGTCGTCGCGTAAAGAGTAGAGATGTCACTTTCTTTGAAAACTCTTTTTCTGATCTAAAAGAGGATGAAAAATGTTTTCAGAATGACAGTTATCCTACTGTACCTCTTTTACTTGGTGATGTACGTACGGTTAACGATCCCAGTACTATGATCAAAGAACCAGTACCTAGTACAAGTAAGGAATCATCTCATGCAGTGGAAGCGATTAATAGTTTCACTACTGAAGAGGAAATAAGAGCGACTTTAGATCCATATTCTTATGATAGGGACGCTACTCATGAACTGAGTAACGATATTGATCTTAATGTGGACACAAGTACGGACCAACGTCGATATCCACTAAGAGATAGAAAACCGAAAGTATTTGATGACTACGTTCTCTATCAAACCTGCGAAAGTGAAGTAGAAGGTGGAGAACCTCTTACATATCATCAAGCCATGATAGCAGATGACAAAGACAAATGGATTACTGCAATGGAGGCAGAGTATAATTCTCTTATGAATAACCAAACGTGGGTTTTAGTGGACAGACCAGTCAAGAGGGTTATCCAATGCAAGTGGGTGTACAAGCATAAAAGAGATGCATTAGGAAATATTGTAAAATATAAGGCCAGACTAGTAGCGAAAGGTTACAGTCAAATAGAAGGAGTCGATTACTCCGAGACTTTTTCGCCTGTTGTGCGAAATAGTTCACTTCGGACCTTACTGGCAATTGCTGCAGAGAATGGCTATCAAGTCAAACATATGGATGTTGATACAGCCTTCCTTTATGGAGAGCTTGAAGAGGAAGTCTATATGCAACAACCACTCGGGTTCAACAATGGTAGCAATAAGGTTTGTCTCCTTAAGAAATCTCTGTATGGGTTAAAACAGGCACCTAGGGCCTGGAATAAAAAGCTCGATGAGACTCTTAATAAAATTGGTTTTCGAAAAACTTTATCGGAACCATGTGTTTACACAAAACTTTTTGGAGAAGAACTTGTCATATTGTCAATTTTTGTTGACGACATCGTTCTGTTACATCAAACAGACTTCACTTTTGACACTATTAAAAGTGACTTAAGTAAATATTTTTCACTAAAAGATTTAGGAAAAATTTCCTTTTGTTTAGGTTTAAACATTGAATGTAAAGAAAATAATATCAAAATAAGTCAAGAATCCTTTATTAACAAAATACTGAAACGTTTTGATATGGAAGATTGCAAGACTTATTCCACTCCCTTGGCAAGTGCTAAACTGTTGCCAGATGAAAGTGGTAAGGATGCTTCCTATCCGTATCAAAGTCTAATTGGCTGCCTAATGTTTGTTGCAGTAAATAGCAGACCAGACATTGCTTTTGCGATCAGCTATCTGAGCCAATTCAATACAAAATATAATGAAACACATTGGTTGGCGGCCAAGCGAGTGCTTCAATATTTGAAGGGCACTATTAATTATTCTATTAATTACAGGGCAACAGGTAAATTCCTATCTGCCTATGCAGATGCAGACTGGGCAAATTGTCCTATAGATAGACGTTCTTACACGGGATATTGGATAAAACTCGCCGGAGGTCCGGTTTCATGGGAATGCAAGAAGCAGCCGACTCCAGCACTTTCTTCCACAGAAGCTGAGTATATGTCTTTATGTTCAGCGGCAAAGGAAGCAGTATTCCTGCGAAGACTACTGCACGAGGTAATAGGTGTTTCTGATTCAGTAGTTATTTACAATGATAGTCAAGGAGCACAAAAATTAGCCCAAAATCCTATCCATCATAACAGAACCAAGCACATCGACACAAAGTTTCATTTTATTAGGGACGTAGTTAATAGAAACATAGTTAAGTTAGAATATCTTCCTACTACTGAAATGTCGGCCGATGTTATGACTAAACCATTAGGTCGTATAGCACATGACAAATGTGTTAAACTGTTAGGACTTACTTAATACTATATCTGTTGTTGTATTTTATTTTATTTTGTGTTATGCTGTTATGTGTTTATATTGTTAAGGTTATTTGAGATTATAGATTAAGTGGGGGTGTTGTAATACTTACTCCTTTGATTTAGTTTTTTATATTTCGTGTTCTAATCTGTATCTCAAATTCTAACAATTAGGCATGTCAAACTTACTTCAAAATAAACAATTAAAACTGTAAGACGTATATTTTTTACAACACTTTTGAAAACGAAAACCATACAAAAATCAACTTCCAAATTAACCTATCTACCTAACTAACCTACCTAACTCTATAGGTACGATATTTCGACAAGCGTGCCCATATTTTTGTTAATTGGTCACCTACCAAACGTTGGACCCTATGGCACCTGATGTCAAGTGATGATGAGGTCGAGGTTAAAACGTTTTATTAAACACATCATCGTCCGAGCGGCAAACTTCATACAGAGGATTATTGTACTTTACCATCCATGACAGTATTTAATAGTAGATATCGGATAAAATTATATAGAGGGCTTATTACTACAATAACTTGAGTAAGTGTTACTCAAATGTAATAAAACAAAAATAGTGAGGGTAAACTAGATAAGTCCGTAAAGGTACCTGAATTGGTATTGTATATATTTTTCTTTGGTCAGTTGAAATTCCCTATCTCAAAATTCGGTAAGAATTACTTAAATCGGACTTGTAGTTCCGGATATATGTGAACACAAACATACATACATAAACTTTTGAAATTTGGCACATTTATTCAGACGCTGATATAGACTAACATATGCGAAAACTGGGCAGTTCTGGAAATATTACAGATATACGGGCAAACTGATAGGTAACCTCCTTTTTTTGAAGTCGATTAAAAGGGAATAATACCGAACAAGGTTCTTACTTAATTTCTATTTCTAAATACCTGTTCTGTAGGCATATTACTCTGTGGCAGTTTTACTATGAGCAATGCGCGCGCGGGCGACTCACGAGACCGTTACGTGCGCGTGCACTCATCCGCGGTCGCTCCATTCATACCCGCGCACTTTTACAGTAACTACTCACTGCTTACTACAGTCAACTCTATCCTATAGTAAAGTAGTAAGCAGGGTGAACGGCAACCTTGAACTTTTATTGACTTTTTATGAGCCGGTCGGTGCCCGAGATTCGCTTACATTGCTTGGGGCAAAAATTACAATTATAGCTTATGGGTATGTAGTCTATACTAATGTATCGATTCTGACATAATAAAGCCGCAGGGTTGGTTTGTGTCTATATTTTAATGCGCCAATCGACGGATAGCAAGAAATCCTTATACATTTGATTTGATAGGATCAAAAATTTCGCGTCTAAAGTAATAGTTAAAAAAAGCTAACAACTACAATTTTTTAAACCGATTGAATTCCACGTGTTTTAAGTAGTTATAAAGAGTGAAACAAGGCAGGTTTACTTTATAATAGCTAAATGCAAATCTATGTATAAATAAACATATTTATAAATCGAATACGTGTATTTATAGTGTGATGTAAGACCGCACAACTAAATTCATGTCGATGTAATTATACGCAAAAGTAATATATTTATTTAGATACGTAGGTACCTTTCAACCACTGAATTATTAAATTTATTAAAATAAACTATTTATAACATTTTGCAATCAAGTCGGACCTTTTCTTACATTCTATATCAAGTGAATCATATTCTGGGAGTATCTACTAGAAAATACCATGATTCCAGTGGAGCCTGTCCACGTAACCAATACCACGAGATCAACCTCAGGATTGTGGGAACGTGACCCGACACTTGACACTAGAAGCATGGAACCTTGCTCACCATGCACTCACTGTGTATGATACACTATGACGTAACATGGTATTCAAACTATACATATGTACTGCTTATAAAATAATATACCAATCAAAGTATTGAATAGAAGTTTATATAGATACGAAAACATAGCTGTCTGGGTTCGAATCCCTGTGGAGTGGATAGTTGTGATGAACACAGATTATTAGCCGTAAGTCATGGATATTTTTTTTTAAATCCCCAGACAATGACACCATCAACATGGCCTTAAAGTAAAAAATACCATGTAGCGAACTAGAGGGAACCTAGAATATAAAATACACATACAGATAAACGCCCATACCCGGATTTTTTTTCTTGTTCCGTGCGGGAATGTGTTTGCCCCATCGCAGAAATTAATCCGGTATACATTATTTGGATACTGATACAATAATAACTTGTTCAGCTATTGTGTTTGATGAGGCAGTACTGAAATTTTACTGGTCTCTACTATTTAAAATTTTTATACCGATATGCTGACCCTGCTTCAAAGTCGTACGATTCTTGACAGCTAAGTCTAAACGACAAATGTCCAGGAGCGTGGTTAATTTTGTCATTATTCTCTGATACATTAATCCATATGCGACTTATAAGCTATTCGTAGTCAGATACTATAAACGCTAAATAAGGGCGACAAACTGTTTCGGTTTATTAAAAAGAAGCGATTTAGGTTGCCTGCCATGCTTGTAGACTCAAGCCAAGCCCTGAAAGCTATGCCTATTCGTTTAATTAGCACTATTTAGATGAGACGTTCGTCAGAATTCCGGTAGTTGTTTTCGTTGTTTTTGTAATTTATATTTGCTCTTCGGAACGATCGTCAAAATCAACGAAATACATTGTGAAAATTTATCCATTGAAAAACTAACTGTATACCCGCGTAAGTTCGACTCCCGCGTGAATATCGGGATCAAAAATGCCTATGTGCTACGGTACTACAAAACATCTTGCAGTAATACGTCATAGTATTATCAATGAAATGCCGCGGCGTTGTAGCTATGTCCATCAACAGTGACAATTTGTAATAAAGTTTGTGGTGCCATATTTTTATATTTTTGTACTGACTGATACTAAAATAAATATGCAGATACATTTCTAATAAAGAACCCTGTAAGTATATGTTGTGTGTTTTATATATTTTCATATAAACATGTGCAGCCGATATAAAATTGAAATATAATTGAATTGACAGATGAATCAGTCAAAGAATGAAATTTCGGAGAAATACCGTTATTTACATTTTAATTTGAAGTTTAGGTGTCTTTGGAGACCCCGTGGTCACAAGCGACTGAAGTCGATAAAAGTTTCAAGATTCATAAGTTATTTAAATTATGAATCGTAAAAACTTTAGACAATATAAACTTAAATAAAAATATAAACATCCATGACTAATATCTGCGTTCATAACACAAATATTCGCCGGGATTCGAACTCAGGACCTCTGCCATAGAAGGTTACCCCTACACTAGTCGGTCATCTGGTGGAAAATTTTACGAAATAAAAAAAACAAAGAAAAATTTACCCCTTACTCAGATACCATTACATAAACAACACTGATTAATAGTAGCGGGCAGAATATTCATTTCCATGAATTAAGATACTCAAAGGAAGCTTTTAACGTAACCAGAGATATTTCATTGTGTTAAGATCACCATTATCATAGCTATGGTTTGATCTAAAAGTGGTCACTGATACCCCTTTGTTGATCCATCGTAAACAATGCGCTTTGTGTTTTCCGACAAAGATGCGAAGAATGTTTCCATTAAAATCACCGTTTAATGTAAGGTTACAAATATATGTAGTAAGTAATCCTAAATTGATTTAATTTTTTAATTTTTTTAATTTTTTGTCAAATGTCACTTGAAAATTATGGTCCGCAAAAAAATATATTTTTTAATTTAAAATAACTATTTAAACGCTGAATGAGGGCGGCGCGGGTCCGAGCGACGTGGAAGACCTTGGGGGAGGCCTATTCCTGCAGTGGACGTCTACAGGCTGTGGATGATGATGATGATTTATTTTATGAAACGCTGGATGAGGGCGGCGCGGGACCGAGCGACGTGGAAGACCTTGGGGGAGGCCTATGTCCAGCAGTGGACGTGTACAGGCTGTGGATGATGATGATGATTTATTTTATGAAACGCTGGATGAGGGCGGCGCGGGACCAAGCGACGTGGAAGACCTTGGGGGAGGCCTATGTCCAGCAGTGGACGTCTACAGGCTGTGGATGATGATGATGATTTATTTTATGAAACGCTGGATGAGGGCGGCGCGGGACCGAGCGACGTGGACGACCTTGGGGGAGGCCTATGTCCAGCAGTGGACGTCTACAGGCTGTGGATGATGATGATGATTTATTTTATGAAACGCTGGATGAGGGCGGCGCGGGACCGAGCGACGTGGAAGACCTTGGGGGAGGCCTATGTCCAGAAGTGGACTTCTACAGGTTGTGGATGATGATGATTTATTTTATTTTGTTTATCAGAGTTTATTTTTTTATATTGAACAGAAATAAATAATAAAATAAAAAAAATATTATTTTTGTTTTATTATACAATTAGATTTTTAAACTTTATTTACACGCAAAAGTAAACAGGATGCTTGGTGAAAAAGCATGGAAACCATGCCAACATTCGGCTTCGATCCCACAGGGCCCCAGGGCTATGCAATCACAATATGGCGGCGCTCCGCGCTAGGTCAATCCTATTCTGATTTGAAACGCATTGTACGTGTGAAATTATTACATGTTTTAAAGGTGTTTAATGGGATTTTTTTCACGTCTTATTAAACTGTACATTTACTTCGACGGTGTATTTCTAGATTATCAGTCACACATGAATGTATTTAATTTAAAATCATAAATTGTGAAAAGTTAAGGCAATTTTTTAAACAGCTTAATCGTCTACCTAATTAATAAAAAGTGAAGAAAATGGGTTAAATATACAAAAAAGAAATGTTTAGGTCGAACTAAGACTTCAAAATCAGGGTTATGCCTGTCTATTCCCCGAAATCTCATGCCCTAGTGGATATTTACTACGCCGAAGATCAGGAAGATAGATAATTTGAGAACATAATAAAACCCATAGTTCAGTACCTACTAAAATATTGTTTATTCTTTTTACTAACTAGTTACAAACAAACTACAAATTTATTAATTCTCTCTGACTATTTCTCTTCACTCATCAGCCAAGTTCGTCGAATGCCGGAAATCAGCCTTTCAATGTCAATAATCACTGGTAGACAGAGTCGAAATAAATGAGTATTTATAACAATCGAATGATTGAGTTTAAAAATAATCTACTTGCTAATAGATGATTCTAACATTATAATTGTGTAAGAAATAAATTGCAGTTTTTATTACAATTAAAATGTTGAACAAATTTTTAAAATGACTGATGTAATGAAAACTGGCAAATTAAGTCAAGTCAAATCTAAAATTCTACTTTGAGATCTCACATTTTTAAATGACAGCAATTGTTCTAGGTATTCCAATAAAGCAAAGAAAAAGAGTTTAATACTTGTTCGTAATGTTATTTTATACCTATAAATACATATTTCGATTTTGCATAGAACTTGGCACTCATTTGATCTCCATTGTTTTTGTATTGAACTTGGCTCTCCTTTTTCAACCGACTTCCAAAAAAAGAGGAGGTCCTCAATTCGTCTGTATGCTTTTTTTTGTGTCTTTGTTACACGATATTTCGGACAATTATAATTGATATTGAAAATTGTTGTTTCATATGATAAAGGATACCTCATAGTTGGTCCCATTTAAATTTCATCGAAATCGGTTGAGAACTTCATAGAAAATTTTAAACTTTTGAAAATATATGTATTATTTCGGAGAATGTTTACGTTGATGACATTCTCAACTCAGCCAAAAATTTGACGTGAAGTCGGTTTTTAATGCTCTGCATTCGTTGTTTATTATCACATTTATGTTTTTGGTGGCATGTTACTACTTTTTGTAAAGAAAACTAGGCTGGTATTGAGATTTCCGCTTATGACAACCACATGCATATACATACACGCATTAAAAAAAGTTTGAGATCACTTATAAGAGGACCTCGTTTTTGTCACGTTAGCATAAAACGTTTTTTCTTTACTTTCTAAGATTCTTCATATAAAAATCAAATCTTATAATAAGAAAAGAATTTAAAATATCAATTGTTTTTCTGTATAAAAAGAGATTAAATCCTTGTTCAGAAATCTGACCAACTTGATTCAAGCGTTTTTTCTGACTTATCGAAGAAAGAGTTCATTCATAATTACACTTGACGCTAGCCAGTTTCTTTGCTTGAACTTGGCTTGACACGCTACCGCGTGTCTAGATATTGATAAAACTCCATCGCAAATTAATATATTAATTTCGAGCGCGATTTACAAACATTAAAATGGTTATTATGAGTCAATCTTAAAATACAGGTGTGTGTTGCTGTAGACTTTTTTTTAGAACTTTTTAAAGAGGAACAATTCCGTCATACCTACATTATTTTTGCGTAAGTTAAACCGTTTACGCAGCGTACGCGATAGAAGCTCTCAAAAATGAATAATTTTCCCCGTTTTCGCAAAATTCTCCTTGTTACTTCGCTCCTGTTAGTCACAGCGTGATGTTGTATAGCCTAAAGCCTTCCTCGATAAATGGACTATTACAAAAAGTTTTTCAATTCGCACCAGTAGTTCCTGAGATTAGCGCGTTCAACCAAACATACAAACAAACTCTTCAGCTTTATTAAATTATGTAGATTATAAAAATTGTTAAATCCATTAACCGGTCAAGAAAATGACAATCATTAAATTTTGCCGCCAAACTGCAGCCTTTCATCTGAATGTGACTTCAATAGTAATTGAAACTGAAAACAACGTCTGTTTAAACTTTTACATGTAAAATTCCACAAAAATGTGTTAATTTCAAGCCGTGAATACGTTTCAGAAGTACAGAACTAAACTTTAAATGCCGCCAAAACTCCATTGTCACTAGAACACAACTCAGCAAACCCGGCTTCACGTACAGAAACAGCGTTCAAAACTTTAAATTGGTTTATTAAAACAATTAATTTAAAGCGCAGAATATTGTTCGTCCTCGCGGTACAGGTAAGTTGAAACTCTTTAAACTAAAAGTTCGTTATTTTTACAAAAACCAAGGCCAGTGAAAACCAGTCCGGCGAGTTATGCAATCACTGATTATTTTTTCTCTCTTTAAAGCGGGCTATTCGTGGAACGTGTATTATTTTGATTCGGAAGAATATACGTAGGTACGTCTTATAGGAAGTTTGAAATGCTTATGACGTCTAAAATAAGATTTACACGCTATCTGTAATGAGATAACGAACTCACGCAACCTAGACTCGACCCATACATAAACGAAAATATGTCTTTTAAATAGTTTTACTGTGAATGTTTAAATATGTATATATTTACTTACAACAAAATTTTAAGATTAGTTTGCTTAGATAGCTAAATGATCACTCGTATAATGCCATATACTACTTTTCTTTCACTTTTTGAAACTGATTACATTAATTAATGCTCTTTTCTTTATAATAGGTATCTTACAGAAACAAATATATCAAGTGAGTATTTCGAGTCTGTGGTAGATATTACTCTGGAGATAGTGCTCTTGTATTCAAAGTACTTATTTCAATTCTTTCGTTATAATCATCATCCATCATCATCATCCACAGCCTGTAGACGTCCACTGCTGGACATAGGACTCCCCCAAGGTCTTCCACGTCGCTCGGTCTCGCGCCGCCCTCATCCAACGTTTACCGGCGACTTTGACCAGGTCGTCGGTCCATCGTGCGAGGGGCTTCCAGTACGTGGCCACCACTCGAGAACTTTTCTGCCCCAACTGTTCTGGCCATCTGTTCTGCGAGCTATAGAGCTATGAGTCCTAGCAGAGTTCAGCGTTTTGCTAATGATACTATGACTATTTTATTCCATTCTTGCTCAAATACTCTGGTCCCAGTTTGTCATGTTCGTATTGTGCATCCATAGCTCATTGCACCTACTACGTAAGCAATCCCTAAAATATGGTTGAGGAGGGTAATGGCTGGTGCTTGCGTTATACTCGTGAACGGGTGCTACTAGCGGTGCCAGGTCGTTTTGCTAATGATACTCATTGCACCTACTACGTAAGCAATCCCTAAAATATGGTTGAGGAGGGTAATGGCTGGTGCTTGCGTTATACTCGTGAACGGGTGCTACTAGCGGTGCCAGGTCGTTTTGCTAATGATACTATGACTATTTTATTCCATTCTTGTTCAAATACTCTGGTCCCAGTTTGTCATGTTCGTATTGTGCATCCATAGCTCATTGCACCTACTATGTAAGCAATTTGGTTGTGTGTGGCATGACATTGGCTCTCACAATTAGTTGTCTTGTGTTTGTTTTGTTTCTTCATGTCCCGTTCAATTTGTACTGTACCTATTTGTATTAATATGATAATTCTGACTGAAAAAGAGTGCCAAGAGTTTCTTTCTGCCGGCTTGTTTTGTCTCTTGGTCTACTGTAATATCCTATTTAACAACTATCAACAACAAGTTAAAGCCGAAGTATGTGATGACTGACTTCTTCAAGTGTTTCGTGAAATTCCTAAGATGAATAAAATACAAAATAAATAAATAGATAATTACCTACTGTTGAACTGCAACTACTTAAAACCAGTAACATTTAAAATATTTTAACAAAAAATGCTGCTCTTACTGAAATAAAAATAGGCATATTACTTTTTTATGTGCTTAAAAACAAAATTGCTACAACATGGAGGGGGAGGGAGTTCCCCCATTTAGTAGTGTATTTGAAGTCTTAGGTGTTACGTAAATAAGGTTATAAGTTTAACACAGTAAAATATTTCTAATATAATATATTATTTTATTCTGATATTTATTCTGGCCCATGAACTGCCGGCGTTAGACCGCTTTGAGGTCATAAGACCAAAGTCAATTATTAAACCACCTTTTTTGGCAACTGGTCAATTTTTGTTTTCTCAACATTAAACGATTTAACGTTTTTTTTTTAAATTTAAGAGTATGAGACATAGAACTCCTATGTAAATAAAATAAATAAATAATTCCCCAAACAATCACACCAACTACATGGCCTCCAAGTAAGCTGAGCTTGTGTTATGGGATGCCATGTAGCGAGCTAGGGGGAACCTAGAATACAAATACATTATAGAAAAACGCCCAGACTCGGAACCTTTTTTTTCTTGTTCCTAGCGAGCATCGAATCCACAACCACGGGCGATTGAGGCAGATAGGTTTACCCAATCGTTGCCATAGTGTTCGTCCAAAAGTATTTCCCATGGCATTTTCTGGTTTAATTGCTCTTGCAGTGATTCTAGGGGCACTTTAAACTACTCACTGTATAGTTTAATAAATAATAAAATGTCCACAGTCGACAACCAGACTGCTTCAGTGATTGGTCCCACTAGATAGATCATTGTTCCATAAGGACCAAACACTGAATTCATAAAAATATTATTTTTGAAGTGAAAACTTCTTTAGCGGCGTTGTGAACTTTTTTTGGAATGGGTAAAAAAATTTAAACTCGCATCAGGTCACGTGTCCTGCTCGAAAATTCGTAAGACGGATGGAGAGTAGACAGCTGGCGCGGCGTAGGAGAGGGAGTATCCCCCTCTCTTTCTATGGCGCGGCGAAAATGTTATACTAGGCGAAAATTTAATTAATTTTCAATTTTTTTATTACCTTATATAATTCTATTTTATTATTATTCAGGTTAGGTCAGGTTTAATTAATTTTCATTTATTAATTAATATAATTTTATTATTAAGACTAGCTGCTGCCCGCGACGTCGTCTGCGTGAACGCTATGCAGCACCAAACGCACCTACGATTATAACACTGCTAGCGTGATAATATGTAGCTTATATGTTGACCCGACTTCTTAACTATCTTCATGCCAAATTTGAAGTAAATCCATGCAGTACTTTTTGAGTTTATCCCGGAAAGACAAACAGACAAACAGACAAAAATTCTAAAAACTATATTTTTTGTTTCTGTTTCGATTGTAGATCATACCCCAAGTATTCTTTTAAAAAAATATTCAATGTACAGTTTTGACTTTCCTACCATTTTATTATATGTATAGATTTATATAGGTTCGAATCAAAACTGTTCGTTTCTTCGATACTTCGTACTTCAGCTATCATAAACCGATCGTATCAGTTTTAGAGATTGGCTATGATGGTTCTGGTAGTAATGATGGGGAAAGAGTCGTCGAAATTATGGATGGAAGTTGATTTTTCTAAGACATAGGTAAACTTTTTAATGTAATATAAATTGTCATGTTGTCGCGTAGAGACGGCTCGGGAACCGTCGCTCGTAATTCGAAGAGGGTGCTGAAGAGAAAGAAACTATTTTATAACACTTAAAACTTTTATATTTATTTACAATGGAAAATAAGCACTTAGAGTTCTCTATAACACTGTGAATATAAGTTTAGTTTTAGAGGTTCGGAGTTAGCGGCCCTCGGCCGCAGTAGACGCCGTCGGAGACCGCGGCTCACAGCCGCGGTAGTGTCGGAGGCAGCCACTAGCAACCGCAAAGATAGCGGCAGGGAGGCCGCTCTCAGCGGCAGGGACCACCGCGAGGGTTGCAGCATACGGCCGCAGCTGTGCAGAGAGCGCCGGGCAGAGCGGGGCGCCTCAGATGGAGGCAGGACGTCGCGTCGCCGGGGAGGGCCGGCAGCTTTTTCCAGACCGGTCAGCCGACCTCCACCGTTCTCACGCAGATTTCACTTTATCAGAACCCTCTCCACTCATCCACATGTCCACTCTCCGGACTTTTATATGTTTACCAACATACTTCGATCGTCATTATTTTCCTTACATGACACATAGGCCAGTGTTTGAGTAAAAAGTTCCGGGTTTAGATACTTTACCTACATACGAAAATTAATAATAAATTATTTACAAAATTTGGAAACTGCTAACTAAATATAACATATAAGGATTTATAAAAATATAAAACGAATCTGCTAAAAAGTAAGTTAGTATAACATTATAATGTTTGTGTACGATAGCCCAATAAATAAATATTGTATTCTACCACATAAATGAGAGTACTTTTATACTGATAATTAAAGCAATTCGTGCAAAATTATTCCCTAACCATTCCAAAATATGCACAACGTTAATATTCAAGTTTTCACTTCTGCCGGCACTCCCAGAGTGCAACCCGTCGTTTTTTTTATCGAGTACATCATGTCTTGCAACTAATTTAACCATTCCCTACATATTACTTTTAGATTTCTTGCTTCAACCTTTAATAATAGCATGGCTGTTTGGAAGAAATCGCTCTTCAGCGATAAGACCGCCAACTTACTAAACTCACTGTTTTTTTTTCATTTACGTATTTACTGTTAACTGAAGTTTTAATAGATAAATAACAGAAATTGCCTTATGGAAGAGTTGAACAGAAGCTATTTCCTCGCTCATAACCCCTTAGTTCATCATATACAAAAACCATTAAATTCATAAAAGTCAGCGTGTGTATTTGCTATTTATTTTTGCCGGGAAAGTCGGTGGCTCACCTTATCCTGTATTGCAGAAGCCATTTATTTAGATTCCATGAAAGAGCTTTGTAATAAATTAGATCGCAAGCAATACTAGGTTTTTATTATCTGTAAGCATATCTGAATTATGTTCTTTTTCTTTCCTATTTGCGTAATTTTTTTGGTCTCGGATATTTATAATTTTTTTTTATAAATAAAATCCCCAGACAATCACACCAACTATATGGCTAAGCATAGCTTGTGTTATGGGATACCATATAGCGAACTAGGGGGGAACCTAGAATATAAATACATAAATAGATAAACACCCAGACACGGAACATTTTTTCTTTTCTTGTTCCGTGCGGGGATCGAACCCGCAACCACTGGCGTCTGAGGCAGATAGGTTTACCCCATCGCCAAAGTGGTCGTCAATTATTAGCGTATAACATATATCTTTACGTAGAATTTTATTAAAACATAAATACAAAAATGTCAGTATATTATATTATTAGCGCGCTTAAACTGTTTTATTTATTTGGTCGAATTAGCAAAACTTTTGTTCTAATGAATTGCGGGTAGTAGGTAGACGCCAGATGAGACTGTTTTGTTGGCCCGATAATTTATGTCGTATGTTCTTATTTAAGTATTATTTTATGTTTATTATTTAGTATTTAAGCTCTTGAACGCCAATATTCAGCATAAAACTAGTTCCATGGAAAGATTTAAAATATCAGCGTCTCACGTACCGTAGTATCGGTACCGTTAGGTACCCTTAGGAACTGCTTTGGGTATCCGATTGAGCCCTATGCAGGTTTCAAAGAATATTGTAGGATATCAAGGTATCTTCAGTTCCATTGTTTACGAGACACCCTGTATATTGGAGTTAACATCATAGGAGAAACATCATACATAGGTATAAAACAAAAATATAGGTAGGCCATATTTTGATATACCCATTACCATTTTACCAAAAAAAGACATAGATAAATGAAAAATATGAAAAAAAATAACGTTGTATTGAATTTTTAGACATAAAATAGCAGGCATGAAATGAAATTGCGAAATGTTTCTGATTCCATAAATAGAAAAAAAAATCGTACAAAAAATTCAGGGAAAAAAACGTTGAAGTTAGTTCGATAAAGTAAAGTTTTTACTTCAGAGGTTTCCCTTATAAAAAAAATATGAAGTTGGTCGAAGCACACGGGCCTGGGAAAGAACTGGCTCTTTATAAAATATTGTCGGAACACCGATCATTATGGGACACATATCTAAAAATCAACAAAATCAAAAGCCTCAAATACAGGCCATGATGTTAATAATTGCTAGAGTTGTTAAAAAAAATATCGACAACTGTAAAATAGGAATAAGTTTTATTTTCCTTCGAAAACAGAATGCACATTATGAGAACAGCCACGGGAACATACTTTTGTGCATAAGGCCGTTTATCGGGTAATTATTGCGAGCAAAAACTTTCTTCTCAGGCCACACTCAGATCTTTAATATCTGATAAGATATTTCTGCTTCCACGCCTACCATTTGAAGATACCGAAACAATCAGTATTGTCACACTCTTCCTGCTGCATTCATTCCAGGTGCATTCCCATAAACACGCCCAAAAAATAAATAAAAAGCAATGGAAATTTTCGCTCGTCCCGTAACAAAAACTTTCGATCCGCAACCATACCGAACGTGTTCACAATTATTTTAAATGTACAACTATACTAAATATGTGTAATCTAATGCACAATATATATTTCCATCGATACATATTTGAAGTTGTTACATCCCTAGTGATATAAATAGATTTCTACGATTTCACCTGCACTTTCCATCTGGTAAGATTAAGATCAAATGTGGTCTTAGTGTACAATTAAAAAAAATACGAAACTGCAAAGTACAATCAATAGGCATTCTGGTCTCGATTACGTTTTTACGGCCCATCGAATCGCCCCATCATCACCCCTGGATAAGCGTGTCTTAAAAAGCAACTTATCCGAGTAAGCCCCTCTTCCCCTCTTGGTGATTGGATCCCTTCAGGGTCCGCAGGGCTAGCGACCACATCGCTCCAGCAGCGGTAATGTGTTCCGGACTATTACTTATTCTGTGGTTCCGGCAAGGTTTTAGGGTGTTACCACACTAATCTATAGTAGACTGGATTAGTCGACGTCGATCGATTGTTTTTAATTAGCCAAACCAACCAGAAATAATCAACGAATTTAGAGCATTAAAAAACCGACTTCACGTCAAAACTTTGGTTGAATTATAATGTCGTCAATGTAAGCATTCTCCGAATTCATACATATTTAAAAAAAAAATATCCATGACGAAGTACTCAATCGATTTCGATAAAATTTATATGGGTCTAACTCTGAAGTATCTTCTATCATATGAAACGAATAATTTTCAAAATCGGTTTATAATTGTCCGAAATATCGTGTAACAAAGACACAAAAAAAACATACACACGAATTGAGAACTTCCTTCTTTTTTGGAAGTCGGTGGAAAACCGATCGACGTCGATGGATTGGTATGGTGTGTTACCATACCAATCCATCTTATGAAGACGCAGTTCCTTTCAAATCCCTTGTGCAATAACTAACGTTCTACGTGACAATGTCTTAACTTAGCATGAGGTGAGATTTAGGTCAAAATTTACACCTAAATATAAAACAGCGTTGTCGAAAAACAATCGTTCTGCTAAAAAACTCCTGCATCTGAAAGTGTATTTTCCGTTGCAATAAAGTGGGCAAAACAAATGCAACAGGCTCGTAAGTTTGGCGGGGCTATTACGCCACTGGCGTTCTTCGGCGGCTACTGCGGTGAAAGCACCGCGCGCGGTCACTCGAGGCACTCGCTGCGCGCACGCACAGCACAACGTTGCTGACCACAAGCTGACAAGCCATGGAAATTGCCTGATCGGATCTCTGGAACGATATCAAGGTTAGTGTCCTTAAGAAATCATAGCCATCTTAAATATTTTATTTCTTTTCGCGAGCGCAGCGAATTCTTTTGTTTTTTCAACATTTCAATTGTTTTCTACTAGTATGTGTGCTTATTTTCAACTTAATGTTTTCATGGTAGAGCTTCGGTAGGGTTTTGTAGTTTGCGTTAAGAATACTAAAGTCTTTCAAGCGTAGCTTACATTTCTTATGTTATATTTTATCTAACGCCACAATGAACACGACACGATAGTTCTAACTGTATTTCAAATAGGTTGTCTAATCAGACATGTCCAATATAAGTCGATAAATTTGAGTCCATACAATAATTTAAGAATTTTAGATGCGTTACAGATTTTTTTTTCGTATTTATTGATAGTACTATTTAACTGGGCTACGGTAAATAACTTTCACAATTCAGCGGAATATCAACAAACGGCGTTATGTAAGCGCGTTATGTATCCGACACGGCACGGAACAGGTTTGCGTGCGGCGCGGGCCCCAGCGACACGGTAACACAGATTAATGCTGCAATTTGACTTAGTTTCATCACAACTACTACAAATACCCTAAGTCATGCATAATATAATACAATACAATAAAATAACATTTTTTGACATAAAAAATAACATATATTTATTTTATTTATTTACTCTTCATTGTACACAAAATAGAAAATAAAGAACATTATAAAAGAAAACACAATAATAATAAGCTTATAAGCGATCTCTGCCAGGCAACCAAAATTACATGATAAAGTAAATATAATATAAAGATGGGGCATTACAAAACAAAAAAAATATGCCAAAAACTTATCAACTATTTGTTACAGACATTCAGAAATTCTTAATTTATATATAAACATACATACATATACTTTACATTGACTTCTTCAGTTAAGGATAAGTAGTGTTTTAAAGCTTTTGTTTAAAGCTTTTTAAATGTGGCGATGGGTGGAAGGTAGCTGATTCCATAAGGATACTGCGGGAATTTTAAATGCATCGCCGAATAGGTCGGTTGAATGAGCCGGTGTACTGAGCATTAAATTGTCAGAAGATCGTAAATCACAACTATGTTGGTCATGACGATAGCTAAAGTAAATTTGAAAATATCTAGGGACTGTAGGATTGAACAGTATTCGGTACAGTAGACAAAGAACGTGAATATTCCGACGAAAGCGAATTGGATATGATCAAATTTCCGCAAACCATATATAAATCGTATGCAGAGATTTTGGAGGCGCTCAAGTTTATTAAGTTGGTCAACTGTGATATCGAAATCAGGCATCCGCATAATCAAGTAATGGGAGAAAGAAAGAATGGGCATAGGAACTTTTGGTAGGTAAAGGCAATAGATTGCGCAAGCGTTTTAGGGTGTTCGTAGCGGCAAACATCTTCCTGTTCATTTCATCAATTTGTGGCTTCCAGCTAAAAGTGCGATTGAAAATTACACCGAGGTGTTTAACAGTCTCCCGGAGTTGTATGATGACACCGTCATAAGTTAAATTTGGAAGATTAGTCAATTCAATTCTGTTAATCATTGTTGTGCTACCAATAATAATGCCTTGTCTTTTGGCCGGGTTGACAAGTAGACAGTGACTTCTGATCCAATCGAGTATTTTAGACAAGTCGTGGGTAACTGCGTCAATGGTCTTCGCTAAATCTTCCAGCCTAGATTGAGAGAATATTTGCAAGTCATCTGCGTACACATGGTAGGAAGAAGTTAAATCGCGAAATATAGTATTGATAAAACAATAGAGGGGACAATACGCCACCTTGTGGGACGCCAGTTTTGATATCAGCCCAGGTTGAGGTGGAACCATCCAGGACTTTGCGCTTCCAGCGATCGTACAAGTAACTTTAAACCCAGTCAACCACTGATGGAGATATGTCAGGATGGTAAGTTGTTTATTTTCCATGCCCATTCAAATACTATCAGTTATGTTGACCAACGCAGTGACGGTACTATATCCGGGTCGAAAACCTGATTGATATGGATTGAGTAGGTACCTATATTATTTTTGTGGAGAGATTCGCTAAATTGTTGTTGGACAAGACGCTCGAGACATGAAAAGGAGAATAGAAATGGGTCGGATATCTTTGAAAGAAGCAGGAGTTTTTGTTTTTGGCACGGAATAACCTCGGCGTCCTTCCATAAAGTTTTAAACTTTTTAGAATTTCTTTGAATTATTCAGAATGTTAGTTATTATAGGGGAAGGAAATCAAGGAGAATTCGAATCATTTGGTAATTTTTAATCATAACATCAATAATTTTGATGGACATTGTCACTGAAAAGGGAATTCTAAGGGTGTTGCCACACTAATCGGTCGACGTCGACTTATCCATTCTACCATCGATCGACGTTTGATCGACGGTCGATCGACGGTTGATCGATGGTCGATTGGTGTGGTAACACCCTAAATCATCATCACAACTCTTTGATATGATCCTACGGTTGCGTGATGGCTATGAAACCACCAGGATGGGCCCAGAAATTGTTAGCTTAAAAATTTTAATTATAAGCTAAAACAGTTTATTAATAAAATGCTTTATCAGCATAAGAATTTGAGACAAAAATTTAAAACTGAGCTTGTTTTCTGATCAGTAAATTACCTACTGAATAACCCTCAAAATATTTTTTAAGAGAATACTGCCTTTAATATCCTAGATAATAATATAACTTGTATTTAAAACTTATATTTCCTACATACATACATAACCTCACGCCTGTCTCCCATTGGGGTAGGCAGAGACACCAATTGCTGCGATCCAGACATACCTCTTTCGCTTCTTCCTCGTTCCATCTTAACTTATATTTCCTGTCATATCTAAACTCGCATACCTAATAAAGATAAGAATAATATATTTTCAACTGTTTTTAAACTACCAGTCGGATTTAAGAAATTACTTTCAGGCATATATTAAGTTACGCAAGTAAACAGATCGCGGTGGCTCGTTGATGCACATTTTCTATGTTTTATCCGTATATACTAAAAAAATTCACAAATAAGCTGACTAATGAACAATTGATGAATATAATAGGTTTGTTACTATTATAAGCTCAAATGACTATAACAAGCTTAAAGTTTGCTCACTCGAAGGAAATATAATAATATCCTATTATACCTAAATACATTTTATACGTGAAAATATTGATTATTGGTATTGGCGAAACTATACGTCATTGAATGTCATATGGTAATTTTAAATTACACAATACGCGATATTCCACCTGTATTGATTGGAGGTATGAAATCGCAGGTAAATCGCAATCGTCAAATAATAAACATGTCTTTATTTGATGGATTATAAGTGAGATAAATATGGAAATAGTACGTGTTTATTCAACTACCTAAGACTTTATAGTAACTTCTTACACGCGATGTTCGTTCATCGGAGTGTAACGTTTTTGATGTAACGAAACTCACAATAAAAGCAATTTGTTATGCAGTAACTGTCATAAGCATAGTTAAAAAAATTGTTACTTCCATGCTGGACTGGGAGCAAAGGAAAAACATAGAATGTGCCAGCTGCTTCTCTTCCCGTGCATACAGTAAAAATCAGTTAAGGGACAGAGGTTTTATCGGATGTTTTTTTTTGTGGGCGATAGGCTGACTAACAGTAGCTACAATAGTCTCTCTCCGCCTCCAAATTTGTCAAACGTGACATCTGATGTTTTTTTATATCCTCTATTCTTCTGCCTACCCATGAAGGATACAGGCGTGAAGTTATGTATGTATGTGTATATATGTAAAAAAAAAGGTCGTGTAGTTTCATAAGATGAGATGGAGGCTTAAGAAGAACTTTAGCGACATCCAGCAATTAATTAGTGCCGAAGAGTGAAGACTTTGACTAGACAGATAGACATTCCTCATAATCTTCATATTAAACAATTATTTAAGGGATATCTAAAAGGCGCCAAAGGTTGACACAGCATCAATGCTTGAAAACTGAAAAAACGTAGGTAGGTATAACTTTATAATAAGAAATACTAATAAGTATGACATTTTATTACACTAAGTATCACCTATAACTTGATTTTGTAACAATCCTTTTTTTAGCTATGCAAAATTCGAAAAAAACAAACATACTTATTATAAATATAATATTGATAAAACAATAGAGGGGACAATACGCCACCTTGTGGGACGCCAGTTTTGATATCAGCCCAGGTTGAGGTGGAACCATCCAGGACTTTGCGCTTCCAGCGATCGTACAAGTAACTTTAAACCCAGTCAACCACTGATGGAGATATGTCAGGATGGTAAGTTGTTTATTTTCCATGCCCATTCAAATACTATCAGTTATGTTGACCAACGCAGTGACGGTACTATATCCGGGTCGAAAACCTGATTGATATGGATTGAGTAGGTACCTATATTATTTTTGTGGAGAGATTCGCTAAATTGTTGTTGGACAAGACGCTCGAGACATGAAAAGGAGAATAGAAATGGGTCGGATATCTTTGAAAGAAGCAGGAGTTTTTGTTTTTGGCACGGAATAACCTCGGCGTCCTTCCATAAAGTTTTAAACTTTTTAGAATTTCTTTGAATTATTCAGAATGTTAGTTATTATAGGGGAAGGAAATCAAGGAGAATTCGAATCATTTGGTAATTTTTAATCATAACATCAATAATTTTGATGGACATTGTCACTGAAAAGGGAATTCTAAGGGTGTTGCCACACTAATCGGTCGACGTCGACTTATCCATTCTACCATCGATCGACGGTTGATCGACGGTCGATCGACGGTTGATCGATGGTCGATTGGTGTGGTAACACCCTAAATCATCATCACAACTCTTTGATATGATCCTACGGTTGCGTGATGGCTATGAAACCACCAGGATGGGCCCAGAAATTGTTAGCTTAAAAATTTTAATTATAAGCTAAAACAGTTTATTAATAAAATGCTTTATCAGCATAAGAATTTGAGACAAAAATTTAAAACTGAGCTTGTTTTCTGATCAGTAAATTACCTACTGAATAACCCTCAAAATATTTTTTAAGAGAATACTGCCTTTAATATCCTAGATAATAATATAACTTGTATTTAAAACTTATATTTCCTACATACATACATAACCTCACGCCTGTCTCCCATTGGGGTAGGCAGAGACACCAATTGCTGCGATCCAGACATACCTCTTTCGCTTCTTCCTCGTTCCATCTTAACTTATATTTCCTGTCATATCTAAACTCGCATACCTAATAAAGATAAGAATAATATATTTTCAACTGTTTTTAAACTACCAGTCGGATTTAAGAAATTACTTTCAGGCATATATTAAGTTACGCAAGTAAACAGATCGCGGTGGCTCGTTGATGCACATTTTCTATGTTTTATCCGTATATACTAAAAAAATTCACAAATAAGCTGACTAATGAACAATTGATGAATATAATAGGTTTGTTACTATTATAAGCTCAAATGACTATAACAAGCTTAAAGTTTGCTCACTCGAAGGAAATATAATAATATCCTATTATACCTAAATACATTTTATACGTGAAAATATTGATTATTGGTATTGGCGAAACTATACGTCATTGAATGTCATATGGTAATTTTAAATTACACAATACGCGATATTCCACCTGTATTGATTGGAGGTATGAAATCGCAGGTAAATCGCAATCGTCAAATAATAAACATGTCTTTATTTGATGGATTATAAGTGAGATAAATATGGAAATAGTACGTGTTTATTCAACTACCTAAGACTTTATAGTAACTTCTTACACGCGATGTTCGTTCATCGGAGTGTAACGTTTTTGATGTAACGAAACTCATAATAAAAGCAATTTGTTATGCAGTAACTGTCATAAGCATAGTTAAAAAAATTGTTACTTCCATGCTGGACTGGGAGCAAAGGAAAAACATAGAATGTGCCAGCTGCTTCTCTTCCCGTGCATACAGTAAAAATCAGTTAAGGGACAGAGGTTTTATCGGATGTTTTTTTTTGTGGGCGATAGGCTGACTAACAGTAGCTACAATAGTCTCTCTCCGCCTCCAAATTTGTCAAACGTGACATCTGATGTTTTTTTATATCCTCTATTCTTCTGCCTACCCATGAAGGATACAGGCGTGAAGTTATGTATGTATGTGTATATATGTAAAAAAAAAGGTCGTGTAGTTTCATAAGATGAGATGGAGGCTTAAGAAGAACTTTAGCGACATCCAGCAATTAATTAGTGCCGAAGAGTGAAGACTTTGACTAGACAGATAGACATTCCTCATAATCTTCATATTAAACAATTATTTAAGGGATATCTAAAAGGCGCCAAAGGTTGACACAGCATCAATGCTTGAAAACTGAAAAAACGTAGGTAGGTATAACTTTATAATAAGAAATACTAATAAGTATGACATTTTATTACACTAAGTATCACCTATAACTTGATTTTGTAACAATCCTTTTTTTAGCTATGCAAAATTCGAAAAAAACAAACATACAATCTCAATCCGGTCAAAATGACAGTATATTACGCCATTTCTTACGATAGTGCTTAATTTAAGGATGCCAATGCATTTAAGGCGATTTTTTGGACATTATTAGTTACATTTTGAATGTACGATAAAGTTACATAAATACTTACTTTAAATTGTAAAATACTTGACATTGGTGTAAACTATTGGAACTTCAAGTCTTTTCCTAAGTTTTGCGTTATTATTTTATGTGTCATGCATGTTATTTATTAAGAATTTTGGTGTGAAAGATAATTGAGTGAAAGATAATATTTTTAAGTTTTTGCATTCAATAGTGCTCAATTATTCTTAAAAATCTGAAAAAACTAGTTAATCTGCAAAGCTACGTTAGCAATGTAAGTAACGTAAAAACAAAAGGTAAGTAAGTAAAAGTAATTTCATACATTGTAACCAGGCCCCGGTAGCTCAGTGGAAGAGCACTCGTCCGGCAAACGAGAGGTCCCAGGTTCGAGTCTAGGTCGGCTGTTGATTTTATTCACAATATTTTTTCAGTAATTTAGTGAAAGAGTTTTATGAAAAAGTTTAGTGATGTGAAATATTACTATCGTTCCAAATCCAAACGATACATTGCTACAACGGTTGATGAAATGATATAAGTAGAATCATATGGATTTTAATATATTTTTACAATATTATTAAATAATAGTTAGATACTTGTATTTGTAGCAAAACTTTACTTGTAATATTTTATGAAGAACACTATTAGCTTAAAAATGTTTTTACGTTACTCGCTAATCGAGTAAGTAATTTACTTATTTTATATGCTATTAGGTATTTATAAAGTTTGTTTACCTAAATTTTCAGTCCAAGATTCTTTAATAGAAAATTTAGCTAAGGTCGAGTGTTACTAAATGCACTTAAATAAAATACACTTTATAAAAGACAAATAAGAAAGAAACCACCTTTATTATAATTTATCTTTTGAATCTTTCTTTACCAACTGCGCCATCTACAGATGTAAAGACGTACTTATAAATAAAACAGTGTCACCTATTGGTCAATACTTCAAACAAAATTAAGTGAAAACAGCGTGGGGTCGGCAAAGACCTTGCTTGCTGATGCTTGTCGCCTCTGGAAAAGCGTTCTGGAAAAGGTGACTACTTTATCCGATAGGTGTCTCTTTGTTAGAACAAATTAATGATACACACATTATGAAACCCTATTTAAGTTTCTTAAAGGACTTGGGCTATGAATACTATATAAATAGGTAGGTATAACAATACAAAAAATAAAATTATACAAATTATAAAAAGCCATGTCGCAGTGTCAATCATTTGTTTCATAAGTACCTATTCGTTTTATTTCTCAACTTTTAACAACAATAACACTTTCAAAGCTTTTAAATGTCAATAATTATTTCTAACTTTAATTATTTCCAATGCCACCGGTAAGTATAGGTACTTCCATACTATACTTACTCACAATAATCATCAATTACAGCGATGGTACATAGATAGTAAAGTAACTCAATGGAATGTACAGTAAAATATAAATATATTTCGATGTTTGTCTAATATTAAAATATATGTTTTTATAATATACGTATTTTGTTAATTCAAAAAACCGTCTACGTGCGGGCTCGCGTTCGAAAGAATCCCTATCACTAATATCCCTTAAGATGATACTGTGTGTTTGTTTGATGAGTTAGGCAGGATTATACGGTATGACCCATATAGCACGACATGTTTTTAATTGAAGTGGTAAAAGGGCTGCTTCTATCTCAGTATAGATTATATTATAACAAAATATTTAGATGGATATCTCCTTTTTCCAGATGTGGTGGGCACTACTAGCTGCAGTGTTAGTTGTTTGTCTATTTCTCTACTTGGACACAGTCAAGCCGCGAAGGTTCCCTCCAGGGCCACGATGGTATCCTGTCATCGGGTGCGCCAAAGAAGTTATGAAACTTAGAGAAAAAACTGGTTACCTCTACAAGGCAGTAAAGGAACTTACAGCATTTTATTGTTCAAACGGACCAGCTCTTGGCCTCAAAATTGGGAAAGACCGCATAGTGATGGTTAACTCTCTTGAAGCAAACAAGGAAATGCTGTATAACGAGGATATTGATGGGAGGCCGAAAGGTATTTTCTACCAAACAAGGACATGGGGAGAAAGGCGAGGGGTTCTGCTGACAGATGGGGAACTTTGGAAAACACAAAGAAAGTTCTTGATTAAACATCTGAAAGAATTCGGTTTTGGCAGAAAAGGTATGGGTGAGATTGCAAAAATAGAAGCTTCCCACATGATCAAGGATGTGTTTGAAATGACTAGGTCAAACAATGGATTTGGCGGTGCGATACATATGCATAATTTCTTTAATACTTACATATTAAATACATTGTGGACTATGATGGCTGGCATTCGATATGAGCAAAGTGATCCCATGATGAAACATCTGCAACAATTGTTATTTGACTTATTCGCTGCAGTTGATATGGTAGGAACATCCTTCAGTCACTTTCCTATTTTAAGTGTGATTGCACCAAAGTTATCTGGTTATAGAGACTTTATTAAGACCCATAAACGTATCTGGAAATTTCTCCGTGATGAAATAGCAAGACATAAACAGAGGTTTCACCCAGACCAAGAAGATCGGGACTTCATGGATGTCTACATCAGAGTGTTGAGAGATCAGGGAGAGGTGGATACTTACTCAGAAGGTCAACTGGTCGCTATGTGCATGGACATGTTTATGGCGGGTACAGAAACAACCAGCAAGAGTATGAGTTTTGGCTTTAGTTATTTAGTTAGAGAACAAGAAGTCCAGAAAAAAGCTCAAGAAGAGATCGATCGAGTAATCGGGAAAGATAGAAGACCATGTATAGAAGATCGAATAAAGTAAGTAAGGCTACTTAAACTGATTTCTTTTATATCGATATGCAACTTTTGCCAGCTGCTCATGAAGAGGAGTTATGAGAATTGTATTCAGTGCGGGAAATTTGACAACATACATTAAACACAGCTAAAAAACAACTAACTTACTTAAATATAGTTATTAATTTTAATTAGGTACTTCGTATCTTGAAAGCAATTATGAATAGGTACTTAAATCTTAAAAACTTGCATCTCATCATTATCGATATAATAGCTGGCAACGATTAGGTCTAAGGTCTAAGGGCACAGGAATTTAGGAAGAAAATTATTTTCAACACACTTGCTCGTAAAGTGAGCGTTATACTATTGAATTTAGAACTATAAACTGGGCTATAAGTCACGCGTGCATAATATATTATACCCTAGTGCATAATATAATGAATCCTACAAAGTTGAATTGTACCTTTGTGCAAATAACATGCGAGAAAACAGAGCATATTTTGATGGTCCGGGTTATACACTAAATATTTTCAGAAACAACAAAGAGGTATACCACTTCAAATCCATATACATTTTTAAATGTTTGCGCCTTATATTAGTAAAATAAATTTGTATATTAAACAAATTATTCACAATTTACAATCATTTGTCATAAAATATTAAAATATTTGCATTTACCACTCCCAATTAAACATTTTCACTTAAAATAGGCTGTATATGCTATACAGACATTGACACATTTGACGGAAAAAAAACCTACTTGCATGCGCGAGGTTCGGCGCCATTTTTCAATCACAATTCACAGCTTTGTTATCAAGTGTGTTTGTTATTTTATGACCACGTATGTCTGTCTTTTACTCACAAGTGTGTTGAAAAACGTCGTATGTAACTCGTGAGCGTTGCTAATTACAGTCTCGGCTTATTATTAAGCCCTCGCCTGCGGCTCGGGCTCAAATCACAGCCTCGACTGTAATTAGCAACTTAGCTCACTTGTTACATAATATACTATTAATTAACAATAGGCATTGCCGAAAACATGTCGTCTCCGTATAA
The DNA here is from genome assembly GCA_944452665.1 of Stenoptilia bipunctidactyla. Classification (NCBI taxonomy): domain Eukaryota; kingdom Metazoa; phylum Arthropoda; class Insecta; order Lepidoptera; family Pterophoridae; genus Stenoptilia; species Stenoptilia bipunctidactyla. The sequence continues at coordinate 43,102,212 of OX101721.1, read as the reverse complement.
GATATTTGGCTGCAAATTTTAGGCGTCCGACAATAAAACTTGGAACACAATTATGTAGGTATATAACAGTCATTAGTTTATCGAGACACATCTATCCAGGTGTGCTAGGGCTATGTTTAGCTAAGTCTATGCAGTCGTCTGCAACCAACCTGAAAGATGCTCAGCCAAACCTAAGCAGACAAAACTAAGCCCTAATTTTTTGGTAATTTTCAGCATGCCGTACTGCGAAGCTATCGTCCACGAGTCCATCCGCCACTTCATGGGCAGGACCTTCGGAGTACCACACCGAGCTCTTAAAAATACGACCTTAGCTGGTTATTATATACCTGAGGTAGGTAGGAAATTAATATATTTTGCAATTTATTTATGACCTAGCTGTTCCACGCAATTTCTAATTCCGCGGGAATAACGAGATAGAAACTAGTCTATGTGCTATTCCAAACTATACACTATCATTATGCCTTTTATCCATCTATCGGAAATATAAATCTATCTCTAGTTCTAAAGAACCGATCTGCCGTGATTGAGAAACGAATATCCATCCAAACTTACATTTATAATATTAGTAAGAGGATATTAGACAGAGTTAGATAATATACAACATCCTTTTTATTATCTAGTAGGTAGGTAATTAGGTACCTACCTAAGGCACAAGTCAAGATACAGTCCGACAAGGCTTTTTTGGCGCTTGCATGATGACGTCAGAGGGGCGTGAGGGTGAAATAATAAGGGTTACCATTCAGTATAATTTCCCTCTTCTCAGGGAAAAATATGAATGCACAAACTTTTAGTTTAGTCATGTTTGAATACAGAAATTATTTCATTTTATGTACTACAAAAAGGCTAGTCGCGTTAACTTTGGGAAAAACGTTAGTGGTACAAAAACACAGGGTTGAATATCTAAATAGAAGATGAAGCAAGAAAATAAAAGTAGTAAAAATAGAGTGACATGAAAATAATATCATGTTTTTATGATAAATTGACTTCCTCGTCATCCTCATCACCACTACTTTCTTTATTAGACAACTACTCGTATATAAAAATGCTCGTATTTTAAAAGGTTTGTAAAAAATCTGCTTATCTTTCTTCACTTTTCATAAAGTCTTTCTAAAGAGACATTTCTACTGAAATCGTAATTTTTATTGAGATTTAAAAAATGAAATACTTAAAGTATGTTCTAAAGTGTATTTAAAAAAAATATATGTAAACATTGCAGTGGCAACTTACTTCTTTAAAAGGGAATTTTTGAGTCGTTAAATTGTTTTTCTTTCTGACAACAACTTCTTCAATTCTATACCTACAATAAGTAAGCCCACATTTTGTAAAATTTGGCGTATTTCATTATTTATATTGAATTTAAAAGTAAATCAATAAATATGAGCGTTAAAACTCATGAAGTGACATTTCCCAAGACGGTAGTTAGTTCCAATTTTTGCCACGCGTCAAAAGATCCTTTGTCGGACTATATTTTGGAGTAGTTATTTTGTTGTGTAAATGTCAGAAATATTTATCTACTTATGCCCGGTTAATAAATGCTCATTTATATTTTTCCCAGGACACAATGGTAGTAAGCAACTTCACGAATATTCTGCTGGATGACAAGCTTTACCCTGATCCATACTCGTTCAAGCCAGAAAGGTTTTTGTCCACCGACGGGAAAATATCCATGCCTGACCACTACTTCCCTTTCGGCCTGTCCAAGCACCGGTGCATGGGGGATGTCCTGGCCAAGTGCAACATCTTCGTGTTCACCACTACAATGCTGCAGAAGTTCTCGCTGCTGCCCGCGCCAGGCGAGCCCCTACCATCCCTGGACCATGTAGATGGCGCCACGCCCTCCGCGGCCCCATTCAAAGCAATATTTGTCCCCAGAGAGTGATGCCTATTCTCGAATGATCTCGAATCTGCAGTGCGTATGAAGACGGTTTGTTAACAATAATTGTAAATGTAGGTACCTATCCATTGCCGCACGGCCAGCTTAAATAAATGTGTGCCTTGTTAATTTTGAATGTTTGTAAACATGTTGTACTCTTAAATAAATGTAAATTAAAAATTACAATGTTACTAAAAACTTGCAACCGACTCCATACTTTACGAACATTCGTAAACATACGAGTCGATTAAGTTCTGCGCTCGCACATCTGTTTCTTTTAACTTTTTGACAAGTTGTTATTAAGATTCTATTTAAATTGGACTGGTATTCAATGTATTAAGTTTTTCGAATATAGCATTGCACATTAACATAAAATCCGAAAAATTGTGACAAACGGTTGCAACGTTAATATTTGTCTTAAAACGATTTGTCACAATTTTTCGGATTTTGTTATGGGTTTGACCTGTCCGATCATAATATTTTGAATAACTATAAGATAGGTAGCTACTTAAAGAAAAGTTCTCAAGTCTATCTTACGATAAAATGATGTTTTGAGGTAAAACTGTTTTTAGAAGTAAGAATACAATATAAGGCCTGAATGAATTTTAATAGCCAAATTAGATTAAAAACTAAATTACGACAAAGTATTTTAATTTCATCCCATCTGTAAACAACGACCGGAAAAAAACGTTTTGAAACGAAAACTACAAGTTTAATCAAATACAATTAATGTACCTATTAACATAAGTTAAATAGATTTTTCAGAACTGGCATATTCTATAAGATCCATTCCTCGTAGAAATCTAATGAGTGTATTAAAGTTCACATAACAGTCCACTAAGATCCGTGATGGATTTTTTTATTGAATTAATGAACTAAGGGCCTCTCGTAAGGAGTTGCAAGGCTTAGTGACAGTTGCTGCGAAGTGCGTCATTATTCACACACCAACTCATCAGATAGTCCAGTCAAGGAATGAGGTGTAGCGTGCGTGAGCAGGTAACTAAGCGATTCCTTCAGAAACTTGTTCAGGGGGCTTAGGTTGTTAACATACCAAAAGTCCCGACTCCTAGGTGATGAGCGGGGGGAAGGAGGGGGGGTAAAGGTACGAATTTTGGGTTTTTCGCTTATATCTCGAAAACGGTGCATCGGAGAAAAATATTTTCAATTAATAAAATGAAGTTCCTAAAATTATCTAAAACTTTTATATTATATGTTTTTTTCTAATTCCTAACCGTTTTCGAGCTATACCCTCGGAAAAAGTTGAAATTTACAAAAAAAAACAATTTACGTCAAAATATTCATATACATTGCATCATATTGTCTAAACCCATTCATAAACGAAAAGTATGAATAGGAAAGTAGTTGTAGATTTTTAAATTCCCTTTTAGAGTATATATACATATGCTGATTAATGCCAATCCGCCTACAGTTACAGCTATTTTAAAACTTGTATAGCGTTTTGCAATTTTCAGAAAATTTGTTTGTATATCATATTCTTGACCCACAACCTTTGTTCGTTCATCTTATAACATAATATATGGCCACTTATAAGCAAGTTATTAAATAAAGTAGAAAAAATAATGATGATGACTTTCACACTTTATTCTACAGATAGTTTCGTTACACCAATACAATAATAATTGTAAACCCCATTGTTCTCAATATATTCCTAATGTTTTACTCTCGACTTTAAAAGTAATCAAATTTTCATCCTCTTTGAACTTGAGGGCCCAGGCAATGATTGTTCTTCCATGTCATCTTCTTCCTCAGTAGCGCGTTGCTCTTGCTGAATGGGCTCTACATCGTCTTCATCGTCCTCATCGTCAACAGTTACACTGTTCAGGCACTTCCCTTGACAGTGGATGCACGCTGCAGAACAGGTGAGCATCGCTTTTCGGCAGCCACATTTTCCAATTACACAATCCTTGGTGCAGCGGCAAAATATAGTTTTCAGAAGAACCTCTGGTCGCAGGAGTGGAAGCAATCAACAGGACAGCAAGGTCTACATCCTCACCAACGACAGCCACAGAGTTGTGAGTGGATTGTTCAACAGCAGTCTTCACGATTAGGATGTCAGCGTCATCGGTAGCCTGAAGAGTATGTATCCCTTTCTTATGCAGCTTTATCTCCAGTAAGGAGATGAAGTTAGTTTTGTTGGTAGGATTTGATAAAAAGTTTAACAGGTATTTGTGTGTCCCATGTCAAATTGATGTCGGCTGACCTTTTTAGTCTGTAATGACGCATTTGTTCTTGTGATTTAGTGCTATTGGCTGTGTTTGCGTACCCATCAAACACCCCAGTGCGAGTAGTCCCAAGATAATGGTGGTCGACGTAGGTGATATAACTATTACAAATAGTCACAACCGATGCATCTTTTGGCCAAATAACTCTGTGGAGTAGAAATCCTCCATCGACTACAATTTTCATTTGAGGCAGAAGAATATCTTTCTTGGTTGGCTCAAATAACAGCACTGATTTGTTTGTCTTTCTCATGCCACTTTCGTTGAACAGTGCCAAGGGAAATGGGACCAACTCATACTCAAAATATGTCATCAAATCCTCATCTGATCGTTTGCTTATACATATCCGCTGAAAGAGCAATGTTGGGTCAACTACTACCCTTTCATCGTGAACTTTTATCGCTGAGCTGACAGAAAATATTGGCTATGCCCGATCCTTGCGCGATTACATAAAATGCTATACAAGTTTTAAAATAGCTGTAACTTTAGGCGGGTTGGACATTAATCAGCACATGTATATATATTCTTAAAGGGAATTTAAAAATCTATAATTTCTTTCCTATTCATACTTTTCGTTAATAAATAGGTTTAGACAACGATTTAAATCCATAGATAGGCCCGTACGTGTCTTAAGGTTGTCATTTTTACTCACACAAGCACGGCGCGTCTACGTCAACAAACGTCATAGAATAAGATAAGATGTAACTCACGCTAGAAACACGCCTAAGCAATTATAAAGGATTACAGAGTAATAAAAATAAAGATAAATATTTAAAAATCGTTTATTTATTAAAAACATACCTATATGATTGTTTACTTAAGTACCAGCAAAAAGCACTTACTTATGATTTTTTGGCGTTCTGTTGTTTGTGTTTGTAAATAATGAAGTCTTACATTTTTATAATCTATATCTTCTATCTATACTTATAATAAATCTGTAGAGAGGTCAATTCTGTACATGAAATATTTTTTCAAAATAATTATCAGGGGGTGATTAGTGATGGATACTGATGCCAAAAATGCAATCAGTAAAATTTTTGTCTGTCTGTCTGTCTGTATGTTCCTTATAGAAACAAAAACTACTCGACGGATTTTAACGAAACTTGGTAAAATTATTCTTCATGCTCCTGGGCAGGTTATAGTATACTTATTATCACGCTACAATCAATAAGAGCAGAGCAGTGAAGGGAAATGTTGGAAAAACGGGAGAAGTTACTTCATTTTTTAAGCTTCCGTCGCGTGTGCAGCCTTAATGGTTAAAGCTACATAGAAATCATGTATGACAGAAATATTCTTCATAAATTTTTATATAAAAAATATCCCACAATAGTATATGTCTATATTTTATGGTTGACTCACAATAACACGTGTAAATCCCGATAGCTTAGCAGTTCGGAGCTTTCTGATTATATTTGTTTCCTCTTACGTTTATAATACTCTCACTCATCCCTAATTAAAAAAAATTAACATTATTACCTATTCAAAATATTAAGTAAAATTGAAGGCATTAAATAAAACACTTTTTAACCGGATTAATGGCGTATAATTCAATACAGACGAAGTCGCGGGCATCATCTATGTAATATACCTACCTACCTATACTTTTTCACAAAACCTAGGTGAAACTGCGATCACTGCTTTGTTGTAACAGTTTTTGAAGTAATTCTGTCTGTTTATCTATCAGTAACGCTTTCACAGCTAAACTACTGAGTCAATTTTGACGAAATTTAGAATAAGGTAAGTTTTAACTTCAAGGAGGATATAATAATAGTATTTATAAACGGTCTCTAAACTAATAAACGGTAGCCACGAGGACGAAGTCGCGGGTCTAATAAACGGTATCCACGCTGACGAAGTTGCGGGTCACAGCTAGTTATCAATTATAACTTTTATTATTTAAACTCTTTGATTAAAAGTCGCGGGCTGTTCTGGGGAATGTGTTTGTAATGTGTCGAATATATTACTTTGTAAAATAGACTGTAGCATTATGTCAATTCTTAAAATATAGTTTGTTTTCGCAATTAAATTGTTGTTTTTTTATATGGAATCGTATGAATTTTTCGGATTTTAGACAAAAATCAAACAAATCGCAAGCAGGAACGACTAACCCACCCATATTTTTATAGAGATTAATTTATGAAATTCTAGCCTTTGGTTAGACATGAGTGCGACAATACATGTAGGTACCTAACGAAATTTAGTTTTTTATTATTTTTTTTGCTATTTGAAATTCAAGATGTTTGAGATCATAGAAAAATAGTTTAAGATCATACATGAAGAGAAAAAATATAATAAAAAACAAATATTAATTATTTACGGAGTAAACTTAACCGAAAATTAAAGAATTCATTACGCAACGCATTGTTAAACTCATATTTGCAGCGATCCGCGTGCCAGGTCACGTGCCGCGATTCACTCAGACGTAAGTCAAGTACATAGTAACAAAGCTTTATTTATTTATAGGCAATGCTAGTGAAAAATTAAGTTCCCAGTATACAGGGTGACTGGTGACATATTTTAGATATTGAAGGTGAGCACTCTGTACTTGATTCTGAGCATAATAATTATGCAAATTAAGTACCTACTACTTAATTTTTCAGCAGAATTCCCTATAAATAATTAAAAAGTTTTACTAGCTCGAGTACCGTTCGTGAAGCCGTCTATACCTAACTACCTATACTGTGTTAATAACTGTGTTAATGCGTAATGAATTCTATAACTTTCGGTTAAGTTTACTCATTAAATAATTAAAATTTATTTTTATTTAATTTTTTCTCTTTGAGCATGACCTCAAACTATCACTCTCCTCGAATTCCGAAAGTGCACCCAACAGTCACTCTGTATATCCTACGAATTGCTTGGAAATTTCAGTGTATTGTTTGTATCTAAAATGTTCGATATAAATTTGCAGTTTACATCGTATTTGGTTAATATTGATATAGTGCTAGAAATATCTTTCCCGCGAATATTAGTAGTTTCATTGATATTTTTTGATGGTCTACAACAATTAAGAATAAGAAAATTATTACTTAAAACCGTTTTGATAAAAAATATGTGAATACAAGAATAACCCAATATATTTTTCTATTTCCATAAAATTTTCAAAAAATACGACGGCTTTGTAAAGTAAAATAAAAACTTCACTGGTTTTCTAATATGATTTTAATAGGTTACATTAAGTATTGAGTTGGTCTTTTATTTACTATCTGATTACTTATTCTTTGGCGGCCGGGCGCTTCCTTGCCCGACAATGCATTAAATAATATTATTAAATACTAACGCATGAAAAGTAACACCTTTATCCTTGTTTGTATGCGACTTGTATTTTTACACCCCCGAAATGAACAAGACAGCATAATTAAGTCTTTATGTAAATATTTTAAACAAAAATAATCTATGTGAACGTGCACGACAAGCGCTCATTAGAGACTGTCACAAGACTTGTGCATGCACCTCTTTCGGTAATGACAGTATTTCGTTAGTTCTTTGTACTGAAAGGGCGCATCTATGGATTTAAATCTTTGGGTTTAGACAATAGATGCAATGTTTATGAATATTTTGACGTAAATTGTTTTTTTTTGTAAATTTCAACTTTTTCCGAGGGTATAGCTCGAAAACGGTTAGGAATTAGAAAAAAACATATACCTAATATAAAAGTTTTAGATAATTTTAGGAACTTCATTTTATTAATTGAAAATATTTTTCTCCGATGCACCGTTTTCGAGATATAAGCGAAAAACCCAAAATTCGTACCTTTACCCCCCCCCCTCCTTCCCCCCGCTCATCACCTAGGAGTCGGGACTTTTGGTATGTTAACAACCTAAGCCCCCTGAACAAGTTTCTGAAGGAATCGCTTAGTTACCTGCTCACGCACGCTACACCTCATTTTGGGTCATTTATTGACTGGACTAAGAGCCAATCAGAAATAAAACAAAGTTCCACGTGAAAACATTTATTTACCTTAAAAATAGAACAGAAACGTTTCATTATCATTTAGTTTCAATATTCAATAACAACATTAAATTCAAAATCGTTGCGAAGCAAATAAAGCCAATTTGTAGTTAGGTATCATTGTAAAGTCGACTATCCTAGTTGTTTAATATCCTCGTCCTGCCCGATAAAAAAACCCCTCCGTATCAGAAGGACAATTTAGTAAAATGTCTTTAAAGGCCGAACGACACAAAAGCAAAACAACCTACTAGTAAAACGTCTGAAATTTAAAATAGTCATACTAGTAGAACGTCTGAAATGGAAAATGTCATGTTAGGCAAAAGGACTGGTACACTGATAAATAAAATAAATCAAAGATAAATTTAAAATATTATATATTTTTCTAAATAACAAAAATGTTTTCCTTTACCTAGTAACATTTATAAATGTTATAGATTAAAAAATAAATCTCGTGCTTCGAGAAAACCGATTTGAACATGCGCGCCGGTCTGCGTCTTGTACTTGTAGAAACGGAATAAGGTAGATATTTAATTAGCACTTGTTTACAAACTGCTCACGCAATTTGTAGCTTAGCAATCGTCTCCGAAAAGAATGCGCTTTACATGAGACACGCGTTTTAAGAAATTATAGGGGGAAATTTCATTTTCTTCCAATTTTTTTACTTCCCTTTTGTATTTTTCATCAAAAATACGGTCATTCTTCCTCCGTTTCTGCCCCTCAAATATTGTGCGTTTATATTTAAATTCTTGCCATTTGGCTTCTTTACGCAGTGCGTGAATATATAACGGTAAACCCTTTTTTTGTCCCACCCTAGCATTATAACGCCTGTTCCATCCCTCTAATGCATTATTGGTCCTGTGTCTTTGTTTAAAACAGGTGATATTCTTCGGATTGGTTTTAACAATCCACTGTTTATTAAAATACCCAATAAATTCAGAAATACAATCAGATTCTATTTGTACTGCTTCCTCAGCAATTTTAGCCCAAACTTCATGAATAAATGTTGATGGAAGCAGTGGAAGGTTGGCAGACAATCGTGTTATCTCTCTTCCCTGTTTCGTATTAGTTACAGTTAATTTATGAGATTTGCGCCATACCGCCTTGTTAAAATGATAGTAGCACCCTGTTAGTTCTGAATCGGGGAATACTATTTGAAAAGCATTGATCTGTGCAACCTCATAGTCACATTTGAAATGTTTTATGGTAATTCCGAAACGATACTTGATTATGGAAAACATTCGTTCGTAAGTTGATTGTGTTTTATTTGGTAACAACACAAAAACTATAGGTACAACATTGGTGGTCTCCTTACAACTGTCTATATCAACGTGAAATGAATATAATTGGTAGAATGGTATCGGAACCTTAAAAGTACCGTCTCCAAAATACCATACATCACCATTATTTAAATTCGCCATTGTTTGTTGAATAAATTTTGTAACAAAAACAAATATTTTGTCATTTTCCGTCCCATCCACACAATAAAGAAAGTCATTGGCTAATAATTCTGGTATTTCCACTTCACTTACATTTGAAAAATCAGTTTTTTGCACTTGCAAAAATTTTCGACGAGCTCGATATAATGTATCTTTTTTGGAGTCACTGCATGGCAAGATGTCGAGATTAGATTTTGCAAATTGATGTTCAAATATTTTCGTAATAGGAGTAAATTTGCGGCAACATTTCGTTTTACATTTATCCATTACATAATCGAATTCATTCTTTTCTTTTTGCCTTTTGCATGAATGTAAGCTTTCCCGGATGATTTCTGTTTTATGCGCGTTCAACGTCAATGAAGCACTGCACTCTTCTCTCTTTGAGCATCTCCAAAAACTCGTCCCATTCTTATTTTTAACACTATGGTTGTATCTATAACCATCTCGGAGTAAAACATTTTTGCCCTTTTGACTGGTTATAAAAATAAACTGATCCTTATTTTCTTCCATTTTATTTGCAAAAACGTTAATCAATTCTCCATATAACAATATATTGAAATTGTGAATTTGATAGACATGATTCGATTGTCATATTATTACATCTAAAACTGGCCAGTACTAGTTGATCTAGTACTGGCCAGTCCCATTTATAATAAGGAAAACAAAGGAGTATTTAATCTGGAGTAGAATACTTCAATAAATTCATACAATAATAATAAAATTTGTTATTTAGAAAAATATATAATATTTTAAATTTATCTTTGATTTATTTTGTTTATCAGTGTACCAGTCCTTTTGCCTAACATGACATTTTCCATTTCAGACGTTCTACTAGTATGACTATTTTAAATTTCAGACGTTTTACTAGTAGGTTGTTTTGCTTTTGTGTCGTTCGGCCTTTAAAGACATTTTACTAAATTGTCCTTCTGATACGGAGGGAAAAAAACAACCTTCTAAGGTCTGCCTAATGTCATTATAGTATCTACATTCTGCCTTTAACAACAAATGAAAAAAAATATGTCTTAAAGTTATATGTCATGTTGAAGTTTTGAAGGCCATCTGACTTTTGAACAAGTTGACAAATTACTGATTATACCACGGCATTGAAAATCAAAGCATTATAACCAGTCAACTGTCCGGCCCCTCCGCGGTCGCGCTAGCTTGTCGTCCGAGGTTGCGCGGCGATTGCAAAATATAACAAACAAAGCTGGGACCTTTATTAAAAAGCTTGTATCTTCTTAACCAATTTAGCAAATCTAAAAAGAAAAGTACTATAGAAAAGCCAATTTAATAGGGAATCTAATAATATAGAAAAAAATAACTGAGCTTAGAATTAGTATTTAAAATAAATAAATATTTATCGGTAAAACTAGAAATACTCCAAAAAATTTGTTAAATTTCAGATTTTAACGCCTACAACTTTGAATATTTTTGAATAATGTTAAAAGTTTTGCATACCTAATGTAGATAATTTAATTTAATTAATAATTTAATTATCTTTCTATTGATACCAAAGTTGATATTAAACAACGTCATGTACTGCAAATAATCAATTTTAAGAATTTGGTCATAGCATCAGTTTAACGTTTGGTGGCGCCACTTATTATTGGCAATAACAACTTAATATGAGTGAATTGAGTGAGTAATAGACAATCATTCGTCATTTGATCACAAAACGCTGCCGGCTTGTGAAAGTCCTATGCATATCATAAAGTAACTTTTATAGGTTGAGATAGAGATATCAGCTGAAACGGAGCTCTAGCGCTATCTAGAACTTAGTGACTGAAACTTTTACTAGAACCAGTCGGGAACTTTCCCTGTATTTTTCTTTAACAATATTTAAGACTCCTCAAATATGTACATTATCATGATTATATGAAAAATGCATAAATCAGAGAATCGTTATCACGATCAAAATTCCAATAAACATGCATAGGTTGAATTGCAGCGTTGTTTCCGAAATCCAGTAGAATTGCCGGGTCAGAATTAAAAAAGGGAGCGTCAGAGTCCAAATGGTGGCCGGGTTGTGGGTAAAAAGAATCCAAGAAAAAAGCGATAAAAAACATTTGAAAACCGGTGCGAAGTAACGAACACAGGTAACGAATGAAAGATAGATTTAATGAGTCGGTTAGGTGATTGATTGAATGAACCTAAGGATGAAAAGTAGGATGAAAGAGATATTTTCTATGGCATTTTTCTAATTTTATACATCATAAACAGCGCCATCTATATCTTAGTGATACTAACGAAATTTAGTGAAAACACCGTGATGCATATCTGTTGTGAAATGCACATATCTGCTGTGTTTATATAATTTCCTGCAAACTCAGAAGTAGCGTCAAGTGAACTTAAGTTTATCATTTATGTAACTGAATTGTTGTGATGCTTGATAGACTTCATGATTCACACATTTCGTCGAATAACTTTATAAGTATCAAACAAACTAACAAGTGTTGGCTTTTGATTATTTTAGTTAGTGGTTCGTTAGTTCATTGTCATTGTACTGTAAAATAAGCATCCTTTCTTTCACAACTGAAAATCAATATTTATCAACGATTATAATAAAAACCACTATAGTGCATAGTCAACCCAAAAAACCTCAAGCACATAAGCGCTGCCAAGCGGCAAAAAAGCTTGCATTCCAAACTCCCTAGTATGTTGATGTGTCCTATCTGTACTTGTACATAATACTTTCTAATCTGTGGACTATACACTGGTTCATCGATTGGCTTATATTTCAACTAATCACGATAAGGTTAGAAAACGGCCAATAGAGCAGTAAATCATACGTGAGGCGCGAAATTTGATATGTCAAGAAAAAAGGACATTGGGTAGAAAGAGAATATTCACGGTCCATACAGTCTCTGACCTGTCAATCTACTTTTTGTTAGGTATGTGAATGTATAAAGATGATATTGTGCTTGAAATAGTGCCTGTTTGATATAAAAAACTATTGGTGCAGACTTGATTTAATTTCTCAGAAACGATATCGGGATTTTCAAATCAAGTGGACGATACTAGTAGTCTATTGAGTAACTTGAGAAGGTAATTATTAAAATCCTTGCTGCGGTTTCTAATATAAGTAAATGATTTGGAATTAACCGAACATGAGCTATTATTTGCACTTTCTGTTGTTTTAATACATTTCATGAGTTGTCAAAAATCTGACAGGTCAGCTATGAATATTACTTTTTGAAATTTCTTATATTTTGTCTGGGCAGGACTGCTCAAGGATATTTTGTGCTTTTAAACTTATTGGGCAGGACGAGGTCAAACACTTCATTGAATATTGTAACTGTAATCCAACTTAAAATAACTAAATGCTCACTGCTTAATGTGCAGCCATCAAGACATGAATGTGCCAGATAGAATAAAACATTATTAATATGAAAATAAATATAAAACCTTATACTGCGATAGGTACACAAACTAAGGTACAAAACATCTCACATATGTACCTATATATAACTACTGCTATAACAAAATAATGTACCGCTTATTTATCAAATTAACAATCGAAAATGGAAATAGTCCTATGTTCTTATGAATGTTTAGGGAATAAATACTTAACTTACTAGGTACTTAATACAGAAAGTAACACCTTATTAACGAAAAACTAACTATAAGAGTATTCTGGTTGGGTTAAATTAAATGTATATATACAGGGTGCTTAGTACATCGCCGGCCAAATTGAATTATCAAAGATATTGAAACCCTGCACACGTGGCAACACTTTGTTCACAGCGATGAGATTTGGCCAATGTATTATGGCCAGTTCAAACTTAAGTTACATAATTAGGTAGTTCATTCTTTTTTGAGATAACCCGTAAGATCGATATCACACTAATGCCAAGGCCTCACACATCGCGATAGCTTTGTTCGTAGTTTGGCGGAGACGAAGCTTAGGGACTACGGGCTACATCGAATGCGCGAGACCTCACTTCGTCGTTGTATGTAGTTATCGACAGCAGCAGCGGAGAAGTGTATTCGTGAAGAGTGTAATATTTGGCCACGGTAATAGGGATGTTTTTGGTCACCAGCTAAATGTTTTTTACACAATAAGTAGTATCATTTAGACACAAGAGTTTTGCAGAAAAAAGGTATGTATTTTTTTACAAAGAAATTAATATATTCGCTAACATATTAAGCAAAGCATGTTCAGTCTAAATTATGAATGGATACCATTAAAATAAAGACGGTTACTTGTAGTACGACGTCGAAGTATTATCAATAAAATGCCGCGTCGTAGTATTTGTGTTCATCAACAACGGCTACTATTTGTAAAAAAGTTTGTGGTAACATATCTTTTTTTTTCTACTGAGCGATACTAAAATAAATTTTCAGGTACGTGTATATGGTATAAAAGAAAATAACATTTAAATTTGGCTGGTGACTAAAAAACAACCCTGCAGTGCGCGCACAGAACTTTATCGACTCGTATGTTTAAGAATGTTCGCATAGTATGGAGACGGTTTGTGGTTTGTAAGCAATAATTGAAATCTATCCATTACCGCACGGCCAGCTTAAATAAATGTATGCCTTGATAATTTTGATTGTTTGTAAACATGTTTTACTCTTAAATAACTGTAAAATAAAAAGTACGATGTTGCGAAAAACTTGCAACTGACGACTCCATACTATACGAACATTCGTAAACATACTAGTCGATAAAGTTCTGTGCTCGCACTGCTGTATAGAATTACCGTAATTTGACGTAGGGAAAAGTATTCGCGAATTTGTGGCTACATACATCGCGATGACACGAATCTTTGCAGTATCGGGATGAGCGCGGCCTAGCGGTAATACATCTCAAATAAAAAAGTAAACCTATAAAGCGAAATCTAGTTATATTGCTTTCACTGGTTGGATACTCAATAAAAGCTTTGCCATCGCCAATTGATGTCGTATTTTGCCAGTTGACTTGTTGCAATCTTGGAGTGTATTGTCGTAGAATGGTGGGTAATATTGTAGCTGCAAAGCTGAAATGCATGTACCCTATGCGCGAACTTATCAAAATTCCGGTTATGAGTTCTTACTATATTAAACTCGTATGCTCGATCAGCAACCATATGTATGAAACAAGCAGGAAACATCTCACAGCAAGCCAGATCAGTGACTGCCGGCCGCAGACAATGAAACTAAGAAAGAAAAAAGGAAGCTGATTAAAAGGAATGAAAATTCAACAACATATAGCAGGTACAAAAAAAAGGCAAATTACAAAATAGGATATGGATACAAGTCAACCCTGCAGTCTAACGTACCTAAGTTTAATCACTTGAAATTATATAAGAGTATATTTTGTGTAATTATAGAGTATGCCGTAAAGTAAAATAAACTTCTTACACAAATTTTTTGTATCTTTTTTAATTATCTTTCCTTCCTGCTCGTAAAACATTTAGCACACTACTAAGCAAATTTTCAAATTAAACCTAAAAGACAGTGCTGATAAAACAAACAATACATACTGGGTTATTATGCTTCCAGCTTAATTCTTAGCAATTTAATAATAAATATCTTTTGTGTAGAAAAACTTAAATTTTAAAAATTATAACCTACTTTTAAAGTCATAGAACAAATTTTGTTGGGATTGATGTGGAGAGGCTGCCTACAAGCGGTGATGCGCTGATTGACCCTTTATAAGAAGGCCTTTATTAAAAACTTGGTTTCTGAATGTTTTGAGTCCTTTTTGAACCAACCGTTGATGAAATGACCCATCCTACAATCATTATTTGCCTAGATTCACTTGTCTACTCGTAGGATAATTGGATCGTACGTCGATCTTTAGATGGTGGAATAAGGGTTTCATACCCGTATGTTTCTGAGTAAGAAATAACACAACTAAAGCCCCGATCTAATACAAAACGTCTCCTGCATGCAGCAAATAATGAATCGGCGCATGGTGTTCATCCATAATCTGATTCATCATTGTCGCATCAAGCATGCAAGCGGCATGAGGACCATTTATTTCCACACTTTAGCCATCTGGATAAACTATGATAAAAAGGATTCGGTAAGTTTTGTTTCTGAGCAGATTACTTAAGTGTTTTTTTTCTTTCTGAAAAAGGAAATTCTGGCCTTTTTGAATATAAATGTTTCATATCCTATCTTTTTATGTTCATCTTAAAGTAAGTATTGCTTTAAAAAAATACTTTTTTTTACGTTATAACTTACATATTTAAGAATTACTCTTCGATATATTTAAGGATACGGTAAAACAAGTGTGTGGAAAGGACTACTATAAGATATTCGGATGCAAGAAGATGGGATTCCCTGGATTTGAACTGTTATTGTGTAGGTATTTTTAAAAGATGATTGTTGTTGAGTTTCTTGCCACTACCTCTCAACAGATCGACTTTCCGAAGTGATGGTAGATTCAATTCAATTTGTAAATAATTTAACGTATTTCAAGTGTATGTAAATACCTAGGAAATAAAGAATTTTTTGACTGACTTATTTATTGTCATAAAACAAAATTAAGGTAATTGCAAGCTCTTTTAGTTAAAAAGTGCTGCAAGGGTGCAAGTACGCTTCTTTCCGTGCTTCTTTATGTATTTTGTGTACGTAGCTATTTTTTCTAAAGTACCTATAGTCCAGAAGATTTGTTTAATTTAATTTGTTGATTCTTCAGGGGAAATATTATTAGAAAAATTTAAAAAAAAAATCATTGTCAACTTTTTATCAAATAGTGTGACAAAAAAAGTACTTATAGCTCTACAGATGCCCATAATCTTAATAATTTGTCTAGTGTGTAGATTTTTAAAATGATTCTGTAATTTACAAGCAAAATTTGCAGGAGCGAGAACGGTCAGAATTTTATTTTTTAAGTATGTTATAAATGGATGAAAAACTCGATCATAATTTTACTCCATTAAGATACTTTACACAAACAGTATTGGGGCCCAGAATGTAAGGACATAATACCTTGACCTTTTGCATTTTATAGTCACATTCTTATAGCAAATACAGGGTGGGTATATTTTTTCAAGAAATTCCTTAGTATCAAAGACCTTTGATACTTTTTTTAAATATTTATCTTTTAAAGTTTGTACCGATCACTTATCAAAGTCAGACACGTTTCAGTTTATTATATGTATAGATAATTAAATGTTAAATCACTTACCTCTACGTCATAATCATTCGCAAAATATGGGAAACGTAATCTCGTGTATGTCAACTTATAATTCTTCGCAAAACCTTCTCGATCTTGAAAAGCAGATAATTAAAAATGTTTAGTTGTTATATTATTACATTTACATATTATTTATTTACTTATTCTTTATTTTTTATAAAAAAAATACAGATAACCATCAAAAGATAACAATGTACAAAAGGCGGGGTTATCGCTTTAGAGCGATCTCTACCAGACAACCATATGTCTTAGGAATCGGATTTCCGATACTTCACCCAAGTACAGTACGTAAATTTTATCAAAGGGGGTCGCACCCCTAACCCCTCTGGTTTTAAAATTTGATATCTCGTATTTCTACGAGGTCACTGAAACAATTTTTTTTTCACATTTTCATGTCGCCTGATACACAAGAGTTAATGTGCGCTACCTAAAAAACCACCCCCTTAATATATCGTTTTTTGCATTTTATTTGTTCGCAAGGAACTATGCCAACAACTCACACTCGCGCCCTAATGAAATGTTACCTGATTTGCCCAACCTAATAGTAGCGTATTTCGTTTGTAATTTTTACCGAATTGGCCAAATTTCAATATACATGTGATGTTTATTTGTTAGCATAGCTCCTTGCGAACAAATTAAATAGAAAAAAGCAATATGTTAAGGGGATGTTTTTTATCTTTTTTTTTTGTTTTTTAATTTTCAAAGTTTTTCGGATTTGAAGGTCTATTTTGAATTTCTACTTAACGAAGATTACTTTGAATGCTTGCAAATATTATACTATTTCAAAACACACTGATTAAAGAAAAGTATTAAAGAAAAGCAGCAATGAACGGAAAACATCATGGAGTTTTAACTACAGATTTAAAATTACGCAATAAATAAAATAAATAAATAAAATAAAATAAAATCCCCAGACAATCACACCAACTATATGGCCCCAAAGTAAGCATAGATTGTGTTATAGGATACCATATAGCGAACTAGGGGGGAACCTAGAATATAAATACATAAATAGATAAACACCCAGACACGGAACATTTTTTTTTTTCTTGTTCCGTGCGGGGATCGAACCCGCAACCACTGGCGTCTGAGGCAGATAGGTTTACCCCATCGCCAAAGTGGTCGTCAAATACAACGCTTAGTTTGGCCTTGGCAGGACGTGATGTCCATCATTCATAAGGACTTGTGTTTTACTGTCCTGTTCTTTCACTTAAGTAGGAACTTTATGAATAAATATGTGTAGAGGTATCAATATTATCGGATTGATGAATGGGCTGGGAAAATACCACTTTCACTTATCTGAAATGTCTGTCTGAAAACTCAATTAGTCATATCCAGAAGAGGTCATAACAAGAAGTTGTCATAGACCGCCTAAACGATTGACATCGTCCTTAGGAAGCATCGTCCAAACCCTAAGCTTCAAATCTGAGTAGGAAAGCTTTTATATAACGTTCCAAAATATAAATATTTACTTTTGGAACTGATATCACGAACTGCGTAGGTACATACCTAGAAGCTATTATCGTTTGAAGGTCCTACTTGATTGTTATAGTTAATCTGGAAACTTGAAGATAAGGGCTCTACACACGGCTAAGATACTATTTCATTTTATCTTAAGATACGATATCGCTCGCCTTTCAATTGAATGGACCTTCACACGCGAATAATATACAGGGTTAATTTTAATTAGCGCATTACCTCTTGCAGGCAGCCTCAACACATCAATCCCAATAACATTTGCACTACAACTTTTTAAAATTAATAATTTAAAAAATCTAAGTTTTCTTATACAAAAAATATTTAGGTACTGTCTTTAAACTGACGTTACTCTATTTACACTGATGCCACGCACCTTGCGTCATGCCACGTGCAGCGGGGCGCGGGGTTTCGGGGTGACTTATTACAAAAAAATCTTAAGATAATATATTTGTATCTTAGCCGTGTCTAGCGCCCTATACTATATTATATAGGAAGCAGAACTATGATACTTACGTATAGTCATGCGGCAGCAATGGGTATTATTGAACTCTGGAGGCATCATCCATTCCATCGGTGGAAAGGTATGTCTTCCACAAATCAAAACAAAGGAGAATAACGCCGCTATGTTAGAAACAAAAAGAATCGCAAATAATGACTTAAAACTTAAGCCATCTAGTCCACTTTTGTTCGCATACATTTTTGTTGAATTTTTAGTTTTATCTTAATTTACAAATTGGGATATTTGTGAAGTTTCTTCCGTGCTTGTTTTCTAACGGCGGCGGTATATTTTATTATTTATTTTGACAAATTTAGATGGCAGCTCATGCCAGCGGGAACAAGAAGGTTTAAGAAAGTCGAAATTCTTTTGGCGCTTCGATGACTTTGTCAGGGGGCGTGAGGGTGAAATTAGGGTTACCATTCAGTAAAATCTCCCTTCTCTCCGGGAAAATATTAATCCAAAATTAAATTTGAGCAATATGGACTTTCATTATTTACAACATCATGATCCCAGCATATTATGCTAGTTAAATAATTTAGTAAAAGAAAGCTTAAATAAGCTTGTGTTGTGGATACCATAAAGCAGAACTAGAGGGTATTTATTTATTTATACTTTATTGTTAACCTTATATTATAAAAATTACAATACATTCAAAGTGACTGAGATTACACAAGGGTAGCTTGATATTTACCCCGATCTAACCTTGTATAGAAAAGGATATTTTCGACGCCAGGACCCAGCACAAGCTCTAATCGACTCAAATCGAGGACCTCTGTCATAGAAGCATAATAGACTAACACTGACAACATAAGACATGAAATTGAATCACGAGCTCAACTGAGGTAGACGAAAATGAGGGTTAAAGAATGAGCGCATCCCAGCGTTTTCCAAGAAAAAACATTAAAATTAAAGGTATAAGTCTGACAACTCCGACAAGGCTCTTTTGTCGCTTGGATGAAGTTGTCTGGGAGGCGTGTGAGGTTGATTAGGGTTACCGCTCAGTAAAATCTCCCTCCTCGATGTTAAAGGGTTACTTCACGCCTGTCTCCCTTTGGGGCAGGCAAAGGCAAGGGATCGCTAATTGCTGCGATCCAGATATACCTCTTTCACTTCCTTCTTCTTTCGCCTCCTCCACGTTCAATAATCTTTTCATACAGGAGCGCCGGCTACAGGTTTTTTACCTAAGCCATAATAAATAGTTTATGATTTTGTACGTGACGGTCTGCCATAGAAATGCTGGGAAAATAAAAGGTTTTTATTTTTAAATTAAATCAGCCCAAAATTATTTATTTATATTTTAAGGAAACAAACAGCTTAACACTAAACAATATTTCGTAATATATTATTATTATCCTTTCATACGACTATTTCATGACTATTATTTGTCAACCTTAACCGTTGGTTTTCCGAAAATTTGGTGCAATTAATTTCCCGATTGCTGAACTTGGCCGAGCAATCGAAACTCTATATCTCAGGAGCCGTTTGCCGACTATTTCTGAGATTTCCCATGTCGTTACGAACATTTCACGACTATTTTTAGCACATAAACAAGTTGATAAGTTACCTACCGTTTTCGTGAACGAGAGGTAAGGATTACCTACAGCTTGAAGTTCAAGCTATAATCCTCACCAACCTATACCTAGCTATAACGCCAAAAGTATGACTATTTTGTTTGCATGCATCACTATTTATGACTATTTCATCACTATTGTGTAGGTATTCGTCAAAATTCGTTTTCAGTGACACTTTGAAAATGAGGATTACAGCAAAGTCAAAAATATCTTTATTTCGTAGGTATTGAAGTACTTACCTACCTACACTTGAAATAGTCAAACCATTTACAAATTGAACTGCTTCAAACCATTTACCACCACTTCGGAAAGTCGATCTGTGTACCTAGTAGAAGAGCAATCATCTTTTCAAAATACACAATAATAATTTTCAGCCAGGGAATCCCATCTTCTTGCATCGGATTTCATATAAGTACTAGACCTTTTTACACAACACTTAAATATTTTTGGAATGTTATTATAAAGCGTACATATTGACCCATGAACGAGTTAGTGACTTTCTGGAGTCTACTATTATATTTATGCATGAGGCAAAGAGGTACTAGATAGAAACGTAGACATACATAGATGTAGAGGTAAAAACAGAAGTAGAGATAGACGTAGCGATAGAGGTGAGAGAGGATGTCGATGGAGATGGAGATAGACGTGGACACGGACAGAACACAGATACGGACGTGGAGATTCAAAGTCAAAAAAGTAACATAGTCAAGAGAATGCCGTATGTCATTAGGCTATGAAAATAACCGAAATAAACCAATCGTGCAGTAGATATTTCGCATTTTTTTTGACGGATGCAGAACTAAGTCTCTTCGCCAACCTTTCTATATGTGGTCCCCATTGTAGTTGTGCGTCTAGGGTTATGCCAAGAAACACTGTTGAATTTACAGGGCTCAATTCTTGTTTGTACTTACTTGCCGGACAATAGGCCATAAGAATTTTTAAAATTTAGTTTTATTTTCTTTGAGGAGCAGGTTATTGGCTGACAACCATTTCTCCACAATTTCAATACAATAGTTTACTTCAAAGCAATGCTTCAATTGCCTACTCACTTTAAATAGAAAAGAGGTATCATCAGCAAACAGTATGACCTCACACTTGTCTTTAACCACAAATGGCAAATCATTTACATAAACTAAGAATAAGAAAGGCTCAAGAATCGAGCCCTGGGGCACTCCCATATGAACTGCTGATCTCGATGATCTCTTTCCATCAATATCAGCTTGAACGACATTTAATTTCGTAAATGTTTCGCTAGCCAGTCGTAAGCTGAAGGGATCCTAACACCAAGCTTTCTAGAGGAGTCCCACACTATCCTGTCGTTCACCTTTGACGGTCTCCGCGGTGCAATGGTCTAGCTAGACGAAACTACGACAATCGTGAGGTCGAGGTTTCGATTCCCGCAAGGAACAAGAAAAAATATGTAATATCTATTAGTATGACACTGTGTCTGGTCACCGGTGTCGGACCCGTTAAGGCGAAGTAATGTGATCAATTTCATCGACAAAACCACAGTAAAACGGCATTTTGCCCCTACTGTGTAGAAATGGCGGCTATTTTAAGTTTTTCTTTACTTAGTTCAGATGAGTTTATTTATTTAGCAATATTTACCGTTGTAAAGATCCTACAGATATAAAAGTAATTTCGTTTGACAGCTAAAAATGTTGGCAATAAGATAACACAAAAAAAAACTCACATTAACCTTTAAAAAATACTTGAGACGTAAAAAGTATAAATAAATTTGGTTGTTTTATCACTGCTTAAATGTTTTGAAAAAAATTTAGACTATTTAAGAAAAAGTTTAAATGGCCGCCGTTTCTAAACAGGCAAAATGCCTTTTTACTGTGGTTTTGTCGATAAAATTTATATCTCAATCTATCATAATAATACCTCCAAATGTGTCAAACGTGACATCAGATGGTTTTTTAGCCTCTGATGTTCTGCCTACCCCATTAGGGATACAGGCGTGAAGTTATGTATGTATGTATGTAATTTATATTACTTCGACTTAACGGGTCTGAAACCAGTGACCAGACACACTGTATATACTTACTTACTATGTATTTTATATTCTAGGTTCCCCCCTAGTCCGCTATATGGTACCTATCTCCTAACACAAGATTTTATTACTTTGAGGCCATGTACCTAGTTGCTGTGATTGTCTGGGGGTTTTAGTTTATTTTTATTTTACCTATATTTTTTTTTATTCATCTCCTCCTATCTTGAAGTTTCTGTTGGGTGCCAAATGTTGTATTGAAATGAAAAAAAATTCGGTAATATATTATCTGAAGTGTTTCATTTTAAACATACCTACGTTCAGTAACCGTATTTTGGGCAGCACGGAACTTTTCGAGCGCGAGTGCAACTCGCACTAGTCCGGTTTTTTATTAACTTTTCATAAATTTTATACCTACAACAAATGCATAGAACCAGATTAGGTATCATTTGCAATAATTGTCCATTTTTCTTCCATATATGACAGAGACAAAAGAAACATAGTTAAAAACAGGGTGACTGGTGGGTCACTTTCAAAATTCCAGGTCGTGATAGTTTGAGATCATACCTTAGAGAAAAAATTAAATAAAATTTTTACTGAGTAAACTTAACCGAAAGTTGAAGAATTCATTACGCAACGCATGGTTACATAGCTGCATAGGCGTAATACAATAGATACTTAGCGGGTGGTGGTGTGCGTGTGGCAATAACACTACTGTGTGGGTGTTGACGGAAGCGGCGCGTCGGAAAAAGTGTAGTAAGGTCTCTTTATTTATTCATAGGGATTTCTGCTGAAAAGTTGAGTACCTACTTTTATTACATAATAATGAATCGAGTACAGAGTGCTCTCCTTCAGTATCTAAAATTCGTCACCAGTCGCCCTGTATAACCAAGTTACCGAGAGCGCTTGTTCCCTTTAACAGCCGTAGATCTCACCGTGTATACCGATAGTTGATGTCTTAAGCCTATAGGTACATATACGATATAAGTATTCATAAAAACTCGTGTACAAATATTATGATAAGTATATCGAAATATACTTTGACGGGACGTTACTCCAAAAATTAACAATCAAAATAAATATCTCTTAAACGGGTTGCAACTTAATGGACGACCACTTTGGCGATGGGGTAAACGTATCTGCCTCAGACGCCAGTGGTTGCGGGTTCGATCCCCGCACAGAACAAGAAAAAAAAAGTTCCGTGTCTGGGTGTTTATCTATTTATGTATTTATATTCTAGGTTCCCCCTGGTTCGCTACATGGTATCCCATAACACAAGCTATGCTTACTTTGGGGCCATGTAGTTGGTGTGATTATCTGGGGATTTCATTTATTTAGGTTTTTAAGCACCTAAATTAAAATTGTAAAAAGAAATATTTCATATGTTAAGATAGCTTAACCTATCGACTTTCCACTTCTGGCAAATATTATTTTAGGCAAGTTTGACCCAAACAAGGGAAAAAAGACAATTAAAATTTGTTAGTATCATTTTATTAAAAAAAAAAACATCTAAAACCAGTTCATTAGATAAATAGTACTTGTAGAGAGTAATAAAATTATAAATAAGAGTTATATCACAAAATGGCATTCACAGAGCTGTTTATATGTTAATTTATTCTAGTTGCCAAACCACAACTTCCACGTACAAGATTGGGAACAAATTGGGATGTTACATAAAATAGGTGATTTATAATACAAAGTCGAAATGTTTTTAACTGGGCCCGTAAAAATCTACAGAATACAAAACTACTTACATCTTACGACATTGTCTTAAAAATAACAACATTTAAAGCAAGTAATACCTTTAGACAATGTATAATAATTTAGGTTCATTCTTCAATAAGTAAGAAACCCTTCACATTTTTACTCTTATCGGTTAGTAACTTCCATAAAGAAAGTAGGTACAAAATATTATCATGATAAATGAATTACTAAGAAAAATATGTTAATCAATTTCTAAGCAATGGTAACACAAAAACCAAACTCACATAAGAAAGGGTTAAACAGAAGCAACTCAGTACCCTCACATCGAAGATTTTTAGATTCATTAATACATATATTGATTACATATTTTCCATTTTACCTTATAACTAACACAACTAGTTTTACTTTACTTTAAATATTAATTTGCTAACATTGATTTGATTTGATATTTTTAGTAGAGATTTTTGTTTGACGTTTTAGTCGGTAAATAATACATGCGCCAAGAGAAATAGATATAAAAATAAATATTATCCAGTTGTTTTATATAGACGGACTTATGACTTAAACACAGAAATAAATATTAATGACTTAGAACTCATAGAAGTTCAGTTCATGCAAAACACTTATATTTACTTATTTTCTAAACATTAACATTTTTTAATAAGCTGAAAAACACCTACTTATATATTAATGTATATCTATACTATAAATGTTATAGAATATTATGAAATTTGAAGGTAGAACTAGACTTTCTTTAACCATGAGAATCAATCATTATTCAATCAAGTATAAACGATTTCATTTGATTCATTTTGTGTGATGCCTCTGAGCTTCAGTTTTAGTTTTATAATATAAAGTCAAAACTTATTAAATTGTTCTTGTAAAAGAATTCATATATTTAAAATATAATACAATAACATCAGATCTAAAAAATTGAACACATTTATAGGCATTTCATTTTGTTACATAAAGTTAATAATAGGAAAACATACACTTAAACAGTATAGGTTACATATTAAATATACAGTATAGTTAGAACAATTGTACAATTACATTTCACTATGAATGGAAAATGTACAGATTTTTTCAATGTTCATGCCAGCAAATAAATTAAGTCAACTACCTAAGTTAACAAGATAAGCTCTTAGTGCTTTATTACAAAAACCAATTTAAAATGAAATTACACAAATTTTCCTGATTAGGAAATAATCCATCTAAATTGCCTTGTAGGAAAATAAAAATTAAAAAGCATAAAATTGAACACACTCCTCGTTTTTGTGTCAATATTATGAAGTGATTTTAACTGAAATGGTAAAAAAGGGTTTTTACAATTCTGGTACTTACTAGGTATTAAGTAGGTACTGTTCTTTCCTAAAACATTAATTATAAAATGTGTTGACATAAAAGTTCGCATTTAAACCCTCAATAATTAGATACAGCTTACAAAGCAAAATTAATACATTATTTTGCTTATAAATCAGTCGACCATATAAGATGCATATTAATGGTATCTAACAAAAGTTACTTGTATAATAATAAAAATGAAAGTGTGATGATAAAACAGTCTATACAGATCAAACCAACAAATTTAAAAAGCAGAAATATTCAGCTTTTTAAAACTAATCTATAGGTAATGTAAATGGCATTGATGCCCTTGGCATAGTTACAGTTGATCTTTTCTAAAGTTCAAAGTTCGTAAGAGTTCTTAAATACATTTAAAAAAAATTAACATAAAGTTTTTAATCTCGAATGATATTTTTTACATTACTTTGTTTTTACTCAAGTAGTACTAATGTGAATAATTAATAAAAAAAAATTGTGCTTGCAAACAACTAGAAATAGTGTAGATTAGCAATGTTACAATATTTCTTTGCATAATCGATAACAGTTGTTTTTGAGGTAGAGTATAAAATAGATGATGACTTAGTAAACTAAAAAAAATATATTAGATCATATACACATTTATAAAATAACATACATACAGCACATCTTTTGTGTAATAAATATGAGAATTTATCTTCTGTACCGTCCTAGGAACGCTTCACAGTTGGGACACCGGTGGTGAACGTCCATGCAGCTGTCGATGCAGCAAGGAATTAGGCAGCAGCCCAGAAACCCACTGAAACAGTACACATGTGGTCAGATGTTACAGAAATAAAGTAAAATATACTGAAAACTCACCTTATTGTGAGTGAAAATGAGGTTGAACATGAAAGCACAGAGTTTTAGTGTTGGTTTATTTATCGGCATACTATGTTTAAGCATTATTACTTGTTTAATATAAAGTTTCAGTTATTCAGGGCATAACTCATTAGTTTTATTTTTTTATTAAGATATTACACAATATAATAAGATATTAATAGAAAACCTATAAAAATTCGACCATAAGAATGAAAATATTTTTGTACCTGAGAAGAGATATTTTTTATATTGTTTTGAAATTAGCTTCTTTGATTTTGTATTAAATAAATTTAAATTACCCCATAATACATATGATTGCTCCGGAGATATATGCCATTAGCCCTGGTTTCTTTTGAGTATCAGTATTTATTTCTCCATGACAGCTCGGGCAGATCATATGTGTTGGTTGTGGACCAACAGGGACAACAGTAGTCACAATAGGTGGGCCAGCAGCTGTAACATCAAAAAACAACATGTATAAGTACCATATAAATAAATAATAAATAAATTATTTCTAACACTCACACAATATTATCTAGCCCAAGTTAAGTTTCTTAAAGAACTTGTGTTATGGATACTAGTTAACGGATATACTTAAGAAATATATAAACATAAATATTGAATAAATATATATTTTTTATTAGAAAATAAACTTAAATAAACATATTTAAACGTCCATGACTTGACGACTAATATCTGTGTTCATCACACAAATATCCGTCGCCGCTGGGATTCGAACCAAGGACCTGTGGCATAGAAGGCAATGTATGTTACCCCTTCACCTGCCAGTCGTATACCAACCAGATATAAACCATACAAACCATAGCCCAGTTCAACAAACATTACAATTCTACAATTTTGTAAATAAGTGATACTTTTAATTTTTATGAATCTTACAAATATGTAAGAATTTTATATGTTGAAATGATACAAATACAAATGCTGTTTAATAATCAATTACAAGTGTATTTTATTTTATAAAATATACATTTTTGGTAAAGAAATAAACCAGGGTAAACCAGGTATGTTCACAATCAAATAGGAAGGCATTTCACAATTCAAGAGAAAGGTATTCCCTCTTTGGTTGATTTATAACAAAAGTCTTAGAGCACTATTTGCTGAGTGAGTAATATAGCTACGAAATCTATTCTATTGTTTGGGTTGGATGGCAACACGCCGTAAATACTTGGCAAATTGAAATCACCGTCGCCGTTGAAATCCATCACATGAAAATATAGTTAACCCCTTTACAATGGTGTACCCAATACATATTTATTATTTATTAGGGAAAACTCATAACTTAAAAAATGTTTTTTATAGGGTAATAGAACAGGTATAGTTTCGAGAAACTAAAAAACTAACTTATTTGAAAAAAATATTATTATTATATCTTTTTGAAGAACTCTCTACCAGCCTCTATACAGAGTTTCATGTGTCTGAACCAATTGTCGATAATAAATGTTTATCAAGTCTTCCGCAGACACCTCTTCCACGGCCTTTTCAAACACTTCTAGCACATCTTCGGAAGATGAAAACTGTATCCCTTTAAGCAGATTTTTAATTTTTGATAATAGAAAGGAGTCACTTGGAGCCAAATTAGGATTATCAGGACGGTGTTCAAAGACTCTGACTGGTGTGGAGTCTAGGAAGTCTCTCGTTTTGATCACAGACTGAACGGGAGCGTTGTCGTGGTGAAGAAGGACCCCGCGAAGCCGCGATTGCCTGCCAGAAGTTTTTCTGGCAGGCAATTTGTGGTATATCATTTGGCGTTGACGCTGCTTTAATTTCGAAGAATTGAAATTAGGTACCCTGTCAAAGTGAAGAAACTAGCAATAGAAAATTTCTTTGCGCTCCTCGATCGCTTCACTTTCGTAGGCGTTGGTTCATTTTGAAACAGCCAACCTGACGCTTTGTTTCTGGATCATATTGATAAATCCGATAGGTATTAGTCATTAAACGCGCCCTGACAAGCCTGTATAAAATTTTTGTATCATATCACGGCCCCCATCTACAGCCTGTTTCTGAGTTTTGGTGAGGTTGTGCTGCACCCAGCGGGAAAGTATTGCAAAAGGCAATGTTTCCAAATTGGAATATTTGGTAAACACTAGAACACAATGTATCTAAAATTATGCGGGCATCGAAAAAAATATCGAAAAATTACAATAAGCTTAATTAGTGGCGCACAAAAAGGTTTAATGTAAATGGCAACCGACATTCAAAGTCGCCTTTGCATTTTGCCATTTTCGCCATTTTTTTACTGTCAAAGCTGTCATCTGCCTTGTCATTTGATGCAAACCAGTCAAATCTTGTGAGATTTTAAAACAATGTCTATCTGAAATTGAGTGATTACTATTTCTTTGTATACATATTCACTTCAATTTGTGCTCACATTCTAGCCCCAGATACAAAGAATCAGAAACATATCCTTTTATGAACACTTCCTGAACCAATCTACAGAGTATGCTTATAGTTTTTGTAAGTAATTCGTCTGTTTTCTTGATTTAATAATTTTACTGCCAGCACACTTTCTTTGGTGACAGCCGACCTAAGACAACCACTTCTTTGTTCATCCCCTCATGAAGTAAGAAGACCGTGTTTGACCTTGGTATACCAGCGGCAGATTCAAATATTGAATTTGCCTTTCGAATATTGCCTTTGAAGGTCCTTCATCCATAAAAACAATTTGAAGTTGATAAAATGACTCATAGGTTTTAAGTCACATTTGAAATCATAAAAAATAATAGCACAAAAATGTTCTCAATGCAGATCCATTTTTAAGAGATAAGAATATTTTATTTGGCTATCAAAAAAAATGCGAAAGGAAATTTGAAAATTGTACAGTGGTATTTTCAAATTATTGAAGTTTTCAAAATAATTACAAGTCTTATACATAAAAACTTTTTTCGCAAAACATTCCGAGTTAATGGGTATTTTATTAAATATTTTTTGATCTTTACTTTTTATTTTATTTTAAGATATTACCTGGGAGTTTTTCGAATAAACATTGAAGTTAAAATATCTCTGTATGGTTCAGATGCACCTATGCTATGAGTGTCTTTAAAAAATGTTGTAAATGTCCTGTACTATAACCCCGAGGATTATGTTCACTACTCAAATCACTATCATTATATCTATTTATTAGGTTGAGGTACCTACAAAATAGTAAAGATATTACACAAGATGAGACTACCTGTCCGAATTGTACTACAATGTAGAAAATAATATGTAAACTATAACTACGTATAATTACATTTTTGTGTTCAATAAAGCAGTTTTCAATACAAATATATAAATCTTCACTTGTTAAGAAAAAATATTTATTATGCAGAAGTATTTTAAATTGTAGGTCCTTGTATGTTAAGGTGTTCTTTATTAAACAGAAACTTCCAGAACTGAAGCTTGTTATTTACAAATTGTAATATTTATTAAACAGGGCCCAGATGTTTATCAGATGGAACACAATGAAGATGTTTATTTAGATGTCATATAAATAAACATCTTCATTGTGTTCCATGCTTCAGAGGTGAATCATGTATGACTTATGGTGATATTAATTTGACTAATGAGGCCATGGACGTACATAATCAATAATAGTACTTACAAGGATGGTATTGTGGTGTGTATGGACTTGATGGACCCACTCCCCCTACAGCCTGTAAGTAACTGGGCGGTGCAGCTGGTGGAGGTGAAGAAATATTGCTCCAGACATAAGGAGGCGGGTTACTTTTCTCCATTTTTCACGCAATCCACTCTTCGTATACAAGTTACAAACTTATTAATAAAAGAGGTGTTTGAAGTAGGTCGTGATGCAACAGTTTTGGGTAAGCTATTTATAGGTATGATTTCATCTGAACCAAATCAAGTAAAACAACCTTGCACTGTATAGTTGAGAACAAACCAAGAAAGTGTCCACTTGTATAAATTGTTTTTAGGATATTTGATAAAAACAAAAGTTCGTTCACGAACGCAATCTTACATATACAGCTTGCAATTACATGATATTTTTACAGCACATAAATAAACCCACTTATTTAAACAAAGCTTAAAGCCAAAGCATAGCCAAAGCCACAGCACAGAACAGACAGATCACAGAAAGATAAAAAGTTACTCTACCTACAGGACAAACCGAGGCAAGGCACAGACTATAAAGAATGCATCTATTATAACAGATCACAGATAACATAACTACAGACCCAACTAATATTGTCTTAAGTTTTCGCGATTCATACTATTAAAT
Organism: Stenoptilia bipunctidactyla; assembly: GCA_944452665.1. NCBI lineage: Eukaryota > Metazoa > Arthropoda > Insecta > Lepidoptera > Pterophoridae > Stenoptilia > Stenoptilia bipunctidactyla. The sequence goes on along the minus strand of OX101721.1, from coordinate 43,071,919 downwards.
AAAACACTTTTCAACCGGATTTATCGCGTATATTTACATTTTTAATTTTGACTCGACGTTTCGGTGTCTTTGGTGTCACGAGCGAGTGAGTGAAATATACGCGATAAATCCGGTTAAAAAGTGTTTTATTTACAGACCCAGCTGACTAAATCAGTGAATCCAATACAGTTAAATAAACTAACTAATCCGGTACATAGAAGCTATTCTGATTGTATATATTAAACCATTTTATAACACTATTTTTATGCATATTAATTACGTAGTTCCTATGGCCACCTTCCACCTCCATCATCAGATCAGATATATGTCATAATAATATTGCATTGTCATGCGATTTATACATGCATGCCAAATTTTAGCTCAATCGGAAACCTGGAAGTGGATCAAATAATATGGCTAAATGACTGCCCCAAGCATATATGTGAACTTCACATTTACTCGTAATAATTAAATATTCATTCATGTATTATTTCGTGTTTAATAATTTCCTAGAACTTTCGTAAACTCTTAAATATAAAAAAGTAACGAATTGTTTTTATGTTTATTATATTGACATGATGTGGTTACGAGGACATAATGCATGTCTAGGGAGGTTCATATCGATTTTCCAGAATATCAAAATGAAACTGTACTTAAATCGATTCTTACTCACAGGTATCAAAACAACTTATTTTCTGTAACTAAGGAATGGCGATGAAAATGAAAGTTTTAGGCGGGAACGGATAGAGTTCAATTCGGTGTCTTGTTTGGTTGCTTTTTATTGTTGTTTTTTACTGATATTTTATATGATTTAAATGATCGTCTAGTCCTAGTCATAGGCCAGGGATTTCATGCTGGTTTACCTGTCCGGTAATCCGGTTATGGAATACGGGTACGCGACCCCGGCTTCCCAAGCTACTGTTCAACTCACACCTTTCCTTCCAAGATAACAGTATCCCCTACACCTACGTTCCTACCCCCAACCCCACTTTTCCTTTCCTTTACATGGTAGCAACCTCTACCAACAACAGCATTCCCAAAGAGGGTTAGTGTCAGGCAGGCGGCCGACTGTAAAAGTTTTTGCCAAATCCTATTGCAGTTTGTCTATATCCTAATGTGATTGTAAGAAGAAGACTTACTGCGCCGACCCCAGATAATGGGAACAGGGCAAGGAAATGATGACGTCTAGTCCTAGTCAATTCAACTTCATTCTAAACAAAACCAAATAATAATAACTGAAAGCTCCGGAATATTAATATTTAATTAATCTTAGTACTTGCCTATTTTAAGTTGAAAAATAGTAACTAAATAGTGATCAAAAAAACTAATTATTTTTTTTCATTCAAACCAATCGATCCTCTTATCGATTCTGTGACGCTTGAAGTTCAGTCGAATCTGAAAAAAAAAGAAACGTCAAACGTCGTTTGAATGCTCTGCCGTTTACTTCTTCGTTGTGCTTTTTATTTTGGATTTTCATTGACCCTCGCGTGTTTATTGGACTTTCTGTTTATACGACTTCTACCTACCGACCTCTCGCTACTCGATACGGACTTAACTTGCATTCTATTCAACATGCAGTGCATAAATTGTGGTGTTGCTACCCAAAGACTGCGGCGACATATTACTTCTTCATTGCCTGCTGTTCTACTCGCTATCCTAGCACGATGGTTAACAATTGAGGTAAGAGTAAGACATCTACAGCTAGAATGACCTAAGAATTAATAAATATAAGAAACAAAAAACAAAGGTGACTTCAAATTCTTGTGTCTCAAAATAACTACATAACTAATCCAATGTCAATGGATCAGAAAGACTCATCTCGTCTTGTAATTGTCACGACTACAACAAGCTAGTTGCCTTAGATTTCATGTGGGTCTTAAGGAAATTAAGTTTGTTCTAGGTTCCAAGAGGTGCCAACATTTGTCATCCTTGTTATGAACTGCTAAATTCAGGAGCAACTAGTGATGTACGTTTATACGGCCATACATTGGTGTGCATAACTTGTGGCCGTTCTGTGAGAAATATACAACGCCATGCAGTAGAAAGAAATGAACCAATGTTGCAGGATTTACCAACATCACACCCAGCTTTCTATCAGGTAGATAAAATGATATTTTAACACAGTTTGTTCTTACTTTGAGATATTCTTACATTATTTAGTCCCATTTAAATGTATGTAGATACTCAATACTCAGTTCTCTGTAGATACTTAGATGAAAAATAAATACCATTACATTTTTTTAGGCTATGAATTACGCATGTCATCCCTGTTGGATGAGACATCAAAGGCAAAGATCTCAAGATCAAGATCGGGTTAATCTACCTGGACCTGAACCTGAACCAATCCATGAACCAGCACCTAGACCCGAACCAGAATTAAACCTGCCAAACTATAAACGGGCTGCAAACACTTCCAGACACTGTGTGTTTAATGATTGTATCTTTGAACAAGAGTTACATGTGGTACCAGCATTTATAAAAAAAATGCTTATTGTGAAACATAATTTTTATATTCCTCGCAATACGAGGGTTTGTCTGACACATTTTAATTTGGATGTTTGGCATTTATTACTTCAAAATAACAATATATATTCGAATTTCTTACCAAACCAAATTGAAGATATCATATCTATAGCAAAATCTGACCATCCAATATTTAATTTTGAAAATGTTGTTGAAATGCAAAATGTGATATGTCAATATTGGACAGGTTTAACAATTGCTAATTTTTTGAACTTGTTTAATATTTTGCCTGCCCTTACTTTTAAAAGGCCTAAGAATGCTTTGGCTATTTATTTAGCAAAATTAAGAACAGGTGAATCTGACAGACGACTTGCGACAATCTTTAGAGTATCACGTCCCACATTAACAGCCATATTAAAAAAAATTAGAGAGTGTTTAACACAATATTTAGTACCTAACTATATAGGCCCAAGCCATATGACCCATATGGACATTGTTAACAAGAATTTGAGCATACCAAATGCTCTTTTTGGTAATGAAAATGGACCTGCCATTGCCATTTTTGATGGCACATATGTATATTTACAAAAAAGCTCAAATTATCTGTTCCAGAAAAAAACATACAGCTTGCACAAATATGACAATTTAGTTAAACCATTTATTATTGTTTCATGTGATGGGTATATTATAGATGTTGTTGGACCATATGCTGCTACTCAAACTGATGCCGAGATTATGAAAAGTTTATTTCAAGCTGAAGATAGTCCATATCGACAGCTTTTTCAGCGTAATGATGTTTTTATTTTAGACAGGGGGTTCAGAGATGCTATACCACTATTGGAAAGTTTAGGCTTTCAAATTCATAAGCCCGAGTCACTGGGCTCTGGTCAAACACAATTAACATGTGAACAAGCTAATAAAAGCAGAAAAGTAACATTATGTAGATGGGTAGTCGAAGTGGTCAACGGGCGCTTCAAACGTGATTTCAAATTATTTCGGCAAAGATTTTTTAATTTAGCTTCACCCCACCTGATGGAAGATTTTAAAATAGCTGCAGCTATAATTAATAAATACCATGTTTTATTAGAAGATGGTCCAAACTCTGGTGACATAATACAAAGAGTGGCACAGTATATGGATCAGCCCAATCGCTTAGGTACCTTCGTAAGGGAAAATAATTTGAATAGGCAAAGATCTATGTTTTTAAGAGTGGATGGCCACCTGCCCCAGTTAGAGAATTTCCCAGTATTGGAGCATAACCAATTATTATTGTTGGCATTAGGACCATACCAGGTTAAACAAGCCCGGTCATATTATGGAGAGCACATCAGAGAAAATGGTACTTATGACATCGAAGTATGCCCGGATCTTGAAAGAATCATACATTTAGGAGGATCAAGACCTCAACTTTTAAGAGGCCGAATAAAGTCGAGGCATATCAGCCAAAAAATATACTATGTGTATATTTTATATGATAGTCAACAAACTAATAGTCCAATAGACGACATACTGTCTTATTACTGCAGCTGTATTGCGGGGAACAGAACTATGGGCTGTTGTTGTCATGTCATGACAATAATCTGGTACCTGGGGTGGGCGAGACACCAAAACTCTTTGTCAGCTCCGGCTTCATTCTTAGATAATGTCCTTGTTAGAATAACAGAGTAAGAAATAAATAAATAAATCTGGTTTTTGTTGTTTTATTTCAATACCTATCTTTTATATGCTTGGTGACTCAGTGCGTCCGTTATCTAGTCCAGGTAGGATTTATCAATCACCACATAATTAAAGTTTCCCTAGCGCGTTGTCAGACAGACGTCTATACCATAGTCTGTACGGATATATTAACTAACAGATTTTGAAGAGGTTGTTACTAGGTAGATTACTTCTTCCAGACATTTTAGGTGTATATTTGTGTAGGTAGATTGTATTAACAAATGTAAAGAAATAAAATAGTTTATTATTTTAAGCTTTTATTTATTGTCTGTGAAAACAGTCTATAATTCAATTCTAAGTTCGTTGTATCAAGTTTTTTGGTGGTTTGAAGGTTAACAGGTACTCAAATACCTACCACCCTGTGAAATCTATGTGGATCGCTAATCAAATAGGTATACTATACTAACAATATCATCCCAGATACATACATCTATTGCAAATGCCTAGAAAAAAGTTCATAGCAATGTCACTTGTTTGCAGTGTTGATACTTAAATAACGTAGGAAAAGCACGTTTTTATTTTCAGGATTGTGAAGATATAAAAACTTCCTTAAACTTTTTTTATGTGAAATACTAATATTCAGCTATTCAGCTTTACATATTGCTAGGTACCATGTTTATGCATTGCTGGGGCAGTCGTCCATACTTCAATTTAGCCATGTATTTTAACTTGTAAGATTTGATTACAGACAACGGACAGGTGAAGCTTCATAAAGGCTTTTAAAAATAGTCTGTCCAGGATTTTTTCAGTCAACCCATTCTTAACATATTTTCTTAAATACTAATTTTGTTATAAAATAGGTTTCATTCTATTATCAGCTCGGTGTAGATCTTTTCAAATTCGGATCTTAGACTAAAAGGGCGAAATATTATAAGGATCAAATTTTATCGCGATAAAGTTCGCGGTTGGCTACACTTCTAATTCTTAAACTTAGTTCTTAAAAAGTTACTTAAATTTTCTATATTCCGGACTTATCAGAAAAAAAACTTGGTATTTAAGTTCTTGATTGCGATTATAAAATATCTGTGTCGATGAAATTTCTCCCTAAAAAAGTAACTTGGGGCGGTAAAGTTTCTATGTTTTTTTTTTATTCATGGACTTAGCAGTAGGAAAATTGGTAGGTATAGAGAAAAATGTTTTTTTTTTGTTTTTTAATAAAGACTAAGCCCGCGTTTGACCTCAATCTTACCTGTTGATAAGTGAAGATGAGGTCGAAGATGAAAGCACACGGACCTCAGAAAGAGCTGGCTCTTCATAACGTATTTCCGGAACACATCACCGCTGGAGCGGTAATTTTTGGCAGCAGATTTTATATGAAGGGTGGTCGCTAGATTAGTCGCCTCTTATGGCACGCTTATCCACTGGCAGTAGGGCTATTCTAAGTCCACCAGACAAAAATTAAAAGTAAAAACGATCTGCGTAGGTAATGATAAAGAAAGAGGACGGAGCTTTCTTCTTACAGGTGAGATTTCTATGGGACTTCCTTATTTTTGGTCACAGGAGAGGGTGGAAGGTGATTTTTCATTAAGTTTACTTAGCTTAAGCAATTGCTTATCAGGTTGGGCATAATAGTAAGGGAGCCTCATTTTAGTGTGATCATCCGTTATTGTTTACATAGTTTAAAAGATATTATAATCAGTGCAATCTTAATATACCTACTTCGAGTTCTAAATAAAATTCGGTTGCCGCCAGAAGCACACGAAATAATTAATTTACTTTCCTGCTTTGCATAAACTTTTCGTAAAAACTTTTAAAAGTTAAGTTTATGTGTAACGACTTCCTTAATTGCCCTTATAACACTGAATTTTATACGCTTTACCATAAGTATAACTTTGAAGATTGTTTCCATGACTATAACTTTATATCAAATTCAATTAAAGAATTCTAAAGTAATGTCATGTCATGACAGTGTGCTATTGCTGAAATATTCTCCAGGAGTTGAGGTGGTTTACAGTTCCATAGACTCTGTGTTGAATGTAGACGACGACGCAGTCAATTACCCTGTTAAATTATAGAACTCACTTAAACCCTCAGGTCTTACATGTTACAAACTTCCCTTAAATAATTAATTAAAAACCGCCCAAGTTGTGCAATGGGTGAACGAAGTGAAAGCGCGGGAATTCTTTCGTATTTTTAATAATAATTGACCGTGTTCCACTGTGCCCCTTGTTCCAATGTAGAGCATTTAAATGATCCTGCTACTTACTAAAGTAGGAATCTACTACAACTCACGAGCGAACCCGTGGGTAAAAGCTAGGTATTAATAGAACAATTACCTTCTTTTTTGTCTGGACTCGGGAGGAAAACGTGCTGTCACGTCCCAGAACGCCCAAGGGGGGGGGGACAATGGGGTATTTGGTGATGATCTGGCAGAAGGCCGAACCGACCCACTTAAAACCTCCCCCGCCATAATTGAAAGGAGAGTAAAAGCAGGAAAATGTGTTAATGGCGCCTTGTACTCGGTTATGGCAAGCAAAATTTATTTATTTATCATTAACAATTATACCGAATAAGGCTCGTCTGGCCATACTTGAAGGAGTTTTGGCGCCAACACTTATGTACCTATGGTAGTGAATCTTGGGTGTGGCAGAAGAGACATGAAAGCAGGATTAATGCTGTGGAGATGAGAGCGTTGAGAAGCATGTGCGGAGTGAAATTGAGTGATAGGGCGCGCAACAGTGAAATAAGAAAGAGATGCGGATTGTAACAGGATGTAGTGACTAAGATTGAAAAGGGCATGCTACGGTGGTTTGGGCATTTGGAAAGGATGAGTGAAAGTAGATTTACGAAAAAAGGGCCTAGTCAAAAGTACCTACCCGTAACCGGCGATCATGTATGAAAAGATTGATGAAGGTGGAAGAAACGAAAGAGGTATGTCTGGATCGCAGCAATTGGTGTTCCCTTGTCTCTGCCTACCCCAAAGGCAGACAGGCGTGAGGTTATGTATGGTATCGCCATTGGCCTTATCCGCGGGAATAGGACAATTACCTACCGTTAAAAAACAGCACGATAAACGAGTTTTCCGTCGCGATCGGATATTTATGGTTTTTGATATCCCAGTTTATCTATCTGGTAATATGACGTCGTACACAGGAGTTTATGGCAGATTTCGGTCTGAAGTCCATTATAGAAGTTTTTGTAGGTGCTAAACAGGTAAAGCACCGCCTAGGTAGCTTTTTCAGAATTGGACTGTCAGCTATACTTTAACCAAGTTAATGATATTTTTTCCCGTACTTAGTCATATTAATTCTTTTACTGAAACGATTCCACTCACTGGTAGTTTGTCAGGGGTCCGTAAAACTGTAATGCATTCATCTGGATAAATACTGCGAATGGGGCAATTTTTTTACAGTAAGGCTGCAAGCTGGACGGCCGCGACAGTTTGGCTCCTAATAGGCTACCCAGCTGGGTTTGTTTGAGGGACCTCTACTGGGCTTTCGTTATTTTTGTTGAAGTGGCCGGCGCAAAGGGTGGTGCTTTCAATTCGGAACTAGTACTGAATACTTCAATGTCTAGCCAAGTTTTCTAAGCTGGTGGTGTGTAATTTCACTATAGTCAAGGTAAACTATATAATAAGGTAACTTATAGCGCTTGAACTCTCCTAGGTGCCCAGGCATTTGAGAATTTCGGGCCAGTAGGTTCTACCAACTATCAAAGGAATTTTGGCCCATCCCTACACTTTATTTACTTAATAACAATAATTGTAACATAATATGAAATATAGAAACACATACTTTGTTAGTAAATCTGTAATTCGTTAAATTATTTTAATAAGGCCACTTCTTTTATTACATAGGTACCATAAAACTAGGTTAGGTTAAAATACATTAATGTTTAATGTTTACTTTCTTAATCAAAAATTACATTTAATAACAGGTGTTAATAATTACATTTACATAAATCATTAGTCCTTATACAATAAATAAATTATCTGTCCTTGCTCAGTTGTTTGTTAATTTTGTATTTAGTAAAGTTACAAAACAATGTCAAAAACTTATAATCTTCAACTTCATTTATGCTATATTCTTATATTTACTGAAAAGGTTGTATAGAACTCGAAGAGTAGATTTCAGATCAAGGTTTACAATATCTGTAAGAGAAAGTATTGTTATTAAAATATAATCCAGTTCTCTGCTCTATAGAATAGATGTTCAAAATTCTTGAGTATCTCACCTTCAGGTCTAGCTTTTGGTTTTGCTAAACCAACATCTTGCATTAGTTCAAATGCAAATGTAACATTATGGACCTTTTGGTCAAAATCTTGAGGGGTTAGATGAAAATCGTAGAGGGGCACAAAGAATCCTTCTAACAGCCCCATAAGAAGACACAAATATACTCCATCATGGAACTGTGTGTCCAAGTCCACCACGTCAAGGTTAACTTTGCTTAAGTGCTTGTTAACAAATGTTATAAGTGACTGAAAATTATAATAAAATATTAGTAAAAAATAAGTTAAATACGTGTTTGATCCTGATAACCTCAGAAAAACAGTTTGTAATGAGAAATCTTTTCTCATTTGTTACTTCTGAGATAGTTATATTAAATATTTTTATTAAAGCTCAGAGGCCAATTCAAACAAATCTTAATAGCTACAATAATTCAATTTAATTTATTACTAAAATTAACTGTTCTTAATGCTCATAGACTGCAGTCCACAAAGCAGATATATAGTAGAGCTGCTGTAAGCAAAGATGCACAGCTTTAATTTGGGTTGTTGTGACATCATTAATTATTATATTTTACAAATTGTTTGTTTTCCAATTATTTATGTCCAAAATTCCAGATTGTTATTTGTTGCCTAGGTGATAGGCATAAATGCCGCGAAAAAATTTTGCGCTATCTAGTGTCAAGTAGAAATACTTTTATTTCGTGGTTTTTTTCTGTCAGATTTGGTAAAGTATAGCTGAACTTATTTAATGACCATTTGAATATTTACACCTTATGTTTCAACCGGTTTTTACTACTCGCTACTAGGTGGCTAATGCCATCGCCTGTTTGGCTATGATTCCCCACCCCACCCATAGGCTTCACTTGAGTCCCTAGAGAAAACTGGATATGGCAGCTCCTCTATATATTTCCTCCGTGGTGTAGTCATTCTATTACATGACAAAGAACAGAGATTTAATCTTTCATATACTGGACATGGTGAAACCTCTCAAACTGTTAATAATAGACTAGACTAGCAGCGTACTTTTTAATTCTTCTCAGAGTATTATAGATAAATATAAAAAAGGATACAGATACTAGACACAGTTTTCAGATAAAATAGGTAAGACAAATAGATACCTTCTTTACAACTTGCAATTTATCGGGAGCATGATCAAATAGGGCATCAAATGCATCTCTCTCACACTTCATTCCTAGATCTTCATATGTTGTTGTTATATCTTCAACAAATATTCTGTAAAAATGTATAAGGTACAATATACACATAGAATCAATATTTGATTTCTATTAACACAAAAAGAAAGTTACCTGTGAGATAATTGGTTAGCTGGATCTTTTTTCACAACCACAACATTTACACTGACATTTTCTGGTAAACGCACAGGTGCTCTAAAATGCCTAGCTAAAGCAACAAGGAGGTGAAGAATTGACACAATATTTTTTGAATGTACAGAATCTACACTCCATTTTTGTGCTGGCTTGAAACTACCAAACAAGACCTGAAAAGAAAAATAACATCTTAATCTTAACACAAAAGTGTCCATAGTTTATTTAACAATAAAAAATTGATATGTAATCAGTATTTACTTTGTTGACTGCCCTCAAAACAATAGTAAGTTTTTGGCGTTGTCCTTCTTCAGATTGTGTGACCTCCGGTACATCCAATTTAGTCTCTGTAAGTTTTTCAAGAAGTTTCTGCAACACTTGTCCATCATAAAGATCTTCACTTATGTCCTTTACTATGATCCTTTGCTGAGCAAGTTCATCATTGATCCAGTCAATTAGAACCTGAATGAGTTCTTTGACTCTTACATCTTCCAAAGATCGAGGTTCTACAATTGCTCTTTCTTCATTGTCAACTATGTAAAAATATGAATTTGTTAATATATTTATTTACAGAGAACCATAGAAAAGTTTGTCAGTAATAATAAATATTTGCGTATGTATAAAAGTTAAGTAATGCCAAACTTTGACATCATGTTTATCTTTGGATACCTTTAAGCACTACTTAAATTTAGAAAATAATTAAATAAATATGATTAAAATTACTTACGTAAACTGTAATCCTCGGGAGGAAATTCGGGAGCTGCAGGAGTTCCTGGAGAGTCTATGGCGTATTTTCCTTCAGCCTGTACTTCTTGGACTAAAATAAAAAATTAGGTCATACGCTTGTGCTCTTTTCAACCTACGCAATATGTTTAAAACATATGGATTACACTGATGCTTTATAATAGCAATTTACCTTCTTTTATACGTTTTTTGCGACCTATTGTACCAATTTTATCCCAAAAAGACTCTTCCTTGTCTTCCTTTTTAGGAAGCACGGGAGTTCTCGGAGATTTTGGGCGTGGTGAAGACATAATCGTATTTTGTACTAATAAAGCAAACAAATTTACTGATTATGTATATGCACAATTTATAATAATAACTAGAACCACTATTTCGTCATGATACTATTATAACATTGATCAAACGAATTAAAATATAAACACAATCAAAACAGGAGATGAGGGGACACAGACAAAAAAACCAAAGGTAGGGAAGTAGTATGGTTTATTTTTAAGAACATTCGTTCTGAACATAGTTCTGACTGAATACATGAGTGAGTCATCATGAGGAAAGGAAATGCATAGGGGTCCGCAATATACCAATATTATACTATGCGATACTTGGATAATAAAGTAAAATAATAATAAACCAAAACATGGTATACAGTAATATTTATATTAACCCTTAAAACAGACAAACTAAATTTTAAAAGACATTTTTGTAATTTTGCGTTTAGTTCTTTTTGATCAAACATAATTTTTTAGTTGTCAATCAATGGTATCTGTCATAGTATAATGAATGTCTATCTGATCTGTCATTCATTCATGCCCTCTTGCCTTTAACTCTTGTGGTTCATGTCCGGCCTTTTGATATTTGGGTTTTGCTCGAAAATACCTAATAAAGTGAACTGTACCTAGTGGTTAGTGCTTAAAACCTAACTTTCAAATATGTCTTGGCTATTCGGATACAGCACAAAGCCTCCGCAACCACCGTCTGATGATGTTCCTTCTGATATCGGGGGAGTGGCAGTACCAAGTCCATCTCTTTCCAAAGCAGAAAAAAAGGCCATGGAAGCATATAGGTTTGATTCAAGTGCTTTAGAAAGAGCCGCTCAAGCTGCTAAAGATTTAGAAAGGTCAAGTAAGTATCTTCATATATAAAGTATTGGTTAAGCATTGCATAATTCGACCGCATAACCTTAACACTTAGACACATGTGTGAAATAGTTTTATGTATTGCTACAATGAAGTATAATTGTAACAAATATCCTATTTTTAGTCTGTCAGCAATATCAATATTATAATACTTTTATCATTCATTTCATATTTAAATTATATTATTAGTTTACTTTAAGTAAAAAGCGAGTTGTGTTTTAAGTAACCTATAGCAGGTTTAGTAATGTGACCACCATTAATTTATTACAACAAATTAAATTTTTCAAGGACATTCATCAGTCCTAGGTGCTATATTATTCTAAGCAGTTGTAAGGGTTTCTGATTACGTTTCCTTTTTTAAAAGTTAGGCAAGACATACAATCTTTTCAAACATAAGTTTCTTGAAGTTTCATATGACATTCCAGCAAAACTTTTTTCGGGTCTATAATCACCTATAATTCTATATTTCAGGTCTATAATTCAGTACCTAGATCACTGAAAAATTAGGAACATGTATAGGAGTATTCAGAATGCATATACTATATTACATTTGACTGTTTCAGAAATGATAATCTGGATCATTTCATTCTTCATCATAAGTCAAATAGTAAACTTTTAACCGGACATACATTGTCCCATCCAACTCCTATGATGAACTGAAGGACAAACAACTCTTGTTGGTAATTTGTGCTCTTTAGCCCAAGCTCAATATACAATTTGTCATATTTATAGTTATTTATTTAATATGAGAGTACAAATATGTACATTGTCAGTGCTTTTAATAGTCTTTACTACTTTTGTCTTCAGAATCACTTCTTATGTGATAAGCTCCATAAAGTTTTTATCACACTCATGACTCACAAGTTTTTTTCATCCATAAATATCCTTACCCCAGAAAATTTACTTTCATACTAAATTACTCTCAACAACACAGTTGTGAAATACAATAATAGCAATTTTGCACAAACACAAGTTTGCAACAGCAGTAGCATATAGATTGCAAAGAAAATATAATTCTGATGTTACCTATGTTTGACCGCTTTGTAAACTTTTATAATAAAATTCCAAAAATATTTAAGATTTACCCCTCAATAGATTTAAGGATACAGTAAAACAAGTGTTATGCGAATAAAACTTCTATAAGATACCCAGATGTATGAAGATGGGATTCCCTGGCTGTAAACTGTTATTGTGTATTTTTTAAAGATTATTATTTTCATGCTGGCCTGGGAGCGAAAGAAAAACATTGAATGTACCAGCTGCTTCTCTTCCCGGGTATACTGTAAAAGTCAGTTAAGGGACCGAGGTTTTATGAGCGTTTTTGTGGGCGATGGGCTGACTCCATGTAGTGACAATAATCTCTCTCCATCATTATAATACCTCCAAATTTGTCAAATGTGACATCAGATGGTTTTAAAGCTTCTGATGTTCTGCCTACCCCATAAGGGATAAAGGTGTGAAGATATGTATGTATGTTTAAAGATGATTGCTGTTGAGTTTCTTGCCACTTCTCCTCAACAGATTGACTTTCCAAGGTGGTGGTAGATTCAGTTCAATTTGTAAATAGCTTAATTCAAGTGTATTTAAATAACTACGAAATAAACAATTTTTTGACCTAGACCACTCAAGTGCCAACCCACTGATCTGTGAACTACACTCAACTGCTCAAGCACTAATCTGTGTGTGACCTACTATTCTCTGGCAAATAATTCAATGCATTAAAATGACAGTACCAGTGTGCTTCCACTTTCGGGAGGAAAATAAATAGTGATGTGGTGTAAGTGAATGAATGTAGTTATTAAAAACTTTTGGCTCACAAGATTTTTCATTTCTGATAGCGAAGGGCAACTATCCTTGAAATTTCGTTTTTAAAGACAATACCAATTTGAAATGCAAGAAGTTATAAAATCGATTTTATTTCTAATGAAACCGTTTTAAAGCTCAAGGTATGTTTTGTTATTAATAGTATTCATTAAAGTAACTTTAAAGATATAGTAAACACCTCAAATTATTTATAAAAATCTTTAAAAATTTATGCAAAAAGAATGGCAAATTCTTGTTCGTTTTCAATCATTCTCATTGAATACATACTAACACTACGATTTTTTTACTGGTATCATTATTTTTCTATTTGTCATTTCAATATGTCAGTTTACTGCATTGAATTATTTGCCAGAGTATTTTGCAGTGTCCTGTTTGTTTAAATTTTAGAGAAAAAATATCTTCAACAAAGTTCAAAATGTTTTTTTTATTTACTTACCACAATACGTCACTGAGCTATAATGATTGGTTGAAGTTTATTCCATGGTCAGAGAATCAGCAGGGAACCATTCAATTGTTTTTATTCATTAATCATTTTATTTTGAGCACTTCTGGGATCCTCATGAAATTGTGCTTAGTCCCAGCAGACTCGGGTATGCATTGGTTCGCGCTCTTGGCACCTCAGAGGTTAAGGAGCTTATGTATGTTTCACAGATCTTTTAGGATACCTAATTTATACTTTTAGTAGTTATGACTTTGTTCACATTTTCTGTTTTTAATAGAAGATAGTACTTTAGTAGGTATGTAATTTATTTTTCACAAAAGTATGATCACATGGTTCTTACATTGTTTAAGGACATGCCAAAGATGCCCTGGAGCTTAGTAAATTGCAAGAAGCTACCCGACAACAAGAACAATTGAGCAAAATTAAAGAGTATGAAGCAGCTATAGAGCAATCCAAAGTAGAACAAAAGAGAATTGACCATGAGGAAAGGCGAAAGACTTTGCAGGTACAATGTTTAACCATACTTTTAATATTAAAATATGGAAGAGGGATAAATGAGGGTTGTTAAATGATTTTTTTATGTACCAATTTCACATTTGTTGTTCTATATAATAATGATTAAAATGCATAATATTAAAAGATTTTAACTTTTTTATACTTCATTATTTGATTAAGGTGTTAATTTTTTAAATAAAATTGAGACTGAAAGTTGTAAGTTAAATATGAGTCTATTTTTATTTATTTTAATTAATATACAAATCTACAGGAAGAAACTAGGCAGCATCAAATGAGGGCTCAGTATCAAGATCAGCTGTCTAAGAAACGATATGAAGAACAACTAGTACAACAACAAAGAAGTCAGGAAGAAATCCTAAGAAAGTGAGTACAGTTGATGTAAACCTGCTAAATATTATATAAAAAATAAAAATATAAAATCCCCAGACAATCACACTAACTACATGGCCCCAAACTAAGGAGAGCTTGTAATTTGGGATACCATGTAGTGAACTAGGGGGGAACCTAGAATATAAATACATATATAGATAAACGCCCAGACCCGGAACATTTTCTTTTTCTTGTTCCGTGCGGGAATCAAATTTACGACCACTGGCGTCTTAGGCAGACAGTATTACCCCATCGCCAAAGTAGTCATATGAAAGCTGATTTTCATTCTTTTATTTGGTTGAATAGCAATATAGCTACTTTATACTATATATTGTTACTTTATCTTTTCATGTACTTACTAAAGACAAGAAGAAAGTGTCGCCAAGCAAGAAGCATTGCGCAGGGAAACAATTGCACATGAGATGGAAATGAGGGAAAAAAATAAATTAAAAACAATAGAAGCTGAAGCCAGGGCCCGTGCAAGAGCTGACCGCGAGAACAGAGATATAACTTTAGAGCAGATTCGATTAAAAGCAGCTGAAAATAGAACCACTATTTTGGAGAGTATCAAGTGAGTACAATAATATAATTATACTCTGGCAAATAATTCAATGCAGTAAACTGAGGGATCGAAATGTCATATAGAGAAATAATTAGCGAATTAGCGACATATAGCGAAATGTCATATAGAGAAATAATTGCTTGGTGGTAGGATACCTTCTGGGTCCGCCTGGCTAGCGACCACCCTTTATATAAAGTCTGCCGCCAAATGTTACCGCTCCGGCGGTAATGTGTTCCGGCAATATTGTATAAAGAGCCAGTTCCTTCCTAAACCCGTGTGCTTTCATCTCCGACCTCATCGTCACTTACCATCAGGTGAGATTGAGGTCAAACGCGGGTTTAGTCACTTATAAAAAAAAAAAAAAAAAATGATACCAGTTAAAAACTTTGTAGTGTAAGTACTGAATGAGAATGATTGAAATCGCATGAATATTTGTCATTCATTTTTCATAAAATTTTAAAGAAATTTGCCACATTAAGTCAAGCTTTAAATTTTCTACAGACTTAAATAATGATAAATGAATATTATTATTTTAAACCACTTTTAACTGAAGGTTTGCTGACTTATGCAGTATGATATAGTATGATCAACCAGTTTAAGGCTAGAAGGAAGACATACCAGTTCTATTTATTGATTTACATATTTAAGCATTCCTTAATCCATAAGTTTATGACTAATTTATCATTGGGTCCTATACAGGGTGACTGGTGACAAATTTTAGATATTGAAGGAGAGCACTCTGTACTCGATTCTGATCATAATTATATATTAAAAGTAGGTACTTAATTTTTCACCACAATTCCCTATAAATAAAGAGACAATTATTACTTACACGTTTCCCGACGCGTCGCCTCAGTCAACACGCACATTGTAATGTTCCCGCCACATGCACACCACCACCTGCTAAGTATCTATTGTATTACGCTTATGTTACCATGAGTTGCGTAATAAATTCTTTAACTTCCGATTAAGTTTACTCAATAAATAATTAATATTTATTTTATTTTTTTCTCATCGTGTATGATCTCAAACTATGACGTCCTCGAATTTCAAAAGTGACCTATCAGTCACCCTGTATAATATTTTTAATCAGCTGGTTTTAGACACATTTCAGTGAAGTTTTTTTTTTCACTAGATTTTGACTTTTGCTGTTATGGGATATAATCTATTTAAATGTTATTTTAGAACTGCAGGTAGTGTTATTGGAGCTGGTGTGAATGCACTTATCACAGACTGGGATAAAACTTTGGCTGCAGCTGGTGGCTTGTCCTTAGTGGCCCTAGGAGTTTACACCGCTAAAGGAGCCACTTCAGTAACCGCCAGATTCATTGAAGCTAGAATCGGTATAATTTTGTTTATTGAATCATGAAGTATTTAATTAAATATATAAGATTTGTTATGAAATAAATGTTTGTAGGAAAACCGTCACTCGTGAATGAAACTTCGAGATTTTCTTTATTGGAAGCTTGCAAACATCCCATACTAACAGTTTCAAAGGCTATCGCTAGCTTTAGAAAGCCGTCAGATGCCCTAGCAGGAGTGGTGCTGGCACCCACTTTGGAAAAGCGGCTTCGAGACATTGCGATAGCTACCAAGAACACGCGACTAAATAAAGGTTTCTACAGAAACCTACTCATGTACGGTCCACCTGGAACTGGTAAAACTCTATTCTCAAAGGTAAAAACGTTATTTTTATGCCTTTTTAGTGATACAATTAAAAACACATACTTAATGAGCATTTTATTTTAACAGAAACTTGCCAAACATTCAAATATGGAGTATGCAATCATGACTGGCGGCGATGTTGCCCCGATGGGCAAAGATGCAGTTGCAGCGATACATAAAGTTTTTGACTGGGCCAACACTAGCAACAAGGGCGTACTCTTGTTCATTGACGAGGCGGACGCGTTCCTACGTAAACGATCCTCGGAAAGGATTAGTGAGGACCTACGCGCTGCGTTGAATGCGTTCTTGTATCGAACCTCAGATCAAAGCAATCATATAATGTTAGTCCTGGCATCGAACACGCCTCAACAATTTGATTCTGCTATAAATGACCGTCTGGATAAAATGATTGAATTTGGCCTGCCTGGTGTTGAGGAACGCGAGCGGTTAATACGGCTTTACTTCGATAAGTTTGTTCTGCAACCGGCTTCGGAGGGAAAACGGTAAGCGTTTTGTATCGAAATGTAGACTTATGTATGACGACCGCCTGGTGTAGCGGTAACATAAATTGCCTTCTATGCCAGAGGTCCTGGGTTCGAATCCCGGTGGCGGCGGATATTTGTGTGATGAACACATATATTAGTCGTCAAGTCATGGATGTTTATATGTTTATTTAAGTTTATACAAATTAAAAATATGTATTTATTCAATATGTATGTTTATATATTTCTTAAGTAAGTATATCAGTTATCTAGTATCCATAACACAAGTTCTTTAAGAAACTTAATTTGGGCTAGATAATGTTGTGTGAGTGTCAGAAATATTTATTTATTTATACATATATACAAATTTTTGTCATTAGATATTTTAATATGAGTATAATTTTCAGTCGTTTGAGTGTGGATCAGTTCGACTACGGAGCGTTGTGTTCGAAGTTAGCCGCCCGCACGGCTGGCATGTCCGGGCGAGCAATTTCTAAGCTCGGGGTGGCTTGGCAGGCAGCCGCCTACGCTTCCGACGACGGACGCCTTACGGAGCAAATGTGTATCGACATATGTGATGACGCTGTTCGAGACCATCGCCAGAAGGTAATAATTCGTTTTTGACTTTTGAGTGAAACAAAACACCTTTTAACTAGTATTCAGTAACTTGAGGTTGAAAGTTTCAAGTTTCGTAAAAATCTAGTACTTTTTGCGTTATTAGGTTACGACTATAAAAAAATATAAGTGCATATAATCCCAAACACTTACTTATTTTTCAAATTATAGTAGTTGTTTATGTAGGTATTTTCTTTCTGAGATAGTTTATTTCATTATTCTTAATTCTAATAAGCTTTTTAGATACATATGAAAAAGGAAGAAAAAGTGAAGGGAAAAGTTTGCCAAGCTGTGTAATGTGGGTTGGCAGTATTAGATTTTCTAGGGTATTTTATAGAGGCTCTGAGTCATCGCGATAAAAAACCAAACTTCAGTACTGGCCGTGCCGATGTAGTTTAAACTTCTTAAATTCACAAATTAATAACTTGCTCAAATGTATTTTACAGATGGAATGGTTGTCCAATGAAGAGAAATCCAGGAGTATGATGCCATATCTTTTAGAATTGCCACCTTTAGATAAACCAGACCCAAGTTTTACCAATGATGACCCAAAGCCAGGGTCTGCTGACACCAAAAAAGATAAAGATAATAATGATAACATGAAGGACACGGTTAACTGACATTGTGCTTCAGAGGCTGCTAATACAGACGAAATGAAAACACACTCGGACTTTTTGGATTCTACATCACCTGACGAAAACAGCAAACTATCGACAAACTGTGATAAGGAAATGTGCAAATTAAGTAATTTGAATTTAACTAAGCCTAAAAAATTTATAATGCTATCAGAAAGCGATATGGAAATATTACGAGCTATAGCTCTAAAGCTAAAAAAGAATTGCATTTAACTAAGCATTGGTTAATAATTAAATTAATAAGTTTCTGGGTGCCTTTAATATGTCTACAACTGCCTTGCACCGTTATAGTTTAAATGTAGGTGTAAATTTTGCTCAAAAGGGTTTTTCGCATTTGTTGTTTACTAGTATCTGCTGCTTATAGAATGTAAAGTAACGAAATAAAAGAAAAAGAAGAAAAAAAAAGAAAAACAAGAGAATTAGTAGTGAATTTCAATATTTTATGTTAATTTGCAATCTTTGATTAAAACTTAACAATTTATGAACATGAACAAACAAAAATCAGATTCATATTTAATTTCAATAAATCTTGGATTGAAAATTTTGATTAATTGTAGAAATTCTCTATTAGTTGAATATTGGACTAATGAAATTAATATTTAAGAGTTACATTATTCCATCATATATTTTATTTTCATAAATAATATATGCTTGGAATAAATTTCTTCTAGTTTTACAAAAACTATCTCAGAAACACGAACAAACAGAAACAAAGTCTTTATTGGGCGCAATAAAAAAAATGAATACCCAATTCAGAAAACACACAACAAATTTCTATCAAGAAAACTTATTTATGCATTTGGGCAAATTGTAAAGTTGTGCTAAACATTGAAGGCTAAATTAACCCATGCTTGAGATAATATGTGATGCGTGCATGGTATAAGGTTTGAACTGGTCTTATATAAGAATATCTTAGTAATTGTGAAAAATAAACTGGAATTTTGTGGATCTTAAGGTTTTCAAACATTGTATTTTTATTACATATTATTGTGAAGTAAGTTTAATAAACCGCATTTTCGTGTGTAGCCATTTTTCTACTTAAATGGATTGTCAAAGTTTATGAATATAATATGAGTGCGCCATTTTACATATAGATTTAAATTATAAAGGATTTTTAATTCTGTTTGTTTATATGAAAAATATATATTTGTATAAAAGTTACAAATTACATTTTATTCTTATTATAAGTAATTATCATCATAGTTTGTACAACAGTACCCAGTAACCGGTAACCATAGATATATAATGAAAAAGTACACTATGTATAGTAAGTATACTTTATAATTATAGTAAAATGGCTCATCAATTTTGGGATTTGATGTTCTTGATTGCATTGTATTTGTGCACAAACTTTATATATTGGATGATAACTAAATTATTCCAAGACTACTTAAATAAAATATTATCTAGGAATTAGTTATATTGTAGAGTAACATGTACTGTTGAAAACATGTTCAATTTAGATTGTTAAAGGTCCTTAATATAGTGTTGTTTGTTATGTAATAAAGTTATTACAGTAGTTCAATGTATAATAGTGATGTATTTTTTACCCTAATTCTTCATTCATTTATTCATTCATAACCAACCATACAGATTTACTTATTTTATTTTGATACATGGAAACGTGTTTGTCCTGTGCTGTTTATAGGCGCACACTTTTAGTCACGTTTATAACAAAAATATATGTGGGAAAGATAATCATAATTATTTTGTGAGTTGCATGATATTTGCAAGGAAATTATATAAATGTTTATATTATAGCGGACTTGAGTATTTAAAAGCCACAGCTAAATGGTTTACAGAGTGGCTGCATATTTCATAGTTGCTTGCGACTTTTTTCGCATCGAAGTCTTACTTTATAAGGTCATTCTCCGAATTAAAACTTTTTCCTACTGATAAACAGTGATCTACAAATTTATAATTTATTAAAGTGGATACAGTAAAATAAAACCTAAAAAATAGTAGCTTAAAACTTAATTCTCATCAAAATGACATTGGGATATTATTGCGATCTCCTAAACGTCAAAATGGTATTCACGTAAAAGCCAATCGCAATAATTTAGTATCGTAATCATATCGAAACTTTAACATTGCAAAATGGTATTAACGTATCACTTTAGTATGGAGATTTGTTTGACAACAAAAGTCGTTTAAAATAGCATTGCCATATTTGAAAGTTTCGTTCTCGCTGGCAATAATTGTGGCGGCAAGCTGACTAGGGTATTACGAAATTCACATGTATATCGACTAGAATTTCTCTTGCACAAAAAGTTTATAGGTAATCACTTTTGGTAAAATAAATGTACACTTAGTGAAGTTCTAACATTATGAGGGCGGCGCGGGTCCGGGCGACGTGAAGAATCCTGGGAGAGGCCTGCGTCCAGCCAGGCGCGGTCCCAGGGGGTGGTCACAGGGGACATGACCGCCCCCCAAAATCATGAAAAGATAAACAATAAACATTTCTGACACACAACATTATCTAGTCCAAATTAAGTTTCTTAAAGAACTTGTGTTATGGATACTAGATAACTGATATAGGTACTTAAGAAATATATAAACATACATATGGAATAAATATCTATTTTTTATTAGAATAAACTTAAATAAACATATAAACATACATGACTTGGCGACTAATATCAGTGTTCATTACACAAATATACGCCGCCGCCGGGTTTGAACCCAGGACCTCTGGCATAGAAGGCAATGTATGTTACCGCTACACCAGCCGGTTGTAAAGATGGAGCGCAAAGGGTGGTCGGTCACAGAAAAATTTTGTTTACGGATGAGAATAATTTTACAATTGAGCAACATTTTAAAAAACAAAATGACCCTATTTTTACTCAAAGCTTTAAGAAAGCTTCCCAATTAGTCGACAGAGTGCAACGTGGGCATTATCCGACTTCAGTGATGGTCTGGTGGGGAGTCACACCTATGAAGGAGTGACTGAGCCATACTTTTGTGAAAAAGGTATCAAAACATCGGCACAAGTGTATCAAAATATAGTTTTTTTGTTTGCACTTTTCGATTTGATTAATTTTGCCGAAAATTTGGTACTATAAATTATATTAAATGATATTATAAACTGATGTGACAATTTCACTGCGACATATACAGGGTGTGCGGCACAACGTTGAACATACGTAAATGGGATGATACGATATTAGTAGGGTAGCCCACGATGCTAAATGGGGATTTACTCGAGCGTCATAGAGACCTATTAGGTTGCAAAGCTTAGATGATAAAAAGAAAAAAATGTTATCTAATATATAAAATTCTCGTGTCACAGTTTTCGTTGCCATACTCCTCCGAAACGGCTTGACCGATTTTGATGAAATTTTTTGTACTTATCCGGTATCTATGAGAATCGGCCAACATCTATTTTTTTTTATTTATATGGCCAAACAATGTTTGCCGGTTCAGCTAGTATAATATATACCTTTTCATCGGTGGGGGAAGCGGCTATAGGTTTTTAAATATGTGAAAAAATACTGTTTCATGGACATACTCGAGCGCGTCAGATATTGATATCATCAATGTCCTACGTATTTTTAATGTATGTTAATCTGATCATTTGCATGATGCGGGTGGTTGTACGTAAGGGTTGAAAAAAAAAACAAATTTAATCGAGCGCGTCAGGTTTTCTGAGGGGGTGTTAAGTGCACCAAAAAAAAAAGCTCTCGTTCAATAATCTGACGATTTCGATCTGACGCAAACTCGCGGTCATTATTATAATGTGTTTATAAGTTTTTTTTTACTAATATGGGGCTCATATTTGGTGGAGGTACTTAACCGGATACAAGGTATCGCCCTGTATATTAATCCCCGCTTGGGCTCCCCTACTATAATGGGAACCAGCACAAAAGATTTTGCCTAGCACTCAAGTTTATTTTTTTATCAATTTTTTTACCATATTTTAGGATTATTTCGATTATGAACTTTTTAAACCCGTCTAAAATATTTTTTTTCAATAGCAGGTCATTTTTTTTTCTTCATTACATTTAAAGTGATTGGTAGGTCCTTTTAAAATTATAAGCTACACATTGTACATTGCTAGAAATAAAGGTTTGGCCTCTCAAACACAAAAAACGGCTAAAAAAAAATGATGAAACTAATCTTCGCGGTGCGTTTAAAAAAATAAGAGCGATAGATGAGTTCTGAATTGCTAAAAACATCTCTGAAGTGTGAGCTTTCTACCGATATATAGTTTGTTTAGATAATTTTTTCGTAAGTAAAGTAATTCGATGTTTTTTTACCAAGGCGGACCATTTCGATGAAAATCTACTTATGTGGAAAGTTCAATATTATGCAAAAATAATTAATGCTGAGGTTGAAAAAAATGAAACAACCAATTAATATTTGGTATTAAGTTGGGGAGAAAAATCATGACTGCGTTATGCGAGAGTTTATATCAATGCGAAATTGAATTATCAGCACCAGAATTTCCGACCGTTACTTCGGTATATAATGCTACAGTAGCTTCATACCAAAACTCGGGTCTTGATTTCATTAAGTACATTATATAGATCAAGAAATGATTCCGTCGGGTTGAAAAAATTGTCTGCAAAAATGCGACCCAGGTGAAAGTACCCGAAATATATTTAAATTTTCTGATGGCAGACTACTCACACGAAGAAAAGAGAATTTTGATATTCGCCTCTCAAAAGGGCAGACAACTTCTGTCTAAGGGTAAGCTTTTATTTGGAGATGGTACATTCAAGAGTTGCCCAGAGCCTTTTAAACAGCTCTACAGCATACATTGTTCTATTGGTGAAGAAGACGCAAATATTGTGCCAGTGGCGTACGCGTTATTAAGTGACAAATGTACGGACACATATAAGGTACTTTTTTATTTATTGAAAGCCCAAGTACCAGGCTGAACCCCACAAACTTTTAAAACTGATTTTGAGATGGCCGCCCTGAAAGCTTTTGTATCAGTATTCCCTAATGTAAGTACAAAAGGTTGCTACTTCCATTATTCGCAGGCGGTGTGGAAGAAAGGAAAAGAGTTACAACTCACCAAGTTAAAAACAACCCGCAGACAAGTAGCCCTCAGTGCTGTACTACCTCTTTTGCCACAAAATTAAATTTTAAATGACTGGTTCTATGTAGCTTTTCAGTCTTGATGACAAGAATAGCAAGATTTTTCGTGATTAGGTACATGTTAAAGCATTGGTTACGTGAAGAGTTTATTCACGTGTGGTGCGCTTACGACAAATGCACTGGAAGCGTGGCACAGTTGTTGAGCAAGCTTAACAAAACAATTAAAAAAAGAAGCCCAATATTATCGAGTAGTTAAAAGTGCTGTATACTGACGCCTCTTATTTCAAACAAGATTAGTACAAATTGAAAATAAGATGCCAAATACTCGACGTCTTTCAAAGGAGGTCATGCTTCGAGAAGATTTAATTCAGAAGGCAACCATGGAGTCGGTTCAAATAACGGGTCAAATAACTGTCGGTCATTTTTTAGAAAAAGTATGTTAGAAAATTCTGAAATTATAATTTTTTGTTTGAAAGACTTATCAGTGTTCGAAAATGTGAAAAAAGGAGTTTTTTTTTATTTTTGCAATTAGCATTTTACTTAACTACATTCTATGATTCAACATTTGTGATATATTATTGGCGTGTGGCGTCGCCTTAAGAATAGCGCTACCGTTCCCGTGGGTGTCATAAGAGTCGACTAAGGGACAAACCAGAGGACGGGCAGCAGCGTCCTTTTGTGTATATTAACATCACACTACGATCGCCAACCCGCCTGACAAGCGTGGCGATTACGGCATTTCCCCCACAAATTATGAATCGCAAACAAAGGCCCCGGCCCCTAGTCCCCGGCGGTTCCGCTAGTCTCAAGGTAGCGATCGAGGAAACGGCGGGACAGGGGGTGCTAAGAATCCCCGGGTTCGACCAGGCTACCAACGACGACCCTTGGCCCTGGCGCCATACAATGTTAGGACACTGCGGACAGACGAAAAGATTGTTGAGCTGGAGGAAGTATTGAGTGGATTGCATTGGGATATCCTGGGGTTATCTGAAGTCCGTAGACAGGGAGAGGAATCGATAATCCTGAAGTCCGGCAATCTTCTCTACTTCCGGGAGGGCGACCAACTGTCCCAAGGTGGTGTCGGGTTTCTCGTCCACAAAACCCTCGTGACCGATGTTACAAAAATCAAGAGCGTGTCAAATAGGGTAGCGTACCTGGGGGCCTAGACAAATTCCCTTTTCCGCAGGCGTTAAGGAATGAGGAAACAAAAAAATATATGAAAGTGACGTATGGTGAAGCTAAGCCAAGTGACAGCTGCTATAAAAGCCACTTGTCATTTTGTGCGGAATACCTACAACTTTATCGTTAGCGTTTCGTTAGCGTGACGGCAAAACACAATTCCATACATATGGCAGACAATTGCCACTTTTGACAACGGTTAACGCTTTTTTATCCTTTCTGTTAAACGCTATAATAGCGTGACCTCAGACCCTGCTGCTTGAGCTGAGATTCTTTAGTCATTGGCTAAAACAGGTTTCTTAGTTATTTTTAAGACTAAAAATAAGTTATTAAAATGCATACGTTGAGATTTATGTGGGCTGCTAATAATGAAGAAGCGTTGCAAAGACGTAGAGCCAGGATCAATCGTCGAAATATGGAACAAATCGCGTCAATGCCGCAATTGGAATTTATTCACCGATTTAAGCTTGACTATCAAAGTTTTAGGCGTCTTTGTGATGAACTTCGCCGACAAACTTCATTAAAAGGCACCAATGAAATAAGTTTGGGAATAAAGGTAATATTACTGCTATTGCTTTGATTCTTTGGCTGTCTTACTGTAAAATATTAACCTCTACCTAAACACAATAAAAAAATACCTAGGTACCTGTTTCAGGCTCTGTGCACTCTCAGCTTTTTAGCTACTGGTTCGTATCAACGCATTGTTGGGCTCAGTCAACAATTAGTTCAAAGGACTACAAGTAGGTGCATACATCAAGTGGTAGAGGCACTTAATCGCCCAAATATTGTCAAAAAATGGATTAGGTTCCCATCATCCCCACAGGACAGGAACGAGCAAGAATCCGACTTGAGTAGGTTCACTTATGCATTGTCAAGAATAATTTGCAGTTTAAGTCATGACTGCAATATTACTTAGGATACTAACTTAATCAATTAAAATATAAATCTTAATAATTGCAGATTTCACAGAAGATTTAGACTCCCTGGCACAATTGGATTACAAACTTGCGCGCGATACAACTGTTGAAACTTGCTTGACACATAATTTGACAATTGCCTCACAGTCAATCACCCTTCAACCGCAGAGTTTTCCGCAAGATGTGCGGAAAGCGCGTTTTCCGTATCGTATGGCACTTGTCTGCCATTTCTGCTAACACTAAAGCGTGACGTGAGCGTGACGTTAAACGGAAAACGACACGCTTGGATTTTGTCTAGGCCTCCTGATACTCAGAATTACCAAACGGTATTCTTTGAAGGTCATACAGGAAATTTATATATTCGCTAACATAATAAGCAAAGCATGGTCACTCTAAATTATGAATAAATACCATTAAAATAATGACGACTATGCGCTACTACAAAACATCTTGTCGTAGCATTATCAATGAAATGCCGCGTCGTAGTAGAGCGGCTATTTGTAAAAGTTTGTGGTGCTATATGTTTTTTTGTAGTGAGCTATACCAAAATAAATTTGCAAGAACGTTTATATCGTATCAAAGAAATTAACATTTAAATTTGGCTGGTGTCCATGTTCAAGTAGTGTTTTAAAAACAATCAGTTCCTTCTTCAGTCAGTTTCTTCAAATGATGTGAAACACGGGTATATTGAAACGCCTATAGAGAAACTAGAGCCCCTTGCGTACACATATGCATAAATTTTTTATATATATCAGAAGCGCGGGGTGTCATTCACATGTTTTTCTAAGATTTCTTTAACGCAGTCGCTATTGCATACAATACAATATGGTTTCGCTTGGCAATTCAATGGCGGTCTATATTTTGAGTTCACAGCTCTCTCATATTACATAATGTCACATTTAAATAAACACATATTTCCGTATATGATTTACCACACTTATAGTCTAAGGGCATGTATCTATCGTCAGATATATTGGAAAGTATGAAATCTTGCTACCTTTGACAGAATCCTTTGAAGATTCTTAAGTATTAAAATATTATTTAATATGTATATGGAATAAAGAGAAAAAGAGCTGTTTGGATGATATAGAATTGCATCCACCATACATTTTGACCATGTTACAATCAGAAATATTGTTATTTTGTTTACAAATACATAATAGTAATACGAGTTCTATTTTTTATTTTTCTATTGAAAAGTTTTCCTCACATTATTTTTAAGTAAACTCTAATATCATAATCATTTATTCTGTTACAGTGAAGGATCTTGCGGGTCATTATTCGAAATAAAATATCTGATAATATGACGCTGATTAATAAACGTTTTGTATTACAAAAAACAATTAAATTTACTGGCCTATAAATATAAAACTTATAAATATATTCTAAATTGTTAATGTTGGTAAGTGTGTAGGTAAAACAAACCCTATTTTTTACTTGCAAATTGGTTTTACTGGTTTTTTTGGCGCATACAAATGTACTTTTCGAAACTAGACAACACAAGTGGTTTGTAGACAGTTATCCTGGCATTTTCCGAAAGCACATGACTGATTTTCTACACTATTTTATTAAAAAAGCAATTTTTGACAAAGTTTTCTACATGGGAGGCGAACCTCAGTTCACAATTGGTTATGTAACAAAATTCTTTCAGTCACTTGGTGCATGGCTGCCTGGATAGTAAGGCTCTGGAAGATGGAGACTCCCGGCAATGTAAACTGAGGATCCTGTCAAGGTCACCGTTAAATTCAGGATGTGGGCAGCACAGGACCAAGAAACGTCCAGCAGCGGCTCATGATAAACAGAACCGAAGTACACGTGATGCTTAAATACTTAAACCGTTAAATGCCACTTGTTAACTAGAATCTCACCTGTGTGAAAACGTTATGTGTACATACAAGCGGAACTAAACATACAAATATAAATGACAATTATAACCTTTATAAGAGGGGTTCTAAGGGAATATTTACAGTCTTGATTATAAATTATTTAGCCATATCCTTTATTTAATTATCTATATCTATCAGAACAGGCCTCCTTATTAGCATGTATAATAAATATTTTCAGGGTGTTAGAAAAGAAAACCATTTCGTATGGTATATTAATAAAGTATAATAATTTCTATTGCAATCCAACATCACCGATATTAAAGCTAATTATAAAATATCTGATTCACACATTTTTTAATACATATTTACAAATATGTACAAATTTTATAATTTTCTTAGTACTTGCTGCTAAAAACGCTTTACAAAAATATACTAAACAGCAATAGTTTTAAATACATGTGTTTTTCTTATTTAATTATGATGAGTATTATTAAAATATATGTAAATATTTATTAATTGGTGTATGTCATAAGAATATTACTAGGCACTAATTTTACTTTGTGAAATAACTTTGCTTTATTTGAGCCACTAGAAGCTTGTGAACTGAGTCATCATATCGGAAATTTTATCGTGTTCGCATTCACATTCCTTTTTAATCTGTGTGTAACAATAAAAAAGGATGGAGAAAATAATTGGTGACTCAGTTCTCAATTATAGTTATATAGCCCAAAAAATGGATAAAGTGCAGTGCAATGATTTTTATCAAAATATAACTTAATCATTATTAAATTTTTCCATATCATTTGTAGGTACGAGAATGTACGGCGTATTTAAATTATAAATCAAAATAAAGTATTAATTTGTGAGAGCACATAAAGAAAACAGTAATATAAGTTTATAAGAGAGTAAATTTAAGCCAGGTTGAACTTCGCTCAGCAGTATTGAGTTTCAAAAAGTTTTAAAGATTCAGATATTTGAAGATTCTAATAACATGTGATAAAATTGTGTACTGCTCAAAGTTATAGTTTCTAGAGTTCTGCTTATCAAGTTAAGGCTTTTTCACTCACTAACAGCCCGTTCATACATGATACGTTTTACTGGATACCTTTTTTGTATCGAAAATACGTATACTGAATACTGTGTCATATGTGAAGTCGCCCATACAACTCCAAAAAAAAATACGTAACCCGTAAAACGTATCCAGTAAAACGTACCATGTGTGAACGGGGGGTTATTTATTAGTAGGTACAGTTGGCAACAGAATTATGTAAACCACCTAGTCTCCCGCACACATACAATACGCGTATGTGTGCGGGAGACATTGCTACTGTATGCAAGTGCTGTCACAAACAAAGTGTAGTGCAAATTCGCTTTAATTTTATATTAAGTAGTGGATAAACTGTCATTCGCGCTGCACCGAACTTGACGTGCATTAATTGTACATAGCATCGTAGTTCTTTGAGTGTACTGTGTAGAAGAATCCATTTAATGAACCTTACTTCATAATTTTATAGACTTACCTATAAGATTTTTCACATATAACAACAACATATTTTTAGTAGTTAAGCGCTGACAATCTTTAAAGAAAGGGTGAAATTACACAGAAATATGAATGAATATAGCAAACATATTAAAAATTTACAGAAGCTATTAATGGAAATGGAAAGTGACAAGTAGAGGAATTTTGGTAACACATATACATTCAACTTGAGAAAAAGTTTTTAGAAAACAATAGTTTAATTTACCTTACAACATTAAATAATCATACATAATCTCAAAACATGTGGAATAATAGAAATGCAGGGAGGTCACCCAAGAGCAATATAAAGAAGCATACAAACAATTGTGCCAATAGACCTGCATTTGAATAAAAGAATACATATACTAAAAAAATATACTTAATTTTGAATACTTAACCATGAACCATGCATTCATACATTATTTAAAAGTTTCATGATAAGCATCATAATAATTTACAAATCCATTGTGTTTAAGGCCAATCCTTTTAATGTTTATAAAATCTTATTTAGATATACATACAACTTTGCCAAATGTGCCAAAATATACTTAGAGATGAGAAAATAAAAAATATCTATAACTAAGTTATTGCTATCATTAATAGGCACTGAACATAGAGGTTTCATGTAATCATGTAAATATTTATTCTATAACAATAAAAGGCAATTTTTTTATTTAGTTACTTCTTGATGAAGAACAACAAGAAGATTGTTGAGGCACTTCGTCATCCACAACCAGGACTCTAGAAGTTCTGTTCACATCAGTTTGGTTGTTTTGTTTGGAGCGTTCAGCCATTTCCTTAGTCAAGTCCAGAAATAATTCTTCAACTCCCTGATTTAACTTAGCAGATGTGTAGTAATGCTTGGCTCCAACCATGTTAGCATAACTGAAACAACAATTGCTTAAGTTATTTTAACATTTATATAAGAATATACAAGGTCGTAGCTTATAAAAAAATAATCCTCTGGGAGGTCATTTGCAACATTTCTTTGTATGGACACTCATAGGTGGTATTGAACCATTTTTTTGTGTTTTTTGAAATACTTTGTAGGTGGTTAATTTAAAATCCAAGAGACTAAAAGTTCAAAATATATTTCTTGATTTTATTTATTAATGAAAGTCTAGTTACTTGTACATACCAAGTTGGTAAAATGTACAAAGAGGAGATATTTGAGATTTTAATCTACTTTAGTAACCAGTACGACAAAACACCAATTTCATATGCAGGGACCTAATATGCTTGACTGTAATTAATCAGTTGTGCAAGAAACTATAAAAATATGTGTTTAAAACATTAAATAAATTGAATACTGTTTATTTTTCCATAATACTGTATGAAATTATTTTCAGACTCAAATATACTTTATTTCTAGAAAACAAAGTTGGCAATCTTAAGTGTGAGTGTCCATACAAGCAAATTTTGCAAACGACCTGTATAATAAATAACCCCTCAAAGGATTATGCTCTATTAAACTAACACCATGTATATAAAAAACACAAGTTTTCTTTGCTACCTGTGTAACTTGAATAATAATAATAATAGTGTGTAGCTATAACCAGCCTAGAGCTGAGAAGACAAAACGTCCCAAAAAATAATAGTGTGTTAAGTTTTTCACAATTCATAATCTAAATATACTAAGTAAGTGTAAGTGACATTAATTAAAATCAGTTTACAAATAAAAAATAAGATTATTTAATTATTACTTTGACGACCGGCTGGTGCAGGGGTAACATACATTGCCTTCTATGCTAGAGGTCCTGGGTTCGCATCCCAGCGGCGACGGATATTTGTGTGATGAACACAGATATTAGTTGTCAAGTCGTGGATGTTTATATGTTTAAGTTAATTTTCTGATAAAAAATATGTATTTATTTAATATGTATGTTTATATATTTCCTAAATATATCCATAACACAAGTTCTTTAAGAACTTTATTTGGTCTAGATAATGTTGTGTGAGCACGGAGGAAATATATAGAGGAGCTGCCCTATCCAGTTTTTTCTAGGGACTCAAGTGAAGCCTACGCGCGGCGTGCGGGAGGGGTAAGCGGTGGGTTATGGCCAATCATAGCCAAACAAGCGATGGCATTAGTCACCTAGCAGCGAGTAGTAAAAACCGGTTGAAACATAAGGTTAAAATATTCACATGATCATCAAAAAAGTTCAGCTATACTTTACTAGGTGGCTCTAGTTTTTTAACGAAATTTCATATGTTCCAAATTGTCAGAAAAAACCGCGAAATAAAAGTATTTCTACTTGACGCTAGACAGCGCAACCTTTTTTCGCGGCATATATATCACCTAGGCAACAAATAACAATCTGGAATTTTGGACACAAATAATTGGAAAACAAACAATTTGTAAAACATAATTATGAATGAAATTATCTTCGTGGTAAGTTAATTTTATTTGGATTGTCAATGTAATTCCTTTATAAAAGTATAGAAAACTAAATTTTACATCGAGAAACAACGGAGGATTTAATTTTTTTTTAATATCTACGCGTGTACATACTTCACAGAAGTCAGCGACGAACTGACGCCAGTGCCTCTAGCGAGGAATAGCTTGAACTAAAAGCTGTGACGTCAGGACAACCCAAATTGAAGCTGTGCAACTTTGCTTACAGCAGCTCTACTATGTATCTGCTTTGTGTGTGTGAGTGTCAGAAATATTTATTTTATTTATTTGTTAGAGCAGGAACATAGCATACCTTTCTGCTTCTTCTAAGGGAACTGTTCTTTCATGCTCCAAATCAATCTTATTACCAGCAATTATTAACACAATTTCAGAGCCTAACATCTTTTTTAACTCTTTAACCCAGTTTTTCACCTGAAAAACGTAAATTTTGATATTTATATTATTTGACTAATATGTAATAATAGATTTTTTATACACAATAGAATTCATACCTTTCCAAATGAATCTTCATCTGTTATATCATACACAAGAATTGCTCCATTAGAATTTCGATAGTAAATAGGACCCAAGGCATGAAATTTTTCTTGTCCGGCAGTATCCCAAATTGATAAGTTGATGCGATCTCCATTGAGATTTATCTTTTTATTCAAAAATGTGGCCTATAATTTCAATAAAACAAAAGAAATGTCTTATTATGCTAATTAATAACCAAAAACTAAGGAATTATATTTATATTTACCTGTAGTG
Organism: Stenoptilia bipunctidactyla; assembly: GCA_944452665.1. Lineage (NCBI taxonomy): Eukaryota > Metazoa > Arthropoda > Insecta > Lepidoptera > Pterophoridae > Stenoptilia > Stenoptilia bipunctidactyla. Next base: position 43,039,634 of record OX101721.1, on the reverse strand, counting down.
TAGTGAGATGTTTGTCATTGAATTTATCTTCAATATATCTAAGCAACAAGGAGGTTTTCCCAACGCATCCTTCTCCTAATAATACTACTTTGAAGTTGTGAGTTCCACCAGCAGCTGCAGTCATTATTGTAATATTCGAAGGAACAATCTAGTAAAATTTTATGTACAGTCGCAATTATTCTATTGATGAACAATTGCAAGACCTTCAAATAACCGGTGTTATATTCACATTTCTCGTAGTAAGTTGTTTCACTTACGTCGTAACGTAGACAAAGTAAATCAAATTACTGGAATTACTCACGTTCTAAAGATTTTTACAAATAAAATAATGAAACACTGAAACACGGACAAATTTCACGCGATGACAGATGTTTCCTTGATTAGGATCCTTCACTCACTATGGCCATACAGCTTAACAAATGGTTTATTGGTTGACAATGTGAGGTTTTCCTGTATTTGAGTTTTAGTTTTATCCTAAACAACAGATGGCGTTCGCATAGAATAGACATTTTATGGAAATCTATAAACTAAGGGTACTTTATTTACGTTAAGTGATATATTTAGACAAAAAAGGTTTTATTAGACTAAACTAGCAAAGTAAACTAGTCTAAACTGATTACCATAGTGGTGCAAAGCCATCTAGCGTGATTTAAAGAAAGCTATACACGGTGTGATCGCTTGGTGTTCAAAGGTGGTTATTCCGTTACTATTTAGAGAAGTTAATATAAATATAATATATTAGAGAAGTGGGAGTTTGCGTTCTTGACAGCTGTCAAAATCATAGCTTTTTTAACTTTCGAATCGGAAGTAAACTTTAATCAGTGGACATAAGGAGCTATAAGGAACGCATTCCCGCAACGGCCGCACTCTAGGCACTGAAAATCTTACATGCGCACTGACTGAACATACCAACAATGCACTAGATTTAGTGCCGAAAGTACTAAAATGGCAACGATGCACAGCGTTGTTCTCACCCGTGTCTACTATTCCCACTTGGTTATGCGTGCTCTATGTTTATACTTTATTATTATTACTCTAAGCATGAATACTTGAATTTAAGATGAGTTCTTTATCTTTAAAGTAACTTTAATGAAAATAATTAAGTACCAAACATGTTAAGTGCTTAAAAACGCTCATAGCAGAAGTAAAATTAGTTTTTTTTTTTGCATTTTTTTAATGTCACGACAAAGTAAGATGTGTAGAGCATTCTAGAAACTCTAGCTCTCTAGAACGGGAAAATGAAAGTATAAAACATTTTGTTAGTCAATATATTTTTTTCCTACCTTAAAGATATTATTTAATAAAAAGGCCATTCGTTCACTTAAACCGCATCCCTATTTTTTTCCCTAAAGTGGGCACCCTTACTACTTTTACTGCACTGAATATTCGCCAGAGTACAGGTATATTAACAAATCATACGATCAGACTGGTTTATCTTCTGATTACATAGCAATTCGTCCAATAATCGAATAGAAAACCGTAATCTACCTACATGATTTACAAAGATTTTGATAGCAAAGAGTTCCTCTGTATTTATTTAATCTTCACCGCTTATATTTTCAATTAAATTTCGTACCAAAGCCGAAGTTTATGACTGTATTTGCGGTTTTAATAAACATTGCTCTTGAGACTAAGCTACATTTTATCCTAGGTCGAAACAGTTTTAAGGGCCCGTTCACACCAGATCCGTTAGTGACGATTCGTCCCAAAACACGATACGTCATGACGGATACACGTTCACATTGCGTATGGAATCGTGTTATTTCACGATTCGTCAAAATATCTGAATTGATGTTCACATTCGTTTCGTGTGCGGGAGCAGGCGGGTTGGGCACGGGCGCACGGTCGAGGGCACGAGCGGATTCGTCACAAAAAATTCACGTTTCATGTTTTTTGACGAACGAGAGTTTTAAAAGACTATACGTGATTTAAGACGTGTCCGTCATTTTACACGATTCGTGATGCATGTGAACACGGGAATTTAAAAAGCATTGCCACCAATAAAAGAATCGTGAAAAAAGACGATTTCTCAAAAAACACGAATCGTCCTGGTGTGAATGGGCTCTTACTGTTAAGCTTCAGAAATACACGTTTTACCTAGGCAGAACTAGTTTTAACTGATGTTTTATTTTGAGAATTAGTAAGTTCTAGTTTTGACAAAGGAATTTAATGAAAACACGTTTTTTCTTAAAACGGGTTTATACTGCATAAAAGACATTCATGACACTTCGCTCCTTAAAGTTGACTTTGACATAAGCCTTGAGTACCTACCAAGCAAAATCAATACGTTCATATAATCCCCGCTGTTTTCAAAATGTATCTATATCTGAAAACTCTTGGAATCGGACTACAATTTCCTTTATAATCGATGTTTGAAGAAGTTATTTAGATTTGCATAAAAAACAAGCATAATGAAAATGCTCTTCTTCGTGGTGGTAATGGTAGTAGTGTCCTTGTGAAGGACATGCCTAGGGCGGTACATCACGTGGATACAGTCATTCAGTCCTTCCTATTTTACCCGCTATAGTAACTACGCGAAGGCGTGGTTGTGTTCCAGTAAAAGGGAGGAACAGCCAGTGAAATCACAGGAAAAAAGATTTAACAGCTGAAGCAAGTGACATAGGTCGGCAAGGCATCATTAATCTTAATAACCATACTACCTACCATGAACCATAATTATTCAACAACCTTATAAATAAAAAATTGCAGACGCTGGAGCATCGTCGTAAGGTTGCTTGTTTGACAGTATTTTATCGGCTACATTTTGGTGAGTGTGCGAGTGCTCTTTTTGACCGAATTGAACCCACTTATTTTTACCACCGGACTACCAGACGCAGACAGAACTTCCATCCCTATAGTGGATTTACCAAGAAGTCGCACAAAACGCTTCGATAGTTCATTTTTGGTACGGATTTCCAAGGTGTGGAACAATCTGCCTGCGTCTGTTTTTCCTGACCACTACAGTAGTGGAACTTTTAAGTGCCGAGTGATACGTTTCTCGTGGATGGACGTGTAACACAATAGTCTTCATGCGCACTTTCAATCAGTTGGCATGGAAGACAAACGTCCTATCCTTAAAATATAAAAAAAAACTTGCCATCTTTAATTAATTGTGTCCATGCATGGGCCTATATACTAATTACTATCAGACAGATGGATCCAGTGCCTGCTTTCCGGCTTTCATAAAGCATACAAAAACCCCTTCTAAAAATACCACGTGACATTAGACTGTGAAAATAACCGAAATAAATAGCAGCTTCGTTTTAAATGTTTTTTACGACATATGCTGCAGAACTAAGTCTTTTTCAAATCAATCATTCAGCCAGGAGATGCCCTCCGCTGGACGAAGGCCTCCCCTAATGTTCTTCATTCCGATTGGTCCTGCGCTGCCCGCATCCAGCGTTTACCGGCGACTTTGACCAGATCGTCAATCCACCTTACGGGGGTCTTAAGGGATCACCCATGCTGCGTCTCCAGGTAAGTGGTTGCCACTCGAGAACCTTCGTTCTGCGAACTATGTGCCCCACCCATTGTCACTTCAGCTTTGCTACTACAACAGGGCCAGGTGTAACGTGGACGTTTGACATAATTTTCGTCTTATCCATGTTCATCTTAAGACCCAATCCCTGCGAAGCTCCGGTCCGAGGTCATTGAGCATTTGCAGCAATGACTACGATGTCGTGTCATCCAGCACATCAAACATGTGTAGGTACTGTAAATCCTACAATATTTCGTCGTGGCGCCGTGATTACTGTGTTTAACATACGATAACACAGATTAAGCAACCATTGGTGACCGCCAACCAAAAGGTGACCGCCGACCATTCATTTCTAATGGCGAGTTCCGTGCTTCGGAGGCATGCTAAGCAGTCAGTCCCGGGTGCTATATACTTGTATACAGTAATCGTTAGGGTTTGTCAGAAGCCATTTTCAGCGCCCTAAAAATTCTGACATCTATCAACCAGCACTGGGCCAACTTGTTAGATTATGGCCTTTACCTCCTGGTCGCCTAAGGGAGAGACTCATAGCCCTGCAGTGGGCTCATTACAAAGAGTTGTGATGATGATGAAATGAAATGTCCGATATACCTAGACGCAAAACTCCAATGGGGACCGCATACTAATAGACTGGTAAAAAAGCTGGGCGTCTGACCAGATTATTTAACCTAAGCTGGCCACCGCCGTATTGGAAGATATCTCCAAGCTTCTGGAGTAGGATGGACTTGGCATCAACATCATTAGCAAGTAAATCACTAAGGCTGCAAACTGGACGGCAGCGAGAGCGACAGCGGCGCGCGCAGCGCTTTCCGCGACATGATAGAAAGAATTGAGTTTGTATGAAAACTTAGTATAGCCTTACCGCCCCTAGATAAGCGTGGCGTAAAGGCGACTGATACGACTGACCCTCGCTTGTTATAGTTGAATTGTTTTCAAATGATTCCTATGACACTGACAGTAATTTCCACAACATAATCTTGTAGTGCCGTCACCGTTACATTAGAATCGTATGACGTATTGGAGGCTTCTAAAAATGGCATTTATTTATTTTACGTAGCTATATTCCAATAAAATGATATTCCGTTGGAATTACAACAATTCATAACATTTGCAAGAAATTATCTCAATCACACTTTACGTTTACGTTCTGCAAAGGTTACTTCGTAGGATAAGATTTAAAAATACCTCACGAAGTAAGAAGTAACTTATACTTTAAGTAACCAACGGAATATCATTTTATCGGAATACTAGCTGCTGCCCGCGACGTCGTCTGCGTGAACGCTATGCAGCACCAAACTCACCTACGATTATAACACTGCTAGCGTGATAATATGTAGCCTATATGTTGACCCGACTTCTTAACTATCTTCATGCCAAATTTGAAGTAAATCCATGCAGTACTTTTTGAGTTTATCCCGGAAAGACAAACAGACAAACAGACAAACAGACAAAAATTCTAAAAACTATATTTCTTGTTTCTGTTTCGATTGTAGATCATACCCCAAGTATTCTTTTAAAAAAATATTCAATGTACAGTTTTGACTTTCCTACCATTTTATTATATGTACTAGCTTTATCCCGCAACTTTGTATGCGCTTAACTACTCTTTTCGTGGAAATTTCAGAAATTGTACAACCAGACACCCACTGAAAGAACCTTTTTACCAAGTATCACACCCATGCACTCAAGGTATAAGTTTTTTTCATACAAACTAAAAATCATATATTTCCCGTGCCCGTGGGAATTTTGGGAATTTTTTTCGTAGCACAACCAGTCACTCTTTGAAGAACCTTCATGCCAAGTATCACATCCGTACACTCAAGGAATAAGATTTTTCATACAAACTAAAAAGTCCAACCCCTTCCCGTGGCAATTTCGGGAATTCCTTCCATAATACTAACACATACTTGTTGAGGAACCTTTATATCAAGTATCACATCCGTGCACTCAAGGGATGGGATTTTTTCATACAAACCAAAACATCATATATTTCTCGTTCCCGTGTGAATTTCGGGAATTCCTTTAATAACACAACCAGACACACATTGCCACCAAGTTTCACATCGGTGCACTCAAGGAATAAGATTTTTCATACAAAGTCCTATATTTCCCGTTCCCGTGGGAATTTCGGGAATTCCTTCCTTAGTGCACCCCTACATCCCCTAAAGAATGTATGTTCCAAATTTCAGCTCTCTACGCCCAGTAGTTACGGCTGTACGTTGTCTGTCAGTCACTCAGTCACTCAGTCACTCAGTACCTCAGTCACTCAGTCAGTAACGGAACAGTTTTATATATATTGATAGATAGCTAGGTACGTAAAATAAATAAATGCCATTTTTAGAAGCCTCCAATACGATTCTAATGTAACGGTGACGGCACTACAAGGTTATGTTGTGGAAATTACTGTCAGTGTCATAGGGATCAAGGTTCGCCGCGCCGACTAATAGTTATAATACGTCAGGGTCCGGCTGGTTAGCGACCTCCCTTCATATCAAATCTGCCGCCAAAAATTACCGCTCCAGCGGTGATGTGTTCAGGCTATATTTTATGAAGAGTCAGTTCTTGCCTAGGCCCGTGTACCTCATCTTCACTTAACATCAGGGGAGATTGAGGGCAAACGCGGGCTTAAAAAAAAGGTCTCCGCCTCTGTTCACGACTATTCCCATCTCCATCCACATTATCTGTATTATCTCTCACCTCTATCGCTACATCTATCTATTTCTATCTTTACCTCTATATCTATGTCTACGTTTCTGTCTAATGCTTGATTGCTTATTGTATAAATATAATAGTAGACTCCAGAAGATCACCAACTCGTTCATGGGTCAATGTGTACGCTTTTATAATATAATTCCAAAATATTTAAGATTAACCCTTCGATAGATTTAAGGATAAGTGTTATATAAAGTTTTACTATAAGTTATCCGGATGCAAGAAGATTGTTAATTGTTATTGTGTATTTTTAAAAGATGATTGCTGTTGAGTTTCTTGCCACTTCTTCTCAACAGATCGACTTTCCGAAGTGGTGGTAGATTCAGTTCAATTAGTAAATTGTGTGACTTATTTCAAATGTATTTAAATACTTACGAAATAAAGATTTTTTTGACTTTGACTTAGACTTTGAGGTCGAAGCCTGATTTATTACCTGATGCCAGTGTTGCTGAAGGTGGCTCTGAAGCCTGTCACGCGCATTGATCTATACGACTCACTTTTCTAACGTGTATCTGCAGGGCCAGGTAATTCTAAGCCGATCTTACAACGACCAGGATAAGGATAACACACAATACAAGCTGGTCATTAGGGTTTAATTTAAATATTCCTATGCGTCTATAATTTACGCATTTACAAAATAACTCATATTCAGCTAGGCCCTTTGTTTGGCGTTATACGTTGGGAAGTCATATGTCTACAACTGGAGATGTTTTACTATATTTTTATGGTTATAGAAAGACCAACAGCATACGTTACTGATATGAACAATAATCATAGTGTTAGTAGGTCACTTATATGTCCTCTCCAATATTAGATAAACAAATTAGAAGTAATCCAATTTTGTCGACGCGTTCGAACAGCTAGATTTACGTGGTACCTACTTACCTAGTTGCGGTAATCGATGAAGAAAGTTATAAACTCTCTTAGGCTGCCAACTGGATGGCAGCGACAGCGACAGCGCCGCGGGCAGCGCTTTCCGCGACACGATAGAAAGAATTGAGTTTGTATGAAACCGCGACAAATCGTTCGAGCGCCCGCTGGCGTCGAGAACGGCCCAGATTCTCCGCGTCGATGCCTGCGCCGCTGTCACTCTCGCTGTCGCTGCCGTACAGTTTGCAGCCTTACACATAAATGTTTGCGATTGCGACACATAACAGTGCGTAGACAATATGTAGGTCACTTTAATCCTTATTTTAGTCCTATGTATGCAAGTATTACATACACCTTTCCGATATTAACTTTTTTCTGTACATACATTCTAAATGGTATCGAAAATGACTGTTCGTTTAAAAGTGAGTACTTACCTACCTAAATACTTTTTATGAAATACATTTCATGTTGTGAATAAGCTCTTCTACCACTTTATGTCAGGAATTCACTTAATTATACGTTTAATTCTGCTAATATTATAATCGTGAAATTTTGCGGATGAATATTTGTTATTTTTTCGCCATGAACTTGGCTTACGAGTGGGCCGGGCCTGGAGCGGAATTCTTTGTAGGTACTGTGAGAGTCTTGGGAATAAAGGTCCTACGGAATTAAAGTGGGTTAAGCTGTAGGGAACTGATGCGATGTCGATCAGAGACATCTCATTGCTTATTATTATTTCAATAGATAACTGGTTTCGATTTGTTTTCTTGTACTTGTACTTGTACGCACTGTCACCCAGATATACTATATGGTATACTAATAAGTGCTTAGGATCCAAAATTTAATGAGAATGCAGTTGATGCTCTCGTCACCGCCTCTCTTCGACTCTAGTTGAATGAAATTCGACTCTGTATTTTCTAAAATTAAGTTTCAAACAATACTCTGCAGAATATTTTTCACAGATAAAATTAGTGAGTGACTTAACTTGAAATGAAAGAAACTTATAATTAGAGAACGCAAAATAGAAAAACATGAAACATATATGACGAATTATAAGGAAAGTAAATGCCGACACAACAATAATAACTTATTTTATTTTATTACTAGCGACCCGCCCCGGCTTTGCACGGACGGGTGCAATGCTGATACACGCTCTTGCCGCACCGCACCGGGCGGCCGGCCCGGTACCGCCGCAAACGCTACGTCCCGCAATTTTTAAATCTGTAATATCTTCGAAAATATTCACTTAAATCATACGGTGTAAAGGGCCATATAGATCTATATTAAATGAACAATGTATTCAAGGTATTTAATTGGTTAAGGATTAATGCTGTATTGGTTAAAATCGCTTCGAAAATTAGCCATTATTTGTCGTAAAAAGTAAATGACAAAAAAAGTTATTGTGGGTTATCCATAAGAGATAGACATATACCTTCACAGACTTTTCTGTAGAACTTTTCAATGTGTACAATACTTAGTACATTATTTTGATAAAACTCGTAGGGTTCAGCCTGCGTTTGCAATGTAAGCGGAAAAAATGTAATTATTTACGACATCACATTAGAAACCTCAAAAATAACAGTACTTCTCCACTATTTAATGCATGTTATTATACATATAAACCTTCCTCTTGAATCATTTTATCTATTAAAAAAAACCGCATCAAAATCCGTTGCGTAGTTTCAAAGATTTAAGCATACAAAGGGACATAGGGACAGAGAAAGCGACTTTGTTTTATACTATGTAGTGATTTATTGAAACAACAACTGCATCTAGAGACGCGGGAGCGTATCAAGCCAAGTTCAAGTAACATTGTATTTTACAATATGAATTTATCGTAGGTAGGTAGCATAATTTCTGGAGTCACAAGCTTCAAATTTTACGTACTTATTGTTATTGTTGCAATCTTTTGATAAATTAATGCGAGCTACCCGAATAAGCGGCTCTAAAAACTACAACACACCATGTACCGAATGCTAAAGGTACCGATACACGGTGACACCGACACCGACACTAGTGTCGACAAAAGTGTCAGACGCGTCCACACGGTGAGCAATTTTTTGTGTCGACACTAGTTCTGAGATCGAGTGTCGCGGTCGAAGTGTATTGGCCGTGTACACGGAGCGATGCGCAATTCAGTGTCAGACATTCCATCGCCATGAATCGATATTTACGGAGTTAGTTAAAATTAAGAAATGAATATCTACTATTAATTTTACATAACCGGGAATCGAACCTGGTCAAAATATCGTTTGCATTTATGAAAAGGCACATTTTATTTAAAATATGACATCAGTTGCAAAAAATGTATTCAATGTGTGAAATGGCACGCCCGCTGAATAAATGCGTTCTTATTAACCGACTTTTAAAAAGGAGGTTATCAATTGGACCCTTAGGTATCTGTCCCTATGTATGCTTAGATCTTTAAAATTAGGCAACGGATTTTGATGCGGTTTTTTTAATGGATAGACTGATTCTTAAGGAAGGTTATTATGTATAATACATGCATAATATAGTAGAGAAACAGTGATATTAGATGGTTCTAATGTGATGTCGTAAATAAGCACGTTCTTTTGCGTTTATATTGCAAACGCTGGCTGAACCCTACGAGATAGACCAAAATGATGTACGACAGTATTGTCCACCTTAAAAAGTTCAACAAAAAAGCTCGCGATGGTATATGTCTATCTCTTAGGGATAACCCACCATAACCATTTTTATCCTTTACTAAAAAATGGTTATTTACGAAGTGATTTTAAACAATGCAGCATTCATTCTTATCCAATTAAGTACCTTTAACAGCATGTAATTTAAGTGAATATTTCCGAAGATATTACAAATTTAAAATGTACGCGCGTGCCGCCGCCATGTTGTTCTAGCTAAAAGTTTTGCGCACGACCGAAAACCGCGACACTGGTCTCAGACACTGCGCACGTCGCGTCTACACAGCAGCTAGAGCGACACCACGCTAGAGCGCCCCTAGAGCTGCAACTGAGTGTCGCGGTACATGACACACACGGACACTCGGTGTATACACTGAGTGTCAAGTGTCAGGTGTCGTAGTGTATCCGTAGCTTAACAAAACAGGGTATAGATTCATTTATGAGCACTTAATTTATAAGGGCTATAAAAAGCGTCTATATTCTATTCTCCATTGTTATTTTCAACGCTATATTGATTGAACACCTTTCTGGAAATCCCAACAATCAAAGTCCAATATCATTTAAAATAGACTTTGACCCAGGACCTACGAGATCTAAGTTTGTATACAGTTATTTGAATATAGATATTGTTTTCAACCGACTTCCAAAAACGGAGGAGGTTATCAATTCGCCTGTATGTTTTTTTTTGTTATTTTTTTTTCAACCGACTTCAAAAAACGGCTGTGGTTCTGAATTCGTCTGTATGTTTTTTTTTGTGTTTTTGATACACGATATTTCGGAGAGTTATGCATAGATTTTAAAAATTCTTGTTTCATATGATAGAGGATATTTCATAGTTGGTCCCATATAAATTTCATCGAAATTGGTCGAGTACTTTATTAAAAATATCAATTTTTTTAAAGAATATGTATGCTTTCGGAGAATGTTTACGTTGCCGTTGATGACAGCCAAAGTTTTGACGTGAAGTCGGTTTTTTTAATGCTGTGAGTTCGTTAATTAGTTAGTGAAAAAATTAATAAACGTATGTTCATTACCTTACTTACGACAATATTAGTTCAGTATAAACCTTTGAATACACCACAAAGACAAAAAGGCTACCTATTTTATGTTTAAAGGTAAACTTAGACGAGTCACTTTATTTCCTAAAAAAGGGCGCGCCGCGCGCTTCTTTTTTATCGTCAAATAATGAATATCGTAAAGAATGTTTATGAATTTTTGGTCACAATCTTTGGCTCTAAGTCTTAGGGCGTATACACGTAAAAGCAGGCTACCGGTAGCAATCTGCTTGCACTGATCAGTACCTCCATCCATACAAAACAAGCGGGCTTATACATTATTAACAAAAATTCGTGTTCTTACTTTGGAAATTAAGCAAAGGGCAGCCTACCAGCGCTTTTCGGCACTGGTTTGGCATAAAGTATAGAAACTGGCACGCGCCGCCAGATAAGAGCCGGTGGCCGGCTTTCTACGTGTATACGCACTGAAGCTGCAAGTTAGGTTGCATGTTGTGTAGGCTGGCCACGGGACATTCGCCATAGGGGACATTCGTGCGGCGCGAGCGGTGGCGCGTCTTGCGAAAGAAACAAACGCATACAAAATGTTCTAACCATGCCAAGCGCAACGACAAGTGACGGCGCGACTGCTGAAATGTTTCGAAAAAGCGCGCGGGCAGCGGCGGCGCAGGCGGCAGCGAGTGAATCGTTTCACAGATATCTTGAATCTGTACGGCGGCGCAGGCCACGGAGTCGAGCGCCAGACGCGGCGAATAGTACGGTCAAGAAAATGAGCTCAGTTGTTTTTGTCGCGAATAATAAATACCAAGACTTTTATTACCGATATATTAACTATTGGGAAGTCTGGCCACACAGCACAAATTTAAACATATAGTGAAAAGATTGTGGAAGAAATTAAAATTAAGATTCCAGATTCTGAAGGCAAGCAGCTTTTTTCAGAGGTACAAATAATTATAGACGTATATCCAGTTGCTGTTCAACTACTGTCTATTTCAAAGTTATGATTTGTACCAAATCTTTTAAATTTCGACCAAAACACGACCATTAAAAAATTTATTCCTTCTATGCTATTGGTGTTTGAAGGTTTATAAATAAGACGAATAAATATTCATGAAGCCTTTTATTTCTGCTTTATAAATATTGCTTTGCCATACCGTGAAATCCAATAGCTTATAAGAAATACCGGTACACCCATATACCCTGAGTCCTATACAATTCATGTACTACTGGTCGCGGCGGCAAACGCTAGTCCCCGTGGAATTTTCGCGCCGCCTACCCGCCGCCACCGTTCGATCGGCCGTGTCCCGTGGCCAGGCCATACGTCCCATGATATTTTAAGGCTAAAATTCAAAGGATTGTACATACATACCTACATAGCAATATAAAAATGCGTTTGTAATTGTTGCGAGGTGGAATTTTGTACGTCGACTCTAGGGATCAGTATAGACTTCTTTCAGGACATTAAATTTTATTAAAATTATAAATAAAGCCCATACAATATTAAAACTTATAAGGTATACGACTCATAAATTAGGTTTAGAAGCGAAAGTCATCGCAGTTGATATAAAAAATAAAATCTTTTAACAGTCCAACGCCATTAAAATACAAACTATATCGTATAAATATATTTTATAGGATTTCACAATTAATAATCTAATACATTTTTCAAAAGAGTTACTTTATCTTATCTACCTAGGTACATTATTAACATCGATCACACATCCATTCAATCGATTAATTACCAACACAATTTGGCTTATTTTACTTATAAATTATAGTACCTGCACAGACACAGAGCCCTACTCTCGTTTAAAGCTGGTTCAAAACACACGGCTCTCCCTCTGTCGACAACGCCTGGCGAATATTTTGTACAAAAGTTTTGATATTTCTATTATTGTGAAGTAGGCCCGGTGTGATCCGAGGAGGTGGTCGAGTAGCGAATATCATCTATATACACAAACCTAAAAGAATAAAAATCGCAGTGATTCGAAGTGAACCCGACCAGAGTTGGTAGCTATGGGTAGCCTTTGTTCGGTGGCGAGGAGCGGTCACTGCGGGGCCGGGAGGGGTCGGTGCAAGTGCAGCAGCGCGGGCAGTGGGTTCGTGTGCTCGTCGGGCCACTTGACGACGACGCTGGTGGCGACGGGCGGCGGCGGCGGCGGCGGCGCGGGCAGCGACGCGCGCGGGCGCAGCGCGGCGGGCGCCGCCACCACGCGCGGCGCCGCGTCGTACACGTGCAGCGGCGCGTCGCCCGCCAGCGCGCGCAGCCGCGGGCCCGCCGCGTCGTCGCTCATGGCGCGGATCAGCGCCGGCGCCGCGGTCTGCGACGCCACGCACGTCGCCGACCCACTCACTCGGGCATTTAATTTCTCCATCACAGTTGCCAGCTCGTACATTCTCTCGTCGCATAGCACTGGATTGTCTGTAATTGATAGAAAGTGTAACTGTAAACTCAATCACCCTGTAGCTGCTAAAGTATCCATCGTAGAGATGAATTTAATATGACTAATGAAGTTAATGTAATAAACTAACTTTTGTCACAAGCAAAAGTTATACTTTTTGTATAGATTTTCGTGATTCGAGAAAAACCTGAAGAGAGAAAATAAGAAATACTTTGTATGCAGTATTAAAAACAAAAATTACAGGAAATGTCGCAGAAGCTCAACAGATCGGCGGAAAACATAAAAATAATTGCTACAACACACATGTAAAGACACACCAAAAAATATTTCAAAAACGCATTGCAAATTCGCAGACGTATATCGAAGAAGAAAAAATTCGCTTAGTATTTAACAATATCGCAAATAAAGCAAATCGCTACGCGATACAATAATAATAACCAGAAAACAATGAAGCTGCAGTTGAAAGGTAAGTGCGTTTACTTAAAACACTTAAAACTGACCTTGAAGATATATCTTCAGTATGCTGGGGACACCGTTGATCGTACATCTGGATTTCGTTACCAGGTCGTAGTTTACTGTCTGTATTCTATTGAACGAGAGATCCGCGATGCACAACGAAGGTAGTCCATGAAAGTCTTTATCCAGTATTGATATATTGTTATGATGGGCGATCAACTCCTCGAGGGACGGCAAGAATGTCTGTGAATACGAAAGATTATTATAAGAAAATTCATCAGTAGTAAATAGATTTTTAAAGTTGACAAAGCATTCGCTAACGCGCGCCGGCTTCTTCAAATCTATAGTTAAAACAAACCTTAGACGTTTCTTCCAGCGTTGTGATGTGGTTGTGTGACACATCCAGTAATCTTAAATCTTCAAGTCCTATAAGATCACCTGGCGATATTTGCTGAAGTTGGTTATTGCTTAAATTCAATCTGAGTAAACCGTGCAGGCCCATCAGAGCGCCTCCTAGATTTAACAAGTTGTTGTGATCGAGTCGCAGCTCCAATACACGGGTTTCTACGTCGACGAGATTCTGTAAAAGATGTGTTACGTTTCTTTTAAAGATTATCTTGAATATTTTTTATATTAGATTTTTATAATAGAGTGTATATGAAACAATATTAAATTAATAAAAAACTACATCAAAACATTTCATACTTACTTCCATTTTTCCTGTAATCTGACTTATTTTGTTATGAGAAAGATCAATCACCGACAGTCTTTTCAGACCCTTAATTTCTTGCAAAGAGAATTCGGTCAAATGGTTGTGGGTCAAATTCAGATACCGTAGTGCTTTCAAATTTCTCAGCGAGCCATTTAACGAAGTGAGTTGGTTATAAGCAATGTCTAAGTCTGCGAGAATCTCCGCTTCACTAAAGTCGTCTTCTGCAAGCTGAAAATAGGATTAAGTGTAAGACTGTAATGAACACCAAAAATACTTTGATACCCTAAGCTTTACTTCCAAAAAAATATACATGAAGCTTAAAAACAAATCTAAAATTACAATAATTGTATCTCAAACAGATTGCGACTTCAAATTGTATTCAAATATCAAATGTAGTCAATGATCATCAAATCTTAGCGAGGAAATTATGCGCCATTTCTATCTAAAGAAACTACAATGATTGCTTTAAAATGTTGGCATCTAAATTAACCACAATACTCAAAACCTGGATAGGGATCCCCATGGTCAACCGTCCATGGTGTACTCCAAAGTGTTTTTATAAGGCCGAGCAAAGCGAGGTCCACTCAATCCCAACATGGTCAAAATCGCGGTCTTGATAGTGACGATAATTAATATTAATATTTATTAAGTAATTATATCCCAGTCTCGTATAGCACAAGAGTGATGTTTGTTTGGTTATAAAATTATTTCGAATCAAAGTGAATCGCAGTAAAGCTATAATGTAGAGACAAAAAGCTCAGACATTTTAAAGGTAAAGGCTCAAACTTTAGGAGTTTAATTAATATTTTTGGGTAAATAAATATTTACCTAGCGTAATTTACTTTAATAGGATTACGGAGATGTTAAATATTTGCATAACATTTATATTTAAACTAGCCACCGCGCGCGATTTTACCCGCGTAACTTTTGATCCCGTAGAAATTTCGGGATAAAATATAGCCTATAACCTTCTGTTGGGCTATCAAATGCAAATCCCACTTGTAGTTTCTGAGATTAGCGCGTTCAAACAAACAAACTCTTCAGCTTTATATATTAGTATAGATGTGCTTAATAGTTTGGCGTTCATTAGCTAATTTTCGGGAGTTGTTTGCAGTCCATTTGCTTAAAAAGAAGAAAAAACTCTGGTGATTATTACTAATTAAAGTGCGGTTTTCATTTAGGTGATGTTTTGAAGTAATATTTTTTACTGTTACATTTCAATCTATATAAGTTTTTAAACTGACATGGTCATTTAAATTTTAAATTAACGTAAGCACTCACACTGAAAATAGATATAAATATTTTTTTAGTAATAAGATTTTTTTTTTTTTCAAAACATGTAAAGCAACTACGAAGAAGTTGGGTTTTTACTAAGTTTAATGTCTGATAACAACTATTTTACTAATAACGCCTGCGACATTGTAATAAATAAATAAATATTTCTGACACTCACACAACATTATCTAGCCCAAATTAAGTTTCTTAAAGAACTTGTGTTATGGATACTAGATAACTGATATACTTAAGAAATATTTACACATACATATTTTTTTATTAGAATAAACTTAAATAAACATATAATCAACTCCAAGTTTTTTTGCTTGGTGGTAGGATCCCTTCTGGGTCCGCCTGGCTAGCGACCACCCTTTATATAAAGTCTGCCGCCAAATGTTACCGCTCCGGCGGTAATGTGTTCCGGCAATATTGTATAAAGGGCCAGTTCCTTCCTAAACCCGTGTGCTTTCATCTTCGACCTCATCGTCACTTACCATCAGGTGCGATTGAGATCAAACGCGGGTTTAGTAACTTATAAAAAAAAAAAAAAACATCCATGTTTTGACGACATATATATCTGTGTTCATCACACAAATATCCGCCGCCGCCGGGATTCGAACCCAGGACCTCTGGCATAGAAGGCAATGTATGTTACCGCTACACCAGCCGGTCGTCAAAACAATGTTTGCAGATATATGATTCAAGGCTGAATTAAATCATTTATTATACTTACATTTTTTCCCATTAATATTAAGTAGTGATATGTGGGTCAATTTTACTAGTGAAAAAATCAAATAGGTAGCTATTTTGGTATAATTTATTTTGTGATAGTCAAGTATTAAAAATAGTAGTTATCTTTTCTGGTAGGTATACACAATATAATTGTGTGGAAGATAATAAGGTTTAAATAAGTAAAAATAAATTAAACGCAACACGTATCAAGTGCTTTCTCCATGTTAAATATAAAAACAAGATAAATACAGACGTAAGACGCATTTAAGATAATGTGTTTACGAGAAATATAGTTTCTGTTATTCGTATTGCAAAGTATAGAGAAAGAATGAGTGTGCAATGCACTTACATCACGTTATACCGTGCTCGAATTATGTAGTTTATCAACCTTGTTATCGAGTATTCTTTACAAATTTAGTAAACTTTTACTAAGTCTTTACTTTTTTTTAAGTCGTCGTGGCGCCGTGGTTACTGTGCATATCAAACGATATCGCAGGTTCAGCGCGCTCGGTGCGGCCTGTATTAGGATGGGTGACTACCGACGATTCATTTCTCACGACGACTTCCGTGCTTCGGAGGGTACGTTAAGCAGTCGGTCCCGGGTGCTGTATACTTGTATACAGTAGTCGTTAGGGTTTGTCAGACTCAGAAGCCATTTCGGCACCTTGAAATATCTGACATCCACCACCCAGCACTGGGCCAGCTTGGTGGATTACGGCCTAAACCTCCTCGTCACCCAGAGGAGAGACTCATAGCCCTGCAGTGGGCTCATTACACGGAGTTATGATGGTGATGATGATGATGAAACTTTTACTTATCATAGTAATCAAATTTACTAAATTTTTACCTAAAGACGGGTTTATCGAATGCTTTTTTATTTTGTGATGCTTAACTAAAAAGAAAGTCGAATTTGTCGTTCATATTTTCTTCTAGTTTAGGTATTTCCTGTTTCTGTTTCAGCTGCATTGCATCGCAGAATATTCGCCTTCAAATGAATGGAAGCAAATTTTCCGACAACTAAATCTAAACCTTAAAAATCAAAAACTTCCCATACTTACAGATGCAATTTTGTTGAATGAGAGGCCTATTCTCATGAGTTTTCGGGACTTCTGCAAGGCACCATCCAAGGATTTGATATTGTTATCGTAAAAATATAAGGATTCTAATGAAGGCATTTGCCTTAAGTCCTTAGGCAAACTCTGCAGCTCATTGTGCGCGGCATGGATTAGAGTTAACCTTTTTGCTTTCTGAAACCAATATAACTTAATTAATGTAAGTATATTTTTTCTTTATTGAAAATAATTTAGATTTAATTTTTATTATATCTTTATTAAATGTAGGTATGTCATGTTCAAAATTTTTAAACTGCTTTTCAGTTATATCTCATATATCGTATCAAATGTGTTGTATCTTTATATTGTATCAAAATTTTATATACAAAATGTCCCAACAAGTCATGGAAACGTTCATACATTGAATTGTTTTAAATCTAAAACTGAAATCTATTACAGGAATAAAAAATCAGTTATGGAATAAACTCATCAACTCAAAGTTAGCTTAAAATTTATTTTATTTACAGTTTATGTTTTGTTACCTTATAACAATACGGCTATACAGGGTGTCCAAAGAAGTACTTTGGAGAAAAATATCCTAGATAGGGCTCGTCTTCCCCATTCGACTACAAAAAACCGTTTTAATTTGGACTTATATTTCTTCCGTAAAAAAATTCGAAACATTTAAATGAAAGCGTGCGCGCGCTACATTTCACCTATCCAGGTAACGCGCGCGCCTTACGCTTAGCTGGGAAGTACTTACATAATAGATAACAATAAACAATAGATAAAATAAACAAAAGTTAAAAATTAGAATCAAACTTTCAATAGTAATTAATTAAATCAACTCAATAGTTCAATGTTCCTTTAATGTTAATCTAAAGTTATGTACAAAATAATCTTAAATAAGTTCGATTGTTACGTGCGCACTAAATCATAACAATGTAAATATCAGCCAGCTGATCTTAAGGCTCGCGAGTTATCTAGTTAAGTGAAAGGCCGCGCGCGCGCGCTTTCTTAGAAATGTTTAGAAATCCAAATAAAAAACGGTTTTTTGTAGTCGAATGGGAGAGACTATCCCTATCTGTTATTTATTATTAATTTTATTATTATTATTATCTAGGATATTTTTCTCCAAAATCCTTTTTTGGGCACCCTGTATATCTCTTGTTAGCATTTCCTTAATACAGCTCATTATTTATCTAGGTATTCACATTCAAACAAAGTAAATAATGACACAGACCAAACGACCTGCTATTCCTGATTACTTCTGGTCGGATATAAGCTGAGCAAATAAAAGTAATCAGTTCCATTAGTGTAATCTATCTATCTAATGAAAATGCCATAAATATTTGTTTCTGTCTGGGTATTTATGCCGGTTCTGTTAGCTTATTGGTACGACCAAAGGTCCTAACTACGTCAGTAGACGTTATTGTCAAGTGCGATAAGACTCACAATCGGTAGTTCCCCGTCTATTGATTTCAGGTGATTGGCGTTGATGAATATCCACTCCAGGTCGTCCAGATCCCGCAGAGCTCCGTTGAGACTGGTGAGCTTGTTAATCCCTAAGTGCACGTGCTTTAACCCAATCGGCATCGTGGTTTTCTCTATCTTGGATATTTGGTTGTCTGCTACCACCAGGTGCTCAACTTCTTGTATGTCCTGTAATGATAAGAATATTCTAGTGACTGAAATGGTGGGATGATGTAGAAGTAGAACTTATTAAGATTAATGCTACCATTTCCATGGGTGGGCACATTCAAAAGAGCATCTTGTACGAGATCCCAGGCCATATTTGAAGAATACATTGCCAGTGCCATCCTTCATCGTAACTAACCAGTGTCTTTAATCATACCAGTAAAAGAATATGTAACTTCAGTTATTTGACGACCGGCTGGTGTAGCGGTAACATACATTGCCTGCTATGCCAGAGGTCCTGGGTTCGAATCCCGGCGGCGGCGGATATTTGTGTGATGAACACAGATATTAGTCGTCAAGTCATGGATGTTTATATGTTTATTCAAGCTTATTTTAATAAAAAATATGTATTTATTCAATTTGTATGTTTATATATTTCTTAAGTATATCAGTTATCTAGTATCCATAATACAAGTTCTTTAAGAAACTTAATTTGGGCTAGATAATGTTGTATGAGTGTCAGAAATATGTATTTATTATTATTATTATCTAAAAGTATGTAAGTATAAACTAAACATAGTTAATTAATTTCATTATTCTATTTCCGCGCCCTGAAAATTCTGACATCCACCATTCAGCACTGGGCCAGCCTCGTCACCCAGGGGAGAGACTCATAGCCCTGCAGTGGGCTCATTACAAAGAGTTGTGATGTGTGTGTAATCCACAGCAAATTGCCTTTTTATGACAAAAACAATGTTGACAGCCTTCGTGGTGGCGTGATAGGTCCTGGGTTCGCGTCCCAGTCTGACCAGTCTATTAAACGAACTTTTCTAATCTGGCTGGAGTCTGTTTGTATACGAGAATACCCCTAGTTCCTCTGTGTGGTCCCCAGAGTACTAGGAGTTACACTATAATGACACTGATGCCACGCACCTTGCGTCACGTCACCAGCGGTGCGCGAGGTTGTGGGCTGACTTACAAAATACAGAGTAATAAATAGCAGAGGGAGCAAAAATTTGATTGTTTTTTTTTTGTAAAAAGTCGTAGAACAAATGTTGTTGGAATTGATGTGGAGAGACTGCAAGAAGTGATGCGTTAAAATTAACTCCGTATACTTACTTTAAAGTCTTCTTCTGATAGTTTAGTAATCTTGTTTCGCCGCAAGTCCAAGGTCTTGACGTGCGGCAGGTTCCTCATGACATGGCGCGGCATCTCCGGCAGCGCGTTGTCTGCTAGACTGAAGTAGTCCACCAGGTCCAGCTTGGTGAACACGCTCTCCTTCAGCTCACTGAAATTTAAGGTTTCCCGGTTTTTTATTTGTTCCTATAAGTAGCTTAAGGTTAATTAAAAAAAGACTTCAGGTCAAAACTTTGGCTGAAGTATAAGGTGGTCAATGTAAATAACCTCAGTAATCAAACACGTGTTTTCAAAAAAAAAATATTTTCATCAAGAACTACTCAGTTGATTTCGATGAATTTTGTTTGGGACAACCTCCGAAGTATTCTCTATCATATGAAACGAGAATCTTCAAAATTTGTCCAAGAAATCGTGTAAGAAAGACACAAAAAAAAACATCAACAAACGAACCTCCTCTTTTAGAAGTCAGTTGAAAACTAACAATGGCCGTGAATCTACCTATCAGCACTAGCCCAGCCTGGTGATTAACGGCCTATACCTCCTCGTCATCCACTCATAGCCCTCCAGTGGGCTTCTTACAAAGAATTGTAATGATGTATGACCGTGAGTAACTTAGAAATAGTCTGCTGCACTTTTACTCAAGAGACTACGAGACCCGCAATATATTCACTTGGGAAACAAAGTAAAATTCATGTTTCTTCAATCGTGTAAACCTTTAATCTCATGAAAGAGTCGGTACGTTGGCGATTTTTTTATGTTTACTGAACTGAGTAGCAAATCATGTTTCAACGCTACATCTGTAAGCGAATTCTATTGAATAAGATTGTCAAGATTTATCCGTGTTCAGATGTTGCCGCTTTTCCAGATTGGTGACCAATGCTGTTCCCGTTTTCACGTCATCACGATTTTACATGACGCTATGTTGCGTACAAGGTATAGTCAGACTAGGGGTTTCTTCTTCTAAGCGTTATTTGAAAATCAAAAACCTACAATCAAAATGTGTTTAATGATATCAAGGTACGGAACGTTCAATTATCAAGGTGATAGGCGTACTATTTTCCTTGGTTTTAGATTAGGTCTTTCAAAACTGCATTAAATAAGTTAAAGTTTTAAATATAAACACGGGCACAGACACACAGACAGCCTTAGTATTCATACGCCAGTCGTTCGTAGGGTGTGCCGTAGACTAAACATATATGTATACTTTATGTCTAGAATAAAAAGTTGGCAACCCTAGCGTAGTACGTCCGTAGGGTGTGCCGTAGGGTGTACGATGTACGTTTGATATTCTTCACTGCGAATGCGAAAACATGCATAGGTAAGTTTTTACTGCTCTAGTTTACAGTAATTGATTCCCATATTTTTTTATTCTTTACACAATGGTTCATAAAGTAAACGCTTAGGTGCTAATTATACTTCTATTTCTAAAAAAATTCAAATTGTTGAAGAAATATTCACATCTAAAAGGATAGTCGTTTTGATTTTTTGACGAACTGATTCTCATATCCTTTATTCCTCTTATATAGATAATCCATAAAATTCCCAGACCAACTACAAGTCCCCAAAAAGTTTATTATTTTATCATTAACATGAAGCAAACCAGGGGGGACCCTGAAATATATATAAACAACCAACCCGGGAAAATTGTTTCGCACCGTGCGATCATCGAACTCGCGACCTCACGAATTTTGTACTAGCGTTTTAAACTGCTGCACCACGGAGGCCGTCACTTGTTATACAGGGTGACTGGTGACAAATTTGCAATACTGAGGGAGAGCACTCTGTACTCGGTGCTGATCATAATTATGTTATAAAAGTAGGTACTTAATGTTTTCACCAGAAATCCCTATGAATAAATAAAGAGACCTTACTACACTTTTCCCGAAGCGCTGCCTCAGTCAAAACGCATACAGCAGTGTTCCCGCCTCACGCACACCACCAGCCGCTAATCTAACTATGCGTTGCGTTATGAATTCTTCAACTTTTCTTTCATGTATGATCTTAAACTATCACGTCCTGGAATTTTGAAAGTGACCCACCAGTCACACTGTATACTTGTTATAAGTATATATTTTTATGGTCCTACCGCCCCTGGATAAGCTGGTAGTAGAAGCGACCAGTCCGAGTGACCCCCGCTTGGTGGTAGGATCTATCATGGTCCGACTGGCTGGCGACCACCTTTCATATAAAATCTGCCACAAAATATTACCGGAGGTATCCACTTATGGTGGTGATGTGTTACGACAATATATGAAGAGCGAGGACTGAGGGTAAAAGCAAAATATAGAATAGAATGTACCAGCTGCGAATGTACAAGCGTGAAGTTATGTATATAGTAAATTTTGATTTAAATTTATCTGATAGAGCTGTGAGGGGTTAGTGTGAATAAAGTACGTTTTAAGCGGATTTATCGCGTACGTCCTAATATATCAAAAAGTTATACATCGTGATGTATTACTTTTTCCACTGTCAAGACGCCTGACACCTCAGTCTCTCGTGACCACGGGGTCTGCAAAGATACCGAACGTCGAGTTAAAATTTAAAATGAAAATTATACGCGATAAAAAAGTACTTTATTTAATAGTATGAATTGCAAAAACTTAAGACAATATTGGGTTAGTGAACCCTTATAATCCCTTTTAATTAACCTATTGTGAATCATGAAACCAGAGAACAAGCTCTAATATTAGGTTCGTATTATAAAAGCTTATTCGGAGAGGAACTCTACTTAAATGTAGTTTTTTTTACATTTCTCTATGAAGTATTAATAGCGAATCCATTCTTGACTTTTGATCAAAGCTAAAGAAAGCTATAATATGGACCGTAGAGTCCAGAATAAAGTGAACAAGCATCACCAATACCAGTAAATTACAATTAGATTGACCATGGCCAAGAAGTGAAACAATGAGCAGGTGTGCTAAATTAAATTGAAAATATCAGGGCAAGGGCGGACATTGGTGACTAATTGAAAAGGAAAATTAATAAAATCTAAAGATTACCATACACTATGATTGTACTTCTTTCATTTTGAAATTTAGGGATATTATTAAAGTTTTAAAAGTATTTACAAAAAATGTACAATTTTACAAAATTGTAATGAGGAAATAAAGTGGGACATTATTATGGTTTTGTGCATTTTCCCCTAATTATATAAATTTCCTAATAACTATCACCAATCAGTCAAACTCCAAGCTCCCATACAACAGACACGGTAATATTATCTATACAGTATTGCAACTCGGCCGCAGCTTTGAAATAAATGCCTTCACTGCGCCGCGGTACGGTCACATGCGAGAGGGCTGCCCGCCTTCAGAATTATATTTGCCTACTTAGTGTTTACTTCTTCCTAATTCCTAATTTACCTGCTTCCTAATTTAAAGGATAACCTCCCAGTTTAGGAAGCAGAGTATCAAGATAAAGCTTTTACTTATACTGGACTGTTTTGTAAATTTCTGTAATGTAACTTATGTCATGTGTTTATTTGTAAAATTGTTTATGTATATTTATGTGACATAAACATTAGTAACTTAAGCTTTTGTTTGTACCTTTACTTTTTCAATAAACAAATTATTATTATTATTATGTATTCTTACAGCTACACGCCTTTCGGCGGGAAAGACCCGACAATCGACAATTATTATTATTACTTCCATTTAGTTTTGTAATTGTAAATATACTTTTTTATACAAGGGTATTTCCCCAAAGACAAAATGTTTGTTGTCCTTGGGTATATATCTGTAACTAACCAACATAAATGCATGTAATTTTTTTTGGTACAGTTTAGCTTTATCTCTAATATGCACGAGCGCTTTTTTAACGCGGCGTTAGCGATTTTTGAACGCACACGATTTGGTTGTTCGTTCGTGTTTAAATCACTTTTATTTCGTCTTTCGCTAGAGTAAGACGTAAATATGGTTCCTAATGAATGACTTGCTATAATGGTTTGTAGTGCTAAAAGACGAAAAAAAAAACATAGATCATTCTGGGTGCATCTTCTGAAGGATAGGTACTTAATTTATAGCGGCATCTTCCATATAATTTTTAAAATTATTTTGTACGTCTTTAACTATGTTTGATGAGTTATTAATTATAGTGAGCTTTCATATAAGAGTCGTTACACACTATATCCGATTCCTAATCGATCCGAATCCGAGAAAATAAGAATCTAGAAATCTTGTATGTCATTATAATTTAATGTATTTACGGGATTCTTACCACGATTTTCGATTTTATTTTCGCACGTCCGATATTTCGATGCTGTTACAAGCACCATGATCGCGGACTGGCAGATGTTCATGCAGGTAGGCGATGACAGTTAGAGGCAGATAAATCGATCTACCCCCTTTCTTATTCGTTTTGATCTGCTACTACTGGAACTCACATGAACATCTGCCAGTCCGCGATCATGGTGCTTGTAACAGCATCGAAATATCGGACGTGCGAAAATAAAATCTAAAATCGTGGTAAGAATCCCGTAAATACATTAAATTATAGTGAAAATAACCGCGATAGTTTAAAACAATTATTACTTGTATGTCATGATAGATCAAGTGCGTAAGCTAACATAGAAATAGTTCTACGACCGCCGTTTCTCGGATTCGTATCGGATAAGAATTGGATTTAATTTGTAACCGCTCTTTCACTTCAAAATACTAACATGCGTTTGCCTATACCACCTTCGCTTGAAGGCAGGACCCTGGCCTGGCTAGCGACCACCACCCTTCAGATAAAATCTGAAACAAATCACGACTATTCCGGTAATATTTTACGAAGTAGACTCTATTGTGTCAGGATCAAAAAAAACATGTTTACGTTTTAATAAAAAAATGGTCTTATAAATTAGTGACCGAAAAATACTTGCGCATCCACTGAGACGTGGAACAATACTAGCTCCAAATAACGCAGAGCTTTTAATGTGGGAATCATTGTTTACATTATGAAACTGCGTTTCAATTTCCATTTTATTTTAGTTAAACGCGATAAATACAGGATTAGTTTTAATAAGCGCATCACCTCTTGCAGGTAGCCTCCCCAAATCAATCCCAACAACATTAATTGTTCTACGACTTTTTAAAATTAATAGATTTTAAAATTTTAGTTCTCCCATACAATACAGAAAACGTTTATAGTCTCTGTTTAGAGACGTAACTCTATTTACTCTGAGCGTAGGTATGCCACGCACCTTGCGCAGTAAAATATCGCTTCATAACAATAATAGGTACTTCTTACAAAATATGGAGTTTTTATTTTTTTGTATTATTTATCAAGATTCGTAAAAAGTCGTAAAACAAGAGGTGATGCATTAATTAAAAGTAAGTGTAAATAAATAAGTAACTAAAACCCCCAAAAATAGAATTTAATTTAAAAGTTTTAAGTTCATTAGGAAAGGAAAATTATTTCATTATAATTATTGGCTAATTATAACTATGCAACTATTTGGATTTTGGGCTTTCTGCCGACTTTCGTGTTTAAAAAATGTTATATGTATGATTATAAAGTATTATGAATCTCCACTGCTTGACGAATGGTTGTGTTTCATTTCATTTTATTTAGTTAATGGTAAGTAAAGACGTGTCGTAGACGAGAGCACACGTCTACCAAAAAAAAGGCACAGTTTGCGGTGGACGCACATGTATGAAAAACTGGCTCAACTATGCAAGCTAAGCTAAACTAACTTAGTTTAGTTGACGGTGGACGATTCCGCTTGACGCGATCCTACTAACTTTTTCTTTTCTTCTTTTCTTTTTTCTTTTCCTTTTTTTCTTTTTCTTTTTCTCATTTTTTTTATTAAAGACTAAGCCCGCGTTCGATCTCAATCCCCTAACGGTAAGTGTTCAACGTGGACACGGGGGAGAAACTTTAGAGGTTCAACGTGGACTAAACGAAACAACTCCTAATAAAAAAATGTTATTACATGACCAATGAATTCTTGATTGACAAATTTAAATGAAAGTAAAAAAGTAAAGATAAAGTAAGTGGTTTCAATAAACTGGTTCAGGAGCTATTTGACCGTCATTAAAAAAATTAAACTTAAACACTATCCTGCACCATGGCTCTCAGATTTTATCAAAGAAGCTATGTCGTTCAGAGGTAAGGCGAAAAGCCGATACAAACACTGCCCTTCGGAACGTAACTTGATTACTTTTAGAAATCTTCCAAATCGTTGTTCCCGCTTGTGTCGTGACGCTAAGAGACGCTACTTCCATGACTCCCTCTTCAACCATAGCACTGCAGAAGTTTGGAAATTTTTAAAGTCTGTAGGCATTAATAAATCTATCCTAACGTCACCTAACAATTTTGATTTAGATGCCGATGCAAATTTATGTTACTGTTACTTATAAACTACATCACCACCAAATACAATCCCCTTAAGTATTATCTCTTCATTATGTTACTTGTTGTATAGGGTTGCCTTATAATGGTCAATAATAAAAAAATAATAAAAAATAAATATTTTCATAAATTGAAATTTCAAAATTCTTCTAAGTGATCAAAATTTAAGTTTGATCTGTAGTTTATGACTACACAGCAAGTAATAAAAACGTTTCCATCTTGTCAACTTGTCGTATTTAGTCAGGTTGGCTTTACGAAAATATCACGGAGTGATATTTTAACATCTTGAGCGGTCATATTTAGTAATTAGGAAAAATAGTCAAGCATAAAATATGAAAACTTATTTTTTATTTCCATTTTCCCGTTGTTATGATTTAAAATGACTACACAGTATTAAATATGATTGGAAACACTATGATTTAAAAGTGTTTAGGTGTATGTTCGCGAATTTCAAATAAGCGGGTAAAAAACGCCCAATAATCTTTATTGACGAACATTGTATGTTATTTTATTTTATAGAAATTATGTTTAAAATGAATTATTATTAATTGTTATTTTAGCACTCTCCAGCCTGAAAAACAGGATTATCCTAGTTCAGGCACCAATGTTCTATCCTTCCTTGTATGTTTAAGCCAATATTTGTAATTTATGCTTTTCTGAAATGAATAAACATTTTTTTATTTATTTGATTTTATTGTTTGTTAATGGGCTGGCGCTTACACCTTAGTTAAGTATGTTCAGCAGTTAATCATAATTCGTTAAAACGTAATTTAATAGAATAAAAATAAAAGAGCTCGGAAACTTTTTTATAAGGACTATGTGACGAATAAAAAATTGCAGACTCAAGAGCACCGTCTCGTAAGGTTGCTAGTTTGACAGTATTTATTAGCTACATTTTGGTGAATGTGCGAGTGCTCTTTTTGACCAAATTGAACCCACTCCTTTTTACCACCTGAATTTTAGACGCAGACGGAACTTCCATCCCTATGCAGGGTGCACAAAAAAATATTTTTGAGAAAAGTATCCCAGATAGGGCAAGTCTTCCCTATGCAACTACGAAAAACCGTTTTTTTATTGGACTTACAGTTTTTTTAATAAAAAATTCTAAACATTTAAAAGGAAAGCGCGCGTGATCTTTCACCTATTCAGATAACACGCGCATCTTACGATCAGCCCGGAGGAATTTATACGAAACTTATCTGTTGGTCGTAATGATGTTGTCTATGTATTGCGGCATTCCTTTCTAGACCTTTTACATGTTTTCGTTAGTGTTTGATTTTTACCTTGATTCCCCGAAGTTAACTCCACTTTGAACAGTAATTGTTGTGATAAATTTTAATAAGTTTAGGGGATTTTATCAGGTTTTAATTTCGCGTTTCTGATTATTCGATGATTGTACAAGTCAATGCTGTTAAGAGGTCGCGCGCTTTCCTTTAAGTGTTTAGATTTTTTTATAAAAGATTTTTTGTAGTCAAATGGAGACTAACCCTATATAGGTTTTTTTTCTCCAAAGTACTTTTTCAAACACCCTGTATAGTGGAGTCACCAAAAATTCGAAGAAAACGCTTCGACAGTTCCATTTTGGTACTGATTGCCAAGGTGTGGAACGATCTGTCTGCGTCTGTTTTTCCTGACCACAACAGTCCTGGTACTCTTAAGTGTCGAGTGAATAGGTTTCTCGTGGATGGACGTGTACCACCATAGTATTCATGCGCACTTTCCATCAATATGCGTTGAAGTAAGAATGAACTCAAAAACATTTAAAAAAGGAACATGTTGGTTTTTAACCACATAATTGAATGTGAATAGAATTGTATGTGATGAATAATAAAATGGCATGTTGATTAATTATTAGAAAAAGAAATAATTTTGTTCGATTTCTTCGTATGAAAAACATAAATAATATCTTCTAAGTTTATCAAAATATTAAGAGTAGAAATATGATTTGATTCGATTTCATTCCATAGGCAAATATTTATTTGTGTTCTTGAACTACAGGGATCCGCACCCAGCCCTTTGTAACTGATTAGGTATCGCTGTGTATGTAGCTGTTACGTCCATATTAATTCCTTATCATGTTTTGCTTCGTTAATGATACATTTGAAAGTACATATTGTAACAATGTAATATTTATAAGCTTTATATTATATTTTACGTATAATAATTAATTGTTAGTTATGAGTTTTTTTTGATAAGTCAATTTGAACAAAAAGAACATTACACCTTCTCTTACATATCTGTTACATCATCATTCCATTCTATTACATCTTCTATAACCTTTACTACTATGTTATAGATATATAAAGCTTCCACGCTGGACTGGGAGCGAAAGACAGACAAAGAATGTGCCAGCTGCTTCTATTCCCGGGCATACTGTAAAAGTCAGTTAAGGGGCAGAGGTTTATTGGCCTTTTTGTGGGCGATAGGCTAACCTGTCACTGCAATAGTCTCTCTTCATCTCTATAATACCTCCAAATTTGTCAAACGTGACTTCAGATGGTTTCATAGCCCCTGGATACAGGCGTGAAGTTATTTATGTATGTATGTAAATTATCTATCGTTATATTTTTTTAGTGTAAGTCGGTGAAAATATATAAAAAATATGTTTTATTTATGTAACTTTTAATTAACCCTGAGTAGTTAAAGCTTATTGTCTTCTATTGCCATCAGTGTCTGTAACTGTTTAAATTTTGAAACATTCGATCAGGTCGAAAAATAAGTACCATATATACTTACAATAAAAAGAAAAGAGAGCATTATTGTTTATTTTTTTTTATATAAAAGCGAAGAATTTTTTTTGGTGGAATTAAGATTTTTTTTGATAAGATATCCACAGAGATCTTAAACTTCCTTTTCACCGATAATTTAATAAATAAATATATATTAATCCAGCAGAAAGAATTATATGTTAGTTTGGTAAACACCTATATGAAGGGGGTCAACGTTCGAGGGTTATCAATCCAGGGGCGGCGCCATACGGTCGCATACGCGAGTCGCCCTCAACGCATGCGCCCGCGCCGGCCCGTTGCCGTCTAAACTATTACTACAAAACCTTACACCTATAGAAATTCTTTGGCATCACTTATGAACATCAGTATACCAAAAACATAAGGAAATAATAAAAGACAATTATTCAGTAAGACAACTTCAAAGATCTACATAAAAATACAACTGAAAATATAAACATATAAACTGCTCTTTGGAATCAAATTAGTACTTAAACCTATATCGTAATGTTAGAAAAAGAGATACGATGGTACATAATGCGAATTAGTCACTATCCGTAACGATAAAAGGTACTTAGACGTGAATGAATGAGATTCGGACAGTTAGCAATTGACGTTGTCGCTTAGGTTAAAGGCTAATTAAATTATAAAATGGGTCCAGCAAATACAATTAAACGAACAGCGCTTGCTTGTGACGAGGTCGTGATTCCACGTATTGGCCTTAAAATAAGGAAAATACTAATGTAAATAAAACATACAATAAGTAATTTTTATGTAAGTAACTTAACATACAATAAGTTACTTACATAAAAATTTAACGGACAATCTATTTTTTGTAGACTCTATCTAATCAATCTATGGATCTCCTACATATTATATGTTTTTCAGCTGCCATATTTATATCTATATCACAAGATATAAGACATTATATTTGGTGGCCGATTTTATAATATACAGGGTGACTGGTGACAAATTTGAGATACCGGAGGAGAGCACTCAGAACTTGATTCTGACCATAATTATGGAATCGAAGTAGGTATTCAATTTTTCACCAGAAATCCTCTTGAAAAAATAAAGAGAACTTACTATACTTTTTCCGACGAGCTGCCTAAGTCAACACGCACACAGCAGTGTTCTCGCCACAGGCACACCACAACTCGCTAAGTATCTTTTGCATTACGCTTATGTAACCATGCGTTGCGTAAAGAATTCTTTTTTTTTCGGTTAAGTTTACTCAGTAAATAATAAGTATTTATTTTATTTTTTCTCTTCAATTGTGATCTCAAACTATCACGTCCTGGAATTTCGAGAATGACTCACCAGTCACCCTGTAGACTCCGAGAATTCTGAAATAAGTCCTGTTTTAAATTTAATTACACTCAAGCAATAAATTTATTTGTCTTTTTCGAAACAATTATCTATAATTGGCTGAGGTACCGTCCAGACCAACCCCGTGCACTTAGTGGCTGCAAACAATTTGCGTGCGATGCAGTCGTCACGAATAAATAGGTCAGTGCGGTGCGACACGCCAGACACACGAATTACAGGAAGGTTTCAAGGTAGCATATACAGGGTGACAAATTTTAGATGCTAGAGGAGAATACTCTGTATTCGATTCTGGTCATAATTATGTAATAAAAGTAGGTACTCAATTTTTCACAAGAATTCCCTATAAATAAATAAAGTTTTGTTACTATTTACTTTATTTGCGCCTGAGTCAATCGCTGCACGTGACCTGGCACGCGCATAGCTGACAAAGTTAGCGTAGCCATGCTTTGCGTAATGAATTCTTTATTTTTCGGTACAGTTTACTCAGTAAATAATTAATATTTATTTTTTGGTATATTTTTTCTCTTCGTGTATGATCTCAAACTATCACGTCCACGAATTTCAAAAGTGACCCACCAATCACCATGTACACTCTGTATACAATCATGTAAGAATGTATAGATGTAAGACTGTAAGAAAATCGTATCTTTTTGGCAGGATACTCAGCCATATAAAAATGGCGGAGACTTTTATACTTTTTCATAAACTTTGAAACCTACCTGTTTCATTCATTTTGCTGCCATTTCATGAACTTTAGATATTTTTGTGTGAATTTTATTGAAATATATTTCTTGAGAATTGTTTTATTTAATTTTAATACATACACATACATACATAACTTCACGTCTGTATCCCGTATGGGGTAGGCAGAACACCAGAGGTAACAAACACCATCTGATGTCACGTTTGACAAATTTGGAGGCATTATAATAGTGGAGAGAGACTATTGCAGTGACAGGGGGTCAGCCTATCGCCCACAAAAAAGCCTCCCATAACACCTCGGTCCCTTAACTGACTTTTACAGTATGCCCGGGAAGAGAAACAGCTGGCACATTCTATGTTTTTCTTTCACTCCCAGTCCAGCATAGAAGCAATGTTTAAAATAAAAATTTAATGATTTTGGTTGCCTGGTAGACATCGCTTTCTAGCGATAAGGCCACCGATTGTGTTTTCTTTTTTTTATTGTTCTTTATTTTCTATTTTGTGTTTGTACAATGAAGAGTAAATAAATAAATAAATGTTCTTAACGTTTAATATTTTTTAATTTGTCGTTTTTAGATTTTTTTAACTTTCCTCTTGGAATCAATTTTGATCATCTATCGTAACAAAAAAAATATGGGCTGCCCATAATCTTAAAAACTTGTCTAGTATGTGTAGATTCTAAAAAGGGATACATTAAAAAAAAATCTTAAAACAATAATTTTAACAAAGTTTAACTTTAAGAACATCTAAAATTGTATACAAATTAAATGAAAAAATTGTTCAAGAATATAATTCAGTAAAAATACACAAAAATATCTAAAGTACGATACATGATTTTGGTACCTGCCTCCAACAGCCATGTAAGATACGTCGTTGGATAGGTCTAAGTAACCTGAATCAAAGTTACTATGGCGGCATGGCGCCAAGTTCCGTTAGTCCGTTCAGAGCTTTAAGCTCCTAAATGTCAGACTATAATTTTGGTAACCACCTCCAATAGCCATGTAGGATACACCGTTGGATAATAGGTCTTAGTAACCTGAATCAAAGTTACTATAGCGCCAAGGGTCACCTATAGCATAAATAGTGAGCGCCACCGCCGCCATGATTATCTGTTGCGCACCTGAATTTAGGTCTTGTTAAATTTTGCCTTTTAGATTTTGATTAATTATATTCCAGATAACGGGTTATCCATTAATTACGACGGACAGTGATATGTGGATATCTTACTAATATAAATGTGAAAGTTTGGATGGATGGAGTTATGGATAAATAAATCTTTATTTGTACCTCTCAAATATACAATACAATAAGTAAATATAACTAAACTATAAACAAGAAAACTTAAGGTAAGTAGGTAAGTTAGACGGTACCTAAATGGTAGAACAAAACATAATACAGAAACAAGGAACATGTTTTCAAACAGTATGAAAATTAGCTATTATAACTATTAAACCAGGATGTTTGTTCCTCAATTACGGCAGAACGGCTCAATGGCTTTGGGTGAAATTTGGCATTGTGCTTGTTTTTAGATAAATAAAAGAATACAATAAAGGAATACATCAAACACGAAACGAAACGACAAAAGATTCACGCTCGTGCTCTAAACAACTCCTAATAAAAATGTTATTACCCGACCAATGAATAGGTACTTAATTGATAAATTTAAGTGAATTAGACATAAAAAGGTATCAGTGACGAATAAATTTTGTATCCAAATAATATATTTAATTAGCTGACCCGGCAAACGTTGTTTTGCCATAAAAATTAAAAAAAAAAAAAAATAGATGTTGGCCGATTCTCATAGATACCGGATAAGCACAAAAACATTCATCAAAATCGGTCAAGCCGTTTCGGAGGAGTATGGCAACGAAAACTGTGACACGAGAATTTTATATATTAGAAGATTTAAAATGACCTCAAATGACCTCTCCTGCATTGCAATACCTAAACTAGGCGCATAGTTTTGCTTATGAGTATTGTAAATTTACTATTATTATATATTGTCATCTATGTTTGCAATAAAGTATATTTTTAAAATAAAATAAATTATATGTGTATTGCTCTAAGACGTGCATTTAGGGGACCAAATAAATCCTTAGACTAATATACCTATGTAGTTCCGTTTCATTTTCATGTACACACATAATACTTGAGTTCTATTCTACAAATAAAAACAATTAGAAGATTGACTATTTTTTGCATACAATATAAAATTTATTCAACTTGAGAAATACAATAGTAATTTTAAATCACCCTTAACGTCCCTACTTTGATAGACTACGACCATTCCGTAGTCCGTAGACAGGTGTTTGTAGCACCTGTAGTATGCCGAGTTAGTTACTACGAGTACAGGGTGAGGGTTGCGCTCTCCTTTAGAGGAAAGGTTTATTTTAAGGTAATCTATTACCATATAATTGTCTAAATATTTCATATCTATATTACTATAATAAAGCTCAAGGCTTCATCTGTTTGTTTGAACTCACCAATTTCAGAAATAGTCGGTTCAAATGCGAATATATCTTCGTGCATTTGATTAAGAAATTCTTACAGGATTAAAAGCGAAACCGCATAATGGACCGAGTAAGAAAAATATAGAAACGAGCAGAATTTTAACTCTGTGTCAGCGACATCGTGTAACTATTTATGTCTACTTCAAGTTTTACTCAAATTCGCTGAGCAATTAAAGCATTCAGAAGTCTAACACATACAAACGTACATTTCGGACTTAAAAATTGTGTCGTCGTGGCGTTACGACTTTTATGTTCTTTATGGTTTGACTAGCCACCGCGTGCGGTTTTACCCGCGTAACTTTTGATCCCGTGGGAATTTCGGGATAGATATAGCCTATAACCTTCCTCAAGAGTTGGGCTATCAAATGCAAAAAGATTTTTTCAAATTCCACTTGTAGTTTCTGAGATTAGCGCGTTCAAACAAACAAAAAAACAAAATCTTCAGCTTTATATATTAGTATAGATAAAGCAGGTGATCCTGCGAGAGTGAGTTACTATGTACCAATGTACTATAGAAGCTATTTCAAATAAAAACGATGTCTCTAATATATTTTTTCAATAAATCAAATGTGAAACCTGTTGCAGTCCGAGAAGAGAACTAGTCGACTACTTATGTTTTAACTACAGCTCTTCAAGCACACATGCAGTGGGCTCAAAGAAAATTTTGTGGCTAAATGAGCATTCCTATAACACCACTGAAAATTGGTGTCACCTTAGAAATTTGAAACGCGTAGGTTATAACTGTGGTACTCTAAATATGCCATCAAAATAATAAATAAATAGAGTACACACAACTCATGTGGTTGTCGTGTAATTTACTACCAGTCGGATTTGAAAACATGCTGTAGGTCAATTCTTGGGAAAGGCAACATTTTGTCAAGGAATCTCAGCGGGCTCAACAGTATTGCAAGTAAAATAGTGCGGACCTCCCAATACCACTATGAGAAACTTTGATATGCTAAAACTTTACAACATTTATGCAAAATAGGATTTATCAGATATATCTTAATTTGTGTATTCTCCCCTAGTCAATATCCTTCTTTCCAAAAAAACATACTATGTACAGTCTGCAACAGAATTATGTATACCACCCAGTCTCCCGCGCACTTAGGTACAATACGCATGCATATTGTATGGTTGCGGAAGACTGGGTTGTACACATAATTCTGTTGCAGATTGTACATAGCTTCACGCCTGTCTTTCCTAAATAATCGTATATTTTTTGCAGAATCTCGTACCAATATTTAACTTTCACTTAAAGTGTATAAAAGGCAGTCTTATTTTTTGAAGTGATCTATTTTTTGAGGACAATACTTAATATGACGTACACTTTAAGTTCAGAGACTATCCCAAAAACAAAACTGAAAAAAGAAAAAGGGCCTAGTCAAAAGTACCCGTAACAGGCGATCATGTATGAAAAGATTGATGAACGTGGAAGAAAGAGGTATGTCTGGATCGCAGCAATTGGTGTTCCCTTGTCTCTGCCTACCCCAAAGGGAGACAGGCGTGAGGTTATGTATGTATGTATGTAAGGTGAAAATGAACTAAACTACTTTACACAAACGGATGAAAAGAGCACTGGCTTCCTTACACGAGTTACAAATGGGCTGATCATAAGGAATTTTTAGTGGGCTCAAATATTGACACACAATCTCCGATGATTTAAATTTCTCGACTTTACCTCTTAGTTACCCAGTTACATATAATATGACACAACATGACATTTACAATTTATGTGTTGCATTGCAAGAGCTTCATGGATCATACTTGAGACATGGCAAGCGTGAACTTATAAATTTTGAGGGTTAGGAGACAGCAATGACAGGGTTGTTTTACCGGCCAAATATTTTTTATACAATAAATATCATTTATAGAAACGATGCCAGGAATAGATAGGACTGTATCATGCTGATCGCTAACCTTAACTAGTTGGAAAGGCACCTTACGAAGAATATAGAAAAGATTTTTGCAAAAAATAGTATGTATTTTTTTTTTCTAGGAAATAAAATTAAATTTGCCTCACTCTGCCTATACCAATTCGTTTCAGACGAACTCTTCCAGAATGGATAAATTTAAACGTGGAAAGCCGCCTAATGCCTTATTCACAAGCACGGCAAATGGTATTCTTCATTTAAAAAATAAATGTACAAATTAAGTACATTTATTTTTTAAATGAAGCCAATGTTTTGAAAAGAAACCATGATGGTTATTTTAATAAAATTCAGGACCGAGTTACAAAAGCTAAGCTATTAAGCTAAGCTTACACCAAAAATCACGACCGTAGACCAAGTAGTTAGGCTGCTTTTTCAAATTTTCTCTGAGAATCCGGTTTTTTTTTCTAATAAATAATAATTATGCCACTCACACAACATTATCTAGCCCAAATTAAGTTTCTTAAAGAACTTGTGTTATGGATACTAGATAATTGATATACTTAAGAAATATATAAACATACGTATTGAATAAATACATATTTTTTATTGGAATAAACTTAAATAAACATAGAAACATCCATGACTTGACGGCTAATATCTGTGTTCATCACACCGATATCCGCCGCCGCCGGGATTCGAACCCAGGACCTCTGGTATAGAAGGCAATGTATGTTACCACTATACCAGCCGGTATAACATGAATCATAAAATCGCAAATATCTCTAGAACCACTAAATATTGCTGTACAAATATAGGTGTTATTGTAGTAGGTATTGAGGTCTTTCATCTCTGGAAAACGTTTGATCTACCCTTTAAGGGAAAAATGAATTATGCTCAATAAGCATAATTATTTTTAAGTCCACTATTGCCTATGAAACTAAGATTTTTTCCACAAATTTAAATTAAAGTCTAAATTGTTATACCTTGTTGGATAGCTGATAAAAAGCAGATGTTTTTAAACACATCTGCCGAAGGTCTGCAATTATAACTTTTTATGATATTCTTAAAAGAAAAGTAAACTGTAAAAAAAATTTGATTATTTGAACTTTCAATCGCTCAGAACTATGTATTTAGTTCTTACGTAGACATACGGGTTCTAAGATCATAGAGCATCTTAATTTTTGTGTAAAAAATAAATAGTAGTAATATAAAGGCGCAACAATTTCAAAATATGACACTTAATGGGCATTGTTTATAAAAAAAAATTAAAGTCGATTTTCACGAAAGCCGTTATGTTTGGGGTAGGGTGTTTAACAGTAAAATCAGTTACAAAAGACGAGTACTACACGCCCTTAACCAGTAATCCTGTATATTATATACGCAATCGTGTGGTTTATCCTTGCAATTAACTTACATGGAATTATCGAATCAAATTTCGTTACTGATAAATCAATATTTATCTCTAATTAATTCTACTTAATCAATTTATGAAGAAAATGTACTTAACCACTCTATATACATATCGTCTTCCGACGTTCGGGGAATACGAACAGTAACGAAGATTTCTATGTGCATTATCATTTTTGGAGACCTGCAATATATTCGCTTACATATTATATAAATAAAATAAAGACGACTACACGCAAAACATAATATCTTGTAGTATTAAGTCGTAGTATTATCAATGAAATTCCGCATCGTAGTAGCTATGCTCATCAACAGCGGCTATTTGTAAAAAAGTTTGTGGTGTCACACCTTTATTTTTTCCTACTGAACGATACTAAAATAAATACGCAGGCACATATATATCGTATCAAATAAAATAACATTTAAATTTGGCTGATGACTTAAAACCAACCTGTACACTATGATAGTTTCAAGCGACTTCCAAAAAAGGAGGAGGTTCTCGATTCGACTGAATGTTTTTTTTTTGTGTCTTTGCTACACGATATTTCGGACAATTATGAATTGATTTCGAAAATTGTTATTTCATATGATAGAGGATAATTAACAGTTGATCCCATATAAATTTCATAAAAATCTGTTAGGTACTTCCTTGAATATTTCAAATTTTTGATAAAATGTGTATGATTTCGGAGAATGTTTACGTTGACGACATTCTCAACTCAGCCAAAGATTTGACGTGAAGTCGGTTTTTTTAATGCTCTGCATTCGTTGATTGTTGTTAGACAAATCCAATCAGATTCGATCAGTAAAAACCGACGGGATCGATCGATAAATTCGATAAATTCCTTGTGTTCATAATGGAACTTCTCTATTCGCTGAGGGTTTGTTTGTTTGACCGTAGATCGGCATTAATACACGTTTTTGGATATTTATTTTTCTTTTAAATGACTATGTTAGTTTTCCTTGAATGATGCAGTAAATTTCATGGCTCCGTAATAAACGATGCTATAAGTGTAGGTATATCAATATGGCTCTCTGATGGATCATTTTCGCAAACGTTTAAATCGAATTGAGTGCGGTTTTCAATCGAAAATCATGTTCTTGATGAATAGCTATTATTGGCAGAAAGCTCACGAGTCCACGACATGCAGCGCCTATTG
The DNA here is from genome assembly GCA_944452665.1 of Stenoptilia bipunctidactyla. Classification (NCBI taxonomy): domain Eukaryota; kingdom Metazoa; phylum Arthropoda; class Insecta; order Lepidoptera; family Pterophoridae; genus Stenoptilia; species Stenoptilia bipunctidactyla. The sequence continues at coordinate 43,001,435 of OX101721.1, read as the reverse complement.
GAACTAGTGGTATGGATATAAGCTTAGAATTCCAATTTTTTTTGCCATCGGAAGACGATATGGTTGCTATTTTGGTAATAGGAAACGAGTCAGGGCATGTAATAGTTTTTGCCAGACAACCATTTGTTAAAGAGTTGTAGCAACTGAATATAGATAAAACTGTTTCATTAAATACTTCTGCATGTATTTTATGTATGTATTTTTCAATCACGACTTCGTCGCAGTGAACATATGGGTTTATGGGTTTTAAAAGAAACTCGATGTTTATAGAATGTTAAGTTTTTTATAACTAATGTAGAATAAGAAATCCGAGCATTTTCCGTTTGAAAAATGTGAGATTCATTATTTACTATTAGTTTATGGAGATCAAAAACAAATCTAAGAATTCTATCCAACTAAATAAAAAACTGAAAGCAGTAGTAATTAAGGAACACATTAAGGAATTAAGCTAGCAGAGTCAGCCTAAACGAATTAAATTCAATGATCATTAAACAACGACTACTGTTGTTTGTTAGTACACCATTAATGAGTAAATATAGTGAATATGACACGGCCAATATGATATCATTCAATTTTACTGCTTTACACTGGACCCGCGATAACCCGCCGCCGTCCCCCGGCGACGGCTCATAGACTGCGCAGTCGCCGCGCCGCGGCGCGCACCTAGTCTCGCGGCGATCCGCCGACCGAGCCACAACAACATCATTCACTACATAACAAAGACCAACTAAATTCTTAACCTACTAAAACATCGCTCAAAAATGTGATATCATACTCGGACAATTAATTCCAAACGAAGTTACGAAATGACGATCGCCGCCACTGATTATTTTATTGGAACCGAATTATTAGGCTCAACATTTTCTTATATTAAATTACAGAAATGAAAACCCAAAGGATCAATTGAGTGGTCAATAAGGGCGAACTCACGGGTCACGGGCGAGTCAATTGCTGCTTTAGTGATACGAAATTACCAAAAATAATGAACCGAAGACCAATATTTTTGCACAAGGCCCATATTGTACTCTCTGTTCGGATCGTGTCGCTCATGTTTGTATCAATAATTATTAATAATTATTGTAGGTATAATATAGAGCTGATAAGCGCGATGATTTCAATAATAAACCCATTTCGAAGGGAAATTTACTGAGATGCGGTTGTGATCGCCGTTTGATAAGCCGATGCTCGTGTACGCAACGTCACTTGAACTATGTATCTCGACGTAGGTTTTTCTGGTTAGGGACATTCAGTTGGTTCGGTAACCCTGGTAAGGGCGCCGCCCACTTCACTAATAATATCTTATCTTACCGACCTGTTGTTTTCTCATTCAACTTGCACACTGTTTTGATATGATTATTCACCATTTAAAATAGGGATTTTAACACAAAGAGCTTACACTTAACGAGGGAAATTTTGCCGTTTAATGAAGTTGTTCGATGATCGCATAAGGAGCACAGGTTTACAGTAAGGGTAGGTAGGTAATCATAAGGACCCCAAGCGACTTGCCTTAGATTGTCGAAGTTGAGTTTCAGCCTCGTTATGGAGAGGCCTAGTTCTCTGAAGCTGTGGTCGTTGAAGTCCGGCAGTTGGGAGTAGGAGATATCGAGGCCGATCTTGGTGTCGGGGCTGAACTTGTTGGAGAGGGCGCGCGCGATGTCCTGGTAGGCGTTGATGCGCTGGCAGACGACGAGGATGGTGCCGGTGCCGGTATCCTCGCGGCGGCAGGTGCAGGGGGATATCTCGCGGCGCATGGCGCAGTGCAGGCTCGCGCCGGCGCCGAGGTGGCCGGCCAGCGCGCACAGCAGCGCGGCGGCAAGCGCGGACACGTGGCGCGCCATCGTGTGCAGCGAGCGGGGTTGCGCGAGAGACTGAAGCTCGCCCCGCCCGCGCACGCGTCCGCGCACCGGCTCCCGGCCCCCGCCGCCTCCTTGCACCCACCAACATCATGCACTTCACCGACTTTTTCAGAACCGCTTTCAGCACCATTTGACGCGCGGCCTTTTACTGGCGGACTGCTATGAAAGTTTCAAGTGCTTCACTAAATATTACTGTTTTTTTTCCACGTCATATCACTGTCTATATTTAGTCGATTGATAAGATTTTGTGCTTTGTGTTCAACTATAAACATGCGTAAATCGACTATCTGAATAGTACTGTAAAAGTACGTTCATAACATAAGCGGAATTCCATGTTTCAATTTGCAGAATACAGTTATACGAGGGATTGTAAAGCTATTTTAGTTCAGCATACTGAACTATGTATCGGTATGCAACTTGTACCCATAACAAAACTTATTGTAAACTAAACCTAAATTTAGTATTAGGGTTAAAAGTTTTATAATGTGTGATGAAATACATTATAAGTAAGTAATTTTGAACATTTTCCGATACACAATTAAAGTCAAAGTTCGTCTAGCATCCTTTCTGGGTAAATTTGCAAATATTTTTTAACGATTTCTACACTCACAATCTTGGTAAGTATCGATAAAGTCAAATGATATGCAAGTAAGTAATCGGGTTTAGGGAAGAACTGTTGCTTTATTACATTGCCGTGATACATAAACGGCTGGAGCGGTGCTGTTTGTTGGCCGACTTGGTTAGATGGTTGGTGGCCTGCCAGGCATGCAGGCCTGAAATGGTCTTACTAATAAGTTTTTAACAACACGCTTATTGAAAAACGGCTGGGCTTTTTTAAGCGACCGAGCCTCATCCGTGAACCACACGCTTTGCAATTTGTTGTGTATGATTTGAGTCTCATTTAACACATCAATAGATCACAAATCGCGTACAGGCAATATCATGAGGAAATATCAGCAAGTGGTGAGGGGCATAGCGAGCGCTGAGCGGGTGCTGGATGGGCGCTGGGCGGGGGCTGAGCGGACGCGTGTGGCCTAACGTGGCCTCAACGTGGCCTAAGAAGGACACAGTACAACCGTTTTTTTTTTTTTTAAATACGTACTAAAATATACATACTAAAAGTTTTGCGTAACTTAAAAAGGGCAACAAGTTATGACCAAATTTCAAACATTTTGTCACGCGATTTAACCATGTTTTTAAACAGGAGGACCATAGTGACCACTGCCTCTTCGGAGTTGGTAAAAGTGAAACCTCTCATCGAATCTTTGATTTTGGGGAAAATACACGAATCTCAGGGTGCTAGATCGGTGCTAGGTGCAGGATGGGTGACGAGTTGTACTTTTTCGGAAGCTAAAAATGAATTTGTCTTTTTGGCCTTGTAAGCGTTTTCATGATGAAGGAGAACGCGGCTTTTTAGTCGTTTTTCGGGAACTTTTCCTTTGGTTATTTACACATGATATTGACTTCTATTTCCTTCGGCCAAGGTGCTAAATGCAAGTGCAATGTTTAGGGATCTTAAGATTCAATTATTTGGGTGTTTTCGGGAATACGACAATTAGCAAAGATCTGCATGTGCATTATTAATTTGGGAGTACTGTACTTATGCTATATTGTATTGTATTTATATTTTTATGTTGTAGAGTTGTGCAGGTTGGTAAAAATCTTGCAATCTATGAGCGCGCGGCGCCCTTAGTTATTTGAGTGACCCATCTGTATACGCTATCTCGCTCACTCAAGTGATGGTTGTTCGATCGCTACTAACAGCTCCGCCGCCGCTATGCGCACTAATGAAAATGTGTAGGTACTTACGATTAGAACTACAAATTATGGTATCAGTTATAATAAAAAAATACTAAAATAACACAACTGCTTAAGAATCCATAGGAAATTCCAATTTCTGATGGGTTTTGTTTGATTAACGAAGTCGTTCTAGACCGTGACTAACCGTAGCTTACCCATTGGTTTGTTGAAGTTGAGTAGGTACTTAGTCACATGATCATTTAAAATGTACGCGTCGGTGGTTTTCCAGTTACTTTTTAACGTGTCAGTTTTAATTTCCGCAATAACTGTCATAAATCTTAATAGGTATATAAAACTCTGCGAGAACGATGGTTATTGGGTGTTCTTGCTTTATATATAATCGAACGACGTTCCTGCTTTCCAATATGTTGTATTAATTCATTGAAATTATCGCATAACAAATCAAACTGACACTAACCGAAAGTGTAAAGAAACATAACATCTCTTCTATTCGATAAACTATAACAAATATTTACATAGATTATATAATATAAGTAGTGACATTTTCGCCACACACCCCCCCCCCACGGAGAGCAATAATCTTGAAGTCTAAACACAGTTCTACCAAACCTAGTTTTATATGGCTTTAACATGTCTAGGAGGAGTAAAACTTGAAGCAGTGGGAAGGACTGATGGATCAGTAACTATAGGAGGCGAAATATTCAAATCTTTGGAATAATTTTGTTCAATATAAGCAGGTTTCAAACGATCTACGCTAACAGTTACAGCTTTATCGTTTAAGTCTATGGTAAAAGTCTATTCATCACTAGACCGATCAATAACACGATGGGGACCAGTGTATGGTGGCTGTAATGAACGACGTAGAACGTCTTCTCGCAAAAATACGTGTGCAACGATTGAAAGGTCTTTGAATACAAAGACTGAGCGTTCTGCGTGACGAGAAGCTGGAATAGGTCTGATGGAAGACATGTGACGACGAAGTTTGACGACAAAATCTGCTGGGTCTTCAAATTTATTGCGACTTTCGGCATGAACTAATAATTCACCCGGAAGACGCAATGATTCACCGTGCAACATTTCTGCGGCTTAAGCTTTTAAATCTTCTTTGAAGGTGGAACGCATACCTAACAAGAAGAGTGGAAGAGCTTGTGTACAAGAGCCGCCATGGCACATAAGAGATGCCTTCAATTGGTGATGGACACGCTCGATCATTCTGTTAGCACATGGATGATAAGCGGTGGTTCGGATACGTTTACTGGCGAAAGAATAGAAAGTCGACGAAATAGATCGGACTCAAATTGAGCGCCGCGATCTGTGGTTATTATCTAAGGTACGCCTAAATGAGAAACCCAATCTTTAGTACTTCTAGTAGTTGCTGCATCAAAATATCTAAAGTGAAGGGTGTGGAGGGAAGAGAGCAGGAATAAACATTTTTGGGATCTGAAAATTCAATGATTTTGTCAGCTAAGTCAGCCAATTTGTCCAGGCTAACATCGGACTGTGAAATGAAAATAGCTGAAGTTGACGTAAGATGTTGTTATCGGATAAAGCGGCACCTGCAAAAGAGCGAAGGTTTCTAAGCAATTGTGACGGCCTCCTGTCACCTAACTCTTCCTCACTAATTAAAAAATTGCCGGACCCTTTGCTATTCAGACATGGATAGTCTCCTTATTAACTCTTCCTTTAACTTGCTATAACTTTGTCCACTGGCTGGAGTTCTGATAATGATATCCTGAACTTCGATAGCTAGTTTTTGATCTAGCTGTGAAACCACATTATTGAACATAGTGCTATCTGCGGTAACTCCAGAAATAGAAAATTGTGCCTCCACATGGGCAAACCAAACTGCTGGTTTGTTTGGCCAGAAAGGAGGTAGTTCAATAGATACCTTGTGTATATTATTTCTGTTTTAGAATTATTACCTTTCACTAATAATTCTTGAAAGGCAGCATTCTCGGCCTTCAAACGAGCGAGTTCCCGTTGTAAATCGTTTTCGGCCATATTAAAGTAAATAAAGTTGTAAAAGAGTAAAAATAACTAATCAGAATTGAAATCGCAGCAGTGAGAGGTGATATGGCGAATAAATGTGCACTCAGTAAAAAAACTTTAGTATACCTACACTAAATAAAAATTCAATGTAAGTTGCACAAACACAAAACAAAAGTATGAAATTTTTCAAAAATCTGTGAAAATAATCCGGAAATGTGCAATAATAATATAAATTTATAAAAATGTAGAACAAACTTTCGAATTTGTCACCAGGAAATATCTTATAGAATTATTTTTGTTATAAAAATCAGTTTAACAAAAATGTAAACAAATCAATCTAATAATTGAGATTAAATTACTAAACTCAACAGGAACAACACTAAATGTTTATGATAACTGTTCGGTTGACTTCGCATTCAACTCAACACTATAAGCGCAATACAGCTGCTCGGCGGTAGAGGGCGTCGTTGGTGTACAAATCGAAATTTCTCGATGAAAAATTCACATCGATGTGAAATTCGGCGAAATTTTTTCACACTTTCACGATCTTGTGGAATTTAAATCTTCACCGCAAACTTATTTTAGTCGAAAAAGCTTAGGGAAATGAGATGGTTTTCAATCTTACCAGGGCACCCTAAATTTTCGCAGCCGATGGAGTCGAATTTCCACGTCAGGATCATCAATGCGGGAACGATGGTTATTGCTTTATATATAATCAAACGACATTCCTGCTTTACAATATGTTGATATTAATTCATTGATATTATCGCATAACAAAGCAAAGTGTAAAGAGAAACATTTCTTCTAGTCGAGAGTAAACTATAAAAAATGTTTACATAGAGTATAAAATATAAGTAGTGACATTTTCGCCGCAACTCTTTCGTTACTGACTGCGTGACTGACAGACAACGGCTGTCATCATCATCATCATCCACAGCCTGTATACGTCCACTGCTGGACATAGGCCTCCCCCAAGGTCTTCCACGTCGCTCGGTCCCGCGCCGCCCTCATCCAGCGTTTACCGGCGACTTTGACCAGGTCGTCGGTCCATCGTGCGGGGGGCCTGCCTACGCTGCGTCTCCCAGTACGTGGCCGCCACTCGAGAACTTTTTTGCCCCACCGGCCATCTGTTCTGCGAGCTATGTGCCCTGCCCATTGCCACTTCAGCTCTGCAATCCTTCTGGCTATGTCGGTGACATTGGTTCGCCTGCGAATCTCCTCATTCCTGATTCGATCCCGCAGGGAAACTCCGAGCATGGCCCTTTCCATTGCCCGCTGAGCGACTCTAAGCTTATTTATAAGGCCCATAGTTAGCGACCACGTCTCAGTGCCGTATGTCATCACTGGCAACACACACTGGTCAAAAACCTTTGTCTTCAGACACTGCGGTATTTGCGACGAGAAGATTTTACGGAGCTTCCCGAACGCTGCCCAGCCGAGTTGGATCCGACGATTGACCTCTTTCTCAAAGTTGGACCTACCTAACTGGATTTTATGTCCTAGGTATAGATAATCGTCAACAACTTCGAGCGTGGTGCCTCCAACTACCACAGGAGCAGGTGCAACATGGACGTTCGACATGATCTTCGTCTTATCCATGTTCATTTTAAGGCCCACTCGCTGCGAGGCTCCACTGAGGTCATCGAGCATTTTACTCAGGTCCTGCAGGGTCTCAGCCATGACTACGATGTCATCCGCGAATCGAAGGTGAGTGATGTACTCGCCGTTGATGTTGATGCCGAGCCCATCCCAGTCCAGAAGCTTGAAGACATCTTCCAACGCTGCGGTGAACAGCTTAGGCGATATAACGTCGCCTTGCCTGACGCCCCGCTGCAGTTGGATAGGCTTCGAATTCTGATCCTGAAGACGGACTGACATAGTGGCGTTTTTGTACAAAAACTTTAACGCTTCGATGTATCGATAGTCAATTTGGCACCGCTGCAAAGACTGCAGTACAGCCCAGGTCTCGATCGAATCGAAGGCTTTCTCATAGTCCACAAACGCCAAGCAAAGTGGCTGGTTATACTCCTCCGTCTTTTCTATAACCTGCCGCAGCGTATGGATGTGGTCTATGGTGCTAAAGCCTTTTCGGAAACCGACTTGTTCGGGAGGCTGGAAGTCGTCAAACCTGCGTGCGAGACGGTTCGCAATGACTCTTGAAAACAGCTTGTATACATGGCTCAACAAAGTAATGGGTCTGAAGTTCTTCAAAAGGGTTTTATCACCTTTTTTGTAGAACAAGACCACTATGCCTTGGAGCCACGCTTTGGGCGTTTTGCCCTCGAGGATGATGGAATTGAACAGCTTCTGAAGGGTCTTAAGCACAGGTTTGCCACCAGCTTTCAGAAGCTCGGCTGTAATTCCATCATCACCCGGCGCCTTCTTGTTTTTAAGCTGTTTAAGGGCGATACTAATCTCGTACAGGCTGACGTCTGGGATATCTTCGGTATAGTGTCGGGTTAATTTGGCTCGTGGGTCTTTTGCCATGTCTTGAACAGGTGCCCGTGTTGTCGTGTATAACTGCCCGTAGAACTTCTCAACTTCCCTCAAAAGTTCGGGTTTAGACGAAACAACCCTGCCGTCGTCCGTTTTCAACTTCGTCTGTTGGTTCTGGACTATAGACAAATCTCTCGCGAAGACCTTTGAGCCCTTGTTTTGCTCGATAGCCGTTTCAATACGGTCTGTATTGAACCGGCGTAGGTCGCGTTTTAGGGACTTGGAGATTTGTTTATTAAGCCACCGATACTGAGAAGCATCTTCCGGGGACTGCAGGATCATTGTGCGTCTTTCTTCCATGAGTTTAAGGGTAGAGTCTGAGATTTTTGCGGTTCCTTTTGCACGGCGGGTTTTAAAGAACTTAGACCCAGCCGTGGAGACAGTTTCCACAAACCTGTTATTGAAGTCGTCCATATCGACGCAGTCACCGAGGCATTTAAAGCGGTTCTGCAATTCGAGCTGAAAGCTTTCGGGGTTTTGGATCTGGATGGGTGCAGGACGAAGTATAGACTTTATCAGTCGAGATCGCTCCAGTTTTGGATTCAGACTCAATGTGCCTCTTACGATGCGGTGATCGCTACCGATTTTCACGGCATTGATCACAGAGACATCATTGAAAATCTGTTTTCTCGTTGACATGATAAAGTCTATCTCGTTTTTGGTGTGACCATCGGGGCTTATCCAAGTCCATTTGCGGTGTTCCGGTTTCTTGAAGAATGAGTTCATCATAAAGAGGCCCTCCTTCTCCAAGAAGTCGGCCAGCATCTGGCCTCGGACGTTCCGGACTCCGACTCCAAATTGCCCCACTTTCTGCTCATCGCCGCTTTGTTTGCCTAATTTTGCGTTAAAATCCCCCATGACCACGTTGAAATGAGTTTTGGAGCTGTGTATGGCTTTGGAGATGTCCTCATACATAGCCTCCACCTCATCATCGGAGTGTGTCGAGGTCGGAGCATAGACCTGTATGACCTTCAACGAATACCGTTTGGAAATTCTGAGTACGCTACCCTATTTGACACGCTCTCGATTTTTGTAACATTGGTCACGAGGGTTTTGTGGACGAGAAACCCGACACCACCTTGGGACAGTTGGTCGCCCTCCCGGAAGTAGAGAAGATTGCCGGATTTCAGGATTATCGATTCCTCTCCCTGTCTACGGACTTCAGATAACCCCAGGATATCCCAATGCAATGCACTCAATACTTCCTCCAGCTCAACAATCTTTTCGTCTGTCCGCAGTGTCCTAACATTGTATGTCGCCAGGGCCAAGGGTCGTCGTTGGTAGCCTGGTCGAACCCGGGGATTCTTAGCACCCCCTGCCCCGCCGTTTCCTCGATCGCTACCTTGATCGAGACTAGCGGGACCGCCGGGGACTAGGGGCCGGGACCTTTGTTTGCGATTCATAATTTGGGGGGGAAATGCCGTAATCGCCACGCTTGGCAGGCGGGTTGGCGATCGCAGTGTGATGTTGATATACATAAAAGGACGCTGCTGCCCGTCCTCTGGTTTGTCCCTTAGTCGACTCTTACGACACCCACGGGAAGAGATGGTGTAGCGCTATTCTTAAGGCGACGCCACACGCCACAACGGCTGTAGATAGTTGAAATTTGGAATATACAATCCTTAGAGGTTGTGAGGGAGCACTAAGGAAGGAATTCCCGAAAATATCACGGGAACGGGAAGTATTCAACTTTTTAATTTATATGAAAAATCTTATTCCTTGAGTGCACGGATGTGATACTTGGCATAAAAGTTCTTCATTGAGTTTATGCGCGTACGAAGTCGCGGGCAAAAGCTAGTTATTCATATTTTCGTCTATAGATCGCTTGATTTTTAAGTACATACGATGGTACCATACATCTACTACATTATAAGTTCGTGCGGTTACTTTCGCCGAATGCACTCACCCTAAAAAATTGGCATTGCTATTACTTCTGGCCTATTTTCAGAGTGGACATCTCCTGGCTGAATGATGATGATGATTATTTCAACGCATTCTGTCTGATTCTATATTTTTAAAGGCAGTTTGCATTTTCTTTGGCTGCAATATCTCAATAAATGTAAAAGGATTCCAAAATGGTATTTGCAATTTAATAAGTCCCTTTTTTCAATAATTCCCAAGTTCACTTTAATCACATAATAAGGCGTACAAATTTAGCAGTATCAGCAGTCACTAATGTCTTCACCACGTATGGATGAAAGAAGCGTAAACGGTAAAATACGGGTTTTGTCATATTCATAATCAGACAAAACAAAGTTTTAATTCGTCGTTGTCACCCTTCCTTTTTGTACAACGGATAATACTGAAGTCGTCGTGGCGGCGCCGCGGTTACTGTGTGTATCATACGATATTACAGGTTAAGCAACGTTCGGCGGGGTCGATACTTGGATGGGTGACCGCCAACCATTCATTTCTCACGACGACTTCCGTGCTTCGGAGGGCACGTTATGCAGTCGGTCCCGGGTGCTGTATAATTGTATAGAGTAGTCGTTAGGGTTTTATCAGAAGCCATCTTGGCGCCCTGAAAATTCTGGCATCCACCACCCAGCAATGGGCCAGCTTGGTGGATTATGGCCTATACCTCCTCTTCACCCAGGGGAGAGACTCATGCCCTGCAGTGGGCTCATGACAAAGAGTTGTGATGATGATGATGATGATAATACTTTCCTTTAAAATAGGAAAGTGTAATTAGTAGTGCCAAAAGCCGTAGTATTAAAAACTTTCTGAATCACCTCATAGAGAAAACTGTCTTGACTTGTCGTTTTACCGAAAGCCTGCGATCAGAAGTGTAGGACTCCCAGTAGTGGTAAAGAAAACTCCTTAAAAATCTTGATTTTATTAATTTAAGAACATTTCATGGTTGTATGTTTACCTCCTTTACCGTTTGGTAATATTTATTAAAAATACACAGTATAATGCGAACAATATGAAACTTATTTTTATTATATCAAATAACCATAATTATGTAAAGGGTACCCAAATATTTCCCCAAAATTTCATTCTTTGACTGATTCATCTGGCCAAAATTATATTTCAATTTTATCTGTGTTGCACATGTTTAAATGATAATATAACACCACACAACATATATTTTATTGAGGGACTCGTTTGCTAATGTATTTTTTGAGATATCGATTTTTAAACATTCCATGTACAGATGAATCAGAATTTATTGATTCTTGAAGCACAAGTTTCGAGAGGAATGAAGATATGACGGAATGCAATATTAGAGACGAAAAAGTGGAACAAGTGAAAGAGTTTGTATACTTGGGGTCCTTGTTTGCAATAGATGGGAATATTGTCTTAAGGTTTCGCGATTCATACTATTAAATAAAACACTTTTTAATCGGATTAATCGCTTAAAATAAAACACTCTTTAATCGATTAATCGGATTAATACATTTAAAATTTTGACTCGACGTTTCGGTGTCTTTGCAATGTAAAATGTAAATATACGAGATAAATCCGGTTAATCCGGTTTTATTTAATAGATGGGAAGTATGAAGGTGATATTGAAAGGAGAGTAAAAGCAGGAAGAAAAGTGTTAATGACGCCTTGTACTCGATAAAGGCAAGCAAAATTATACCGAATAAGGCTCGTCTGGCCGTACTTGAGGGAGTTTTGGCGCCAACACTTATGTATGGTAGTGAGTCTTGGGTGTGGCAGAAGAGACATGAAAGCAGGATTAATGGAGATAAGAGTTTTCAGGAGCATGTGTGGAATGAAATTGAGTGATAGGGTGCGCAACAGTGAAATAAGACAGGGATGCAGATTAAAAGAAGATGTATTGACTAATATTGAAAAGGGTATGCTACGGTAATTTGGAAATTTAGAAAGGATGAGTGAAAGTAGATCTACAAAAAAAATATAGTTTAGGAACAGGATAAGCAAGACACGGCATAATGCTGACAAGTGAAAAAAACACCTGACAGTGCTGGTTTTCAGTCACCCTTAATGACATAGAAAATAAAACAAATTTAATTTCGACACAAAACGATACAGTTTACTCTATAAATTAACGTAATAAAATAATAAAGAAATAACAAACAAACAAAATCAGGAAGCACCAATGTTCACATACTTAGTTATAAGTTATTAAATATTTTTCCTATTGCGTGTACAAATTAATTTAAGAATAGTTCATATCTATCTTTACTTTATATCTGTCGCAGGGATTTTATCAGAGACGTGATATTATAATTTTCACTAGTGAGTGAGTTTTGTAATTACACAGATTATTGTAAATAACGACCGGTTACTATAATTTCACGGTCTCTTTTCAGTGATATTGTAATTTCACGGGGCCGCAACAGTGATATTTTAATAACCCCAGGCGTGTTATGATTTTTACCTGTGGTGGGGGTTCCGCGCGTTCTGATTGGTCAGTCAGGCAAGTTAATCACAATTATGAGATTGTAGTACGGGAAGATTTCGACACAGAGCTACGAAAATACTACAGTGACCAATCTGATAAAACAAAAAGCCGGAAAGTGTTAGGCTGTATTTATTGCATATGCGAGGCGAGCGAGCGAAGCGAGCGTGATGCGGCAGACCCGGCGCGGCGAAGCGCCATTATTGAAATTGGCCGACAAAATTTTATTATAATTTAAATATGTACTAAAATTTTGAAGCAATTCAATACTGTCCAATTTATATTTTTTATCGTGTAAGTTACCTACTCAATTATGTAATGTCGAGACTTTTATTTTTGTTAAGTAATATAAGTTAATTATCACATATTGTTCCTTATTTAGTTTTGAAGTGTAAATACTCATTATTGTTACGAGTTTATTAGAGAGTCGCTTTGTTTTATAGTACTTACTTTGAAATGGCAATTACGTTAAAAGTTAATAGATAGTAGACATTCAATATATTTTAATTATTCAGTGTGAGTTGAAAAGAGTACCCAACTTATAAAAAATGTGTGTAATAAAAAAAAAAGTGATTTTTAAAAACCAATCTATTATTTTGTAACTCTATGGTGATACTTTGTGGCACAGTTACTAATAAAAATGGACCAATCACTGATATGTGTTATAATCTAACGACCTTCTATAACAGGTGTTATTATTAAAATATCATTTTAACTGTTACGGTGTATTGAAATTATAATGTCACTAAAATAAGGCCGTATTGTAAGAAATATAACGGATTGACAAAAAAACGTGTTATTGTAATGTCACTAGTCGGTTTATAATACCACGGCTTTTATAATATCCTTGCGACATATCTTCATATTACACTCATACATATACATAAATGCATACAAGTACAATACATATATATATATATATACACATTTATATACACACTTATAGAATACATACTTATATATGTACAACACCAGAGGAAGCTATGTCTTCACGCAACTGCCTGTCTATGAGAATAGATTTATATGTTGATTCAAAAGTATGAATAGACATTGGTTGTTGCAGTGGTGGAAAGAGGTTATTCCATTTAATGGATTTAATTTATTCAAGTAAATGAGACATTTTTGGCACGTTATAGAAAAAGCGTATGCACGCATTTTGTATTTGTTGAATTGCTTGTTTAGTTTTCTTATAAATGCGGGGACCGTACAAGTATCGCAGTAGTTGAAATTAGAAAGTATAAGCGATTCAACCAAAGTAAGTCTAACCCTCTCTGAGAGGTGCTCTCGAATGGCATATAATGATTTTAATCTGGAAAAAACTGTTTCAAATCTTAAGATTAATGTGTTCTATAAACCTCAGTTCCTCGTCCATCTACAAGCCCAGATTTTTTGAGACGTGTGGGCAACGATGGTGTTATTAATTTTGATAAGTGGTTTATGACTTTAGGTTACTTTTGTTTGATGTTTGGTTTCAATCATTATATACTTTGATTTCGCTGGATTAAGCACCAAATTATTATTGTCCGCCCATTTCGTATTTGTATTTAAATCGTCATATAATAACTGGACGGATTTATTGGTATCAGTGGGGTCAAAAGAATAACAAATATAATAAATAATAACTGTGTTTCATTAGCATACAAATAAACATTGCAAATTTTCAATAGGCCTGGAAGATCCGCGGTGTAGAGTGCAAATTAAAATAGAGCTGACTACAAAGCCGCGTGGCGTGCCACTAGGTATACATTTTATCTGTGACTCAAAACGGTCTCCAGCCTAACCCTCCAAACTTACAAATTGATTTTGATTGTTTAAAAATTATTCATAACCACTTCAGGGATAGATCGGTTACACCGTAATATCGTAACTTAGCCAACGGATCGTTTACACTATTTAGACGATCAAAAGCGAGAAAAATCTAGGAGCACTAAAATACTACCTTGGCCTTTGTCGCTTGCATCTAGTATATCGTCTGTTACTTTGGAGAGGGCAGTAGCTGTACTGAAACCTCTACGAAATCCAGACTGCACTCCTTCATTTTCCAAGTTTTTTTGTTGAGGCAGTTTTAGCGACTCTTTTTAGATCTTGAATCCAAATGCAGGTTTGTATGGTAAATTTTCTGAAATATGCGTAAAATATGTTTCAGGGCAATTTCTTTTCAAAAAATGTTTCTTTTGCAGAATAATTAAGCAATAAAAGCGTTATTTTCTTGATGAAAAGGTAAAAAACTTATTTATTGTTAGACCAATATGGTGGTTTGATCGTATGAATCAGGCACAGATGAATCAGAAGTTTGCCTACAATCATGCATAGCTTATCTATCATATATACAGACCTCACTGTTGTTATTTTTTTACATGAATCGTTAACCCAAAACTAATACACGAAACACAAATTGATATAAATTTTATATAATAGGCATTGTAATCAGAATGCCTTCTAAACCAAATACAGTTAAAAACATTTAAAAAAAAATATCCTCTTTCTAGCTCGTTCTTTGCAAGACTTGCTTCTCCCTACACAGGTAGCCATACTACAATTTTTTTTATATGACCAAATGCGGTCAAGCTCAGCTTATGCCATATTAATCAGTATTAGACGCCGGACACTTCTAATTTACTTATTTTTAAAAACATCAATGTATTTGTCATCACAGAAATTTTATTTTGTAAGAGATGAAAATATTACCTTTCGATAAAATTATAATTTACATTCATTAATAGAATAGAAATTGATACCATTTTGTTCCGGAAAATGACAAACGGACGCGCCATATGAATCAGGAGAACCAACTTATTTATGTTTTATTTTATACCTAGGCGGCAATTATTGCACAAAATATAATTTGCACTAGAAAGGAATAAAGCTAAACTTTGCCAAAATAAATGACATGCATGTACGTCGGCTAGTTACAGAAATATACCCAAAGACACAAAAAAAAATTGTCTTTGGAGAAATAACCTAAGATGGTTTGATAATCTATTTTCGAAAATAGTTATTTTGAAAGAATTTTGTTTCTAATGAATTGAAAACCTAGTCTATACGGCTCTAAGTAGTTTCATAGATAACTTTAGCGGTGTTTCCATAGGAACTCCAAATTTCTTCGAATTACCAAGAGCTACCACAATTTCAAAAAACAAAACACTAACTAAAAAGGAATCACTGAATTTAAATGAGGGTTTTCGATTATTTTTGTGCCACCAGGCAGCGCCTTGTAGGCGTGAGGTCCAAACAGCTATCATATATTTCATTTGAAACTTTTGGAAGTGTTGAGTTTTTGTGTTACTAGCTGTTTCACGCGGTTTTACCTATGTGCTATTCCAGACTGTACACTATCACTATGCCAAATTTCAACCAAATCCGTTAAGCCATTCTGCTGTGATTGAGTAACATTTCATCCATCCATCCAAACTTTCTCATTTATAATATTAGTAAGATTACGACCATCGTTGTAGTGGACATTGGAAATAGAAATGGAACTATTATTATAATCGATGTTTTTAGGAGTAAAACTGGATTTAGAGAAAAAAAGGAATAACCACAAATATTTTAATAACGGTACACTTTAGTAATCGGTACATGATTTGGGCTGAAATGATTGGAGACGATCTCTCCTACCTACAAAGATTCTGGTCTAAAATCCAATAAAGTTAATAGAAATGGAGGAAAATAGAGTGAAAACATTAACAACTGTGGCAGACAACAATGACAAAGTTAGATACAAAAAGAAGTAAAGAGAATCTACTGAGCATGATGCATAATGAGAATGCAATGTGCCCGAATCTGATGGCCTTAGAATTTTAGAAGAACATAGGCTAGAGGTTTAAATTGAATTTTAATTTCAGAAGCTATTTCCTTACTTTTATATCAAAATAAAAGTCACTAAGAATGTTTTTTTCTTCCACTGCATAAATTAGGTTATACCTAGGAATAATATACGAAAATACAAAAAGAAACCGCATCTTTAGTAACGACCGCAGAAACTTTCAGTGTCTGAAAATTTTATCTCAATGGAAATGAGGCCTTTTGAAAAGTCACTCCTCATATCATCATTCATTGTTCTACGAGTTTTTAAAATTAATAGCTTTTAAAGGCTTTCCGCCATATTTTTAAGGGTTAACTTTAATTAGTACATCACTTCTTGCAGGCAGCCTCTCCCCATCAATCCCAACAACATTTGTTTTACGACTTTTTACAAATCTTGATAAATAACACAAATAATTAAAAGAAAAAAATCGCTCCTTACTCCACATTTTGTAAGGAGTACCTATTATTATTATGAAGCGATATTTTACTAAGCAAGGTGCGTGGCATACCTACGATCAGAGTAAATAGCGTCACGCCTCTAAACAGAGGCTATAAATATTTTTTGTATGGAAAAACTAAAATATCAAAAATTATTAATAATGTAAGGGTCTTTTGACGTGAGGCAAAAATTTAACTAACCGCGATCTTATAAAGTGTCACTGCATGACTTTTGCCGGCTCATATTTATTGTTTTTAAGTACTTTAATTTTTTTTTAAAACACTAATATATATAAAATGTGGGCTTACTTATGGTGGTGGTAAAAGTAAAGAAGTTGTTTTAAGATAATCTTTAAATCCATAAAAAGAGTAAACAAGAAAGTTGCCTTTGCAATGCCATAATTTAAAAGTTGTATTTTTGAAACGTAATTTTTATTTCTTATACTAAAATATAAATACGTATATAAAGTCCTTACAGCCACTGCTTTATGAAAAGTGAATTAAACTCAGCAGATATTTATATGGACCTTTCACCATAGGTATATTTATTCAGATGAAAGAAATTGTGAAGATGATTAAGAATAATAGAAAATTTTTTTTTGATACGGCACTTATAAAAGGCAGTCAATTATTGTAAAATATTTATTTACGGAACTTACAGCTATTTATAATATAATTTGAACAATCGAAAAATTAGGCCAATAAGCAGTTTTCACAAACAAAAGCTAAATATTCTGACGGTTTCTAATATACAATTTATTATGGAATTAAAAAAACACTAGGAAACACTATTTCTGTTGTTTCTTACGGGTTATATGTTTTGCATCGTAGTTTAATTCAGCTAACTTTACAGATATTGCGTTTACTGCCATATCAGTGTGATCGTAACATTATCGAAATGATCAGAGTTTCTATGAAAGGAAAAGTAGCAAAAGTCAAACTTGGAAAGCAACCTTGTGAAGTCCAAAAATGCATTAAATGCTGTCAGAGCTATTAAAGGCGCAGTCATTGTTCACACGTAAATAAATTACATAAAGGATTTCGCAAGAAAGACAGATATTAAGAAAAACCCTTCTTCATTGAACTATTTTCAAAGATCGAGGAAAGTAGTGATGGATGACGAAGATGAGGAAAATTAAAATTGATATTTTTATCTCGTCATCTATTAATATTTGCCGAACCCAATTACAGTAAAATATTTTGATACTTTTATTTGATGCTTTTTATTTTTAATATTATGTCTGATCTTCAGTTTATTCTCAAATGCCGTGTTTACAATTAATAATTTCTGTTTTCAAACATGTTCATGCATTTATGTTTTTCCCTGAGAATAAGTCGAAAAAATTCAAAAAGTTTTATTCATCTGAGGAATTTCAAAAAACACTTCATGAAGTCATCATATACTTAGTTTGGCTTTTACTAGTTGCAGATAGTTGTTGAATAAAATATCACAGTAGACCAAGAGACAAAAGAAGCCGGCGGAAAAAAACTCTTGGCACTCTTTTACAGTCAGAATCATACGAATTAATACAAATAGGTACAGTACAAATGGACCATCACATGAAAAAAAAACAAACTCAAGACAGCTAATTATGAGAGTCAATGTCATGCCACAACCAAATTGCTTACAAAGTAGATGCATTGAGCTATTGATGCACAACACGAACATGACAAACTGCTGCTTTTAGCCAGCCTTAATTTGGGAAGCGCTAACTTATGGTCATTCCTAGTCCTAACAGAGTAATCTTTATCATGATTATCTTTCCTTGTTTTAAACTTATTACTATTCTTATAAATATACATATATAAAAGGGTGATTTTACAGAATGATAACCCTTATTTCACCCTCATGCTAACAACGTTAAGCGCCAAAAATGCCCTGTCGGATATGACGAAACAAATAGAATGAATTCAGTTAAATATCTTTTTTATATTCAATATTCAGATTTTTACAAACATATTCACTGAATGGTTCTAATAAAACGAATAATAAAAATTACTTAATGTTTTCGGGTTCTCCTATTCTGGACAAAAAAGCATGTAATTCTATAGAATGGTAAGAATGGTAGCCGTTTTTAGCGGGACGTCTTTAAGTATTCCCATACACAAAATCTATTGATTGCCTCTAAACTGTCATTACTTTATTTACTCTGAGGTATACCACGCACTTTGCGTAGGCAAAATATCGACACTTGCAGAGGGCAGACAAAATTTTTTTTTTTT
The DNA here is from genome assembly GCA_944452665.1 of Stenoptilia bipunctidactyla. NCBI lineage: Eukaryota > Metazoa > Arthropoda > Insecta > Lepidoptera > Pterophoridae > Stenoptilia > Stenoptilia bipunctidactyla. The sequence continues at coordinate 42,982,493 of OX101721.1, read as the reverse complement.
CAAAGGAGCAAAAATAGTTTAGTTTTTCTTTTTTTGTATTATTTATCAAGATTTGTAAAAGTACAAATCTTGTTGGGATTGATGTACAGAGGCTACCTGCAAGAGTTGATGCGCTAATTTAACCCAGTATAGATAAACGACCACAACCCGAACATTTGTTATTTTCTAGTTGCGTGGGGAATTGAATGGGAAATCAGGAGTTTGTCCGGATGTGAGACTAAAAAAATCGTATCTTTTTGGCAGGATACTCAGCTATATGAAATGGCGGTATTAACTATTAACACATTAATAGTTATCTCGCTCCTGTAACTTAATGTTGCTTGTGAACTACTTACACATGATTATACCTTTTTAGAATCTACAAATACTAGACAAGTTTTTAAGATTGTTGGCAGCTATAGGTCTATACTTTTTTTGTCACAGTAGATGATCAAAGTTGATGAAAAAAACGTTTTTCTCATGCCACAACTAAGGTTGTACACGAAAACAGTTATATTCCTCATTTAGCTTTTGCTTCTTCGTGCAAACTCTATAAAAATCAATTCATAACTTCTACAGTTTCTCGTCTTACAAGTCTACCCTTCATTTAAACCAATTGGCATTCTACCATTTCCTTCTCATATTCAGTCAATTGCTAGTTGCAGGCAATTATTAGTAGATACGAGACGTTCATCGCATACATCGAAAGATAATGAAACTCTTGTTGATTTAATTTGAAAGGTATTAACAACTAAATTATAAAATTGTCTGATTCTGATGTGATATTGGATCACTTAATAGTTATCAATTGCAATGTGCAAATTGACTGAATCATACATAGCTCGATCGTTCAAATCAATACACTTACATAAAGCTCACTTCGAATATTAACAATGCAATAGAAAAAAAAATATTGCAAAGGAAAGAACAAAATACAGAAATACCTTTATAGCAAAAACAAGCAATGTGGGCGGACTTATCACTGGGATGCAGTTTTTTCATATTACATAGAAGGATTAAAAGCTGAAATGGATTTGGGTAGGGCAAATACGCGTAAATATAAATGACTACAAAAATATTATAAGGACAAACATATATGAGCATTTTAATTAGGTAAGCATTTATTCTAATCAAATCTAGTGATATTACAGAATGAAGATGAGAATATTTATTTTTATATTATAAGGATAGGACTTTTGTCTTTCATGCCACTATGGTGGTACACGTCCGCCAACGAAAAATCTATTCACTAGACATTTAAAAGTACCAGGACTGTAGTGGTCAGGAAAAACAGACGCAGGCAGATCGTGCCACACTTTGAGAATCCGTACCAAAAACGATGTATCGAAGCACTTTGTTCAACTTTTTGTTAAATTCACTATAGGGATGGAAGTTCTGTATGCATCTGGTAGTCCAGTGGTAAAAAGGAGTGGGTTCAATTTGGTCAAAAAGAGCACCAGCAAAATTACCAAAAGTATACTGCCAAAAACTATAAAATACTACAAATTTGAATAGTATTTCAATCAAAACCAATACTTTAACTAAATAGTTATGTTAAAACCTATCAAACTTTGTACATTTCAGGCTTAAAAATATTAAGGTGGTTCAAAATTGACTTTAAAACAAACAGAATGTGAACAGAAATGAGTAATGAGAATGAAACTATATTTAAAAATATGTGTAAAAATAAACTAAAGATTCAAGTGATTTTAGAAGGAATAAGTGCAAGATAGGGAATTGTAATCAACAAGTCGCAAATCAAAAAATTGCTCAAAAGAAGAGAGCAAAAGCCTTCGCAGGCAACTTAAGCAATTAACTTTATAAAGGCGTTTGAAACAAGCGAGGCGAGTCGACTATAACGAGTGCCAACTGCTAAAAAAAAGTTTTTATCTCAAATAAAACACTTTTTAGCGGGATTTATACCGTATAGTTGTCTTTTACAAATTAAATCGACGACGTTTCTCTACAGACACCGTATTTCACAGCGGCTCGTAGTTTATTTAAGATTATATGAATCGTAACTTAAGACAATATTAAAAGTTTTTATTCCAAGTAGTAATGAATATAGTTACTCGTGCCTATTACTTTATACCTCAGCTAAATTAGGTGGATTAAAATGGACATTTATGCCTGGAATGTGGCCATACCTGTAAGGGCACGTATAAGGAGAGGCGGCGCGTCGCCCGGGTCGTCGTCGTTCTTACTACATCGCCGGCTTTGCATTGGTTTGCACTGGTTTGGAGTAAACTCGGCAATGTAACGAAACCCGCGAAGCCCCGCGCGACGCGTCGCCTGTGCTTATAGTGCGACCGGTGGGAATTTGCGTTCCTGACAGCTGTCAAAATCGTAGTTCTTTTCCCCTTCGAATCAGAAATAAACTTTATTCAGTGGACATAAGGAACTGTCAGGAAGGCATTCCCGCAACGGCCGCACTCTAAATGATGTGCCTTAAGTGTTTAGGCCTATACTCTGGCAAATAATTCAATGCAGTAAACTGACAGTTCGAAATGTCAAATAGAAAAATAATGCCAACAAACTTAAAAACCAAAAAGCATACAATCACTACGTGTGATTAAATACTTCGAAGTGTAAGTGCTGAATGAGAATGATTGAAAATGAACGAGTATTTGTCATTCGTTACGCATACAATTTTAAAGCAATTAATAAATAATTGAAATTGAGGTGTTTACTTTATCCTCAAAGTAACTTTAATGAAAATTATTAATTAACAAACATACCTAGAGCTTTAAAACGGTTACAGAGAAGTAAAATCGACTTGATAACTGCTCTATTTTTAAACTCTTTTTGTCGTTAAAAATTGAATTTCAATAATAGTTGCCCTTTGTAACAGAACTATAATTAAAGATTTTTTTCCATAGGTACATTATGATATTATTATTAAAAAATAATTACGTTCATTCACTTAAACCACATAACTATTTTATTCTTCCTTGAAGTGGGCATACTGGATTTGTCATTTTACTGCAATGAATTACTTGCCAGGGTCTAGGTACTTGACGGCCTCTACGAAAATAGCAAAGTTATTAACTATATTATAGGGCTCAATTCGACATTAGATTATCTAATTTTAAGTCTCTCAAATGTCAAATTAGGAAACTTTAAATGTTTCAAATGGATTTATATATTTTTTAATTTAGTGTATTAATAGTAGTACATATTGCCCTGCAGTGTGTATCATACGATATCACAGGCTAAGCTAAGCAACGTTCGGCGCGTTCGGTACTTGGGTGGCTGACCGCTGACCATTAATTTTTTACGACGCCATGCTGTATACTTGTATACTGAAAATTCTGACATCCATCACCCAGCACTGGGCCAGCTTGATGGATAATGGCCTATACCTTTTCGTCCGTCACCCAGGGTAGAGACTCATGCCCTGCAGTCGGCTCATTACGAACAGTTGTGATGATTAAGAAAGAAAATGCATTGAAATTCTATTGAAATGCATTCGTTTTTGTTTTGTAAAACAACAATAGAATATTGTTTTTTTTCCAACCAGCCAGTGAGTAAATTAAAACAAAAAAGTTTGCATACCTATAGGTACCTACCTAACTTTTACTAAAAAAAAGAGATTAGTTAAGATTTTTTTAATTTTATGCTTGTAGCTTAGACTTTTTTGGTGTGTGTACTTAAACAATAGTTTTAAACAAAAACATTTTAAGGTTTTTTGCAAATTTTCGTTTATTAGTCTCCATTTTTATATGCACGGGCAATCTGTTATCTGATAGAGGCGTTGCATTGTTTTTCTACCTTAAAACAACTTCTTTACTTCTTCTTAGCGCCACATATTATAAATGTCAGCGGTTTTTATAACTTAATATTGAAATTATAAGTACAACAACGACGGTAAAAGTCATGAAGTGACATAAGATGGCGGTTAGTTTAATTTTGCCACGCGCCAAAAGATCCTTGTCGGACTATATTTTCTGTGGGTTACAAAGTTACGAGGCGTTGTCAAAGTAACACCTAGATGCTAACTTTATCGACATTGCAGTTATCCAAGAACAAATGTAATCAATATATTATTCACAATTCACACACAAACAAGATCTAAATCTTATGTATCAAGTTTTGGTTTGAGTTAGATGGCGCATTGTGATATTCGTGTTATTTTTTACTCGACTATAGCGAAGCAAAAAAGAGGGTTATGGTTCTGACCAGTATGTATGTATGTCAAACTCAAACTCAAACTCACTCAAAAATTCTTTATTTCGTAAGTATTTAAATACATTTGAAATAAGTCAAACAATTTACAAATTGAACTGAATCTACCACCACTTCGGAAAGTCGATCTGTTGAGAAGAAGTGGCAAGAAACTCAACAGCAATCATCTTTTAAAAATAAGAGAAAAGAAAATAAATAATAACAATTTACAGCCAGGGAATACTAACTTCTTCGGCGGCATTTCCCCACAGGAGAATGCCGTATGTCATTAAGCTATGAAAATAACCAAAATAAACCAATCGCGCAGTAGCTTCATTAGAAATATTTCTCATCTTTTTGACGGCATATGCTGCAGAACTAAGTCTCTTCGCCAATCTTTCTATGTGTGGTCCCCATTGTAGTTGAGCGTCTAGGGTTATGCCAAGGAACACTGTTGAATTTACAGGGCTTAATTCTTGGCCTTTTACGATTAAATTAGTATTTACATGCCGGACACTAGGCAATGAGAATTTTAAAAAATTAGTTTTATTTTCATTGAGGAGCAGGTTATTGGCTGAAAACCAATTCTCCACAATTTCAATACAATTGTTTACTTCAAAGCAATGCTTTAATTGCCTACTCACTTTAAAAAGAAAAGAGTTATCATCAGCAATCAATATGACCTCACACTTGTCTTTTACCACAAATGGCAAATCATTTATATAAACTAAGAATAAGAAAGGCCCAAGAATCGATCCCTGGGGCACTCCCATATGTACTGCTGATCCCGATGATCTCTTTCCATTAATATCAACTCTTTGCATTCTATTGCATAAATAGGATTTCATAAAATCAAGTGCCCTATCATTGATTCCATAGTGGTAAAGCTTCATGAGGAGTGTATCGTAGTGAACACAGTCAAAAGCCTTGGACAGATCACAGAAGACACCAAAGGCATCCTGTGACTCCTCCCAGGCATCAAATATATGTTTGATAAGCTCAACACCGGCATCAGTTGTTGAGCGACCCCGTGTGAAACCAAATTGATTCGGATTCATTATATTATTGCTATAGAAATGTACCACCAGTTGATTTAAAATAAGTTTTTCAAAAATTTTGCTGAGTGTTGGTAATATAGAAATCGGTCTAAAGTTACAGGGATCAGTCATGCTTCCTACGGGAAATACGGGAATAATTTTACTTAGTTTCATTTAATCCGGAAACACACCATTATCAACACAATTATTAAATATACTGGCTAAATGAGGTGCAATACCGTCAATGATAGATTGGATAATTTTAACAGAAATACCATCCAGATCAGCAGTGTTCTTAATTGTTATACTTTTAAAAGCTTTCAATACCTCACTTTCAGTAACATGCCTGAAAGTAAAGTTAGTTTTACACTTATTTACATTATTTTCAAGAAAAGATGTGGGTATGGATGTTCATCTGTTACCTCATATCATCTAAACTAGTAATCGCAATTGGACAAAAGTGTCGTTGGAAGCGTCTTGATTGTTTGCTGGTTATAGGCTACATGGCGTCACGTTAAATTGATCCTCTCTGATCTACAGCTCCCTCTAGAGGGCTTAAAGTAAAGAAGTAAAAAAAATTCTTGACAGTTTCGAGTAGGGTATCAAATGAAAGAGCTTTGTTAATACACGCATATGTAAATTTTAAACTATTATCCAAAAAAAAAAAATTGCTAAACTAAAAACTTGTTTTGTAAGTTTCAACTAAAAAGCACAAAACAAGCACACAAGACTATTAGGCGTCGTCCTAATTGGCAGCGATCGTACGATGGCGCGATGCGTTCTCGTCGTGCGACGAGTTCAAACATACAGATATCTTCAGGCGTCGGCCTAATTGGCAGCGATCGTACGATGGCGCGATGCGTTCTCGTCGTGCGATGAGTTCAAACATACAGATATCTTCAGAGTGTCCTATTTGAACTTCGCAAGTCATTGTGCGAGCATCTGTATGTTTGAACTCATCGCACGACGAGAACGCATCGCGCCATCGTACGATCGCTGCCAATTAGGACGACGCCTTAGAACTTTTAAATAATATTTGTTATTTCTTTTTAATTATATCTTTTAAATAAAATAGTAGGCGGCGGGTACAAGCTAATAAAGTATATATTTTGTGATTCTTTGCTAATATAATGCTTACATATAAAAACAAGTCTGTGGTGAGATTATAACAGTTTTATTTTCTACTTGAACCTTGTCAATGTTATGTATGAGTCATTTAAAAGGAAAGGTTTGAGAGTGAACGTTGGAAAGAGGAAAGTCATGGTTATGGAGAGGAATGAAGATATGACGGAATGCAATATTATGATAGGAGACGAAAAAGTGGAGCAAGTGAAAGAGTTTGTATACTTAGGGTCCTTGTTTACAAGAGATGGGAAGTGTGAAGGTGATATTGAAAGGAGAGTAAAAGCAGGAAATTGTGTTAATGGCGCCTTGTACTCGGTTATGGCAAGCAAAATTATACCGAATAAGGCTCGTCTGGCCATACTTGAAGGAGTTTTGGCGCTAACACTTATGTATGGGAGTGAATCTTGGGTGTGGCACAAGAGACATGAAAGTAGAATTAATGCTGTGGAGATGAGAGCGTTGAGAAGCATGTGTGGAGTGAAATTGAGTGATAGGGTGCGAAACAGTGAAATAAGAAAGAGATGCGGATTGAAAGTGGATGTAGTGACTAAAATCGAAAAGAGTATGCTACGGTGGTTTGGACATTTGGAAAGGATGAGTGAAAGAAGATTTACGAAAGAGGTGTACAAAACAAGAATGGATGGTGTTGTTGGAAGGGGCCGGCCTAGGCGAACGTATGCCGATCAAATTGGTGACATTTTGAAAAAGGGCCTAGTCAAAAGTACCCGTAACCGGCGATCATGTATGAAAAGATTGATGAACGTGGAAGAAGCGAAAGAGGTATGTTTGGATCGCAGCAATTGGTGTTCCCTTGTCTCTGCCTACCCCAAGGGGAGACAGGCGTGAGGTTATGTATGTATGTTGAACCTTGTCCCCGCCTGTTGCTACTATTTTTTATAACAAATATTATTTAAAAGCTCTTATAGTCCTAACTATGTGCTTGTTTTGTGCTTTTTAGTTGAAACTGTATTCCGCAGTCGGGTTTTTAATTTTTGTAATATTTTTTTAATTTCCCGCTTTTTAGTTTTATGTCTTAATACACAATCAACAACTGAGCAGGTATTGGCAGTATTTATACTTGTAAATAATTTTTTTTCAATATTTTTCGTTTATTCATTGAAGATAATGCTGACAAAGCTGCAACGTACGCATACGACACATAAACAGTTAAATTCATCCCTATCACAATGTCATATTCAAGTACCTACCTATGCTGTGTTGGAATATAAAACCGTTATATTTATGTGACCAGAAACCATGGTGTAATCAACCATAGAAAAGGTAAAATCCAAGTTGATAATAAAAATGTCAGTCCATGTCCTTTCAGACCGATGAATAATAAAAATGGGGAAAATACTTTTAATTTTTTGATGTTTCTGTGAATATTGTAAATTTAATGAAAATAACAAAAATAAAAAAAAAATTAAATATAATGTATAAATATTTAGAATAATCTGAACATTAGCTTTCATTTGATACCCATATTTTTGAAATCAAAAATTAAGTATTTGCTCTCATGACCCACAAAATGTTTATTGTAATTATTTATACCCTATATTACTCGCGCAGTAAACAAAAATCTATTGATACCGCATTTGTTTAAATCCGTCCCGCAGTTCAGTAGATATCAGAGAACAAGAAACTAAAAAGTACGAAACAAGAAAATAGTCTCCGCTGAAATATTTTTTACGTCATACTGATAAATGTATCTTTAAAAATGGCCGATTCTCTACTTCAGATTCAGGTTTTGAAATCATAAGAAAAGTAATTGTGTCCAACTACCAAAAAAACCTTTTTTTTATTCTACTCTTTTTCTACATACTTTCTTTTCTAAGTATTTTGAAGAATTACCAAGAATCAAGTAACAACCTTTGACTTTATGAGTGAATGACAAATCTTTCCAGATTACAAAATACACACTTTAACTTAATCTTGGAAAGAACAGCTACACAAAGTAGTAGACAGTATTAGAAAATCTTTGAAATTAAAATTTCTTGAATAACGACGAGCTTGAAGTACTTATCTAAAAATTTAAAAAGAACTGCCGCATGTCAGATTTTGGAATCTTATCTGCCTGGCAGAAAGATTTTTTAAACAAAAGACGACAGCCACTTCCTGGTTATATGAGATCTTAGCTGTAGTGACACTAGGATCAGTACATGGCCCAGTGTATCTTAACAATAAAAACTTCGGAATATCAACAGCAACTTATTCGAATCAAATAAACAGGTTGACTGGTGACAAATTTTAGATATTGAAGGAGAGAACTCTGTATTGAATTCTGATCATAATTATGTATTAAAAGTAGGTACACCAGAATTCCCTATAAATAAATAAAGTTACATTACTATACACTTTTCCTGATGCGCTGCCGCAGTCAACACGCACACAGTAGTGTTCTCGACACACGCACACCACCACCCGCTAAGTATCTATTGTATTACGCTTATGTAACCATGCGTTGCGTAATGAATTCTTTAACTTTCGGTTAAGTTTACTCAATAAAATAATAATAATAATTTATTTTTTATTTTATATTTTCTCTTCATGTTAAAGACATGGCTTCGAACAAAGTTATACCTAGGCAATCAAAATGGTAGTGTGACTTTTGCCCCACCCTGTATATGTTTATATTCTAGGTTCCTAAGTTCGCTACATGGTATTCCATATCACATTGCTTAGTTTGGGGCCATGTGGTTGGTGTTATTGTCTGGGGATTTCATGAATTATTATTTATTTTATGGTAGGTATTATTTAGGTTTATTGAGGACCTTGCGATAGCCCTGCATGCAAAGTCTACCGCCAAAATGGCCTCTCGTCCGGATGTTTTACAGCATTTTTTAAGAATAGTTAGTCGATGACTAAGGCCATGTGTTGATATCTCGGCTTTACTTCCCTTACAACAGGTCAGACTGAGGTCAGCAGCAGGTTCAGACACAGTTCAAAATAAAGAAATATAGTAATATCTCAGGTTATACAAGTTGTAAATAACGACAACACTTGAGTATCCAGCCGGATGGCCGAAACTAGTTTTTGTGGAAATACCACATGCGTGCGGGCGATGAATTCATCTGATAACCAACACGAAAAATTTACATATATCTCAGATCTATAAAAATAAGTAAATACTTTTGGATATCTATTCAAACAACGGTATCTAGCCCTTAAGTAGGCCCAAAGCCTATGTTATAGAACTTATATGGACAACGTACTATCGAAAAATGTTCCGGTGTTCCACCTTTAAGGCTAAATTCACTTGCACTTTAATAACTAGGCAGTTCGATTAGCTCCTTTTATTATCATATTATTTTAACGAGATAAATAAGCCAGTCAGTAATATTATGATAAATTACGCTTATATTATATTGATTATAAATATTATGAGATCTATATTGTTTCATTGGCTGCAGAGAAAAGTAGGCGGAGCTTCGATCCAAAAGCTGTTCTAGGGAAAATTTTCTTAACTGGAACACCGGGACGGGAGGCGATTGTACATATAAGTGGTAATCATTACCTTACGGCGTACGAGTGATTATTTCGTAACTATATGAGATATCAGAACACGTTCAACTAATATCGAAAAAACGTTGCCTTATAAATAAAATATCATCGATTACTTTTGTAATATGACGATTAATATCCAAAATTTTAAAATTGGCAACTCCTATACATTTAATATGACAGTAGAAGCGATATCGTTTCCTTATCCACGAAAAACACTCCTTTGCCTATTTTAGGACATTAGTATACATATTTTTAAAGTATTTGAAGGTTTTAATCGCCTCTTTATTGTTTTATACATCTTATTTGCATATAATTTAGTTTTAATCGATAAAAGCTAAACCGCAAAATAAAATAGGTAACTTAAATTATAAAACAGGCTGAATTTGGAGGTATCATATAATGTAAGCACAATAATTATCAAGGTTGATATATTATGAGAAAAAGTCTAGAAGCTCAAAAAGAATCTTTGCTGCCCACATATTTAAGTATCTTTAAAGTTATGAAGTTGTGATTGTTTTTTTATCAAAGACTAAGCACGCGTTAGTCTCTGATGGTATGTACAGTTGGGGTCGAAGATGAAAGCACACGGGCCTAGGAAAGAACTGGCTCTTTACTTAATATTGCCGGAACTCAACACCGCGCCGGAGCGGTTACACAGGGTTTATTTGTGGTCATCGGCCCAATTTTTTGTACACAATAAGTATCATTTATAGAAACGATGTTTGCAAAAAAAAAGTATTTATTTTTTTTACAAGGAAATTAATATATCCTCTAACATGTTAAGCTAAGCATGGTCACTCTAAATTACCATTAAAATAAAGTCGACTACGCGCTACTACAAAACATCTTGTAGTACTACGTCGTACTATTAACAATGAAATGCCGCATCGTAGTAGCTATGTTCATCAACAGCGACTATTTTCAAAAACGTTTGTGGTTCTATATTTCTACTTTTTTGTACTGAGCGACGCTAAAATAAATATGCAGGTACGTTTATATTGTATCAAAGAAACTAACATTTAAATTTGGCTGGTGACTACAAATTAACCCTGTATAAAACTGTTCCGTTACTGACTGAGTGACTGACTGACATCGTGCAGCCATAATTCCTGGCCGTAGAGAGCTGAAATTTGGGACATACAATTCTTAAGGGTTGTGGGGGAGCACTAAGGAAGGAATTCCCGAAATTCTTACGGGAACGGGAATTATTGAACTTTTTAGTTTGTATGAAAAATCTTATTTCTTGAGTGCACGGATGTTTTACTTGGCATAAAGGTTCTTCAATGAGTGACTGGTTGTGATATGAAAGTAATTCCCGAAATTCCCACGGGAACTGGAAATATATGATTTTGTAGTTTGTTTGAAAAAGTCTTATTCCTTGAGTGCACGGATGTGGTACTTAGCACAAAGGTTATTCAATGAGTGATTGCTTGTGTTAAACATAAACAATGTTTATGCGCGTACGAAGTTCTGGGCAAAAGCTAGTATTGTGTAAAAATATTGTAAGTTCAAGGTTCCTGCGGAGTGTTATAAAATATCTAAAGTTCAATTTACTTTGTACAAGACGCCACTCTAATCATCTTGCGTGCGTTGAGGTAATTGCATGCAACTATTTAACGTTTCATATATTTTTGTAACAGTTACATCCGATATTTAATATAGGTACCGATGCGTAATAATCTTTCCTTGTTTTAAAAAGAGCCTTTATTTTTCTAACTGTTTTCATCATCATCACAACTCCTTGTAATGAGCCCACTGCAGGGCATGAGTATGAAAAACTAAACTGGGTGAAGAGGAGGTATAGGCCATAATCCACCAAGCTAGCCCAGTGCTGGGTGGTGGATGCCAGAATTTTCAGGGCGCCAAGATGGCTTCTGACTAACCCTAACGACTACTGTAAACAATTATACAGCACCCGGGACCGACTGCTTAACTCGCCCTCCGAAGCACGGAAGTCGTCGTGAGAAATGAATGGTCGGCGGTCATCCATCCAAGTACCGACCGCGCCGAACGTTGCTCGTATGATACACACAGTAACCACGGCGTCACGACGACTTCAAACTGTTTTAAAGCACGAAAATTATAAGCACAGATATTAAAATATTCAAATAAATTATAAACATATCATATTATGGTAGAAAATCATTCAAAACAAAAAATTGCTCGTTCGTTTAAACTCTCTTATCTACAAGACTATGCAAAAGATTGAAAATCAAAAAAACTTGTTGCATTGTCAACCTAAAGTTTTTGGAACGCCTATAATTATCAAGAAGATGTTTAAGTAAATCTAAATCAACCAAAAAACTCAATATAAGTAAATCTAAATCAACCAAAAAACTCAATATAAGTAAGTATTACAGCCAGTCTGCACTTGAACTATAATGTAGAACCGACGCCGTTTTCTCGCAGGTCCAAGAATACAAAACAACAAAATTAAACGATAGACCGTTTGGGCAATGTTATCAGTTTCATCTTTAGGTGTCTGACGGCATATCCGATTCATAAAGCTCGCAAGGCCTTTTCCGTGTGTGCCAAGAACGTTTAATCTACAATCCTCTTTCCTTGTGTTGGGAGATGGATATCACTTATGTTTGAAATGTTTAATCTGAGTACGCCGCGTCGTGCCACAGCAACGGAGTGCCGTGAACTCCGTGGAACGGTGGCGTGGCGCCGTGCCGTTACACGGTAGAGAAGGATCCACGCCCCAAGAGCTTAGGTGATTCTACGTGGAATTGTGTTAATAAATAGAAAGCCCCCAGGATCTTATGATTTTCGAAACGTAGAAGCCTTTAACATAACTTAAATTACTGTCATCTCTGGGCAGCCACGCCGCCAGCGATGATTTTTCTAAACCTACTGTAACGATCGATATTGACAAGGCCTACGACCATGTTTGTGCCGATGATAACATCATTTACTAAAACACTTTTTAACTGGATTTATCGCGTATAATTACGTTTTAAATCGATTGTCTTTATACTCGACGTTTCGCTGTCATTGCAGACCAACGAGACATCCTAATCCGGTTAAAAAGTGTTTTGTTAAATAGTATGAATCGCGAAAACTTAATGTGTGTGATAACATCAGACAAGGGCTTTTCATAAGTACAAATGTACACATTAAACATAATTACAAAGTAAAAAAAGGAATGATAAAAATAGATATAATAATAGGTTGAGTAACTATATAAACTACGCAGTGTGTGTCCAAACCAATACAATTCACACCTTCTTGAGGTTGAACGTATTACCAGAATATATAAAGGTGCTGGAGGTCGCGCTGTGACCTTTTCTAAAACGAGCCTCTATCGCCTTTTATATTGTATATTATTACCTACCTACTTAAGCCTTTGAGTGCCTGCATAGGTTCCGAACTATTCAATGAGTGTATGGATAAGAAATCTTCACTAACATTGATTTAGGTAATGCGAAGGTTTTAATATTCCAAACTTTTCTTAAATGGTTTATTCAAAAGAAGGTTTTGAGGTTTGAAAACAAATATTCACAGCATGAGCTACAGCAACAGACACTCGAAACCTTTAGTAAAGCTACTTATAGTGCCTGAGCCGTTACATTGTAGATTTTAAGCCCGATGGTAATCTTGCCCTTCCACTGGGATCCATTACCTACAGCCAAGGTGCTAAACTAAAGCCTTTATTAAGGACGCTAAACACGGCCAAGATATTATAATATTGTGTGCCCTTCGTAATGAAAACTACTGAAGAATTAACCTAAGATTGACGTAATGATTTACTACAGTTAGAAGGCATTTTAGGATAACCCAAAAGGTAACAACCAATATAGATAAATAGGGAGGAAGGTAGACAAGCCTCAGTAAAAGTTGCACAGTTTTGTCAAATATTTTCTACTTTTATTAAAAAAATAATCATTGATATTTTATTAAAACATATTTTTCAACCGTGCGTTCCGCATATACAGTTCCGCAAATGCAAAATGTCACATCCTTTTAGAGTCACATTTGAATATCAACGATAAAATATTCACAAATTCTAGCTCAAACGACTTTTAAGAATTCAATTTTGTGATAAAATGTGAAAGAATCTATTCGGTCATTAATTAAAAGTTGTGATCCTGATTTTGTAAAACAAGAATTAGGAGAACAGGTGGCATTAGCTAGACAATCTGAGTGTTAAAAGTTCCTTATTTTCTCAATATTAACAAACATAGTTTATTCTTTACTATAAAAACATTGTACTTTGTTTAATTTACATAACTGGCTTAAACAATTCTACTAAAATATACTGGGTGACAGGTGACAAATTTTAGATACTGAAGGAGAGAACTCTGAACTCGATTCTTATCACAATTATGTAATAAAGTAGGTATTTAATTTTTACTACAATTACCTATAAATAAATACTACTATGTTACTATCTACTTTACATACAAATGATTCAATCGCGGCACGTGACCTGGCACGCGGATCGCTGCCAACGCTAGCGTAACAATGAGTTGAGTAATCAATTCTTTAACTTTCGGCTAAGTTTACTCAGTAAATAATTAATTTTGTATTATATTTTATCTCTTCACTTATGATCTCAAACTATAACGTCCTTGAATTTCAAAAGTGACCCACCAGTCCCTGTAGTCTTCCAAGAAATTCACTAATTACTACCTACTTACTTGATGTGAATACAGCATGATTAACATAAACTTAAATACAAATCTTAGGTACAAATAAAAACCCAAAACTTATTAAAAAACTTTAAATCTAATTAAAACTTAAAACTCGCAAAAGTCCCACTGGATTAACTATTGAACAAATTAATTCTCTTTATTGAGGCTGAAGAACTAACAGAGATATCAAAATTGTGTCTGAGTGCGTTGGCCAAATGAAACTGTAGCGGAGCGGGTCGTCCGATGTTTGTGTACGCTTTTTCTAATTCAAAATTTTATTAAGTATTGTGGAAGTATTAGAGGTTGTTCGGCAACTTTATTAATATAAAATTGCTCTCACAGGAGGTAACCAAGGGGTCGGGCCGCATCCAAGGTCTAAGTAGTAATTTATCAAATATAGTTATATTCTAAAAGTTCCTCGAAAAACATGTTATAATGCAAATTCGACTTTGGACGTGGATGTGGATATTTATAAGCTAATATAAATACTTTTAAACTATTAAAAGGTTCATGATTAACGTTTGTGGGCGTGTATAAAGCACTTTTGACAAAAGGACATCGGGGCCTCACCCTGTCACCTTTAGGGTGCTACCACACCAATAATAATAATAATAATAAATAAATTTATTTGCAGGTGGCATAGACCCATAATAACTATTAATAAAATACAATAATGTCACTTAAAAAATTAAATAAAATATTGAATTTAATTAAATAAGAATAATAGAGTTAATTTAATTGGAACAAAATCTAATCACTGTTTATATAATAATAATTGTTTATTTAGATATATTATATTATTTATTTCAATAGATCGACCGTCGATCGATGGTAGAATGGATTAGTCGACGTCCATCGATAGTTTTTACATACATACATACATAACGTCACGCCTGTATCCCTTATGGGGTAGGCAGAACACCAGAGATTACAAGACCATCTGATGTCACGTTTGACAAATTTGGAGGTATTATAAAGATGGAGACAAACTATTGTAGTGACAGGGGGTCAGCCTATCGCCCACAAAAACGCTTTTAAAACCTCTGTCCCTTAACTGACTTTTACAGTATGCCCGGGAAGAGAAGCAGCTGGCACATTCTATGTTTTTCTTTCGCTCCCAGTCCAGCATGGAAGGCCGATAGTTTTTACTAGGCCAAAAATACCGGTCCACATAGATCGACGCCGTTGGTCGACCGTGGATCAATTGGTGTGATAACGCCCTTACAGAGAGACATAGGTACATCAAATATTTCATAATACAATTTTTTTGCACCTTAAACTCCAATTTAATTTCGTATATTTCCTAGAGCATGTAGTTATTTTCGCTGTATAAGGCACAATAATATTAACCGAAAGATACTAAGTAAAACGCATAAATGGGATTCCTATTTTTTTTATAACAGTTTACTCTAACTTTTTATACAGGGTGTCCCGCTTACCCTATATAATACCTTCTCGGAGGTTTCTAGTACCTATAAGGATAACAGAAAAAATATAAAAAAAGAAAAATTCAAAATTTATTTTTCAATTTTTGTATGAAAGGAAACGTCGAGATTTATTGCTGACATACAAAAATTTAAAAATAAATTTAGATTTTTTCTTTTTTCATATTTTTTCTGTAATCCTTGTGGGTAATAGAATACCTCCGAAAAGGTATTATACAGGGTAAGCGAGACACCCTGTATATTTTAGTTTCGCTTGGTTAATATTGGTCTTAATAAAAAAAACCCAAACAATCACACCAACTATGTAAATGGCCCCAAACTAAGCAGAGCTTGTGATATGGGATACCATGTAGCGATCTAATGGGGGAACCTGGAATATAAATACATATGTAGATAAACGCCCAGACCCGGAACATTTTTTTTTCTTGTTCCGTGTGGGAATCGAACCTGCGTCTGAGGCAGACAGTGTTACCCCATCGCCAAAGTGGTCTTTTTTAAAACAAGCCGATATCTTATAGCAAATCTGCTAGCATACACAGTTCAAGGGTTTATTTGTTTGGGCGTGAAGGGACCTCTGAACCTACCAATCGGTTTGAATTTTCTTTGTAAAGCTTGGGGCCGAATTTTGGTTAAGTATATTTTATCAAGCAATCTTCTAGGGCTCAAATTTACGCGGTTTAAACAATTAGTAGTCAATTTTATTTTTATTGCTTACTAATATCAAGTTTATAATGTAATCCTATAAGAAAATGGACGCTGACTATTCCCTCTTGAATCACTAAAGAAAATTAATCACCGACCTCTGTTAGTAATATTAATTACTTAATAACAAAAAATCCATAAATTCTTCCATGAGCTTCTTCAATGAAAATTCAATAACAACAAAATAGGTAATAAAGCCAAAATATACTTTAGAGAAGTGAGTAGGTGAGTAATTTATTCAGAACGATTATTTTATTAAGTTTGTTAACCTTAAAATCCATAATTCTTATTAAAGATGGAATTTTGTTTATGATAAAAAAATCAACGATATGGAAATTATATTTTTATGATTGGCTACATGCTGAGATAACATACCGATTATTAGAAAAAAGTTAGTCGGCGTAGACAACTTACCTAAGTCCTGATGGTTTAGGAAGGTACTTAAGTTCAAATTTACGTACACTTCATTTTTGCTTTAAATTTGCACATAAGTATTTACTTCTTCGTTATTTTTTTTTAATTTTCATTACCGTGGGGCAATCGAAAACGATAAATCAGGCCTTTGTGTGGATATTTTCTTAGAATATGGCACTCAGAGTATGTATTTTCTTAGAATATGTGAGCTTTGGTTCTGTGGTCTTAATTATGGTATCGAATCAAGTAATTCTATCTATTATGGTCCGCATATTAACTAACAGTATTTTATCGGCTACATTTTGGTGAGTGTGCGAGTGCTCTTTTTGACCAAATTGAACCCACCCCTTTTTACAATACAACCGGACTACCAGACGCAGACAGAACTTCCATCCCTATATAGTGGATTTACCAAGAAGTCGAACAAAACGCTTCGATAGTTCCTTTTTGGTACGGATTGCCAAGGAGTGGAACAATCTGCCTGCGTCTGTTTTTCCTGACCACTACAGTCCTGGAACTTTTAAGTGTCGAGTGAATAGGTTTCTCGTGGATGGACGTGTAACACCATAGTCTTCATGCGCACTTTCCATCAGGTTTCCATATAAAAAAAAATCATGATAGAATGAAATCATTCGGTAATATTTATGTTGTCGATTTGAGTCTTCATCGATGGTCGCATGCAAGCTCTGGTGGAAATGGTTTAGCATCGCCTTTAGACAAGCACAAGCTCATTGCGGGGCTCGTGGTTACATCCACAAAATAATACGTAAACTTGATGAAATAAAAAAAAAACTTGAGTTAATCAATTCCATCTTTTAACACCCATTAAAGATATGGTTACCAATACTTATAACAGATTGGTAAATAAATATAACCTTTATATTAATATAAGGTTCTAGATCTAAATATTTACCTACATATTTTTTCTCTTCTGTTGACAAAGAAAGAAAATCAACGGTTATCACATTTCTGGAGCGCCGGTTTAGAAAGTATCTGATTTTATATTTTTAAACAAACAAAGAAGGTCTTCCCAGGGATAGTAGAGCATTTCCAGCATTTTAAAATACAGCGGAGATTGAACCCACAACCTCTCGCGAACCGCGCACCGCGAACCGGACTTATAGAACTTATGAGCGCTGGAAGCTCTCATCGATAATTATGAAAAAAAAAGAATAAAAACTGACAACTTGTTATTTTGATAGATGATCAACTAAACCAACATTAAATTGAATATTTGTTTTTTTTTTCATATAATTAGTTTATTTACGGTTTTTGAGATTTGCCAGTCAGGTGGAGATTATTAATTTTCCACATCAACACTAAACTTACGGCCTTGCATCATCTTTGTGTGGTCTTTATGCCTAAATACGGATACATACTAGGAAGTTTAAGGATTTATTTATTTAAAACTTTGAATTTATTGCGGTTTTTCGCATTATTACATCATTCACAAACCTAAGGCTACAAGTTAAATAGTTGCAAGTTCGTTGTCAATATTTCGTAATATATGGTGACGCACGCCGATTAGCGACGGATTGTAAATTTCAGGGACTTATGATATATTTGACATCCATCAACTCGCGAGAACCAATGCCTTTTTCAATTAACTGTTGCTCTTAAGTAGACGTCGGGAGCTTAAATTATGATTACTTAATACTGTGTAGGTAAAAAAATAGTGAAATTACAGGAGCTGTTTAAACCTTGGACTGGCAAACCATTATTAAATCTTTTTTAATGGTGTTATGGATTGAGAGGTCATTTACAATAAGTTGGTTTCATTTATCGTCTGCTGGCCTTAGAAACACAAAGAAAATAGTTTAGAGGCACATTTGTGAATTAAGATTTTTTAGTTTTTATTAAAAGTAAAGGACCGTATTTCCGAATATTACCAAAAAGCTGTTAAAAAATTCGAGGTCAGTATGAGAAAAAAAATCTTACGTTATGATTATATCGGTATCAAGTGTGTTAGTGAATCTGTTAATCCTCCATAGAGAACCATAAAATTTATCTATAATTAATAATAAATTCAGACTGAGTAAGTTGTCATAATACTTACTACCCTAATAGTCCAGTTACTATTAATGCTTTTCGGTTATCAATGTAAATAGAGCTCGTGTTTTTCTTGATCCATGTTTATTTACAGATATAAAAATTAAAACTTCACATGATAATAGGATCTTTGTTAAGTTATGAAAATTAAATTTATCCGACTGAATGTCGAAAGAGGCTATATCTGATTCTGCGGGAGGCATTGAACTTAAGACGCGCAGGCGACTAACGTCTAACGATCTTCACATTTGATTTTATGATAGATGCAGATTTCCTGAACAACTGATTTTAAAGGAAAGATTATTTTACTTAATTTTTTTGTTCTCTTCCAGAGTTCCAGAGTTTTATTGCGACAGTAAAACATGGAAGGTAATAAAAAAAAATTGGTCGGTTATTTTATCATACAATATCAATTCTAAAAATAATAGAGCAGTCCAATAAATGAATAAGCGGATAAAATGATGGAATGAGCTGTTCGATAAATAGCTCGATACTGATACGATATTTGCTATTTAATATTGGTGTGCAATGCCATAAAACCAAAACATTTAAAAATATGCATATGCATAGGTTGGTATAATTGTGTGTAAGTCCAATATCGTTGTTTATTAATTCATTTTGTGACTTGAAAGATTATGCTAGCAGAAGGGCTCCCGCACCTGAAGATGTAGTCGATACGTTTAGGTACGACGACGAGCGCAGCGAGAAGAAGCAATTAATGCCAACGCTGCAACATGCGTTTGAACTCGCGTTTCATACAAAACTGCAACGTCCGTACTGTTATATATGTACTATGTACAGTAAACTTGTAGGGCCCGTATAACAGTACCATACGCGCGTTTGATACGGACGGTCGAAATGCTCCAAGCGCCGCGTATGATACACGCGTACGTTACGGAAAATATTATGGAAGTTTGTATGTTGGAATCTCTCTTAGTAGGTGTAATATAAACTATGGGTAGGTGTGCCTATTTGAAGATACGGACGTACGGTGCGCGCGTTCGAACACGTACCGCAGCGTTGGCACTTAGGTTGCATATAGTTCTACACGTGCGCAAGCCAAGCGAGTGAAGCGAGCGGTGCCGCGGTAGCCCCCGGCGAAGCCCATAAACCTGGTTATCTATCACATTCAACCCTGGACTATCCCGACATGGTCAAAAGTCATATTGCATAGAATAAGATTTCTTTCCGACAAATTCCAATTTATTACTGCTCTCACGTAACCGCTCACTCAATAATTTTTACCGCTCATTTAATTATTTTCCTGCTCAATTATTTATTTACTGATCCTTGTCATTATTTTTTATTACTCATTTTGTTTACTTTACTGCTTAGTTTTATCTGCTGAATATTTAACTAACCAAAACTGCTATTTAGAACTACCTCGTTAAATCAGTGCCTTATTTAAATATATTTTCGAAACATATTATTTAATTAAAAAGTACACTTTCATATAGATCGACAAACGACAAACTTATCTGATTTTTCAAGTCAATATTTCAATAACAACTGTTTGATTAATCTTGTGTGAGATCATATTGGTATTTGACAGGAAGTTGTGAAATATCTTTTATTCACAAAGACAGATCTAGCGTCAACAATTAAAAGTCGTTATTATAGGCAGTTAAATGTTATATCATCTATTTATTCAATCCATGTATTCAATTACTTTGTTCCTTGATAAGTTTATGATAAAAATAAACAAAATCCCGGACAAGTTTGGATCAAATACCAAATTTTTATGATTTGGGAGTGTAGGGTCAAAATTACTGTTCGGTTCCCTTTTGTTTTGTTATTTCCTTTCAAATTATCGTGTCTGTTATAAATATGGTCATCATCATCACAACTCCGTGTAATGAGCCTTTTGTAGGGCTATGAGTCTCTCCTCTGGGTGAAGAGGAGGTTTAGGCCATAATCCACCAAGCTGACCCAGTGCTGGTTGGTGGATGTCAGAATTTTCAGGGTGCCGAAATGGCTTCTGACAAATCCTAACGACTACTGTATACAAGTATACAGCACCCGGGACAGACTGCTTAACATGCCCTCCGAGTGAGTGATAAATGATCGGCGGTTACCCATCCTAACACCAGCCGCGCCGAGCACGCTTAACCTGCGATATCGTTTGAAATGCACAATAACCACGGCGCCACAACGACTTCGAAAATGGTACTTATATAATAATATCAACTCTTGAACCATTATATTAACAACCAAAATTATATCTTACGTGGCTTTGAATAGCCCACCGCCCCTGGGTACGGGCTCTTCGGCGTTTTCGTTACATGACCGGTTTTATTCTAAACCAGCGGATAGTTCCACGGTAAAGCCGGCGATAAAAGCCATGACGAGCCACCTGTCCTTCAACGTGCCCTTAGTGTATCGTATAAGACTATTAATCCGCCGCTCCCCGTTTGACTAGCAACCATACTTCATAATCAGGCTGTACCGCCAAATATGTAGGTGATGTGATCCGGCTTTCCTTGAGAATTCCGTATGCTATTATCCTTGGCCACAGTAACAGATGCAATATAAAAGTTTTATTTTGTTTACAACTAAAAAGCGCCAGTAAATAGTGAGCAAATGTGATGTTACTTTTTGTCAAGTATGAACGTAGACATACTAATGAAACTGAGAGGCAAAGGTTTTCAACCAGTTGGTGTTCATTTAATATTTTTATCTCAGGATTTTTATACATTACGTACAAAATATATTTCTAAATTTTACCACATATAAAACCTACGTGATCAAACGAAGTTCTTGAAGTCAAGTTCAATCATTATTATATGAATTGCTTCATTCGACGATTGGTCAATACATTACAAATATTGTAGACATACGAATAGCGAATAGGTACCTGCCAATGTTACATCAAAAGCTCTCAAGTAAAAGATCGTTTGAATCTAGCAGTTGCTTCAGAACATTCTATAATACAACACTCAAATGTAGAAGACCTTCATATTAACACCAACAAAAGGAATTCCAAACTAGATTCGATATCTGAAGTTAATAAAGCTCGGTCATTTAGCGAAGTTTATACGATTTTGAATATTCATAATAGTCCATCTCGCGTCAGTGGTGAGATACCAAAATATTCTAACTGCGATTGCTAAAGTCAGCGTAACGAAAAAATAAAATCTTTTCGGTGTTGAGGTTCTTAATAAGTTTGATTTTGGAAAAACATCTTATAATGCTAATCTTATGATTTATTTTTAATTGCTAATAAACTGAACATCGACAGAGCTTGACGATTAAGAATATTATGTCGTTATGGAGGAAAGTGACGCTGAATAGAACAAACAATTAACAAAGTAAAAGAGTTTAGCGGCATACCTTATACAGTAGCTGTTAGCAAGTTTGAATGGATTAATGTTGGTTGCTCAGAAACGGCAGAAAGGCGCAACTCATCAAGATAAAATTTCACACAGGGATTATATCTGGAATAATACAAAAGCTACTTTTTATTCCGAAAAATATATTGTTTCGTACGGGTGGCGAATTTAGAAATTTAAATTGCGCTCGCAACTATTTAATTCGAGGAATCACATCACATTTAAATCAAATGTCCCACTGATCATAACTCAAGATATAGAGACATCTTATGCCAGGTTACTTAAGATATAACCTGACATAAGATGAATGCATCCAGCATCCCGTCCAAGCAGAAGTTCAAGCCTCACTGTCAACGCCAATCGTGTGCCAATATGCAAGAGGCTTTATATTTACCCAAAAATTTGCTACTGTAAAGTAAAGTCGCGTATAAAAATATAAAGTTAAATCAAATTTAGTAGGTACCTATTTCATTTCAAATATTCAATAGTCAAAAAATTTCTGTTGAGTTTCTTGCCACTTCTTCTCAATAGATGGACTTTCCGCAGTCAATTTGTAAATACTTTGACTTATTTCAAGTGTATTTCAATTCCAACGAAATATAGAATTCAAAAAAGAAATAAATAAGAAGCCTAATAAGTTTTTTTGGCGACGTTCTTAAAAAGGGCCTAGTTAAAAATACCCGTAACCGGCGATCATGTATGAAAAGATTGATGAACGTGGAAGAAGCAAAAGAGGTATGTCTGGGTCGCAGCAATTGGTGTTCCCTTGTCTCTGCCTACCCCAAAGGGAGACAGGCGTGAACTTATGTATGTATTTATGTAAGTAGGCACTCTTAACTCAACCTTAATTTCCGCTTAAACGAAAATTATTTTATTCATGAACCTATGACTGACTGCCATATGAAATTCTTGTTAATCATTAAAGATAAATAATGTTTATAGTTAAGTATTTTTGAATAAATAATACTGGGTTTGTGGAAACAATCTAAACATTTATATGCAATTCCTTAACTTTTTTATATTTTCGTATACCTTTTCCAACTTCCAAGCTAATAAACAGTTATGAAGTAAGCTATATAAATAACTAGCAATTTCGAATCCTGCGGGAATATCGGGATCCTGAATGCTAATTCCAGACTGTCGACTATCACTATTCCAAATTTTATCCAAATCCCTTGAGCCGTGATTGAGGAACAAATACTCACACATCCATCCAAGCTTTCACATTAATATAAGTAAGATTGTAATACTTATTTATACCTTCTTAGGACATATCGTCCCATAACCGCGTGTATCATGGTTTTTTGCTGTTTTTGTTTTAGAAAGTCTAAGGAAGGATTTAGTGGTTTGTAATTTCATTTGCTTTTCGTGTTGACTGTACTATTGGAACTTGTTTTGGTAACTATTTAGATTTCGTAATCATGATGCTACCAGTCCAGCGATTTCACGGTCAAGTCGTTGTATAATATAATATTAACATGTTACTTAAGTTTTAACCTAAACTCTTCGACTTTTTCGCATATTTCCATATTACTACTATTTAGGAGTTATAATAGTACTTTAGAATGGTTACAGATAGCTATATTAATATGATAAAGATGAAAAGTTTATTCATTACTAGCTGACCCGGCAAACGTTGTTTTGCCATATAAATAAAATAAAAAAAATAGATGTTGG
Organism: Stenoptilia bipunctidactyla; assembly: GCA_944452665.1. Classification (NCBI taxonomy): domain Eukaryota; kingdom Metazoa; phylum Arthropoda; class Insecta; order Lepidoptera; family Pterophoridae; genus Stenoptilia; species Stenoptilia bipunctidactyla. The sequence continues at coordinate 42,958,431 of OX101721.1, read as the reverse complement.
CCGATTCTCATAGATACTGGACAAGCACAAAAAATTTCATCAAAATCGGTCAAGCCGTTTCGGAGGAGTATGGCAACGAAAACTGTGACACGAGAATTTTATATATTAGACTAGCAAACGTTCAGACCCGACAAACGTTGTTTTGCCATATAAATAAATAAAAAAAAAAACAAAAATAGATGTTACCGGATAAGCACAAAAAATTTCATCAAAATCGGTCAAGCCGTTTCGGAGGAGTATGGCAACGAAAACTGTGACACGAGAGTTTTATATATTAGATGTTGTTTTTTGTTGAACGCAGTTATATCTGAACCTACCTCTTCCGTTTTCCGTCAGATTTAAAAAGATATTTTTGTCTACCAAATGTCGGCTTCTTCGAATAATCACACAGAAAGCTCATATGTATAAGCGCATACGAGTATAAGGAAGCCGAATTAAAACAACAGTAGAGTAAAGTTATTTTAAAGAACCAATTAATACTATAATCCCGAAAATATGTTCGTTGAATTTCTACAGAAAACGGCTAGAAGAATTGCGGAAAAAATTTCGACGGATTATCCGTATGTGCAAATAGTAGATATTTCTGACACTCACACAACATTATCTAGCCCAAATTAAGTTTCTTAAAGAACTTCTGTTATGGATACTAGATAACTGATATACTTCAGAAATATATAAACATACATATTGAATAAATACATATTTTTTATTAGAATAAACTTAAATAAACATATAAACACCCATGACTTGACGACTAATATCTGTGTTCATCTCACAAATATCCGCCGCCGCCGGGATTCTAACCCAGGACCTCTGGCATAGAAGGCAATGTATGTTACCGCTACACCAGTCGGTCGTCAAATCGGTATATCCGCATGTTGTTTGTATGCACTGTATATATTCAGAAAAAGTATTTACTGTTTTAATTACTAAAATAATTAATAAATATTTCTAATATTAACATCACATTGTCGAACTCAAATTAGGTTTTTCAAATAACTTGTATCATAAATACTAGGGTTAATGAAACTAATTAAATATTAAATATAAACTTAAATAGACAGAAACATCCGTGACTTGACGACTTCTAATTATTAATTAATTATTTAGTCAAACTGACACTCCCTCTAGTTATATGGCACCAAAATAAACTTTTATATAAATCTTTTGTTATGGAGACCACTGTGCGGCCACCATAGGCCAGCACTGGGCCAGCTTGGTGGATTACGGCTTATACCTCCTCGTCACCCAGGGGAGAGACTCATGCCCTGCAGTGGGCTCATTATGATGATGGAGACCATACACCACAACTAGGGGACACCCAGACTCGAGTCTCCGAATCTCGATCCGGGTGGTCGTCACACAAATATCCGCTTTTACTGAGATTCGGACCCGTAAGTACCTTTGGCAGTACCTAAATAAATAAAATATTAGTACCTATGGCACAGAAGGCAATTTCTGAGACCGCTTCACAGGCCGGCGGCCACCAGACAAAGTCACTTCAAGTTATATGATGATGAATTTAAAAAAATCCTAGAAAAAATGTTCTTGTTGGTATTGATGTGGCCTCTCCACATTTCAAGAGGTGATGCGCTAATTAAAATTATAATTACACCCAATAAATCCAGTTTAAAGTGTGATTTTTAACCGACTTCCATAAGAAGGAGATCTTTGATTCGTGTATATAAGATAAGATACGATAAGATAAGATAAGATAAGATAAGATATTTATTTCTGATAAAAACTTATGTCTAAGAATACCATTAATTTAGAAATTTATACCAGGTTAAACAACATACCTAATCCGACATAATCCTTTTTTTTGACCACTATGGTGTTGGGGTAAACCTATCTGCCTCAGACGCCAGTGGCTGCGGGTTCGGCACGGAACCAGAAAAAAAAAATGTTCCGTGTCTGGGTGTTTATTTATTTATGTATTTATATTCTAGGTTCCCCCCTAGTTCGCTATATGGTATACTATAACACAAGCTATGCTTACTTTGGGGCCATGTAGTTGGAGTGATTGTCTGGGGATTTTATTTTTTATTTTATTTTAATCCGTATGTATGTACTAAGATTACTAAATTTAACAATAGATGCTATACAATAATATGTGATTTCATTAGTTTATCATGAACTAGGGTGAAACAGGCATAACACCTAAACTAAGTAATTATGATTACTTGTTTTTAGGTATATGTTTTTTTTAACTTTGATACGCGGTATTTTGGTCAATTTTTGAATCGATTTTAGATATTCTTGTTTCATATGATAGAGGAAATTTCAGAAGTGTTCCCATATAAATTTCATTGAAATCTTGAAAAAATTGAAATTTTAGAAATAGTGTGTATAAACACGCAGAATATTTACCTTAAATTCAACCAAGATTTCGACAATAATTAAAAAATGTTAGTAACTTAAGTCGGTTTTTTATTGCTCTGCATTCGTTTATTAGGAAACGTATTAGGAAACGTGAAACTAAATGCACTTAAAGTACAGTGATTGAAGATCTATGTTGCGTAGTTAAGTGCGCCCGAAGCGTCGCACGCGCACCTCGCTGGATGAAAATTCCAGTAACAATGGTGTTGCTCAACAAACAAGTTTAACTCTGGTTCATTCAACGATCCGTTATGTACACCGAGGTAGATGCGGCTGTATTATACGGGATCACTTTACTATGACACCTTCATATTCGTTTCTTTGTTTTATTATACGCTTTATATGGCAGGTTCCGCTTTTAGAACTTAGCTTTAAGTTGTAAGATTGAAAAGTATTATTACCTATGTGATTGAAACTATGCGATGGTCTTTTAATTGTATCAATTACAAAAAGTAACCATCTAGGAAATAAGAGAAGAATCTAAGCCCTGAATTTCATTAAGTTCTCAATATTTTGAGAAAAACTTTATAATAAATTTTTAAGAAATGGTTTGGTTCAGTGATAAGTTTATCGTTTTATTTACTTATTTTATTTTATTTTCAACCGACTGACAAAAGGAGGAGGTTTTCAATTCTTGTGTATGTTTTTTTGTATTTTTGTTACTCGATTTTTTGGACAATTATCAATCAATATTCTAGTTTCATGTCATAGAGAGTACTTGAGAGGCGGTCTCGTGTAAATTTCATCGACCTACTTCATGAAAAAAATATTTTTTTTTGAAAAATATGTATTAATTCAGAAAATATTTACATTGACGACTCCATATTCTGATTACTTTTTTAATCAAATAAACCGATTTTTTATTAGATTAGTCTCTTACTTAATTGTTATGACTTTTCCACATTTGGCATTGAGCAGCTTAAAATATTGTAATATTTAAATACAAAAAGCGTGAAATTAAAGGTGTGTGTATGAAAATGTGAGTTTATATTACAGACGACGACGTTAGTTGTTGATACAAAAAATAATTAAACAATCCATGGACCAACAACCTGCTTAAACTGCTGCTTATTTCGTCTCTTATTACTCCCATCAATGAGGTTTATTTAAAAAAAAAACAAATTATTGGTGTGATTCTCTGGGGATTTTTATTTATGCGCTTAGTGCATTTGACGGATATTGTAACTTATTTCGTAGTTAATTTTTTTAAGCCAAAAAAAACGAGTTATCTTGGTATTTCATTCGACATAGCTAAGTATCGCAAGTTAAAAAGATTGTTATTAAATTTTAATTGTTTTAAACTTTGATACTTTACTTGAAAACAAAAAATACTAGCTATGCAGGTATAATTTTAAATTATAAGTTCAAAACAATTTAACTATTTTTTATTATTACTACTTCTTTTTTTAAACATGCCTTAATACATTAAGATATCTAGTATTCACGTGATTGATACAGCTAAAAACAAAACAAAGCAATCCACTTCTAAGCTACGTAAAGCTTTTAAAGGAAGCTTGCGAGCTTGAAGTAATGCGCAAGCGCTCCTGCGGCGTCGCCCCATGGCTTTGACATTGAACTTCCAACTGTGTGAACCCCGATGACAGGTTTCAGGAGCCGTTGACGTAACCTTGACCGTTGCTGAGGCAGCACCTGTGGTCACGCGCAGGTATATAAAGGCTGTTGCGGCAGCCGGCGTGACACTTGCCGCTTCGCTTGACCCCGGGCAGCGCTTCTTCAACATGCATAAAGTTTTGGTACGTAATTGTTATCTACGTTTTGTGTGCAACGACCCTTAGCCGCGACGTCGCGAATCCGTGCGTGTAAACCGGGAGTGAATGGAGTGAACTGATCTTTAACAACCGTGCATTGTTGCTTTAGTGGGTTGAAACGGTTTTGCAGATTCGAATTTGTGCTGTGCGAATTATAATTTTTACATTAAGAACTTCGCTTCTACTCTGTGAGAATCAAAATCATTTTCATAATTTTTTAGTATAGTTTTTATTTTAATATTATTTTAATTTTAAAGTTATATAATATTCAAATACTTACATATTCATAAGCGACCCTGAAAGTTGCCTATTTTACAATTAAATTGATGTCGAATTCGTGACATCACTGTTCTCATAAAAAACATACGTAAGAAATATGGTTTTTCGTGCAATTCTGTGAACTTGACATTTGCATGTTTATTTGTTTTTTATTTATCGTTATGAACAATAGACTGAACCGAGTGATGATTGACAAATGATTGATGTTGTTGCTGAGGAACCTACTTATAATTTAATGTTAATCATCACTTTATGAAAAATGATAAATAATTTCCGCAAATATAATAAGTGTTGTTCTTAGGAATTATTATTGCATATTAATGACAGTGTATTTAACGTGGAACAAAACAATAGAAAGAAATTCACATTCAACAAACTGCCTAAAGTATAAGAAATGAAAATGTGCCTTAGGTATATTTTGTGACAAGCAATATTAAAAAAAAAACAATGTAAGTGTGTTTTTAACGGTGGGTTTCAATATCGAATATCAATGTAAAATCCAATTTTTTTTCATAAAAATACAAATCTGTATTTTAGTTGTCATGACAACGGCCATACTTATTATTGTTTACAAAGAAAGATTTTGGTTAAAAATACAATATTGAAACTCACCATAAATTGTATTAGGTACTCAAATCTATAATTTGTGACTCTCGGTCTCGACTCTACGACGGATAGATGCTTCGCTCGTTAAATAAAATAACTTATTAATCAAACATAATAAACCACAAACTTATTTTTATGACAACACATAATCATGTAGGTACTGAACCAAACAGAACTCATTAAAATATAGACGCACGTACGATCATTTGTTAAATCAATCGATAACAAATTTAAATTGAGCAATAACGTTTAAATAATAATTAAAAATAAATACAATATTTCTGACACCCACACAACATTATCCAGCCTAAATTAAGTTTCTTATAGAACTTGTGTTATGGACACTAGGTAACTGATATTAAGAAATATAAAATATATTAAACATACATATTGAATAAATATATACTTTTTATTAGAATAAAAACTTGAATAAACATATAAACATCCATGACTTGACGACTAATATCTGTGTTCATCACACAAATTTCCCCCGCCGCCGCTGGGATTTGAACCCAGAACCTCTGGCGTAGAATGTAATTTATATTACCACTACACCAGCCGGTCCTCATAACTGTTTAAATTACTACTCGTTTGTTTGATTATTATCTTACTAATAATATTAGTGTGAATGTATGGATGTTGGTTCCTCAATCACGGCTCAACGGATTTTAATGAAATTTGGCATAGTGATAGAGTACAATCTGGAATCTGGTGATTGAGGAACAAACATCCATACATACATTCATCCCTCTAAACTTTCACATTTATATATTAGTATTAGTAAGATTCAAGTTTAGTAATATTTAACTAATTAAGTAATATGCCTGTTTAAATGTCACTTAAATTTATTTTTCGTTTATCTAATATCCATAGCACAAGTTCTTTAAAAGACATAATTTAAACGAGATAATGGGGTGGAATTGTTTTGAAAAAAGTACAGAAAATAATAAGACTTAATTTCATGCAATGAATTGAGAAACCTTAAAATATTTTCATATTTTTAAAATATTTACACAGTCGTATAAAATAAAATTAAATGTTTGTAAAAGCCTATCTTGTCTCAACTTAAGTCTCGAAATCTATTAAATGTCTAATTTTCGCAATAAGTTAGTATTTCATCTCAAAATAAATCAACTTCTTACCAATTTTAGGAAAATAAATAAATATAAATAAAATCCCCAGACCACCAACTACATGGCCTCAAAGTAAGCATAGCTTGTGTTATGGGATACCATATAGCGAACTAGGGGGGAACCTAGAATATAAGTACATAAATAGATAGATAAACACCCAGACCCGGAACATTTTTTTTTCTTGTTCCGTGCGGGGATCGAACCCGCAACCACTGGCGTCTGAGGCAGCTAGGTTTACCCCAACGCCAAAGTGGTAAAGCTTCGAACTTGAATAAATATGTAACATAACGCAAGTTTTTAAACAATTCCTCTTTCGACTTGTGAGCGTGCATTACTCCCGGTGGTGATTTTTGTCGATGAAATGGAGTCTATATCGAGGGAAAAATATCCAAAAAATAAATATTAAAAAGAATAAATTAACTTGGTGTAAACAATTAATAATTTTGTAAGGAACTGGTGTCTGAGAAACGTATGATGGTTGTTGAAGCCGTATAAACAGTCTGCTGGTCAAGCAGTACCTAAATAAATAGTAATTAAAAAGACACATCATTAAAAAAATATAAAAATATCCTTTTTACTTAGTAAAATAGCGCCAGTGCCTCCCTAAACCCATCTTCGACCTCATCTTAACTGACCATCACGTGAAATTGAGGTCAAATCAGTCATCGATAAAAAAATGGACTGTGGATTTAACTTATACAGGAAAAGTGTAAAGCGTGTGATAAACTAATTTAATCAATTTATTCCGGACTAATCACCTATTCTACCTATGTTTACTTTGCCAGGGATAAGATTTTCGAAATAACCCTTAAATCACAACATTTTATTCTATGCTGTTTTATTTTGATTTAAATAGCGTGAGATACGCTTAAATCTTAATAAATGGCGGTACGGAGCTGGGTATATGGGGAGACGGTTGGTTTCCACAAAAAGCAGTGACTGGATCATAAGAGTCTTTTTATGAAGATCAAAATATTTTAGGAGAACTTTAAGAATGATGTGCGGATTCAATTAATACAAAAAAAAATTATATATATTTGTTTTTAAATTGAAATTTTACAATTCCTATAAGTGACAAAATTTTTGTGACTATTGAAAATCGGGGCTTAATGTATTTCCTAATAGATATAGTTGGAAAAACGCTTTTATTTCTTGCTATTTAGTCGTAAATGACAGATTAAACTTTAAATGTTGTTAACTCATGAGAATTATAAAATATCAATTTACCTAACAAAAAAAAATCATTTTTCATAAATTGAATCCACACATCATTCTTAACCTTACAAATAAATAAATCTATATTTTTATATACAAAATATTTATTAAAAGAGCGTTTATAATCACCACAGATTCATGTTTCGGTTTGATAAAGATGTTGTATATTGTATTTTTGTAATATCGATAAATAGTTAATACTTAATATGCTTTACGTTTTCATTACCTACATTATTATTTCTTGCTAAAATATAAAAATATACAGGGCTTGGATACAGTTTGGATTTATGTTGTTAAGTAGGTACTGTAACGACCTTTCCGGAATCGACAGGTAGAGGCGATAATTTCGGATTATTAAACTTATAAAAGAAACAGCTAGAATGCGGGAGACTTAAACATTTATTGTTATCACTTTTTTGGACGCTCACTGGGGAATGACAATCAAAATATCAGTCTATTTGACATCCTGAAGGTTCTTAATTTTTAAATTAATTATTATGCTATCAAAATATTTCCAGCCAATGCAATTCAACGAGTTTGAGTCTGGAATTCGGACCTACCTACTTTAAATTTTTAAAATGATTTCATTTCAAATGAATATTTTAGTGACATTTTTTTTTATTTTCACTAATAAGCAGTGCGGGCACAGAACTTTATCGACTCGAATGTTTACGAATGTTGCAATAATTTAAATCTATCCATTTCCGCATTTAATTTTGAATGTTTGTAAACACGTTGTATTCTTTAATAACTGTAAAATACAAAATTACAATGTTACTGAAAATCAGGGACTGCATATCGGTATACATTTTTTAAATAGTACTAGTAAAATTTCAGTACCCTTATTAGTGTCCTGCTTCATCAAACACAATACCTGTACAAGTTATTAAAATCTAACTTAATCATATCAGTACCCAAATAATGTATACCGGATTAATTTCTGTAGATGTTTTTAGTACAGAAATATTTTAACCTATTTAATTTCTGTACCGAAATGTATAGGTCAGCATATGTTTGTTTTTCATAGGCTTCAACTAAACTATCGAACGTTCTACAGTATTTAAAAATAAAATTTTAATATCAATATTAATATTAATACCGGAAAATTTCAGTTAACTGAAAAAAAAATCAGTTATGCTACAATAATAAAAAAGGTACCTACACGAATTATTTCAGTATGAATTCCTGTACTGTTATTTTTAAATACAACGGTATGACGTCATACAGTAAAAAAATGTACAGAAAATCATACCGGTATGCAGTCCTTGATAAAAACTTGCAACCGACTTCTTACTATACGAACATTCGTAAACATACGAGTCGATAAAGTTCTGAGCTCGCACCGAAGAACCGTGATAGATTGGCTCCAAGGACACGTTTAAGCAAAGGCAGCGCGTCGCGCGGGTCTTTTCACGTTTTCGTTACATATCGCCGGCTTTACTCTAATTTAGCGGATACATACATACATACATAACTTCACGCCTGTATCCCGTATGGGGTTGGCAGAACACCAGAGGTAATAAAACCATCTGATGTCACGTTTTACAAATTTGGAGCCATTTAATAGTGGACAGAGACTATTGCAGTGACAGGGGGTCAGCCTATCGCCCACAAAAAAGCCTCCCATAACACCTCGGTCCCTTAACTGATTTACAGTATGCACGGGAAGAGAAGCAGCTGGCACATTCTATGTTTTTCTTTCGCTCCCAGTCCAGCAAGCAATTTAGCGGATAGTTCCATAGTAAAGCCGGCGATGTAGCAAAAACCCAAAACGCCCTGCGCGACGCGCCGCCTGTCCTTTCCTTATACGTGCCCTAAAGTATCGTGATGTTTAATATAATTTTTCAACATCTATTTGAATTGTGGGCCTATTATGGATCTCAAAACCATGCGATGATATCATGAAATAGTTTTGACGTAAAACATATCCTGCGATAATTATTCGGTATTACTTCTCGGCAAAATCTCTGAGCTAAGCTTAGACTGAATATAATAATCCCAATATACAATAGTATGGTATTATTTTACCATAGAAATCTTAAAGAAAGAATAAAGATAGAAATCTTGCTTTTCATGGCATGTCATGAAAGAACCGCAATAAAAATAGTTCAAAGAAAAACTTAGTTAGTGCGAAAATCCATAAAATTCTGTTAAACGGTTTAGATTTATTATACAAAGTTTCATCGCCTATTCAATTTTAACCCTTTAGGTGTTGATTTTGTATCAGGTTCTATGTTTTATCCTGGGATTCGACTATTTTCATTGCAAATTTCGTCCAAATCAGTACTGCAATATAGCTGTGAAAGCGTAATAGACAGATAGACATTCGCATTTATATAGGTATAAGAATGGATTTGTCGTCACTTGATATGAGTTGGTGGGTTATTCAATGCTATTTTTTAATCTGTATGGAATCTTATATACCTATAACCGTGTACAAATAAACAATAAATAAACTCTTCATCTTAACTATTAAGTATTATAATATTAACCGCAATATTAACGTCCATAGCTATCGATAAAAGCATCTTTGTTTGAAATAATCTTAAGAACACGGCGCATACGGTCAAGTAAGCTAAGTTACGCAAGGTTTAATTTAAGCTGACTGGCAAACAATGCGATAATACACGTTCTTATTATATGTACCTACAGATGCATAATTCTTATTCATAGCTTAATTCTATAAAGTAATATACATTTACCAAGGCGATAAATTTTCGATTAAAGTATATTCTTTGTTTAAAATAATGTAAAGACCACAGTGCGGACGGTCGATTTCTTGCGCAAGGCCTAACCTCATCGAATGATAGATACACCTACACATGCATACTTACATACGTATACACACCTACAAATGAACGGAAACTTCCAAAGATGCTCAAACCGGGTCTGTTGCGACCTTGTCCTTAAACTTTCTATTCTAGTCAATATTACGTCACAGTCAACCAGAAATGATCGGATGCTGGACGACAATGGACCAGATAACGTGTTACAGTGGATATCTACCTATATTTAATCTCAATCTAACCTTTAAAAAAAAACTTCAATAAAAAATGAAATAGTATAATATGAAAATCTCGATTCAGTCAGTATAGAAATAATAAAATAAAATAAAATAAATAATATAAAAATAATTTATTGACACAATTTGAACACATTACATTGAAATTAACAGAAAAAAATACATATGCGTCAAATGGGTATTTTCAGCATGAATGTTGCCGTGAGGCAACGCTGTTTTCCAAAATACCCTTTGCTTGGTGCCTCATTTATTAGATAGTCTATATATTTATACAAAAATAATTTTAATTTAATTTAATTTTCAATATTTATACAAAAAAAAAAGTTTTCAAAATTATCGGTACATTAAATAATAGCTTGTTAATAATAAACTTAAAATTATATTAGATGTCAAATTAAGGTAGAAAAAGAAAAAATGCTCTATTGACATAAGAGAGAGAAAAGTAATACATAAATACATAAAGAGAGAAAATAATAATAATATAGATATTCCATCTTTAACCATCTAGTCTTTTTGACTAAGGTGAATGTAAAGCATAAACACATAATAATAATAATAACAAAAAAATGATGATGATGAACACGGATAATAGAAAATGTCTTGTTAAGCCTGAAACGCTGTGCATACTTAATTGAAAAATAACTTTTGGGCATCTTTATCGTTAATTTGGTCTCCAATATCTATGTATTCTTAATTTTATCTTAAAACTAGTCTTGGTTATCATTTGTTGATCAGTTCGTTAATCCACGTTTATTTAATTATGTTAACAATCTTAAACTAAACATAGTTTTATTAATCTTAATTTGAAATCAAGCGCCAAGTAATAGATGCTGGATACTTTTTCAACACAGCACCAGCAGCTCTAAACATAGCGTAGCTCGTAATAATTATATGAATGAACCTGAAAAATATATACATAGATACTTAAATACCTTTAATACAAAGAAAAATTAGACGAAATGACAAATATCTGCAGCTCATACATTCAATACCCTAATTTCTAATGATCATACTCGGGGATTTTTGCGGGAATCAAACCCGCAACGTGCTGCATATGCAATGCAACTAGTGGTTATTGTTTGTCCACTCATTTTCGACATTGTTATATGCTCACCGACTTTATATTTATTATCTAATAATTATTTATTCACTTTTTAGCACAAAATATAAGCCTTTAGAGTACTTTTTAAATACCTATTGTTAAAAATATAATATTGTAAGGAACTGGTTTCTGAGAAAGGCAATCAGCAATAAGGATTATCTGGTTGTTGAACAACTTCCTGTAAAATATTGCTTTCTATGCCAAAGGCCTTGGATTCGAATCTCAGTTTAGGTGGTTATTTTTGTAATGTAATGAATGTTTCTATGTTTATTTCTAATATTGATATGATACATATTTCCTTAGTTCATCATTTACCTATACGTTTAGTAGTTTAGTTAGAACTTAATTTGGACTAGATAAATGGCTAATTCAAATGTGCAATAAAATAAAAGGAGTTTGTAAAGTTTTCTTAGCACATACGATCTAACATAGGTTTATATGCTTTGTTCCAGATATTCGCAGTGGCACTAGGCGTCGCCTACGCTGACATAGGTCTCGGGTACCACTACAAAGTACCACAAACATCATACGGCGTCCCAGCTTACCAGACGGGAGGCAGTTCGGCCGGCTCTAGTTATAACTACAACCAACAAGGCTCCAGCCAGAGTCAGTACCCCTCATCGAGCTCATCCAATGCTGGATACCAAAACGGAGGCTACCAAAACCAAGGAGCTGCTGGATCAAGTTACCAACACCTTGGATCTGGATCTGGTTACCAAAACCATGGATCTGGATCTGGTTATCAAAACCATGGATCTGGATCAGGCTACCAGCTAGGTTCTGGTGCAGGCAGTCAGTCCAGCTCTCAATCCAATTACCAATCTGGTTCAAGTGGAAACTACTACCAGTCCGGTGGCAGCTCAGGTGCTCCTTCTTATAACGTTGGCAGTGGATCAGCACAAGGAGGACTTCAGTCATTGAACCAGTATCAGACTTCAAGCCAATACCAGTCAAATGTTAATAAACACCAAGAATATCAGTACGTGTCCCAACCAGCTGAAGTATACAAGCATTTCTACGTACACGCAGCTCCTGAAGATGAAGCGCCTAAGCCTAGACAGCCTATAGTACTGCCGGCCCCACAGAAACACTACAAGATCATTTTCATCAAGGCACCGTATAACTCGTACTCTGCTCCAGTAGTCCCTGTTCAGCAGCCAAATGAAGAAAAGACTATCGTTTACGTTCTCGTTAAGAAACCAGAAGATGCACAAAATATTGAGATTCCTAAGTTTGAACAAAAACCACCCTCAAAACCTGAAGTGTTCTTCATTAAGTACAACGACAAGCAAGGCTCTCAAGCTGTCATCAACAACATTGTTAATGATTACAACAAAGGTGGCTCTAATGTTAACTATAATGCTGGTGAATCTCAAGCTACTGTATCTGGTGGACTTACCAACCTTGACTTTGGTGGTTCCTTGAGCCAGTCGACTGGCACAGGGCAGGTGAACGGTGGGAACTCTTTCAGTAGTTCATCAGTACAATCTGGATCCTCCAGCGGGTACGAGCAATCTAACAGTGGCCATTCAAGTGGACAAATCTCATCTATTTCCGGTTCAGTTCCATCAAGTGGAGCTAACTCTGTGTCGTCTGTTGGCTCGGAATCCTCCAGCTCTGAATACGAGAGCTCGGGAAGCATATCGAGCGGTAACTCAAACATCTCAAGCGCCAGCGCTGGTGCCACCGGTGGCTATGCGGAGAGCAGCAGCACTGCCTCCTCACTCAACTTCGACAACTCAAACGTGATCTCTGCTAGTCAAGGCGTGCCCTACGAAACCTACGGACCTCCGAAATTCCGAGTTTAATTATTTTATACGAATCAATTTAATCAAAATGGCATTAATAAATGGAATAAACGTAAGTTTCCTTTTAGAATAATTGAAATCACAGAAGTATTATTTTTATAGAGAACTTTAAAAAAGGAAATAATAAGATATTTTTTTTGATTATTCGTTGTTTTATTTTTAATTTTCTCCTATCAATTCTTTATGACTGACTGACATGTTATTCACTATTTAGATGCTATCCACAAGGGAGGTATGCAATGACGACGTTGTAATAGTTAATACGCATAAACAAACAGATGAATTCGTAATAACCATCGAGTGTAGAAGCTCGCGGCAATCAAAGTTGGCAGATTATTGGAATTTTAATAGCCGGTCCATCCGCATAACTTCTTGACGTTATCTTGATTTATGGAGTAATGTGGTTTTCGATGCAGACCAGATTAATGTTTAGTGGGGATATGTGAGTGTATTTGTGATGCATTGTTTATGAATGACAGCGGTCTATTTCGGGGCAGTGGCGCGTGAGATGTTAATGGGGCGGAGTGGGCGGGTGGCGCCGCGCCGCGCCGTACTCCTGCCGGCCGACGGACGGCGCGGCAGCGCGGCGCGGCGGGTGCACAAACGACCGGCGCGCGCGCAATGTTGCTAGTGGCCGGATGCACTCGTTCACATCAATCACATATCCGATTACTCAGAATGAATAAGTTACTACTTAACATGAATTTCTTTGGCGCTCAATTTAACTTAATAATATAGGTAATCAAATTTTTGATCTACTACATAATACTAATGCTTCGTCGTCGCGGCTATATTGTGATCAATTTTCCAGTTAATGAAAATGCACATTTTTGTGTAGCTTAGTTCGAAGGTTCTTCTTTTAATTTACTTCCTGTTAAGATTAAAATTATATTTAAATTCTGAGCTTTCATTTTAGAAATTTTTTAAGTTTTTTTATTACAATTCCACAGAATACATAAAAGGATAACGCCTACAGAATAATATTATAAAAACAACTGCCAAAAAAAATACCTTCAGTATTTGAATACCGTCCAAGCGAACTAACGTTGGTTTTTACTAGCATTTTCCCGTGGCTTGTTGAAATATTAGGATAGTGCTATACCTACACAGTATATTGCTGTGCTAATTTTCATTTTACTCATTAGGCAATTTACGTTCGATATCACTTTGAAGATTACTATGTCTCTTAAGCCCACTTGCTCGAAACACAGGGTTAAAATGATAACTTTGACGTCTACTAACCCGGGCTAAATACTTATTTTTTTAACTCGGTAAACGTCTTGCACCAACCAAATATAGCTCTATACAGGATGTCCCGTAAATAGTGGACCAACGGAAAACTGGAGATACAAGGGGTTGTTTGGAATCCGAAACACCATTTTTTTTCCTAGGCTAAGTGTTTATTGACATATACCGATTTTGAATATTTATAGGATTTTCCCCTACTGCGTGCAGAAAATGTGTCATTAATTTTTTTTTAAGGAACTTTTTTAATAAAAGATAAATCTCTCTAATTAATTTGTGATTTATGAGGGATTATTTGTAATCTGTGAAAATATAAGCTAAAACATGTATTTTTTTTAATCTTAAAATTTATAAACTCATTTTAAATTGATGCTGGTGTAAAAAAAAAGTATGGCAGCTTTAGTGAAGTTTTTTTAAAAACAGCTACAATTTGTACGAATTTCAAAAAGGTATAAAAGTATACGAAATAAACAACGAATCATATTTTTTTTTACCATTAAACCATACCAAAACCCACTTAGTCTTAAATATCTTTAATGATTTTATTTCTTATTTTAAGATCTATGGAAAATATAAAATAGAAAATTTTATTTTAAACCAGGCACTTAAAAAATTAATAATTCCGGTAAATAAAAAAAAACATATTTTTCTTAATTGTTCATATTGTTCAGTTATGACACATAAAGTGTATTCGATTATTCTTAATTTCTGAAAATGCTTGCAATTTTTACTGCTCGTGAATACACAGAAATGTTTTTTATTTATGGTTTATGTGACGGTAATGCTCGGGAGGCCGCACGTAGATATCGTGTGCGGTATCCAAATCGCGAACGCTATCCCGATCATCGAGTTTTTCTCCGAGTCGTGAATTTGGAGGGTCGAATTTGGGATGGCGTTACCAGACGTGAAGGAAGACCTAGACAGGTAGATGAAGATCAGGTAATGATGGAAGTTAGACAAGAACCTTCTACTAGCATTCGCCGTGTTTCTAAATGCACGGGTATTGCTACAAGTACGTTACTTAGAAACTTGAAAAGAAACTGTATGCATCCGTATCATGTCCAACGGGTTCAAGCATTGCTGCCAGTGGATTATCAACGTCGCTTAGATTTCTGTAGGGAGATGTTGCACCGGTGCAAATAAGATCCAAGGTTTTTTGATTAAGTTTTGTGGAGTTATAAATCTTGTTTTAAGAGAATGGGCGTATTCAACATGCACAACCTCCATCGAATACCCCCGTGCAGTAAGGGAAGACAGGTTTCAGCACCAGTTTGGAGTTCATTTATGGGCTGGGATACTAAACAGACAAATCATCGGTCCATTTGAACTCCCACCACGACTGAATAGAGTTCATTATTTAATTTTGTAAAGAGAAGAGCTTGGTAATTTGTTAAACGATGTACCACAAGAAGTTCGCAATAGGATGTGGCTACAGCATGATGGTGCATCCGCTCACTATTCACGGCAAGTAAGAAATCACTTAAACGAGTCGTACCCGAACCTATGGATAGGACGCGGTTGTACAATTGCATGGCCACCACGCTCACCGGATCCACTTTATTATTTTCTGTAGGGCTATTTCAAAGCAGCCGTGTATGAAACAGTAAATGACAATGAGAGCATTACGTGAAAAATTGAACCATGAAGCTGAATTGGTGAAAAATAAGGAAGCGGCTCTTAAAAGACTGAAAAGAAATTTCTTAAAGAGATGCTGGCTATTCGTATTAGTTTTTTGTATTCGTTATTAATACATCACGTAAAAATAATGATCTCTCCTTAATTATCTTACAAAATAAAAAGTTGGAAAAATTGCATGGAAAAAAATTATGACATATTTTGAATACGCAGTAAGTGAAAATTTACAAAATATTTAAAATCGGTATGTCTCAAAAACTACTTAGCCTAGGAACAAAAAAATTGGTGTTTTGGATTCCAGACAGCCCCCTGTATTTCCAATTTTCTATTGGTCTACTATTTACGGGACACCCTGTATATGTTAGCTCACCCTCTCATTATTATTTTTGATGCTGGAAACATTTTAGCTATATACTTGCTATGAAATGCTATATAGGTACATTATATTGAAATACAATTGAGGCGTATAATATTTGCACTATTCGTTCTTATTGATGTTATCTATTTTGCAAAACATAATTTTACAATTAATATTAAATTGATAAAAAAAACCGTTTTTAACAAGTAGTCTAGTAGTTTACTCTGTTGTTATATGTGGAATATAAAAAAGCCCCTATAAATACAAAGACAATTGTGTGAAGTTTTCAAAAGATTTCAACTTGAATTCACGTAATTCAAGGCTGTATTTATACGTATATTATTTATTTGCCTGCCGGAGGATCACCAGTCACCACCGTTTTGCCACCAATGATTGGCACTTTATTATAGAAAGAGTTCGCTTAACTCCCTCATGACAGAATATTTTCTACGTAATGGAGAAGAAAACGAAAAGCTCTAAATAGATGTCGCTTCATACGCTTGACCCATAATAAACTGTCAAATGAACAAGTTGTTACCGAAATTGCTTGTTCAGTGTTCTTTTTTGCGGTAAATCTATATAATATTTTATTTTTCTGTATCAAAATGTGGAAAATGTGGACCGTACTAAGTACTTTACACAAAAGTTTAAGTCGAGTACATCCACACTTTAGCAAGTGTACGTATATCCCAAGAGAAACAGAACTGTAGTATCCATTTTCTATAAAACTTATGACTACGCAATGATGCATTTCTAAT
Source organism: Stenoptilia bipunctidactyla (assembly GCA_944452665.1). Taxonomy (NCBI): domain Eukaryota; kingdom Metazoa; phylum Arthropoda; class Insecta; order Lepidoptera; family Pterophoridae; genus Stenoptilia; species Stenoptilia bipunctidactyla. The sequence continues at coordinate 42,941,122 of OX101721.1, read as the reverse complement.
TTTTCGATAAAAATCACTATAAAATTAACTTTTACTATTGTGTTTGACAGTTGTTATGGGTCAAGCGTTATCAGTGCCTCTAGTGATCTAGTGAAAAGAGTTGGCAGTTTTCTACCCCTCGTGAACATGGCATCTCATAATACTGAGTGAATCGAAGCTATAAATATGGAAACTGGAGCCATAAGGCGCTTTGCACACGTAGCAACTTAAGTTTACAAAACTGACAACTTAGTTGAGGCAACCATCAACTTTTTTAGAAATTGCCACTTGCTGCAACTGGAGAATCTGCAATTGATGCAACTGGTAACCTTGTTGAAGCAACTATCAATTTTTGTAAATGTTCTAAAGGTTTCCAGTTGCAGCAACCACAAATTGGCCTTTACGGTTGTCGCAATTTTATGTGAACCTGGTTTGTTAGGTGAGTCCACTCAGTATTACGATGGACACCGGAGAGACAGCACTCGTTTAAATTATATTACGTCGGCGTCGCCGACACGCTGGCGACTACAACAAATTATTCGCAGCAATCGTCGGTTTTGGATTCATCCCTTCTTGCAAGATAGGTAGGACTAGATTTATTAACATAAATGAGCTTCAGAAACATAATGACAACTTTAAACAATATTTTAAAATGTCTGTTTACATATTTAATAAGTTGCTGGAAAGTGATTTAAAACTACAGAATACAGTGATGAAGGAAAGTACTACATTGGTTGAAAAGTTCGCGGCCTGGCCATTAAAAAAAAAACTTTTGTTATTTTTTCTGCCGTCATTTTGAACTGTCATTATTCAATTGTCAGCCCGCGAATTTTCAATTTGATATCTTGTTTAAATAAAATTTTACGAACAATATAAATACGTGTGTAGAACAAATTTTCACTAATGGAGAAATTTGAACAACGTGCTGTGATTAAATATTTGTTTAAAAAAAGATTAACACCAAAGGAGATCCATGATGACATGCAAACAACATTAGGGGAATCTGCCCCGTCTTATACCACTGTGAAAAAATGGGTTGCAGAATTTAAACGTGGACGAGAGAACATCGAAGATGACCCTCGCTCCGGCAGGCCAATGACGTCTACGACCGAAGAAAACATCAATAAAGTGTGTGATCTCATATTGAAAGACCGTAGATTGACTATCAGAGAAATTGCAGACACTATAAGCATCTCATATGAACGAACGCAAAACATCATTGTCCATGAACTCGGCTTTTCTAAGGTTTCGGCTAGGTGGGTCCCCAGATTGCTTTCAGTAGAGCAAAAGCGAATTCGACTCACGATTTCTCGCGACTGTTTGGAGATGTTCGAGGCTGATCCACAAGGTTTTCTTGACAGATTTGTGACAATGGATGAAACCTGGGTTCACCACCCCAGAATCAAAACAACAATCCAAACAATGGAAAAAATCAGGTGAACCAACTCCGAAAAAAGCAAAGGCAATTCTGTCGGCTGGCAAGGTGATGGCATCGGTTTTTTGGGATGCTAAGGGTGTCATTATGGTGGACTACCTTCCAAAAGGCGAAACAATAAACTCTGCGTACTATAGCACCCTTCTGCGCCGTTTACGTGAAGAAATTAAACAGAAACGCCCAGGATTACTGAGAAAGAAAGTGTTGTTTCACCAGGACAACGCCCGAGTCCACACGTCTGTCGAGTCTATGGCTCAAATTCGTGATTGTGGTTTCGAATTGTTGCCACATCCAGCTTATTATCCTGATTTGGCACCTTCGGACTTTCACCTGTTTCCAAACCTGAAAAAACACCTCGGTGGGCAGAAATTTTTAACGAATGAAGAGGTCGAAGCCGCTGTTAACCTGTATTTTGAAGACCTTGAGGAATCTTTTTTTAAAACAGGTATGGAAGCTCTGGAAAGCAGATGAAAGAAGTGCATAGAGCTAAATGGAGATTACGTCGAAAAATAAAAATATTTTTGTATGTGCTTTATTCTGTTTTCTTGACTAGGCCGCGAACTTTTCAATCCACCCTCGTATATACCCCAAAGAACGACTTGCTATTGCTGATTTTAGAAACTTTTGTTAGCTGCGATTGTCAGTTGCAAAAACCAGTAACTTAATCAAAGTTGCTAATTGCGAGTTGCTGCAATCAGAAACTAACTCCTAACTAGAATTGCTGTGTACGCAATTCCATTGGAATAATATATGAACAGGGAGTTGTCAGTTGTCGGTTGTCGCAACAAGGCGCATGAAGTTTATCGTCTGCTTAGCGCCTAAAATGGCTATCTATTCCATATTCCTATTAAAAAATACCATTTGGAGGACCGGCCAAACTTTAGCAAGAAACCTAACCCTTTATCGACTCGTACTTATTTGTAAAAAGTTTAACATGTAGAACGTTTAACTGTTCCTTTCCTATATCATAGTATCATCGTATTACCTATGTATTAATTTTTTTTTATTTTTTTATAAGTGACTAAACCCGCGTTTGACCTCAATCTCACCTGATGGTAAGTGACGATGAGGTCCAAGATGAAAGCACACGGGTTTAGGAAGGAACTGGCTCTTTATACAATATTGCCGGAACACATTACCGCCGGAGCGGTAACATTTGGCGGCAGACTTTATATAAAGGGTGGTCGCTAGCCAGGCGGACCCAGAAGGGATCCTACCACCAAGCGAAAATTACTTTTTCAATTAATCAATTACTTTTTCTGCTTGCAGGTGAAAATAATAAAACATTCAGGCTTATGGAAAAAATTAACTATCGTTTCAAAAACACCAGGACGAAAGTTTACAAATACCATTTATATCGGGTTATTTCTTGAAATAGTAGATGCGAGAATAATATAACTATTATGAAAATATGGAATACTACAATAAAATCATGAATAAAACTGTGTTTTGTGTTTACATTGTGATATAGTTTCTTAAATACATTTCATCATCACATCGTCACAACTCTTTGTAATGAGTCCACTGCAGGGCATGAGTCTCTCCCTTGGGTGACGAAGAGATATAGGTCATCATTATCCACCAAGCTGGCCCAGTGCTGGATGGTGGATGTCAGAATTTTATGATGTCTTACAAAGACGTCAAAAAAGACGTGTGGAACTCGGAGACTGCCGCGGTGAAGCTATTGCATAGCATTTTTTATCAACTTATGCAATTATGATCATTTATTTATTTTATGAATGCAGTAATGTTTGATCTAATATGAAGTTCCACAAGTTCCTAGTAGATGGCGCTGATTGTTTATTAAAGCCCGCATGTAAAGTTATGAAATCAAAGTATCACCGCTGCTGTGCCGGTCGGAGTGGGGGGTGTTAGGTTTTTTTGTTTTTTCCCCCAAATTCAATTGTGTGAGCCTGACCCCCAAAAATTGGAAAAAAAAGATGCACGATATTTTTCCACTATTAGTAAGCAGGTAATTTATGTGTGTAGCCTTGGTAAAAGATTATGCGGTGTTTGCGAGATTAGAGCGTGTTTCATAATATGAGTGACCTATAAAGACCTAGAGATGTCCAACCTTCGCGATTCGGCCGAACCTTCGGTAAAATTACAAAGTTCTTTGTTTACTTTTTATTTTTAATTTATTACTTATACAGATATATTTTTCTATGATATATCTAATATTATTTCAAATAACCTTAATAAGTATACGGGCCGAAGCCAAGTACTAAAAATTACCGGCGACTATGGAACTGTGCTTCTCCTCATCTCAAAAGATTTCAGAAAAAGCTCATTTATATTATAACCGCTGCTTGGTCATTTCTTGGAGTGAAAATGGCATGCTCACACAGTCATGACATTTAGAATTCTTGAATTTAATGACAATTTGAACTATCGTTGTGACATGTTGAACTGAAATGGAAACAATCTTAAAGTTACTATGATGCAATGAAATAAGGGCTATTTTAGAAAGTTGTAAAACATAAACTTAACTTTTAAAAGTATTTACGAAAAGTTTGTGGACAGCGGGAAAGAAAATTAATTATTCCTTGTGCTCCTGGCGGGAAATGAATCTTACCTTAGAACCCGAATTATATCTAGATCGCACTGTTTATAATAAGAATCACATGTAACCACGATAATCACACAAAAGTTACGTTCCCTTAATATTATTAATTGTATTATGCCCAACCTCCTTCCTTCCTTAAGTCATTCCTTAAGGTAATTAAAAAACAAATTGGAAAAACAGCCTAGGTAGGTACTTGGTCTGCGATCGTGGTTTTTGGTGTAAGCTTAGCTTAATAGCTTGGGTTTTATAACACGGTCCTGAATTTTATTAAAATAAACTATTACGGTCTCTTTTGAAAACATTGGCTTAATTTAAGAAATAAAAATTTGATGTTACTCGATATGCTGAAAAAAAAAACCTATTATCGTTGGTTTTTTAAGTTTTAATTTAGTTTTTTGATATAAATTTTAATATTGATTTAATATAACAAATGGCCCAAAAAATATATATTCATGTTCAATGTTTTAATTAAAATAATGAAAATAATATAAAAGTCATGAATCTATACTAATATATAAAGCTGAAGAGTTTGTTTTTTTGTTTGTTTGTTTGAACGCGCTAATCTCAGAAACTACAAGTGGGATTAGAAAAATTCTTTTTGCATTTGATAGCCCAACTCTTGAGGAAGGTTATAGGCTATATTTTATCCCGAAATTCCCACGGGATCAAAAGTTACGCGGATAAAACCGCGCGCGGTGGCTAGTCATTAATATTCATAGATAGCTTTAACCTACATCGCATCATTACTCGCTACATGCATAACGCTACTATTAAAAAAAAAATTAAAAGCAAATACTCGACTATACATATACTTAACACACTCTATAAAGTAGAAAACAAGTAAGTAAATAGTCTCCGCTGAAATATGTATGTATTTTTATTCGTCACACTGATAGGGATATGATTACAGGATAGCCGTGATCGTATGCCACTTTGATTTTATTTAAGTACTTAGGTATTATATTGAATCTGTTTAGCTGTAATAGGTGGCATACAAAACTATGCAAAACGGCCTGTAAACATTTCTCTATCAGTATGACGTATAAAAATAAATAAATATTAAAGCGGAAACTTACTTGTTTCCTACTTTTTAGAGCGTGTTTAGTAGTCGGATTTTAGTTTTTAAACTTAAGTAGTTCTTTTCCCCTAGGTTTGGAGTAATTGTGTTTACATATTTAAACTGTGGTAACAAAGCTATTTCATTTGATTCCCCACACCAAACAATCAAGAATTTATTTTTTATTTTGTACATTAATTATTATTTCACATATTTCAAAAAGTACGCCCATGTTTCAGATTTCCCCAACAACTGAAATGGCTTCCAATTCGATTGCGAAGAAATACTCGTATCCTTTGTATGCTCTTTAACGTCCTTCGTAATCCTTCTGCACCAAAATATTTGAGCGAGCGTTCCTCCTTCGTCCATTCTACAGATACGCCATGCCGCGTAAATAAGCGTACCTACCACTTTGGCGTCGGGGTAAACCTATCTGCCTCTGACGCCAGTGGTTGCGGGTTCGATTCCCGCACGGAACAAGAAAAAACAAAATGTTCCGTGTCTGGGTGTTTATCTATTTATGTGTTTATATTCTAGGTTCCCCCCTAGTTCGCTACATGGTATCCCATAACACAAGCTATGCTTACTTTGGGGCCATGTAGTTGGTGTGATTGTCTGGGGATTTTATTTATTATTTTATTTATTTATCTCTTATATTTAATACCCCATAAAACCGATTTTTTCTTCGTACTCTTTTTATAATTCTTATGTTGACAGATTGTGGAATTCATTACCATTCCAAACAGGCGAATCAAGAACTATAATTTTAATTAAGAAAAAGAGTAAGAGAACATTACCTTTCTCAAAATGCGTAAAATTAAAGTCAAATTAATCAACGAATATATCTCATAATATTTTATTTATATGTATAGTTGTATGTAGATGTTATATTTATGTATATATTTATTTATTAGTAGAGTATAAAATTTATTATATATTAGTGTAGGTATTTTATTATTTGAATATTGTTTTTTTTTTACGCACGCACAGATTTTGTTTCAATGTACTACTTATCGAACCAACTGAATCATGACCCACTTTGCTGAAAATTCGTTTGAAACTGTTAAACTTGTGAGGCGCGTATAATGCACTTAGGACACTTTAGATACTGTACGAGTTCTGTACTCATTAAATGCCAGTGTCGAATGTAATGATAACAAATTCGCCAGCAAGGAAACCTATCTTCAAGGGAATTTCGACCTACTAGCATTAAGAAGATTTGGCAAAATGAGCTTGTTGTGGGTCATAATTCAGTTGGTTCGATGGTATCACTTCAGTCAGAGACCTGCTAGCAGAAATTTCTCTTAGAAATAAGCTGTACTTTTGTACGTATATTAATCTTACGTACTTAGGGATGCAACGATATGGCTATTACGATACCGATACGAATGACGAATGTATCGTAATAGCGAATACGATAACGAATGCATCACGACTGTTTTTGTTTCATTTCAGTTAAAAAATCAATTCTGTATATAAAAATTTCACTGATTTATTAATTAGTCATAGGTAAGTAGTACTAATATCTAAAATTTATTTATATTTATTTATTTTTCTGTTATGCATGTACCAGCTTTTATCCTTTTTATCAGGTAGGTAGTGTAGTATCTAGTTTTAAGAATCGTTATAAATCGTAATACTTTTTACGATACCGATGATCGTCAAAAATAATTATAACCTGCGGTTTACGATTATCGGCATCGGTATCGTTGCATCCCTAGTGTACATAAATGATTAAATAAATAAATATTTAGAAGTAATTGTACATATCTGAGCTGTGCTAAGAAATCTCTTTCATTTGATACCCCATACGAAACCGTCAAGTATTTTTTTTCGGTTCTTTACTTTAAGTCCCATAGATGGCGCTGTAGTCAATTTAACGTGACTTTATGTAGGTATATAATCAGCGGACAATCAAAACGCGCCCAAGGACACGTGGACATTTGTAAAGCTATGATAACTGGTTAAGAAGTTGTGAACCAGAAACACAAAGGTTCGACTCATGAAATGTCTTGTCTTTTCAATCTTCCTTTATGGAGCTGAAACAAGGTACCTGAGCTTGAAAGACCGCCGAAAAATCGACGCGTTGGAGATGTGGTATTCGAGGCGTATGCTGAGAATCCGTTGGTCTGATTTTCACACAAAAAACTCAATACTTGAGGAACTCAAGGTCAAACCATCTCTTTCGTCGATTATAGACGACCAGCTGGTGTAGCGGTAACATACATTGCCTTCTATGCCAGAGGTCTTGGGTTCGAATCCCGGCGGTGTACCTTTGTGCAAATAACATGCGAGAAAACAGAGCATATTTTATTGGTCCGGGTTATACACTAAATATTTTCAGAAACAACAAAGAGGTTTTATACCACTTCAAATCCATATACATTTTTAAATGTTTGCGCCTTATATTAGTAAAATAAATTTGTATATTAAACAAATTATTCACAATTTACAATCTTATCTCATAAAATATTAAAATATTTGCATTTACCACTCCGAATCAAACATTTTCACTTAAAATAGGCTGTATATGCTATACAGACATTGACACATTTGACGGAAAAAAAACCTACGCGCATGCGCGAGGTTCGGCGCCATTTTTCAATCACAATTCACAGCTTTGTTATCAAGTGTGTTTGTTATTTTATGACCACGTATGTCTGTCTTTTACTCACAAGTGTGTTGAAAAACGTCGTATGTAACTCGTGAGCGTTGCTAATTACAGCTCGGCTCATTATTAAGCCCTCGCCTGCGGCTCGGGCTCAAATCACAGCCTCGACTGTAATTAGCAACTTCGCTCACTTGTTATACATAATATACTATTATCACACGCTTAACACTTTTCCTGCATAAATTAAATCCACAGTCCTTTTTTTTATCGGTGACTTGATTAGACCTCATTTTCACGTGATGGTCAGTTAAGATGAGGTCGAAGATGGGTTTAGGGAGGCACTGGCGCTATTTTACTAAGTAAAAAGGATATTTTTATATTTTTTTAATGATGTGTCTTTTTAAAAGAACTTGTGCTATGGATATTAGATAAACGAAAAATAAATTGAAGATACATTTAAACAGGCATATTAATTAGTTAAATATTACTAAACTTAACTAAACTTGAATCTTACTAATACTAATATATAAATGTGAAAGTTTGGAGTGATGAATGTTTCTTCGTCAATCACGGCGGAACGGCTTAACGGATTTGTATGATATTTGGCATAGTGATAGTGTACAGTCTGGAATAGCACATAGGTATTTTTTCCTGCGGGATCCGAAATTGCGCAGGCAGAACCGAGAGAAACAGCTTTTAAGCATATAAACCTCCATGACTTGACCATGACTTGGCTATTATCTGTGTTCATCACAGAAATTTATAGTCTCAGTGGGTTTCGGACCGTAGATATTCTGGCACAGAGGGCTCTGCTCCTAATACAAATTATCTAAGTATAACCTACGTGAATTTAGCGATTAAACGTAGCCTATTCCAGATTGTACACTTTCTTTGCCAAATTTCATTAAAATCCGTTGAGCCGTGATTGAGGAACCAACATCCATACATTCAGATTTATATTATTAGTAAGATAATAATCAAACAAACGAGTAGGTAGTAATTTAAACAGTTATGAGGACCGGCTGGTGTAGTGGTAATATAAATTACATTCTATGCCAGAGGTTCTGGGTTCGAATCCCAGCGGCGCGGGGGAAATTTGTGTGATGAACACAGATATTAGTCGTCAAGTCATGGACGTTTATATGTTTATTAGTTTATTCTAATAAAAATATGTATTTATTCAATATGTATGTTTATATATTTCTTAAGTGTATCAGTTACTAGTATCCATAACACAAGTTCTTTAAGAAACTTAATTTGGGCTAGATAGTGTTGTGTGAGTGTCAGAAATATTTAATTGCCAGAAAAACAGTTCAAGCCGAGACAATTAACGAGTGACTTACCAAGTACGCGTACCGTCAACCTTGTACGCCACCCGAACAATCACGACCACTCTGTCAAGAGTGTACGACTGAGAAGCAAGGAACATTATACTCTAAAGAGAAGAATGGTAAGTCAACAGTAAATAAATGCAACCATGGCTTATAGACGATCACTATCGATATATACATCACTAGCGCCACTGCATTATATGGGTGTAAACTATTTGTGGCGGGAATATTCAAAGTAGTATATTTATATTCCTTCCTACTATTAAAGTTATTTCCAACGAACACCATCACTATTCGAAACAAAATGAATGACCGATATCATGGAAGAAATCTCTGACGGCCATTCAATCAATTTCAATCTATCTATCAAAGGTATAGCCAGTGTAACCAATTTTGTATGAAAATTCAATGGGGAGTTTTCTGACAGCTCATTAAAAAAACAAAACTGTACAAAATTGGTACAAAAGGCTTCGATAGATGGCGCTTTACAAAAGGCGAAGGCGAAGAATTTATTCCACACTGCGTTTTAACAAGTAAAATAAATTAATTGACGTCTGTATCAGAAATTGAACGTATAAATAACCATAGATGGTAGATACCACTTACCTACATTATAGTTTACAGACTTAACGCCTTCGGCTTTTTAAAAGTGCCATCTATAGAGGTTTTTTGAACGAATTTTTATGAGCTGTCAGAAAACTCCCCATTGAAATAATTTAACAAAACTTATAAAAGAAAATAAAACTAAAGATACTTGTGTTAAACTGTATTTATTTGCAGCATAATGTTGTAGTTTATTTTTTGTGCTGGTTTACAACACAGGCAACATTTATCACGCAAACATTCAAAGACTGTGTATGTGTGCAATGGCAAATACTCGTCATACAAAGACAAGGGACCCTGCTGAGAAGAAGAGCGAACAGATGAACATCCATACCCACATTCCACATACGTACCTAGAGGTCAAAATCACAACCCTCATTTTTGCTTCGCCGTAGTCGCGTAAAAATATTTTTTTCAATCTTATCTATCTGCATGGTTACGGGAACTATTAGATAACAACATACCTACTACCTACTTATTATACAAACAAATGTAATTAATACTACATATATATACATACCTTCCCGTCCCTCAGAAATGGAGCTTGAACTGTTTCAAATCTATTTCTTTTACTTACTTTCGAAGCTGCATTGTATACATGTTATAGCAACTGTAGCATATACCTAAAAAAGACTTTACGAACTTGTAGAATTCACTGATGTTGCTTAGTATGCCTTGTTATGAAGAAAATGTATAGGTACCTAGTTTGGACACAGTCTTCTGACTACGTAATTTTGAGGACAAATTGAAACACTTTTGTTTTAGAAATATTTTATGTTTACATTCCTTAGAAACTTTGTCAACGTAAACTTATTAATGCACGTGACTGTACATATGACTACTTTTTTTCGAAAAAAGTGCAAAATCAAATTGTTTAGGGCTCTTATGATTCAATGATTCGGGTGCTTTCGGAAAAATTAGGAAAGATCTGCATGTGCATTATTAATTTGGGAGTATTGTATTTTCTCTACGTAAACCAAATAAGTTGCAAATAACGCCACCTTGGATATATTGGAGAAACTATTTTTAGTCGACGTATAGTAAATTGCTTGAAGTTAGCTTACTCCAAGAATCTGCAAGATGGCGCTATAACACAAAAATCACTGGGTTTTATATTTTTATCAATTTAAGCAAAATAAAGTAATAACATTAAATGCGAATAAAGTTAAAACTTATACAAATATAAATTATATACTTTCTTGATATTATGACTCCACAGGCAAGAGATATAAATCGAAAATGTGCTACTTTATCTGTGGAGATAAACTGACAAATATGAATGTGACTTTGATTAATGATAGGTTGTTTGTAGTTGTATTACCTAGTCCTTGGACGCTGCCGTATTCGCTCAGTCAGTTCGCTCGCGGCAGCAATACTTGCTGCTAGCTACGTCTGATTGACGAAACACACAAGTAGTTAGTTACTCAAATTGTGCGCGATATTTGTTTATCTGCTGGATTAAATATATTCTGATTAGTGAAAGACTTTTGTGATGAAAGCCAGTTACTAAAACAACTATGTTTTTCCGCCGAAAACTTTGGTAAGCTTGAATGAAAAGTTTAGAAAAACTTTTGGACGTTTGAAACTTGTTTCACGAAACTTTTAAACTTTTTTCAGGAGAAATGCTTGTTGTATACTGTTGCTTTCTTCAATTGCTGGTTCCAATTTCGTCACATCTTTATTCTTACGCTATTACCGTTCTATTTTAATACATTTACTTAAGCCTAAGGATAAAGATGTAATTTGTATTTTAATTATTTTATTATTATTCTACTTTAAGTAAATGCCCAAAACAATGTTTAGACATTACTACTGCGGTTTAATATATTTTTTACTTGTTATTGCCCGCTGTGCTGCCATCTTATTTGCGAATTTGTGACTTATTAATGACTTTATAACTATAATTTACCATATTAAATGCTCTAAATAAATTTTACGTGTTCATATTAATCAGGATGTATTTATAAAAATCATCTGAAAACACCAAGGCTCATAAGTTTTAAATAGTAGTAAACTGCCTGCGTGAAATTGTAGGGTCATAAAGACCCTAAAATTACACCCAAACATTCAAATGATCTGGGACCAGGATTTGTGTTCCTCAATAAACTTGAAATCTTCCTTAGATATTGTGGTGACCAAAAATGGTTGGATAAGGCTATTATAGCATAGTTGAATGCATGCTCTTCATAAAATGCTAATCCCAACTAATGATAAGTAATTATAACAACAAAGGCGTGACATACTGGCTTAGCGAGGAACTTATGCTGTATGAATGTACAAAATAATGAAACACTTTAAAACTGAATAAATATCTTGTGTCAGTCTATGTGTAAGCTAGTGTTCCTTGGTGTGTCCCCGTGATACAACATCCTACTTACTCTGGATGTGAATGAAGCTAACATAAAATGATTTACTTTAAAAAACATTTTTGGTCATCTACACCCAACAATAATCTAAGTTTATGATATTTTCTATAGGTAAACGTTGTGGCACTGGGTTATCACCTCAGATGCTTACATTTGCAGGATATTTTTGTATCACATATATCCTCTTTGTATAGTGTATGAAATGACAATATAAATTAAAAGGTTTTAAGTCTTGTATGAATATCCATAGTCTAGTACCTTACCTTAAGGCTAGATGATCTTGTGTGGATGTAATGTAGTCAACAATATTCCATATTTATTTTGTAATATTATTTTTATTTATTTTGAAATATGTTGGATGAAACTTGTAATATTAATATATATCTATACCTTCCTTTGTTTTTAGTTTAACACAAAACATTTATTTAACTAGGTATGTTTTTCTACATAAGTACATATTTCATATGGCCCTCTTTTGTTTTATTTAAGAAATTTCTTATTTGTCATTTAGGTATAGGGTGGGTTTCTAGAGAAACTGTTCATTAATTTAGTTATTATGTTATAAACTGCAAATCTTGCATGGTAATTTTAGAGATAGCTCAAATTTTTTCAGCGTTTTTTTCACTATTGTGTTTTGGGATTATTAGTATTTGTTTTCATCAATTGGTACATGCCTGACGTACTTTATTCGTTCATGAATCTGCATTTGATACTGTGTGGCATGAGGGCTGTTGAATTTAGAGCCAGATTTATTCCGTTTTAATACATTATTCCTACCTATTTATTAGTCAATAAACTTGCGAACGCAAATCATAACGAGCACGAAAATGCGGGAGGAGTTTCTGATTTTCTACTTGAGTATCATCATCATCATCATCATCTCAGCCCGCGCTAGTCCACTGCTGGACGTAGGAATTTAATTATTATTAAAATTTATTAACATATAGGTACATAAAAAAAAAAATTGGATGTTGGCCGATTCTCATAGATACCGGATAAGCACAAAAAATTTCATCAAAATCGGTCAAGCCGTTTCAGAGGAGTATGGCAACGAAAACTGTGACACGAGAATTTTATATATTAGATTATTGAGTATGGTCCCTGCAAAATTTGTATCTGCAGGGACAAGGAAACTTTGCATACGTTGCAGTAAACATGCAATGAGTTATTGACATTAATGCTCATATTTGCTACTTCTGAAAATTCCTGAGCTTGCCAACAGATATTTTGACTCCAATAAACGGTTTCGAAATTCCGAGCTTTATTCCGGCTGATATCTCCGTTAGTCTGGTTTTTAAGGAAGAAAAAGAATAGACTATTAACATCAGAAGCTAGGGCCTCATTTGTGTTTGACTTCGTAGGTGTTTCGTTCGGCTCTGTCACATTTTAGTAATTCTAGTAAACTTTATGCTTAAATCCCCGACCACCACCGATTAAAATGTCTTACCGTATTTAGTAAGTTAAGAGTACTTGCTTATTTCTGGACGGTGTAAACTTATCTGCCTCAGACGCCAGTGGTTGCGGAACAAGAAAAAAAGTGTTCCGGGTCTGGGTGTTGTATCTAGGTATATATGTATTTATATTCTAGGTTCCCCCCTAGTTCGCTACAGGGTATCTCATAACAAAAGCTTGGCTTACTTTGAGGCCATGTAGTTGGTGTGATTGTCTTGGGATTTATTTATCATTTATTTCTTCTACTTCTACTTACTATTTACGATGTTACGACGTAACATCTTAGAAATTCCTTGTGACAAAATACAAAAAAGTAAAAAAAACTGAAATGCGATGAAGGAAAAGTTATACGACCTAAGAAAATCGCGAACTGTTTGGCAAAGTAACGTTAATTAAGCAAATCTATGATAATTACTAATATAGTACAGTTGCCATGGAAGTCCCACTTAATTTCAAAACCTTGTGAAATCTAACCGTTGAGTAAAGTAAAGAAAATACATAATGGAAGTTGTAGTATATTTATTTGAGAAACAAGAAGTCTAAAAAAGTAGTACTGTTTTTGGCAATTTCACACAAATACATAAAAACTTTTAAGAAGCTTGGTATTGGCAGGCGACGAGGTGCCCAAGATGGCCCAAAAAATATTAATGAATATATTTTTTTTAAACATTACACTTTTACAATAAAATATCAAAATAAAATCACAGCCTTCTCATAACATTATTCATAAAGGGTAATAAATTAACCAAAAAATTATATCTGGCATCTTAAGTCTGTCAAAATAAAAATTAACTATAAAATAAAAACAAACTACTGAATAAAATTAAATTTAACCTAAGAAACTAAACTTTGAACGTAACTTGTCGAAAATGTAAATAAATCAGTCAATCGTAAATCTTTTTTTGTATAGTCATTCGTAGGGAATCATGCGAGGGCCAAGGTAGGAAGTTTCACTGGGGTTAAGTATAATCTCGTAAAAATACAAAAAAGGAAATGAAATAATAACAGTCATCTATTATTCGCTAATAAACAGATTAAATTAATGTTCAAAGTGTAGAACAAAGAAAATTTTCTTTATTATAAATAAAAATAAAAATAAATAAATAAAATCCCCAGACAATCACACCAACTACATGGCCCCAAAGTAAGCATAGCGAACTAGGGAGGGAACCTAGAATATAAATTACATATATAGATATTTTTTTTATTTTTAAATGGATTTAGATAGTGGAATTTATAAGACATGTATCGTCTTGATTCGACTAAGCCAAACGTAATTTGTCTTAATAATGGCGACGCACCGGTAATGAAAAACACACTTGCACTATTGTTTATGGTGCTAGAAGCCCGCGAAATTTCAAATGTTTCGGATAATCTTAATTTTTTTTTTAAGTGAGCCTTCTTAGGATCCGGACCTTCTTCGGCGACACCTTAGTGATTTAAAACTAGCGATCAGCCCCTGCTTTCGCAAATGTATCAACATCATCACTCCGTTGTTTATCAAATGCTTTGTCAAGCCTTTATTGTATCCCTCTGCTGGGCCTCCTCTTCTTAGGCACAAATACTGTATTTAATATCAATTAAATTTAATAGTATAAATTTAAATTTAAAAATTATATTCAATTTCACTGTAAAATCAATAAGGACCTTCTGCGTGGGATAAAATAGCGTCGCAATTATGGATTGATTTTTAATTAAAATTTAATCGAAAAAAATGGTGCATCTGTTTTACGGTAGTAGATTTATTTGCGACTTACTTGTAATTTGATTCGGTTTCATGAATAAATAATGGAAAAAATATCCACCTATTGGTGAAAACCGAATCAAAATCCGTTTTGGTGTGAGGTTTTAAGATTTAAGTACACGTAGGCTGATAGCAAAAGCGACAGTTAGCTATATAATGAACTTAAACCCGACTACTAAAAACAGGCTCTACTAAAAACTTTTTACTAGTCGGGCTTTAGTGTTTAAACTTTCTTTTTCACTTATTTTGGAGTATTAGTGTTTACATATTTTGAACTCTGCGTACAAAGCTCTTTCATATGATACCCCGCACAAAATCGTGAAGAAGCCTTTAATCAGCGGACAATCAAGAGGCTTCCAACGACTCCTTATTTTTCCAATTATGATAAGTAGTTTAGGAGTAATGAAGGAACGGATGAATATCCATACCCCACATACACTGTTAAATTTTTTTAGTGAAAATTACATCAAATCTTGGGCAACTCTCGTTGCCCAAACATTTATGTAATATTAAATGTTGCTGTAGTTTTACATGAGAGATGTAATTTTACATTACATAATTGTGTATTTTTTCTATAATTTATGGAAATTCACCTATATTTCGGCAATTTTATACCTTTTTAAAGTATATTTACACCTTTTTTATGTATTGCTTCTATAATAATCCCAGCTCATGTGTAAAAATACAAATTGTTCTGTCATTATACAAGTTTTAGGTATAGTTACATAAAAATCTGTAAAATTACCTAAAATTATTTTCTTTTCCACAATTTACTGAAATTTACAGCTGTTTTCGGTACATTCTACAGATTTATGTACTTTTTTTGCATGTAAAATCACATCATTTTTAACAGTGTACTTACAGGTCAAAAACATAACCCTCCTTTTTGCATCGCAGTAGTCGGGTATAAATAACTTCCACGCGCACGAATTCGCGTGCACAGCTAGTATGAAATATAAATCTCTGCTAAGAAAGAATGCGATGAAGACAACGATGACAACACACGGGTTTAGAAAGGCACTTTATAAACTACTGCCAGAAACCGTTCTGAGTGACCGCACTTGATAACATAAAGTATAATCCCCAGACAATCACACCAAATACATGCCCCCCAAAGTAAGCATAGCTTGTATTATGGGATACCATGTAGCGAACTAGGGGGAAACCTAGAATATAATACATCTAATATATAAAATTCTCGTGTCACAGTTTTCGTTACCATACTCCTCCGAAACGGCTTGACCGATTTTGATGAAATTTTTTGTGCTTATCCGGTATCTATGAGAATCGGCCAACATCTATTTTTTTTTTATTTATATGGCAAAACAACGTTTGCCGGGTCAGCTAGTAAATAGATAAAAACCCAGACACGGAACATTTTTTTTTCTTGTTCCGTGAGGGAATCGCACCCGCAACCACTGGCGTCTGAGGCAGACAGGTTTACCTCATCGCCAAAGTGGCCGTTGATGGCAGAAACTAATACATTTGAGTCAGTAAATGGGTATTCTCTTGCTAATGCTCTCCTTTTACCCAAGGGCGTTAGGGCAATTCTAAGCAACACCTACGTGGTTAAAACGTCGAGCTTTGATGCTACCCTAAATTCAAATTTGATCCAGCGCTGTTGCCCTGCCGCGAATTTTGTGCAGTTAGTCTTTTAATTATAACTCAAAAATATTTTTAAATTATCTGCATGCTAACGATATCATAATCACGGTCGAACTGAATCATCGCGATAAACCTTTTAGTTATAAAAAAGATAACGCAATATTGTAAGATCGATTTTTCTAGATACAATTACTATAAAAAATTCACATTTAAAATACATATGAAAGTTTTGTCCGTATAAACGAGTAAGAAAAACCGTAAAACGACTACTTATTTACAGTAAAAATACTACATTGATGACTCGGAGAAAAATCGTACTTGGTAGTTACAGGACTACCAGAAACTGATGGCAAAAAACTTTGAAAAATAGCGATTTTCGTATGGCAACAAAAAAAATGTCAACTGAAATTTCGAGGAATTGTTTTTGGTCTGCTTTCAAAAGAAATTTATCTCAAAATACTGGTAATATTGAGTAATTAAATAATGCTTATGGGGCACCACCGTAATATTTTTCTAAATTTATAAAACATAAAAGTTTTCGAGGGTCCTATTAACTTTATTGCGTCACAGTGAAATTAAAAAGACGCAGGGAATGGCGAGTGTGTTAGATAGACCTAATGTGTTAATCCTTTTCTACGGTCTTTTAGGTCACTTTTTAAAACATGAAAGAAGTCGTACTGAGTCTATTTAAATGTCAAAAAGTCAAATACCTAAAATTTTAAAGCCCCGCGCTTAACGAGTCTACGCTTTAAATAAAACTACTTTTTAACCGGATTAATCGCGTCTATTTTACATTTTAACTCGACGTTTCGGTGTCTTTGCAGACCCCGTGGTCGCTCGTGACTGAATCGAGAAAACTTAAGACAATATTATGAGTCTACGCTTTGTCTTGAATATTCTTGATATTGTTTGCCAAACTATTATAAACCTTACGATGCGATGTGATGTGACTATACTCTATTTCAACTTCATACAAACAGACTACGCGGCTCGCTCTCGGCATGAGCTCGGCTTGCGACCAGTCGATTGAGCTTTACATGTGGGTTTATACTTTAAAATTTAATAATAAATCGTTTCGTACGTCTCAATCGAGGTGCAAGTATTTTCCGGTCGCTAATTATAAAACCGATGTGTTATTCAAACGTAAACATGGTTTTTTTTTGACATAAAACGCATTTTTGTTGAACACTTCGTATTTAATTTACAAAGTATTTTATTTGTCTCTATAAAAAAGTATATTTACAATCACAAAACTGCATGGAAGTGAACACAAAGTAGGCAAATGTAATTAAAATGGTTAAGGCCCTATTGCATGTGAACGTAGCGCGGCGCTATAGGCATTTCTTTCAAAGATGTGGCCAACTGAGTTGCAACTTGCAATACAGCGGTGCGAGCACAGAACTTTATCGACTCGTAAGTATGTTTACGAATATTCGTATAGTATGGAGTCGGTTGCAAGTTTTTAGTAACATAGTAATTTTTTATTAGACAGTTATTTAAGAGTACCTACAACATGTTAACAAACATTCAAAATTAACATGGCTCACATTTATTTAAGCTGGCCGTGCGGTAATAGATTTCAATTATTGCTAACAAACCGTCTCCATACTATACGAAAATTCATAACGAAATATTAGCGTGCCTTCGTTCGGTAAGCGCACGAAATTGTACTTATGGTTAAGACTATGCAAAACTTTAGTTTAATGCTCTAGGTATGACTTCAGTGGAGCCTCGCAATGACTAAATCTTAAAATAATATGATGGAACAGAGGACGATGATCATGTTGAACGTCCATGTTACACCTTCTCCTGTTGACGTTGGAAACTCTACGCTCGGAGTTTCTATGCGGAGTATCACATTTGTTTCCGTCCTTTTGTATGAATTTGAAATAATTTATACAAGGTGTTACATTTGATTTCCCATAACTCTAGGGTACCTATTAATGGGACCATGTAATAGAGTCAGTCAAACAACATGTAATTTTTTTTTTTTTGTTTTTATTTTTCGTACAAAATCATTCAACTAAGTCAAAACATCTTATGTAAAACATCTTCATGCGAAGTATGACAACGTGGCATTTTCGATCCCTTTTTTATCGTTATGCAGAGGTACAGTTCGTAATGTTTTGCGTTGTACATTGTATGCAACGTTCCTCAACGTTTAAAATGTTTTTGTTGTTTATTGTATGGCTTCAGTGACACGCGTCTATAGAATTAATTTTAAAGAGATTTTTTCAAGGGTGAACCACAAGGTGATACTTTATGAACTCATTATATTAAGATTGATGATATCTTGGAAAGTATGCACTTTTGAACCACATATTCTTTGGCAAAAAGTATTATTTTTTAGAAAGGAACAAAAGTAATGGGATATCAAAAAAACACCTTATAGTATTACCGTGATTATGAAAACCAAGTACAAAATATCAAGTTAGGTAGGTCAATCGTTCAGCGGTGTTGGCATCGAGAAAGGAAATAAAAACTCTTGTTTTTGCGATTTATACTCATTGGTTTGTTAATCTTTCTCATTAAACTTAATGTATTTTTCATAATACATTACGTGAGGGTAATTAAAAATTGATAAAAAATTATGCGTTAGCCTACTGCTTTGAATTATTCAGAGATAAAGAGGGATTGCTTAATCATACGATTTTTCTCCCTGTCTTTGTGGGTTTGATTTCTAGGATCAAACTAGCAACATAGTGGTGTCGGAGGTTGCCTGCGACGTTCGAGGTTATCGGTTTCTAAAGGACATGTTTCCGTTTCTTTGTATCTGGGGCTAAAATGCGAGCACAAGGAAGAGAATAAGTATACAAACAAATAATAATTACTCAATTTCAGATAGATTGTGTATTAAAAAAGCACAAGATTTATTAAAATTGCTTCTCCGTACATAAGACTTTCCATTCCTTCTTACTGTCTTGCACCAAATGACAAGACAGATGACGACAATGACAGTTTTGACAATAAAAAGAATATCAAAAATGGCGAAATGAAAAAACGACCTAGCATAGCGGTAGCCACATTCGCATTAAAATTTAACATTTTTGTGCGCCATTAATTAAGCTTATTGTAATTTTTCGATATTTTTATCGATACCAGCATAATTTTAGCTTCATTGTGTTATAGTGTTTTTAAATATTCCAATTTGGAAACATTACATTTCTTAAACGGATTTTTAACTAGGTATAGATTGATTGCGAGTGTGCATGTTATCTTCACATGGAGACTATGCTCAATCTTCTAAGTAATATGTACATAATGCATTTACCGTAGGTACAGTCAGCGTCAAATGTTGATGAACACATTGAAATTTTCAAAGGCGCTATTCACCATATTGTGCCTAAATAACGACTTATACTGACTAACTTATATGTATAGTTGTAATAATAAAACATAGAAGTAAGTCAATATTGATTAGCCAAACTGTTCAAGATTGAGTTGAATCTACAGGTGACTGGCTGGTCATTTTCGAAATTCCAGGACGTCATAGTTTGATATACATGAAGAGAAAAAATTTAATAAAAAATAAATATCAATTATTTACTGAGTAAACATTACAGAAAGTTAGAGAATTCATTGCGCAACGCATGGTTACTTAAGTGTAATGCAATAGATACTTAGAGGGTGGTGGTGTGCGTGTGGCGGGAACACTGCTTTGTGCGTGTTGACTGAGGCAGCGCGTCGGGAAAAGTGTAGTAAGGTCTCTTCAATTATTCATAGAGATTTCTTATCAATGAAAAATTAAATACCTACTTTAATTACATAATTAAGGCGAGGATTTTCGACCGCAGTAGGCATTAACGCTATATGGGACTGCGTGGCGGGCAGTCACGTAAATGAACACGTCAGCGCACAGAAATGTCACAGTATAATTAATAGCAGTAGGTAATATAGTAGTACTATACCTATGGTGTGCCTTGTTATACGAAATGCGTTTCTACGATGACTAAAACTTATGTCAAGGATGATATAATAGAATCTATATTTTTTATTTATCTGGATTTAGTATTGCGATACCTATACTTACTATTTTATTTTTTATAAATATTGTAATTGCCATTTTATAGATGAAATCTTTTTAAATTTATATCCTTACTGAATTCTGTTGTGAAAATCGTGCTATTTTGACTTGAAAGTATATCGTGACGTTAATTTATAACTTTCATAAATTATTTGTTCCAAAATTCATTAAAATCAGATAAGTAGGTAGTTGAGATCTTTTACATAAACTTTTATCTCTCATTTCAATCCTATAGGGGCTGGTGTTTGAAAAAAAGTAGGGTTTGGGAGCTATTTTCATTACTAATTTTCTACAAATCGGTCGGATGGTTTGGCTGAAATAAAGGAACAGAAAGATAGACTTTCGCATTTATTATTTAGTATGGATCCGTTACTTAGTCACTACAACACGAGTTAATTTGAGCTAAATAATGTAGTGTGAATGTTACAAATAAGTCATTTTTTTATGAAATGAAATTCAATCCACCCCTTCGGAATCTGCACCTGTTTACACGAAGTAGTAAATTTTTAGTAGTTATTAATATCAAAAATCAATCAATCAAAATCAATCATCAAAAAAATAGTTATGTATGATTATATTCTTAAATGTCTATGTGTCGTCATAATCTATTAGCCGTCTAATCTATAAAGCCGAAGGGTTTGTCTGTTTGAACTAGATTATTCCTGAAAGAACCGATCAGATATAATTTAATGTTATTAAAGTTGATGTAAGGCCTACGTCCAGTAGTGGACTAGAGCGGGCTGAGATGATGATGATGATGATGAAAGTTGATGTATAAAGGTCCAAAACACTATATTTTTGAAAAACATAGCATATGAAAGTTTAGCCACAAAATACATAAAAGGTGACCAATTTAAACTAACTTTTAACACTGTGAAATTATAACTATCTGGAAGCATAATTTTAACACAGAAAATTATACAAGAAGGTATTTTAACGGACAGACATTTTCAATCCATTATTTTATTGGACGTTTAAGTACAGGCAAAGCAATATTGTTTGAACGTAACCCATTCAAACAAATTAACTAACAAATTAAATGATATTCGTTTCGATATTAATAACTAATACCCATCAGCACCTCACCATCAGTGCTAATGTCTTATCAGCACCCATCAGTACCTATCAATACCCATTAGTACTTATCAGTAGTTACCCATCTGCACCCATAAACACCTATGAGAAGCCATCAGCACCTATCAGTACCTATCGGAACCCAATAGCATCTCTCAGCATCCTTCATTACCCATCAGTACCTATCAGCACATCTGAGCACCCAACCTATCAGTACCCAACAGCATCTATCAGCAACCATCATTACCCATCAGCACCTGTCAGCATCCATCAGTTACAATCGTCACCTATCAGTAACTATCAGCACCCATCAGCATCTATCAGCACACATCAAAAAGAACACCTCTATAATATACAACTTTGCATAGGTGTTCTTTAATACTTATATAACATTATATATCCCATAACTTTGAGGTTTTGTTCCTTACTTAAAAAATAATACTTTTTGCCAAAGAATATGTGGTTCAAAAGTGCATACTTTCCAAGATATCCTCGGTCTTAATATAATTAGTTCTAAAATATCACCCGTGTAACATCTCATCCACTCAATAGACGCGTGTCACTGAAGTCATACAATAAACAACAAAAACATTTTAAACGTTGAGGAAAGTTGCATACAATGTACACCGCAAAACGTCGCAAACTGTACCTACCTGTGCATAGCGATAAAAAAGGAGTAGAAAACGCCACGTTGTCATCAATATATATAAAACTGTTCCGTTACTGACTGAGTGACTGAGGTACAGAGTGACTGAGTGACTGACAGACAACGTACAGCCGTAACTACTGGGCGTAGAGAGCTGAAATTTGGAACATACATTCTTTAGGAGATGTAAGGGTGCACTAAGGAAGGAATTCCTGAAATTCCCACGGGAACGGGAAATATAGGACTTTTTAGTTTGTATGAAAAATCTTATTTCTTGAGTGCACCGATGTGAAACTTGGTGTAAAGGTTTTTCAATATGTGACTGGTTGTGTTATGAAAGGAATTCCCGAAATTCCCACGGGAACGGGAAATATATGATGTTTTAGTTTGTATGAAAAAATCCCATCCCTTGAATGCAGGGATGTGATACATGATATAAAGGTTCCTCAATAAGTGTCTGTTTATATTATTTGACGACCGGCTGGAGTAGCGGTAATATACATTGCCTTCTATGCCAGAGGTCCTGGGTTCGAATCCCGGCGGCGGCGGATATTTGTGTGATGAACACAGATATTATTCGTCAAGTCATGGTTGTTTATATGTTTATTTAAGTTTATTCTAATAAAAAATATGTATTTATTCAATATATATGTTTATATATTTCTTAAGTATATCAGTTATCTAGTATCCATAACACAAGTTCTTTAAGAAACTTAATTTGGGCTAGATAATGTTGTGTGAGTGTCGGAAATATTTATTATTATTATTATTTATTATAGAAGGAATTCCCAAAATTCCCACGGGAAGGGGTTGGACTTTTTAATTTGTATGAAAAATCTTATTCCTTGAGTGAACGGATGTGATACTTAGCATGAAGGTTCTTCAAAGAGTGACTGGTTGTGTTACGAAAAAAAATCCCAAAATTCCCACGGGCACGGGAAATATATGATTTTTAGTTTGTGTGAAAAAAACTAATTCCTTGAGTGCATGGGTTTGAAATTGGTATAAACTTGGTATAAAGCTTCTTTGCAGTGGGTGTCTGGTTGTATAGTTTCTGAAATTTCCACGAGAAGGGTAGTTAAGCGCATACGAAGTTGCGGGATAAAGCTAGTACTTCGCATAAAGTTATTTTTGACTTAATTGAATTATTTTGCATGAAAAATAAAAACCAAAAGAAAATTGAAAAATTATTCACATGTTATTTGATTCTATTACATGGCCCCATCAAGACCCTAGAGTTATGGGAAATCAAGCAGAACATATTGTACATAATATACATGGCAATTTTTTTTAATGTCATTTGGGGGTAAACTTTTCTTAATAATAGAGATAGCAAATTCTACCCCAAAAAACATTCCTTTATTTTAGGAAAAATTAAAACTGTATTCAAAGAGTTTTCAAAAACTCGCTTCGTCACCCAGGAATCGAACCGACTTAAATCTAAAAATGAAGATTTCATGGTTTTCCTTTCAATGAATTAACCTAGTATGTGAGAGAGACTTTATTTATCTTGTGATTGGCTCTAACGAACCACACAATAAAATTACAGGGTGTCATTTTTACAGATTTTAGTCGGTTTGAATCCCAGGTGAAACGAGTGAATTCTTAAAAATCTTTGAATGCGGTTTTATTTCTGTTCAATAATAAAGGACAGTTTCTTTGGATTAAATTTTGCTATCTCTTCTTTAGAGTACTTTCCCTCCAGATGGCATTAAAAATTACACCCTGTATATTTATCGATGTGCACCTATCAGTATCTACGTTGGAATTGATACGTTGGGCTTACTGTGAATCCAACGAAGTCCCAAGCAATAATTATTGGCAGCTCTAACATGATTAGTCGCATTGATTTTCTTAAGATTCATCCTATAGTTTTTGACGGTGTGACTATATGTTATAGTGACATGGTCAAGAACTTGGGTGTCATATTCGATAAAACCTTATCATGGAAACCACAAGTCGAGGCAGTGAGCAGGAAGATGTTTGGTATCAATAGCTCCTTAAAACGCTTGCGCAATCTTTTGCCGATATCAACCAAAATTTCCATAGCACATACTCTTTTACTCTCCATTCTCGATTATGCCGATGCCAGCTACCTCGACCTGACAGAAGAACTTTTAAATAAACTTGAGCGGCTCCAAAATCTTTGTATACGCTTCATATTCGGCTTACGTAAATATGATCATATATCCGAATTCCGCACTAAACTCAAGTGGCTCCCGATTCGCCTTCGCCGGGATACTCATATTCTATCTTTACTGTACCGCGTGCTGTTTAATCCTGTGGTTCCGAGCTACCTCGGAGATCAATTCCATTTCCGACATGAAACTCACAGTAGACATCTACGTTCCACTAATAATTTAATGCTAAGCACTCCTCTCCACAAAACGCACTGTTTTAACGAATCCTTCACAGTGCGAGCAGTGACCCTGTGGAATAAGCTTCCTTACGAAGTAAAATCTGCTCCCTGATTAAACTCATTCAAATTTAAATTAAAAAAATATTACCTTTCTCTGATTGAAAATTAGAAGAAGTATTTTATTAAGTAGGTATTTTATTACTACATATTTATGTATGCTTATTTATTTATATATATTTTGTTTATATTTTATTTAGTTACTTATGTATTTATAATTATGTATATATTTTTTTATTTGTTTATGTAGTACTAGCTGCTGCCCGCGACGTCGTCTGCGTGAACGCTATGCAGCACCAAACGCACCTACGATTATAACACTGCTAGCGTGATAATATGCAGCCTATATGTAATGTGTACAATAAAGTGTTAATAAATAAATAAATAAATTGATGTGGAGGGGCAGCCCAGAAGAGGTGATGCGTTAATATTAACCCTGTATACGTACGTATAGAATAATAATCCTCCTTTTGTTTTCGTCGGGTGATTACGTAAGAAAAGATTTATCGCAAAAAAAATTATATGCTTTTTTGCACTTGTTGTCTAATAAACTTAAAAAAAAATATCAGAAACAAGTTTTTAGCTCTATATTCAGAAGTGATAATTGTTTATAATACTCCTTTAATTTATCAATCAAAATATAAAATGTGACTTAACAAAAATTAAATAATTAAATTGTCGTACTGTTATGTGTACGCTATGGTCAAAAAGACGATCAATTACGCGGGAAAATCGGGAGCAAAAGCGACACAGGTCCTACCTCCATGACGCCTCGCGTGGTACTGAATTGTATCGCACCGTCGCGACGCGTCGTCTTTATTATATTATATTATATTAGAAAAAATAGAACGGTTTAAGAAAGAAATTATCCACATAATATGATTTTATGCTACATTACCAATATTATGACAAGTTTTTGTAAGTAAAAGTTTGATATTCTCTTAGAATATCGGAAAATCACTTAAAATTTTCATCTTTTTCGTAATTTTTTATGATCGAGTAAAGTTTTCAGTATCGTGTTTTGATCCACAGATTTATAAAAGATATTAAACAAACTTCAACATATATTTTTATCCGATCCAGACAAACAATATTGGCCGGTTGTAATGAGTTTGAAAACGCATAGATTTCGCGAATGGGGCCCTTAATGATCAGAATCGAGTTCAGAGTGCTCTCCTTCAGTAGGTATCTAAAATTTGTCACCAGTCACCCTGTATGTAATTATATGTATTTTCTATCGTCTACATGAGTAGTAGGATTCAATCTACAAAAATAATACGAAGTTCTATCTACAAATAACCTTGCGACGATAGGCTCCGGTCTGGACGTCAACGTGCGAATAAGGAAATGTATAAAGTACCTAGGAAAATAACACATACCGTTTTAGCAGAACATTAAAATAGGCGAAAACCACAAGCCGACATATCTATATTTAAGTTTTTAGCAATACTTTTAATATAACCAGGTTTTAGTATACCTTATTTAGGCTAGTGCTACTATTTGTTGCGTTTGGAGACAGAATTTAAATGTACATAAAAATCTGCAGTGTTTTTCGTTATCTTTATAAAAAGTTGTTCGTTTCAATGGTTAGTGCATACATTATAATTTCACAGGGCAGCTTCTTCGTCCCATCCCTAAAGAAACACGACTTTGGGTCTCGTCACCGGCCGGACGACAACACTAAACGTCTTATAGATCACAAAAATCAACATTAATACACCTAGATAAAAAAGATATACCTAGTGATGTAGCCTAAAGGCGGGTACACATTGCTGTAATGGAACTAGTAATATAATATCCAGCGCTCGATGCCTGCGTTTGCTGTATTTGGACGTGTATTGCGCACGAACTGAGCATTCAATACGGGCACCCTGGATAAGATTTTTCCCGTATTTCGTCGCGAGCACGGCCCATCGCGGCACACGTTCTTTTCAACCGACTTCCAAAAGGAAGAGGTAATCAAATCGTGTGTATGTTTGTTACTTGATCAATTGGTCAATTATGAATCGATTTCGATGATTCTTGTTTCATTTGATAGATCACAATAAGTCAGAGGTGGCCCATAGAAATTTAATGGAATTCGGTTCAGTACCTACTTAAAAAAAAATTATGAAAGCGGAGGATATACGATATACTTACGTAGGTGACATTTCACTTCAGCCAAAGTTTTGTCAAGGATTTAAAAATATTAGTGAAGTTAGTTTTTTAATGCTCGGCATTTGATAATACCTTTTTCTACGACACTTCACAAAATTAGTAGATCAGACGAGAGTTCGAAAACCTCATTCGCGCTCTAATTTTTATCAGAGCCTCATCAGTATCATACTTACCTACTTATATTACAACTACAACTACATGCACATGATTTGATAACCTCTTCCTTTTGGAAGTCGGTGGAAAAACACGTGTGCGGCGACGGACCGTGCTCGCGACGAAATACGGAAACATCTTTCTCAGGATGCCCGTATTGAATGCTCAAACCTGGTTTTAGTTCCATTACAGCAATCTGTACGCGCCATGACGTTGATTGAAATCAAGTAAGTAATTTTAAAGACAATTTTGTTCACAATTACATATTTATGATAAATAACGCATTTAATTGGATATGAGTTAATACTATATTGATAAAACTCCATTGTAAATTAATATAGTAATTTCAAACGCGATTTATAACCATAAAAAAAGTTATCGTTTTGTCAATCTTAAAAGATTGGTATATGCCGTCGTGGACTTTTATTTAGAACTTTTAAAGAGGAACAATCCCGTCATACATTGTTTTTGCATAACTTATACCGCTTACGCTCTCAAAATCAAATAATTTCCCCCATTTTTGCAACATATTCCTTTGTAACTTCGCTCCTATTAGTCACAGCGAGATGTTTAATAGCCTCAATAATGAACTCCTCAATAAATGGACTATCGAACACAAAAATAATTTTTCAATTCGAACCAGTAGTTCCTGAGATTAGCGCGTTCAACCAAACAAACAAACAAATAAACTCTTCAGCTTTATAATATTAATATAGATAGCGCGGGAATGACTCAGTAGATCCTTGGTTTTTGTCCAGCAGTTGGCGTACGGTTTTGGCTGTTATTTTTAAATAACTCATGTAGCACTGATCTCAGTGATAAGTAGTTAATTGGAAATGCAAAGAAAACAGGAAATCAATTGTAAAATGTTTTCAACTCGGAGACATTAGAGTCAACATTAAAACCATTAATCTTACGTTGCTTGCAATTGTTACTTGTAATCAAGTTTAGGCTTTGTTCGCAGAGCCAGATGATGCTGTTAGATCAAACTACAAAAATATAAGCGTTATGTCGCCTTTACTTATTGGAAGAAATGAATCCATTAGTTTTGATTGAATGAAAAAAGGTAATTTTTTAACGGTATTACGTAATATTAGGCAGTAATTAGTAATTAAATAAGACATGTTACTTATTAACTTACGCTTAAGGATAATTCCATGAATATTCGTAGAAAATTAGGTATTGTATTATTTAGATGAGAGAAATCGGTAGGTAGTTGTAATAAGTTGAAAAGTTTTATTGTTGATTTGAACACGCTTATAATATATCATCCCTGAAAATATAAGTTGCATTTGAAAAATATTTTTGCACATAATAGAAAAGTAGTTAATCCGTAGCGTTCTGGTCCTCAAACTGCCTTATATATGTATTGGTTGTGGGGCGAACTCCCGTCGAAACCCCTTTACTTAGTAGACGATGAACTAAGTAACACACTACTTTTCACTGAAGACAGGACTTCAACTGAAGGTCGAGCCGCTTTTTTAGAACATGAACTTTTTCTGCTCCAGTCACAATAATTATGTTCCTGAGAAGGACAACAGGAAGCCTTAGACGTAACTAACTGCATTATAAAACCAGTGATATTCTATATTTTCCGCATTTATAGACCACTTTCTAGTTTGTCTATATGCACGACTAACGAGCTTAGAGTCAATAAAATAAGCTAAAGCTTTTAACGTTGCAACTACAACTTGTTTTATTGAATCTTTTCCCTCTAGCGGAGGGTTCTCATTTGATGGTCGACATTAAGATGGCCTTCTTTCTCTATAGCCAATACCGCAGCTGTGATTTATTCACTAGCACTTCGTAGCTAAGTCGTAGCCTTCGTAGGTGAAGTCGTCGTGGCGCCGTAGTTACTGTGTGTATCTTACGATATCACAGGTTAAGCAACGTTCGGCGCGGTCGGTACTTGGATGGGTGACCGCCGACCATTCGTTTCTCACGGCGACTTCCGTGCTTCGGAGGGCACGTTAAGCTGTCGGTCCCGGGTGCTGTATACTTGTATACAGTAGTCGTTAGGGTTTGTCAGAAGCCATATCGGCACCCTGAAAATTCTGAAATCCACCACCCAGCACTGGGCCAGCTCTGTGGATTATGGCCTAAACCTCCTCGTCGCCCAGAGGAGAGACTCATGCCCTGCAGTGGGCCCATTACACGGAGTTGTGATGATGATGATGACTTCGTAGCACTTTTATTTTTCAACAGACCTCATCAAAGCTTGCTTGTAAAACACACGAGAGCCTATTCTTAAATGATGTCGAAGGGCTATGCTTAGGGTTGTCAACCAAACTGTTTTTAATAGTATTATACTGTTTTTCACTACATTATACTTTTAACTGTTGGGCATAAAAAGTATAAAAAAATAGTATTTTCGGCATAAAATGCTAAACACCGTATGTATAATATTGTCTTAAGTTTTCACGATTCATAATTGAAATAAAAGTACTGTTTAACCGGATTTATCGCGTATAATTTATATTTTACATTTTAACTCGACGTTTCGGTGTCTTTGCAGACCCCGTGGTTACGAGCGACTCAATGTATATGTGTATACGAACTGTATGTATATGTGTTTAAAACATTAAATAATAGGTACTGTTTATTTTTTCAAAATACTGTTTGGTATTTTTTCAGACTCAAATATACTTTATTTCTAGACAAAAAAGTTAGCAACCCTAGCTTCTTTGCACACAATAATTATGATGTCAGGTCCCGGAAGCATACCTATTTGTAAACCGCACACCTCCCACCCTTGAGGACTTTTAGTATGTTAATCTGGAAGCCACAACGTATAACTGTGCCAATTTTCAAAGTACACGAATTATTTTTAGTACCCTGATTTTACTAATTTGAATGGGCTATAAATACTTTACGAGTTAATTAAGAGATGTTATCGCAAGTTTGCCGAAAATGCTACCAATTAGCGAATGGAAATTACGTATCCTAATCAGCTACCTTATACACCGATAAGGCACCTACCACAGGACAGCGAAAAAAGGATCCTCGAAATTACAATCTGCATAGGGATGTTCATTAATAAAATAAAATAAAATAAAATCCCCAGACAATCACACCAACTACATGGCTTCAAAGTAAGCATAGCTTGTGTTATGGGATACCATGTAGCGAACTAGGGGGGAACCTAGAATATAAATACATAAATAGATAAACACCCAGACCCGGAACATTTTTTTTTTCTTGTTCCGTGCGGGGGTCGAACCCGCAACCACTAGCGTCTGAGGCAGATAGGTTTACCCCAACGCCAAAGTGGTCGTCAAAATTCAATTTAACAATTCAATGGTAACTTAACTTCATGGGAATGGTGAAATGCATTTTGTTTAGTAAAAATTAATATCAGCTGCTAAACATAACTTTTTTTACTATTTAAGAAGGGTCATAGTGCTTATTTTGCGTGAACTTGAAAACTCTAAATAGATTAATGTTTCACCATTAGTAAGTTATTCTACTTTACAATCAAGAACACCGGGATGGAGAGTTAGGGAGTTTACATAAAGAAATAGGTTTCCGGCACTGACAAACCTGTACGGGTAAAAACTATCGGTCCAGAGTTGATTTGCTGTACCGGACTTGTCTGTGCCGGAAACCTGTTTCTTTATTAACCACAAGATGACATAGAAATATTATACCAGTACTGATCGGTACTGACCCGCACAGATTTGTCTAGACCGGAAACCTGTTTCTTTATGTAAACTCCCTTACGCGGGTGAAACCGCGGGAAGATGCTAGTAAAACTAATGAGCCTTTTCTTAGAGCGCCTTTTGACGACCGGCTGGTGTAGGGGTAACGTACATTGCCTTCTACGCCAGAGGTCCTGGGTTCGAATCCCGGCGGCGACGGATAGTTGTGTGATGAACACAGATATTAGTCGTCAAGTCATGGACGTTTATATATTTATTTAAGTTTATTTTCTAATAAAAAATATGTAGATATTTATTCAATATGTATGTTTATATATTTCTTAAGTATATCAGTTAACATAACAGTTCCATAACACAAGTTCTTTAAGAAACTTAATTTGGGCTAGATAATGTTGTGTGAGTGTCAGAAATATTTAAAAAAAATAATTAAAGAGTAATACGAGATAGGGTTAAATTTTCTATGAAAAATTTAGTTCACGATGGACGCAAGTATAGATTTTTTATGCAAAGGATATTTTTTTCTGGAAAAGTCGCCTACAAGTCGACCGGTGAGCTGAAGCCGCGCCGCGTCGAGCCGCGCCGGGCCTCGCCAGCTACTGTCCTCTTTGGATTTATCTAAATCGAGTCTTGCTTGACCGCCTTTGCTTCCTCAGGCCCATTTAGGCATAGCAGATAACTTATTCTGGAGGACATTTCGCCGGCGATGCACCAAACACCCTGAATAATTTGATAAAAGATTATATTGCTATAAAAAAATGTTTACCACCCCTGATATGCGGAAGGTCTTTGGTATTTCTAGGAAGAAGTAACAAAAATATTCAAAAAATAAACGTTTAAACCTAAAAACAAACAGCCATACTAAAAAATCTATTCAAAATAACACTACAGTGTTATATTATTATTGTTTGTGTTCAGGATTTTAAGCTCGGTATTACTACCGGTTTTAGTAGATTTTAACGGGCCTAGGCCAAGTTAAAATCAACAATGTCTACTTTACTCATGTGTTTATATTATTATTATTATTTATATATGTTTTTTGATTTTCTCCTTTTTCAAGGGCTTTGCTTTATCATGCGGGTTTGAACCAAGCAAGATATTATTATTATATTTAATACGAGCCCTCGACGTGGGATCCCCTGCCCTAAAATGTGGCAATACTGATCCACGTCGCGAGTTCAAGTCAACAAACGTGAAGAAGTGTACCGTAACAAAGTCCCATAATTTGTTGTTTGCGAAATTTAAAAAAAAGCGCGCGCGCGAATCAAAAAAAAACCTCTTCTATAAAGTAAAGGCAACAGAGTTTATTTTTGTTTCAGCTTCTCTCCAGTTGGAGTGGCATGCATAGCCTGCACCCCTCGTCGCCGGATGGTAGCAGGATGCTTTCTCGCGGCTGGATTCCTCTTCACAGTCCTTGCAGTTACCGTACACACAGGTAACAATTCATTGCAATTTTAAGATACATTTTCAACACACTTGCTCGTAAAGTGAGCCTTATACTATTGAAATTAGAACTATAAGCTGGGCTATAAGTCACGTGTGCATAATATATTATACCCTAGTGCATAATATAATGAATCCTACAAAGTTGAATTGTACCTTAGTGCAAATTACATGCGAGTAAACATAGCATATTTTATTTATCCGGGTTATACATTAAATATTATCAGAAACAACAAAGAGATTTTATACCACTTAAAATCTTAATATTAGTAATAAAATCTTATATTAGTAAAACAAATTTGTTTATGACCACGTATGTCTGTCTTTTACTCACAAGTGTGTTGAAAAACGTCGCATGTAACTCGTGAGCGTTGCTAATTACAGTCTCGGCTCATTATTAATCACAGCCTCAACTGTAATTAACAACTTAGCTCACTTGTTACATAATATACTATTAGTGTATGAAAATTTAGGTTATCTAAGCGTGTAAGAAGTTTATATAAAGTATTTTGTAAACCGCATTCACGCTAGTTCTATAGTTCGGCCGTTCAGAGAATGCGTTCCTGACACATTGCGATTGAACTGACGACGTTATTTTGTAATGGCGTTGCAGTTACGATAAAAAATATTTTTGCAGGTTGTTTACCGTTTTAACAATTGATGAGCATTAAAACAACATTATTATATCAATAATCAATGAATTTTATAATTTTGTGCCAAACTGAGTGTCAAATAACTTGGTAAACAATATTTTTCAAAATTTATACTGCGCTATTACAAGGTTATGTCAAAGCTCTATATTTGTAGTGCTGTGCTAACAATAATAGGCTATAACAGTATCGTAATCTGTTCTTAAACAGGTATACTTTATGAAATAATACGTTTTGATTTTCTTTTTAAGAATTTGAAAATAATGGACTGTAAGATAACTTTTATTAAATAAAAAAATAAAACTATGACCAAACCGAATGCGCGAAAAAAAGTTGGTTACAAGCAAAAGGCATTGACGCAAATATGCAGATGCTAAGAGCAGAGCTAATTAAATTAGTTAAAGAAAATAAATAAATAATTGGCTCTGGAGTACGGTCATCGCGTTCTAAGTATTCCATCGTATCATTGCCAATTTAACGCGATTGAGCTAATCTGGGCTCAAATAAAAGGTTACGCCGCCCGCCACTATACTTCGCCGCCATTCAGCACGAAAAAGATGATGACCCTATTAAAAGAAGCCTGCGGGGAAGTCACTAGATATGACTGGGCAAAGGTTGTTGAAATACTAAAAACCTGATTATGGAACATTTTGACCGAGATATCAGGATTGATTCTGTTATTGATAATAAAATAATTATACATGTAGGCGAAGATGATGATGAAGACACTACCTCCTCAAGCGAATCGGAGTCTGGTTAATATTCTGTACGCACATTCAATTCAATGTACTTTATTGCATAGAAATACAGATTGTAACTTTGTAACAAAAAATAAATAAAACAATTTTATTACATTTATATTACCTTTTTTGGTTTCCACTTAAATTACTAAAATATAAATTTTAAATGATTCCGCCAATTTAAAACGAAAATAATCTTAAAAATAACGCGGCGTTTCATTTTGGAGGAACGGTAACGAAATCAGTGTTATGTTGTGCCCATCACTAGTCGTGACTAACTGATAGGTGTCAGGAACGCATTCTCTGAACGGCCGAACTATAGTGACATAAATTCAGAAGTGACAAGAAACTCAATAGCTATTTTAAAAATAGTTTAGGTACAGCGCTGTTTACAACCATGGACTTTTACCGTTCCTATTTTCGGATATTTTATAAATAGCCTTTATTACATGATTTTCGTTTGCAAGTATATTTTACTTTACCATCTGGTAAATCTTGGTTTGTTTGCATTGAAAACGCTCCGAAACCACTGACTCGATTTGAAAATTCTTTCTACACTATCCCCGTTGAACATAGGACTCGAACCTGGGACCTCTCGTTTGCCGGACGAGTGCTCTTCCACTGAGCTATCGGGGCCTGCCGATCCGCCATCGAAATTACATAGCACATTCTTGTTTATACGTTATAAAGATAACGTACTTCGAGTCCTGGTCGGGTGATTTTTATTTAGATTTTTTTTCAGTTATTTAAGAATAATTGAGCATTATTAAATTCAAAAAATTTAAAATATTATTATAACATTGCAATAATTCACATTAATAGAGATTTACAATTTTCTGAAAATAAATTGGTCTCGGGTGATTTTAGCTGCAAAGCTATACCATTAGTTGGAGCTACGTTAACAATATAACGTCAAAACAATAATGTGTTAAATTATTTCGATGGCGGAGTGCCAGGCCCCGGTAGCTCAGTGGAAGAGCACTCGTCCGGCAAACGAGAGCTCCCAGGTTCGAGTCCTGGTCCGGTGACTTTTATTTAGCACATTTTTCAGTAATTTAAGAAAAATTGAGCATTAATAATATCAAAAATAAAAAAATATATATTATATCTTGGTACTTATAAAATTTTTGCCTGCCTATGTTGTTCTTAAATAATAAAAAACTTTCTAAACATAAAATAATTTGTTTGATCGGTCCAGTAGTTTTTAAGACAATGTAATAAAAAGAAAATAAAAAAAATACCGGGTGACTGGTGACAAATTTGCAATACTGAAGGAGTGCACTCTGTACTTGATTCTGATCATAATTATTTATTTAAAGTAGGCACTTAATTTTTCACCAGAAATCCCTATGAATAAATAAAGAGACCTTACTACACTTTTCCTGACGCGCTGCCTCAGTCAACACACAGCAGTGTTCCCGCCACTGCACACCACCACCCGCTAAGTATTTATTGTATTACGCTAATGTAACCATGCGTTGCGTAATGAATTCCTTAACTTTCGGAGAAGTTTACTCAGTAAATAATTAATATTCAATTTTTTATCAATTTTTTTTCTTTATGTATGAACTTAAACTATCACGTCCTGGAATTTTGAAAGTGACCCACCAGTCACCCTGTATAGTCTTACTAATTGCATGTTGCCATTCATGATTTACTAAATAACATAAATGCCTGAAACGGTAGCGGACCTAAAGAAAAAAGTTTCCTCTTCTGTCACCCTTGACCCTATCACTTAAGTCATACCCATACAATGTGAATCACATCGACTTGCGGCTTTTTTATCGTATAAAATTGCGCTTCGTTTCTAAATTGCTATGTTTATTAAATCTTTGTACAGCTCGAAGATTAATTAATAACAAAACCATTCGAATATTTGATTTATAGTCTGGCTGGCTAATGAAAGTAAAGACGGTATTCAGTTGTGACCCGCCCCCCAAAATTTCAGTCGGCGACCGCATCTGGCAGGTATGCGCTGCTTTAGATCTCGTAGACTTGAAGTAAATACCTTTAATAAAGCTATAGGGTTTATTTATATTTTCATATCTGAAATAACTAAATTATAAAGATAGATAGATAGATCAAACATTTATTTGCATCAGACAATAGGTACAATAAGAGTTACAAAACGAAAACAAAGAGACATAAAGAGAAAAAAAAATACAGGATATTACACACATTAGGCAACAAAAATAACAAATAAAATTGAAAAAAAAAAAAACAAAACCAAACCGAAAATAACATATTCACAATTGTCAAGCAAGTTTGCAACCCAAAGCACCTAAGTATGCCGATCCAAAATGGCGATATCTCAGTGAATCGTTTGCTTTGAGACAAACCACTGATTTTTAGTTATCGCCTGAGGTGTGCGCAGAGGTTCGAGCAACAGGACCAACTGACGCGTCCATCATATATATATATGTATATAAAAGTAATATATAAACAATATCTAAAAGAAAAATAAAAAATTACAAACATACCAAAAAAAAAAGAAAAAAAAGAAGAAAATAATTGTACACACCATGATAACAAGCTTTGTTTCATCCACAAATTGTGATGACATGTGATACAAAAAATTTGACGTTTACATAAGCTATTATGAAATGTGTTTATAATTCCAAGCGATTCGTATGAGGTTCATTTAAAGTTTTTTCGCGAACATATATACCTACATAAGTTTATAGAATGAAAATCGATTTTTGTCATTCAATTTTGAACTTTGTTAGGTATTTTTCCTTTTAAATAATTATTTTTTTCACAATGACACATGTGTTTTATTCCTACGAGTACCTACGTGGTAATATTGCACCATGGCATGGGTGAGTAAAGTAGGTATCTGCCTACTTATATCATACGTGATCATGCAAGGACTGCATACCGGTATGAATTTCTGTACATTTTTTATCTGTATGACGTCATACTTAAATTAAATTAAATTAGGTGTATTCAAAAATAACAATACAGGAATTCATACTGAAATCATTCGTGTACCTTTGTTATTATTGTAGCATAACTGTTTTTTTTTTCAGTTAACTTAAATTTTCCGGTATCGATATTAATATTAAAAATTTATTTTTAAATAATGTAGCGGACACTGTAGAATGTTTGATAGTTTAGTTGAAGCCTATGAAGCGTAGGGACATATGCTGACCTATATACCTGTACCTGACATTTCGATACAGAAATGAAATAGGTTAAAATATTTCTGTACTAAAAACATCTACAGACATTAATCCGGTATACATTATTTGGGTACTGATATAATTGATAGATGAGGCAGTACACTAATAAGGGTGCTGAATTTTTACTGGTAGGTACTATTTAAAAAAATATCCCGATATGCAGTCCCTGGATCATAGTGTCTCATACATGATCGTAGTGTCTCATACCTACGTAATCAAAACGTCTCATAAGTGCAACCTTTCTGCTCGTCCTAGTAAATATATAACTGATGACAAAACCTATTTCCATTACTCACCTATTACACTGCACATACTCGCAAAATATTAAAAAAACAAAAGTCAACTTTATTATAAAAATTATAATAACTCGCGCCTTTGTATAGTTCATGCCGTGGCTACAGCTGGTGACAAGTATAAGTTCCCACAATTATAGATATGCTTTAACAGAAGAAAAGACAATTTAATTCCATCACCTGTAATATAGAATTTGTTAAATACCTATCTACCTAGTAATTTGCGTTATTAAAGCGATCGACGCCGAATGCGAAACTGCATTTTATATGGCACGATTAATAGGTACAGTCGCGTGTAATAAGATTTATAAAAGTTTAATGAAAATGTATACATCTTATCAGACATGACTGTACCCGATTACGGCGAGGATGGAGGATGGGATGAAAAAAGTATTCAGAACAATTTACCTTGTAACCAACCGCTGCTGTGTAAAGATAGAAACAAGATTTAAAGAAAGTCACAAACATAACACTAAACCGTTTCAAACGGATATTGCTACGAAATGCCATCATAGATTCATGTAAAAGTTACATAAAAACATATAGCGGACTTCTCTTGACCGATAAGTACCTAAAGCAAAATTTATAGAAAACTAGCTGACCCGGCAAACGTTGTTTTGCCATATAAATAAAAAAAAAATGTTGGCCGATTCTCATAGATACCGGATAAGCACAAAAAATTTAATCAAAATCGGTCAAGCCGTTTCGGAGGAGTATGGCAACGAAAACTGTGACACGAGAATTTTATATATTAGAAAAACGTACTTTCACTAGCGATATCTGAGCGGGACGTATCGAAGTACGCACCGCTCTACAACAAGCCCTTCATGCGTTGCAGTTCTTGAAGAGATAGGATGATATTTTGCGGCAGATATTTATATTTTTACTAGCTGACCCGGCAAACGTTGTTTTGCAATATAAATAAAAAAAAAAATAGATGTTGGCCGATTCTCATAGATACCGGATAAGCACAAAAAATTTCATCAAAATCGGTCAAGCCGTTTCGGAGGAGTATGGCAACGAAAACTGTGACACGAGAATTTTATATATTAGATATTTTTTGTATTGCATGAAAGCCAAAATGTAAGTGTTCAATAATTTTGTTCGTGTTTCCTTGTAGCCAATATTTTGACACACTATGACAAAATCTGCTGATAAATACGATAGACACTATCATAATTCTTGGTAAATCGTTGTAATCAATAAAGAAATAGTACGATTTGTATAAATATAACATGAGATAACCAGCTATCGCTATCTTATCTTATAAACAATTAACGAACTATGTTGATTACGAAAACCTAAGCTTCTTTCTATTAAAGAACCATTTCCGAAAGGTTTTGTACATAGCAGTCCGGAACTAATAATTCAAACTATATTTATTGTCAAAAGATAATAATTCTTGCTATAGCCTAACATGAGATGTTAATTTTATTAGAAGTTGCTGTAAATTTTTATTAAAAGTATTTGAATACTTTTTCTGCTTAAAAGTTATCAAATTATGCATAATTTCAATAATCAACAAATGGTTAGTTAGTATCGTAAAAATAGGGCAGTTTACAGTGACGCCTACTCGTATATGGCAAGTTTAGCAAAAACTGCAATAGCCACAAAAATTACTTGCTAAAATCCAGGGAAGGAGTTTTACTTACTCAGCTATACGAAAAACATTCTTATTTCTGAAGATTATTTTTTGTAGACAATGCGAATCGATAGTGTTTTTTAAAATCACAGTGGTGAATATTACGCTTTGACATTTGACATTAACATTCTCCGAAATCATACATATTTTTTCAAAAGTTTGAAATTTTCAATGAAGTACTCAACCGATTTCGATGAAATTTAAATGAGATCAACTATGAGGCTCTATCATATGAAAGAACAATTTTCAAAATCAATTCTTAATTGTCCGAAATATCGTGTAACAAAGACACAAAGGTGATACTATGACTATTTTATTCCATTCTTGTTTAAATACTCTGGTCCCAGTTTGTCATGTTCGTGTTGTGCATCCATAGCTCAATGCACCTACTATGTAAGCAATTTGGTTGTGGCATGACATTGGCTCTCACAATTAGCTGCTGTCTTGTGTTTGTTTTTTTTTCATGTCATGATCAGTTTGTACTGTATGTACCTATTTATATTAATTCGTATAATCAAGAGTTTTTTTCCGCCGGCTTTTTTTGTCTCTTGGTCTAATGTAATATCTTATTCAATAACTATCAACACCTTGTTAAAGCCGAAGTACAAAACTGTGACGTCATTAAGCGGCCATTCGATGGTCTTATGATGAATAAAAAAATCATTTTCATTCATTAAAAAAAAACATACAGACGAATTGACAACCTTCTCCTTTTTGGAGTTGGTTGATAAATTTTCTGCAAGGATTCCACGTCTTATCAATATTCTTTGAAGTTATTGATTTAAACTTCATGGAAAACTGTTATTTAGTAACGCTATAATTAACATATAAATATTGACGACCACTATGGCGTTGGGGTAAACCTATCTGCCTCAGACGCCAGTGGTTGTTGCGGGTTCGATCCCCGCACGGAAACAGAAAAAAAAAAATGTTCCGTGTCTGGGTGTTTATCTATTTATGTACTTATATTCTAGGTTAAAAAAATATGTGTTTGAAAAAATACCAATAATTTGTCATAGATATTTGCTATAAAATGTTAAAGGCATAATAATTTCAAACACGAAAGGATTTTCATGGCGGCTCTTATCATTGCAGCGTGATTGTGCTTATGTTTATAATATTAAAGGTATGTAGACATTTACAAAAAAGGTATTAGGTATCCGTTGTTTAAGGTGACATATTGAAAAAATGCATTGACTTTCATCGCAAACTATGAGAATATGGCAAGACGAGCGGATCTGAAATTTTGATATGTGTAAATTCATATCTTTATCTAAACTTTGCTTGCTCAAAAACAAGATTTAATGATTTTGACTCGATAGTTTTTTTTTCGAAAACACGTCTAATAAAATACTTTTTCTTAAATTACTAAGTAGTTATGAAATCCATATGCCTAGAAACAACTTAAATACGATCTCCACATTATTGTTCGAACTTTGGGTGCTCAAAATTTACATAGGATTAACAGTAATTTTTTATCCATTTTTGAAACGATTTCAGTATCTGAGCGGTGTCGATGGTGGCGATTTCTATGCAATACACGACCTTATGTCGGCGTGTTAAGGTGCTAACATTTCAAGAAAAAACATTTCGATGTGCCGCCTTAACGCGCTATAGGAATTAATGTCTGAGATTTTACTATTCACCGTCGCAAATCTTTTTAATGACCACGCGGGGCCATGAGCCTCTCTGGGCGGCGATCGACGGTGTGGTAACACCCTCAGTTTGGCACATTGTCACTATGTCAAAAGACTTGTGCTCAGGACAATATAATAATAAATAATAAGATCCCCAGACAATCATACCAACTAGATGGCCTCAAAGTAAGCGAGGCTTGTGTGTGGAACCTAGAATATAAAATACATATACATGGTGTCCCGCAACCCCTATATAATACCTTCACGGATGTATTCTAGTACCCATGAAGATTACAGAAAAATATAAAAAAAGAAAAAATCGAAATTAATTTTTAAATTTTTGTATGAAAAAAAAATGTCGAAATTTATAGCTTTCATACAAAAATTTAACAAAAAAAAATTCGATTTTTTTATTTTTTATGTAATCCTTATGAGTTCTAGAATGCACCCGTGAAGGTATTATATAGGGGTTGCGGGACACCCTGTATAGATAACGCCCAGACGCGGAACATTTTTTTTATTGTTCCGTGCGGTAATCGAACCCGCAATCACTGGGGTCTGAGGCAGATAGGTTTACCCCATCGCCAAAGT
This sequence comes from Stenoptilia bipunctidactyla, assembly GCA_944452665.1. NCBI lineage: Eukaryota > Metazoa > Arthropoda > Insecta > Lepidoptera > Pterophoridae > Stenoptilia > Stenoptilia bipunctidactyla. The sequence continues at coordinate 42,900,069 of OX101721.1, read as the reverse complement.
GGTCGTCGATTAAGTATTCTCCTTCATTTGATGTGGCTTTGTTGTTTTTAAGTCCGTTTCTAGTTTTTGTCTATAGGTATTTTACACTCGCTGTTTCAACAATTCCTAATCCAGAAAGAATCTCTATGCCAAATGTCGTCCAAATCGGATTTGGATGAAATTTGGCATAGTGATAGTGTACAGTCTGGAATAGCACATAGGCTACTTTTTATCCCGAAATTCTCGCGGGATATGGAATAGCGCAAGTAAAACCGCGCGAAACAGCTTAGTTTATAATATTCGTAAGACTTGTTTTTATGAATACACAAATAGTTCGCATTGTCCGAAGTTTTCATGATTTATTATTTCAATAAAATATTTTTTTGCTTAGGCTATGGTTTATAAATTTAAATACCGCAGTCACGAGTCACGAGTGATTCATTTGCGCAATAAAAGTACGCTAAAAAGGTATTTTATAAAATAAATTCTGCGATTACTCATTTCTTTTAATTTTCGATCGATTCTTGTACTTGACGACGCACGTACTGAGAGACGCAGCATTGGCAGGCCCTCTTCCCCTCGCAAGGTGGAGCTGCAAATCTGTTCAGGGTAAGCCCTTGATGAGGGCAGCAAAGGACTGAGCGACGTAGACAACCTTGGGGAGGACTATGTCCAGTAGCGGACATCTACCGGATGAAGATGATGATGATTTGATGAATAAACTTACCAATGCGCAATTAAAACTATCGGCATACTCATTTACTAGTTTAAAGTAACTTAATTTTGACAGGCCTGCTTATTGAATAGTTTTTGCTGATTTGCTTTTTTTTACAACCATTTTTTTTCAATCTTGTCCCTGGTCATCAGAAGATTAATTCACGAAACTGACCCAGTGCTGATTGGTTAGTATGTCAGAACTTTGAGGCCGCCGAAATGGCATCCGACGTATCCTTGCGACTACTGTATACAGCATCAAGGTCCGACTTCAAGTGAAAACCGAGGCGTGGAGCAAATATTACCTGAGTAATAAGTAGTAAATAAAAGATAGATTGCAACTGAACGTAAATCTCAGTTTGGCAGGCCGGCAGGCGTCAGCCAGTTAGCGTAGCGGGTGAATATTTTATGTAAGCCATCTCGCCTGCAAGTTTTCCGTTTTCAGATTTAAGTTTAATATTTAAGTTACGAAGTTAGTTGCAATATGAAAATAGCTGCTGCTTATTCAACATATTTTCTGTAAAGTTTAAAATGGGATGTTAAGAGTATTTGAACATAGTGAATTTTCTACTTTTGAACCGTTTTTAAGAATCAGTTTATCTCCTTGATGCAACATGAATTACTATTTAAGAATAACAAATAACATTTTTTATAAAAACATAGTACAAAACATAAAAATCTAACTTAGTTCACCGTTAGCATCGCACAAAATTGACTTCATTGCCGTCTCTTCTTTGGATAAGGTGAATGTTTGAGTTGTTTTTACTAAACAGGAGCCCGATTCTGTAATCATGTTGTTCACCGATGGATCTCCTAGTGACATTGTTTTGGTATAATACCTACTGACAAAATGTCACATGTTGCCATTATGCCCACTAATGTGCCGAAAAGGTGCATTATGTGAACATGTGGTAATAACAGAGTCGGGCCCTCCTGGTCATTGATTTATTATACGTTATACCCGGCGCGGCGAACCTTGATCCCTATGACACTCACAGTAATTTTCACGGCACATAGTAACTCAATGCTTCTGGTATGAATTTTCTGGTTAAGGTTTCTAAAAAACCGTCACTATACAGTTTAACGACTTTGACAATGTCAAGAAATGAATTTGCCAAAGCTGGCATTAATTAATTTAACGAGAGTATCCCTGTGCCGACATAGCTATGATGATCTTCTGAACTGTCTTCTGTATTATTTTGATACTTGTATATAAAGAAGGCATAAATGGATTAATTATGTCCTCATTATAAAAAAATCTTCTTCCATGCTGGACTGGGAGCGAAACAAAACATAGAATGTGCCAGCAGCTTCTCTTCTCGCGCAAACTGTAAAAGTCAGTTAAGGGACGGAGGTTTTATTGGCGTTTTTGCGGGCGATAGGCTGATCCCTTGTAACTGCAACAGTCTCTCTCCATCATAATAATACCTCCAAATGTGTCAAACGTGACTTCAGATGGTTTTATAGCCTCTGGTGTTCTGCCTACCCCATTAGGGTTACAAGCGTGAAGTTATGTACCTATGTATGTATAAAAAATATTGATAAAACGTAAAGTTGCATGCTTGACTTTACCTTACGTGCTTAAAGGACGTGCAGACTAAGCCTACTGTACCAGTCCATAAACGTCCACTGTTGGACCAAGGCCTTACTCGAGTTCGCCGATTGAAATCTTAAAGGGATTAGCCGTTACCTCCACGCTTGTCTGGCTGATTGGAGATTACAGTATATGTATTAATTGGAAAATGCTGCTGCCCATTTACTGGATTCTTTGGCCTAATAGTCCTTCTCTCTATTGCTCCTTAGTCGCCTTATACAACACCTATAAAGGAGGATTAATGCTGTGGAGATGAGAGCGTTGAGAAGCATGTGTGGAGTGAAATTGAGTGATGTTTGGACATTTGGAAAGGATGAGTGAAAGTAAATTTACGAAAGAGGTGTACAGAGCAAGAATGGATGGTGCTGTCGGAAGGGGCCGCCCTAGGCGAACGTACGCCGATCAAATTGGCGACGTTCTTAAGAAGGGCCTAGTTAAAAGTACCCGTAACCGGCGATCATGTATGAAAAGATTAATGAACGTGGAGGAAGCGAAAGAGGTATGTCTGGATCGAAGCAATTGGTGTTCCCTTGTCTCTGCCTAACCCAAAAGGGAGACAGGCGTGAGGTTATGTATGTATGTATGTATAAAGGAGCGTGGGATAGTGCTTTTCTGAACTGCCGCACATCACACATCAATACTGGCCGTTTAATAGTTTAACCTAATTCCATCCCAACATTGTTGATATTCCTAGGAATCGAATAGCAAGGTTTTGGTAAGATTACTTGTAAAACAACATGTTGTCCTGGCCCTATTTAGCGTAAGTAGGTATTAAAGTTTACTAAGCTACATGCTTTGGTAGAAAAACATAAGTTAAGAAGAAATATTACCGATATAACCAAGGTACTCCCATGGTTATTCAAAACAATAACTGTTCGATGATTACTTTAAACATGGAACGCGTTACAATCAGCAACGATAACGTTGGTGATACTAGTGAAATTCGTACTAATCTATAGTTTCATGATAAAGTTTGTTGAAAAAATGAAACGACCTAGTTTATTATTACACATGTCATGTGAGAATTCATTTGTTGCTGCTTTATTGCCTCTCGATTCCTTCTGATTTACAATTTTAAAATAATAAATTAAATTGAAGGATGTTAACGAATAGGAACCAGAGATCCCACTTTCATAAATATTATTCATGACGCTGCTCCGTGGTGTTTCTGCATCCAATATTGAACTGTAAAGAACTACTGTTGAATCATGGCGTTTGTAGTAAAAATAAATACTTTTGCTTATTTCCCCTGGTACCAAATACTTTCGATCCATTTGGAAATTGAGTGGGGAAGTTAAAGGAAGGGTCAGCACACAACTTCTTATTTCAACGCACATAAGCTCAGCAAGCGTAATAAAACAAAAAAAAAATAGTGTGTGTTCAAGCGTTTCACTCGTATTTGTTTTCAAAGGTACTTTGAATACTAGTTATTTTTAATTAAATAATATGTGATAGTGTTCGATATTTAATTGAACGATTTTACTTTACCTTGCATGTTTTTATAAGCATAGGTATTTGCTACTTTAGATATTAGAAAAATCGGAATCGCCTTAAGTGTTTCTTAAAGTTCACTTTAGTAGTTTATTAAAGAAGCCCTATTTAAGGATTCTTTTATAACTTACCTTAAGTTAAGATCACCTTCTGTCTTATTGACACAATTAAGGGAATGTGTTAGCGGTTAATTAAAAAGCAATGGAAGCCTCTTCAGTAAACTTGTTCCAATTGCGTTCGTTCCAGATAGTAGACGAGCCGGTCTACAGACTGATGTTCATTAAAATTCAAGACCACTCGCTTGTGAACTAGAGAAAAAGTGTCCCCAACAGCCAGTTCTAATGCTAACTTGTTGCACCAGTAATCACGCACCTGTATCGCGGACACTATAAAGACTATAATATATTAGTGATTGTTTCGAAAATTACACGTTCCTGTATCTGCGCATAGATTTTACCGTGGGAACTTCTATATCATGTTACCTGCGCGATAAGAAATCTCAGAAAGCTTCTTGAACCTTGAGGCGCCCCTGGCTATGGTTGATCAGAAGCAGTCAACTGTGTCTATGCCATCAACTCATTCCCATGTCCACGCCGCTTGCCTACATACTAACCTCACCTAAAACATTACGTGTACCACGCAGAACTGGCACAACAAACACATCGTAAAATCAACCGACACAATCGAGTACCAGTTGCAAACTGGCAGGTAATAAATTTTGTATTTAATTAATATGATGTGAACAATGTATAATTTAATAGCGTTACGAAATGATTTGTAAAATCGATTAAAATGAGTAAAAAATACGCTATTACAGTTGTTTATAATTGAAAATATGAATGAAAATGCCTTTTATCGCATTGCATTAACATCACTGTATGTATCGCTGGTTATGTAGAGTTGGCAAAAAAGTTCAATTTCCATTCATGAATAGGATAGCAAGAAAATTGAGCTTTCAAGTTAATTTTTTTTTTTGAGTGCACCGATGGAAACTACACTAATTGTAGTACTCGAGTCTGGACGGGTGCCGTTTGGATTTTTTCCCGTCCTGTCCCACGTTTTCGCCCTACTATGTTTAAGTATTTCTGTTTTTAACAATTCGAATTCATTATAGGATATTCACCGTCTAGTATTGATGTTATTTTGTTGCTAAAATTTCTGTATTTCTTAGCATCCAATAATCTATTTTGGAAATAAGAGTCATCGTGTATTTCTCTGTCCTTGTAACATCGGTTACCATTCCTCCGGTACACTTTCTGTTTACACATCTGCACCTAGTATCGAACTATTGTTATTTTGATTCCTATTGATATCGGTGTTTGACATTATTTAGGATAAACTGGACAGTTTATATTCCCTGAGCATAATTGGTAAATTAAAAATTATAATACTGCATTTTAGTTTAGTTAATAGAGCCAGTGAGCCTTAGTGTGGTAATAATTTAATAGAGTATAAGAAATCAATAACTCCTTAAAAACTTTAGATATTTTTTAAATAATTGTTCCTATGTAGGGTATTAGGTATATCTCCTCACTTTAAAACTCCACACAAAAAAATAAATAAAAATAATGCACACTTATTACACGGGGTATTTATTAGAACTCTCTCGTTTAAACACTTTATCAAGTTGCTCTTAAAACGAGAAGTTGTAGACCGTACATACTCGATCCATAGCTTCCACGATTGCAAGTTCTATAGCAAATATTTGATGCTGTCTGTACTGAGAAGTAATATCTTAACAAGTGATGCGAAACGAGCACACGAAATAGGGCAAAACAGTACTATTTGTTTTTAATTAATCTTTTACGGATTAGACTTATATTTAATCAATTTATATTTTCACAACGATTGAGATAAATCTATTCCTGTAAGAAGAGTTCGATAAGAGACATTCAATTAAGTTTTAAAGTCTGTGGTTTTAACTTTTATCTTGCCAGGGTGGCTTGCACAGCGTAAATTTTAAATCCAAGGTAATTGCTCTTAGCTGAAACTTATTAGCGGCTAAATAGCCTCTTCGGAGCGTTTAATTTGTACAGTTCACTTAACGTATTTATGGGCCTTATATTTGTTTAGCGAGACGTGTGATAAGTTGGTTAAAGCCTTCTAAAATCCCTGTCATCTTCGACCTGATCTTCCGTACCATCAGATGAGAAGGAGTTCAATCGCTGGTTTATTCATCAGTAAAAGAATTTCAGGAATCCTTCATTTGAGAATCGTTGTGAAATTCGTCCCTAATATTTATGAATAGATCAGTAGATATTTTCTTACATCATTTCCAACAGAACTATTTTTCTGAACGGAATGACAACAGAATGGCTACACTAACATGTATTTTGATGAATATGATGAATAAAATTTGGGTAGAAATTGCTCGCTAGCGATAAGCTCAAATGCCTATTAAGTAATAAAAATAAAACAAATGTTATCTTTACACCAGAACTTTGAGGAAAACCAGCTGCATGACATCAGCGCTATTTAAGAACTAAACATTGCACCAACTGCTTGAGACCAGCGCTATTAAGAACCAGACTTTGCAAAAATTCTGTTGCACTTGTTTTACTATTGTTTTTAATATACCTACAATAACTTTATTCTTTATTTTTAAGTCTCTTAGTCGTATGTTGAATTTAGCGAAATTCATCATAATATGTTGGTGCATTTATTTGTCTTTTGTTTTTAATAGCTGTAGCTTTATTTAATTTTTAAGTCTTGTTTTATGTTAATTAAGTTACTTTGCAAGGTATAAGATTTCTGTACTTTTTTTGTTTTTGTGTCGTCGTGGTGCCGTGGTTACTGTGTGTATCATAAGATATCACAGGTTAAGTAACGTTCGGCGCGGTCGGTACTTGGATAGGTGATCATTAATTTGTCACGACGACTTCCGTGCTTCGGAGGGCACGTTAAGCAGTCAGTCCCGGGTGCTGTATACTTGTATACAGTAGTCGTTAGGGTTTGTCAGAAGCCATTTCGGCGCCCTGAAAATTCTGACATCCACTAACCAGCACTGGGCCAGCTTGGTGGATTATGGCCTTTACCTCCTCGTCACCCAGGGCAGGGACTTGAGAGAGTTGTTTGTTGATGGTGATTGTTTTTGTGTACCGCTCGTGACTGATGGTTACAATGGAAGACCAGCGCTACATTCGAGAGCAATTAGGGTCGGAAACAAAACTAATGATATCTTTCTAATTAGAAAAAAACACTAGCTTATTCAAATAAAAATCAATAGGAAGCCTCTTTAATGCCGAATATAAAAAGTAAATGTAAGTAACATCTTTTTTTCTAACATGTAGCTATCCATTTAATTTTTTCTCAAATAGTTTTTTTATTTATTTTATTTGATATTTTCCTTGTTTTTTCTTTCTTGGATTTATTATAATTAAAGTGTAAATAAATAAATGACAATTTATTTATTTATACCCTAGTAAGATCATGTATTTTACGGACTTTCAGGCCTTTCATCTTTTCAGCTTCATTGACTCATCCTTTGGTATTGCATTTTCCCGTGAGAACGTAATAGTGATTGAAAGATATCAAGAAAGATGTCAATTCTGCATACCAATCTACAAAATAGATTGGTATGCAGAATTGACTTTATAGTGAAAGTGTCTCAACCCGTGAGAGATTGATGAATAGATTTTGAAATAACAATAAATATTTAAGCGAACATATAGCCTACATGTTGAGGACCGGTATGCCAGAACTCATAGGTTCGAACCCCGGTATATTTGTGCAAAGAACACAGATATCAGCCGTCAATACTTACCTATGTTTGTTTTCTAATATTTACTTACTTCTTCCGTGCTGGACTGGGTGTGAAAGAAAAACATAGAATGTGCCAGCTGCTTCCCTACCCGGGCATACTGTAAAAGCCACTTAAGGGACGGAGATGTTTTATTGGAGTCTTTGTGGGCGATAACCTGACCCCCTGTCACTGCAATAGTCTCTCTCCATCATAATAATACTTCCAAATTTGTCAAACGTGACATCAGGTGGACGTCAGTTAAGGGACGGAGGTTTTATTGGCGTCTTTGCGGGCGATAGGCTGACACCCAGTCACTGCAATAGTCTCTTTCCATCATAATAATACCTCCAAATGTGTCAAACGTGACATCAGATGGTTTAATAGCCTCCGGTGTTCTGCCTACCCCTTTAGGGATACAGGCGTGAAGTTATGTATGTATGTATATTTACTTATTCAATGTGATTTGTTATTTTCCTTTATCAGTAACACAAGTTCTTTAAGAAATATAAATTGGGCTGAATAATGTTAATGCCTCGTCGGTGGACCGACGATCTAGTCTAGGTCGCCGGTAAATCCTGGATGAGGGCGGCGCGGGACCGAGCGACGTGGAGACCCTTGGGGGCTGCCTATGCCCAGCAGTGGGTGTCACCAGGCTAAGGATGATGATGAATGATGTGAATGTTGAAACTATAAATAATAATAAATAAATATTTCTGACACTCACACAACATTATCTAGCCCAAATTAAGTTTCTTAAAGAACTTGTGTTATGGATACTAGTTAACTGATATACTTAAGAAATATATAAACATACATATAATACATATTTTTTATTAGAAAATAAACTTAAATAAACATATAAACGTCCATGACTTGACGACTAATATCTGTGTTCATCACACAAATATCCGTCGCCGCCGGGACTCGAACCCAGTATATTGCCTTCTATCCCTTTGGCATAGAAGGCAATATACGTTATCTCTATACCAGCCGGTCGTCATACTATGTATTTATCATGAACCTGTTCACGTTATATTCAAAGATAAAGTCAAAACAAACAAGAGCAAGCTTAGTAATACTATAAAGCTGAAGAGTTTGTTTTTTGTTTGTTTGTTTGTTTGTTTGTTAGAACGCGCTAACCTCAGAAACTACAAGTGGGATTTGAAAAATTCTTTTTGCATTTGATAGCCCAACTCTTGAGGAAGGTTATGGGCTATATTTTATCCCGAAATTCCCACGGGATCAAAAGTTACGAGGGTAAAACCGCGCGCGGTGGCTAGTTTCCATATAAAACTTTGAGCTTTGTATTATTTGCTTGGCTTGATTCGAATACTAATAACTATGCAAAGCCTTAGTCAGGTGTTGCGAAAAACGGGAGCTTAGTGACTTGGCGACTTTCTTCTAGTCCATTTCACCTGGTAGCTAAATTCATATATCTCATCATCATCACAACTCTTTGTAATGAGCCCACAGCAGGGCATGAGTCTCTCCTCTGGGTGACGAGGAGGTTTAGGCCGTAATCCACCAAGCTGGCCCAGTGCTGGGTGGTGGATGCCAGAATTTTCAGGGCGCCGAAATGGCTTTTGACAAACCCTAACGACTACTGTATACAAGTATACAGCACCCGGGACCGACTGCTTAACGTGCCCTCCGAAGCACGGAAGTCGTCGTGAGAAATGAATGGTCGGCGGTCACCCATCCAAGTACCGACCGCGCCGAACGTTGCTTAACATGTGATAGCGTATGATACATACATTGACCATGGCGCCACGATGACTTCCATATCTAAAAATAAAAAACAAAATAAAAATTTTGAAAAACCCACGACGCGACGGTTAAAAAGTAATTGAAAAATAATAAAATAATTTAAAATCCCCCGACTGAAATGATTTATTTGACGAGAGATAATTAACGTGAAAAGCTTTTTTAAATTTTTATTTTTTTTATTTTTATTTTTTATTTTAAATTTCAATATAAAACTACAAAACGAATTCATTCAATGGCAGCCCCAGACGGATTTTCTTGCTCTTCTTATAAAGTTCATAGGGAGTTGAATACCTATGTTATTGCGACATCTACATCTTCGAGAACCGAATAGGTAAGCGTAGGGAAGTGCTATGAAAACGAATAGTATGTTGTTCATAATATGACCGACTCTGTGTGAGATCAAGTGAACTTTTAAAAAAGCTTTTCACGTTAATTATCTCTCGTCAAATAAATCATTTCAGTCGGGGGATTTTAAATTATTTTATTATTTTTCAATTACTTCTTAACCGTCGCGTCGTGGGTTTTTCAAAATTTTTATTTTGTTTTTTATTTCAAACTTTTTAAAGAGCATAATATAGGTACCATACATTACATTACACAACACCTCGTTCCTCATTACCTATTTAAGAACATTATACCAATCAAATCCAAAGCGATAATTGAAAACGGCATTCAAATCGGACCAATGGTTTGCAAACAAATATTTACTGCAGCGCCCCCTGGTGAGTTGTTACCGTAACACCTATCTCAGAACATGCGCTAATCAAACCCAAAGCGAGCACTGAAAACAGCATTTAAATCGGACCAATAGTTTTGCAGATAAACGGTAACATTGGCTTTTACAAACAAATGTTTACTGCAGCGCCCCCTGGTGAGTTGTTACCGCTACACCTATCTAAGAACATGCACCAATCAAATCCATAGCGATTACTGAAAACCGCATTAAAATCGGACCAGTGGTCCTGGAGATAAATGGTAACATTGGTTTGCACAAACACCCTCTCACCCCAAACGCATATACCGTCTCCGTTCCGTCGTGGGTAAGAACTCTGATTAAATAGTCTAATTTTAAAAGCCTATTAAATCAGTTTTCACGCGTATTTTTGGACCATGAAGAAAAGGTGCATTTCCCGCGAATCGGGTTTTTTAAAGTAAAAATATATTACGAATTCGTGTGGTTTTAGAGAAAAGATCGATTAAACACTGTTCGGCTTTTTTATATTAATGGAGAAATTATTTTTATTGTATAACCCTGTTAGCTATTTACCATGATTTGATCGGTGAGGCTAAATATAATAAAAAAGTAATGAGGAGTTTTCTGACAGCTCATAAAAATTAGTTCAAAAAACCTCTATAGATGGCACTTTTAAAATGCCGAAGGCGTTAAGTCTGTATACTATAATGTAGGAAAGTGGTACCTACCATCTATGGTTATTTATAAGTTCAATTTCTGATACAGACATCAATTAATTTATTTTACTTTTAAAAACGCAGTTTGGAATAAATGGCTATATGACAGACAAGAATTCGCCTTATGTAAAGCGCCATCTATCGAAGCCTTTTGCACCATTTTTGTACCGTTTTGTATTTTTAATGATTGTCAGAAAACCTCTCTTAACAAAAACTAAAAAATCCGACTGCGGAATAAAGTAAGTCTTTTAGTTTCTGTAATTACCAACTAAGCACAAAACAAGCACATAAGACTCTATAAATAGCTATAAAATAATATTTGTAATATAAAATAGTAGCAGCAGGTTTGTTAATCAACGTCTATCGTCGTATTATTCTAAGAAGATATCCTATCTTGTTGAAGATCGTAATCAGTATCTTGCTAACAACCTCAGTTGGTTGTATACACTGAGGTTTGTATACACTTTGCTGGCGTTATTTCAAGTAGTTTGTTTATTTTCTTCGATCTAATATTCACGAGTGCGGTCTTATACTTCAGCTTCGATTTGTTTAAAATATACGAAGATTATTTTGCTATTCATCGACAAGCGCGGACTAAGGTTTTGGTATACGCTATTTTTACGTATTATAATCATATGTCGCAGTCATCTGGTTGCATTAGCCACTCAATTGGACACCTAGGCCGTTTCAACCGGCTTAAGGACAATTAGTCAAGTCGTTGTTCGCAACGTTTAACCAGTTGCCTAAACGTTGTTTAGCCATTTAGTTAAATTGGATATCGTTAAATTTATGATGTTTGGTTTAAATATTTAAACATTAAAACGGAACTTATTTTATTATATTTATGATATTTATATTTACGCACGAGCCGAGCGAGCGAAGCGAGCGTGGTGCGGCAGCACCCGGCGATGCGCCACTATGGATTTTATTTCCTTGTAATTGAAATAAATAAAAAAAATCTTATAAAAAAAATTTTGCTTGACTGGTTATTCCGTCATGACATAATTTTACCATGACCTACTTGTTTTATTACTTTATCCAAAACTGTACCAAATTTAAATCACTTGGCTGAATTTTGGTCAGCCATCTTCAAGGGGCTAACTTTCAACACGCCAAGTTGTTAAACGTTGAGTTTTTCGTGTTCAATCAACTATCGGCCTAGGCCGTTGATTCGGTCTAGGCGTCCAATTGAGTGGCTAATTCATCCAGATGACTGCAACACATATACTTTCAAATACATAACCTCCTTGAGTACAGATGTGAACAAGACAATATAAATGTTGTATTTTAAATGATATCTGCAGGACGATTGCATCGTAGAATTTAAACAAATTCTTTTTTAATCCATTGCCGTTTTATATGAAGTCGTTGTGGCGCGATGTTTACTGTGCATATCAAACGATATAAATAAAATAATAAATAAATATTTCTGACACTCATACAACATTATCTAGCCCAAATTAAGTTTCTTAAAGAACTTGTTTTATGGATATTAGATAACTGATATACTTAAGAAATATAAAAACATACATATAGAATAAATACAAATTTTTATTAGATTGACGCCTAATATCTGTGTTCATCACACCGCTATCCGCCGCCGCCGGGATTCGAACCCAGGACCTCTGGCATAGAAGACAATGTATGTACCACTACACCAGCCGGTCGTCGCAAGCTAAGCGCGCTTGGCGCGGCCGGTATTAGGATGGGTGACCGCCGATCATTTATTTCTCACGACGACTTGCTTCGGAGGCCACGTTAAGCAGTCGGTCCCGAGTGCTGTATACTTGTATACAGTAGTCGTTAGGGTTTGTCAGAAGCCATTTCGGCACCCCGAAAATTCTGACAGCCACCAACCAGCACTGGACCAGCTTGGTGGATTACGGGCTAAACCTCCTCGTCACCCAGAGGAGAGACTCATAGCCCAGCAGTGGGCTCATTACACGGAGTTGTAATGATGATGATGGATTTTTTTTTACATTTTACACAAATAAACACAGTCTTACTATTATATTGGACAATTTGTTGATGCATTAGCATTGCTTTATACAGGGTGACTGGTGACAAATTTTAGATACTGAAGGAGAGAACTCTGTGTTCGATTCTGATCATAATTATATAATAAAAGTAGGTACTTAATTTTTCACTAGAATTCCCCATTAATAAATACTACTATTTTACTATTTACTTTACATACAACTGAGTCAATCGCGGCACGTGACCTGGTACGCGGATCGCTGCCAACGATAGCGTAACCGTGCGTTGCGTAATAAATTCTTTAACTTTCGGTTAAGTTTACTCAGTTAAAAATTAAAAATACTTATTTTTTATTATATTTTTTTCATTATGTATGATCTCAAACTATCACGTCCTTGAATTTCAAAAGTGACCCACCAGTCACACTGTAGAACGAGAATAGATGAATTTCGCAAAGGCATTCCTACTGCGTTTTCTGATTGACAAAGCAATAGTGACGAGTGGTTTTCCCAATTCAAGACAAGACATCACATCTGGTCAATACAATATTTGTCAAAGGTATTACAAATAACAAACCGGTAGTCAACAACACGGTTGTTATAGGCTCTCTTCGGTTAATCATTCAATATGCATTCAATCCTGGCCTGCTCGGCCCTCCTGTTTCAATTCTATGATTTGAAGCAAATTATATGATTTTAGTATGGCACTTACTGTGAAAGACTCAGTTGCAGTTACAGATAGATCCGCTTGAAGGAATGAAGGACGCCATTTTCAATCTTCTAAAGTTCATTTCGTCCAAAATTAGTGCTTCATGAAGAGCATCTTCACGTCATGTTTGCAAATGTGCTTAGATTTTTGTGGGTTTAAATACCTTAACCGTTGTATTTAATAATATATTAGCACTTTGTGCAGTCTTTTCAATGTGGGTACTTTGATTCCAGGCGAATTTTTGATAAAATAAGTTTTTAAGGAATATGCTAAATTCCTTAAGAGGCTATCAAATGATACGAGTTATCCAAATCGGACTAGTACTTTAATTTATTAGCGCTTTTATAAGCTACAAACGCTTCAACTTTTTTATACTAATGTAATTATTTTTACCGTAACGTACTATGAAATGTTTTTGTTTTGAAACTTTTTATATGAGCTTAACGTCGAACAAGCCATGGATCACCCACCATTAAGCAAATTGGCAGGTCTACACAGGGAAATGGACACAAAATGAAAATGCAATTAATCAATTACGCGGATTTTGAATATGTCTGTCCAGTTTGGTATTCTTTTTATTTTCAAAGCTTTTAACTACATATGTCATTTGACGACCACTTTGACGATGGGGTAAACCTGTCTGCCTCAAACGACAGTGGTTGCAGGTTGGATTCCCGCACGGAACAAAAAAAAAAAAGTTCCGTGTCTGGGTGTTTATCTATTTATGTATTTATATTCTAGCTTCCGCCCTAGTTCGCTACATGGTATCCCATAACACAAGCTAGGCTTACTTTGCGGACATTTAGTTGGTATGATTGTCTGGGGATTTTATTTATTTATTCAAAGGTAAAATATGCTGAAATTCATACTAGAGGTCTTGGTCTCGAATCCTATTTTCAAGTAAAGAGCTTCTTAAACAATTATTTAAGTCTATTTACTGAAATAATTGGTAAGTTTATAATTCTAAATCTATAGGGTGTTAGGTCCATCGCCGCACAGAGTGGTATTTGATGCTAAAAGTTGGCCAAAATCGATTTTTTTTAAATTAGTCCTAATTCCTCGAATTGATTGTTTCTGAAAACTAGGATAACCGCTCCAAACAATAGAAAAGATTACAAAGCGCTAGCGTCTCCCTGCGCTCTGTTAGCTCAGTCGGAAGCACAGAGTACATTACTTATACTAAAATAGAGATATCAGCTATATGAACGAAACACTGCCATCTAGCGCCACATGTTAGCAACTTTACAAAAGTTCTAGCCAAGCTCGATCCATTAAACTTACTTTTTTATTTATTTACAAAAACCAGTAAGCGGTACACGCTCGGTGGAATCTAAGAATATGATTAATTAAAAAAGGAGCGTCCACAGCTTACTGATCTCTTCATCAAGAGACGAATAGGTAATTTATGTAAATGAATAAAACAACAATAATGTTTAGAAGATTTATTTCGTTTACTAGTAGTAGTAGCTAGTAAATCTTTACCACAACGTTTTTTTGCATTGATGAAACTTCTGTTCATTGAGAGAGCTCATCAAAAAACACATTAATATATCTGCTGTTTCCTTGCACTCCAGAGGCAAAATTCCTTTTTCTGAAAATACAATAAAAATGTTTTAACCACTGAATTTAGAAATTTAAAAGGAAGCCCTAAGTTTTTTACATAATAAGGTTATAAAATTTTATCCCTAAGGGGGTGCGTTAAATAATAAAATATGGATATAAACACTATATCAAAGTTTGTTTGTTTATGAATCTCATAGCGTCTCACACAACACCTCCCAGGCAATTTAAAAAAAAATGTTAAAATTTTTTAGCACACATTAATATAATTTTATGAAAACTTTTATCATTAGGTATACAAAATACATGAAATCTTTACTGAAGAAATAATTTTACACATTAAAAAAAATTAAATTACAAAAAACCCCATTCATATAATCTATATATTTTTAATTCACAATAATATAAAATAATTGTATTTAAAAGGTTAAAATTGTCTCAATCTATTCAAGCTTCTTATTTTATTTAAATATATTGAACTTACATTTAAATAAAGTAAGTAACTTACTTACTTAGCAGCATTGACAAAACGGTATAGGTAAAAGTATAAAAATTTAATTAAAACGTTATGATTTAATGAAAATACACTGACAATATATAAAGGTTCAACAACAAAAATCTTGCTTCATTAAAATATCATAAATTAAGGCCTTACAATATTAAATGGATCTTGTGTGTAATAAAAGGATCTTGTTAATTATAATCTTTCTCTGTTCATGCAGTCAGATTGTGGAATTCACTACCTCATGTAATTCGTGAGTCTAAAACTATATCTAGTTTTAAAAAGAAAGTCAAAGATCACTACTTTTCTCTACAGTAAGTTTAAACAATATTATGATATTAGTATTGTAGGTGTATGTATTTTATTTAAGTATATTTAAAGTAGATGTTATATTATTTTTATGTATATTCATAAGTATTTAAGTAGTTTACACAATATTATCGATTAGTACACACTATTATTGCATCTTAACCAAACTCTCCAGTCTTGGGTCTGCTGGAAGAAATTTCATAAGAGATAAGCTGTACCTTTGTACTTATTTTTGTTCAATGTGTTTCTTTATTGTATCTAAACTTATGTGTACATAAATTGTTAAATAAATAAATAATTTTATATTTTCATCTAAACAGATATAATTTAAAGGACAGGGTATTCCGCTAGGTATGGTTATAACAGTGAAGTGGTGATAAAGGAGGTTAATTCCTAACAAAAACATAAAGTTTAATTGTCCTTCCTAAATCTGATTTTTGTACAGATTATATGAAAAATGCCACCAATTAAAATATCTTTTATCTATCTATGAGGAGCTGGCGAACTCATCAAGACTTGTCGATGCAATCACTTCTAATTTTTATACCTCAAAGTAAACAGTTTGACCATTCAGTTTTTTGATAAATAGTAAACAGATATATGTTCGAACATTATTAGGGCTTACGTGTATTGAAAATCAGAACACTGACTGGTCTTCATCTGCTTGTACCTATAAATTTTTTGAACATCCTGTAAAAAATCGTTAATTCGAAAGGTCCAGATTTGTTGGCCTGCTCGTCACATATCCTTTATAATTTTTTTGTTTAATTACCTACAGACATAATAAACCCATACTCATGCAAACAAACATGTTTATGTACACAAAATGTTTGCAACCCGGACCCTATGGCATCTGAGGCAAGCGATGTTACTCCTATGCCTAGTGTCTGACCAACATAATGACAATAAATATAATTTAAAACTAAAAAGGGTTAATGACTTACCGTACAGTTGCAATGTGGGCAATGCTATTGCGCTAAGCCTTTTACTATCCATCCAAAATTTTTGTTCAAAATGGAGATGGCAGACTCTTCTTTACTTAAATACATATTTTCTATACATATTTAAAATAGCACCTCCAACAGCAGTAATCCATTTAACAAAGTTTTCAGGATACTTATCAGGATTTGGAAAAGAATGCAGAATAAGATCTGCTCCTAAAAAATAATCAAGGAATCATATTTAAATACTCTAAACTAAAAAATAATATAAGTACCTACTAAAGATAGTATGTTAATTTAAAAAGAGCCCATCAACACAAACATAATACATATTCGCTGTACTAAAGATAGAATGTTGATTTAAAAAAAAACCATCAACACAAAGAAGTACATATTCGCAGATACCAATCTGGATTATTGGTGCCTTGATATATGGATATGAATCTTAAATTTCTTGCTAAGTTTGAAGTTGATAGCATTGATGCTTTACCATTTGTAACTCAATATATGTTTGAAAAATCAAGCCAGAATGGGTTGCTAAGTAGCTATAAAAAAAAAAAAAAACTTTTTATGCTATACATGATAGTTTTGAGCACAATTTATATAAAACTAGCAGCCCGTCCTGGCTTCCCACGGGTGCAATGCTGATAACTTTCATGCATGTATTACACATATAAACATTCCCCTTGAATCAGTCTTATCTATTAAAAAATATAATATAAATATCCGTTGCATACTTTTAAAGATCTAAGCATACATAGGGACAGACAGCGGGAATCAACTTAGTTTTATAATGCCTATGTAGTGAAGTGACAGTGATTTTGAAATACCTAAGCAGTTAGGTTATCAATTGAGATCAAGACATGAAACTAAGTCCTATACTTTGTTTTCAATACAATATCGCTACAGAAGGCCTATGCCAAGAAGCACATCAAGCTCAGGGTTATTTTATAAACCATTGTAATTAATAAATTTATATTAATTTTCTGTTGTTCTGTTGTTGTTGGGTGTGGCCAAGGAATAAGAAAGGAATTTACGAATTTCAAGCCTTAAAGGGATCAAAGAAGAGTTCACAGTTTGTAGAGACTGCAGCTAGTTTAACAATAGATTTGATATTGTCTGTCATAATATTTGAGTTCTAGAACAATATCAAATCAACAGAAGCTCAAACACAAGCAAACTTTACAATGACTAGGGTGCGCCGGTAACCGTAAAACTCACATATAAAGTGCTGTTAGTATGTGTTTAGTCCTACAAAATTAATGAATACATTTATAAATTATTAATACTCACTCGTTTTTCCACAGTTAGGAACACAATATGTTTTTTCAACCGCCATTTACAAGTAGCGAAGACCAAAAAAGACCGTAAAAAGCGCGCCGGAGTCAGGGTTCAAAAGCAGTATCGTTGTCCAAAATGCGTAGCTGGGGTATTGAATATTAAGCAGGAAGATCAGTGTCAGGATTTCGTAGCCGGGGTCGATAATTTTTTCAAGAAAACCGAGAAAAATTTCGCAAGCGTACATTCGTGTCACAACATGTCTTTTTTTTTTATTTATTAACGGCTCACAAGATGTCAACAGAATAGTGTTGCCAAGGATTTTTTTCACAAAAACCGCATTCTTTTTCTGTTATATCATGTGTTGCATTTTTTGATTTTGTAATACTGCGTGTCCCTCAGTAAAATGCAAAAGAGGTAAAGTTTAATGACAATAATGAAAAAAAAAGGGTAGTATTTAATCGAGTAACTGTAAATAAAAATTTTAGGTGACAAAAATAATGAATTTGGCTTACTGTTTTAATTAAGTGAGCGACTGAGAGCGAGTGACGAAGAATCAATGAAACAGCGACTTAAAAACACTTTTGACCATGTCGGGATTGTCCAGGGTTGACTATAATAGCTGACCAGGTTTATGGCGCTTCGCCGGCCGCTGCCGCGGCACCGCTCGCTTCGCTCGCTCGGCTCGCGCACGTGTATAACTATATGCAACCTAACATGCTCCTCCTCGCTGCGCTCGTCGTCGCACCTAACCGTACTGATTCCGCCTTCCGGTGCGGGAGCCCTTCTCGTAACTTATCTCTTTCATCGCAATGTATATGTGTTTTAGTCGCTCACTTAGTAATTCAGTCGCAATATTAATATTTAAAACCGTTCATTTTCATATATTTTTCAAGACAGTCCAAATTTGTTTTTTAGTCGCTCGTTTTATTATTTCCAGTCCAAATTTGTTTTTTAGTCGCTCGTTTTATTATTTCCCAAAAAAAAATAAGAGAATTACTTTATATCTTTTTATATTATAGTTTTTAGATGTTGAAAATATGTCGATATCACTAATTTTTTTTACTTGCAATAAAAAATTTAGTGATATCGACATGGCTAAAAGGACTCGTTTCCAGGCCCGTTAAATAAAATGATATCGACATATTTTCACATATTTTTAAATATGGATGGAATAGAAACAGGAATAGGATGGCGTTTATAAAAATTATTTAAAAATTTTTAGTAGGTTGGTTTTTTGAATGCGATTCACTTTTTCTTAAAAAGAAATAATTAGTTTGCTTTTATTTTGGTTTTGGTTTTATGACTTTTTTTATTTATTTTTTATTTCATACTTTTAAGTGTTAGGTTTGTGTTTTGGGCTAGTTATTAGTTTTTTCATAGTTAGTTAGGTTCTACAGTTATAGATATTAGTGATAGTTTTTTAGTGATAAGTTTTGGGCTAGTTCTGGTATCAGTAACTACCTACTTCTTCTGGTAATGTGATGTTTTGGTACTGTAAAATCATGACTTTGACCTACTATTGTTATATACGTTTTACCTGTAGGCCTAGGTAGAAAACTATGGAGAAGGACGCTTTAAGAAAGAAGAGGAATTAAATCCCAACGAAAAATAACAACGACTTGATGCAGCACCAGATGGTGTTGTCTAGGTATCGCCAGCATGCTCGTGCTGCAGAAACTGACAAAGGGAAAGAGATTCGCTTAAAACAATCTTCATGCGAACAGTCAGGTAAGAACTTATCCAAAGCTTATCACTAAAAAATCTACCACGTATATCCACAAATATGGAAACTAACTTACTATGAAAAAACTAAAAGCTAGCCCTATATTGAAAGTAAGTAAAAGGACGCATCAACATCGGTTCAGCCAAACGCAAGGTAATCGATGACAAACATAAATAACATACAGGTTAAACTCCTATTTGTAAGTTGGCTATTTTTAATCAGAAGTTGTGCAGGTAAATCTGCGGGAAACTGCTAGTATTCCGTAATTATTCGGCAAATCAATCAAACATTCGGCTGAATACAAATGTTGTACGAAATACGATTGTTCGGCCGAACATTCTGCTCATCTCTGATACAAAATAAACAGATAAATTGAGAACCTTATTTCTTAAAGTTGGTCAATATATTAAAACCTTGTCCTAAACATGACAAATCTTTTTCTGAAAACCGCATCCAAATCGGTTCAGCCAAACGTTAGAAAATCGCGGACAAACATGCATACTTTGAATTCGGTTGAAAAGAAATTTCCTGATTAAAAAAATAAAATTGTACCCAGAGGTGTAACAAAAGATCGGAAAGAAAGAATAATTTCAGAATTGTTGCCTCTGGTGCCTGAGACGAGAAGAAGTTTTTGGTTAAACTTTCCTGAACCTTCGCAAGTGTCAAACATAGATTGAATTAAGATCACATTCAGTTGCGATATAGGTAACTTTTAGTTAATTAAGCCTGATTTAAAAAATGATCTCATAATGTGAATATATTATTAAAATAATAATACATAAAGAAAATATTCTTAAAGATTGTTTAGTTTGATATTATCAATACATATAATAAAACAGTAAAAAAATCGTGTCTGTACATTTAATATTTTTACAAAAAAAAATATCTAGGGTTATAAAGAAATGAAAAAAGAGTAAGAATCTGAAAAAAAAAATTTGTCTGTTTGTTTGTAAGTTTGTCTGTTTGCACACGCTAATCTCTGGAACCGCTGGACGGATTTGAATGATCCTTTTTTTGATGTATAGCTGTGAAGCCGGGGCAACATATAGGGTATATTTTATTTCGGTTACTGGAACACCTGATGCAGAACCCTTAAGGGATCATCAAAACCGTAAGAAATATAGATATGATGCCTTAACAAAAGTTGTCCAGGATGATGAGCAGATTCTGCAGACATAAAAAAAATCTAGGATCTAAAAAAATTGTAATAGATTTTTTTAAAGTTATGCCTAAAACTTACTAGAATATGGTGGGGATGTTCGGCATACAGATCAGAAGTACTCATTGCTCAGTTGCGCGTAGACCGACCATGAGTCTAAGGTCGTGGGTTCGATCCTGCTCGCGTAATTTTTTTTTATTATATATTTTTTTATTTTGTTTACAATACCTAAATATTTAATTGTAAACAAAATTGTCTTTGACACCACTTGATCCATCAATCAAGATCCAAAGAGACATCGTAATAATTTTAAAATAACTCCGTAATAAAATAGGTAGGTATGTTCGATAAGACGCGGGCGGGCGAGCGAGTGATTCGCTGGCATGGCCGGCCACTCACGCTGTTAATTGTTCGAGATACCTACCAAACTCTGGGTGCCTATGACCATATTCACCCAACTTTTATTATTTCACTTGGAAATAAGATTTCTCTGAATGAACCACCAAATTTTTGTAACGGTTGGGAGTCAGACTACCCACGAGTTTAATTTTATAACTTTCTATTCCAAAATATTAAAAATACTAAGTTTTTTTTCAAATCGGTGAATAAGCCCGAATTTGACCTCATTCTTACCTGATGGTAAGTATAAATGAGGTCGAATACCGAAGCCAAGCCAGTTCTATCATAAACCCGTTTGCGGGTCTAGAACTGGCTCTTTATAGAATGTTTTCGGGACACGTCACCGCTGGCAGTAGTGATATTTGACGGCAAATTTCAGTCAGCCGAGACAGTCAGTTTACCACCAAGCGGGGCTCACTCGAATTAGTCAATTATTCTAGGGGTACCTAAATTATAACTAAATTGTCGTCAAAATCAATGAATGCTGGGTTTCAATATTTTACATGAGTAAAAGCTACTACAAACGAATGGTACGTAGTTATAACAATAGTAAGTAGTAATTTGACAAGACTCTCTATCCAATTAAACCTCTATCCCTAAAATGACTTTTAAGGTATGCCCGGGAAGAGAAGCAACTGGTACATTCTATGATTTTCTGTTGCTCCCAGTCCAGCGTGGAAGCAACGAACGAACAGTGTTTTTGATATTGTAACGTGGCATTAGTAGATTAGATGTAAAAGCGTTTGGATAGCCAGAAGAAAAGAAACTGAACTACACTAAAAATAAACATGGGAATAAGAATTCTAAGGAAATACTCCTGGTAAAAGTACTAGGGGCTTAAAAATAATAAATCTGAAAAATAGTTGGTATGCAGTAGAAAATTTTGCTATGTTGATAGGGCTAAATCATTAAGCTTCTTGCGCGATTTAATACAGGTAGGTACAGAAGGCAGCAGGTCAAGCATTACATTACCTGTCAAATTTCCCCAAACAATTTTAATTTAGGTAATGTCGAGGGCATAGATTTCAGATTCAAGTAAAAAAAAAATACAGATTTGTAAGACTTGATGTGCTGCCTTCTGTACATACAGAGATAATATTGTAAGAAAGTTAAACTTAAAATAATGGGACTCAAGGTTTTATTTATTTCGTGATCATTTCTAGCTCTTGGAAGTTAGAAACCGTAGATTTAGACGTAGAATAAAAAGTACCGTAGGTAGGTATTAACTACCAAAAGAAATTACATTAATATTGGCTCAGCCATTTTACCGTGAAAAGTAGCCAATCATAACTATAGATAGATACACATTATACACTGATAATGGCTGGATGGATGGATCTTTGCTACTCTTTCACGCAAAAACTGTCGAATGTATTCTTCTGAAACTTTACAGTAATATAGCTTTACTTAGAATAACAATAAGCTATAATTAATGAAGATAGGTATTGCATGAAATATGTAAAATTTAAGACACTTTGGCACCCGATTTGTTTATAACGCAATGTGCCTAATATGTATACCTATGTTTGTGGTTAGGAGTTATACATATTATATGGGCGAAGATTCTTCATTTTTATTTTTTATTGTTAAAGATAGTACTTAGGACCTTGGAGAAGAAAATAACCTACTCGAAATACTAATTCAATACAGACGAAGTCGCAGGCATCATCTATGTAATATACCTACCTACCTTTACTTTTTCACAAAACACCTAAGTGAAACTGCGGATCACAGCTTTGTTCTAACAGTTTTTGAAGTAATTCTGTCTGTTTATCTATCAGTAACGCTTTCACAGCTTAACTACTGAATCGATTTTGACTAAATTTTGAATAAGGTAAGTTTAAACTTCAAGGAGAATATAATAATAGTATTTATCCAACTCCAACAACCGGTATCCACGCGGACGAAGTCGCGGGTCACAGCTAGTTAATAATATGCGTAAATACAAATATTCTAAGCTGCTGTGATTTGTTTAAGTAACTGCTGAAATTATTAGGTAAGAAAACACTTTTATTGATTTTATTTTCAAGAGGTGACTTTTAGGTTTTAATATTATCTGCAATAATTAAATATCTTTTTTCTTCTGCAATAATTTTAACTTAGGTTAAGAAAGTACGTTAGTACTTTAATTGAATTAAGACTTATTTATGGATTGGTCTCATAATGCACCTTTGTAGATAATACTTTACTTGCTTGTTACATTTCTTAATGTAAAATATTGTAAAAGAGAATTTTGTTGATTTTTTAAGGTGTTTTTTCTATTAATATGTGTAACTATAGTGTTTGTACGTTGTGATTTTGATAAAAGTAGTAAGAAAATGCTAGTGATTTCCTATAGATTTTTTAAATTTCATATAATTAAACTTTATAAATAAATATTTTCATACCAAAATATAACTTTGTTTTAATATATTTTTATACAAAAATATTACGATCTTGCAATCAATCAACCATGCTTTATTTCTAGTTGAGATATTTAACTAAGGAAAAGCGCAATAACTGTGACAGTTATTGCACATATTGTTGGAAGAAACTATAGGGTAGCAAGGTAACTATTAGTTTGGTCACACAGGAACTAAAGAAGCAACTGTTGTAAACTGTATTTTGTTAATTTGTGTGGCTAAAAGGACTCGTTTCCAGGCCCGTTAAATAAAATATTAAAAAAAAAAGAAGCAACTGTCAATTTCTTGTTGTTATGTCAGTGTCCCTTAAATGTCATGTAATTGAGAACAGAGACATCTATGGACATTTGTTTAAACTAAATTTCCCATACAAAACCCATTTATAAGAAACTGAAAATACCCTGGTCGGAAGTTACCGTTCGCCAACAGTGTACGTGTGATTGTTCGATGCGCTCGGATTTTTTGGTTTTCCAAATATTTGTCATCTTGTGTTTTAACCATTTTGTGGTGGTTTTCAACATGGATTGTGCACAGCCAGGTATGTACTTTCTTATAAACTTATTTTAAGCAACTGATATATAGCCATTCTTTATTTATATACTTAAGAA
This sequence comes from Stenoptilia bipunctidactyla, assembly GCA_944452665.1. Taxonomy (NCBI): domain Eukaryota; kingdom Metazoa; phylum Arthropoda; class Insecta; order Lepidoptera; family Pterophoridae; genus Stenoptilia; species Stenoptilia bipunctidactyla. The sequence continues at coordinate 42,875,803 of OX101721.1, read as the reverse complement.
ATAAGTACCTAGAAACTGCTTTAAAAAAACATATTTTATCAGAACAAAGGCATTTTTAATTTATTTCTTATCATTTCTAAGCCAAAATTGTAATAGTTAGTTATAGAGTAGACCTTTTAGATTGTAACTAAGTGAAATACCGCCACCCCAAAGCACCCCTCCATTTTTCGTGATTTTTTTCCGTAGGCACTTTCCTTACTAATTAAATTAATTTTTACTAATATTTTGTCTATTTTTGTTATAGGCTCTTCTGGAATGAGAGTTTTGACTCACAATGAGTTATTTAATATAATGGAAAGCTCAATTACCTCAACTTTTAATGAAAAGTTGCAATCTATGGAGAAGGAGTTGCTCAAGCAATATGCAGAAAATGACCCATGTATTGCTGAAGTAAAGCAAAAATTTTCCATCATCAAACATCAGATTAAACAAAAATGGTCGGCTGCTCGTAACACAAAGGCCAGATTCCTGGAAAATAATGCCGAGTGGCTTAAAGGAAGCATTATGCTACCCAAAGCAGTTAAAAAAAGAGTGCTATCTTGACATGCACAGAGTAACTGAAACTTGCGCTGAAGTTTTGGTACAAAATCTTATGGATCACACGGCAAAACAACTGATTTTACATCTCGGTGAGGTAGTGAAACAATTAAGCAAATCAGATAAACAATCTTTGTTACTAATAAGTAAATGGGGCTGCGATGGATCTCAACAGATGCAGTATAAAATGAAATTTGACAATGATGCCGATACAGACGCAAACATATTTCAAAGTTCCGTGGTACCACTTGAATTGGTTTACGGATCGGAAAGAAAAATATTGTGGCAAAACCCTACCCCATCTTCACCACGGTATTGTCGGCCGATTAGAATACGTTTTATAAAAAAAACTACAGATGTGACAAATGAAGAGATTGATTATATTAAGTCTCAAATAAAAACACTCACTAAAACGGAAGACAACAGCTTTTCGGTCAAGCACAAAATGCTTTTTACTATGATTGACGGAAAAGTATGTAATGCTGCAACGCGCACAAAATCGACAATGAGATGCTACTTATGCGGAGCCACATCATTAGAGTTCAACAATTTGGAGAAAGACAGGCCATGTAAAAAAGAAAATTTTGAGTTTGGATTATCATTGTTGCATGCTAGAATAAGATTCTTCGAGAGCATATTAGACGTGGCCTATAGATTGCCAGTAAAAAAATGGAACGTGCGCCTTACTGCCGAGGAAAAACAAGAGGTAGAGAATAAAAAAATAGAAATCCAGGACAAATTCCGAGAAAAACTCGGTCTTTTGGTGGATATACCAAAAGCCAACTTTGGAAATACAAATGACAGAAACGCAAGTAGACGATTTTTTGAGAATTATGAAATATCGGCGGCCATTACGGGAATAGATATTAATTTAATTTACAGATTAAAAGTAATATTGGACACATTGTGCTGTGGTTTTAAAATAAACACAGAGGCATTTGAAAACTATTGCCAAGAAACGGCCAAGTTATACGTTTCTTTGTATAACTTTTACCCAATGTCTCCGACCTTACATGTTTTACGTCATGGAGCTGAGTAATAAGGGAAGCAATACTTCCTATAGGGCAACTATCCGAAGAAGCGGCAGAAGCCCGCAACAAACGTATAAGAATGTTCCGGCTCAACTACGCTCGAAAATTTTCTAGGGTAGCCTGCAATGCAGATGTTTTTAACAGGCTTCTCTTAACCTCTGATCCTGTTCTGACAGGTATGAGAAAGAGGAAGAATAAAAAAATAACCCACTTTCGGCAGATGTTTTAGGTTTGTTATTAGAAAGTGATATTTTTAATAAAAGTTTTATAGACGATGACGAAAATGATGGTGTAAATGACGAATAAATGCTTTTATATATTATGTATGTTTTTTTTTTTACCTTTCCCTAACTAAAACTTACATAAAACATAGTTTAAAATTGCTTCGGCGTATTAAATAATTTTGGCCAACTTTTAGCATCAAATACCACTCTGTGCGCCGGCCAAATTGATATGGCCTATTGAACAGGTTATCGTTTGACACCATTCATGGAATGAAGAGAAACTCCTCAGCCACTCATTATTTAGCTGGTGACCGCCTTATCACCAGGGAAATCGGGTTAATTTTTAGAGAGTTTTTCTAACTCACAACCAGAAGGTCCCCTGTTATCTGCCCAGGATTAAGAGTTAGTCGACGACTTAGAAGCCATAGCAAAGCAAATCTGCCACCCGTTCCTAGCTGCTGGTAGGCTCGATACCAGTGCTCCTCACCATCACCCCTATCATCATCGGTCCCCTCTGATAATGAAAGTAATAAAGGTTTTTGTAGTTGCTTAGATTAGAATTAGATTCTGGTGATCTAACTGGACACAATTTCACCGATCCTTGATCCCTTGCGATCATAGTGACCTTGACCGGTTATCCATTAGGATTTTTCCTGTTAAAAAAAGGCAGAGACGTTAGGTAGCAGAGGCTAGCAGAGGCAGAAGACTCGATTAAAATAAATCCTAAGAAGAGAGTCTTGGTGCGGCTTCACCTCATCGGTCTACCTATACGCAAGTTATTCTAAAAGGTTTATTCTATGCAAGAAAAATAAATAAAACAGATTTTATTTCGCAAGAGTGAGATAACAGCTTCTGTACGTGTAAACCTATGCAAATAAGCTTTTTTGCCATAATTAGGAATTTAGTTGAACGCGACCTCTTTCACAAATTTTGCAAATTTCTCGATGTTATGTATAGTTTTTGGGCGATTCCACTATAGACGATTTCTAATGTTATTTTTTTAAACACGATATTAGAAGATTCTTTTGTTATTATTTCGAAGAAGAAAGTTGAAATTTAATATTCAATGTGTTTTTATTTGATTTTACTTTATATTTTGCTGCGTTTGAAAATATTTCCATCCGAAGAGTTGGTACAAACTGTTAAATCATTCCTATCAACACTGAAACAAAAAAGCTGTTGCTGACAGCTCGAGGTTGTGTTTTAGAGGCAGAACTTTGAGAAAAAATTATCATTTTTACTCGTGTTCTATAAAAAGTGACTATATGTTGCTAGTTATCAAGTTTTTATTGAAAAATAGGATGCATTGTTGACTTGTTGCACCCGCGATGCAAAAGATATAAAAGTTAACTTATTTATTCACATAAAACTAAAACATGCGTTAAAATGTTGCATCCGCGATAATGGAATGACCCTTTTATAGCATGCATATCATTCAAAAGAGCAAAGACTAGAGAAATTTTTGAGAAATTGGATGACTTTGGTAATTTTCTTAAAAATTTTTATACATATTTTACATTAAATATGTCAAAGACCTTTCTTTTTTTCGATTCTGAAACTTTTTGGGAAAATAAAACAAAAACTGGTTATTAAATGATATTGTTTTGGATGTCAAAAGAAGCCTAAAACAGTACACATTCAAATGAGATTAAAATTAACTGCCTACACTGAATACTATTTTTTATTTTTACACTTTTATGATGATTTCGGGGTGATAAACAAAAAAAGTTTAAAAATGGTACTGTAAATAAAACCAAATTGCTTATGAACTTTTAATGGCCACTAGGGCATAGCAGATAACCTATTCTACAGACTATATCAATTTGGCCGGCGACGGACCAAACACCCTGTATAATTCCCATTAGATAGTTTTCAAAATACAGATTTGTTATCACAAAGTTTTACATCTCAAATCCCTCTGCGGGGCCACTCTCCCTTAAAGTCTTTAATGTGTTTTTCTAAAAATCGGACTGATAACTTCTGAGATTTATGCGTTCAAACAAGTAAAACCTTCAGATTTACTGTATCTATATAGATAAGCACGACGACGTAAACGTAATTGAAGTTAGATCATGTTGGTGTACGTCTAATAATATGTATATGTCGCAGTCATCTGGTTGAATTAGCCACGCAATTGGACGCCTAGGCCGTTTCAACTGGCTTAAGGAAAATTAGTCAAGTCGTTGATCGCAACGTTTAACCAGTTGGCTAAACGTTGTTTAGCCATTTAGTTAAATTGGATATTGTTAAATTTATGATGTTTGGTTTAAATATTAAAACATTAAAACGGAACTTATTTTATTATATTTATGACATTTATATTTACGCGCGAGCCGAGCGAGCGAAGCGAGCGTGGTGCGGCAGCACCGGGCGATGCGCCACAATGGATTTTATTTCCTTGAAATTGAAATAAATAAAAAAAAAACTAATAAAAAAAAAATTGCTTGATTGGTTTTTCCGTTATGACAGATAATTTTACCATGACCTACTTGTTTTATTATTTTATCCAAAACTGTACCAAATTTAAATCACTTGGCTGAATTATGGTCAGCCATCTTCAAAGGGCTAACTTTCAACACGCCAAGTTGTTAAACGTTGAGTTTTTCGTGTTCGTTCAACTATCGGCCTAGGCCGTTGATTCGGGCCTAGGCGTCCAATTGAGTGACTAATTCAACCAAATGACTGCGACATATACATTTTCATTGGAATTGAACTTTATCACAACCGAATAAGTTGCGAAGTGGTATATATTAATGCACGTGACTGTACGTATAGAAATACAAAATGCATGCTATAGTATTCACCTACATCAATATATATAAATCGCCGAACACATACTTACATACATACATAACTTCTCGCCTGTATCCCATATGGGGTAGGCAGAACGCCAGAGGTAATAAAACCATCTGATGTCACGTTTGACAAATTTGGAGGCATTATAATAGTGGAGAGAGACTATTGCAGTAACAGGGGATCAAGATCAGCCTATAGCCCACAAAAAAGCCTCCCTAACACCTCGGTCCCTTAACTGACTTTTACAGTATGCCCGGGAAGAGAAGCAGCTGGCACATTCTATGTTTTTCTTTCGCTCCAAGTCCAGCATAGAAGACCTAAGCTAGATTAACTTTGTGTGAAAATTGAACCACGCGCGATATCAAAGGATACTCTTAAAAATAATCGTATCCAAAAGCAAATATTTGCAATTTTTTTGTATTAGCTACTTTAGTAAAACGTCTGTCCCTCGGAAACACTGCTCTAAAAGGTTCAGGGGTTATTATCTTCATAAAAACGTGTATTCTACCGTTTTAAATGTTTTTTTGTTATTTTGATTTTTCGACACCAGTCAAATTTAAATGTAAGTTTCTTTGATACTATATAAACGTACCTGCATATTTATTTTAGCGTAGCTCAGTACAAAAAAATTTAAATATGGAACCACAATTTTTTTTAAAATAGTCGCTGTTTATGAACATACCTACTACAACGTGGCATTTCCTTGATAATACTACGACGTAGTACTACAAAATGTGTGTAGTAATGCGTAGTCATCTTTATTTTAATGGTAATTTAGAGTGACCATTCCTTGGTTTATATATCAGCGGATAAATTAATTTCCCTTTAAAAAAAATACTTTTTTTTTTGCAAAAATCGTTTCTATAAATGATACTTATTGTGTAAAAAAAATTTGGCTGGTGACTACAAATCAACCCTGTACTTTTATATAAGTATGTGTATTTACACAAAAAAACGCCGCTTACCTACTTCAGGGCTACATAACGTTCTTTCAATATATTCGACGTCCGCTTTAGCGATGGGTTGAGTGGTTGCAGGTTCGATTCCCGCACGGAACAAGAAAAAAAATGTTCCTGGCCAGGGCGTTTATCTTTATGTATTTTATATTCTAGGTACCCCCCTAATTCGCTACATGGTATCTCATAACACAAGCTTTGCTTACTTTGAGGCCATGTAGTTGGTGTGTTTGTCTGGGGATTTAATTTAATTTATTTATTTACCTTTTGGTAATCAATTGAAACAGTAAAACATATTTTAAAATACCATTACATCGACTTAATTCAACTTCTTATTATAGTGTATTCATAGTCTCTGCAATTTAAAAATTTGGCTGCAGTATCAGCTTACAAATCATCTTGTATTCTGAGGCCACAGCATCCTGCTAAGCTTTGTTTGTCTATGTAATGTATTGAACTAAATAGTCTCTCTCCATCATTATAATACCTCCAAATCAACAGAGATGTAACTTATCTGAGATACAAGTATCTGAAATACAGATACAAGATACAAAATACGTATTTTGATCTTGTAACTATAAAACTTTTTCAAAATTCATTTCGTATCTTGTATTTAAATACCTTTCGTTTGGTATCTTAGTATTTTGTAGATACTCTGTTTGCTAAAATACTTTTAGTAATAGATAGCTGATTTTATTGTATGTAAAAGAACTTATCCTGACTGAAACACGAAAAATTAAACGAACTGAAAAACATAAATCGGAGGCTTGAGACAATATTGATTGAAGGTGATATAAAAAAAGTCAAAAGATGAATCTTATTACATGTTTTTAGAGGCTTCTGTTGCAAGTGCCGAAAACACTGGATCTACTGGCAACACCGCTGACTTAAAAACATTGCAATACTTAAATAATAAAGATACCAAAATGAAGAGCTTAAATACTTTTCCTACAATAAAAAAATATTTTTCAAATATAACACCTAACAATATCATTTCGGGGCATGATCATGAGGCCCCATCGAAGAAAAATGAGTGATCAACTGTATGAAGCACTGGTTTTACTTAAGTCTCAATTAAAATCTTAAAAGTATAATATTATGTTGTGTAACGTATGCGCGATCAACGCAATTTACATGTAAAAAAATGTTGTTTTATACAAAAGTATTTTATCTATAAAAAGTATTCAAAAGATACGTATTTTATATCTAGTATTTCAGATACAATTCCAGAAAGTTATTTGTATCTGGTATCTGAAATACTTAATTTAAAAGTATTTTGCATTTTGTATTCCAGATACTTTATTTAAGGTATCTTGTACATCACTGCAAATCAAACGTGACGTGGGATGGTTTTATAGCCTCGGGTGTTCTGCCTACCCCATAATTGTTGATACTGGCGTGACCTCTTTGCTACGAGTGAATAAATTCTGTCATTGTAAATACTACCATTTTAGAAAACCAATAATCTGTGATAATATGTCCGAAAATAGTGGAAAAAACCCTCAAGGGCACTCATCTGTCACGAAGGTTTACGCCCACGAGCTAATATTGCCCACGTTTTCAGTTATTTAATAGCAACTCTTTGTATATTTGAATAGAGGTACCGTGGAGTAAATCTTACCTATTTTTGGGAAATCATAGAACCGCTTATAATTTACCCTTAAATAGTCAAAGGCCCGTTAGTCATCTTTATATTACACATGATATTGACACCTATATCTTTCGAACAAGGTACAAAATGCAAGTGCATTGTTTAGGGCTCTTACGATTCAATGATTCGGGTGTTTCCGGGAATACTGCAATTAGCGAAGATCTACATGCGCATTATTAATTTGAGAGTAATGTTAATGCAATTTAGGGCAAAAGCAAAAACATTAATTATTTAATACATTTGTGATTAAGTAAGTAAAAGTAAAAAAATCTTACTTTTACATCATTTTTCTTTGTGTCTCATGTACACAAGAATGAATGTAGGCGTCATAAAAATATTTTCTTCTCTATTATTTTCAAGTTACATGAAAGTAAATGGTATCCCAAAGAATTTGAATCAACTCTGGCTTATAAAATATTTATGTGAAACTGCTTACAGCTCCTAAAGAGATAAACACTTTTGAAATTCCATCTAAAATTAATGATTATTTCACTGTAAAATTTCTTAAATGCAAAATTTCACTGGTTATACAAAACTAGCGAAAATTGTTTCAAATGACATAGCTATTTACATAATTGGTGGCTTTGCTCCTTGTAGCAGTCTTGAATTTGTTTTATATTCTATTTATATTGCTATCTATCCAATTTGATCGTATTCAATTATTTTGTAGGCATAATTACTTTTGTATCAAAGGTTTAGTGAAGTAGGCTTTTACATGTTGACAACTTACAAATGCTTTTGTAGCGTTTGTGGAATACAAAGCGAAATGAAAATCTGTACAAGTCATCTGACCTCCGGCTTTGAATAGTAAAAGTTTTGTGTTGCTACTGCTGCATAAATCTGCGGGAAGGATATGAAATTTCGGATATGGATTGGTTACGGATGTATGAATGATTATTTTACCGGATACAGATACTAATACGGATATAAAATTATTTCGGATTATCCTTTAGTTTGGTTTACTGATATTAAATTTTAAGGAATTTCAAAATACAAATACCTAGCTAATAAAATGGTTTTATTTATATGTCACCATTACCAATTCAATCAATTCTGTAACACAACACTTTTTTTCAATTTGTCGAACATCTTGTGAATGTGTAATTGCTCACAAGTTAGTATGATATCAGCTCGTAGTTGTTATTTTTACGAATACTCTTATAGTAGGTATACAGGGTGTCAATGGGTGTAAATAGTGGACCAACGGAAAACTGAAGATACAAGAGGTTGTTTGGAATCCGAAACACCAATTTTTTTTCCTAGGCTAAGTAGTTTTTGAGATATTATACCGATATTGAATATTTATAGGATTTTCCCCTACTGCGTGCAGAAAATGTATCATAACTTTATTTTCATGCGCTTTTTTTACTTGAATGGGCGTCTTTGTCATGCACAAACTCCATGGCATGTCGAAAACCCCCTTGTAAGGGAAGACAGGTTTCAGCACCAGTTTGGAGTTAATTTATGGGCTGGGATACTAAACAGACAAATCATCGATCCATTAGTACTCCCACCACTGACTGCCACGACTGAATGGAGCTCATTATTTAATTTATTTAAGAGAAGAGCTTGGTAATTTGTTAAGCGATTTACCAGAAGAAGTTAGCAATAGGATGTGGCTACAGCATGATAGTGCACCCGCTTGCTATTCACGGCAAGTAAGAAATCACTTAAACGAGTCCCGATGGATAGGACGCGGTGGTATAATTGCATGGCCACCATGCTCGCCGGATTTAAATCCACTTGATTATTTTCTGTGGGGTTAAATAGCCATAGATAAATATATGGGGTAGTATATAAATAGATAAAATGGGGTAAAGAAGCCATATATGAAACAGTAACCGTGTACTACAGGATACATTTTGGTGAGTGCGCCAGTGCTCTGTTTGAACCAATTGAACCCTCACCCTTTTACCATCGGACTACTAGACGCAGACAGAACTTCCATCCGTATGTGGTAGATATTCCGAAAAGTCGAACTTATGCTTTGACAGTTCCTTTTTGATACGGGTCGCCAAGGTTTGGAATGAACTGCCTGCGTCTATTTTCCCTGACCAGTATAGTCCTAGTACTTTTAAGCGTCGAGTGAATAGGTTTCTCGTGGATGGACGTGTAACACCTTAGTCTTCATGTGCACTTAACATCAGGTGGCATGGAAGACAAACGTCCCATCAATAATTCATTAAAAAAAAAAAAAAAAGTAAACGACAATGAGAGAGTATTACGTGAAAAATTGAAACATGTAGCTGAAAAATAACGGAGTTGCTCTTAGAAGCCTGAAAGAAAGAGATGCTGATTATGTGTACGAGCAAGAGGTAGACAATGTAATAAAATAAGGCTTAATAAATATTAAAAATTCGATTACTTTACTTCTTTCATTTTATTTGACCTCGACAATTAGGTCTCTGATCCATATCTGAGAAATGATAAAAATACATTTTAAATATTTTTTGTAGATTGTTATAGCTTTTTGAAATCTGTATGAATGGTAGATGTTTTTAAAATAAAGTCATATATTTTATTTACACCAGCTTAGTTTAAAAATCAAGTTTGAAATTCTTGAATGAAAATAATCTACACGTTTTCGCTGTTATTCTTTTTACAGATAAATACTCGTTATTCATACATTGGATAAAAATAATGATCTCTCCTTAATTATCTTATGTAATAAAAAGTGGAAAAAAATGCATGAAATAAAAATTATGACACATTTTGTATACGAAATAGGTGAAAATTTACAAAATATTTACAATCGGTTTATCTCAAAAACTACTTAGCCTAGGAAAAAATAATTTGGTGTTTCTGATTCTGGACAACCCCTTGTATCTCCAGTTTTCCGTTGGTCCATTATTTACGGGACACCCTGTAGAGTCGATTTTAAATTTTAAGCAACATTGTGATTTTCTTGTTTACAATTATATTATAAAACAAAAAGTTTCCAAACTTTTAAAAAAGGCGCACATTACTTGTAGTACGGAATTGATAATAAAACTTGCTACCGACTCCATACTATACGAACTTTCGTAAACATACAAATCGTTAAAGTTCTGAGATCGCACTGTAGGGTTGTTAGTTCCTTTAGATCCTTAGCGTTGATAAAAAGATCTTAACTAATGAATGGAATATATTTTCACAGTGAATATGCCGCGGGAAGACATGATGGAAGTCAACATCATGGAACTGGGGAGCAAGCTGGAGTACCTGCAGTCGCTCTACACGGCCCGCAACGCTGAATTACTCAAAATACAGGTAAGACCAGAGGTTCCCAAACTTTTTGTGTCGTACACTCTTTGCCTTGTTTTTGGGTTTTAGGTAAACCCCCTGAGACTTACCAGATATTAGTTTTTTGTTAATTTTTAAACGTCATGAAGTTTTGTGTTTAAAACTTAAAGCACAAAGTAAGAGCACATGTTGAGTTTTAAACATTTATTGATTGAATTTAAATTAAAACTACTCAAAATAAAATTTTGTTCCTGTTATATTTTATTTTATTATTTTCGGAAAACTTACAGCTAGTTAAAAATATATACAAAATGCTTTAGTTAAAAAAAGGCCAATTAAAAGTTTTCACAAATAGGTAGTAATAGACATAAAAAAATCTAAATATTTACAACAATTAAAACAATAGACTTAAAAACATCAAACAAAACAAATACTAACTAAACACTACACTACAATTACACACAACATACAAAATAATACCGATTACAAAATTACTAAATAATCATGCCAAAAAGTTTACTAAAGAGGAGAAAATAAGAAACACACAATCTATATACATACAGTTAAACAAAAAACATTAAACATAACAAAACAGTCTATTTACAGTAGATATAACAATTATATAAAAGCACTTTAAGAAAACAATATTAACAAAAATGAGAAGCCCTAAAAACAAAAAAAAACCTACTCACAAAAAACCTATAAAAATATATAATATGTATGTACTATTCGAAACATGAAATAAAATAAGCAACAATGCTTTAATAATAATGTTGAGACCAACTAATGTGGACCCTCATTTTCATTTCATAGACCCCCAAATTTTTTTTCGTTGACGTAGACCCCTGCTGTTTGTCATGGACCTCTTGGGGTCAATATACACCACTTTAGGAATCACTGGGTTAGACTAACTGTATTTTTCTTCTCTTTTATCGAAAGATATTTTTAATTTCTACTTCTTATAAAAGTATTCAGACCAACACATCGATCTCCTCCCTCTTCGTCTTGAGGTAACGTTCTTTGGCATTAGCTAAGACTTCGTATTGGCCTGTGGTAGGTGGTCTGCCTCTAATGTCTCTACCCCGTTTTTAGCCTTCCTATAGGTCCTTTTTCCAAACTCCCTTGGAACGGGATATGTCATAGTCCGAAGACGCAAAGTCTGTTCGTCTGTTTATGCATATGTTCAGTGTAATATTGTTGTGAATTTCATCAAAGTATCGGATGTGCGCAATAAAAATCAATGATCGCTGTAAGAATCCAGCTTTTTAAATCAATCGTTGTGGAAATAACCACGACAGTTTGAAACAGTTATACATTTGCTTGTAAAATTGTAAGTAAATGCATATCGACCTAGAACTTTGGAGCTAGCATGCAACCATCGACAACGATAAATCGGGCCTTTTATCTATATTTACTTAGAATTTTGCACTTACAGTATGTATTTTATTAAGAATATGGCATCTTTGGTTCTGTAGGCTTAATCATGGTATCAAATCGAGTAATTCTATCATGGTGCACACACATGTAAGCTAACAAAATAGGATAAAATAACAAAATAATATTTATCTTGTCGATCGAGTATTTATCGGTGGTGATATGCATTCTTATTATAAGGATGGTATTTTAATCGCCAATCTCAGATAAGCGTAGAATGACCCGATTACTTCAATCCACAGAAAATTTCTCGTGGGTTATGCAGGAGTCATAAGATGAAGGGCTTACTGTTGTAGTAATTCAAAATGCATCTTTTGTCATCGGCTAGTGAGAATAACTTCCTTTTTTATAAGAAAGTAATGAAATCACAATCTAATAAGATGCACCCTTATCAGTCATCGTGAATTACGGTACGTTAGGTATATCCAGTATCCACCAGCAGCCCTAAACAGTTAATGTTGATTATGAGAAGAGTTATTTCACAATAATTAACGAATGACGAGCATTAAAAAAACCGACTTCACGTCAAAACTTTGGCTGACTTGAGAATGTCATCAACGTAAACATTCTTCGTAATCATACATATTTTTTCAAAAGTTTGAAATTTTCAATGAGGTACCCAACCGATTTCGATTAAATTCAAATGGTGGTCCCATTAAGACTGAATACTATGAAGTATCCTCTATCATATGAAACAACAATTTTCAAAATCAATTCATAATTGTCCGAAATATCGTGTAACAAAGACACAAAAAAAGACGTGTGGCACTCGGAGACTGCCGCGGTAAAGCTATTGCATAGCATTTTTTATCAACTTATGCAATTATAATTATTTATTTATTTTATTAATGCAGTAATGTTTGATCTAATATGAAGTTCCACAAGTTCTTAATAGATGGCGCTGATTGTTTATTAAAGCCCGCATGTAAAGTTATGAAATCAAAGTATCACCGCCGTGCCGGTCGGAGTGGGGGGTGTTAGGTTTTTTTTGTTACGGAAATTCTGGATTCGGTCCCCACGCTCAAGGCCCGCGATAGAAGCTATGCAATAGCTTAAAAACACACAGACGAATTGACAACCTCCTCCTTTTGGAAGTCACTTGAAAGTATCACTGCACGTGAAGTGACGTTACATTCAGCCGCCACTTACATGAGGTACTGTAATATTATCTACACAGTATTTCAACAAACGGACGAAGTGCGAGCTATACCTACGCGGCTCGATCTGCATGCCGTACCTAAAAATTTTTGATTGAGCTGCATATTAGAATGTGGTTTTTAAATTTAATAATGAAGCATAATGAAGCAATCCCCAGACAATCACATCAACTACATGGCCCCAAAGTAAGCATAGCTTGTGTTATGGGATACCATATAGCGAACTAGGGTAACCTAGAATATAAATACATAAATAGATAAATTCCCAGACACGGAACATTTTTTTTTTATTTTTGTCTGAGGCAGATAGGCTTACCCCATCGCCAAAGTGGTCGTCAAATGAGTTGATCATAAAGCGTTTTGTTTGACCCATTTGAAAACGGCTAGTATTAAAAATTGCTCTAAGTATATAATAGGCATGCCACATGAACTTACTGAGAGTATCTTACTAGATCGAATACTCATTTGCGCTTCTATCTTAAGACGGAGGCGAAAAGTACATCACCTATGGATAAGTAAGTATGGAAAAAATCTTGGTCAAACAAAAGTCGGTCAAGCTGCACAGACTATTGTGTAACCACGGTGACACCTAATAAGGCTATGTTGCATCGTTCATAATAAGGTTTTACCGCCGGAAAAATGATCGATTAAAGTTTTTATTGTCAACAGTTGATCTGACTTAAGCAATATAGGGTCATTTTCAAAATTCCAGGACGTGATAGTTTGAGATCATACACCAAGAGAAAGAGACTCAGGCGTAAGTAAAGTACATAGTAACATAGCAGTATTTATTAGGGAATTTTAGCGAACAACTAAGCACCTAATTTTATTACATAATTATGATCAGAATCGATTACACAGTGCTCTCCTTCAGTATCTAAAATTTGTCACCAGTCACCCTGTATATTGAAAAAGAGTTGTTGAAATTGATCAACAGAAAAGGTGTGGTTTCATCGAGATAACGCCGCCGGCTCACTCACGTCCTTAGCCAAGCCACAAATATTCTAACGTTTATCTAACACGATAATTTTAATGCATCCACCATATAGAGCTAATCTTGCGCCCTAAGATATCTATATGTGTCGGTCCCTTCAGAATTCTTTAAGTAGTGGGCGATTAACATCAAATAAACTCTCAGAATTTCTTGTCGCGGTTTTTTAATGAAATGTCCTAAAATTCAGCAATGGAATATTCTCGATATAAGTTATCGAATAAAATAGTATAAGACATATAAAATAAATGTTTCCTTGAATTTCTATAAAAATACGAAGAAGCTATCAGTTTATTTATAGCTTTCCTGAATGCCACTAGGAATTAATTGAATTAAGCATGCTAAGTTCAGTCAGGCAGGGTGAGCGAAATACTGGATGGGTTTGAAAAGTAACGTTTTTTGAACCGACTTCCGAAAGGACGAAGTTCTCAATACGTGTGTATATTTTTTTTGTATGTTCGTTTGATAGAAGATACTTAAGAGATGGTACATTAAATTGCCATTTCTGACAACAGATATAGTACCTACTTTTTGAAAAAATTGCCGTCATCGAAAATTATATGAATGAGAACGGAAACATATATAGTTCGACAAGGATCTTTTAGCGCGTGGCAATAATTGGAACTAACCACCGTCTTAGGAAATGTCACTTCATGACTTTTACCGCTCATATTTGTTAATGCACTTTTAAATTCAATATTAAGATATGAAATACGCCAAAATTTACGAAATGAGGGCGTACATATTGTTGTAACAAATTTGAAGAAGTTGTTTTCAGAAAGAAAACCAATTTAACGTCTCAATTAATCCCTTTTTAAGAGTAAAGAAGCAAGTTGCCTCTGCAATGTTTACATATTGCCATACTTTGAAAAATACACTTTAGAACATAGGTAATTTATTTCATTTTTAAATCTCAATTGTTTTAATAAGATTACCTAAGTAGGTACATACCAAAGGAATCCTCCTTTCTCATTGCCATGCCTAAACTAGGTCCATAATTTGCATGTTACTTTGTATAAACTCCAAATATTGATTCCTTTTATCATCTGTACTATTATGGAAAGCAATAAATTAATATGAAATCTCAATAAAAATTACGATTTCAGGAGAATTGTCTCTATAGACTGTACGAAAAGTGAAGAAAGATAAGCAGATTTTTTACAAACCTTTCAAAATATGAGCATTGCTCGATACGAGTAGGTACCTAATAAAGAAAGTAGTGGTGACGAGGATGACGAGGAAATCAATTTATCATAAAAACATGATATTATTTTCATGTTACTCTATTTTTAATACTTATATTTTCTTGCTTAATCTACTATTTATATCTTCAACCCTGTGTTTTTGTAACACTAACATTTTCCTCAAAGTAGCGACTTGCGTTTTAGTAGTACGTAAAATGAAATAATTTCTATTTTTAAACATAAAAAAAAAACTAAAATTTTATGCATTCATATTTTTCCCTGAGAAGAGGGAAATTAAACTGAATGGTCAAAAAGTCAAAAGTCAAAAGAATCTTTATTTCGTAAGTATTATTACCCCTATTTTAGGTAACCCTTATTTCACACTCACGCGCCTCTGACGTCATCATCCAAGCGCCAAAAAAGCCTTGTCGGACTATGTACGTAGTTTACGTTTCACTTCAGCCAAAGTATTGCCAAAAGACTTCAAAATGTTAGTGAAGTTGGTTTTTTAATGCTCTGCATTCGTTGATTATTAATGTTATTCTTTTCAGTTCTTCGTTCTCATCTGAGATAAAACTCGAGTTTCCAACAACGTCATCACGTGATGCGTTAATTACCATTAATTAATGTATCTTTCAAATTGGCGCTATTAACTCTTTAAACACAATACAGTTAGACTTGATCAGACACAGGTCAGGCCAACCTTTAGACTTTTTATTAGTATTCTGGGTTCAATAATTTGAAAAAGAAGTTGAACAAAGCTGAAACTAAATTAATAGCCTACTTAAAAAAATGTTAACCCATTATTCGGTTTTGTTAATGAATCTGTGAAACTACCAGTCTAATAGAATGAATATTTTTTTCATTTGATAGCCAAACTCTTAAGAAAGGTAAAGGCTAACTGAAATCGATAAATTCTTAAGGGTTGAATCGAAAAACAGCGCAAAAGAGCCAGTTTTATCACAAAATTAAGAGGAAACACTTTTTACAATGTATCAATAAAGATCAATAATCAATCTATATTTCTTCTACAACAAATCAAATTTAAATAACACAGTAATACAAAAATTAAACATTAATTAAATTTTCCGAAACCTTCGAAAGTTTCCTTTCGTAATTTCCATTTATATCATTAATTATATATTATACCAAATTTGTACAACTTAATACATGAAACTTTATACCACGATGTTTGTTTAAATATAAAGAAATGCGTAGCAATAACTTGATCGCTTCCTCAAGAGTTTAATTTATAAAGCAAGAATAGAACAATAATCTGATTGTTTCAGAATTTAGTTTTGAAACAAAAAAGCATGTCAGCTATCATGTTAGCTTTGTATGACTTAACAAAATTGTCCTTGTACTGACCAAATTCGATTGCCCGGGCGGCACTTGAATCAGACCCTAAATTGCCCCGTCGTTTTTTATAACGAAACGGGCGCCGCGTTTCGTCGCGCGGCTCGGGTTTCACAAACCATGAATTTTGCCTCAAGTTGTTATTGTAACACTAAGAAGTATTGTGTGTTTTATGTTTACTATAAATGAAGATATTTATTTAAATATTTTGTTTAGTACCCTTCAACTACAGAGTAGAAATATGATTCGCTTAACACAGATATAGCGCCTTTTGAGTCTTGTGCTTAAACGCTTATATTTTAAAAGTTAAATCCATGACATAAGGTTTTTAATTTTAAATTACAATTTTTAAATTATATAGATTAGGATAGAAATAAAACCAAAAGCATAAATATATGGAAATTAAAAGTTACAAACACACCCGTAGCCGAGAATTCACGACTTCACACTATCGACAACTTTTACTTTTTTTTTTCATAGTATGGATTAACGTTACGGTTCTATTTGATAGATTCTTTTGCAGAGAAGCAAAACAGATATGTACAAATAGGTCTTAAGCAAACGGGGACAGCAAATATCACTAAAATAGACTGGGGAGCAGAGAGCCGCTGTTAGACTGGTAGTCTACACGGGCAATTTGGGGTACCAAATTTATGTAGACTGGTAGTCTACGGGGCAATCTAGAGGTTATATCCCTATTCGTATCTAATTTGTACAACTTAATACATGAAACTTTATACCACGATGTTTGTTTAAATAAAAAGTAATAGCTTTGCGTAGCAATATTTTGATAGCTGCATAAGCTGCAATTCTTCCTCAGGAGTTTAACTATTAAAGCGTGGATAGAAAAATAATCTGAACAAAACTGTCCCTGTACTGACCAAATTCATCATCATCATCAGTCTGTAAACGTCCACTATAACGGTCCCGCGCCATCCTCATGCAGCGTTTACCGGCGACTTTGAACAGATCGTCGGTCCATCTTGCGGGGGGCCTGCCTACGCTGCGTCACCCAGTTCGTGGCCGCCACTTGAGAACTTCTCCGCATCAACCGTTTGTTCTGCGAGCTATCTGCCCTGCCCATTGCCACTTCAGCATTGCAATCCTTCTGGCTATGTCGGTGACTTAGGTTTGCCAGCGAATCTCCTCATTCCTGATTCGATCCCCCAGGGAAACTCCGAGCATAGCCCTTTCCATTGCCCGTTGAGCGACTTTAAGCCTGTTTATAAAGCCCATAACTGACTAAACCCAAATTTGACATCATTGTTTTTTTTGTAACCTTGGCCATAAAGTTGCTGACCAGATAAAGAACTATAAATCATTGTTTGCGTTTATAAGGTTTTGTTCAAGTTTGTAACCCGCGCTTAACCGCAGTGAGTTTAGGTGAACCCTGGGATTTTTTTAGTTATCGATTTTAAAATTAAACTATACGTACAAATTAAACTGACTTCTGTTTCGTGGGAGGATTCTTCCTTCGATAGATGTATATAAATTTCTACAAGTCATTTGCAACGGTTTTTTTTATATGGGCACTTAAAGGCAGAAATGAATCAACACCGAGCTGTTTAAAAACTTTTAAATGTAGTGTTTATTCGAAAAAAAAAATGGGTGGTAAAAAAAGATAAATGCAGAATTACTTATATTTAAACATCAAATAAAGTCTTCTTTCAAAGGTACTTATTTGTTAAAGGTAATTCCCTTATATGTCCCATAGTCTTGGGACCTTTGGGACGCCCTGTATACCTATGAAGAAACGGGTCAAGCGACGCATTGGATGCAAAGTGCAGTTTACACGCGTACTTAAGTACTGTTTCAACAGAAGTGAGCCGTTAATGGAAGTGCATAAGTTGATGAAATTTTTATCTGTTTGTTTATTGACTGAAATAAAATAAAAGCATACATACATAACGTCACGCCTGTATCCCTTATGGGGTAGGCAGAACACCAGAGGTTATAAGACCATCTGATGTCACGTTTGACAAAATTTTGAGGTATTATAAAGTTGAAGAGAGACTATTATAGTGACAGGGAATCAGCCTATCGCCCACAAAAACGCCTATAAAACCTCTGTCCCTTAACTGACTTTTACAGTATGCCCGGGAAGACAAGCAGCTGGTACATTCTACGTTCTTTCGCTCCCAGTCCAGCATGGAAGCAAGTAAAATAAAAACATAAAATATAATTCAGCATCATTATGTGCGATTGGGGTTATGGCATAGGACGGAATTCAACTTAGTTTTGCCGTTAACTGATACTGGAGGATTATAAAAATTACAAAATTTCAATGCAGTAATTTATTATTACTTTAAGGTATAAGCTACTAAATTTCAATGCAATAAGGTCTTTATTTTATTATTACTTTAAGGTATAAGCTACTGTGCATAATAATCAATATAGCAGGTGAAACAATGTTCGGTTCGGTATGTAAATGGATGGGTGAAGGCCGACCATTCCTTCCTTACGATGACTTCCGAGCTTCGGCGCGTTAATTACTCGATCCTTGGTGCTGTGTACGTTAATAGTAGTCGTTTAGGTTTGTAAAACAACCATTTCGTGTCCTTGAATATTCTATCAGCCCGGTGGTTTACTGGTCAAATACTAATTTAACGGTGGAAAAAAATATAATAATTTATATATCTTTACATATAGTTCATTACAAAACTCGTTACTAACAACATTTTTATAAATAACCGAAAAAATGAGATAAATAAAAATTAACCGACCAGGACCGAACCTGGGACCCCTCGTTTGCCGGACGCATGCTCTTCCACGGAGCACGCATAAATAAATAAACACCCAGACACGGAACATGTTTTTTTTCTTAGGCAGATAGGTTTACCCCATCGCCAAAGTTTTCGTCTTAAGTATAAATTTAATGGTGTTTCTGCAGCGACCTTCTTAAGTATAATTTATTTTGTTTTGAATAATTCCGAATGAAGAATATTTAAAGTCAGATAAATAAGATCTGCATGTTTCATCATGTAATCATACCTGTCACCATACGCACCTGTTTAAATTATCGACATTAAACATAATATACAACGCGATCAGCTGGATACTATCCTCATTGCTCTTGATAGTTTTCATCCTAAACAAATATATTCTTCGTGCGAAAAAGAACTTTATGTATAACGCTGCACAGGCTACACGATTAGAAAATTCATACAATAGTCGTTCCTATTAATTCGTACAGAAGGCACTTATATGTATTATGTTTTATTTAGTGGTAGTTAGTGAACAACTTCACGAGTTCGAACGCGCGTTTCATACAAAACCGCAACGTCCGTACCATACGCGCGTCCGATACGGACGTTCGTAATGCGCCAAGCGCCGCGTATGATACGCGCGTACGGTACGGAAAATTTTATGACAGTTTGTACGTTTGAATCTCTCTTAGTAGGTGTAATATAAATCTATGGGTAGGTGTGCCTATTTGAAGATACGGACGTGCGGTACGCGCGTTCGAACGCGTAACGCAGTGTTGGCACTTTATTTATTCAACGATGCACAAAACAGGTTATAATTATAATAAAGTTAAGTTAATAATAATTATAGAAACATTTCCAAATTACAACCCAGCATATGCGCATTTAACAAGCAATATTAATTTAACAACATAAAAATATGAAAAGAAAACCTTTTTGTAAAAACATTTTTAAGGGCTTGAGGTCAACAGATTTATCAAGAAAAAAAATTATATATACAAAATATAAAAACAAAACAATACAGACAAAGCAATAAATTATTACTAAAATTTTATTCATTAATAGGCGCAATCCTTATTATTACTCTAAGATTGAAGTGAACTCAAAATAAAACTTTTTTTATAAAGCTAAGGAAGCACTTAGGGTTTGCTAGAGGTAACAGCTGCACTTTGACCGCTTTGTGGGTTAACGGCCTAAGCTCGTGATTAAGGAGAAAAAACCATGACCCTACTGTGGGCTTATTAAAAAACATTTATTTTTCATCATATTTCTTGCATTTAAATTTTGTTAAGAAAAAACAGATTTCCAAATGACTGTAATTCTACAGTGTGCAGTCAATGGCCACATACAATAGCTCTTCGATCAGTGGAAGTTGTTGAAGTGAATAAACCGGAGATTCTTCATAAACTGTATGAAGTATGTTCACAATGTCTATTTTCATGATTTTCAGATTATTTTATGTATGGCTAAAAGGACGTGTGTTTCACGAAAATAATATTAAATTACAAGCATAATATTATAACTGCGATGCGTAGTGAAGGTTAGCGCGGTAAGCAACTCCGTGTACGAAATCGTACAATATATGTTCTTCATTCTTTATAATATTATTTCTATGAAAAGCTTTGTGACGCATCAGATTATTGTAACTCAAATAGAACCTTCTACTACGTTCCTTATTGTGGGTGTCGGTAATCTAGGTACATCCAACAGGTGTCCACCACGATACATTAAGTTTGAATCCTGGGACATGAGGCGCGCCGCGTGCCACGTTCAAACAACTACTGGTTTATTTTTAAACCATTATGAACATGTAGGTTCTATGCGACAGCTGCTAGATTTGCATGCGCTTTTTGTCACAAAGGCCCGAGTCTTTAAATAGAAAAGCGATATCAGGTTAGTATTTTTCCACGACTAAGTACACCTGCTGGGCTTGGAAAGAGCAAAGTCGATACAGTCTTATTGTTTTTTACTTTTCGTTTTCTGTAAACAATGTTTTTACGCTAATCTTGTTTTTTTCCTAATGACTGTATTTATACTTACTGAAAAAGAATAATTGAGTAAAAGAATTCTGTTTTCAATAAAGTTTTGTATTTGTTTTGTCTTTAATCTTGTTTTTAAATGGATAATTCCGTCAAAGTGACATGAAAATATCGTTAATTAAAAACGGTCTAGTTACTAAAAACGGGGTGGGTGTATTTGTTACTTCATTAAAAATGTTTTCTTCATAGTTAATTAACCTTTGCCCGATAATGTTTTACAACAACAGATTTTATAAGAAGGTTTCCCGCTAGCCAGGGGGGATTGTGAAGGAGTTTGACTACCAAGCGATTATTCAGAGACGGTAAGTACTTGAATATTTTACATAGATAGCATGAGTAACATTGTCTCAAACTCAAACTCAAATATTATTTATTTCGTAAATCTTTCGTAAAATAAGAATCTAGCACCACTTCGGAAAGTCGATCTGTTGAGAAGAGGTGGCAAGAAACTCAACAGCAATCATCTTTTTAAAAATAAAAAAAATACACAATAACAATTTACAGCCAGGGAATCCCATCTTCTTGCATCCGAATATCTTATAGTAAACCTTTTCACATAACACTTATCCTTCAATCTATCGAAGGGTTAATGTTAAATATTTTGGAATTTTATTATAAAATAAAATAAAGCGTACACAATGACCCATGAACGAGTTGGTGATCTTCTGGAGTCTACTATTATATTTAAACATTAGGCAATCAAGTACTAGACAGAAACGTAGACATAGATATATAGAGGTAACGAGGTGTACGCGAAATAACGCAATATTTTGTTGGAGGACATTTCTGCCGGATAACTTTGACTGGTGACTGTTGCTAATAATATAAGTAGGCAATCATCATCATCATTAGCCTGGTGCCGCCCACTGCTGGACATATACAGCTAATGTTACGTTAAACTAATTTGTCATTAGATCTTCGGTTTATAATAAATTATAGTTTAAGTAAATTTCTCAATAGTTACTCTGCCATTCAATGTCGTAATTATTGCAAGAACAACTAACAACAAAAGCAAAGAACGTGACTACTCAATTTAGTGACTGATCTCCAATATGAATTTTCCGTGACATACTTTAGAAAAAGTTGAAAAAAAAAACAGTAAAAACTCTTATATTTTCGTTCTGTTCGTCTTTTGTTCGTATCAACGTGGCAGGAATTACTAAGTTATCAATTCGACCGTCAAAAGTTTCTAATTGTTAAAATAAAAACTAAGTTTAAAAGCCACGAAGTTTGAGTTACACTCACTTAGTTCAGTTTTTCTTGTTGTATGTCATTAAAGTAAAAATTTTTCATCTTGCAGATTGATTTCTAAATGTCTGAGGTTCTTATAATATTTTTTTTATATATATACAGTGGTGGTCAACTAATCAGGGACACAAAGAGTACTAAGCATTACTGATTGTTAAAATCTCTTTGTGGCTAATCCAAATGGATTAGCCACAAAGAGATTATTACTTAAGCATTATTACTTTAGAGAGAGAAAAAATATTACTTTATATTGCTTTGTTTTTCTAATAAACAATTGAGTAAGTGATAACTTTTTCTAATTATTTTGGCGCTATTCTCAATTGCTATTTAGTTTTCTTGAGTTTCATCAGTTTTATAATAATATGAATAAATTATTATATTTCGTCGCTTCATTCTTCAGATATTATATAACAGGTAGTCCTTTTTAGGTACTAGGTAACTTCGCACAATTTAAAGTATCATAAAAAAAACACTGTGGTGGGGCGCCGCGTGGCATGATCCACCCGGTTCGCGCCAAGCCCTCATTCTTTTTTCGTGCGTGGTAACAAGCATACGTCATTTACTTTAATCATTTACTTAAGTTTTTACAAAATGTTAAACGTACAGCAGAAGAACAGCTTCAACATTATAATATAAGGATAAAAAAGTTGGAACAAAAAATATATAAAAAACGGAAACAGCGAATTATTTCTACCGATGAAGAAGAAATCTTACAAGGCAAGACCTACTTATTCGGTTTAAAAGTGTTATTTAAAAAATCAGAGCAGAAAATGCGTGTAATCTATAATAGATATATCACGTTAACTGCTCAATATCGTAATGATGTAAACTTTAATAAATTTTATCTGATCTTATCGATCACCTTTTGTTTTCAATACGATTACAGAAAATGCGGGTAATCTCAAGGAGATTTATCTCGTTGTCTGTAATACGTTATGGGCGTTATATTAATATGAATTAGACATAAACATGTCGCCTCCAAGGTTATTTAAAAAATCAGAGCAGAAAATGCGTGTAATCTATAATAGATATATCACGTTAACTGCTCAATATCGTAATGATGTAAAATTTAATAAATTTTATTTGATCTTATCGATCACCTTTTGTTTTCAATACGATTACATAAAATGCGGGTAATCTCAAGGAGATTTATCTCGTTGTCTGTAATACAATATGGGCGTTATATTAATATGAATTAGACATAAACATGTCGCCTCCAAGGTATGAGTTACCGCTACCACTGGATGATGTAAACCTGGATAACCAGAAGACTGCCGCGTCATTCACTGTGAATCAAAAGCTATCTGCAAAGACGCTCCCTAATCCGGAGCCGTCAATATCACAAGCCGCACCAGGTATATCGGGAGAACCTAATCCCGATCTGGATCCAGAGCTGCTTACTGCACTTGGAGCTGCAAATTCCGATACACCCGAATTTGGCGCTAAAATACACGATACGCTCTCAAATTTATGGACACCTTTACTAAGAAAAGGACTGTCCAAAGAAGACAAAGATAAATTAACCATAGAAAATACGGTACCCGAAAACTGCAAAAACTTGCAAGCCCCAAAATTAAATGCGGAAATCTCGGCAGCCATAACTGACCTAGCACGAGCACGTGACAAAAAAAAAAAAAATCCAAAACTTTCAGCAACAGCTGGGGTACGGTATTACCACCATAAATCGAGGGATTGACGTCCTCCTTGGGAAAGAAGAAAACAAATGAAGGCCCTCCGTCACGTAAGTGATGGATGCCGCCTATTATCAGACCTCCACTTTATGTTAACCAAAGATAGGGTTAAACTGATTTTACATCATTTGCATACAAACTTTAAACATGTTATACAAGACTCCGAAAGAGACAAAACTTTATTCGGAAGTTCATTGCCGGAAAAAATAAAGGCAAGTAAAGCCATTGAAAAGCAGGGAGCCCTAATTAAAAAAGGCCCAGCCAAAACAGTCGCCTCTCAAATATCAACGGTCAACCGGTCGTCTCAGCAGGGAAACTGGACAGGACCTCCTCGTTACCCGTCGTTCAGGGGAGGGCGGGGAGGTCAGAGGAAACCGACAGCAGCTCAAACACAGCAGCGCCCACAATCGAACTCTGCGTTCAACGCCAAGTTCCAGCCGCAGACTTCATCCAGGATGCGTGCTCCGACCCAACATTAATCAAGGTACATGTAGGTCGAATTAATTTATTTTATGATTGTTGGACAAAAATAACTAAAAATTAAGTTATATTGAAGTGGATAAAGTATGGATTTAGAATACCATTCGATACTCAAATTTGTCAGTATTCTATTCCTAAAAATAATTTGTCATCATGTGAAAAACGAGACATGAAAATAGCTATAAATAAATTATTAGACTTAGGGGCTATAAAACCTTGTTCTCCTTCAAATGATCAATGTATTTCAAATATATTTTTAGCTCCGAAACCTAACGGAGAAAAAAGGTTTATACTAAATTTAAAATCTTTAAACTAGTTCGTAACAAAAGTACATTTTAAAATGGAATCTTATAAAACAGCCTCGAAATTAATTCCTCGTAATGGATACTTACCCAATGAATGAATCATATCTACTTATACCGATTTTTGTTAGTGACAGAAAGTACCTACGATTCGAATTCCAAGAAAATGATTCGTCTGAGCCGATCACTTACGAGTTCACAGCAATGCCGTATGGATTATCGGTAGCTCCGTGGGTATTTACAAAAATTATGCGTGAAGTAATGAGTCATTTGAGAAAACAAGGTTTTAAGTCTACTACCTATTAAGACGATCTTCTTATTGGAGATACATATGAAGAATGCATGATTAATGTAAGAAAAACTTTGAAGTTATTACATTGTCTAGGTTTTATTGTAAATTTCGATAAAAGTCACATTGTACCAAAAAAGTCAATCAAATTCATAGGTTTTATGTTCAACACAGAACAGATGTCTATTACGTTACCTGGCGATGAGCGGAATAACATTGCACAGTTAATAAATAGGTACATTAATCTTAAAACTTGTTCAATACGAAATTTTGTTAAACTTATAGGTGTATTGATCGCAGCCTGTCCAGCCACAAAATATAGATTCTTATATACAAAAATATTAGAGAGACAAAATTTTTTAGCCTTAAATAAGTTCGGAGGAAACTATGGGGCAAAAATGAATCTTAATAAGATATTACTAAAAGATTTATGGTGGTGGAAAAATAATATTAATATTATTTCTGGTCCAATCATTACTCAAAATCATAAGTTAGGAATTACTCGCGGTTTTGTTAGGTCTCAAAAGTATAGCTAGTGAAGAAAAAGAAAAGAAAGAAAGAAAGAGTCCAGAAAACTTAACCCTGATACTGAATGGGCCCTCTCGGATTGCGCTTTCCAACTTATTGTAAATAGTTTCGGGCCCATTAAGATCGACTTGTTCTCAAGTCGAGCCAATGCCAAATGTTAATTATTTGTCACCTGGAAGCCTGAACCTGATGCAGTCGCAGTTGATGCATTTACAATAAGCTGGGCTGACTTGGATTTTTATGCATTTTCTCCCTTTTCTCTTGTATTAAAATGTATACGAAAAATCATTGATGATAAAGCCGAAGGGGTACTTGTATTGCCCTTCTGGCCTTCCCAGCCATGGAGTCAGCACCCACTGCACTCCAGCCTTACCCTGGGTGCCGCGGGGCTCTCCGGGCGTCGTTCAGCCGGCGCGGCTGCCCACCAGAGGCTCTCACGTTGATGCTCGCCTCGCTCGCAGACACTACTGTTCGCCAGTACAACGTCTCATTGAAGTTATGGTTTCAAGAAGTGTGGTTATGAATTAATAGTTTCGAAAAATCCATTCCATTAGTTCTTTGATTCTTAAACGAGCAATTTAATAAGGGATGTTCTTACGGTTCATTAAATACACATCGATCTGCATTATCTCTTTTATTAGGAGAAGAGATAAGTGATAATAGTTGTGTTAAACGCCTCTTAAAAGGAGCCTATAAAACTAAACCTATTAAGCCTAAATATTCATTTACTTGGGATCCAAATTTAGTACTAAATCAACTGTCTTCTTGGTATCCAAATATTAATTTATCATTAGAAAATATTTAAAAAAAAAAAAAAAAAACTCGTTACATTATTAGCTTTATGTACCGGTCAAAGAGTACAGACATTGTCTTTAATTAAATTAGAAAATATTGTTTTTCAATCTGATAAAGTAAATAGGTATTATTATAACAGATATAATCAAGACTTCCGCTCCAAATCGTGAACAGCCCTTATTATCTCTCCCAAACTTTCAAAGCAATATCAACATATGCCCAGTATCAACTTTAAAAGAATATATTTTTATTACAAAAAATATCTGAGGTTCAAACTCCGGGAATCTCTTCGTAACATTCAAAGCTCCCCACAGAACTGCATCAAGTCAGACGCTAAGTCGATGGATTAAGCAAACGCTCGCCACGAGCGGCATTGACATGAGCGTTTTAGTGCGCACAGCACACGACACGCGTCAACCTCAGCCACGCGCACGGCCGGTATCAGTGTCGATGTCATTCGAAAAACGGCCGGGTGGACACAAAGCTCACAGGTGTTCGCAAAGTTTTTACCATCGGCCTTTAGATGATCAACAAAATAACTTTGCTTTGTCGATACTTAATCGAGACATGAACAATACTTAACCTAATATTAAAAATAGTTATTGAATATTACGTAGGTATTTTGATATTAAGTAAATTACTACATTAAAAATTATGTGTCTATAAATAGACTATCACTAAGTTTCATTAATTTAAGCTGATTATAATTTCTAGCAACTCAAATAAAGTAAGATTATTTGAAGCTTATTATGTAATAATACTAATTATTAAGTACTATAATAATAAAATATGTAATTACATATTTATATCTTTACTTATTTCAATTCCAAGTATATACCTAAACAAAACTTTCTATCTCTGAAAATCTACCTGTTATATAATATCTGAAGAATGAAGCGACGAAATATAATAGATGATTAAACGAACTTCTAAGTGAAGTTCTATCGCTATTATATGAGTCGCTTCATTCGAAGATATGACGTACCCACCCACCCCAGAACCCATTTAAAAGTTTTGTTTAGGGTCTCTAAAGAATGAGGGCTTGGCGCGAACCGGGTGGATCATGCCACGCGGCGCCCCACCACAGTGTTTTTTTTATGATACTTTAAATTGTGCGAAGTTACCTAGTACCTAAAAAGGACTACCTGTTATATAATATCTTCGAATGAAGCGACTCATATAATAGCGATAGAACTTCACTTAGAAGTTCGTTTAATCATCTAAAATATGCGTCGAAACAAGAGTTGCGATGCAACAATGAGAAAAATTATAATTATTTTTTATCAACGTAGCTGGTCGTATAGGAAAAAAGCAGACTATCTGAGCTGTTCAAAAAACATAATATACAATGCAGTGAACTATTTTAAAAACCAGAATACAACTGAAAGTATTTCTAGAAAGATGAGACCACGAAAAAATTCGCGACAGGATTATCGCAGGATAGTCACCCTCGCTAAAAGATACCCATTTAAAGGTTCCATTTTGATAAAGGGTGAAGTTTTTGGGCCTGATCCTAATACCGGTGTATCAGCAAGGACCGTTAGAAGGCGATTGGTTGAGGCAATGCTTGTAGGAAGAGTCGCTCGAAAAGTTCCATTACTAAAGAAGGAACACAAAAAAGCGAGGCTAGCGTTTGCACGTAAGTATGGACATCGGACTTTTGCTCAATGGAGCAATGAACTATTTTCAGACGAGACCAAGGTAAATTCAATTTCTTCAGATGGCAGAAAATACGTGCGACGCCCTTTAAAAACTGAAATGCATCCTAAATATACCAAGACGCAATTAAAACATGGTGGCGGCAATATACA
This sequence comes from Stenoptilia bipunctidactyla, assembly GCA_944452665.1. Lineage (NCBI taxonomy): Eukaryota > Metazoa > Arthropoda > Insecta > Lepidoptera > Pterophoridae > Stenoptilia > Stenoptilia bipunctidactyla. The sequence continues at coordinate 42,847,376 of OX101721.1, read as the reverse complement.
AGTCTGGGGCTATTTCTCTGCACATGGAGTAGGGCCTGTGAAAAAATTTGAGGGTACGCTAGATCAACATCAATACAATAAATATTACACGAAACTATGGTACTGTATGCTTAAGAAGTCTTACCAGTTTCATGGAAGTTGCAACATGATAATGATCTGAAACATACAGCCCATTCTGTCAAATTGTTCCTTGCACAGCAGTCTGTGATGGTATTGGATTGGCCCGCAAACAGCCCAGATTGCTTTGTGAAGCGATACGTCTGCACATATTTTTGTTGTTTTTTTTTCTACAACAAAAAAGTTTGCTTTGTTCCACATAGGAGAGCAGAAAGGACTGAATTATTTCTAAAAATAGGAATCGACCACCTTATGTTCCAACATCAGCAAAGACTATTTTCCATTGCAATGATGATTAGAAACAAAATAAGCAACCCACACAGTCTGTTTTTCCTGATCACTACAGTCCTGTAACTTTTAAGTGTCGAGTGAATAGGTTTCTCGTGGATGGACGTGTAACACCATAGTCTTCATGCGCACTTTCCTTCAGGTGGCATGGAAGACAAACGTCCTATCCTTACAATATAAAAAAAATGCATAAAAAAAAACATAATTAAAAGTAATTACATAGGTCAAATGAAAGATAGGGTTTTTGACGTTTAAACTTTATACAGATTTCTTTAATAATCGCGATTGAAATCATCGACTGCCCTGGGCGTATGTGAAATTAGACTTTAATGTTAACTTATTAGAACATTCATCCTTGAGAAAAAGCTAATAAACTTATTTAAATGTAATAAATAATCTTACTAACCTGTTCCTAGAACCAACTAGAATAACAAGGACCAGTGCATCTTGCCTAGATAATGTGTTTTCTAATGGTATTCCTGTAAGTTTATCTGTTTTAAATAAGCAAAGCTCTGATCACAGCGGTCAGTTGGAGTACATTCAAATACTCAAAGGAAAAACAGGTTAATAACAGTATAATAGTTGTTCCAGTCAATAAAAAGCGTGTTGCGAGATTTAGATGTGGTATCATTAACAATATGCCCCATATAGCCCACTCCAATAATGCAAATTTACAATAACGTAATTTAAGTAGTTTAAATAAATAAACAACATAAGAGTGTATTTATTCCAATAAAAGTTTCTCCAATCCATTGTAAATCCTTCAGTGATTGGGCTACCATAGGTAGGTATACATTATAGTAGAAAGCACTTATGTGATATCTATCATAACAAATCTTGAAAACAAATAACAAAATTGAAAGCTTTTGTAACTATGTTAGAACTTACTCAAAATAATTCAAAAGAGTTTGTGCCGCAGCCAAATCCATTTATCTAAGTATTACGATTAAAAATGTTAGTTAAGGGAAAGTTATGGATCGAAATACTGAGTTTAAACTTGTAATTGACTATAAAATCATGAAAGTAGATGAAAATGTTGCGACGACATTTGAGAACTGTTTTGTTGAAATTCCAGTTTCAACTACTAAATCACTTAAGTCATCACCTGTGGCGGCTGAATCATTGCTCAAATTGCACTCATCATGTGAGTGAGTGCAAGGTGTCTTTCAAATTCCAACCCATAGACACCGAGGATATTATGAAAACATTTAAGACAATTGATACTAAAAAGACAGCTTATCTGTGGGGCATATCTGTTGAAATATTAAATTCTATTATAGATGTTATAGCTCCTTGCCTTGTTGAAACATTTAACAGCTGTATTATTAGTGGGGAGTTTCCTGATTTAATTAAGCATAGTAAGGTTATTCTCTTATTTAAGGCTGATAGCACTGCAGATCCTACTAATCTAACAACCTGTGATATAAACAGAGCTCTCTCAAATGTTGTGCAGTGTTTTAATCGAAATAATCTAGCTTTCATCATGATAAAAAAAACTAAATGTATAAAATTCTCTGTTGTCTGATCTGCGTCTTAATGGGAACAGGTTGAACCTCTGATAACTCTGTTTTTCTTGCAATTACCTTAGATTCTAAATTGCAATGGGGCGCCCATATCTCACAGCTAGCGAGTAGACTTAGTTCTGCAGCGTTCGCGGTACAGAAAATTCGCTCATTGACTGATGTTAATACCGCGAAGCTGGTATATTACAGTTATTTTCATACCTGTAATTATAATAAACTACTTTGGGGCAATGCCACAGATATTGACACGATATTTATACTGCAGAAAAGGGCTATTCTCTATAGAATATCTTCGAGAAAAGTTTAAAGGGATTGGTATCTTGCATCACAATATATTTATGAAAACATTATGTATATTTATAAGAATAGTAATAAATTTAAAACTAGGAAAGATCTTCTTCGTAGCGTGTCGATATGAATATGAAATTATATATTATATTTTGCCCGCTCAGAAACTTGCCACCTTTATGGCGTTATCGGTGGCTTGTGCGAGGTCCTCGGTAGTGCAGGTTTCCGGGCACATGGGGCAGGAGAGAAGGTGTAACATTGTTTGTGGAGTTGCGCCGCATAAATAATGCTCATCTCCGTGAACGCTGAAGCCCCATCTCACAGTGTTTTCTTTACTTTTCGACCTGGGTGCGTATTACGTATACCATTAGAGTGAAAGTGCAAACTGAACTGGCTTAGCTTTTGTATGACAAAAACTTGCCGAAACCCTAATCTATTCTAGTACAGAAATTGACCGAACTCGCGTAGACTTTGTGAGATAACTTCAATGTAACATTGCAGTAACAAAAGCTATGCCATTTGATATCGATATTTACCGATCGTTAGCTTCAATTTGATACTTAAATGGCAATTGTTCTGATTTTCAAAGATAGGAATAAAATGTGCATGCATTATGGCCATCGTTATTTTGATGACTTAACTTTTGACTTTTGACCATGTCTGTATTGTCCAGGGTTGACTATAATAGCTGACCAGGTTCATGGCGCTTCGCCGGCCGCTGCCGCGGCACCGCTCGCTCCACTCACTCGGCTCGCGAACGTGAATAACTATATGCAACCTAACATGCTCCTCCTCGCTGCGCTCGTCGTCGCACCTAACCTTACCGACTCCCCCTCCCGGTGCGGGAGCCCTTCTCGTAGCTTATCAAAAAGCTTATCTATTTGAGTGAATATGTCTTATACAGTACTAGGTTTTGTCTTTGCATTTCTTTGAAAATTACAAGAGCAAAAGCTAATGCATTTCAGTCATTTTTTTTACTGAGTTAGATTAGGTTTTGTCGAGTAATATGCATAAGCAAAAGCTCCTCTATTAGAGTCTGACTCGTGACTCAAATAGTATAGCCTTTGTATATTCGCGACCTGGGTCCGGAGTCAGTTTAGGGACTTCCAAATTGGCCATGGCAAATCTTTTCCGGGCGGAAGGTGTTCAGAATAAAGGAGTCGGTATTTTTTAATGTAAGACTCAAGGGAAACCCCGATTAAATATTTATTAGGACAAGATAAGTTTGAGAACTAAAATCTATGAAGGTACGTAAATTCACGGCTTTATACCCTCTAGCGGGCGTCGTATTGGGTGTGACTTCCTATCTTGTTTCATCTTTATATTTTCATTCGTTCATTCATTCTACATGACCTTCTCATAGCTTGCTCGTTTGAATCTTATAGAATATTACTTCATGATTTTTTAACGGGATTAAAAATTAAGTGGGTAAAACCGAAGCCTTTATTAAGTATAGTATATCTATACCATACTTAATAAAGGCTTCGGAATGTTTTCTTAACCTTCCATTTAGTTATACCATTTTTAGCAATGTTCATCACTTTACCACACAAAATTAACCCATTCTTTATAAAATGAATGGAGATAATTAATTTTACGGCGTTGCCTGATTCAAATTAGGTTAATCTCAGTGGTTGGTGAAGTATTATCGATGACAATATAACCGTATACAACGGGCTCTGGCCCAACTATCAGTTACATAAGTTCAATCAGTCAATATTAATTGGCGTCTATAGCTGGTTCAGTAAATACTGATGATTAGGCCAATTGAATGTAGTTCAGTGCACGCTATCGTTGCACTGAAGCCACATGCGACATCTCAATACTTGTCAGTTGCTCTGACTAATAATAATTCAGAAAAAATTGTTTTGTATACAAAAATGTACTTTAGATTAAAATAAATTACACACAGCATCTATGTGGCCACAAGGTTTTTATCAAAGTGTCGTTAAAGGCGACTAATGCGGCGATATGTTCCGACAATATTTTATGAAGAGCCAGGTAAGCACCTAACCTAACGCAGTGTCATCTTCAACCACATCTTCTCTTAACATCAGGTGAGATTGAATTCAAGCGCGGATTAAGTTTTATGTAAAGATTGCAAAATCTGGATTTCTTTGAAATCCAAATTTTGGAATTTTCTTTTGATTAGAAATTCAAAAAATTCAAAATTCAAAAAGTTTTATTCTTCTTAGGAATTTCACAAAACACTTGATGAAGTCAGTCATCACATACTTCGGCTTTAACTAGTTGTTGATAGTTGTTAAATAAGATATTACAGTAGACCAAGAGACAAAAAAAGCCGGCGGAAAAAAACTCTTGGCACTCTTGATAGAAGCCGGATAATCCGGATTTTTCGAAGTCTTATAAAACTGAAATCGAAGGTGATTTGATAAAACTGAAATCAAACAGCATACATACACCATTTACCAGAGATGCTTGATGGCCTGAGCTTTTCGGACTTTTTATAGTGGTATTCCCCTAAAGTCTCAATGCTAGATAAAACTTTTATTTTTCAACTAGCCACCGCGCGCGGTTTTACCCGCGTAACTTTTGATCCCGTGGGAATTTCGGGATAAAATACAACCTCAAGAGGTGGGCTATCAAATGCAAAAAGATTTTTTCAAATCCCACTTGTAGTTTCTGAGATTAGCGCGTTCAAAAAAAACAAACAAACAAACAAAAAAAAAACAAACTCTTCAGCTTTATATATTAGTATAGATAAAATAGCACGAATTCAAACAACCAATAATCAATTTAACTCAAATTTCAGTCTTAGGTCTGCTAAAAGAAATTTCTTTAGAAATGAGGTGTACCTTTGTACTTACTTTTTGTTCAACGTGCTTTTATTCATTATACCTTTACTTATGTGTGCATAAACTGTTAAATACCTAAATAAAGATCTCAATAGTATCCAGTTTCGCAAAGCTAACAGGTAACAGCTAGGAGGATTTTCTAGGAATATCCTTAGTATCAGTTCCCCTTACTATCTTCCAATAATGACTTAACCTGTATCAGTTAGCCTTTTGTGTGTTCAGAACATTGAATATCCGGCTGCAGTATAACAGCCGGTCATGCATTCTCTCTAAACCACAGGAAAATCCTAGCAAAGAGAACTTAAGCTACTGGAATTCGAACCTTAAATTAATAATTTTATGTGTCAAAACGGTTTCAGAACATGTTATAGTCGGCTCCAAATAGCCGTAGACTACTGTTACCTACTGTTAGATACTATTAAAATCATTTAATAGTATCATTTATACATTTATAGTATACATTTTAGAAATGAAATAATAGTTTAAGATCTCTTCCAATTACTATCTAAAACACAAATTTATGATATTAGTTTAGAGAACGTTTTTTTTTATAAATATTGATTTAAAAAATCGTACTGTTCGCCTTATGTTGTTGATCTTAAAATCAATTCTTGATAATGCTACTCATCTGGTATCTTGTTTATTTATCACATCTCGACGGTTTTCGTGATGCAGTGGTCTAGAAACACATTAAAACGAAACTGAAAATTAGCTTGTAGGACTTAATTAACTGTCCTCATTCCGCTACAAATTGGCTAGGTACAATGACAGTGGGTTTCTTAAATGTTTGTTAATTTTTGTCATAGCTTTATCTGTTTCTGCTCGATGCCATTAATACGATTCTAGGCTAGCAATTTACAGGTTACAATTTATTGGTCACTTTCGAGGACGTGATAGTTTGAGATCATACATGAAGAGAAAAAATTAAATAAAAAATAAATGTAAATTATTTACTGAGTAAACTTGACCGAAAGTTGACAAATTCATTTCGCAACGCATGGTTACATAGGCACAGTACAATAGATACATAGCGGGTGGTGGTGTGCGTGTGTCGGGAACACTACTGTATGCGTGTTGACTGAGGCGGTGCGTCGGGAGAAGTGTAGTAATGTCTCTTTATTTATTTATAGGGAATTCTGGTGAAAAATTAAGTACCTACTTTTATTACATAATTATGATCAGAATCGAGTACAGAGTGCTTTCCTTGAGTATCTAAAATTTGTCACCAGTCACCCGTATACATTACTCGCGCGAATATAATTTGTTTATACGGCAGTATTGCTGTTGCATTTTTTTAGAGTTCTGTACTCAAAGAGTAAAACAGGACGCTATGACGACTATGCTGTCCGTCTATTTCACATGAACCGTTATAGTTAGACAGTTGAAATGTTCAAAAATTAAGTATATCTTTTGCCTATTTCACAAAAAATACTTACTACATTATATAGTAAATTTATTTAGGGGGTGGGCTTCCCTTACAATAGACCTGATTTCTTGCCACTTTTATTTACGTAACCCTTCGTGGACGGCCGTTTTGGTCTAATTTGATTGCTGTATCAATCACTAGATACGTAACTCGAGGTCATGACTCTAAAATCATTCACAGTGCATTCGCGGCTCTACTCGGAACCACGAGTCGAAACAATAGTCCGGAAATTAGGCATAATTCAATTCATAATTCAGGATTAAGTACAGAGTGACCTTTCAAAATTAGTAAACCTTGCCAATCTGCTCATTTGTTACTCGAAATGGTACCCTATAATTACAAATCTCTATTAAACAAAGGTAATACAGGGTTGATTTTTAGTCCTCAGCCAAATGTAAATGTTATTTATGTACCTGCATATTTGTAGAAAAAAAATAAAGACAAACTTTTTTACAAATAGTCGCTGTTGATGAACATATTATAATTCATTGATAATACTACGACGTAGTACTACAAGATACTTTAAAGTAGTGCGTAGTCGTCTTTATTGTAATGATATTCATTCATAGTTTAGAGTGACCATGCTTTAGTTATTTTTCATTGCGACCATGCTTAGAGTTACCAATATGTATGCGAATATATTAATTTTCTTGTAAAAAAACCATGTTAACCATTTTTGAAAAAAAAAAAGTTTCTACAAATGATATTTATAGTGTAAAAAAAATTTGACCGTGACTAAAAAGCAACTCTGCAGTGCGATCACAGAACTTTATCGAATCGTAAGTTAACGAATGTTTATGAATGCTCGTATAGTATGAAATCGGTTGCAAGTTTTGAGTAACATTGTAATTTTTATTTTACAGATATTTATGAGTACAACATGTTAACAAACATTCAAAAATAACAAGGCACACATTTATTTAAGCTGGCCGTGCGGCAATGGATAGATTTAAATTTTTTCTTAAAAACCGTCTCCATACTATACGAACATTCGTTAACTTACGATTCGATAAAGTTCTGTGATCGCACTGCAGAGTTGCTTTTTAGTCACGGTCAAATTTTTTTTACACTATAAATATCATTTGTAGAAACTTTTTTTTTTTTCAAAAATGGTTAACATGGTTTTTTTACAAGAAAATTAATATATTCGCATACATATTGGTAACTCTAAGCATGGTCGCAATGAAAAATAACTAAAGCATGGTCACTCTAAACTATGAATGAATATCATTACAATAAAGACGACTACGCACTACTTTAAAGTATCTTGTAGTACTACGTCGTAGTATTATCAATGAATTATAATATGTTCATCAACAGCGACTATTTGTAAAAAAGTTTGTCTTTATTTTTTTTCTACAAATATGCAGGTACATAAATAACATTTACATTTGGCTGAGGACTAAAAATCAACCCTGTATTACCTTTGTTTAATAGAGATTTGTAATTATAGGGTACCATTTCGAGTAACAAATGAGCAGATTGGCAAGGTTTACTAATTTTGAAAGGTCACTCTGTACTTAATCCTGAATTATGAATTGAATTATGCCTAATTTCCGGACTATTGTTTCGACTCGTGGTTCCGAGTAGAGCCGCGAATGCACTGTGAATGATTTTAGAGTCATGACCTCGAGTTACGTATCTAGTGATTGATACAGCAATCAAATTAGACCAAAACGGCCGTCCACGAAGGGTTACGTAAATAAAAGTGGCAAGAAATCAGGTCTATTGTAAGGGAAGCCCACCCCCTAAATAAATTTACTATATAATGTAGTAAGTATTTTTTGTGAAATAGGCAAAAGATATACTTAATTTTTGAACATTTCAACTGTCTAACTATAACGGTTCATGTGAAATAGACGGACAGCATAGTCGTCATAGCGTCCTGTTTTACTCTTTGAGTACAGAACTCTAAAAAAATGCAACAGCAATACTGCCGTATAAACAAATTATATTCGCGCGAGTAATGTATACGGGTGACTGGTGACAAATTTTAGATACTCAAGGAAAGCACTCTGTACTCGATTCTGATCATAATTATGTAATAAAAGTAGGTACTTAATTTTTCACCAGAATTCCCTATAAATAAATAAAGAGACATTACTACACTTCTCCCGACGCACCGCCTCAGTCAACACGCATACAGTAGTGTTCCCGACACACGCACACCACCACCCGCTATGTATCTATTGTACTGTGCCTATGTAACCATGCGTTGCGAAATGAATTTGTCAACTTTCGGTCAAGTTTACTCAGTAAATAATTTACATTTATTTTTTATTTAATTTTTTCTCTTCATGTATGATCTCAAACTATCACGTCCTCGAAAGTGACCAATAAATTGTAACCTGTAAATTGCTAGCCTAGAATCGTATTAATGGCATCGAGCAGAAACAGATAAAGCTATGACAAAAATTAACAAACATTTAAGAAACCCACTGTCATTGTACCTAGCCAATTTGTAGCGGAATGAGGACAGTTAATTAAGTCCTACAAGCTAATTTTCAGTTTCGTTTTAATGTGTTTCTAGACCACTGCATCACGAAAACCGTCGAGATGTGATAAATAAACAAGATACCAGATGAGTAGCATTATCAAGAATTGATTTTAAGATCAACAACATAAGGCGAACAGTACGATTTTTTAAATCAATATTTATAAAAAAAAACGTTCTCTAAACTAATATAGATAAAGTTCTGTGATCGCACTGCTGTATAGACAGCATACAAGCAAATGCAAAGTCAGCGGCTTGCCCGAAAGGATGCAAAGTTAAAATGGCAAAGGACAGCACATAGCTCAAAGAGCGGATAGCCATTGTGGCTGAGAGATCCTCTAGAGACGATCATGCTTTGAGCGATCGAGCGCGTGGGTACCTTTACACGATGGAAAGCTGATCAAGGTCGCCGAAAAGGTGTATTATTCTCGAGATGTCGCTTTTAAGGCTGCCTAATGTAAGTTTTAAAAAGTGTGCGACTATAATCTAATAATCACTTTTTAATGAAGCTTAAATTTATTTATCGGAAAAACTGGCAGTCATTCTACTTTAACTTTACTCGTATTGTTACCAAAAACGTGCCCAACTTGGCATACACGTTGCAGAGTGATATAAATAAATAAATAAAAAAATAAAATCCCCAGACAATCACACCAACTACATGGCCCCAAAGTAAGCATAGCTTGTGTTATGGGATACCATATAGCGAACTAGGGGGGAACCTAGAATATAAATAAATAAATAGATAAATGAAGCGTTTTATAGATCGGATTTTACTATGATAAAAAACAACATCTTACGGATACATTGATCTGCTTAGAAATGCCTACAATGAACTTAGTACTATCACTGTATTTGATAACTGGAAATTGCTATGTTTCAAATTTATCATATAAATTGAAAAGAAATAGTTAACCAACAAGTAACATTTAAAGCATACCTAAATTAATTACTTTTAAGATTTTGTAATAAAATAAGATAAAGTTACCTAATATGAAATGACACCTGTCATGATCTTTGTAATGATTTTTATTACAATCATAAAATATCTGGATACATGAAGGCTTTTGAGTTTCTTGCCAATTGTCAACAGACCAATTTTCTAACTATTCATTTCAATTTGTAGACAATATTATTTCTTATGTATTTATTATAAAACCCTACGTAATGAAATATAATTGGATTTTGTTTTTTTCCTAAGGATTCCACCCGCGTAAAGCTCGTTTCAGTGGGAATATCTATTTTTAAAACAATCCTATGTTTTATTCCAGACTACATTTTAGCTCTTGCCGTCTTAATTTTCTGTCCCAGCGTGAAATATTCACAAACAATATTTTGCTTTTTTTTCTAGGTACTTATACCATTCTAATTACAGGGTGACTGGTGGGTCAAAAATAAAGTAGAAAAATAAATATTAATTATTTACTGAGTAAACTTTACCGAAAGTTAAATAATTTGTTACGCAACGCATACCTAGGTGAAACTGCAATAGATACATAGCGGGTGGTGGGGTGCGTGTGGCGGTAACACTACTGTGACTGAGACGGCGCGGCGCGTCGGGAAAAGTGTAGTAATATCTCTTTATTTATTTAAAGGGAATTTTGGTGAAAAATTAAGTACCTTCTTTTAATACATATTGTATTATGATCAGAAGCGCTCTCATTCAGTATCTTAAATTTGTCACCATTCACCCTGTATATTAAAATTCGTTAAATTTAACAAGGCTCAGCGGCTCAGTGCGAGACTGTGAAGCCTGATCCTTAACTAAGGTGTTCTATGGTAAAGTCGTCGTTTAAGGACAGGCGGGGCGTTGTACTTTTTTACTACATAGCCGGTTTTACTGTGGAACTATCTGGTGGTTAAGAGTAAATAAAGCGCGCGAAGCTTAAAAGTGCCTTACGTGTTTTCCAACTAGCGTAGTTTGAGGAGCAGGGCTTAAGAAAATCTAGCTGGAACCGGTTATAGATAAAAATGTTGTCAAAATAGTGCCTAAACGCTAACTTCATGTACGCGAGCTCAAACTCTCAATGTAGCATGTATCTATGTTAGATAAAGAGCATTGGGTTAGAGCTTTTTTTTAACGTGGGGGAAATGTTCGAAATATACCCGACATCTTGGGAGTTATGTCGGGTTATGTGTGATTTTTACTTACTAAAATCCTTCGATAGCCACCGTTCGCACTAAGAAGGGGTAAGAGCTTATTTAAATCCCTTGTAAGCGACAAACATTGGCAGCAATAAAAATCCGTCCACTCATCCTAAAAATCACACATAAAGCAAACTAGTATATCTACAGTTAACTTTATTGGTTTCTATTTCTGTGTCCTTAATTTGTGCGATATCTCCGAAAGATCGCAATTGATCAATTCCATTAAGCACTATGTTTCACCCTCTAAGCGTCTAGTCCCTTAGGAGTTTCCTAACGAAATATAGTCTGCAATAGACTTATTCAATCCTGTCTGATATTTCATGAGATTAGCTTTTTAAAAGCAAGCTAAATTGCATTCACTAGCCTTAACGCTAGTCTGTAGAAATATTAAAATGAAAATGAAATGATGAAGGTGACACCACAAACTTTCTAATTTCAATATTATTACTTTTAATCTTTAATGTAAATATAGCAGCAAAATAATAATCAGCCAAAAGACATAATTTATTCAGTACGCAGGCACGCAACAATGTTCATGTGTATGAATATTAAAACAACGTTGTATTTCTTAAGTGCCTGTCGGTTGATCTAATAAATAGCTGTATACACCTGCCGTAAGTATATACCTACTGTAAATACTTTTATTTTGGTGTGTATATTTTTATTGCTGTATACTTGTATACAGTAGTCGTTAGGGTTTGTCAGAAGCCATCTAGGCGCCCTAAATTCTGGCATCCACCACCTAGCACTGGGCCAGCTTGGTGGATTATGGCCTATACCTCTTCTTCACCCAGGGGAGAGACTCATGCCCTGCAGTGGGCTCATTACAAAGAGTTGTGATGATGATGATGATTTTTATTTTGGACTAAGCCAGCGTTTGTCTTCAATCCCACCTGATGGTAAGTGAAAACAAGGTAGAACATGAATACCCACGGGCTTAAGAAAGAGCAGACTCTTCATGAAATGAAAATATTGTCCTACAGTTTATGGACTCATAAATAAAAAATAAATAGAGCCCTACGTTCATCTTTTACATCTACAGTTTTCATTTCAGTATCGCCCTGGGCGGGTTCAGCAAAGCATGGCACGAAAGGCAGCACATCAAGCGTTACAATTTTCTTGAATCTGAACTCTATGCCCTTGAAATTAAGTTAAAATTGGTTGGGGAAATTTGACAGGTAATTTAACGCTTGGTCTGCTGCCTTCTGTACACATTTTTTCCGAATGAACGTCTAGTGACTGTTATTTTATTAAATAGCAGTTGTGAGGAGAATGCACAATATTGAAACATACATTTATTGAAAGCTCAACCGGAGACTGAACAGCGACGAATGACCAGTGGATTGGAATTGGAGCCGCGTAGAGTCGGGTTAGAATACTAGAATTTGTCCCTTGATAAGAGTATCCTGAAAGGCAACTAATCTAAAAGTTCCCCGTATAGTGGAAGCATCTCTTCAGTTTCATACATACATTCAGTTTCATCATACGGCTTTCATACAGGGTTGATTTGTGGTCATCGGCCAAATTTTTTTTACACAATAAGTATCACTTATAGAAAGGATTTTTGCAAAAAAAAATATTTTATTTACAAGGAAATTAATATATCCGCTATCTTGTTAAGCTAAGCATGGTCACTCTAAATTACCATTAAAATAAAGTCGACTACGCGCTACTACTAAACATCTCTTAGCACTACGTCGTACTATTAACAATGAATAGCCGCGTCGTACGTAGTAGCTATGTTCATCAACAGCGACTATTTTCAAAAACGTTTGTGGTTGCATATTTCTACTTTTTTGTACTGAGCGACGCTAAAATAAATATGCAGTTACGTTTATATTGTATTTAAGAAACTAACATTTAAATTTGGCTGGTGACCAAAAAACAACCCTGTATAAAGTCGCTGCGAAATATGACATTTACAGACATATACATATCTATATATAATATATAAAGCTGAAGAGTTTGTTGTTTTGTTTGTTTGTTTGAACGCGCTAATCTCAGAAACTACAAGTGGGATTTGAAAAATTCTTTTTGCATTTGATAGCCCAACTCTTGAGGAAGGTTATAGGCTATATTTTAACCCGAAATTCCCACGGGATCAAAAGTTACGCGGGTAAAATTTATGTTATACTAGCCACCGCGCGCGTAATATGCATAATATGCAACAATAATATGTAAACATTTTCATTTAAATTTGAACCTTATCACAATCGAATAAGTTGCAAAGTATGCACATATTAATGCACGCCACTGTACAGCGGTGATGAGTTTTATGAATACTTTCTTCCCTAACTAGGTTGTCATCTTCGACCTCATGTTCAGCGGGTTTATTCACCGATGACAAAAAGCTGCGGATATCTTCAATTGGCAGCCCAGCTTCATCTTCCAATCAACATGACGTGGGAAGCATGAGCGCTTAATTAACTTACAAAAGCTCAATGCTTGTGACAGAATCTAATTTAACAGTCTGGCGATAAGCGGGATGTCGTTTGTGCGAAAAACTTTAAGTGATCCCCTGACTGTGAAAGTATTTTTTGTTAGTGACGTTATTTGAAATGTTTATTGTTTTATTATTTTACTTGTTTTCCCTGAAACACGTTAAAATTATGAAATCCAATACAGAACTGTATCGCGGCACACTTAAAAATACACACAATATTGACATTTATATTTCAGGCAGAGAGTTCGCTACACACGTAACATTTATTTCAGTAAAAACCTTGTTTACTTAAATGGTTATCAAATAAACCTTTTATTTTATAATCATCTTCGGTATCTTAAGGTAGAGACGAGCACTTTGGAGATTAGGTATACCTGTCTGCCTCAGACGCCAGTGGTTGCGGGTTCGAATACCGCACGGAACAAGAAAAAAAAACCGTGTCTGGGTGTTTATCTATTTATGTATTTATATTCTAGGTTGCCCCCTAGTTCGCTACATGGTATCCCATAACACAAGCTATGCTTACTTTGGGGCCATGTAGTTGGTGTGATGGTCTTGGGATTTTATTATTATTATTTTATTAATCTTATAACAAAGTATTTTGTAAGTAAGACTTGCTTATCTGGCCTTGACCAAACAAGAAAATTGAACATGCGACTAACGATGACATAGCAAATAAGCTTATTGATAAGTAACAGTTGATACTAATTGGAGGTCGGTCGTCGGGGAAATCCCTTTTCATTCATGTAAAAGTAACTTCACATCTTTTTCTTTTGAGAAAAAAGTTACCTTATGCAGCGATGATACTTCATGGAATAGTGAAAAAGGGGCAGATTTTTATTCTTATTTTGCAAGCAATTACAGAGGATCTGCGATAGATACCTGGTAGCTTCATAACAAGCCATTTTAACGAGCATGAAGCATCTACTAAATGTGAAAGTTGTGTTAAGCTAGTAAAGTTATAAGTGTTGTCAAAAAGACTTTCAAACTATTAACTCGCAGCTATAACAAGCGGGTATCCCGTAAATCCCGAAATTGGGAACGTGCACAGTCAAAAAAGCAATACCCGGAGCTGCTTATTTTGTGTAGATTAAAGTAAATAAAATACATTTAGGAAGACAATAAATGGTATTTGTAGAGTAAACTGTTTATGAAAAATGGATGTTATTATAAAAACTGGTTTTAAAGTGTTAAAAACACAATAAGTTTCCAGTCCGATACTTTGTTGGTGTTATTTGTAGTTCTAACCAAATAAAACATTCAATATTGACTTGACATCTTCGGTTGATCAGAGAAGGTTGAACTTAATGTAATTAATTTCCTTTTTAAATTATAATTTCATTTCTTGCGGTATCGGAGGCTTTGTTGTTGTGGTGTCTGCAACATGAGGGGTTCTTCGTTTTGTCAGGCGTGTATCTAGCTTATGCATCTGACTCATCATTCTCCATCGAAATAATGTAGGGACCTCCTATGGAATACTCACTGAAAATTTCGCCGTCGGGTTTTTGAGACTATAGCGATCCATCAGGACTAAAACAATAATTAGGTAATCAAATAACATCCTATAAAATGCAACGCAAATAAAATTTCTTGATTATTATTGCACTTTTAGGTGACATCTCAATACTCAATTTTTCCTTTTTACAGCAGCTCTTTTGCAGCAGTTCTTTGATATGATTTCGAGGCCGTCCGTTTTACTAAAAACATAAAATTTGCAATTTTATTTGCTCATTGACTGGCCCCTTTTGTTGCATATTTCTGCCGCGTCAAGCGCTGCGATCGTTTTCATTAACCCGTCCACCGACTTAGCACGTCTCCAATACCTATTAGCAAATTTTATAACAAAAGTACCTCTGTATGTGTTGCCAGGTGTATACACTCTATACACTGCGGGAGGTCGACAATAGTTAGACGTAAAATTTAAGTAATAAGTACCCACTTAGAGATTTTTTATTTATTGATTTTGTTTGATAAAACATAATGAATGCTCATTGTTAGTGTTTTTTGTAGTAGAATGCTCATTTATAGTAGTTTTTTAAACTGTAAACAAAGAGGTATTGTACAGTATTTTAGAAAAAACTGGGCACAAAATAATGCGCATGACTTGACGTGAGTTTGATGTCTGATGTTGAAAACTTGGTAAATACTGTTTTATATGTTATATATTCTTTGCTAATACGATACAGTTTGGTCGTGATATTCAATATATGTAAATTACTGATATTTTAAACGAAAATGTGCTATGATATATCTTATAATTATGACACAGGACCGCTTCGAAATATCGGGAGTCAGCTCCCACAAATTGCTTCTGTGGCGAAATTTGTGCGTTTTTTCAATAACCAAAAAGATGTAATTTTATATTTACAATATTTATAAAAATTACCAATTTTTTTATGGAATTTCATGCATAATCTAATAAGAAAACGTTTTTTACTGAAAATGATATTCGGTAGTTAATATATTCTATCTTTTCTACAAAGTTGTTAATTTTTCAATTCTTCTAAGAACGAGCTCATAATTCCGCTTGAAATGTAAACATAACGTATTTTTTTTGTGTTAGTCTTCTAATTTATTCCATTAGTTTTCTTAAAATATAAGCATTGTAGAGCTTTGTTAAGTCTAAGTCGTAAAAAATACGATAAGATCGAGTCGAGTGTCAAATGGCGCGCTCAAATTTCAAGTGCGCAGGCCTCTACGGTATAATGGGCCTCAGAGGTAGCTTAATTAAAGCTGTTTCAGCGAAAATAATGATAAAAACTTACCTATAAATAATAGCAATTTTTTATCCGACTATTGTATTAGTATAGATAAAGAAGGATATAAATAAAAATTAGTCTATCTAGTCCTTTAACTGGATTCTAAGATGCATAGACGCAAGGTTTCTACCGGCGCATTTTCTTCGTATAAAATTTCAATAAAGTCCATCAAAGCTAATGATATTTTGATACTTCGTACTATAAAAGGTAAATTGATTTTAAAAAGCTCCTACATAGTTAATTAAGGTAGTAAGTAAATAAAGCTAGACTTTGCTTTTACTTTTCTCACACCTCAGTTTTTGTAACTCTCTTCTAATAATTTTACACAGTGTTTTATTTTGTTGTTGATATCACATTTTTTACTATACAAATTTCCTTCCTGTCAACTTCTTGCCAGTTCTTCTAGGCGACGCTACGGGTCAATTTCACAAGGTAGGTTATTTTATTTTATTTTAAGGTAGGTTGACGACCGGCTGGTGTAGCGGTAACATACATAGCCTTCTATGCCAGAGGTCCTGGGTTCGAATCCCGGCGGCGGTGGATATTTGTGTGATGAACACAGATATTAGCCGTCAAGTCATGGATGTTTATATGCTTCTTTAAGTTTATTCTAATAAAAATATGTATTTATTTTATATGTATGTTTATATATTTCTTAAGTATATCAGTTATCTAGTATCTTATAACACAAGTTCTTTAAGAAACTTAATTTGGGCTATATAATGTTGTGTGAGTGTCAGAAATATTTATTTATTATTATTTATCGGTGACCAAACGCGTGTTTGACCTACGAGTATATCTCGACCCTATAAGTTGTTACGAAAATTCTGCATTTGGAGCTACGTATAAAACGTATATGCTAGTGTTTTATAGCAAACACACCCATATTTTTGTACCAAGACCTCACAGGCGCATCTACTCGTACCTACCTGTAATTATGAGTATGACAATACGCACTTAAGTTTTCATAATATCATGTAAAGTACATCTCTTGTATTAATATGCTAGTAGATAGTCTATAAAAACATTGGATCACGGTGCTTGTGATCCGGTGGGTACGGCACGTGTAAGCAATTTGATCATCGTTTTATCAGGGGGTTTTGGTAACAGGATGCTGAGGTGATAGTCGGGACCATTAAGATTTTGAGCCATACATGTCTTAGACGAAGTGAGGCAGTTTTTTTTATTAAAGATTTAAGGTTTTTCCAAGAAAACTACAAAATTTTACAGACCTCTAACAGTACTTCTGTTACTGCAGGTAGTTTTTTTTTCTGTTTTGGATTGTGTAATGTCTTTTGTATAAAATCACTTTTATTTGAATTATCCGCGACTCAAGATTATAAAAGTGAAGGGATTTGAAAATAAAAAATAATACAAGAAATATAACTCTTTTAATAACTAAATAACTAAATCGATAAGTCTTTTAATAACTAAATCTGTAATATTTCGAAATATACGACCACTTTGGCGATGGGGTAAACCTGTCTGCCTCAGACGCCAGTGGTTGCGGGTTCGATTCCCGCACGGAACAAGAAAAAAATGTTTCGTGTCTGGGTGTTTATCTATTTATGTATTTATATTCTAGGTTCCCCCTAGTTCGCTACAAGGTATCCCATAACACAAACTATGCTTACTTTGGGGCCATGTAGTTGGTGTGATTGTATATATTTATTTATTATTTCGGTGTTTCTTTTAGGATGGATTAAAAAAACAAAAATATTCTTGGTTAGTCAAATCATTTAAAGACAATTTTGGCTATTGTCCTTTCATTTAAGCTATCATATACGACAGTAGCTATCGTATCTTTGGAAATGAGCTACCAAAACTTATTTATTTTTGAATGCTGTTTTGCACAAGCAGCACGACAGACTGGATTATAAAGTACTCCTTTTGAAAACGCTCACTGCAGGGTTATCTTTCTTTATGTCCCTAAAAAAAATACTTCTAAAAATGTTTTACTCATAACATGTTTTACTTGGTTGTAAATAATCTGCAAATAAGAAGGTACGTGTCCCCAAAACAACTTAGGGTCCAAGACACATTCATCACCTAGTGTAGAATTCACTTAATTACGAGCCATTTTTCTTTATTATAATCAACGAATGCAGAGCATTAAAAAAACCGACTTCACGTCAAAACTTTGACTAAAGTATAAGGTCTTCAGTGTACATATTCTTAGTATTCATACATATTTTAAATAATTGAATATATTTTTTTGGTTTTTGTCGTTTTTTTCAAAAAGTTGTGAACCGAATGCCATAAAAATTATATGGGACCATTTCGGAATAATCCCCTTTCGAACAAAAAAATAATTTTGCAAATCCGTCTATATTTGACAGAGTTATGAACGAACATACATAAAAAAAAAAAATATAAACATCCGAATTGAGAACCTCCTCCTTTTTTTTGAAGTCGGTTAAAAACACAAAATAAATCTTAGATTTTTATGAGTTTTCGCATTTGTTTCATTTGTAATATATCTTGCACGTGCACACATGAATCTTAAAATGAGTTCTATAAGTGGAAAATGAAATATTTCTTCCAGTCCGTAGGGCAATAACATCATAACAATAAAAGGACGAAGTCTTCTTAAACCTAAAAGTTACAATTTAAATTTACAATTTGTAATTTGTATGTAAGTAATTATTTGTTTGTAGTTTATTATTATTATTATTTATTATTATTGAAGTCGTCGTGGCGCCGTGGTTACTATGTGTATCATACGATATCACAGGTTAAGCAACGTTCGGCGCGGTTGGTACTTGGATGGGTGACCGTCGACCATTCACTTCTCACGACGACTTCCGTGCTTCGGAGGGCACGTTAAGCAGTCGGTCCCGGGTGCTGTATAATTGTATACAGTAATCGTTAGGGTTTGTCAGAAGCCATCTTGGCGCCCTGAAAATACTGGCATCCACCACCCAGCAACTGGGCCAGCTTGGTGGATTATGGCCTATACCTCATCGTCACCCAGGGGAGAGACTCATGCCCTGCAGTGGGCTCATTACAAAGAGTTGTGATTATGATGATGATGAGTTTATTATTTGACAAGTTGTGCAATAACGCTCTCTAAAACCCCCAATTACTGGTAAATTCCAGGCTTGACTAGGTTGCCTTCAAGAAATCGCTTTTCGTGAGTCAATAATTACCAAAACTATGTAACTTATATTGTTGGTGTGTGAAAAGATTTTCTTTTTATAAATTAGATCTCTACCTCATCGTTAGACAGTACAGCTTGTTAAATATAATTGAGAATAAAAAGTAAAACGTAAAAGCTTGTTATCCGGAACTTAAAACACAGTAAGCTACAGCTTGCGGCCATGGTTATGGCTTACAAATAGGCTTAATAATAAGCCTTCACTGAAAGTCTGGGCACATTGTTAGCCCGTATTTTATTTTAAACTAGCTGTTGCGCGCGGTTTTACCCGCACAATTTCGATTCCCGCGGGATTTTCGGGATAAAAAGTAGCCTATACGGATTCGGAAGAATCCCTCTAAGTAATGGTAAAAGAAATTTTTAAATCGGTCTAGTAGTTTTTGAGCCTATTCAATACAAAAATACAAAGGTTTCCTCTTTATAATATTAGTATAGATTCCATAGGTTGGCAGCGGGGCTAGCTGGCCACCATTGACAGTTCATTAAATCCGGTCTTTAGATCGATATTTTCTTAGAATATAGCACTAAGAGTGTGTATTTTTTCAAGAACTCGTCAAGCCGTCAATTAATAGAGATTTAGTTGTTTATATCTTATATGCTTATTTAAGTTTATTACTAATAACTCATTAACCTTCCATGCTGGACTGGGAGCGAAAGAAAAACATAGATGTGCCAGCTGCTTCTCTTCCCGGGCATACTGTAAAAGCCAGTTAAGGGACAGAGGTTTTATTGGCGGTTTTGCGGGCGATAGGCTGACTCTCTGTCACTGCAATAGTCTCTCACCATCATTATAATACCTCCAAATTTGTCAAATGTGACATCAGATGGTTTTACCGCCTTTGGGATGCAGGCGTGAAGTTATGTATGTATGTATCTTATTTTATATTCATTGTATATGTTTATTTAGCTCTTTAAAGCATTTAAATTTAGTTTTTATTTAAATTTAAATTTTATTTTAAATAAAATCTCTTCTAAGGCCTGTAGAAAAAATCGAGTTTATTTATACAAGATATGATAAAATGATAATTAGAGATGAATTATTTCAATACCAGTATCTCGGAATACAGTTACAACCAATAATTACCTATTTTATCCTTTGGTTATCATTTTGTTAAGTTGTGATTTCGTCTCTACCTATTAGCTGTTTAAAAAATAGCCTACGTGCTATTCCTAACTGTACATTATCACTACGCTAAATTTCAATCAAATCAGTGGAGCCGTTCTGCCGTGATTGAGGAACAAACATCCTTACATTCATCCATCCAATTTTTCACATTTATAATATTATTAAGGTTATTACCCCTTTAAATAAGCTTACTGTAGGTTCATGACTCTCTCTCTCTCCTAGTTGACGAGAGGATTACCATGAACCACCAAACTGAGAATTTCAACTCACTCTAATACGTGCTTGGTATTAGAGTGAGTTGAAATTTTCACCACTCTTTTTCAAACACTCTTTGCTTGGTGGTAGGATCCCTTCTGGGTCCGCCTGGCTAGCGACCACCCTTTATATAAAGTCTGCCGCCAAATGTTACCGCTCCGGCGGTAATGTGTTCCGGCAATATTGTATAAAGAGACAGTTCCTTCCTAAACCCGTGTGCTTTCATCTTCGACCTCATCGTCACTTACCATCAGGTGAGACTGAGGTCAAACGCGGGTTTAGTCACTTATAAAAAAAAAAACGTACAAGTATAAATCACCCGAGACCGAAATATTTAAAAAAATCGAATTCCGTGCCTTTAAAAAAGCACGGAATTCCTTGACCAAATTGATAGCGGTCAGCAATCTTTGTAGCGACGGGGCCGAACGTTGCCTTTTTTAAATCAACGAATGATACGCACAAGATCCATGACTTATTTCAGACTAGCCACCGCGCGCGGTTTTACCCGCGTAACTTTTGATCTCGTGGGAGTTTCGGGATAAAATATAAGCCTATAACCTTCCTCAAGAGTTGGGCTATCAAATGCAAAAAGAATTTTTCAAATCCCACTTGTAATTTCTGAGTTTAGCGCGTTCAAACAAACAAACAAACTCTTCAGCTTTATATATTAGTATAGATAATTTTTTAACACTACTGATTAATACAACACGGCCAACAAACAGAACATACAGCAAACAAATGACTGCTGATTTCAAGAAACAGAAGACATACAGGTTTATTTGTACTTTATCATTTGTTCAAAATGTGTTCGTTCTCTTTGCCTCTGAATTTTAGCAAATGTAAGTAGGTTATTATGATTATAATCTAATTATTCAGGAATATCTTGTAATAACGTATTGATAATCGTAGTTGCGTTCAAATATGTTTATCAATACAATACGAAGTCAAAGCAGAAATAATATTTATTTTATAAATGCATACGACACTCTCCGATCATAATTTATACAGGGCGACTGGTGGGTCACTTTTGAAAATTTGAGATCATACATGAAGAGGAAAAATATAATGAAAATAAAAATATTAATTATTTACTGAATAAACTTAACCGAAAGTATTGATTACGCAACGCATGGTTACATTAGCATTGGCAGCGATCCGCGTGCCAGGTCACGTGCCGCGATTGATTCAGTTATATGAAAAGTAAATAGTAACATAGGCAGTAGTATTTATTTATAGGGAATTCTATTAAAAAATTAATTACCTACTTTTATTACATAAATATGATCAGAATTGTGTACAGTGTAATCGGGTACTCTCCATCAGTATCTAAAATTTGTAAATAATAGTATAAAATAAATAGTCAGCCTGTATAGTGAATCTGGAAACTTCTAAAACATTGAACCTATTTCTGTTCGCGTTTCAGCTTTGTACTGGAAATACGGATGACATTTAATCTATATTTTACATTAAAGGTTTCTTTTACCTCCTCTTATGAACCTTTGTGATACGCTGGATATCGGTTTTCAGTGACGCACAAGTTAATGCACTAGCTTGTAGGAAAATTGTATATTATGTAATCTTAATGCTTATTTTTAGCATCTCTTATTAAATGTGAAATCTTAAATATTTCTGTTAGTGAAAAGGTAATCATCCTATATTTACACAATACACAGTCAATAAAAATACCAACATTTAGAAAAGAAAACAGAAAGTAAAATTAAGGATAAAATCAGAAAATCGTATAGATTATCATACTAAAGAGTTCATATAATAAAAATAATAAAATCCCCAGACAATCACACCAACTACACGGCCTCAAAGTAAGCTTAGCTTGTGTTATGAGATACCATGTAGCGAACTAGGGGGGAACCTAGAATACAAATACATTAAAATAAACGGCCAGACCCGGAACATTTTTTTTTCTCGAACTGTGGCGTCTGAGGCAGATAGGTTTACCCCATCGCCAAAGAGGTCGTCGGTATATTTATAACCTAGCCCATCCCTACAGTAATTTTGAAGGGTTATTAAAATATTAAAAGGCTCTACGCTAGCAAAGTGTATCAAATATCCATCCAAGTTAATTAACTCTGTTTAGTAGTGCTGAATATTGAAATAAAGGAGTATAAACAAGACAAAACATTAAAAGTTATAATCGCCCTGCAGGGGAAACTGTTAGACCAATCAAAACAAAGTAAGGCAAGCAAAGAAATAAAATTGGATTCACAATTCACATACAGTTGACTGAGCGGAAACCAATGATATTTACAAAACATCATCAACGAAATTTAACAAAACCGCCGTTTGACCTCAATTTCACCTAATGGTTATCAAAGATAACCTGAAGATGGAGCACTCTGGTTAAGGAGGGCTGCTTCAAGGTAAAACACTTGACGCCTGAACACTCCGGGTGGGTCTTAAAAGAATGCTTCCTCTAAGTTGAAGCCACTCGAAATACCTAAGCCGATAAACTTACCTTAGAGCAAAAGGGCTGTAAAAGAAAAAAAATCCCATCCAAAAAGTTTTGCGATAAAAGTGTTAGCTTTGATATGCTAATATCTGCATGATAACCACTTAAGCAAGACAATGATCAAAGATGAATTTTGTAAAGTTGCGGATAAGAGTTGACTTGCAAATTATTAATTAAAAAAATTAATTTCAATACTACAAAGCTTTAGATAATACTCCGATTTTAAATGATTGTATTATAAAGGTCGAAACTGTTGACATGGTTCTGAAGAGGTCTCCATTAAGCAGAAGCTGATAAGCTGATATGACGTGGCTACGGATATTGAGCACTTTCATTGTAGTATCTACTTCAGTAGGTAATCAGCCTTACCAACGTTGTTAGTAAATCGGTAGAGTTTACTTGCAATTATAAATCATTCTTAGTTACCTTCACACAGCGCCTTGTGCTGTAGCTAGCATGCTTAAATAAGTAATTATACGTTTTTTTCTTTCGTACATAAGACAGACTCTACCTACAGTAAACATAATATTTTCTTTGTGAAGGGATCGATCCCGCGACTACTGAGGCTTAAATTACACCGAAAATAGTGCTAACATGCGTCATAACATCTCAAAACAACTCAGCGGTTTTAATAAAACTCGACATAGTTATATACCTACTAGTTTAAGGGACGTATTTAACGGGAACTGGATGTTGTAAATGTGCAATTCACGTATTTGTTGAAATGTTAATTGCTCTTCCGTCGACCACAAAGGCGCTGTCTGCTTCAAGATCCACATTGTTGCTGAGTTTAGAATACATTAAAGCTTTTGCGATTTCTTGTCTATCTGCGACATCTTCTAATTGCAATCTGCCACAGCTATTTATTTTATTTATTTACACTTCAGTATACAGTACAGATAGTAAATGATAAAAAACAGTATGTTGTGTAAGTACTACTAGGCGGTCTTATCGCTGACGAGCGATTTCTTACAGACAACCATGGCTATGTTCAGACTTTCAAAGCAAATGCTTTTAAAGTTTTGTTTAAAGTTTTCTAACCTTTTAAAATTCAAACCTTTAGAGATACCTTGTTTTAAGCTAGTCTTGAACAGCAGAGCTAATCGTTGATATAATATTCGATGCTATGATTTTATCGACTTACCTTATCATGCTATATTCACTTACATAGCCGAGTGTCATAAATCGGTTATATGACATGTTATTATGTGAGCCTTTTCACGACAGACTTTCACCGAAGCGATCACGTTACGCCAGTGACGGGAAAAATATGAGTACTGAAGCTATTTCTGGTAAAAATATAATATTGAAGCTGACTAAAATCCAATATACCTAATAGTCCCGTTATTTCATAAATAATGTCTGAAAAGTTATTATCCTTATCATTTAACAAGGTTAGTATATTTATTACGAATGAATCACTCGAGGATTACAATTGAGTACTTTGATTGTCAGTACCGATGACACAGGCGAAAGAGACCGATTGAAATAATCATTATTTGTTATCTCGTATATCAGTATTAGTGATGTTCCGGTGATACGTATCCGTATCCGCGGATATGCACCGGGAAAAAAAATTCTCGGTGGATATCCGGTGCTGGACTGGGAGCGAAAGAAAAACATAGAATGTGCCAGCTGCTTCTCTTCCCGGGCATACTGTAAAAGTCAGTTAAGAGGGACAGATGTTTTAAAGGCGTTTTTGTGGGCAATAGGCTGACCCCCTGTCACTACAATAGTCTCTCTCCATCTTTATAATACCTCCAAATTTGTCAAACGTGACATCAGATGGTCTTGTAACCTCTGGTGTTCTGCCTACCCCATAAGGGACACAGGCGACACGTTATGCATGTATATATCCGTTACTTTACACGCGAATCCTTTCTTTACTAATTTTCAATTTATAGGATGAAATTATGTAGGATGTGAGATAGAATTAAAAAAATCTTAAAATCCAGTATTTTTTTATTTCTTAAAACAAATATTTGGCAAACAAAACAAAACCAGTACCCGCGCGACGCATTTCGAAACATGTCCCGAGTGTCGTTGCGGCGAGCGAAGTGTTACCTTTCGTTTCAAGGTCAATCGCGCCTATACCGATTGCATAAGAAAATAAAGATCCGTATGTGTAACCGCGGATCTTGACACCGAATATCCGTTTTCGGATCCGTATGCGCGGATTTTTAACGATCCAGCACAACACTAATCAGTATGTGTTTGCGATTTTTGTTTGTGAGTTTCCATGAATTTCACCACTCAGTTTAATTTTAGTCAACTTGCATATTTTATAGCATTAGCTATTATGGGATCTACGTGGTTTGGAGCTCATAAAGAAGATTGTTTTTCTTCACGAGTATCTATCTGTACGGTGAACCACTTTAAAATCTTTACTTTAAAAAGAAATCTTAGGAGGTAAAGCGTTTTCATTATAAGTATAAAAAGTCATTCTTATGCTCGTTTAATTTTAAATCTGCCATAATTCAGACGTCCTGCCGCAAATTATTTATAGCTTAAGCATACCTAATTAAAACAAACGAACTCTGTTTAACACATATTATGGTTGGCATATTAAATTATACTTAATACCGGTGTTTCATGTAATATAATACTGTTATGTAGTGGGGAGAAAGTTCTACACCTAACTAAAATCTAATTAATTAACTTAAAGTTTTCGTTTTTACATGCAAGGATTCCTGTTATAAGAAAATTTTTGGTCATAATAAACACCGAAGTAAATTTAATTCCTGCCGTTAACTTTTTAATAGAAGTAGTAGTATACAACAAAGCTTACTATAGAGTCAAAGGCAATTGGATGATAGAAGAGCGTAGTTATTTTAAAGATTGATTGAATGACAATCAACTTATAAGCAGCTTGGCTGTGACATGACATTAGCACAAACGAATAGCTGTTTTTTCTTTATTCTTTCATGCCCTAGTCGTTTCATGTGAAGTTTAACTTCTGCCAATATGTTCAATGAACACTTTTGACTAATAAGTGCCGTTGTTTTTCCCGCCGGCATCTTTTTCCATTTTTTTTAAAGCCTTGTTAGTATTCTATATACCGACACAACACTTATAGGCCAAGATTTTAATTATTGTTACTTTTTTACTTTTTCTCTCTGAAACTGGGTTAAGTGGAATAACATAGGATTCGTTATTTTGATATTACCACGGACCGAAAGGTCATGTCTCCTAATTGGAATATAATGGTGGCTTCTCACTGCGCGTGTTAGCCCGCGCCCGCACGCGCCCCGCGCAGTGTGAAGAGAGATGCGCGGCGCGCAGCGGCGCGCCCTATCCGCTAAAAGTCGGTAACTTCAAAGGCTCGGCGCGGCGCCTTTGAAGTTACCGAAGGTTTAGTGAGTTGAAGCGAGAAGGCACGCGCCGCGCCGCGCCGGTTTCCGTTGGGTGGCGCGGGTAGTCGCGTGGTGCGTCCTTGCGCGTGGGCGGCGCGGCGCGTAGTAGCACGCGCAGTGAGAAGCCACCATTAGATTAACACCTGTCCAAAGTGAAGCTAAAAATATCGAAAAATTACAATAAGCTGAATAAATGCCGCACAAAAATGTAAAAGTTTAATGCAACCGTCATGCCAGTTCGTCTTTACATTTCGACTGATTTCGCGATTGTTGATAGTTTTTTTATTGTAAAAATTGTCATTGTCATGTCATCTGCCCAGGGACCGGAACCGCTTACCCTTAAAGAGGTTTTTGATTGGGTTTTTCATAGACTTGTTTTAAAAAACCCTATCAATTTGGTAACCGTATCGAAGACTTACCCTAATTTAAGGCTTACCATATCAATAGAGTTAGCTTCATGTAAGCAGTAAGCCTATCGAAAACCCTATTGAAGGTTACCGATTCAATAGGGTTTTAAAACCTGCAGGCAAATTTAATCTCTAAGAATATCAAATTATCAAAAATATCACCATCTATTTAATCTCGCACTTCGAATTATACTTCCGAATTCAACAGCATGCGCGGAAAGAGATAGAAATAGGCTAACCCTATCACAGGGTAAGCGCATCCGAAAGTAGTTAACTTTATTCAAAGTGTTACCACGTCGATAGGCTTACCATATCAATAGGGTTACACTTCCATATGGTAAGATTTTGATAGGGTTACCCTATCAATAGGCTTAATCAAATAAAGGGGTTTTCCGGTCCCTGCATCTGCCTTGTCAATTGGTACTAATCTGTCACTTGAAGTTAGGAGGACTGGAATGGTTATGTATTGCGAACAGATTGCGAAGCTATCTTTAATAATTCTTGTGCTTTTTTAAAAGGTACCATGTCTATCTGAAATTGAGTGATTGATTTTTGTTTGTAAATATATCCTCTTTATAGTACCCTTGTGCTCACATTCTAGCCCCAGATACTAAAAAACGGAAACATGTCTTTTATGGGGTAAATCAGTGGAAAGAAAGTAGATTATTTATTAGTTGACGAAATTATATGAAAAGTGATATATTTGATAACTTTTGGCCGAGGAGTTTGTTCGGTCATCGTGATCTATTCGGTAACTATTGGCCGAGGAGTTTGTTCGGTCATCGTGATCTATTCGGTAACTATTGGCCGAGGAGTTTGTTCGGTCATCGTGATCTATTCGGTAACTATTGGCCGAGGAGTTTGTTCGGTCATCGTGATCTATTTGGTAACTTTTGGCCGATGAGTTTGTTCGGTCATCTTGATCTATTTGGTAACTTTTGGCCGATGAGTTTATTCGGTCATCGTGATCTATTTGGTAACTATTGGCCGAGGAGTTTGTTCGGTCATCGTGATCTATTTGGTAACTTTCGGCCGAGGAGTTTGTTTGGTCATCGAGATCTATTTGGTAACTTTCGGCCGAGGAGTTTGCTCGGTCATCTCAGAAACAAATTATTACGGGCAAAAAAACATTGCGGCATAACTCATAATCATTTTCCTTAATTTTTCACTACTAATTACGCATTAACATACATAATTAATATAATAAGTTTTCAGGCAGATTAATTTTAATTCGAGGTTTGCTTTTTCCCTGTACTCCATAGATTTCGTTTAATAAACGAACCATTAACTACAAAACGGTCTGTCACGTAGTCAATAATCAAATAGTAATTTAATCATGCACCAAACTCACTCAAATAGTTTTGATGCGTTGTGCACAGGATCCTCATGAATATATTTCAGCAAAAATATTGTATTATTAAGGATAATTAAATTAAATTCAAGCAGTTTTCATATGAAAATTAATAAAACGCTAAACTCAAAGAATATTTAGTTTATGAGAGAGCATTGGATTGATGACTGCACAGCTTATTTTTTTAGCTTAAATGTAAATCATCTTTTAGCATCTTGGCTGTGACATGACATAATTTTGCACGAATAGCTGTCTTCTGTTTGTTGTTTCATGTCTTGGCAGAATTGTATTTCTACCAATTTGTATAGCAAGCCTTTTGGCGAGAGACTGCCGAGAGATTTTTCTCACAAAAAAAATTAATTAAAAGCTTTTCGCAAGATTTGCTTTTGTAGATAAACGTGTAAATTTAATAATTTGATGCATTTACGAGCACGCGAATCTCGTGACAAGCCTTTAAATCATGTAAATGGAGTCATTGTTTTTTGACATATGTCAGCAAATGTCAATAACGACAAGATGGTCTAGTCATTCAAATAATCTATTATTATGTGAGATAAATAACGCAACAATCAACAGCTCAAAAACTGTCAACAGAAGGAAAATGACAACTTTCAGTTTGACAGTATTAGTAAAATTTTTTTTGGTAGGCATTTTTTTGGCATAGATAGCAGTCTTTTTACTGCATATTACAGCAATATGGCTTGTGTACAAAAACTCGAGTAAAGTTTTTTTTCTCTGTTCAGCTTAGACCTAAACTATTAATACAGTTCTCTTTAAAAGAATCAAAGGTATACCGTATACAAATATTACCGCTCCGCTGGTAATGTGTTTCGGAAATATTTTATGAAGAGCCAGACCTTTCCTAGGCCCATGCGCTTTCATCTTCGACCTCATCGACGTCCATCTTAGAAAAAAAGAAAGAAAGAAAGAACATTTATATAAAAAACAAATAGGTAGGTATATTAGTGGATCAGCCGTAGCAGGTGAGGGGACTGGACCATTTCCGACGTCGAAGAGCGCTCGGCCCTGGCTGGCTGAACGCAGCGCAACCCGCCGAGGCTCGAGGGTGATGCCAATGACTATACAGTGAAGCTCCATTTATGGCGAATGAGGTACACCTGGAGTTTTTTAGTGGGTGAGTCCGGCCCTCTGCTGGATCATCCCCACATACCCACTCCCTCTTGGGCGGTCGGGGACGTGATTGCACATTTTCCTCCAGGCAAAAAAAGAAGGTATATTTGTGGATTTCCATATTCAATTCAAGTTTATTTCATGACAAATAAAAATCCGTATTTCGATTGTTGTGGCAAGCTCAAACTTTGTCGTGTTAAAATCCAACATCAATCGAGATTTAATACTGAAATACACTGTTATGTTAAACTAAGACAGTATTATCATAGTTACAAAGTTCGCAGAAATATATCAAGACAATTCTTGTGAATTGTGCACATCTAGAACATTGGTATACTGAATAAGAGTAGTTTGTTTACAAAGAGTACCTACATAAAATACAAACACATGAATATTTGAACTAAAGTAACCAATTAATCCCTTAGTTTACCGGGCACAAGTACGCCAAGTTACATGCACAATTATATGCCCTAGACAAATACTAACAAGGGCGCACTCATAAGTAATGCATAGAAAGGGTAATTAAATTCACTGGAAAATGTATTAAACTTGTGTATTATGGCCCATTTTATTTAAATGTGACACACATTGAATATGCTCTCCAGTAAAGTAATACAGTTAACATTGTTTGTATGTTTGACCAAGTGCTATTTACATCGTCATTATTAAAGTAGAAATGGAGCTAAAGTTCACTATTTCAGTTGTCTGTTTGGTTTTATGTTTCTTTTTTTTTCGCACCAACCGTACGTAACAAACATCGTTGGACAAAAAAATATTGCAAAAACTTGCACAATTGTTTTCATATGAAAATAAATTCTGAAATCCGAAGTAATCCGAGCCTCTATTTTTATATTTTTTTATGACTAAAAATACCGAGAAACAATAAACTAGCATTGAACACAGTGGAACTGAGGGCTATTGTATAAACAGACGAGGCAGAAATAGGAAAGTCATATGAAAAAAAGTTATTTTTGTCGATGTATAGAATCGTGTGTGATCTCAAAATCATCGAAGATACTAACTGGAAGGGAGGTCCCTTGCTAGGTGTACCTTAAATCTCTATTTAACTCTCTTATATCTTTCATATAACCACAGAATAAGTAATAGTTGGTACAGAAGAATTACTCCGCAAGAAGACCTAAATAAATTCGAGTCTTGCTACGACGCGATACTTCCACAACAGCTCGCACAGCATTACATACCTGCAAATTTCCATACCTAGAAGTTTTGTCTCTTTCTATCGCATGCCTCTTATCTTTTCTTACGCTGTGAGGGTTGCTGCCTAGTGAAGAATAATTAATCTCCTTATTTGTAATTAAGTATCTACCGATGTAGGTATTACTGTTATTCTACCTTTGTAAAAAATATTGTTTCAACTTACCTAAAGTACAAACTGAAAAAAAAGTTACGACGAATAATTAGTAATACTACCTATGTTTTGTTTGCTAAATTGAACATAATCAAATCTAAACATAACCTGATTGAATATTAGTTTCTTTTTATGTCCATTTTTAAATACTATTTGCGACCTCGATCATAGAGTGCTATTAGGTAGGTAGGTATCTACAAACAACGTCCAGAGGGCCGCGCGCGTGACACACGACCCATTCGAAATGCGCCGGCGGAGCGCTTCGCTGTAGGTAAATAACGGATGTACCGCGCGGAGTGAGCCAGGCCTGCTATAACCAAGCGAGGGTAACGCCTATCGACGGCGTCGATCCATGCTAGAATAGATCAGTCGATGTAGATCAATAATTTTTATTAGGCCAAAAAAAAACGGTCCACGTTAAACGCGCCTAAGAGCTCGTTCATACCACACGCGCCAGCCTAGCGCACGCTAAGCGCCTTATCACACGCTTTGCAATTTGTTCTATGTAATTTGAGTTTAATTTTACACAACAATGCATCTCAAATTGCAACTCTACGCGGACAACTTTTTAAAGTTCGTATTTTTTTAGTATACGTACACAAACCCAACCTTATTCTCCTTATAGCAAAACAAAGTAACTTTTTTTTGGATCTCTATTGCCGTTTTCAGTGATTTAATTTATGCGGCATTGGTGCTCTCCGAATGTGGATGCATTACAATCAGGTATAATCAAAACCATATGAAGCATCCCCTGTCATGTATCAATGAGTTGTTTAGATAAGATATATCATTGCAGACATCTGCTCTCTGGTATCAATAGTTATTAATTAGGACTATTGAGCCGCTGGAGTATCAGTGTCGGTTTCAGACGTCAAGGGTCTCGGGTTTCCCCCACATTGCAATCGACTGAGTGGTTTACATAGGTTTTAGCGTATTAGCTGTGATAGGTACATGCGTATGTCTAGATGCGTAGGGCTAGAGGGCCCTGTATCCTATGAACAATGGATAATTAATTAATGCGATTAATTTATCGTCCGAGTTCAATCTTGACATTTGAACTTTTTGAAAGTAGTCTTTATTCATATTGGGATTATTAAACATACTTGTTTATTCAGCTTCAAAAAGCTTCAGTTTTAACTCTTTCTTTTCTGTTGGAGCTTATGAAATGAATGAACGCACCGCTCGAGGCTTGAACTCTTCATTTTACTGCCCAGTCCTCATTCATAGCTCGCTTGTTCATTCGAATGCATAAAAAGTCCATATGTTTCACAAATTAAAAAAAAACTATGCGTTTTTAAATACTATAAAAGTTCAGCTTAAAAAAGGAGGTATAGTTATAGCGTAGTTTTTTTTTTAAATATGTGTCAAGTTCATTTGTGTGTTGGTTGACCGTTTTTATTTCTTAAATGTTTTGTGGTTTATTTTGTTCTAAATCCTGTGAATTACGGGTATGGTTATCGCAATAGCCAAGTAGATAAGTCAAACTTATTGAATAAACAGGGAAAAAGAATTGTACTGAGTATTGAAATCCTTTGCTTGGTTGAATATTTTGAAAGAGAGTTGAATTTATTATATTTTAAGTTTTAATAAGTCGTCAAATAGTCAAATAAAAATGCACTTCTGAGAAGTCTTATAAATTACTTTAAATCTTTACTCGACCAAGCAAAGAAGTTGCAGAGCTTATATTTACTACTCGGCACTGAACCTTTGAAAATGTTATTGCGATCACATTTGAAAAACATATTGACCTATATTCAAACTTCGATATTCAACAAACGAAGGCACCACTTTTTTTTAACTTCTGACGCAAACAATTCTATCTTTTTAACAAATATCTTTGTATCTCATATCGCGACTCCTAAACGGGAAAACCGATTTAAGTTCGTGAAAGTATTGTCTGTCCTGAAGTTTCTTAGCTATGTTTGGTAGAAATAAAAAGTACCCGTCTTCAACATGTCTCTCATTAGAACCGCATTCCAAATTTCAATTCTATGTTTTGTCTTGGATCGTCGCTACACTCAGCTACATTTGAAAAAACCCCGGCCATTATTGGAGAATTCCAAATTTTGTTTCTAAATAAATCAACGTAACTGAAGTTTTAAAAGTTCCTCCATATTAAATGAAATAACTAAATATTTTTTCAGACTGATATCTAATATATAAAATTCTCGTGTCACAGTTTTCGTTGCCATACTCCTCCGAAACGGCTTGACCGATTTTGATGAAGTTTTTTGTGCTTATCCGGTATCTATGAGAATCGGCCAACATCTATTTTTTTTTTATTTATATGGCAAAACAACGTTTGCCGGTTCAGCTAGTTTACTATACATTTGTTTCCTACTACATATGTTCCCAACGTAAGCTTTTTAAATTTAAATTCACATCACTTCCTATTATAAAACAAATTCCTACGCGCCGCGTCTGTGCGACTACTAATATCTTAATTGACAGGCACATATTTAAAGCCTGGCTAAAACGGCATGCACTAAGAACTAGAGACAGAGCGAGAAAAATAGCTTTCTTTCTCTGAAATCGTAATTAATTATAAATTAATAAATAATTTATAATACCTATTTGTAACTAAAATTAACTATTTTAATGTTCATTAATTTTTTCACGATTTACAAGTTCTTGTCGCTTGTGAACTCGAGGTCTGGAAAGATACGTAATAAATTCGGTTAAAAAGTTTTTTATAGAAAATGTTTTTTTTTTTCTATAATAATTAATTTGTACTGTCTTGTTCCGAGTAATCATCGTGTCATGGAGCAAACTCGGCTGCCGTACAGCTTGTATGAAAAGAACGTAAACCTGCTTAAAGGCATTTTGCTCTAAGCTCTTTTGAACTTTATAAGGTGGCGGTTACTAAAGCTGCATGCCGACATTGAAACGTTAAAAATCATGTTTTTATTTCGAAGTAACTTCAAAAAATCAGCAAGATTCCTAGTTTTGTTCTACATATATTTTTTTATATGTAGGTATTATAAACGAACTTAAAAAAAAACGTTGTAAATGTGAAGAAGGTTTTTATGTTACTTTTGCGTAAATCGCATAACATAAAGAAATTTTAAATGACAAATCAATCTAGATCTTTTTGCTGGAGTTTTATTTACTTTTATTTATATAGTTCTTTCCGAAAAATTCACAAATATATCTACCTAATAGTAACAGTTACAAATATCTACTTTATTTACAATTTAAATGAACCATCTTATTTAGAATCAAAATAAATCTTAAAGCCTTTCGTCCAAGAATAGCTCGTGCCTTACATATACGACTAAGACTACCTGCATTGCAATCAGTAGTAGCTCGACATTTTATTATTGGTAATTCCACGGTAACTCATAAGCGATTTACAGGCACGAGGCAGAGGATTGCAAACAAAATTCAACCGGTATTGGAATCGTTCTCGTTTAGATTTGAAAGCTGAAAGCATTCTGTACAGTTTCAGTTCTTGCAATTCGTAAGTCTATGAAATGAAATCAAAATTAAGTAGGTACCGACTGACGGTCGGTTTGAGTAGCGGTAGAAAATTGCGTTCTGTGCCGATATTAGGTAAGATTTATAGTTTTAAGTTTTTTCCTAACATGTACTTATTCAATATGTATTTATTTGTATGTGTCTGAAGTTTATTTATCCATTAGCTGTTTTACGCGGTTATACCCTCGCAATTTATAAATCCGTCGGAATGTCGGAATAAAAAGTAGCTGCTGTGCTATTCCAGACTATATAGGGTCGCCACATCTCTCTTAATCTGCTATTGAAATATTATTGACTATTATAAGCACAAACTCTTTTTTTAAATGCAGCTATATTTTTATATTATAATTTTTCACAAAGGTACCTTGGATATCATGCAGGTGTTATTAGCACTACCATGATGTTAAACTACTGTCGCATAATAATGTATTGCAAGATTTTGCAGAATTGGCATCATCTACGCAGCAAATTTATTGTGCCGTCGGTATTTTTGTTGCTAAGGAAATTAATTTTTGCCTCGCGTTTAATAAAATTGATAATCGAAAACATCATCAAATCCTCTTATTTTTTTAAACTATCTGCAACACTTAGTTTATTGGAACCAATTACTTGGTATTGAAACCAATTACTTGGTATTGAAACCAATTACTTGGTATTGAAACCAATTACTTGGTGTAAAATAGTAAAAAAGTAAATTGGTGAGGAAATATTTAATTTATTTGCATTTGGTACCCAACTAATATCCCTTTTAAAATTATCCTGTATGACACACAGTAAGGTCATGCATTCGCAGCGTTATCGATAAAATGTTTAACATTTTTGCATAAGATTCAAAGCCCTATCTGTCATAATATTCATCTGCCTACGCTATGCAGGCGGATAATGCAATACGCGCGCTCTATACCTAATATTATTACTCTGAAGTTTTTAAGAAACTGAATTTGGGCAAGATAATATATAGGGTGATTGGTGGGTCATTTTCGAAATTACACGTAATAGTTTGAGATCATACACGAAGAGAAAAAATAAAATATATTTGAATTATTTACTGAGTCAAGTTAATTGAAAGTTAAAAAATTCATTACGCAACGCATGGTTACATAAGCGTAATGCAATAGATACTTCGGTGGTGATGTGCGTGTGGCGGGAACACTGATGTGTGCGTGTTGACTGAGGACTCGTCGGGAAAATTGTAGTAAGGTCTCTTTATTTATTCATAGGGATTTCTGGTGGAAAATTAAATTATTACATAATTATGATCAGAATCGAGTTCTGAGTGTTCTCCTTCAATATCTAAAATTTGTCACCAGTCACCCTGTACATATTAAGATAAGGAGACTACGCGAATTAAAATGTATACGTATAAATAAATAACCTGTATTGAGGTTATGGCATGGCATACAAAACAAAACTTGGGTATGAACAAATTAACCATGTTTCATGTTAATTAATAAAAAGTAAATTAACTTAAAAGAAATGTCGAAAGTTCTCATCGATCCAATTTATGCAATTCCCCAGTGAACTTGTTATTTCTTCGACTCTGGAGATAATTAAATTGTAATTTCATCAAACGATTCCCCGGTACCAGCGTCCCCGCAAGGTCCTACGTTTTTCATGATCAGGTTAAACTTTATTGATAAAAAATAGCCTTTAATACCTTCCGCAAAAGACTGACTTTTAACTGAAAAAAATACTATCCGAGATTAGCAAACTCTTCAGTTTTATTTTAATAGAAGTATAAATATGTATTTTAAGTTTATATGACTACAGGATATAAAACAAAACCAGAAGAGAGCAAAAACAAAATTATATTGCTTTGCTTAGAATAGGGTTACGACAGTTTATTACGTTAATTTTAAATCAAACATGTCGTTATCTATGAAAGAATGGTATATGGAAAGACATTGTAAAGAATATTTATAGAACTACATAAGAATGAAGTTGTCATTCTGACCTCTGATGAGTGTAATTGTATATATTTTTATGCAGTTGTCTGGTATAGATAGAACTGCTTGTTGTACCCTTTCAAGATGTGTTTTTTTCTGTAATTGTTATATACAAAAATTAAAAAAAAAATAACAATACTTATATGATATGTATTGCTTGCTACTATTACAATCTACATTGATAAAGCTAAAGTGTCATTTTTTATTTGAAAGCTCTTAGGTATTTGTCTGTCAGTTTTATAAATTTTTATAAATTGTCAGATTAGAAAAAATCTTTTTGCTTAGGAAAGGTTATTTTCTTCCACGAAATTCCTACGCGATCGACAACGTGTGGGTGTGCCACCTCGGGTGTGCACCTTCTAGTTTCCTTTATACCTATTTATTTTTAAAATACCAATACGAGTTATATTGCTGATTTATGGATGTCTGAAAATTTACAGCACACGCGAATACAGGGTCCGCTTATAATAGTCAATTATATTTGAATGGCAGATTTTAAATGATGAGCGAGTCTGAATTTCGAAAAAAACATTATTTTTTTAAATATTTTTCTTAAAGTAAAATTTCAAAATTCTTCTCTGTGAGTAAAACTTGAGATTAATCTACATTAAATGACTACATACAATTAGGTGGAAACGTTTTTATTAGGTACTTGCTGTGTAGTCATTAACTACAGATCAAACTTAAATTTTGATTACTTTATTTTTAATTTTTATATGAAAAATATTAAAAAACAATTATTTTTCCTAATTATGTCCCAATCATCAGTCTTAATCTGCTATAAAAATATTATTGACTATTGTAAGGCAACCGTATAAGCTTAACGACGTGTTTTAATTCGATGGTCTTGAAAGTCGAAAATGTGTAGCCATATTTGATTTTCATAATGATCGATTACTAGCATTGCCGACGTAGTCATGAATACCAACGTCAGGGAAAAAAAACTGCTATTCCGTATAAGCCTAGTACTGAGGCTGCAAACTGGACGGCAGCGACAGCGACAGCGGCGCGGGCAGCAATTTCCGCGAAACGGTATAAAGTATTGAGTTTATTTATTTATTTATTGCACACATTACAAAAGGAGAAAAACAATACAATAATAAGACAAACTTAAGAATGGTACAATAGGCGGCCTTATCGCTTCAGAGAGATCTCTACCAGACAACTTCAAGTTTGTATGAAACCGCGACAAATCGAGCGCTGTCGCTCTCGCTATCGCTGCCGTCCAATTTGCAGCTTTATAGTCTAGACTAGTATAGTGTTTTTGCAGTGCCTAAATGTGAAATTCTGCTCTATCCATCAAATTAGTGTAAGTCATAAACATCCATCATCAAAAACGACATTTATAACAGCTAGTACTCGCGAATCCCATCCGTAGATCACCCACACGTGTAATAAGATGTACTCACTTCGCAACTTATTTGGTTGTGATAAAGTTCAAATTTCAATGAAAATGTATGCATATTTCTAGACGTGACTGTACCTATATGAGAATTAGTATCCTACGTTTTTAACCAGGCTGTTCTCTACTTCTGTAGAACATTTCTTTGCTAATAAATGTCTTGCTTTTTAGACAAACTCAAAATATTATTTTCTATGTAGAGTGGTAGATAATTTGTTAACACTTGATATAGGTTATTCTAGTTATGTTGAAATAAATTGACCACCACTTCAGAAGGTCGATCTTGTGTAAAGAGGTAGCTCAAAACTAAACAGCAATTACAACCTATCTTAAATGAGGTAGTATACCTAATAACATATTTTACACAACTTTTATTTTACAGTTTCTTAAAGTTTATCGAATCGAAACAATTGAATATTTTGGAAACTTTTCTATTAAAGCGTAGTTGTATATCGAACAGTGAATTCATTATTGATTCATAAGGTACTTAATCCGACCAGGATTTTTACTTTCTGTATCAACATAATACAAATTACATTCTCTTTAATTGTTTTTTACTTACCTGTACAATATGTATTAATACAGTGAGAATACATGTTGTATTTGAAGGTTTCACGCATTGCCCATTTCCGCAAGAACAACCATTATTTAGGTACCAATATTAGATATAGTAGGTGATTAAGTGTACGTTTTAAAGTACGTAGGTACCAACTATTCAAGGTACTAAGAAGTAGATTGCTGGTATTAGCTTCCCATACTTACAGACCTTTAAATTATTGATTTGGTCCCGCCCGCCGTTCTGACTGATACGAAAGCGTAGTCGAGCCATAGCTTCCTTAGCGGTATTTCTCATTTTTTTTAACTCTGAATCAACACGCGTAATTCTGTTTGCTTAAATTAATCTGAGTGGTTCATTCTCTTATGTGATTGCTGTTTAATTCTCTTTGTAAATGAATTGATGGTTTGCATGCACAAAGGTTCGCTCATCTGTTTGCTCGATATGAGAATCCAGAATCCCTTGAATAACGTAAAGCGCACGTTTTTCTATATAACTTCCCATAACTAGTTGCATTACGGGGTGTCACATGTGCAAATATTTCATCTTTATGCACACTTCATGTGTGGGTTAAAATGTGAACTGGATCAAGTGGACTATACATTCAGAATGCATCAATCATGTAAGTATAGTGGTTTGTCAAAGCGGTAAAATTCCTTCATTTTAAATTTGCGTGAATATGAAAACATCCTTAATACTATATCTTAAATACTCTTCGAGGACCACATGGAATCCGAATACACTCTCAGATAGCACGTAGATTGGCTGAAAGGGACGATTTATTGAAAGTTCTCCATTACATACAATCCAGTTAATATATACGATTTAGACGATGTAACGTGAACTCAGCCTTAAGAATAACAACCTGGTTAAGTCCAAACACTAACTATGCCCTTGAATCCACCTGTACAAACAATGCATACTTTCTTCCCAGCTTCACAGGTTATCCTTTGTTATTTCTTCATCTTGTGTCCTTTACCCGTCAGTAACTGTTTGGTCATGTGCTTAAAATTACCAAGTATTTACGACTAGCTGTTGCGCGCGGTTTTACCCGCGCAATTTCGATTCCCGCGGGATTTTCGGGTTAATATACGGATTCGTATATTAACCCTATACGGATTCGGAAGAATCCCTCTAAGTAATGGTAAAAGAAATTTTGAAATCGGTCCAGTGGTTTTTGAGCCTATTCAATACAAAAATACAAAGGTTTCCTCTTTATAATATTAGTATAGATAACATGTCACATTAAAACATCTCAGTAAAATTTATTGATGTAGATAATATTATAGAACCATAACAATGCATAGTAAAATAAAACCTACCCAGTTGTCTTTATGTTGCAGCTTTAAGAGCAATAGGTATCTATTACTAATCTATACATATAATAAAATGGTAGGAAAGTCAAAACTGTACATTGAATATTTTTTTAAAAGAATACTTGGGGTATGATCTACAATCGAAACAGAAACAAAAAATATAGTTTTTAGAATTTTTGTCTGTTTGTCTTTCCGGGATAAACTCAAAAAGTACTGCATGGATTTACTTCAAATTTGGCATGAAGATAGTTAAGAAGTCGGGTCAACATATAGGCTACATATTATCACGCTAGCAGTGTTATAATCGTAGGTGCGTTTGGTGCTGCATAGCGTTCACGCAGACGACGTCGCGGGCAGCAGCTAGTAATAATACTATAGTTACTAGAAACACCTATTACCTACCGGTTTTAATATAATATATTTTCCCAAAATACATATTATGTCTAACTTCTTAAAATTTTTAATGACATAAATTGTAAATCGCCGAAATAAAGAAACCCTAGAAATACGTATGATAAAGGATCCCTTTAGCAGAGCACAACACTAGTTTTAAAGTCATCCATCAAATACATACATACATAACTTCACGCCTGTATCCCTTAGGGGGTAGGCAGAACACCAGAGGTTACAAGACCACCTGATGTCACGTTTGACAAATTTTGAGGTATTATAATGATGAAGAATGGAGATAGACTATTGCAGTGACACAAAAAAACTTCCAATAAGACCTCTGTCCCTTAACTGAATTTTACAGTATTCCCGGGAAGAGAAGCAGCTGGCACAATCTATGTTTTTATTTCGCTCCCAGTCCAGCATGGAAGCAAAATAATAATAATAACAAAAAATGAATAAAAAAAATATCACTCAAAATAATATTTTAATCTGACCCAAACTAATATAACAACTATGAAGCTCCAAAGAAAGTTTTTATAAGGTTCTTATGTCCATGCATCGAAAAACTTCCATTTCCCTGGCTTTGAACCCAGGTCCTCTCACACCGTAAGCGAACACTACACCAATGCACCAAAAACGAAGTCTATGACTAAACAAAGCGTATTCTTCGAATCATCAAAAAAATCATAGAATTTAAGGTGTCTTATGTAATATGATAATTTTCTTTTTAGACTAATCTATACTAATATATAAAGCTGAAGAGTTTGTTTTTTTTTGTTTGTTTGAACGCGCTAATCTCAGAAACTACAAGTGGAATTTGAAAAATTCTTTTTGCATTTGATAGCCCAACTTGAAAAAGGTTATAGGCTATATTTTATCCCGAAATTCCCTCGGGATCAAAAGTTACGCGGGTAAAACCGCGCGCGGTGGCCAGTATAAATATAAAGGTTTTACTTTAAATTCGACATTTAAACATACATCAAATGTTCTGTATAAAGGAATCTAATTAAATTATGACTTTGTGAATATTTTTGAACCTAGTTTTTATAATTGGGGATTAGCGTATTAACCGTCATTATCAAATCTAGATCAATTTTATTAACCGTCCGTTATAAAATGACCTGGATTTAATAATTATCTGTATGACCAGATTTAATGAAACGTCAATTATAGTAGATTATGCATCAAAGGGATAAAGCAGTGTATTATGTCACGGGCATCATATTGAATTCTGAGCGAAATGAAGGA
This sequence comes from Stenoptilia bipunctidactyla, assembly GCA_944452665.1. Classification (NCBI taxonomy): domain Eukaryota; kingdom Metazoa; phylum Arthropoda; class Insecta; order Lepidoptera; family Pterophoridae; genus Stenoptilia; species Stenoptilia bipunctidactyla. The sequence goes on along the minus strand of OX101721.1, from coordinate 42,806,120 downwards.
TTCTGTAGATAATTCCTGAACGCAGTGAGGGAATTATGGTAAGAATTCTGAATGAAGCGAGGGATTCAAGACTGCCCAAGAATAAGACACTGTTATCCCCGAGGAGCTTACCTACTCTACTTTATACACCACCTTGTAAGATAATTAGGTAATGAAACGCAGGAATTAAATCAAGTACTTAGGTATTTAATAATTTAGAAATTAAAGTTAATATTAGAAACATTTGACCAGTTATGTAAGATAAAATGATATTTCTATTTGGTATATTAATAGTTGAGCTCGAGGAAGGGGTGTTTATTTCTGTAGTATGGGTTCCTGTTAACTGAGTCGGTAGTTCTTCTGTAAATGTTGGCGATGATGATAGTTGAGGATATTGTGCTGAAGTAAATGGCTGTGGTGACATGGGTCTTTTGATGGCTTGAGGATGTGCTAATCTACTCGTAGAGGCTGCGGTGAGATCTGTCTTCTGAGTTTGAATGGGACTGCAGTTTTAGCTGTATGTTGTTGCCCATGCAGCAGCTTATTTCGTTCTTATTGTGAACAGAGTTCTCAACATAACCCTCTGCTACATTGTCAGAACGCCAGCCTCCATGCCGCTTGATTTGGGTTATGTCCGCACCAGATTCCGCCAGTAAATAGCTAACGTTCTTCTATAGCAGGGACCAGTGTAAAGCTCCGGGTTTTGTAAATTTAAATATTCAGCGATTTGTCTCGGCATTGCACTGATTTTATTCTTTCCTATCATTTGTCGTGTACACTTCCCTTTGGTGTAATTTATAAAAAAATCTGTTAGATAACATATTTAAGGGACGAAGATCTTGGTACTTTTTTACTACTTTTGCATACTCTCTAATCACGAAAGATCGTTCTCGTTTTGTTTTGGTGTCTGGTATATTAAATCATCGCTATAATGCTGAATGTCGCCAGTTTTGATATTTACTAGTTCACACCCTCTGCAAGCACCATTAATCCCAAATATTACTTAACACTACCTGAAACAATAAAAAAAAATATTTTAATTAGTACAATAAGGTTATTTTTCTTAAGAATAAATAACTTAAAACCGAAACTGCGCGAACACGAAAGTATTACATAACATACCTACATCACATGGATTAACTTACCTTTTTGTCAAGAAAGGCGTCACCTGGAGCATTGTTGAGAAAATTTTCCACATCACGCGCATTTACAAACTTTAGATTTCTTCGGCCGATGCCCATCCGACTTTCTTTTTAAAAATGCCTTTAATTTAACATATTTGCTAATTTCGATATTATCCTTAATGTTTACTGAAGTCTTCAACATTGAATAAACAGTCCATAGGCTGCTAGGTTTCTTTGTAGCAGACAACTGTTGAAAATATACTAAAAGCAATGACTCCGAAGTAATTTTCACGGCTTTTTTAGTTTTCCTAGCAAAGAAATCTTCGTAACATTTCATGTACAAATGCTTCGATTTACACTGCAAAATATTATCGACGATACTATTTGCTTCATTTCTAATATCTTCTGGTGTTAAATCGTCACTCGAGCTCGACATATTTTATTTATTTGAATACTATTGAAATAAAAACTCTGAATGAATTTTCTTTTCAAAAACCGCACAATTTTACTTCTTATTTGGCTTTTTCAAAAGGCAAAAGAAACCGTCGCATACAGTCACCCTTTTTACAAGAGTTTTTAGTTTTGTTTCGGTGTTTCTTGGTAGTCGTTCCAAATGCAAAGGTACACAAACTTATACAGCCAAATTTAAAGTCCATTTATTTTTTAATTAGGAAAGCAACTAGTCATACAGCCATGTCTATGTAGGTATTATTAAATTTCGCTCCAATTGACATTCCAAAATCAAATGATATTATAACCCTCAGGATTAAAGTATTTGTTTATTCTTTGTAAGATACCTTTTTTTAACATCAAGGGATTAACATCTTGTTTTAGGTGGAGTTTATACATAATGCATAATGCGAATTTTAAACAAAGGTGGTGTATAAAGTATTATATCGACTCGTGCTGTTTCGTAATTTATGCCAAAATTTTACTTCTTTAATCGAAAATGTCTATCTAAATTAGTTAAAAATAAATTTTACTAACGTCATATTTTAGAAGTTTTTTGAGCATTTTATAATGCTAAAATAGAAATTGATAGATTCAAATGCCAAATAAAATCACGGCGGAGATCCTGGGTTCTGGTAAGGGTTCGATATTATTTGGTATTTTTATCACATAACATTTTTAAATAATAAAGTTCCTAATAACTTACTGTTTGAAACAAATTATTAAACTGTTGTTTTTTTACCGACTGTACGCACAAGAGTGAATATAGACAGCGCTAGTCTGCGAGCGAGAGAACATGATAAGTGTCGCCATTTAATGAACCGTGTTATACCTACTTTTATAACATAATTACGATCAGAATCGAGTACAGTGTGCTCTCCTTAAATATCTAAAATTTGTCACCAGTCACCCTGTATAAGACGCCATGGCCAGCCACCTCCGTGGCGCAGTAGCCAGCCAATGCAGCAAATAGTAGCGGGTTCGATTACCGCAGCTACACTTAGATCTGCAGAATTTGTCATCGTCTTTTTCTTTAGCATATTATAGTTTTTTCTACTTAAACCTATATTTGGATTGTATGTTTGTTTATATTTAATAAAGACAAGAAGCTGTTATAATATTTTATGTAACTCAAAAAAATGTACTATTTAGGTGTCCTGTTTTTTAGAACATAGTCTTTACTTAATTTTACGCTCAATGGCTCTATTCAAAGTGCCTGATACTATCGAAATTTATTTGTGTATTCTATACGATTACTAACAGCACCTTCTTTTCCAGGCTAAAATGTCAAACTCGAGCGCATCTCTGGATACGAAAGTAGCCAAGCTGAAACAAAAGTATAAAGGTTAGTTAATTTGAAAAATGAAAAAGGTTATTGTTTGTAAAATTTTGTGACTTTTGAACTCGCAGATTTTTTTTGATAAAATAAGCCACAGGAATAATGTGTATGTATGTATACGAATTTACTTAATTACCATGATACAATAGTATAATAGTGTACAAAAACAGACCAGGTTAAAAATATGGGATTGCTAAACAATTCCGACGAAGTATTTCATTTTTGGATGTCATGAGTGTCACTAGAAAGTATAGTGTGTCCAGTCAGTAAGGCACTGAAGGTTCCATCCTAACAACATTAATGAGTATTTGGGAGACGGGTAAATGCGAATCAAAACCACTTTCTAATATATTTAGATAAGTTACAAACCCTAAAAGTAAAAAAATATTACATTTTCTTTGTGTAAATTATTACATTTGCTTGTTTAATAAAATCAAGTATTGATTGCAGTGAAGATTGTCACTTCAAAAGGAAAACTTATCACTTGTACAAGTTTAACTATTGGTCTTCAGCGAACCACCACCACGGTCGGCTAGCTGCCCTCCCTATTGATGCGATTACTGTAAACCCGAGTTTGGTCCGTCACAAAATGCATTTTCCTAAAACTTGCGAGCGAAGTAAATTAAATTTACCAATAGAACATGCAACTGCAGCCCAAGCGAATGCTTTATAGATAATCTATACTCTATGCCTTTACGATATGGTTATTTATATGTCCTAAGGAGTTTCTCCAGCAGCTACGCGAATTTGCTTAGTCACCTATTATTAATTGAATTAACAAATCGTTGGAGTGGTGCGGTGATGTCAAAGCTTCTGAAGATGCGTGTGTTTGGTTCGTTTAAGATTTATTTAAGATTTATTTAAAGTGAGCCTTAGTTTAACGAAATGTATATTTATATAAAATTATACTGAGATATTCAGCGCTGATTTCATATAAAAAAGGTAGCTTGGACCAGGCGGAGCAGAAGTCACTAAAGCTACATAATTATCCAGAGACGCTACTGCTTGACTTATCGGACTTTAATTCTCACAATTAACTTTATAGCGGCCGCTGATTCTCATGCTCTGTAATGAATATAGAAGTAAAGTTAAACACAGTGAACCTGTCTCACAAAAGGCCTTGGGAGAAGAGTCATGTCAGTCGGGCTGTAAATAAAGTCACTGAAAATATCGATTTGAATAAACTTAACTGCGCCTAGTGGAGCCGGGGACTACGGCTAGTTTCACATAATAGTAAACTTGTGTTTGATCTTAAGCTCACAAGATGATGATACTAGGAATGTAATAAATAAAACCTAATAAAACACTATCTAAGCACATCATCACTGAACTCAATATATTCAATGGCAGACGTTCGTTGATAATCCGTCGCCGCACACGTTCTTTTTAAGCGACTTCCAAAAGGAAGAGGTTATCAAATCGTGTGTATGTGTGTTACTTGATTAATTGGTCAATTATCGCTTTTGATGATTCTAGTTTCAATTAATAAGATTAAAATAAGTCCGAAGTTGTCCATAGAAATTTAAAGGAAATCGATTCAGTACCTACTTAAAAAAATGTATGAAAGCGGAGGATGACATTTAACTTCAGCCAAAGTTTTGACAAGGATTTAAAAATGAAGTCGGTTTTTTAATGCTCTGCCTTTAATATTATCTCTCTCCGCGACACTTCACAAAATGAATAGATCACACGAGGTATAGAGTCCGAAAACCTAATTTGTGCTCTAACTTTTATCAGAGCTCCATCAGTATCATACATACCTAAATTAAAACTCGCCTGAGTGACTGATAGACAACGTACAACCATAACTACTAGGCGTAGAGAGCTGAAGCTTAAACATACATTCCTAGAGAGATGTAGGGGTAGGAGTGCACCAAAGAAAGTAGCCTGAAATTCTCACGGGAACGAAAAACATGTGACTTTTAGTTTGTATGAAAAACTTATTCACTGAGTGCACCGATGCGAAACTTGGTAAAAGGGTACTTCAATGGTCTGGTTAGGTAAATTAATAATAAATAAATATTTACAACAATGCATCACATTATCTAGGCCAAATAAAGTTTTCTTAAGAACTTATGCTATGGATACGAGGGCGGGTCAATAACTCCGTGACTTTTGGAATAAAACACAGATTTTTTTATAAATTAATAAAAAAATCCACACCAAGAGCTGACTCTCTATAGCAAAAAATGTGCACTGCATGGCTGTCAGACTGTACAATAAATTACTTAGTACCTATAGAGATCTTAATGTTGAAAAATTTAAATTAAGCCTGCGTAATTTACTACTAGATAAAATGTATTATGACGTCAATCTGTATTTAAATGATAAAATATGACTAGTAAATATCTGACCGAATTGTCATTTCTTTTATTTAATTATTTTAACTTAGTTTTTTTATTCTTGTTTACTTTTATACACTGATTTTTTTGATATGCTTTAAAATTAGATTGGACATTTATTCTACACTAGCTTTGCCCGCGGCTCCGCTCGCGATAATTTCGGGATAAAAGTATCCTATGTTACTTCTAGTACCTCTCGTGATTCATCGAGTAGTTTTTGCGTGAAAGCTGAACAAATATCCACGCTTTCATATTTATAATATTAGTAAGGATAAGGATTGACATTTTATAATATTTGACAATTAATTGTTTAGATCACTTTCACATGAGGCTTAAGTATCTATGGAACGAAAATACTTCAGCGCAAAGCTTCCGAGTAAACTATATTGAAAGTTGACCCGTCCGGCACGTGAACATGAATATTTTCTAGAACTGCTAACCCGGGAAAGAGCGACGTATACCTAACTGACCATGCGAGAAACAACTGACACCGAGATCTACTCCAGCAACACAAAAAGTCTGCCCTTGAGCCTTAATAATTGTCATTGCAAAACACACCGATACTGGGAATTGCGTTCTTTTAAATTGGAATGGAAAATTATTTGGTATTATGGGAATTCTGGGAATAAAGACGGTTTCTCCTGCACCGCAACCTGATAAAATTTGAGATATCCAAATAGAATTATACCCAGAAATATGTAGGTACAACTTACAACAGAAAAAGAAATGAAAATAAAGCTGAAACGCCTGTGCAATGCTATCTACCTATACCTACTTCACTTAAAAATAAATACCTATAACTACAATAATTAATAAAAGTACCTACACTTTTACCTAAAAATACAAAAAAAAACTGAACATAAATTAGCCAAAATTTGGAATTTGATCGAATATTTAATCACTACCAAAACAACTAATAGGCTATATAAACCTATTTTATAAAATAACAACGAAAGAAATTCAAATAAACTATTTTAAGACTAAAAGTCGCGCTGATAAGCACGGTTTACAATATCAATTATTGTCTGTCAATAAAGTGGAACGCTGAATTGACAGACAATAATTGTATATGGAATGAATTTTAAAGCTTGCGCTCGCCTCCCGCCTTTTTATACCTACCGCCGCGAGCCGCGTCGAGCGCGGCAACCGTTACGCAAAAATAATCCTTATATCATTCAGTATTCACGCGCGATGGGTTATTAGCGTATTTCATGTATAAGTTTGGTGTTTCTATACCAATTTCTATGATTCTTTTTTTATTGAATAGGTAATAATGTTAGTATTTTTTAATTAGGGATGAGTGAGAGTATTATAAACGTAAGAGTAAACAAATATAATCAGAAAGCTCCGAACTGCTAAGCTAACGGGATTTACACGTGTTATTGTGAGTCAACCATAAAATATAGACATATACTGTTGTGGGATATTTTTTAAATAATTTTATGAAGAATATTTCTGTCATACATGATTTCCATATCGCTTTAACCATTAAGGCTGCACACGCGACGGAAGCTTAAAAAATGAAGTAATTTCTCCCGTTTTCCCAACATTTCCCTTCACTGCTCTGCTCCCATTGATTGTAGCGTGATAATAAGTATACTATAACCTGCCCAGGGGTATGAAGAATATTTTAACAAGTTTCGTTAAAATCCGTCGAGTAGTTTTTGTTTCTATAAGGAACATACTGACAGACAGACAGACAGACAAAAATTTTACTGATTGCATTTTTGGAATCAGTATCGATCACTAATCACCCCCTGATAGTTATGTTGAAAATATATTTCATGTACAGAATTGACCTCTCTACAGATTTATTATAAGTATATAATATATATATATAGATATAGATTTATTTATTCTACTATTGAATCAATGATCAGTTGATCTTTGCACCCCGCCTACATCCTTTCTGTTCTTCGGCTATGATTTCATTGTGTTCTACGTGTGTAATTTTTTTTTGTGTCATTGCTTAATATACGATTCGATAAAGTTCTGTGCTCGCACCGCTTATTTGCCATGGAGGTTTGTTGACGTCCTTATTTCTACCACTTCTAAACTGTTCTTCTATTTTATAATTAAGTTCTTCTGAGATAACTACAGCTATGCAATAAATAAGCGTATGAATATCTTCTTATCGTGTATCATCAAATATGAATCGAATGAGTATTTTTTCATTAAATAAATTCACAAATTGAGTTAGTTTTTGACTGTATTTTAATTTTGGTAGTCTTGGTCTAGCTGGATTCATTCCCGAGTAATTTGTAATAGCTGTTTGAAATTTATCAAGTATCTGTTCCGTAAGAGTATCTGATATTGGGTCAGGATTTATTAGTGTTTCTATATCATTCTCTAATGTAAATGTGATAGTCTCCGTTTGTGTGAATGCAAGTGAGCTTTGTGAAGATAGTTGCGGCTGTCAAGTATTAGCTAGTAGTGATTGAGAATATGGTTGTGTGTGATAATAATCTTCAAGATTTTCATCTGGAGAGATAGAATTAAAGCGTGTGTTGATTTCATTTTCTGTATTTAATTGTAAACTTGTTCGGTCAGAAGTTTTTTTGATCAGAAATACGTTGCTCAGTAACTTTGACATTAGGGTATTGTTGTGAGAATAGTTCATGTAGTATTCTACGATAAGTGGTAATGTCAGTTTCTAGTTTTGTAATGCAGTAATAAGTGCGCATGATGAATATATTAACATCTTTACTCCAACTCATGCGCACTCGTGATTTCCCAGCCTTAGTGGACGCAGGCAAAAAGGCATTCGCCCCCTACGCAACATCTAAGTTGGGTGTAGGTGCACTATGAGTACTGTGACCTACGGAAGATAGTGATGATAGTATATATGATATTGTAGAAGGACTATATAGCTCTATTGATGTGTTTGATGAGTTTAAACTAATATTTTCAGTATCTATTGCTAAGTTGACTGTAGTATTTTCGGATGATCCGGAGGGAGCCCGCCTATTCAACTCCTCTCCGCTGACGGTTCGCAAGCTGAAACACCCAGCGTCAGCTCCAGGTGTGCCCCGGCGATCGCCCCCGGGATGCGGCTCATTACGTTTCGTATTAGATCGTGTTTCCATGTAATATGGGTTACCAGTGCCATGTTGGCCACGTCGGTAATATTCGGTCGTGTGTCCGCCCCCACGTGATCTGCGGTTCGAACTGAGGATGTATGGTTGGATTTTAAGGCGGCTTATTATTATTACAGGCGCAATTTGTGCTCACGAGCTGTGCTCAAACATATACACGATTTGATAACTTCTTCCTTTAGAAAGTAGGTTGAAAAGAACGTGTGCGGCGACGGGCCGTGCTCGCGACGAAATACGGATAAAATCTTTCTCAGGATGCCCGTATTGAATGCTCAGTTCGTGCGCAATACACGTCCAAATATAGCGAGCGCAGGCATCGAGCGCCGGATATTAATTTACTATTTCCATTACAGCAATCTGTGCGCACCATTACGATACCGCAGACGATGTCCATTTCAGAAAGTACCTACTGGAATGAGATTATACGTTATCAAGACGACGAAAATTTGTTGATTTTAAAGCCGCGCAATTTCGAATCCCGCGGGTATATCGGGAAAAAAGTAGTCTATGTACTATTCCTGAGCTGTTCTGCCGTGATTGAGGAACGAACATCCATACATCCAAATTTTCACATCTATACTAATATATAAAGCTGAAGAGTTTGTTTTTTTGTTCGTTTGTTTGAACGCGCTAATCTCAGAAACTACAAGTGGGATTTGAAAAATTATTTCTGCATTTGATAGCCCAACTCTTGAGGAAGGTTATAGGCTATATTTTTTCCCGAAATTCCCATGGGATCAAAAGTTACGCGGGTAAAACCGCGCGCGGTGGCTAGTTTATAATATTAGTGGGATTAAGGTTTTACAGTACAACAATATAAGTATTACTTATTATACTTATATTAACTTTGAACACTTTCTTGCATTGAAAATGCGAAATGTTTGTAACGTAAGCCTTTATTTATTTATTCTTCATTCTACACATGGAGTAAGACATAACTTTATTAAAAATATAATAGATCCAGTGTACAATAAGCGGCCTTATCATCTACAGACAATCTTTTCCAGACAACCCTTTAGTTTCTTATCCGTATGAATCAAAGTACACTTTTCCAACAGCAATCTCTTTATTGAAACCTATTTTATCTTAAGTGTTTAATCTAAAGTTCTAGTTTATTTTCAATCCAATCGGGAAATGTTCCACTTTGCTTGGCGACCAGTTACTAACGAGATATGAACGTATAGTCAATACCATCATTCAGTAAGTAGTTCTACTTGCAAGGGCTGTAATCGATTTAGACCTGCGAAGGGATGGCATCGGGAAACCTATGCTTGAGATCACAGACATAGATCTACATAAACAACGCAAGTGTCACGATTTGCTGAGAAACACAAACGGATTTAAAGAAATCCGATGAAATCGATTATTAAAAACGATATCGATGTTCTAACAGACATACATACGCGTGGACTGAATCTAGCGGCGACCAATCTTGACGCTTGGTCGGGGTTCGGACACGAGAAGTACATGCATTTGCGTTATCTATGTAGATGAATGTCTGTGCTTGAGATCGTCTCAGCTCCGGCACGTAAATAGTCTTAATCTCACTGGAACTGTATCAGACAGAACTGTCTTAAGATCTGTGGTGAGGGACTAAAAGGTTTCAATTGAAAAAAAGAAGTTCTAAACAAACACGCTCTAAAAAGTGCATACGATCACGGCTACCCTTTGAACATTATATCTATCAATATGACGTAAATACATAAATATTTCAGCGGAGACTATTTTCTTGTTCGGTTCTTTTTAGAGCGTGTTTTGTTTTTAGAACCTATTCGGCTTTTAGTTTTTAAACTTTATTTTCTCTTTACTTACTTTGGAGTGATAGTGAATTTTTTTTAGTTCTTCTCTTTAAGTCCCCTAGAGGGCGCTGTATTCAATTTAACGTAACCGTATGTGACTTATAACCAGCGGATAGTGAAGAGGCTTCCAATGACACCTCATTTGTGCTATTATGATTACTAGTTTAGAAGTTCTGAGGGAATAGATGAACATTCATACATACATATAGGTCAAAATCATCCTTCCTTTTTGCTTTGCCGGGTGAAAATTAAGCATGTACGTGAGAAATATTAATTAACTATAAGTAGTTTGCTACCAAAACGGGCTGAAATTTAAGAAAAAAAAATGAAGGGTTTTTCGTATGTTTTAGCAAAGCCCTCCCTTATCCCTTCCTCCTTATAGGAAGCAGAGCAACACAACGAAAACAAACAAATGACCAGGGTTATTAGAGTCGCGGAATAAACAAGAAAACTTGGTTATAGTAGTTGATAGATTTCCGCAAAGTGATTTCTCATGTAACCAATTAAAAGAAATAGTTTGTGTTATGTGTAACAAAATATATCTAGTACCTGTAACACAAGCAATACGCTTACAGCAGATAGCAGGGTACTTATTCAAATATTTATTTAATAGATTCAATCTGTATTATCCTGTTAACGTTCCTTGACTTTTCCAGGTTCCAAAGTAGCAGAGGGCTTCGATCCGAAGAACCTTCAGATATTGCAGATCCCGATACTGCCGTATGTGCTGCCACACGTCGTTAAGGATCCAAATACCCTCCGACCGACCTTCCGGCTTTCAAGTTCAAAGAATTTTGCGGACATCGTCATCGGCATCCCTACGGTCAAGAGAGACAAGGCAACCTACTGGCTGCAGACCCTAAAGGTAATTATATCATAAGTATAACGCAATTATAGTGTTATGAATGAGCTATTATGTGTCATTACTAATAATGCAATTAAGTCTTATGAATTATTTTGCTTCATTACTTATGGAAAATTTAGCATGCGCTTATTGAACAATCAGTAGGTAATAAAAAAAGACGTGTGGCACTTGGAGACTGCCGCGGTATAGCTATTGCATAGCATTTTTTATCAACTTATGCTATTATAATTATTTATTTATTTTATTAATGCAGTAATGTTTGATCTAATATGAAGTTCCACAAGTTCCTAGTAGATGGCGCAGATTGTTTATTAAAACCCGCATATAAGGTTATGAAATCAAAGTTTCACCGCTGTGCCGGTCGGAGTGGGAGGTGGTAGGTTTTTTTCGTTACGGAATTTCTGGATTCGGTCCCCACGCTCAAGGCCTAAAACTGTTATTCACATTTAATTATATTTCGTCGTTGCATCCTCGAGATCTATATAATTCACTAGGTAGTCCACTGAGGGCATTAGCACAAATTTCAGAGCTTGCAAAGTCAAACATTTTTTTTCCCACCATCTGCTCGATGGCGCCACCATCTGCTCGATGGCGCCACCATCCGCCTGTTCCTCATTCGTTGTGTTCGTTATTGTAGAAAACTTAGTTTTCGGCACAATCTTTTAAATTTGCGGTACCTACTAATTTTTATATAATGATAATCTCTGCGACTTTGTAATAAGGGGGGTAGCATGTAAATATCTACTGGCATTGCAGCACCTCGTAAGAATGGACTGAGTTATTTCAAAATTATTATCTTATTCTTTTGCGTCAGATAAAACTGTGGAAATAACCACATTCAGATTCGGAGCTGTAACTGATAGAAAGTTATTGTCGATACATCTCGAGGATGCAACGACTCATAATTATGGTCAAACGACACGAACGAAGGTAAGTTAGTTTAACCATTAAATAGATCGCAGTTAGTTATAAAATTCAAATAATTTACAAATAATCGTTTACTGACAAGAATTAACGATTTTCAAGTTAATCCTTGAAATTCTTTTGCTACATAGCATTCTTATCAAGTTTCACGATTGTCAATGCGAAATACGAATTAAAATATTAGTTTCTAATGGTTATTTTTATGATTTAACTAATTTATTACCAATATCCGGTTTATATATACCTTAGTTTTCACTTATTCAAAAATTTCAGGAGTACCTATAGATCAGTAGGTCACAGCTCTCAAAATCTACTTTCTTGGCTTTGATAACCCTGCGAGCGTCTAGATATTTGTGTAGATTTAATATGAAGGATAGTTGGTAGCCAGATGAAAGGAGCACCAATACCAACTACAAAGTGGGGGCACTCGGATTAGTGCCTCCGTAGCTAGCAAAATATGTTCACAAGCGAAGTGGGCTTTAGTTACACTGAAGCTTGTCGTACAGGGACAAACGCTACGAGATTTGACTAAACGGGTTTCCGTTCTAGGTCACGAATCTCTCTTTGAATAATAATAGAATAATAATAAATAAAGTCTTGTAGGTACTGTAAAAAATCGAAGTCGTTGTGACGCCTTGGTTACTGTGCATATCGAACGATATCGCAAGTTAAGCGCGCTCGGCGCGGCCGGTATTAGGATGGGTGACCGCCGATCATTTATTTCTCACGACGACTTCCGTGCTTCGGAGGGCACGTTAAGCAGTCGGTCCCGGGTGCTGTATATTTGTATACAGTAGTTGTTAGGGTTTGTCAGAAGCCATTTCGGCACCCTGAAAATTCTGACATCCACCAACCAGCACTGGGCCAGCTTGGTGGATTACGGCCTAAACCTCCTCGTCACCCAGAGGAGAGACTCATAGCCCTGCAGTGGGCTCATTGCACGGAGTTGTGATGATGATGATGATGATGACTGTAAAAAAATCACTACTTAAGTAAAGTTCATATCTGCGTTCTCAGATCTATAATATAGGCGTTAGTCATACACTGTTTGTAACTCTGTTAAAAGTTCGATGTTGATGTACAGTCGCATTTAATAAGATGTATTACAGTTTGCAACTTAATCGGTTGTGATAAGGTTTAAATTCCAAAAAACAATATACGTCTTATTAGACCTGACTGTGGAGACGGAAATTGCCATGTCGTTTCCATTTCTGTCTTTAGTCGTATTGAGACTCTTTAAATGGACAACTTGTATGATAGTAGGTTTAAGTATCTCCGGATTACTACTATAATAAATAAGAGAACAGTGATTCTTATTCATTAAACATATCTAAGTATACTCCTGTGATAAAGGCGAAGAATTTAATATTGTCTTAAGTTTTCACGATTCATAATTTAAATAAAACAACTTTTTAAACGGAAGCGAGCGACCAGTCGCTCTTGGCTGTGACCACGAAGCCTGCGAAGACACCGAGACGTCGAGTTAAAATGTAAATATAAATTATACGTGATAAATCCGGTTAAAAAGTTGTTTTATTTAGATGAAGAATTAGTTTTAACGTTTGCTTGTCACTGAAATAACAAGTTGGATTTCAAAAAGGCATTCTTTTGTCAAGAAATTCCTATGGGATCAAGAGGCAGGTGGGAAAACCGCGCGAAGCCACTAGTACTATTTATACATGCCACTTATATAAATGCCACTTTGTCAATCTCTATGCTTATAGTAATAGTATAAATGACAAAATAAGTTTCTCTATTGTTTTCCCGAATCATAATCTAAAATAAAACAGCTTTTTGAGAGTCCCTCGTGTGAGTCCGTAATAAATTCGATTAAAAAGTATTTTATTTGAAATCGTAAACTTCAAACACAGCTGATCTACTGACAATAGAACAAAAGAAAGTCATTATTATAAAACAGACCATTTTGTGAAACGTATCTTATCGGGATGCCCCGCAGAACAAGTTTGCTTTCTTTGTTTCTGAACTACCTATAATCGTTCAAGTTTTATGAGACAAGCTACGTCGGGCACGAGAAAAACCCATTTATTTATCTTCATTTGATTCAATATGGCGCGGGGCGCCGTGGTTATCATACAATATCGCAGGTTAAGCAACGCTCAGCGCGGTCGGTACAAGGATGGGTGACCGCCGACCATTCATTTCTCACGGCGCGGCGGCGCGGCGACTTCCGTGCTTCGGATGCACGTTAAGCAGTCGGTCCCGGGTGCTGTATACTTGTATACAGTAGTCGTTAGGGTTTGTAAGAAGCCATTTCAGCGCCCTAAAAATTCTGACATCCAACAACCAGTTCTGGGCCAGCTTGGTGGATTATGGATTACCTCCTCGTCACCCAGGGGTGGAACTCATAGCTCTACAGGGAGCTCATTACAAGGATTTGTAATGATGACTTTATTGTATTTTATATTTATTTTAACCGTTGTAAACCTATTTTTAAACTCAATCTCACCATTTTTTAAGTGTAGTAAATGAAAGGACGCTGAAGCGTCTGGAAGACATCTAAACGGCAGATACTATAATTACCTGGAAGGAGTCCTACCACAAATCGGGGGTCGCAGGTCACTGGGGTTAGTTTTTACAACATGTCCAAAAGCATGACATGTTGTAAAAACTAACCCGGACTTTTCATGTCCAACAAGGACGGAAAATAAGCGATTTTCGGTGTGAATGGATCAAAAAAATTGCCAACATGTTTGAAAATAATAAATTAAAAACCTTATAAATTCGCCTGCTAACTTTATCATGTAGTTAATAATACTTACTATATTATTGTAATAGTATACAAAACGTGTGATTAGTGTGTGGAAGTAACGTAAGGACAATCTGAACTGATTTTATCGATAACTTTCCCATGATTACACTGCAATGTCTTTGTTGTCGGCAATTTTACTCGTAAATATTATCTATACTAATATATAAAGCTGAAGAGTTTGTTTTTTTGTTTGTTTGTTTGAACGCGCTAATCTCAGAAACTACAAGTAGGATTTAAAAAAATCTTTTTGCATTTGATAGCCCAACTCTTGAGGAAGGTTATAGGCTATATTTTATCCCGAAATTCCCACGGGATCAAAAGTTACGCGGGTAAAACCGCGCGCGGTGGCTGGTCTAGTATATAAAACACAGCTAATATTTTATCTATGTCCGTCGTAGGCTTTCAAACCTTGAAACCGATGTGGTACAACTCGGTTTTTGTAACAGGCAAGGTTTGAGCGTTGTAGTACACGCTGCCGAGTATCTGCTGGTAAACCGGGTATCTTCCGCGTAAGGTCAGCATAGAAAACCCGAGTATCCGAGTAACCCGAGTTCCGCCTAGCGAACACTCGTCACCCGACTGCCCAATCTTGCGACACTAGGTGCACACTCATATCCACTTACCTGGCAGGACAAACTTTCAGGGCAGATTTCAAAACTAAGCTAGGTATTATTGTTGTTTGTTTATTTATTATTTTGTTTTAATAACAAAGGCACTAAGATTTGCTTTTCTTTTTTACTAACGCGCTATGGACACTGTCTGAAATAAACGCTTTTTTTTTATTAAATCCGCCGTCAAATATCCAAAGTCCGGCGGCGATGTGTTCGCTATGGTTTTCGACCACATCTTCACTTATGGACGGCAGCGACAGCGACAGCGGCGCAGGCAGCGACGCGGGGAATCTGAGCCGTTCTCGACGCCAGCGGGCGCCCGAGCGAATTGTCGCGGTTTCATACAAACTCAATACTTTCTATCGTGTCGAGTAGCCTATGTGCTATTTCAGACTGTACACTATCACTGTGCCAAATTTCATCCAAATCCTTTGAGCCGTTCTGCCGTGATTGAGGAACAAACATCCATACATACATACATCCATGCAAACTTTCACATTTATAATATTAGTACATGTGCTTCTATACATTTTTTATACACCGTTTTTTGTTTTGAACCCGCATTTCTCTTAAAAGCAGTTGATAGCTTTACTGTTGAAATAAATCCACAAAGCGAGTAGTCTCTACAAGGGAGAAACTAGTACAGATATTTACATAATCTAGTTAGGGCTAAATCGGTCTACCTCGCTTTTTTCATCTTCTGTTTAAAAGAGAACTACTCATGTAACTCGCTTTTACATTAAACACTAACGGCTTAACTGCGAACTCGAATTCCAAAAACAAAATCGTAATTTTAAAAAACAAACAACAAAAATAAATATTCAAAACAATCATGAAAACACTCTGAATAATTAATCACCGTATCCCTGGAGTGGGTTGCAGAATGCAGCTGAATATATTCATTAATACATAAAATCTGCTGATTGGAATTATAATATTCTGTATGAATTCCGGTCATTGTGAAATATCACTAAGTAAACTGTCTCTGTAGCAGAAGGACAGATACGCAAAATCCCGGAATAGCAAAATCCCAGATTAGCAGAAGGACAGATTAGCATAAAGGCAGATAGTGTACTGTCATGTTCATTATAATACAAACCAAACACCATTATTAACCTTATTATCTATATGTGACCTCTTTCTCCTACATGGCCACTTTTCATAAACAATCAAGATGATCTATTTTATATTTAGTATTCTATGTGACATGAACTTGTTTTTCTGATAAAAGACATTTTCCTCAGCTATCAAACAGTTTTAATAGAAGCTTAAATATTATAATTTAAATAGGTAATGGATCAAGCTAGTTCCAGTAACGGTGCATCTTATTTAAAATTTATTAAAAGTCAAAAAGGTAAAAATGTTTTGTTGCATACCGGCCACAGGTACAATTATGTGAAGAAAAATGAGAGTGGGACAACAAATTGGCGTTGCTACAACAAGAAACAATGTACCTAGCACATCTATTACATTGAATGCTAAAAATGACGTAATAAGGGAAGCAAAGCACTCTTGCATCCCTGATTTTCAACGCAATACAACGGATGCAATATTAGACCAGTGCAAGGAAGAAGTTTGTAAAAATTTTGAACCGATACAGAGAGTATTTGAAAACTACATTTATAAGATAAAAGAAGAATCGCTGGCAATTGACGAAGATGATTTGCCTGTTTTTTCTATGAAAAGGGACACTCTATATAGATCGCGGCGAAAATATCTGAAAGTCACCGAATGCAAAGACATGAAGAAGCTAAAACTGCCACACTGTTTAGTGGATAATTTTTTTTTATATGACGATGGTGTGGATGAAAGAATTATAATTTTTGAAACTACACTGGCTAAGCAACTTTTAACAAAATATGAGGTATATTACGGTGATGGAACATTTAAGGTAACACCGACTCCCTTTTATCAGCTGTATACCTTACACGTCGACATTACCAATAATAACGAAGATACTGTCAGCTTTGTACCCCTTCTTTACATTCTGTTGCCAAACAAATCAGAAACGACGTATAAAAGACTTTTTTTAATACTGAGAGACCAATTTAAAATGAAAATCACGGTCTACAAATGCGATTTCGAATTGGCAACCATAAATGCCGTCAAATATGTTTATCCACACGTGACTATCAAGGGTTGCTATTATCACTTTGTTAAGAATGTCTGGAAGATGGGTAAAAAGATTGGGTTAACTGTAGTTGAAGGTGGGCACAAAATAATAACTTTGTGCACACAATTACCTCTATTGCCACCAATTCTGATTCCGGAAGCCTACCTTTCTATATTTCATTTGTGTCCCGAAAAACCAGAATTTTTCGAATTTCAAAAGTACTTCAATAACCAATGGATCCTCAAAATCACAAAGGACATTTTTAGCTGTTACAACGAAAAATTTAGAACAACGAATGGTGTTGAGGGATGGCATCGGAGGATTAATACAAAAATACCTGCGAAACCTTCACTCTTCCTGTTTGTACAGCTGTTAAAGAAAGAAGCTTATTTCCAAGATCTGAAGATGACCGGCAATAGCATACCACAAAAACGTTCTTCTCTTACTACACTGAAAGATAAAAAAATTGATCAAGTTATTACGAGGTTTTTGAATAGTAAAATTTCTGCATTGGAATGTTTGATACGTTTGGCCAAAGTTAATAAAACGAATTAAATAACTTTTAAAATTTATTGTGTCTTCTGTGTGTATCTGTACTGATGCCTTTATGCTAATCTGTCCTTCTGCTAATCTGGAATTTTGCTATTCCGGGATTTTGCGTATCTGTCCTTCTGCTACAGAGACAGTAAACTACGAAAATACCAATGTGGCGTCCTCCTACGTGACCCACAGAGAATCAATATATTATTTCCTATTAATCAAACGTGCTCGATAAAATCAATACCAAGATAAGATTAAATATTGTTAACTTAATTATGCACGTATATCTTACTATATAAACTATTTATATTTGTTAATAAATTGTCACTCAAGATGTAATCGTGTCTTGCTCTATCAACCCTTTCCTGGTCGTAATAAGTGGTGACCCCGAAGTTAGTCACGCAGCCAATCAAGCAAGAAGATTTTTGAGGACCCGACCAGAAATAAAAAGGAAAATGGCACTACGTGCTCCAGTCAATCCTGTTACATTGGAACTTGAAGTTGCCGCCAGAAACATATCGGAACGTATCCCGCGCTTCTGGCAAGACCAACCCAAATTATGGTTTACTCATTTCGAAGCTATAGTCGCCGCACAGAAATAAGGAGATGACTACAAGTACAATCTGTTTTAGAAAACGCAACACCCAAAAAAAACTGTGAGATGGCAGACCGGATATTTGAAAACTTAAGTAATGAAGTTAACGAGGTCACTAGACTTGCAAATCAGCTGACACATATGAAAACTGAAATCGCTGCACTACGCGACGAAAACGATGACGAAAGAGTATTGACGCAGTGAATTCCGTTCAAGATCAAGGTCAAGAAGTGCATCGAGGTATCGTAACCAAGGTCAATATCGTAAGCGATTCAAGAAAAAGACACATAAATGTCAAGAAAAGTGCCAGGAAAAACCAGAAAAACAAAACAACGGGCTCTACAATTAGCTCGAACCAGGGCGGAACTTTGTGCTATTCACCCCTACGACCGCCTTATCCTAGCCGACCTACAAAGTGGCGAGAGGTTTTTAGTCGATACCGGGGCAAATATGTCAGTTTTAACGACGGAAAAAAGCTTATTGAGAAAGTTACTGAGCTGACAACGCCTGCAACAAGCATCAGAGCAAATCAACCGAGCGTTGAAACTGTTTCACAAGAAAAGTAGCATAAGAAAATTACTGGAAAAATATGAAGATATAACCAAGCCAGCTGCCAACATATCTAACTCCAAGTGCCAAGTGGAACACCATATCCAAACAAAAGGAAGAACACCTGCAACATCTGGACATAATTTTAAAACGCCTGCATGAACATGGGATAACTATTAACCTAGAAAAATGTGATTTTCTCAAAACAGAACTCGATTTCCTAGGTTATCATATAACGAGCCAAGGAATCACTCCAACTGATGAGAAAGCAAAATCTATTTTAGATTTCCCAAAACCTGCAACTGTTAAAGAATTGAGACGGTTTCTCGGAATGGTAAATTTTTACCGGAGTAGTCTACCACACGCAGCTATTAAACAATCAGTGCTAAACAAATATTTACAAAATTCAAAGAAAAATGTTATGACCTTCTTCCAAACAAAAATATAAATATTATAATAAGTACCTAATTCAATCATTGCAGCATAAACAAAGGTATGTAAAGTGCAAGGTTTGCAAATATCATCAATGTTGACGTAAACAAAAAAAAAATGATGAGTGTTTTGCTTGAAATTGTTATGTAGTATTTAATTTTAGAGTAAGAATATTGTATTGTTATTTTGTGTTAACCTTTTTTTTTAAGGGGGGAGTATCTGTGGCGTCCTCCTACGTGACCCACAGAGAATCAATATATTATTTCCTATTAATCAAACGTGCTCGATAAAATCAATACCAAGATAAGATTAAATATTGTTAACTTAATTATGCACGTATATCTTACTATATAAACTATTTATATTTGTTAATAAATTGTCACTCAAGATGTAATCGTGTCTTGCTCTATCAACCCTTTCCTGGTCGTAATAACCAACATCATTAGTTTCAATATCGGCTCTTCAAAACGCGGCTTTTCAAAATTAGGGTAAAAGTGGGATAGATATCCCTCTTTTTAAAAAAACCTTTAAAATATTAAAATAAAAAAAATGATTTCTACTAATGAAGATAGTTTTATCATTTATGTTATATACCTTTTTATTTAGTTAATAATTACGTATTTTACAGAATTCTTTTTTTTGTGAAACCTTTTATTTGAGGACGAGCGTTTGCCCGCGACTTCGTACACGCATAAACTCAAAAGTCCTATTTTCCGTTCCCGTGGGAATTCCGGGAATTCCTTCCATTATACAAATATTTACTTACGCAAATACATAAAAATATAAGAGGACACTAAAATTATTCTAAAAATAAAATATACACCGATACTCTACATGGGTATAATAGTTTATGATGGATAGAAAGGGGCCCCAAAGGGCATCTATACTTCAAAAAATCCAGAAGCTAGCGGTGCCGCGGCATCGGCTGGCGAAGCGCCATAAACCTGGTCAGCTATCATAGTCAACCCTGTCAACAATCCCGAGGTGCTTATCAGAAAATAATAAGATAAATCTCTATCCTTTGTTATAGGGATAGATGCCCAAGTTTTTAAATATATTAAAACGAAAAGCCGCGATCATCTAGGTGATCACTTAATGCGCCAGTATATTGACGTAATATAAATATATTTAAATATACATACATATATAACTTCACGCCTAAAACTACTAATGACACTTTTGACAAATTTGGAGGCATTATAATGATGGAGAGAGACTCTTGCGAAAACTTAACTCTTGTGACAGGGGGTTAGCCTATCACCCACAAAACAAATCTTCCATAAAACCTCTGACCCATAACTGACTCTTACAGTATGCCTGGGAAGAGAAGCAGCTGGTACATTCTATGTTTTTATTTCGATTCCAGTCCAGCATGGAAGTATCAAAATATGTAACTACTTAAAAAGATATGCAGCATGAAAAACTTGACATTTTGACGTGTTTGCGAAGATCGCCGCGGAGCTGATTTAGGTATAAAAACCAAACGAGGTGAGGTGCGGGGTGCTATTATTTCTTTGTAGCGAGTTTGGCATGTTAGGTTTTTTGGAAATGGGGCATCTATCCCACTTTTATCCTAGCATGCTCCAGCTTTCTCGCACACAAAACGAAGTTAACGTATCTATATCAATACGCCACTGCATCGCGACACGGTATTGCACGTTTTTTTTAAGGTTTCCCTCCACAAAAAGCAACATATACATATCGTTCTTTTATTACAGTGCAGTTTTGCTGAATGTATTTTTACCGCGATACGTACGAGGAAACGTAGAGTTTTCCCATTTGTAAGTTACGGAATGGAATATTAATTTAAAAATGTGAGCAAACATTTTTCAACATCTTTCAACATTCAACATATTTCAAATAAAGCAACTATAACCAATTTTATAAGCAAATGATTCACTTGTAAATCCACTCAGTTTTCAGAAACTAACGTATCTATTATTTACATTGTTCGTTAAGTTATGCTTACCAGCACTGGACAGGCATATTTGTTTTTGACCCAATACTATTCAGCAGTGCTAGCACGGATCTTTTGTCGATCGTAAGTTTACGAATGCTCGTAAAGTATGGAGTCGGTTGCAAGTTTTTAGTAACAACGTAATTTTTTATTTTACAGTTATTTAAGAGTAGAACCTGTAAACAACCATTCAAAATTAACAAGGAACACATTTATTTAACCTGACCGTCCGGCAATGGATAGATTTCAATTGTTGCTTGCAAAACCGTCTCCATACTATACGAGCATTCGTAAACTTACGATCGACAAAAGATCCGTGCTAGCACTGCAGTACCGAAAAAAGAGCTATTTCCATTCTCTATAGTAAGCTCATTAAAAAGGTTGTGATGAGATAATAGACCTTTTAGGACAGGCTAACCCAGGTACAATACTCTTATCTATCCTTAAGTGGACTAAAAATCATATTGAGTGTTTAGAAAACTCCGCAGTAAAGTGATACATACATCGATACGGGCTATTCTTATAATGCCGTGGCCATAATAAGAGCAGAATAACGTCTTAATAATTTTTCGGTATGGACAGCTTAAAATTTCAAGTTTCGTTGGTTCCAATTTAATTTTGCGGTAATTGTGCTAATTTTATCAATTTTATACTAGGCATGATTAAAACATAGACTAAAATGCACCAGTTCATAAGAAAGACACAAAATTTACCACCGTTTATGTGAACCCAAAATGTACATAATAGGTCTTCTATGTGCTCTCGCGACTTCACAATTGTATTATCCCACGCAGAGCAATTATCAGGATATTTAAGTGTTATTTGAGGCTTTACCCTCCATTTAAAGCTTTATAAAGTAATAAACATTTCCAACTTTCACATCATCATCATCATCATCACAACTCTTTGTAATGAGCCCACTGCAGGGCATGAGTCTCTCCCCTGGGTGAAGGATGCTAGATAATAGATTAATTAATTCCCGCCGATGTGCCTTCGTGAAAATGAACTTCCATTCCCTGTTAATAGGGTGTTCCATGCAGTATCATGGTGCATACAGATTGCTGTAATGGCATATCAACTAGAAGCGCTGGACTCCGTTGACCGAAGAGCCCGTAATCATTAGATAACAACGTCGACCTTACGACCAAAAATCTACAGACCCTAGAGCATCGTCGTAAGGTTGCTTGTTTAACCGTGTACTACAGGATACATTTTGGTGAGTGCGCGAGTGCTCTGTTTGAGCAAATTGAACCCTCACCCTTTTACCATCGGACTACTAGACGCAGACAGAAGTTCCATCCGTATGTGGTTGATATTCCGAAAAGTCGAACTAAGCGCTTTGACAGTTCCTTTTTGATACGGGTCGCCAAGGTTTGGAATGAACTGCCTGCGTCTTTTTTCCCTGACCAGTATAGTCCTAGTACTTTTAAGCGTCGAGTGAATAGGTTTCTCGTGGATGGACGTGTACCACCTTAGTCTTCATGTTCACTTAACATCAGGTGTCATGGAAGACAAACGTCCCATCCATATTTTATAAAAAAAATAAAAAAACAGCTTAAAATGGCTAGTCGAAACATCCCTTGCAAATTCGAAATTCAAAAAGTTTTATCATAAGAACTTGTTGATAGTTGTTTAAGAAGATATTACAGTAGCCCAAGAGTCAGAGAGACCCAAGAGGCAGAGCGTATTTCAGTCAGAAAGCAATGGCTCGTTTCAACTAAAATTTAATTACATCTGCTAAATGAAAAAGACTATAGTTAGATTATTTGGTAAATTCGAACCTAACCTCGATTTATGTTTATGGCACAATACTATGCGAGATATAAAAAAATGTATGGCTAAACGTGCAACAGGGGATGGATGTTTCGATTAACCATAGTAATGCGGCAGTAAGCAGCGTATTTCGGGCTTTTCGGGTGTTTGTAATGAAGCTGTTACTGTTCCTTTACAGTGCTGTGCTACAGCTGACCTATATAAATGGCGCAGTGTCTGTATTCAAACGTAATGAGAACGAAAAATCGCTCTATCCCGCCGCAACATTCGCAGAGTTGGCCCGAAACTAACAAAATTATACCTCTATAAGTAAGGATTTGAATATAAAAGAAGTTACTCAATCTTTAGTTTTTTTAACAGATGGGTCTTGTAAGCTCTTTCAGTCGTTTGATGACTTTTAAGCTATTGCATAGCTTCTATCACGGGCCTTGAGCGTGGGGACCGAATCCAGAAATTCCGTAACGAAAAAAACCTAACACCCCCCACTCCGACCGGCACAGCGGTGATACTTTGATTTCATAACTTTACATGCGGGCTTTAATAAAAAATCAGCGCCATCTACTAGGAACTTGTGGAACTTTATATTAGATCAAACATTACTGCATTAATAAAATAAATAAATAATTATAATAGCATAAGTTGATAAAAAATGCTATGCAATAGCTTTACCGCGGCACTCTCCGAGTGCCACACGTCTTTTTTTTATTTAAAAAAGGAAGGCTAATCTCTGGACATAGTTTTGTTACTTACTAAGATTCGCGTCAGTAAACTCATAGGTTGTTTTCGTACATCTCTCACTACGTAACTTAAACCCCTATAAGGACTCGTAGTTTAGCCTTGATACTTTGTGAATGATAGTTTTCCACAGAGAAGTGAATTTTCGTATTCTTATCGTAATGTAAAAAACCATGTTTCATGGTAGATAAAATTTAGACCAGAAAAAAATAATGTTCGTATTATGTCATCATACTCCAATCAGATATATCTTACAGGATGCGCTGAGGATACGTAAGACATCAAGGTACGAAAATATTCGTAAATATTACGCAATTTCTATGGCATGATTAATTTTTATGTTTATTTCGGGAGTCTTTTTTGATCTGTACATTCCCTGTTCACTTTTCTCTTACATTCATGAAGATTATTAAAAAAAAATTAACTGCTCTAACCCAATTATCAGCAATGAAACCTTCCAACTTTGTTAACAAGTTGAATAAATATATCTGTATCTTTAATTTGATTAGCTTAGCTATGTTAGCTTAACTCCTTGTACAGACACCGTTTGTCCAGAGTTATTTAATTAAGAAATTAGACTAATAAAAGTGACTGGGACAACATAAATCAATATATGTATATAAAACTGTTCCGTTACTGACTGAGTGACTGAGGTACTGAGTGACTGACAGACAACGTACAGCCGTAACTACTGGGCGTAGACTTGAAATTTGGAACATACATTCTTTGGGGGATGAAGGGGTGCACTAAGGAAGGAATTCCCGAAATTCCCACGGGAACGGGAAATATATGATGTTTTAGTTTGTATGAAAAAATCCCATCCCTTGAGTGCACGAATGTGATACTTGATATAAAGGTTCCTCAATAAGTGTCTGTTTGTAATATGGAAGGAATTCCCGAAATTCCCACGGAAAGGGGTTGGACTTTTTAGTTTGTATGAAAAATCTTATTCCTTGAGTGTACGGAAGGATAGTTGGCATGAAGGTTCTTCAAAGAGTGACTGGTTGTGCTACGAAAAAAATTCCCAATATTCCCACGGGCACGGGAAATATAGGATTTTTAGTTTGAATGAAAAAAACATATTCCTTGAGTGCATGGGTGTGATACTTGGTATAAAGGTTCTTTCAGTGGGTGTCTGGTTGTATAGTTTCTGATATTTTCACGAGAAGGGTAGTTAAGCGCATACGAAGTTGCGGGATAAAGCTAGTTTTAAATAAAATTTATTAATGAATAAACATTTTTACCTTTCCGAAGTGACTTCTTGGGTGCTTAATTTTGATAGTTCACTAATCGTATTAATGGGCTTAATATTAGTTATGCAAGACGGTAATTTGATTATCTGGTTTAATGCATTTAATTAAGGAATCCTTAATTACATTTGTTTTCGTTATAAAAGTCGCTCTAGTTGTGTTCAGTAACAATGTAAATTGCTTTTATGTGAGAGAAAATTAATAAAGCATTTCACTATCTTTTGATGAACAAAACAAAAAATTTATTTTTGTTGTCGCTGGGAGTTTTTGTCAAGTAATATCGTAACTCAATTTTAAAGTTGCCTTCACAAGGCGCGGTGCCGCGGGTTGTGCACATGAATTATTTATTTAGATTTGTTTTGCATAGAACCGATTTCGTTTGAAGTGTGATGATTTCGATTATAGTTTTTTTAAGGTTAGTCTGTCGTGTAAGCTTTAACACAAGCTTATACAGGATTAATTTTAATTAACGCATCACCTCTCGCAGGCAGCCTCTCCACATCAATCCCAACAATATTTGTTCTACGACTACTTTTTGTTGCAAAAAAGGGCTGAGGGGGTAGAAATTTGGGATATTTTTTTTATAATCCTCGCAACCGCTTATACTAATTGAATGTTGCCGTAGGATATATTTTTGTTAACTACGAGGAACTCCTCATTCGGTAAATCATGCTTAATCATAAAGTTTCCGCGCGTGAAACCGCGGGCGAAAGCTAGTAACGAAATACATGTAAGCTTTGCAAAACTACGCATTCGTGGATTTCAGAAAATTTTAATTTGTTATGTTTAATTTCAACGTCCCTGGCCGAATATATTACTATTTCCCTGTTCAACTTAATTTTTGGCATTCTTGAACTCGCATCCGAATGTAGGTAGTTTTCATTGAATTTAATCTTGTTTTGCACAATATGGCGTAGTTACGTATCAAAAACGAGAACAACTTTTCCTCGTCTACTTTAATTTTCACTCGAGAATTCCTCTATGACAAATTATATAAAGGTAAAACAGGGTGACTGGTGGGTCATTTTCGAAGTTGTAAATTCTTCTGTATGTTGCCGGGGCGTCCATAATTTGGTTGATAATGGACGCCCCGGACCGAGAACCTTTTCAAACTAAGTCGTCTCTATACTCTAGCAAATAATTCAATGCAGTAAACTGACAGATTGAAATGTCAAATACAAAAATAATGATACCAGTTAAAAACTTCATAGTGTAAGTATTGAAAGAGAATGATTAAAAACGAATGAATACTTGTCATTCCTTTAGCATATAATTTTAAAGGAATATAAATAATTGAAATTGACGTGTGTACTATATCTTTAAAGTAACTTTAATGAAAATAATTAATTACCAAACATACCTTGTGCTTTAAAACGGTTACAGTGGAAGTAAAATCGACTTGATAACTTCTTGCTTTTTAAATTCGCTTTGTCGTTAAAAATGAAATTTCAAGAATAGCCCTTCGCACCATAAAAAAAGAAAAATCTTTGGAGCCAAAATATTTCTTTTCCATACATTACGATATTATTATTTAAAAAAATAATTACATTCATTCCCTTAAACCATGCGAGTTTGTCTTACCTTACAATTACCAAAATTCTATTACTACTAGCGCTACGCGCCGTGCATTACTGGAACTTTTTGTATTTTTTTGCTGAGTTGGAAATCGATATATCTATAGTACCAGGTACCTATCGTACCAGGCAGCGTATCTATAGTATAGTATTCAATCAATCAAGTTTTAGCGCTCGTTGCAATTGCTTATTTTGCTGTGTGTTTTTTGTCTCTAAATTCTTTTGTTAGTGTTTTATGCAAAGTACGTTGAGCAGAGTATTCACTCCTCGCGTCCTTACGATCTCGAATCGAAGGTTTTACTTTTGTAAAGTGATATTTTTACATAAGATACTGACTTTCTAGTGAGATAGTGAGTAAAGAAAACGAATTGCATAGATTTTAAATGACTGTTGCAAGGAGGTGAACAATTTGTTGTGTGGCAAAAGCATTGAGTTTTACGAAGACAACCCGAACAAATAATTCCCTATAATTATTATATCAAACACAAATATAAAATAAAAAAATTATTAAGAAAAATTAATAATTGTCTGAGATGCATATTTTTTTATTACTCCCAACTCCCATAGCATAATGCTTTGTGCAGTTTATTACATCTTATTACTATTGCGTAGTTTAAAGTTGACTCGTTACCTATGTAATAAAACGAATCAAATTTCAATTGCGCAATAGTAATCACTTGTACTACAAATTTCTGAAAATTTGAAAGTGGTGCGGTACGGCCGGGCTGCATTCTAGGCAGGGACCGGAACCGCTTACCCTTAAAGAGGTTTTTGATTGGGTTTTTCATAGACTTGTTTTAAAAAACCCTATTAATTTGGTAACCATATCGAAGACTTACCCTAATTTAAGGCTTACCATATCAATAGAGTTAGCTTCATGTAAGCAGTAAGCCTATCGAAAACCCTATTGAAGGTTACCGATTCAATAGGGTTTTAAAACCTGCAGGCAAATTTAATCTCTAAGAATATCAAATTATCAAAAATATCACCATCTATTCAATCTCGCACTTCGAATTATACTTCCGAATTCAACAGCATGCGCGGAAAAGAGATAGAAATAGGCAACCCTATCACAGGGTAAGCGCATCCGAAAGTAGTTAACTTTATTCAAAGTGTTACCACGTCGATAGGCTTACCATATCAATAGGGTTACACTTCCATATGGTAAGATTTTGATAGGGTTACCCTATCAATAGGCTTAATCAAATAAAGGGGTTTTCCGGTCCCTGATTCTAGGGTTGCTTTGGTCAAAAAGGTTCCTGGAGTGGATACTGTATAGTGCTGAAGTGCAAAAACCGCCTCTATACTTTAGTACTTATATTCATCTATGACTTAAACCACATCCCTATTATTTTTTCTTCCCGAAAGTGGGCACACTGGAACTGTCATTTTACTATACTTATTGAATTATTTGCCAGGGTATAGGTATATTTCTCGGAACTTTAAACTAAGTTTATCGTGCTTCTTAAGTTCCAATTGGAAACGTTTAGATGAATGAATCATTTAATATTATATTTTTTCATTTGAAAATCATAAATCGTTTAACTGACTGTAATACAACAATGATCATAAAATATCAGAAATTGGACATCGGAGCTACTTAACATGGTAGTACTATTTAGCTGTAAGCTTCCGTAAAATTTCTTAAGTATAATAAAACTCTTCGTAGTTTCGGCGATCACATTTTTATAGATGACTAGTGGCACGGTAGACTTGTCGAATGAACAATTTTGCTCATTATAAGGAGAAAATGCTTTCTTCCATGCTGGACTGGGAGCAAAATAAAAACATGAATGTTGGCATCCCTAGCTGTCAAAACAAACTTTTGTTTGTTGTATCTTCTCCCAAAAATATTTAATTACTTTTAAAATTTGTGTTTTTTTTTGTAAATATTTAGCTACCTCAAATTCAAGCACTTAGCATAAATTTTGTTGTGATGAGTGAATTGTGAATTTAACGTGCAATTTCTAAACTTGCCTAAAAGTGGCAGGTAACGAACTTTATTTCAGTTCAATTCATTGTTTTAAATTAATTGTTCTACTCCTCTGAATTTAATTTTATTACACGATTATCTAATATTTATTATATCTTATTATTAATAATAGGCACCGTATTAACAACATAGTTCACATTGCCTTTTAAGTCTTTTTCAAACTTTCGAACTTATAAGTAGGTACCACTTTTGTTTCACCTTAAATCAAACATGAATACTCGCAGTGCTTCTGCCCGCCAGTCGGAAAGCCACTCCAACTCGCGCTCCAAGAGCTAAGCAAGTTCAGGCGGCAATGTGAACAGTTATTGAAGGAAAGAGAGGACAATGAGCTGGAAACTTTGAAAGTTATAAATAGAAATACTAGCCTTAAAGCAGAATTAGTCAATTTGCAAAAGCTTTACTTGGAGACTAGAGAGGACAGAGATTGCTTAAAAAGACAGACAAGAGACTTTGATTCCTGTTGTGTTGAATTTGTTGGTAATTTGAAAAGCATAAACACATTGAAATCTCAACTCTAAAGTGCCTAACTACGCATAAAAAAACTTGAAATAGGCACTTTGAGTTAACTCAAACCAAACGCACTTTTGAAAGAATTTGTCCCTAACACTTGTTCCACATCAGACTCACTAACAGTCACTATTGACTTGAGTGGTGATGCATCTATTTCAAACTTGTCTTACAAGAAAAATATTAATAATATTAGTCATAATAACTTAGAAAGTACTTAAATGTACTAAGATTTATTAAGAAGTCTAATAAAATTATAAAAAAACAGAATTTATCAAGAAATTATGTAAATTTATCGAAAAAGAATAGTTCTGTAATTGAGGAATGTAAAAATTATAGTCAAGAGGTGGATATAATGCAATAAAAGTATGAAACTGACATTAAGTCACTACAGAATAAAATTAGTTCTCTGCAACAGTCCTTACAGAACATAACACAACAGTATAATAAATCAACATGTACTGGACATAGATGAGCTATTGCAACTGTCTAAATATAATGAGGAGCGTTTTCAATCTTTGACAAATACCATGTAAGTATTGTGATTATAAAGGCTCTTCTTCATTAAATTCATTAAGTGAGAAATCAAATGGCAGTTCCATAGTTAGTAAGCATGTAAGTAGTAAAAGCCCAATAATCATGTATTGTGATGAAATAGGTAAAAACATGGGCAGAACTAAGAGGATGTACTAAATTATTGTATGCCTAGAGCATCGTCAGAATGTATAATTGAAAAGGCTCTGAAGGGCAGGTACAGTCCTGATATAACTTTGATATTATTATTTGGGAGAAGGGGAAATGTGAGACAAAGTCAATTATTAATATATTTAGATAAGTTACAGGCCCTTAGGGTAAAAAAAATATAGTTTTGTTTACATTTCCTTACATAGTGGGTGCTGCCAGAGAAAATAGAGTAAGATACAAATTGAATTTATTAATGTATGGCTACATGGGGTCTAATATCAGAGGTTTAAGTGAAACCTCAAGTATGTTGATTAATGTCTTCGACATTAACTCAATTTGTAATTTTAAATTTAACTTGACAAAAGATATATGTAATATATCTACTTATTTTTAAAAGCAGATAGCGCAAGTGCTATTAAACTTTTTATTTTTGAAGTTTTTAGCTACTGATACTGCCTTTATTGAGCAGTCTTGTATACATGTCATAGTGAAACATTAGTTCCACTATGCTTACAAGTTTGGGTACCTCAAATTCTTTAAATTAGTAAATAAGACAACAGCTGCTAAAGCATCTAGCGATATGTCAAGTGCTTTATATAATAAAAATTGTTTAAACCTGGTTGATCAAAATATACAAGGCATCTCTATTAGAAATTCAATTGTTTTTGAATGCTGAGCATATAGACATTCTTTGTATAACTGAACATTTTTTGTTAGACCTCCAGTTAATTGTAAATTTTTCTCAGCACCAAGTTTCTAGTTCAATAGACAGACAGCAATACATGGGGGCTCTTCAATCATATTAAATAAATCTTTAAAATTTAGAGAACATACTGACATAGTGAGCCTATCTATTGAACAAACTATTGAAATATCCTGTGTAGAATTGACAAACTGTATAATTGTTTGTATATATAGACCCCCTTAATCACACTGTGATAGTTTTGAACTTGTCTCAGAACAATCATTGGATAAATTATGCAATAAAACTAAGAAAATATTTGTTTGCAGGGACTTTAATGTTAACTTATTAGAAAATTCGTCATCAAGTAAAAAAACGAATAAATTTATTTAAATGTAATAATCTTACTAACCTGTTCCTAGAACCAACTCAAATAACAAGGACCAGTGCTTCTTGCCTAGATAATGTGTTTTTTAATGTTACTCCGGTAAGTTCATCAGTTATAAATAAACTAAGCTCTGATCACAGGGGTCAGTTGGTTGCTTTTAAGTACTCAAAGGAAAAACAGGTTAATAAGAATATAATGGTTGTTCCGGTCAATAAAAAGCGCTTGGAGAGATTTAGATGTGGTATCATTAACAATATGCCCCATATAGCCCACCCCAATAATGTAAATTTATAAAACAGTAATTTAAGTAGTATAATAAATAAACAACATATTTATTTATTATTTATTTTTATTAACATAGTGTATTTACTCCAAAAAAAGTCTTTCCAAACCTCTTGAGTATATGTGTTCTATGTTCCAAACCATTGAAAAACCTTCAGTGATTGGGTAACGACAGGTATACATATAAGTAGAAAGCACCTATATGATCTCTATCATGAGAAATCATATAACAAAAGTGAAAGTTTTTGCAACTATGTTAGAATTTACTCAAAATTATTCTTAATAAGATTAAAAATTGTTTTAATAAGACTAAAACAACATGGAACATCATTAATAAGGAAACTGGAAAAGTTAAGCATCGCAATACTGAGTTTAAACTTGTAATTGACAATAAAACCATTCATATAGATGAAAAGGTTGCAACAGCATTCGAGAATTGTTTTGCTGACATTCCAGTTTCAACTACTAAATTGTTAAATTCTTCACCTGTAGTGGCTGAATCTTTGCTGAAAAATCATGTAAGTGAATGCGATGTGTCTTTCAAGTTCCAACCCATAGACACCGGACACATTTTTAAAATATTTAAGACAATTGATGTTAAAAAGACAACTGATTTGTGGGGCATATCTGTTGAAATCTTAAGTTCTATCATTTAACAACTGTATTAAAGTGGGAAGTTTCCTGATTTAATGAAGCATAGTACGGTTATTCGTTTATTTAAATCGGTTAGCTCTACGGACCCTACTAATTTTAGACCAATTTCGATTTTACCAATGTGTAGCAAAATTTATGAAGAAGTTATTCTCAACCAGCTATTAGCCCTCTTCACAAATAACAATTTACTTCATAACAAACAATTTGGATTGTTTGTTATGAAGACAAGGGGTCGTTCGACAACTGATGCTGATGTTAAACTGTTTGAAGTAATAGCTGGTGCCTGGGAGGGGTCACAGGACGCTCTAGGTGTAGTTTGTGACCTATCCAAGGCATTTCTCGACAGAAGCCTCCCCCAGGATTCGTCATGTCGTCCGGACCCGCGCCGCCCTTTTCCAGCGTTCGACGTTCGTAAAGTGTATAAAAATACCTACTACCAATAAAAACAGTTTTCATTTTCATAGAATGTGCCGACTGCTTCTCTTCCCGGGCATACTGTAAAAGTCAGTTAAGTGACAGGATTTTTTGGAGGTTTTTTTTGTGAGAGATAGGCTGACCCCGTCACTGCCATAGTCTCTCTCCACTATTATTATTATAATGTCTCCAAATTTGACAAACGCGACATCAGATGTTTTTTTATGAGCTCTGGTGTTCTGCCTACCCCATAAGGGATACAGGGGTGAAGTTTTTTTTAGGAGAAAAATGTTATTTCGATGATAACTTTTTTCTCCTAAAAATCTGATGAATGAATGATATCCCCTATCTCCGTAAAATCCTTCAAGTGCCATAAGCTGTAATATAATTAACGCTTAACTTGTAATTCTCAGAGCATGGTGGAGCAGATGTCACAGAAGGACATCAACGAGACGCTGATCATCATCTTCGTAGGAGAGACAGATATTGAGTATGTCGCAGACGTCGCCAAGGATATCGAGAAAGTGTAAGTATATTTATACTATACTAAAATTTGCCCACGAAATTGTTATTTTGAGCATTCAACAATTGTTTGAAACGTTATTCTGCGAATTAAAAAGTTTTTAAGTACTTACTAACTGCGGCAAATTCGTGCTTGAAACAAATATATCCCATCAGAACCATACACCGTGTTGAAAAGTAGGCTATGATAGGTTGTGACCTATTACTATAAAAAAATTCATCAAGATTGATGTTCATACATTCATCCAAACTATATTGTTCAATGTATTATATCAGTGCTTAAAAAGCGAAAATATGTGTCTAAACAGGGTGACTGGTGGGTCATTTCCGAAATTCCACGACTCAATAGTTTGAGATCATACATGAAGAGACATAAGTTACTTAAACTTAACATGGTTACATAAGCGTAATGTAACAGAGCCTTAGCGGGTGGAGGTGTGCGTGTCGCGGGAACACTGCTGTGTGCGTGTTGACTGAGGCAGCGCGTCGCGAAAAGTGTAGTAAGGTCTATTTATTTAGTCATAGAGACTTCTGGTGAAAAATTTAATACCTAATTTAATTATATAATTATGATCAGAATCGAGTTTTGAGTGTTTTCCTTCAGTATCTAAAATTTGTCACCAGTCACCCTGAATAAACTTTAAAACTACGAATGGAAACATTAACTAGGAGAACATACTCTACATTCAATTGAATCCAGATATTCTTACGGGATCAGACGTGCAACCTTTACAGAATACAGGACTCGATGCGGTCCGAAAATTAACTTGTACAGATTACAGAAACGCATATCTACGTGATTAAGAGACCACGATTGTTTTTTTTACTTCATATGAAAGTCACTAAAATTCCCTTTATTATCGAAAATATTCAAAAGTATGTGAAAAAACTTGACTGCTATATTTTATTTACTATACAGGATTGTTTTTTAGTCACCAGAAAAATTAAATTGTTATTTTCTTTGATACAGTATAAACGTACCTGCATATTTATTTAGGTATCGCTCAGTACAAAAAAATAAAAATATAGCACCACAAACTTTCATACAATTAGTCGCTGTTGATGAACATTGCTACTACGACGCGGCATTTCATTGATAATACTACGACGTAGTATTATAAGATGTTTTGTAGTAGTGCGTAGACGTCTTTATTTTAATGGATTCATTCATAATTTAGAGTGACCACGCTTTGCTTAATATATTAGCCAATATATTAACTTCGTTGTTAAAATTACATTCCTTTTCTTTTTCAAAAACGTTTCTATAAATGATACTTATTGTGTAAAAAAATTTTGTCCAGTGCCTAAAAACAACCCTGTATAAAATTCGGAAATTTTAAGATCATCTTAAAAATCAGTCAAAAAAACTGGAAAGATTTTTCATATAAAAAAGATCTAGGTCAACTCAACCTGCAACCAGCAACTATGAAAGCCCAGCCGAGGACACGCTTCACCGAAAATCGTAATTAAACATGCTTCGTTACAACCATGTATTAACTAACGGCACGTATGAACTATGGGCACATGAGTAGATAAACGGAACAGAGACAAAGCTTCATACATCCGCACGAATCGATTGTAATACTACAAGCACGCGGGGCATGTGTGCGTGACCACTGGCCGCTTGTCGCGTACGCGGCGACACTGGTAAAAACCGGTTTACGCTGTCACAGCTAGTGTACAATCTCAGGGTCAGCGCGACGCACGTTGTTTTTTTTGTTAGTTAGTTGGAAGTTTGAATATTGCTCGAGCAAAAGTTTCGCGAATATTTCGATCTTGAAATACATATTGTCAATATTGGCAATGAAATACTTAAACGTATTAAAGATTGTAAAATTGATATGCCATGTGAGTGTTTCCCGTTAGAGTACTTGAAAAAACACTATATGTTAGATTCAGAATTTACCACACCGTCAAAAGAAACAATAAATTATTAAAAAACAAAAATTATAAAAAGAAAATTATTAGAGTAAGTAATTTGTAAAGTATTCTATATACTGAATAATAAAACTATTTAACAAATGTTTAGTTTGTCTTTACCTATTGTGACAACCCTACCAAAATAGGTAACAATTTTGCACGTTCTTAAGAAGCTTTGTCTCTGTTCCGTTTATCTACTCATGTGCTATGGGGCTATTATTAAATAATAAGCAATACCTAGTGAATACATGCCACGAAAAAATATAACAAAAATGAAATTTCAAAACCACCCAACATCAACGCCCCTTTCAAAAGAAAAAAATAATAAAAAGTTTATTTTTAGAGATTGTTTTTTTTTTTTAATTATTAGGAATCCGAATACATAATAATTCTAAAAAAATTATATACCTAATATAAAAAAAATTATGTGTCAAAGGGGTACTTTCAGCTTAGTGTTGCTGTTAGCTAGCAACGCTGATTTTCAAAATACCCCTTTGCTCCAAGCCGTTCTTCAAATAGTTAAATTGCAGGATATAATTATAGCATTTAAATAATTATGCTCCTTAACAATAGGCATAAAAAATATTACAAAACAATGCGAGAAAAGAATATTATACATTTTTATATTAATATTTGAATAATTACAATTAATACATTAATTTAAAACTATAATTGAACATAATAGTACAGAAAGGAATTAATTTATACGATTATAATTATATAAATGCGTTGGGTGACCGCTCCAAATTATTTATATAAATCGTGCGAATCCATCGAGTTTTTTATTAGTTTTGATTTGACTGTTTAAAAGAAACTTATGTTTTTGGGTCAGGTCTTATAAATTTTTTAATAGTCACGTCTAATAAGCTGTATACATTTTATTAGGCGTGACTGTACATACTGAAGCTAAGAACACTCATTGAATCATCAAATTTCCCACATAATATTCTCATTTGAGACCATTTGCAGATACTCTGTTATTGCTCCCCACTTTTAACCCCCTAACTTTTCAACCGATTTTTATAAAACATGTCTCAGAACTCTCGCCCGCAAGTCACCTTTAATACAAATATAAATATAAATTGAAATCGCTTCATCCGTTTGAGAGCTATGATGTCACAGACAGACTCTCACACACACAGACACTTCCAGCTTTTAACACCACTCTTTTTGCGTCGGGGATTAAAAGCAAAGAAGCGTATTGCTAAACTAGGCCCTTAATACAATTTTTATGTTCCTAACTCCGTAGTAGGTCGGAAGCGTCGTTCAATTATATTGGCTGGGTGGAAGTCAATTAATAAAAACTGCCCGGACTAGATACCAACCCGTCCGTGGGCAATTAATGCTGGACAGCCACTTTATGGGTCACTAAGTGCAGAGACAGTTTAAGTGGGGTACTTCGCTTAAACATTATATTGCACTCACTTAAAAACCTATCGATTCCCTTGTAACTGAATCGAGATGGGACTATTAGCCTGATTATTTTAAGCGTTTGCTAGTTTAAGGTTTACCACTTTGGCAATGGGGTAAACCTGTCTGCCTCAGACGCCAGTGGTAGCGGGTTCGATTCCCGCACGGAACAAGAAAAAATGTCTGCTCGTTTATCTATTTATGTCTTCATATCCTAGGTTCCCCCATAGTTCGCTACATGGTATCCCATAACACAAGCTATGCTTACTTTAGGGCCATGTAGTCGGTGTGATTGTCTGGGGATTTTATTTATTTATAAGTAATCAGTTTAGGAATGGCTGAGGTGGTTATAGAGGCGTTTTATATGTGAGGGATCTTATTTGACCTCTGCATTCTGCCCCTTCTTCGAGCTGATCTTCAACTGAGTCAGGTTAGATTGAAGTTAACCGTGGATGCCGTCACAACAACATAAAACAAATGTCAATGGTCTCGCTCGTGCCTCAAAAATCTGTTTAAGAAGCTGCGTTCTGCCTTGTAATTTAGGTACAAATAAATAATATTTCCTCGGTATTTATTTCTGGAATACCACAGCAATTAACAAATTCCAATTTAAAACATTTCATAAAACGACATATACAGCAATAAAAAGTATAAAAAATACAGCAGTTTTTTATTAATATAAAATTACAGCAACATTTCACAAAAAATGCAAAATTCTTCCGATATGTGTTGCAATTCCAATCTCTGCATACCCTGTCCATCAAAAATACAAATGTTCATAGAATTCCGTAATTAAATGAGCAAGGAATTTATGAGGTAGAATCGAAAAAAATGCGGTCCATGCAATATTAAACATTCCAACAACGAAAAAATGCACATAAACGAATCTGTGTAAGTAAAGGGGTTAAATAGTTTGAATTGGTTACATATTTCAACAAAGCAAGTTATTTCTTAAAAAATAAACGACTTGTTTACGCTTCGCATGTATCTCTAAATTAAAAGGAAAACTGTGAGAAAGTATTGTGCTATCTGAGCAATGTTTGGTCGAGTGTGGTTCTGGCGGAGCAGGGGCATGAGCCTCAGAACAACCTTTCCAAATCTGTCAAAAATTGTAATTGAATATGAACTCTATGCCCTCGACATTAGCTAAAGATTGTTTGAGGAAATTTCACAGGTTTGGAACGCTCGATCCACTCAGCAAAAGTAATCACTGCGTTAATTAAACTCTCCATTCTCAACAATACAAATGTTCTCAGATGTCATTGACTAGACACAATAGATTTTCAATTTCTAAACACAAACACAAGGAGCCAAATAATTATGAATATTTAATTCAGTTCTTTCTTCTGTTTTGACTTTGGCTTTAGGCTAAAATGCCAAGTTGCTTATAAAATTTTCCAAGTATCATAGTAAATAATGCATTTTTCTGGTCAATTAGAGAATTTCTTTATAATTATTTAGGTCGAAGGCAACGTAGCACTTCACTCGTATTTGCTGATAACGCAATCAATTGACAAATACCTACAAAGTCAAGCACAAAGTGCTACCGACGACATCTGGGAAGCTTTAGATGGTTTCGTTCGAGCACTGCGCAGCACTTGAAAAAATTAATTATCCGCAGAAAATCACACCTACTACATGGCCCAAAAGTAAGCATAGCTTGTGTTATGGGATACCATGTAGAGAACTAGGGGAGAACCTAGAATATAAATACATAAATAGATAAATACCCAGACACGGAATTTTATTTCTTGTTCTGTGCTGGAATCGAACCCGCAACCACTGAGGCTGACAGGCTTACCCCATCGCCAAAGTGGTCGTTCATTATTGATAGCTTTCTATATTGAATCTAAATCCAAAATCCTAGTTTGTAAACACTTTAATGTATGATCGTTGCCACGACAACTAAAATCCAGATTAGTTTTTGTATGAAAAAATCTGAATTAAATTTTTTTATTCGATTTAGAAATCCACTACTGACAGATTACAATTTTCTGAACTAAAACGACGGAACCATTTGTGCTCCTAATGTTTATTGACTTCACTCACACATAAAATAAATGACATAGTTCGTATATTTAGATAAAGTAGCAAAGGACAACAACAATCTTATCCCACATCTTTTCGGTAAGAAAACACTCAACAAGTCAACTTTTAACGTTTACTAATAGTACATTACTGCAGGGGCCGGCACGAGAGGCATTGATGGACGAACGTGGGAATGTGGGCCGAGGCGCACATACATAAGTCCATCAATGCCTAGTTGCGGCCAAGGCTTGTATAGTACCACAGTACAGATATCTACAGTAATTCAACGCGGCCTCATCTTTGAAATAAATGCTTACAGCAGCGCCGCGGTCCGTTCACATGCGATAGGGCTGCCCGCCTTCAGCGTTTAAATTACATTTTGCCTACTTTGTGTTTAGTTCCATTTAGTTTTTTGACTGCAAATACACTTTTTCATATAAACAAATAAAATAATTTGTAAATTGAATAGGAAGTGTTCAACAAAAATACGTTTCTTATAAATTAAGAAGAAATCGGTCTTATAAATTACCGACCGAAAAACACTTTCGACTCGACTGAGACGTACGAAAAGATGTATTATTAAATTTTAAATAAAACAATCCGCATATTAACGTAAAGCTCAATCAACAATTGTTTCGGTATGCAGACACTCGCGACTGGCCGCATGCCGAGATCGAGCCGCGTAGGTATAGCTAGCGTATCGTCCGTTTGTATGATGTTGAATTACTGTACTGTGATAGTAATTTTCTCAAATAACGCGCGGAAATTAAACTAAGTAGTACAATTCAGAACTTTTGAAAATACAATTCTTAAAATTTAATATGGATTTTCCGGAAAATATGTTGGGTTTTTTTCTATATGCAAGCCAGTTCGAATTTTAAATTTAACCTTTGATAAGTTACCTCTTTGGTCGCCATGTTGCGGAGTAGAAGATTGTTCCATTTTTAAATTACAAGACAAATATGACTTTACATAGTAATTTATTTGGCCGCTAAACACGACAGATGTGGATTTTCATACAACTATTGCCGGCCGCTGCTCGACCAGTACAGCAAGTTCGATTTATCTCGAAGAAGGTTGTGCAAAATGCAAAATAATGTGCAAATTCCCAAGCATGTTTCA
This sequence comes from Stenoptilia bipunctidactyla, assembly GCA_944452665.1. Taxonomy (NCBI): domain Eukaryota; kingdom Metazoa; phylum Arthropoda; class Insecta; order Lepidoptera; family Pterophoridae; genus Stenoptilia; species Stenoptilia bipunctidactyla. The sequence continues at coordinate 42,766,698 of OX101721.1, read as the reverse complement.
AAAATAAAATTGTTTAATAATAAAATTGTTTTGTAATAGTTTTTTTATTTATTTTTTATTTACCCCGACTTTACAATAAATCGTGAACGACAGTACAGTTTATTAGATTGTTTTACCACCGTACACGTGATAACCATTATCGTTTTAAACTAAAATGTATAATGGAGTTTTGCGTGAAAATAAAATATCTCATAACATTATGTTTCTATAATATATTGCCATGGTACTTCAATATTTTCTATTCTTTACTCGCTTCGTATATTTTTCTGTGTCAAAGCTTTGCACAAGCAAAGTAGAGCAAAGAAACTCGAGCGGGAGCGCTCAATTTTACATAAGACGGTAAGTATTTTTCAAAGAACAGGATGCAACAACGACGACTTTAAAAGTCTCTTAATTATATTCTATAAAATTGTTTAAATTTGTATTAAATTGACTGTGTCATATAAAGTACGTCGCATAAATCATCTTTACCAGTTATTTCCTATACCCTGGCAAATAATTCAATGCATTCAACTGACAGTCAATGTCAAAAAGAAAAAAAATGATATCAGTCTTAGAGTATTAATAATATTATGTATTATTCTAAGTTCTTTCATTCGTTTAGAAAAAAAATCTAACAAATGTATAAATACTTGATAAATCTTGATGTGTGTACTTTGTCTTTAAAGTAACTTTAACGAAAATAATCAATTACCAAACATGAAACGGTCACAGTAGAAGTGAAATTTGTTTGCAATGTTTTAAAGACAACGAAAAAGTAAGTGACTTAAAGCTAATCCACTCTAGAAATGAGAAAATGAAAGTATAAAATATTTTTGCGAGTCAAAATACTTTTTTCCTATCATCATCATCATCATCCACAGCCTTTTGACGTCCACTGCTGGACACAGGCCTCCCCCAAGTTCTTCCACGTCGCTCGGTCCCGGGCCGCCCTCATCCAGCGTTTACCGGCTACTTTGACCAGGTCGTCGGTCCATCGTGCGGGGGGCCTGCCTACGCTGCTTCTCCCAGTACTTGGCCGCCACTCGAGAACTTTTCTGCCCCACCGGCCATCGGTTCTGCGAGCTATGTGCCCTGCCCATTGCCACTTCAGCTCTGAATTTTTTTTTCCTATATCTTTAAGATATTATGTTTAAAAAAAAAATCATACACATAAGCCGCATCACTTTTTAATTTCTTCCCTAAAGTGGGCACACTGGAACTGTATTTGTACTGATTGATTTTTTGCCAAGGTATAGGCCCGTGTGCTTTCATCTACGAACTCTTCTCCACTTAACATCAGGTCATACTGACGTCAAACGCGGGCCTAGTCTATAATAAAAAGAAAATGAACTTAACCTTAACTTCTATTCACTTCTTCTTCTTTTAGTTTAACGGCAACCAGCCGTCTTCACTAAGCGACGAGCTATTACTGCCAGTATCACGTGATGAGATAGTTCTATTAACGTACTTCGGAAAAAGGGAAATGAAAATTAGTCCATTGAAATGTTACATTTTTTAGGCCTAACCTTGCGTTTTTCAGAGGACGCAATTTTATTTTTTTGATGTGTCCCCCTACACAATGGATTAATGACGACACGAGATTTATCAACTTCAATAGTACTTGTCATAGCGCTGAAAGGAAGAACCTTATTTTTACGCTGAAATGATAGCCGTTGAAAATATAGTACAGTACACACGTATAATATAAGTCTAGTTAAGAGTACTGAAAAATAGTACTCATTTCGGAGCGCTGTAAAACCTTAACTATTGACTTAATGAAAAAATGTTGCTTATAAAAGTTGTTCCTCAAAAAACGATCTACAAAAATGGTCTGATATAATTTTTTCGTAAAATGATAAAAAAAAGTTATATGTATAAAAAAATATAAATTATTTTCTCGAATTTCTAAATATTTTCGCTTATAACTTTTTATTTATAGTTCTACGACAAAAAGTTGCTTGACCAAAGTTGTAGAGAATTTAATTTGCAACAAAAAATGTTAATATTTTTTTTTATCAGATACAGTTTAAGAGAAATATCGTAAAAACCATTTCAACCCCTATTTTCAAGATGGTGGCCGTAGGACAAGGGTGACGACCCCACAAACTTGGTTTTAGCTTTACACTGACCCCCCCCTACACATCAAAAAAATAAAATTGCGTCCTCTGAAAAACGCAACCCCAAATGTAACTTTTCAATGGACTAATGACGTATCGTCTATATCTGCGCTGAACTGTCATTCTTGATTAAGACAATGCAATGAACAGTGACGGAGCACGTAGACCTCGCTCGAACATTAATTACGATCGTACGCGGTGCGGTGACGTCATCGAATGCTGCAGATATTCGATAATCTGCCAACTCTTAGCTGAATAGATAATATAAAAATCTTGAATTATAATGCCGAGGAGTTTAGGGTTTATATAGATATATGTTGTAAATATTATGGAAATTATGAACACAAATAATGCGTAGTCTACCCGCCACGGCGCGTGTAGTCTTTGAGATAATCTTATTTATTTTGTTCCTAAAATTAAATTATATGAATACGTCTCCGAAGATCTCGTAATCTCTTGAATAAGTGATATATTGTATAGGTAATACAAAGGAAACGCCACGTAGTCTAATTGCCCTTAGTTATAGTAAGCATAGACGGTGTTTCCGTATTAGTTCAAGCCAATCCACACTAGAGGCGATGTCGTAAATTCTGCGCTTGTTTTTGTAGTGTGTCATTTTATCATTTACTAGCTGTTGCGCGCGGTTTTACCCGCGCAATGTCGATTCCCGCGGGATTTTCGGGATAAAAAGTAGCCTATACGGATTCGGAAGAATCCCTCTAAGTAATGGTAAAAGAAATTTTGAAATCGGTCCAGTAGTTTTTGAGCCTATTCAATACAAACATACAAAAATACAAAGGTTTCCTCTTTATAATATTAGGGTAGATTTTATTTTTTAATTACCTAAGAACCTTGCATCAGCAATTATGTTTGAGTTTTTCATTGGCTTTAAGTTGGTACTTTAACTTCTTTGCGGTGAAAGTCCTTTTTAAATAGTTAGAAATAGTATGTAATATGTACCTATATCTGACCTTAGAATATCTTAAGCAATTAATTAGATAATAATATTATAATTTAACTTTGTTAGAGTTAAATTTTTGTATGCCCTAAACGGGTGAATGTGTCTGCAATGAAATTAATTAAATTATAAGAACTGTATTTACCACATTCTAAAAAATAAATATTATCTTTCTTTCTTTCTTTAAATCGATATTTAAACCATCTTCGTTGACAAAACCGACTCGTAGGTATGATAATGATCAATAACCTATAGTAAGCCCCTCAAACTAATCTCAGTGGTTTTTACTAGGTAAAGCATCTGTTCAGTAACGCCAAAGATTAGCCCCTTAGCCCATTAGCCACATAAAAACAAAGAGACGTTCCCTTTGATCAGATGTCAACACAGCAATCTTTTGAAGGCTACTCTTAATAATCCAGCATTTCATGCTTCGATACAAAATTAATGAGTGTCATATGGTCGCTTTGAATACTAATTGCTCTTCAAAATGTATGCAGCCAGCTCGTAAACAAGTTCGACAAAGGGAATTCTAATATCAATTAAGCAATAACCATGCTTATTATAACTGCAAAACACTGGGTTTAAACAATATATTTTAAACTAGCTTTTTCGCACGGTTTTACCCGCGTGAATATCGGGCAAAAAGTAGCGTATGTGCTATTCCAGACTGTATAAGTGTAAACTATCACTTTGCTAAATCCGATGAACCGCTCTGCCGTGATTGAAGAACAAACGTCCACCCTTACATCCATTCATCCATACATACAAACTTCCACATTTATAATATTAGCTATATAAATTAAGATATAGATAAAATCTGAGGCATTGGGCGCAATTCAGCAATACTCCCTATAATATAAAGTCTTTTGTTTACTTCGCTAAGCATTAGTTGAATGCAGAAACATCTGTCAGTTCCCAGTTTCCTGCAAAAAAAGTAAGTTAACAAACAATATGACCTCACACTTTTCTTTTACCGGAAATTGCTGAACATTAATTGATTATTAAAACCAGAAAGGAGAAGAATTGAGCCCTGGGGCACACCCATATAAACTACTGATCCCAATACTCTCTTTTCGTTAACTCTTCGTATTCTATTACCCTAATAAAAATTCATTTACGCGATAATTTTCATAATGGCGCATTTTCATGTAGAGCGAATTAAATAAAACACTTTTTAACCGGATTTATCGCGTATATTTACATTTTAAATTTTGACTCGACGTTTCGGTGTCTTTGCAGACCCCGTGGTCACGAGCGACTGAGGTGTCAAGCGTCGGATTGATAGATTGAAAAAGTTATACATCATCATCTCTATCTGTTTCTCAGTCTTCGAGCGTAGCGTTCTGGATTGACACAAAACGAGCTGACAGTATCTTGAGTTTCAGGTCGTGCAGCTTGCTGCATGTTAGATTTAATATTTTTCAGGATAGGGTCCCACGTCGGTGATAGTTTCCAACCATCTTCTCTATTGAATTAAAATGTATTTTGACTTTGACTTCCAACTTTCGGTCACTTTTCAAGTACAGTTTGCCGCTGCATAACTTCGCATCGTTTTGAAGCATTCGTCCATTGCCTGATATTAGCAAAAACAATTCATTTGTTAATATAAATATGAATGCCAAATGATTATCTTGATTTTCTTGGTAGTTACGTGGCACTATAACATTTTTTAATAAATAAATAATTTTTTTGCATACCATTGTTGTACAACGAACAACGCTGAACTTTATTACGGCGCTATTGTATCTGAAATGTCATTTAATTAAATCCAACAGTTGTTGGATCGGATGTTTATTCCGACGTTCGTTAATATACGATTCGATAAAGTTCTGTGATCGCACTGCTGTATAGCACTGACAGCACTAAAATCGACTGCTGAGCGTGCTCTTAAAAGGCACGAATGGTTTTTATTAAATCTTAATTTCCGAGATGCATTAAATATGTTGTGCTTATTTAGGTACTGACAGTACCTAAATCAAGTGTGTTAATGACTGCAAGTGTGCATAATGACTGTAAAACTGAGAACTGTATTTGCTTGCGCCCATAAATTGGGCTTAAGACGGTTACAAAAAGGTCTTATGAATCTGCTATCGATGGCAAATAAACAAAAATCCTTTCAGATTTATTGTATTAATGTGGATTTGTTTACAGATAAGTTCAGTTTACAAAATGTAGTCAAAAAGCCTGGACTAATCCAGGTCAGAAGTTAGAAGGGACTCCGTGAATGATCTGATCGAGTGAAGTGGATCAATTTAAAATCTTCTGGTTGCTACTACCCAATATAGATCAAGAGGTTTTTTTAGAAAACAAATCAATTTCGATGAGCATTATAAACAACCTTTTGATTTTTTGAATTCCTAGAAGTTCGTTCTAGTTAACTTGTTACGAACAATTTGCGAAGTCTAACTTGCTACGCAGGATCCAGCAAAAACCTGGAAATTATGATTATCTAGTCCAGGGTCTGTTAAATTCAACGACGCGATCTTGATTGAATATATTAAGTTTTCTCAGTAGCAACTATTTTACATTCCAGTTACCCAGATCACCTTGGCACCCTGATTGAAGTGTTATCTCCGTCGGCCGGGTACTACCCTGACTTGAATTCCATGCCGGAGACCCTGGGGGACTCCGCTAAGAGGTTCAAGTGGCGCAGCAAGCAGAACCTTGACGCGATCTACCTGATGGGCTACGCGCAGTCGCGGGGCACCTACTATCTCATGCTGGAGGATGACGTTGAGTCCAAAAGCCGCTTTATGGAGGTCAGTGTCATTCTTCGTTTTTTTTTAATAAGTTAATCAGTGTATTTCATATACTTAAACAGAATTCAATCAAATTATTTTATGTTGCCACTACCTATTACAGTACTCCCAGATTAATAATGTGTATGCAGATCTTCGCTCATTGTCGTATTCCCGGAAACACCGAATCATTGAATCGTGAGAGCCCTAAACAATGCACTTGCATTTTGCACCTTGTACGAACGAGGTGGTATCCTAATAAACGCAGACCACTTTAGAAAAGTTTGTCCCAAACTGCGTCTGCTGCAAAGCCAGGGACTTATGACAATCTGTTGTACATTAAAATATTATAGACAGAAAAATATTCAAAGTGAATGAAGATTTTCCAAGAAACTAGAAAGATATTTGCTAAAACTTTGGCTTTTAGATTAAGATTCGATATTGAAACCCACCGATAGTCATCAGATTTTTTGGATAGCTGTTCGCTAGTTATATGAAATCCGTTGTTTTGTGAAACGTACGGTGACTGCAACGTACGGAGCCAGCTAGAAAAAATTATAAGCTTCATATTGTAATAATAGGCACGATCGGCGACGGACGTGCCTATTGCGTACGAATATATTTATTTTATTCGCGATTTGCGCGGCAAATGCCGCTGCACGCGGGAATGGCTATGAGTTCCGTACAGCTCATGGCCAATGAAGTACTGGCGTTCTTACAACACGCCATTGACACCATGGATGAGATCAGCATCATCCAGATCTCCAGAACAAATTTTAATCTGGAAGAAATACTGGCCGCCAAATCGCTGCTGTTCAAGTCAATCGGGCAGATTGACCGAATGCCGTCTCGCAGGAGAGACGAAAAGGGAGAGAAAAATCTTCAGGATATTATTTATCTCCTGAAGGTTACTGATCCAGACGACGACGTGCCGACTTTCGTGGCGAAAGACCTCAACAAGCTGCCGCCAGTCACGTTCGACCACGTCGATGTTACCAGGATCCTGAAGGATATAACTACCCTGAAGGCTTCCCTGGCTGCTGTCGAGTTGAAGTTAAAGGCTTCACAAGAAACCACCAGTGAGCTACGGGCTGAAGTTGCAGAGTTGAAAAACACTCTAGCCGTAAGTAGGTCACCTGAGGCTAATAACGTCAACACGCGGCGCGGGGCATTTAGTGCAACGTGTGCAAGTTTCGAGTCTGCAAAACTTGACTCATCGCCGGCCGCTGACCCCGCACGTGCAAGCGGTGACGCCTGCGTCGCCCGTCCCCCGCCTCCCCCCGAGGTGGTGTCGTCACCTGTCATCGTCACGTCAACCCCGAGACGAGACTACGCCACTGCTGCCACCCACCTGCAGCCCCCACATACCGTGAAGGGTAGTGGGAGTCACCACGATGAGCACCGTCGTACTGACGTATGCAGTGAACAGCCGAAGCAAGATGGCTTTATTAAGGTGGAGCGGAAGAAAAGAAAACGGCTTTGTCGCAACAATTGCGGCACCGCTCCGACAGGACCTAACTTTCTCCTGCGTCCCGCTGTACCCGTCACGTACGTGTACGTTTTACGTCTCCATTACTCTACGAAGGATGCTGATGTCGTAGAGTACTTGGAGAAAAAGACGAAGTTCCGGCTCAGGGTTGAAAAACTGGAAACGCGCAACAACGTCAACTTTAATTCGTTTGTTGTGCGCGTACCCCGGGACCACGTATCGGTGTTCCTGAAGGAAGAGCTGTGGCCGAAGGGAGTTATCTTCCGCAAGTTCCGCGGCCGCCCGCCGCCCTCAGGAGCCGCCAGACCCGCGCTTCACGCCGCGCCGCTGCAAAGTGATTTGTGTTTCTTTATTTATATATATGTTAGTTTTTAAGGTATTTATTTTACTATGGGCCTCTGTAATCATTATATCATTGTGTTTTTGTTTATATTGCCTGAAATAAATGAATTATTATTATTATTATATTCTGCCTGCACCAGCAGCTCGCACTTAACAGTAACAACACATACTGCATGACGATACGAGTGTCCAGTAAATTACCTGTCAATTCAAAGAATGACCTATAAATAAATTTAAAAATATTATTTTCAAATATTTTTTTTAGCAAAATGTATTTTGACATTCATGTTATCTATTTATTATTTTGTTTTTATCCTGACGTGATAATTAGCAGTTTTGGACATATACTTACTGTAATTTAAATTGTAGACTCGACTTAGTATGATAAAGTTGACACATATTATCAGCACGTACAATTAAGTACAGCGGTATATATTTGGACAAACCCTGATTTACGTATATCTTTTTAATTTACAGAAAATGCGTGAGTTTATCCAAGTTTCGAACTTGCGGCAACAGCACTGGTTCTTGTTGGACTTCTGCAAGGACGGCGGCATCGGCAAATTGTTCAAATCTACCGGCTTACAGTCTTTCATTACTTACGTCCAGCTGTTCTACTACAACATGCCCATAGACTGGCTTTTGGATCACTACACCAATACGCAAGTCTGCTCCCCGGCGAAAGACAATGTAAGCTGTTTTTGGAGTTTATTTTCTATTATATTATAAGTATTTACCAGCTCGAAGCACTAGACCCTGTTGACGGAAGTGCCCGGAAAATTATGAATAACGACAACCTTAAAAATAAAACATTGCAGAATCTAGAGCATCGTCGTATGGTTGCTTGTTTGACAGTATTTTATTGGCTATATTTTGTTGAGTGTGCGGGTGCTCTTTTTGACCATATTAAACCGAATCCTTTTTACCTCCGAACTACCAGATGCACACAGTACTTCAATTCCTATATGAGATAGTGGGTATATGGGCTTACCAAAAAGTCGAACAAAACGCTTGGATAGTTCCTGTTGGATACGGATTGCTAAGGTGTGGAACGATCTGTGTGTGTCTGTTTTTCCTGACCACAACAGTCCTGGTATTTTCAAGTGTCGAGTGAATAGGTTTCTCGTGGATAGATGCTACCATTAGGTGGCACGGAAGACAAACGTCCTATCCTTTTAATAATAAAAATAAAAAACTAATATTCTGAAATCCATATCTGAATCTGTGTTCGTTTCTTCATGCTTTTACGCTAAAACTACTAACCGCATGACTTTTACACACGTTCTAAGAAGCCCGATTTAGAAAATTGCCTGCTTTTTTCCCTATGAAAGTTCATGGTTCCTGATGGATAAGTGTTAGATCTATTGTGATGTGTTAACACCTAATGTTAATCGTGCACTAAATGGCTCGATAAAGAGAATTGCTATTTTATGTTTGATGGAGGAAATGGATAACATTGTGCAATCCTACTGCAGTACAGTGTACAGTAACGTGTAATACTATGTATACATTTTCGTTGGACTTTGAACCTTATTACAATCGAATAATTAAACGTTTACGTGTTATTTTCATGTCTAAATATGGACTTTTGCATAAAGTGGACGCCCCCAAATTATTCTTCACCGTAGGAAATGAATATTTTCCATGATGTTCATATTATCAAAGTTTGAGGTTGTGTTACTCGGCATTTGAAATTCACATCGCGAAATAGGCTCTTTTTCGAAAGGAGGGTATGCGGACGCCCATTAAATATTCCAAGTCTTAGAAGTTGAAGTTGAGGTTAACTCACTAGGTACTCAAAATTAAGTCAACAATAGATTTTATATAAATGAACTTAATATTGATGACTGAATGATTGAATTTAATGACCGAATCACCTTAGTTTTGAAATTTCATACATAAAAAAATACCAAATAAAATCGGGAAAATTAGGTTTGTGTCGCAGTCGAGATATTCCCCTATCTATTGTCACGCCCCCCTATGCAAAAGTCCGTATTTAGACATGCAAGCTTAGAATGAAATCCCATTAACTACTTTTTCTGGTTTTGCCCAGACCCATGGGTAAAACCGTATACTATATATGATATTGCCCCGGAATATACCGTGTGACATTGCATCTTGTGCAAAAGAAGTCCTTCAACTCTTCTGTATCACAGCCTTCATGGGCCCAACCTTGACAGCCTATACATTTAACGAGGTCGAGTTGTATAGCGGATATTGATAAGAACGGGTCTTTGCGAAAATAGCTACACTAAACGGTTTTGTAAAGGTCTCTCCTACTATCAAATATTGAAAGAAAGAAGAAAGAAAGATTCAACAAAAGAGAAACAATCAATATTCAATAATATACCCGCGTGTGTCCGTGTGTATTTATTTGTTATTTACGATGTGTTTAAATAACTTTTCAGTCGTGCATGACCATGGTGCGGCAGATCAGACTGCAGTACAAAGAATCCTTGTTCATTCACAAAGGCACCTTCTCGTCGCTCAAGGGAAAAGTACACCTCCCCAGGGTAATGATAGTTGTTTTATTTAAATCTCTATAATATATTAAACTGAAATATTACTATAAGTAGGTAATCCAAACTGTAACAAGGAAAATTTAAATGAAGCCTCTTTGAACAATCCTACAGCAGCTAGATAAACTGTAGCTAGTAAAACTGTCCTTCCATTCCGACCAACTAATCAACTACCTAGTTGATCATTTATTTTATTTTGACCAATATTATTCCACGCTGGACTGGGAGCGAAAGAAAAACTTAGAATGTGCCAGCTGCTTCTCTACCCGGGCATACTGTACAAGTCAGTTAAGGGACAGAGGTTTACTTGGCGTTTTTGTGGGCGATAGGTTAACAATAGCCTACAATAGCCTCTCTCCACCTTTATAATACCTCCAAATTTGTCAAACGCGACATCAGATGGTCTTACAACCCCTGGTGTTCTGCCTACCCCATAAGGGATGACGTTATGTATGTAACTAAATCCGCGTTTGACCTCAATATCACCTGATTGTATGTTTATATGAGGTCGAAGGTGACACCACCCGGGTTCAGAAAGGGACTGGCTCTTTATAAAATATTGTCGAAACACTTGGTCCCAGTTTGTCATGTTCGTGTTGTGCATTCATAGCTCAATGCACCTACTATGTAAGCAATTTGATTGTGGCATGACATTGGCTCTCACAATCAGCTGTCTTGTGTTTGTTTTTTTTTTTCATGTCATGATCAATTTGAACTGTACCTATTTTTATTAATTCTTATAATCCTGACTGAAAAAGAGTGCCAAGAGTTTTTTTCCGCCGGCTTTTTTTGTCTCTTGGTCTACTGTAATATCTTATTCAATACTATCAACACCTTGTTAAAGCCGAAATACAAAATTGTGACGTCATTAAGCGGCCATTCGATGGTCTTATTATGAATAAACATTTTCATTTCATATAACAACGAATGCACGCCAAGTGACAGTAAATGAAAAAAGAAAAATTACACTGGTGTAGATTCTGAGATGTGAAACTACTAATAAATATATCACAATGAAAAAGTAAAATGATAGCGAAAATAACCAAAACACGTGTACATAACACCAACACTTACCTGACAATCAAAACCTGAAACTAGTCGTCGAATAATGCGGCTATTTGCCGGTTGTTCCGTTTTTTTTTGTTTTTTCCGAATTACCCGACGATTGAAAAATCGGCCCTAAATCATGTTAAGTTAAATAAATATACTTAATAAAATGCTGTTTTAAATATTTCAGGGCAAGAACAGTAAGAATCAGCTGTTTTTCCCGCACTTGAACCCACCTTTGGCTAAGTTGGAGACCACTTTAAAGGAGCACGGCGAACACACACTGAGCGAAGCTTACAACGGCACCGATTTCTTCTGGACGTTGACACCGAAAGCCGGGGACTATATCGAATTTGTTTTCCAAGTACCGCTTCATATTGACAGGTACGTACGATCAGTCAGATACATTAATTTACGGACATGCCTACGGACAGGCATAAATAACTTCATGCCTGTTTCCCTTTGGGGTAGGCAGAGACTAGTTAACGCCAATTGCTGGGATCCAGACATTCTCTCCTCTTCGCTTCGTCCACGCTCATTAATCTTTTCATACTTGATTGCCGGTCATGGCTACTTCTAATTATAATCCATTTCACTATTAAAGAGTTTTTTTGTGAACAAACAAAGGTCATTGTCAAATTGTATTCAACATTTTTGGATGCTGAATTTGAATAAAATATATTTTTCAATTCGAAAATATTGTAAATCCTCATTAAAACAGACAAAAAATTAAATAAATAAAAATTTAAATATATACCTACCGAGTGTCACAAAAAACAGTATTAAGTGCATGGGTTCTACGGGTGACCAACAGTAAACAGCACTATAGTGCTATAGCGGTATACCCCGTTTTTTTACGATTTTGCATTCGTACATTTACAGGAATTCTAAGCTTCAACTTTCCTTGTACAGTCAGAAAAAACTTTGCTTTTTGTTGTTAGGTCCGACTATCTATCCGTCGTTTATTCTGTGGTTTGTGTTAAATTTTAAATGGTTGCGAAAACGTTTTTTTGACTTCCGAATGGTTTTGACTTCATTTCAAAATTTGACTACTTATATTATATACTCAACTAGCGACCCGCCCCGGCTTCGCACGGGTGCAATGCTGATACTAAATACACTACAGAAAAACTGTGAACGTTGTATATAAAAACATAGCGGCCCGCTCCGGCTTCGCACAATGTATTCAAGGTATTTAATTGGTTAAGCATTAATGCTGTATAGGGTTAAAATCGCTTCGAAAATTAGCCATTATTTGTCTTAAAAAGTAAATGACAAAAAAAAGTTATTGTGGGTTATCCATAAGAGATAGACATATACCATCATGGACTTTTCTATAGACCTTTTCAATGTGTACAATATTTAGTACATTATTTTGATAAAACTCGTAGGGTTCAGCCTGCGTTTGCAATGTAAGCGGAAAAAATGTAATTATTAGAAACCTCAAAAATAACACTACTTCTCCACTGTTTAATGGGTGTTATTATACATATAAACCTTCCTCTTGAATCACTCTATCTATTAAAAAAAACTGCATCAAAACCCGTTGCGTAATTTCAAAGATTTAAGCATACAAAGGGACATAGGGACAGAGAAAGCGACTTTGTTTTATACTATGTAGTGATGTTAATATTTGTTGTAGTTTGTTTACTCTCGAGTAGAAAAGAGGTTATGTTTCTCTTTACACTTTCGATAAATGTCAGCTTGCATTTTTATGAGATAGCTTCAATGAAATAATACAAGTTATTGGAAAGCAGGAACGTTGTTTGATTATAAAGCAAGGATACGCAATAACCATCTTAATCAATAACAATAGTTCCCGCATCTATTCAATGTATCTTAATATATGCGGCTAGCCAAAGTTACGTTTGAAATCCTTTAATAAGTTGGGCATAGTTGTCACACAAATTGATAGTCCAAGTCACAAACTAACCTTAAAAGTTGGCAGACCAGTTTTTTTTCTTACATAATTTAAAACCAGCGCAGCATTTATCACCGACTGGCTGTCACTTCATGTCCTCGATCGATTATCCCTAGAAAGACAAAAATTCAGCAAGGGGTGTTTAGTGGGTACGAGTATTCCCCGAGCAGGGGTCCTGTCGTTCTTTTAGTCACCTCCTCCTATCTTAAGATTCCTTTAGGGGCGTCTCTGTTGGGAGTCAAAGGTTCCTTGGCGGAAAAAAACAGATTGCAAATAAATGTTTTACATCAAAATATACTCGAGGCTCAAAATTTACTGATTGTGCTAATAGAGAAATGGTTATTACACCTCGCATTCCCATAACCCCGATATCCCAAATAAAAAATAGCTAAGTAATTCCAGCACAAGCTTCAAAACTGATAATTTATTTTGTATATACCGAAATACTGTAGTCCAAGTGACATGGAAGACCTGAGGGCTTCAGTGAAATCAGAATCCAGTTTTAAATTTAAAGAAGAATTCTAATATTATGACTGTGAAAGTCTGTTTGTTTGTATGTTTGTTTGTCCGTCGTTCACGTCACAACGGAGCGTTTAAATTAAATTATTTTTTGCTTAGAGATAGTTTAGGGGTTGGAAAGTGACATAGGCTACTTTTTATCACCAAGAGCGAAGCCGCGGTCGAAAGCTAGTTTTCTATATTTATTATACCGATCCCTTAAAACATAACATAAACCATACTACTAGTGTTGTTCATGAAATATAGAAAACCACCACGTATTTTGTATTTTTCTAACCCGGTATCACCTTTGTTTACAAAAAAAATCTTTAATCGGAAAATATAGGCCCTTTTTAAGTATGTCGCAAAATTGGTTGACATGCGTTTCTCTAGGGCAGCTCCTTCCGACATCACCATCCATTCTTGCTCCATACATCTCTTTCTTAAATCTCATCCTTCCTACATATCCAAACCACCGTAGCATACCATTTTCAATCTTAGTCACTACATCCTCTTTTAATCGGCTTCTCTTCCTTATTTCACTATTGCGCATTCTATCATTTAATTTCACTCCACACATGCTCCTCAAAGCTCTCATCTCCACAGCATTAATCCTGCTTTCATGCCTCCTCTGCCACACCAAAGATTCACTACCATACATAAGTGTTGGCGCCAAACTCCCTCAAGTACAGCAAGACGAGCCCCATTAGGTATAATTTTGCTTGCCATAATCGAGAACAAGGCACCATTTATACATACGTTTCTTCAATAATCACAAATAGGGATTTTACGGAGATTTGTTTGATCCCAGGCAGCAGCTATGATATAGAAAATAAGAAACTTCGATTAAAATTGTTTATTCAATTAATAACAACTTTTTTTTATTGGTTTACCAGAGAATGTTACATCAATACATACAAAACGAAACAATCTTAAAAACATAAAATTTAAATGTACATTCATATTAAGGTAAACACATCATGCATAATAAATTACAATTGGGTGGTTCTTTAAGAATTACTCTTCTAACAAATTATAATTGAGTACGATATAAAACTGTAGAATATATCAAAACAATTTCGAAAATAAAATAATAAATACTTAATCAAGGTACAAGCAATTTTTAGCAAAAATTAAATAAATTACATTAGATATAATGGAAATTAGAATTAAAATCTTACAAATTCAAAGTTACTATTGGAATTAATGAAAGATTTTAAATGACTACCTACCACACAATTATAAAGGCCAAAAATTTTTTAATAAATATAAAAAAAGTTTATAATTAAAACACATAATGAAAGACATAAAGAAATTTGTGAATAAATTTTAAATTTAAATAATTTTATTTCACTTTGATCACCTCTCAGAAACCTGGCTAAACGAGTTGAACACGAGGCCAACTTGACAAATTCCGAACATCTAAACAATAAATAAAACCTTCTTAGCATATTGTAGCAAAATGTTACTGTTGTCGCTGTGGTTGGTCCCTGATAGTCAGATCCTACCACAAGCGGAAAATTGAGAGCTATGTCGAGTTGACTCTGCTCAGCAGTGCGAGCACAGAACTTTAACGAATCGTTTGTTAACGAATGTTCGTATAGTATGGAGACGGTTTTTGAAGAAAAAATTGAAATCTATCCATTGCCGCACGGCCAGTTTAAATAAATGTGTGCCTTGTTAATTTTGAATGTTTGTAAACATGTTGTACTCATAAATATCTGTAAAATAAAAAATTATAATGTTACTCAAAACTTGCAACCGACTCCATACTATACGAGCATTCGTAAACATTCGTTAATATACGATGCGATAAAGTTCTGTGATCGCACTGCAGGTTAAAAATGTTAACTTAACCTGTAAATGGTATTTTTCAGATACCTATTCAGATCAGCTAATATAGAGCACATACGCGATAAAATCTACGACGGTTGTGTGGAAGCCTTGCTGAATAACGGAACGTACGTGCAGATCAATACCTTCGATGAGTTCGGGCTTTCCGAGGGCGGGGTGCCGGAGTATTTGGGGGCGATCTCAGGCCTGCGCCTGTACATTAACAGTACTAGCCGCAAGTGGCTTATTATAAGTGAGGTGAGTAGCTTTTCTTCCTACTAATAGCATCGATAATTGTACAGTCAGCATCACAAGTTGATTGATGAACACATTGAAATTTTCAAAATATTGTGCCTAAATAACTACGAATATTGACTATTTTCTATGTTTTATTATTACAACTATAATATAAGTCGTTATTTAGGCACAATATGGTGAAAATCGAGTATGAAAATTTCAATGTTTTAATCAACTTTTGTAGCTGACTGTACCTCCTTTTCTTTAATATCATAAATTAGTTACGGCCTGACCTTTTAAATTTTACTGGACTTGGTGACTCAGCAACAGGGCCATGCTAACAAAATTACTTCTTTTCCCTAAAGATTAATCCTTCTATGTGAAAATGCCTCGACGCAGTGTGTGGCTTGGTCGCTGAATTGCTAAGACAAAGTCGAAAAAATATTATTTCGTACGTACTTAAATACACTTGTAATTTGTCAAATTATTTGCAAATTGAACTGAATCTATCACCACTTCGGAAAATCGATCCGTTGTGAAAAAGAGGCGAGAAACTCAACTTCTCGCCTTAACCAGCGGTAGCTTCGATGCCGCGTTCCCTGGGATTGTCGTTAATTTTGACTGCAAATAAATGTTCTGAAATTTGCTGGAAATTTACGGTGCAATATGAATTAGAAGGATATTTGCTTTCGGCTAAAGTAGACATGTTCGGAAAGCTGTGAAATAGCAAGATTTGATTGCCGAGCGCACGGACGACGTGTTTCTCTTAACTACCCATTAATAAATAATTCAATGCAGTAAAATGACAGTTCCAGTGTGCCCACTTTCGGGAAGAAAAAAATTAGTGAAGTGGTTTAAATGAACGAATGAAATATTGTGAAAGAAAAATTTTTGAAAAAAAACGTATGTAATGTATGTAAAAAAATATTTTGGCTCACAAGATATTTCTTTTCTTCCCTCTTTTAACGACAAAACGAATTTAAAAAGCAAAAAGTTATGGTCGATTTTACTTCTACTGTAACCGTTTTAAAGCACAAGATATGTTTGGTAATAAATTATTTTGATTTTGATATTGTACACGCCTCAAAAAAAATAAAAATTTATGCAAAACGAATGACAAATACTCGTTCGTTTTCAAACATTCTCATTCATTACTTACACCACGAAGTTTTTAACTGGTATCATTATTTTTCTATTTGACATTTCGATCTGTTACTTTACTGCATTGAATTATTTGCCAGAGTATAGAACATTCCAATTTAAGTATATTTTGTTTAATTTCAGATTGAAATCGTTCCTAAGGAGCCGAAATACTTCGCACATACGCGCCAAGCGTCCACATAGATGTTGAACATCACGGTTTTAATGTTTCACGAAAGCTTTTTGTGTATTAGTCTTGTGTCCAATCGAAAACAGGTTAATTGAAGGGAGAATAGCTGCGACTGATCGAGGAGATTGTACTTAAGAAGTCAGCAACCAAAACGTTACTTATTTTTAGTGATATTAGTTTATACGTTGACTTTAAGTTACGTTGTTAAATTGAAACCGAAGGCATTTTGACTTACCTCAGTCTTTCCTATTAGTAGTATTTATTTGCGATGATTACGAGTTTTTAAAAAACTTTGCTAGTTTATAGTTTAATTTATTTTTATTTAAATTAAGGATTATTACGTGTTTTACCGTTAAGTGTATTTATTTTTTAAAGATTTATTTTTAATGTCTAGGCTCCAAAGTTACTTATATTTTTATATTTAAAGCTTATTTACGTCTTGATTTGACTTGTTTGTTATAGAAAGTATATTTTTTATGTTTATATAATTTACGTACACAAGTTTGTAACAGCGAGTCACGTCACACACAAAATGAAGAGCTTTAATTTAAGTTATGTATTAAGTTTTTATGCTTTTTTTTAAATATTATATCAAAGCTTTGTTAATGGAATTGTTGCGTGCTTGATTACATCTTAACTCGTCGTTTTGGAATCATAACTACCATGACAGATATCGACGGTCGAGACAAAATGTTACAAACCATAAAATCAGGTGAAAAAATCGTCTTTTATGCATGTATATTTTTTTAGTATTTTTTTTAAAGCATCGTCCAATACTTTTATGTGAATATAATTTGATATATCTTTACATTCCAGTAAACTGTGATTGTTGTACAATATATCATTGATTTATTAAAGCGTTTTATAACATCTATTTGTGAATGAACGTTGCACTTTCTAAACTTGAAAGAGTCAAGAATAAAGTCAAATGGTATACATTAATATTAGTTTTAAAAAAAAGCTTACGTCACGTATTTTCTTGAGTGTTTAAAAATATTGTTGTACTATGTCTGAGATGTGAGCGATGAGTTCGAATTTACACTTCTATTTGGCCGACAACTAAGATATTTGGTCGGTTTGGTGTCAAAGAGTTTTACAAAACGCGACATACTTGGTTCTCATATACATATTGGTGCTCGATTCTACTAAAATATAATTAATATGAATAATATACAATATCAATATTAATATTAAACGTTTTTGTGCAAACCAAATTAAAGCTGTTCTATATATTTTTTGATAGACATTCAATTCTAAAGTTTAAAGGGGAGACTGTTGGAAGACTTTGCGAAACTTTTAAATCATAGATTTTCTTATTTATAACATGAAATATGGTTTTTAATTTTTAAAAATTAATTGAAAGATTATAATTGTGGATATCTTCATTAAATAGAATTGGGCGCCGTTATGTAGCATATTCTCGAACTATTTATGTAGCGTTAATGAACTACATCTGGCAAATATCGCAAACAGTCACTTTAATTATTAAATTACAATAGAAAATACTTGAGGGATTAATTGTGTTTTTAAGCATAATGTATACGGACGACAGAAAGGTAAAAAATGAATTACTAGTAAAGTATGTAATATTGAAAACCTAAAATGTGATATCCGTCTCCGTTTTATCTAATTTATGTGATTCGTTATTTTTTAATATCAATAAATTAATAGTTTCTATTATTTTAATAATCTATTTTAGTTCTAACGTATTATTATTTACCTACATTTATGAGGAAGCCATGTATTTCGATAGTTATGTTTTTTTCTTAATCGTTGGTGCCAAAAAGTGTAGTGTATAGGTATTAAAAGCGAAAGACAGGAATAGTTGTAAGGTTAGTAGAGCGGGTGGGTGTAGTGTCCCTCCCAGTTAGAGGGAAACCCAAGTGAGTTGGTAAAGTACACTACATAAAGTCAGTTGCGATGGAATTATTGCTATCGCTTAGGGTATAAATATTTATGGATGAATACCAAATCAACGGGTTGGTACAACTCTCTAGCGCAACCAGATTTGTATAACGAAATAACATGTTGGCCAACAAATTATTAATACAATATTTGTATAAATATATCGCAAGTCATAAATCTGCATTTTTCATTTGGTAAATCAAACTAGTTTAGTTTTATTGTGATATATCTTAATAAAAAATGTTATTCCTTTTTTGAAATACAGCATATTGCTTTGTATGTTCCATTTAGGATTACAAGAGGTATTAATTCAAACACAGTAAACATTTAAGGGGTTACATATTGACGAGTTCGTTTTAATTTACGTGTCACAAGTATTGTATGTTAGAAGGTAATTATTTATTATGAAATTGAGGCATTTAATTATATATTTTGTCACAATGAATCACAATAATAATTTTTAATATGAGTTTTCTTAGTTATAATATTTAAATGTTTTGTTTTACTTTAAATTCAAGCTTTTATTGTTTTCAAATTTATTAAAGGCTGTAGAACCAAATAAACTATATAAATATTCACGACCATTATACAAGTTTCGACCAGTAGATAAATATTCTATTATATTATATATAGCTATAAATGTTACAGTGTCTGCATAGATGCATATATGTCTTATTGCTTAAATTTGTATCGCTTGTGTAAGCACTAAATATTATATCAATTATTATAAGTCTTTCCTGGTTTCACCACTGTTTTTGAACATTAGTATATATGGAGCAAAGCTCTTTTAAATAACCACATCACCTCTTGCAGGAAGCCTTTCCACATCACAAAAATGGTACAAAAGGCTTCGATAGATGGCGCTTTAAAAAAGGCGAAGTCTTGTCTGTTATATAGCCACTTATTCCACACAGTGTTTTTAAAAGTAAAATAAATTAATTAACGTCTGTGTCAGAAATCGTACTTATAAATAACCATAGATGTTAGATACCACTTACCTACATTATAGTATACAGACTTAACGCCTTTGGCTTTATAAAAGTGCCATCTATAGAGGTTTTTCGAACTAATCTTTATGAGCTGTCGGAAAACTTCTCATTCCAACAACATTTGTTCTACGCTTATAAATAAAAACAAAGAAAAACAAACATATTTTTGTACCCTCTATATTTTGCGCGTCACCCCGCAACTCCGCGCCCCGATACTCGCGACGTAAGGTGCGAGGTGCGATCAGTGTAAATAGAGTAACGAGAGTTTAGTATGGGAAAAAATATATTTTTTAAATTATTAATCTCAGAAAGTCTTAGAACAAATATTGTTGGGAGTGATGTGGAGAGGCTGCCTGCAAGAGATGATGGCCTTTTTAAAATGAACCCTGTATACAGGGTGACTTGCGACAGATTTTAGAGAAAAAGAAGAGTACTCTGTATTCGAATATGATCACAATTATGTTATCAAAGTAGGCACTTAATTTTTCACCAGAATTCCCTATAAATAAATAATGAGTTCAAAAATTCTTCACGGCTCGACGACTGTTCGTGAAGTCGCCTTATACCTACTTACCTATTCTGTGTTGATATCGTCGTGCGTACGTCCGTGGTAAGTAGTTGCCGGTGTAACCATGCGTAGCGTAATGAATTTTTTAACTTTCGGCTAAATATTTAATATTCATTTTATTTTTTTCTCTTCGTGTTTGATCTCAAACTATCACATCCTGGTATTTCGAAAGTGACCCTCTAGTCACCCTGTATAATTTAGTTATTAAGGAAATTGTGATTTTTTTCGATTCAAAGTCTGCGCTTGACAAACAAGATGTGGCAAAAATCGTGTTTTGTCTATCTGGTCAACTGTTTAATTTAATTTCTTAAAGATTGGAAGTCCATAAACAATATATTTATTATTATAAATAAACTACACCTTTGAAAGAGTATTGTAATTTCTTTTGCCGACTGAGGGTGTTAGGGATTATTGCACAAATCGATTGACGTCTATTGTTCCATTCGTCCGTCGATCGATTGGTGTCGTAATAACACCCTAATGGCCAAGACTATATTAAATTGAAAAATCTCATTTACAATATGTATCTATACCTACTATCTGTATGTTAAATGTACTAAATGTTGTAATTTATGTAGCTTCAGCTACTAATCCAGTTAGTTATATTATTGAATGTAAAATAAAATAAGAAATATTCAAGAACGGAATCAAAACGATTAAGTATCTGTATCATGGTTAAAATCGAGTCATTAAATAAATGTCATGAATGTATTATTTTGTATTTTATTTCCGTGTAAGCTTCAGTTTAAGTATGAAACGTGTGATGCTTGAGCGCCGCAGGGTTTCAGCTATTTCGCTATTTGAGGTCATTACTGCCGGTCATTTATTTCTCACGAGTTCCGTGCTCCAAAGGGCGCGTTAAGCAGTCGGTCTCGGGTACAGCACCCGAGACCCGATAAATAAAAAATAAAAAATCCCCAGACAATCACACCAACTGTATGGCCCCAAAGTAAGCATAGCTTGTGTTATGGGATATCATGTAGCGAACTAGGGGGGAACCTAGAATATAAATACATAAATAGATAAACACCCAGACACGGAACATTTTTTTTTTCTTGTTCCGTGCGGGAATCGATCCCGCTACCACTGGCGTCTGAGGCTGAGGTTTACCCCATCGCCAAAGTGGTCGTATACAGTAGTGGTTAGAGTTTGTCACAAGCCATTTGGGCACCCTGAATATTCTGACATCTACCACCCAGCACTGGGCCAGCTTGGTGGATTACGGCCTAAACCTCGTTACCCAGAGGACTCATAGTGGGCTCATTACACGGAGTTATGATGATGATGAGTCAAATGATGAGATGAACTCAAATAAAACTTATTAAAACAAGTTAATTACCTAATAAATTTTAATCTAAAATATAGGCCTTTTTCTTTTAAAAATGATTAAATAAAACTACTTTTTAACCGGATTACGTTTCGGTGTCTTTGCAGACCCCGTGGTCACGAGCGACTGATGGCTTTGATTAATTAATAACTTTTTGCTGGCCTGGCGTAGAATGTTGGCACTTCCCCAGATGTCTTTCTTCGGAGAAATTTTCACACACACAGGGATCAGATCGTTATCACGACATCTCTTCAAGAAGTTCAACCAATAATAACATGAATGTAGAAGAACGATTGAGTATCTTCGGTACCTACCTTAGGAATCTGTCGCCAATATCCCCAATAACTGCACCTACCCAAATGAGATAAACAGTGAAGAAATAAATGTTTTTCGTCGATACTATGTGTACATAGTGTAAATATGGTCGATGCAACTAAAATGTACAAACAATTCAAGATGTTTTATTCCATGATTTTTTATCCATACTAATATTGGAAGCGATAAAATGCGATGTTCTGTCCGTTTGTCTGTCTGTTATGCTTTCACGGCTTAACCCAAGGACTGATTTGGATAAAATAGATGAAGGCTAAAGTAAAGCAACATTTTTGTACAAAAATAACTCCTTTAGTGCTAATTAGGGCAATTTAAGTTTTGTATGAGAACTCTAACCGGTTCAAACCGATATTTCAGGGCTTAACATATTTAAAGACATATCATCTCTTAAAACAGCTCAAATAGGAGATTTTTTGTATGAGACAAGACAAAATACCCGCAACCAAGTTAGCATTAGCATCAACAAAGTCAGTGGAAATATCCATTTGAATAGACAGCGACAATCCAAACTGCACCCGAGCGGAGCTGGGTACCTAGTTATTTAATATTTTAAACCTAAAATTGATGGCCATACAAAGCATATACAAAATACAATCAAAAGCCAAAATTTATTAAGATAGGTTTTTTTGAATTAAATATAAATAAAAATAATTCGAGATCAACTCTTCTCCACGCATAACATGATTTTCTATATTTTCTTAATCTTCTGATGTGGTCGCAGTAACTTCATTTCTTCTGGCATACTGTCTTCGAGAGCAACTTCTTTAAAACAAATATCATAAAAAATAGCAGTTACAATGAAAGACTCCCTGTTACTGGGAAGCGACGTTTCCAGACCCTCAATGTCCTGCACAAACAAATATTTTTTTTAAAAAGGAGTAATAACAGACAGGGTATGAAGTAAAAAAAAAGTTGTAAAACTGGTCCCCCGGCAGTTACATGTGCATAAAAAGGTGGTCATATGATAAATAATGTGTACACTACAATATAATTGTCAAAGAAATAGGAATTCCGTTCTTAAGTATTTATTCTTTTATCTCAATTGATTGACTATGCACTGTCCCCAAGAAACCAGAAATATTCCATTAAATCTTCTTCACATATAACTGTATAGCGACTCATTATGAGGAATTCATATTTGTCACCATTCATAAATAAAATTCAGCCATTATCAAACATGGTAGCATCCTAGTCATATTTGACGATTTTACCTGTAGGTACCTTTTATAATACACTAGCTGACCCGGCAAAGGTTGTTTTGCCATATAAATAAAAAAAATAGATGTTGACCGTTTCTCATAGATACCGGATAAGCACAAAAAACTTCATCAAAATCGGTCAAGCCGTTTCGGAGGAGTATGGCAACGAAAACTGTGACACGAGAATTTTATATATTAGATAAAAGGTTCTGTACTGTTCCTCTAGGAAATAAGGCTATAGAGAAGAATTTGTGAACACTCTGAGAGTGCAGGATAGGTTATATATAAAGTAGGTAATAAATGCTTGCTATGCCAGCAGATATGGGTTCTGCTACCATTCTAACAAGAGTACCTACTCCTTCATAGTTAGCCATTGAATTGTGGATTTAAATCTTTGTAAATAAACACAACAAACTTTAGGTTACAAAGAAATTTTAAGTAAAATATATTATTAATTATTCCTTACCGTCTCTGTTTCACTTTGATAAAGTTATAATTTCGTTCAAAACTGTTTGCACTGATACTTTATTTATGTGTAATCTCAAATAAATTTGGCGTCGGTAAAAGTCGCCTCAAAATTTATGCAGCTTTCTTCTGTCCACCATAATAACTCTGATAATTGCAAAAATGTTTCAAAATCCTAACAAAAAATGTACCTAACTATAGCTTGAAAATAAATTTATTTCCACACAAGTAAAATCGACAATCGGTCAATGTTGGAGGTTTGTAAACTAACTAGCCTTCTAATAGGTAGTATGCTCAATCAATATAAGATTTGTCAAACTTGAGATATTTAATTGAAACAGCGATTCTGTCACTTTCGTGCAAAACAAAAATATATCTTAAATTTTAAATCCGTCCTCCCAAAGATTGATTTGTAAGATATAACGATCCAACATTAGCATATTGATGAAACAGCGACATCAAAAGTTGGATAGGAATTTCCAACTCGTCTCGACCGACTAGCAAATTTGGATTAAGATGAGATTTCTGAGATTTTTGAAAACAATTCATTCACCCATCAGTCACCCTGTTTAAAACAAATAATTAATTGGTTAGGTGGTTCCTAACCAATATAACAAAAAATTATAGCGTGAGCTTAATACGCAAGACTAACTAATAACTAACGAGCTGACTAGTTTATCCGAATGTCGTTCAGCTATTAAAAACTCTTCTTGCGCGATTTAATGTACTACCAGCGTCATCTAGCGGAAAAAAACGCGGCACAAATGTATGCCGTAAGCACTAAGCGCTATACTACGGCCACACTACCTTACCGTCTACTGGGCTGTTACCGCAATAATTATGGCATTAAATTACCGTTTAAATTACTGCATGAACTGGTGTGGTTATACTACGGCCACACTACCTTAACGTCTACCGGCAATAATTATGGCATTAAATTTGGCGGAAAATATCACTTTTTCAAGATGGAGGTCGAAGCTGCAGCGGTGTTGTGTTTTATGAGTGCCAATTATTTTTACATGAATCTTTTAAATTTCAACAAAGCTAAAAGAAGACAAAAAAGGGTATCCCAAAGAGACGGTTCGGATTGGAATAATTCTAAAAACTCGAGCGCTTTTTCATTTGACCACTCCATGTCGTTCGATACGTGCGTCGCCGGTGAGCTCATATTGCACACTGGACAAACGGTAGTGTGGCCACAAACGCTATAATTACTGCGGTAATCTTCTTTGATGTGCGAAAAAAGACCGCCGCCGGAGCTATTGCCTACCGCCATTTGCCATATTGATTGGCATTGTAAAATTATGGCCGTAAATCGTGGTTACACCTAGGTGTTTTTTAAGTTATGGCAGGCAATAATTACTGGCATATCACGGTAGTGTAGCCGAAGCATAAGGCTATATTCTATAAGTCCGTTTTGGGACTGAGTTTGTCTCTTCTACAATCCGATATTGACAAAGTGAGATGGAAAATTGTTATGGCTCGTTCATATTGAATACTTCTAACATTTTTGAACCCTAACGTGGCCATCCGTCGGTTGACACTATTCTTGCCAGTAAAATTCAAGAAAAATCCATTAACTATAATTTCGGATCATTAGCAAAATACAATTATTGTTCCTAACTACATAAAACATTTAAAATGAAATACTATTTTGGCAGAAACATATCCTAATTAATATCTTGTTTTGACCACCCTATAAACGCCATCTATACTATGTTTATGAAAACTCTTCTCTGCATAATTTCTTAACTCTTTCTGCTTGTCACCATTTAAAGCCTCAACACTTACATAATCATCTTTAAGGCGTAATTTAGCAGACTAAGACAATCTACTTTTTAATATAAATTTAATTAAATTCTTTTTGCATTCCGGTTTGGTTAACAAAGAATTGTAATATTCAATATTATCTATCAACTGCTTTACGCTTGTCTCATCATCTGAAATAACAGGTAATAAAGTCAGAGCCGTTTTTAAATCGAAACTATCCAAATTGCTCGAATTTTGAGGTTTTACGAAAGGTTTTACACAAGATTTTAATTTCCTGATATATAACAGGAATGTGCAAAGGAGTTTGCGGAGTATTTTCATGCTGTGTATAGAACTGAGCTGGCGGTATTGGACGCGAACGCACGGCGCGGCGGCGGCGGGCGGCGTAAGCAGCGCGCGCGTGCACATCGCACAGCTCGCGGAGCAGGAGGTAAGTGCGGCGTTGTTGCGTCTCAAACCCAAGCGCTCGACCTGTCCAGATGGAATACCAAACTATATTCTGAAGGTTTGCCGGTCGATTTTGACGAAACCATTACGACATTTATTTAATTTATGCTTGAACTCTTCATACTTCCCAAAATGTTGGAAGGTCACTAAGGAAATACCTGTACCAAAAGGAGGGGGGGGGGGGAGATTCGGACGTCAGCGGTTTCAGGCCTTAGTGTTCAACGGCATGCTACTGTCAAAGGTGGCCAAAGTGGGCTGTACTCCTCAGCTGTTGAATTTTTTTTGCTGACTACATGAGAGACCGCCAACAGTATGTATGTATGCAGTATGCAGGCCACAAGTCGGAGTGCTACTTTACCTGGTCGGGAGTCAGCCAAGGGACCTGCGATCGCTGCATTTTGTTGTCATGATTACCTACCACCCGTCATAAATCACGCCAAGTGCTTCCTTTTTGCAGACGACCTCAAGCTTGGGGACTGAAAACTGCTCGCGTCCGCAAGGTTTAGCCCTCGATGCCTTATACGTGGCCCCTGGGTGGTGCTAAACGAGCAGTAAAATCTGGTGGTAGGCTTCGGCCGTGGCTTGTCACCACCCACTAGACAAAACCATGCCGCCAAGTAACCTAGTTGCGTTCCGGCATGATGTCTAGTGTAGCCATTGAGGAGGATAGGTCTGAGTAATAAATAATAAATAATAAATTTTATTTTCCAGAAAGAGATATACAAAGATCATTTCGAAGACTCTGACTCCTAAACTAGAATACTCTGTGTCTTAGGAGTCAGCGATCTCCCCCGTAGGGAACTAAAATTATAATATTTACATATCTTTATACATTGAAATATATTGTACAATAATTTAATTTAAAAACTAAAGTTATATCTATGTAATAAAATTAATAAAATAAACAAAGCATTTCATTTCATTTTTGAATTTGAGTTTAAATATATAATACAAAATTTTAACTTAAAAAAGAAAGAAATATCTATATAATAAAATAAACAAAGCATTTCATTTCATTATTAACACAAGTTATTGATTTTTATATTCTTATGTGTGTGTTGTATGTGTGTGTTGTATGTGTGTGTTGTGTATGTGTGTGTGTGTGTTCGTAATTGTGTTATGTCTGTAGTGAAGTTTTTATCTAATTCGTCTTACTTAATTGTTTTCAGAATATTTTCCGTTTCGTCATAACTCAAAGGAATTAAATAACACTTGAGAGATGCTTTTAGTTGGGTTCTATTCAGTTTAATTATATTTATTTTGTCATTTATATATCTGTATAGGAATGGACTCATGTAAAATGATTGATTTCTAGTGAACATAGTTTTAAAGATGGGCACCTGAGTACGGCATCTCCGTTTACTTGAGTGAGCCTGATTGGGATTTATATGTTTGTGGTGGCGGAGAACCGAGTTGAATATAAAGAGTTGTCGGACGGTGAGCAACTGTGTTTCCTCATACAACTTTTTCGTCGGGTATCGTCTGGGCCTAAAGTTCATAACCTTGATCACAGCTCTCTGTGCTCTCTCTAATACCAAGAGGGAGGTCGCAGTGGCTCCACCCCAGACAGTAATGCAATAGGTCAAGACTGATTGACAGAGAGCAAGGTAAATCTTGGTTATGAGTTCGGGATCTGCAGCGTGTCTAAGGGTCCTGAATATAGGAAGGAGTTTACGAATTCTTTTACCCAAAGCTTCTATTTGCGGTTGCCAATTTAGGTTCTTGTCCACTATTACTCCCAGATATTTGTGGCTGTCAACTTGCTCTAGAACTTTACAATCGCATTTATCTTGTGAACTACATTCCGATACATGTACTTTTACAGTGAAATTATTAGGTGGATTTGATGCTGCAGAGATTTTAAAGCAGATATATTTTGTTTTTTGAACATTTATGGTGAGTAAATTATGATCTAGCCATTCAACAACTTTTCTGAGCCCTTCATTTGCAGATTTTTCCACCAACGACCACGTTTTGTTTTTAAATATGAGAACGGTGTCGTCCGCAAAGGACAGAACACTTCCGTTTTCAAGTTTCAAGCAACAAAGTTCATTGACATAAGCCAGAAAAAGAGAGGGGCCCAATGTACTTCCTTGGGGAATTCCATATGTTATTGTTGAACTTTTACTGAATGCGTTATTCAATTCGTTAATCGTGCTGCATCGGAGAACTGTTTACAACTCGTAGGATAATGACTCACCGGGTAACTCGTTTTGGAGGGTAGCGGGATCCGAAGCACGGTGCACCGCTGGCCGACCGCAGGTAGGGGGCCCAAGTAGCATGCCAGTCACATGCAAAATGCTGCCCCGCCACTTCGCGAAAAATCCCGGGAGGCTCCATCGTGTCGGCTGGCGACCGGTTTGAGAGGACCCGATGGCGAACTCGGGGGGGTTCGGGCGTCCCCGCAGTCTCCAAGCGAGTTTCCCAAAGGTGCGTTACTCCTATCGAGTTGCTTGGTTCCTTTTGCAGCGCTTCACTCAACTTCTGTTCTCCTCCCTATTCACTCCACTCCAAAATTATATGAAAGGTCCAAAGAAGAGTAAGGTAACACAGCGGTTGCACTTCCTCTTGTTTAAAGTGCACTTCTGTAACATCCCAGGAGTGCACTCCAATCTCAATGATGTCCACCACCACCTCGAGACGGAGAGACCCCACCTACTCTTCCTTACGGAGACGCAGATCTTTGATCCGTCAGACTCGGCATACCTTTGTTACCCAGGTTACATCCTGGAGTCCAAATTCCACCCGCACGCCGGGGTGTGCATGTATGCCAGTGACACGATCTGTTGTCAGCGTCTCCGTAACTTGGAAGTGCCGGACCTTTCAGTTATGTGGGTTCACATAGATACCGGCCTAGACCAAATGGTATACGCTGGTATTTATCGGTCACACAGCGGAGATCGGGAGACAACAAGGCTTATGGACTATCTCAGCAGTACAGCAGACAAGGTGCAGCAACGTTTTCCCACAGCACAGTTCGTGTTCCTGGGGGATTTTAACGAACGCCACGTACAGTGGTTATACCCGTTTCAGGACACTGACCAGGCTGGTAGAGAGGCTTTTAAGTTTTCGCTCACTCAAGGCCTCTCTCAGCTTATTGACGAGCTTACGCGCATCCCAGACGTTGCTGGCCACACTTCTTACTGCCTGGACCTTCTGCTGACAACCGATCCGGACAGATATTCGGTGTCCGTCACTGCACCCTTAGGGACATCCGATCGCTGTCTGGTGAAATCTGTATCGCAGTACTCGCCACCTGACACCCGACCAAGTGGTTCTAGGTGAGTATGGCGTTACAAGTCGGCAGATTAGGATGAAATGCGACATTTCTTCGCATCTTATCCGTGGCGGCAAGCTTGTTTTACATCAACCTATCCATCGTGCTGCGCTGATGCAGTCTCAAGTGTGATAGGTCAAGCAATGGAGTTCTTCATTCCCTACGCTGATCTATCACTTGAAACCAAAGCTCGCCCATGGTTGAGTGCTGAATGCTTTGCCGCTGAAAAGCGTAAGCGAGAAGCGTACAAAGCCTGGGCAACCGATTGCAGAAGCAAAGCCGTGGACTCGCGTGAACACAAGAAGAGGTACAATGCTGCCGCCAAGTCCTGCAAAAAGGTGATCAAAAGAGCTCGTTTTGCCCACATAAGCTGTATTGGAGACAGAATAGCCTCATACCCCTCGGGAAGTAAAGCTTTCTGGTCCCTCGCCAAGTCGGTCGAAACGAATTTTTTTCGCCCGTCGCTGCCGCCTCTGCGGAAACCTGACGGTTCTCTGGCCAACACCGCTAAGGAAAAGACAGATTTATTTGCCAGTATGTTTGCGGAAAATTCTCGTCTAGATAGCCAAGGAAAATCCCACCCCAATTACCTCAGTTCGGTCCTACATTGGGTACCGTTCATATTCGCCAAAAGGAGGTTCTTAAATGCTTGCTGCACCTAGACGAGAATAAGGCTAGCGGTCCAGATGGTATTCCTGCAGTGGTGTTGAAACGCTGCGCAGCTGAGTTGTCTCCCGTTTTGTCGCGTCTTTATAGACTTTCTTTGGAATCTGGTAAGGTTCCCAAATCCTGGAAGCTGGCTAACGTACAACCAATACCGAAGAAGGGAATCCGTGCTGATCCTGTCAACTATCGACCAATTTCAAACACTTCCACAATTTGTAAAGTCATGGAACGTGTATTGAACAATCGACTCCTGGCATACCTCGAGACCAACGAGCTCCTAAGCGATAGCCAATATGGTTTCCGCAGTGGACGCTCGACCGGCGATCTTCTCGTGTATGCCACTCACTTATGGAGTGAAGCCTTGGAGGGTCATCGTGAAGCAATAGCATTATCCTTAGATATCTCTAAGGTCTTTGACAGGGTCTGGCATGATGGTCTCTTAAGCAAGCTTCCAGCATATGGCATACCGACCGGGCTCTGCGACTGGATATCCGATTTTCTGAGGGAACGGTCGATTCGAGTAGTCTTAGACGGCTACTCCTTTGGCCTAATGGCAATTAATGCCGAGGTACCTCGAGGTACACAACTAACGCTTGTTAGTTGTGTGCTGCGAGGCAGGACTTACTTGATGCAAAAAGCACCCCCCACTCGCGCTCTGTAAAGGGCTGAGTTTAGAGTGTTTGAGCCATCGGCTACAGATGTTTCAGCATAATGTCATGTTATAATTACTTTTATTTGAATAAAGATCAAGTGCAATACTTAACTGTGTTTGGTTTTTATTTAAGTACCAGGTAACAATTTAAGTTGCAAGATCTCGCAAAAAAAATCAACTACGATTTCATTTTAATAAATGCAAATTATCATTTTTCACACTAAATATAGGTAAAAAATAAGGCATAACACTATTTTTTTACTTGATCTGACCTATATGGTATAAGAACAAATTTCACCTAACAGAATATAAGTGTTTTGAAAAACAGTTTAAAAGTGGGTTACCTACAAAACGAAAGAAATATATTTTTTAATACAGTTGCTCAAATAGTGGCGTATTGCAGGGACGTTTAGCGTTCGGGATGTGGGCTATTATTACACACTAGTGCTTTTTCTTTACCTTTTCCGCACTCGTGCGTCCTCTTTCCCAAATGTCAAAATAATGTCTATTAAAAAGAAAAAATCAACCACGAAGTTTTTACTAAAAAAAAATTCATAGAAGTTTTTACGATTCATGCAAATATTTCTGAAAAGAAGCTACTAATTTGTTTCAATATCAGATATAATGATTTGATGCAATGAGTTAGGTTAGGTTTCATTTCATTTTATCTCATTAAATTCATTTTCATTTCATGTCAATACAAAAAATCTACCATAGGCTTGGCTGTATGGGCATAGTTCCCTTTGCCTACCCAGAATGGCTAAACAAAAAAAAACTCCGTTTATAATCTTTCACGGCTGGCGCCGTTTTGTATATTTTATAAAATTGCTTAATTTTTTCGCAACTGTATTAAAAATAGTCGTTCAATTTTTTTTACATTTTTCATTTCCTATATTTTCAAAGTAGGTATGTTATCCTAATGACTAGCGTGAAGATATATTGCGGTTTCTTGTCTTGACCAGACCAAATACCATATTATGGTTCACACAGGTGCACAACAGCCTACTGTTCTACAGCCAACCAAGCAATTACAATAATAGTGAAGTACCTATTTGTTTATTAAATGTAAAATATATAGGTATAGTAAGTTTTTCAGTTTATATGTCTATTCTATGTCTGTTCCATTTTATTAACTGAATACTAAACTAACTAGTAGGTTGATGCCATCGCATATTTCTAAGTAGTCGGTTTAGTTACCATTTAATCTCACAATTTCATCAAATTATATTTTGGACTGTTTATTTGATAGGTTGCACAGCAATTATTTTTCACAACATAGGCTCCCAAGTTTTAGGTTTGCATTTGCTGTTGAATTCTTTTATGTTAAATTATGGCTACATAACTTATTTTCTGATGCATCTTACAGTCCTCCATGACATAATATTTCTGGTCTTTATTGAAAAAATCTGCTTAAATAATTGAAAAACCTTTGAAAAACATTGTGTCATTGTACGATTTATAACCCTCAACAACCCACCGAAAAAATGACAATTTTAAAAACTGGCAAAATCCAGGTCTATTGAGAATAATATGTCGAATATGAGCAGCTCTCGTAAGTAAAAAGTATATTCCTTGACGAGAAGAAAAAAAGAAAACGAAAATAAATTCCCTTGTTGCACAATAACAAAGCGAATGTTTTATTAATTGAGGGTTGCCGATTGAAGAAAACATTTCCGCAAATAATCCCGCCTAAATATTTCAAATGAAATAATTGTATTATTTTGGTTAATTAGCATCGATATTGATATCATACAAAGTCGTTTTTGTTTCAATATTTTCGCTAAAAAAACGGTACTTATACCAAAACAAAACAATTATAATAATATTATCTTAAAAACTCAGCAAATTTCAACTCTTTCTTGGGTTGCCTTACTTTTGTCGCACCAGTAGGGATGTACCTACCTAGACCCTGGGATTGCGTAATTGCGTATGGTGTGCGCGCGAATGAGTAACAACATTATTTATCTTTCTCTACAGATTATTGAAGTAAATATAACATGGTAAAAACTATTGCAATCGATACTGTGACCGATTCTGAACAAACTGTTTTCATGTTTCGTATAAACAAAGAATAACCTATATTTTCTGTAGTACCTACTCGAAATTTTATTTAAATATATTATTTATGAAATGACTACTTTACGAGTTTGACACATCAGGGTATCCCGCAACTCGTTCATGTGCACATTTTCCCATCAATTCAAGAACCCTGCTGGGTGGTTAAAGTAGCTCGACTATTTAATAACTTTTAATTTTAATAAATTGAATTCTGCATTAGTTGGTTCAGACCTTTTGTCAGTATTTTTTATTAAATGTAATACTAACTATGGAATATTTTTATTTGCAAAAAGTACTGAAATCTAAAATGGCCTGACATGGACTCTGGTATTTAAATATAGTCGCGGATCGACTAGATTTGTTTACATCTTCTTTGAACGAATTCACAAATAGCACTATGTATGTTATATGTTATGAGTAGGTATTTGTAGTTTATTTGACAGGGATATTTAGGGAAATTATTGAATTATAATTAGGATTAATTGTTAGTTTATGGTATTTTAATTTAATATATTTTATTGTTATTGACATATACTGAGACGCTAAACTTTATGCGTAGTTGTATTCTGAGTCGAAATAAAACAACGCATAAAGTCACTTATCACCTCTAAGTAACATTACCTATAGTAATTTCCTGCTTAATAACCATTTTATAACATAAATTAAATAATAATATAATATAATAAAAGCTTTTATTTCCTGACATTATTCATCCATATCAATATAATATATTTATACATTATTTTGATATGTATCAATATATACAGGGTCCACTTATAATAGTCAATTATATTTTAATAGCAGATTAGGAATGATGGGTGGGACTGAATTTAATTTTTTTTTTTTTAATATTTTTCATAAATTATAATTTCAAAATTCTTCTCTGTGAGTAAGTAATTTAAGATTTATCTACATTTTATGACTACATACAATTAGATGGAAACGCTTTTATTACTTGCTGTGTAGTCATAAACTACAGATCAAACTTAATTTTTGATCACTTAGAACAATTTTGAAATTTTAATGAAGTAAAATATTTAAAAAATATATTTTTTTTTCCTAATTATGATCCACTCATCAGTCCTAATCTGCTATTAAAATATTATTGACTATTATAAAGCGACCCTATATAAAATAAAATAAGTACAATTGGTCACTTTACAAAAAAAGGAAAAATACAAAGCAATAAAAATAAAAATATTATCAACAATAGCAATGTACATGTAGTTGACAACAGTGAGAGATGTAGGGAGAGTCGAACCTGTCAGCTAGCGCAGCCAGCATGGTGTTGGCTCCCCCGCCCGCGCCGCACCAGCGACGCCGCGCGCCTGCGCATCGTGCTCGAGACACAGTCGACGTGTGCGAAGGCGAACATCGTCGACGCGCTGCACCAGCGGGGGAGCCCCAACAACATCCTGAACGCGTTATTAAACTGGACGCGAAGGGCGCCATACAATTTTTGCGTTAAGAAACCCCACAGGCTGCACGTGTAAAAAGAGGTGCAATATGCTCTAAAAAGAGTCAATTTCACCTCCATTGAACACCGCGAAAACCTCCGGACTGCCATATTCGCTCTAACCGACAGCGCCCTTCGCTCCCGCTCAATATCAGCATCATCTCTCGCGGTGGGCGTGACAATATTACCGAGATATTTAAATTCATCTCCTTTAGCTAACAGAGTACCATTAAGTAAAAGATGGGGCACGTCTGTAACTTTTCTTGCCCCTCCCTGAAAAACCATTCATTGACTCTTTTTGCAGTTATATATAAAACCATGATTAGTAAATGTGTTTTCGCCTTTACTTTCGCCTTTACTTTTGGGTTCCCGAGTTATAAAAGTTATCAGAATTACCAGAAATTTTTTGAAGGTTTTCGGGAAACTTTGAAAGATGGATCCATAGTATTTTTTAAGAAATAAAAAGAATATTTGCACCAAAACAGTATTTAACGTTTAATGAAGACTGTGTGTAAAATCTGGTAATACCGGGTCAGAGTTTAAAAAAAATTAGCACTGCAATTAATAGAGAATATTGTCAGAAAAACATATTCATACCATTTGCATTAAAATATATAAAATATAAAATTACTGAAGATTATACCAGTTTTAATAAAATTAAAATAAATATTCAAAGCGTTTTATTAATATAGAAAATACATCTTGCCATAAATTTTTTTTTTACAGAAATTTGGAGTAATATTTAAAGTTAGTAACACTGCCGGATATTTATACGTCTGTGTGCGTGATGTGACGCGACTGTAATACATTGTAAACTACGATTGTTTGTGTGCGTCAGACGCACACAAGCATTTCAACTTGGCTCATTTTTTTAAATGTCATAATACCGTGACGCTCTATCTAAGACATATAGATAATCAAAGCTTGTGTGTATAGTATACCATGTAGCGAACTAAGGGGGAACCTAGAATACAAATACATAAATAGGTAAACACCCAGGCACGGAACATTTTTTTCTTTTTCCGTGCGGGAATCGAACCCGCATCCACTGGCGTCTGAGGCAGACAGGTTTACCCCATCGCTAAAGTGGTCGTAAGTTGTTGAGTTGTTTTTTTGTTTCTTTATGATATTTTTTACCGTTACGTGTTTTTATTGTAGGTACATTTTATTTTATAGGTTTGAACTGTAAACCAGCGCGCTAGCGATGCCTGTTTGCTCTCAATAGCAATATGCTGAGGTTACATCTACCTCCACAGGTGTACTTACCGTGTTGTGAATGTTTAAATTGTATCACTCTGCTGTAAACTCCATTTGTGGTAATAAATGCTTTTCTTTCTTCCTTCTTCTCGGAAGCTAGGTCTTAAGCTCTCTAAGCTAGCTATCTGAAGGGCATTCATAATTTTATAGATTTTTATTTACAACGGAGTTCCTTTTTTTATTACTATTGTTTTTGACGATCGGCTGGTGTAGTGGTAACATACATTGCCTTCTATGCCAGAGGTCCTGGGTTCGAATCCCAGCGGCGGCGGATATTTGTGTGATGAACACAATAAGTTTATTCTAATAAAAAATATGTATGTTTATATATTTCTTAAGTGTATCAGTTATCTAGTATCCATAACACAAGTTCTCTAAGAAACTTAATTTGGGCTAGACAATGTTGTGTTTGTTGTCTTTATTCCTTAGGATGTTTAATTTTGATTTTATAATTAAATTGTAAACATGTGACAAGTAGTGAGAAAATTAAAGAAAAGTGCTTTTTAAATTCAAATGAGTTATGGTATGATATCTTAATTGAGTTTGACTAATTTGAATAGGAATGGTAATACTTAATTAGAGTATTGGGTCTTATGTTTTTGAGTTTCAGGTGTCAAAGGAAAAGTTAACTTATGTTGCAGAGAGTTGAGGAGGAGTTTTTTAAGTTTTTGAATAAACTCAGAGACATTCATGTCGGAGAGGATTCGCGTGGGAGTTTATGTTTTCAGGTGAACAATGGATGTTCATGTCGGAGAGCATTCGAGTAGGAGTTTGTTTTCAGGTGAACAATGGAAGTGCATGTCGGAGAGGATTCGAGTAGGAGTTTGTTTTCAGGTGAACAATAGAAGTTCATGTTGGAGAAGCAGTCGAGTAGGAGTTTAAGGTTCTAGGAGTTGGACAATTGTTGGAGTAGAGTAACGATTGAAGATAAGATAGAGATACTATAGTTGTTGTTTGAAAGATTTTTAATGTATTTTGGTATATTGTAAAACTACAGGGTGTTACATGTGTGCAAGTGTTGAATTGGAGTTTGAATTTGGCTGTATCTGTGGTTGCATCCTTTTTAGTACTTATAAGCATTGGCAGGCAACACTTGACACATGTTAAGCAGAATCTTGGAATGTATTTAGAATGTCATAATAATAAATAGTTTGTGGTTGTGAAATGAATTCTCGTAAAATGGTCAAACTATTATGATGTATCTTTTATAAATCTATTATTAAAACATGTTGGTGATATCTAAAAGGAAATATACTGATTATATAAACAAAGTCTCCTGGTCTATTACTTCGTCGTTCCCCACCGTCGAAGATTTATTAGTATAGTCACATGTGGAATAAAAAAAATTTGCTCCTATTCATTCAAATATTCAAGTATTTTTTCTTGTTTCTTTTTCAGATACAAGTGAGTTTTGAAATATTCACGCATTTATAAATGGCGGTAGGTACCTACACTTGTTTACATAATCTTTATGTTCACTGTAAAAAGCGGACTAGACCAATATCGTTTTTGAAGAAACAAGAATTTGACGAAATAAGAGTTTGACGAATGTAGAATATGCCAATTTTTATTTTATATTTAATTTTATTAAAAAGTTGACATACTTAATTTTCCTCTATTAGTTTTCAAAAGAAATATATCTAAGAAACAATTGTGATTCGAATGACATATGAAAGAATGAGTTGCAAAATAGGTATACACCATTACTTAGTATGTATTTTATGTTCCAACTAGCTTTATCCCGCACACACTTGTATGCGCTTAACTACCCTTCGCGTGGAAATTTCAGAAACTATACAACCAGACACCCACTGAAAGAACCTTTATACCAAGTATCACACCCATGCACTCAAGGAATAAGTTTTTTTCATTCAAACTAAAAGTCATATATTTCCCGTGCCCGTGGGAATTTTGGGAATTTTCTTCGTAGCACAACCAGTCACTTTTTGAAGAACCCTCATGCCAAGTATCACATCCGTACACTCAAGGAATAAGATTTTTCATACAAACTAAAAACTCCAACCTCTTCCTGTGGGAATTTCGGGAATTCCTTCCATAATACAAACAGACACTTACCTATTGAGGAACCTTTATATCAAGTATCACATCCGTGCACTCAAGGAATGGGATTTTTTCATACAAACTAAAACATCATATATTTCCAGGTCCCGTGGGATTTTTGGAAATTCCTTTCATAACACAACCAGACACAAATTGAAAAATCTTTACACCAAGTTTCACATCGGTGCACTCAAGGAATAAGATTTTTCATACAAACTAAAAAGTCCTATATTCCCGTTCCCGTGGGAATTTCGGGAATTCCTTCCTAGTGCACCCCTACACCCCGTAAAGAATGTATGTTCCAAATTTCAACTCTCTACGCCCAGTAGTTACGGCTGTACGTTGTCTGTCAGTCACTCAGTACCTCAGTCACTCAGTCAATCAATCAATCAATATATTGTTAAGAAACAGCACTGCGTCGAAAGAATTGTATGTTAATGGTTTGTATGTTACTTCATATGTTATCGGTGCTATACATTGCAACGAGATAATCTATCTATACTTATAATAAATCTGTAGAGAGGTTAATTCTGTACATGAAATCTATTTTCAAAATAACTATCAGGGGGTGATTGATTAGTGATCGATACTGATGCCAAAAATGCAATCAGTAAAATTTTTGTATTTACATATTTCTGGATATAATTCTATTAGGATATTTTAGTTTAAACAGGCACTTAGATTTTAAGTGTAAGGTGTTTAAATAGTTTGCGTTGAGAAATGAACATGATGAAGTTACTAGATTTCAGTTAGGCAGATATATCAGCTCTTCAGAAGCTGTGTGGCGGATCTTAAGTTTTAACATTCACGAAAGATATCCTGTGACCCATCTGGATGTTCATCTCGAAGACGGTCAACGTTTATACTTCAACGCGTTCCATAGATACTTAAGCCTCATGTGAAAGTGATCTAAACAATTAATTGTCAAATATTAAAAAATGTCAATCCTTATCCTTACTAATATCATAAATGTGAAAGCGTGGATAGTTGGTCAGCTTTCATGCAAAAACTACTCGACGAATAATCAGAGGTACTAGAAGTAACATAGGATACTTTTTATCCTGAAATTATCGCGAGCGGAGCCGCGGGCACAGCTAGTAATAATATAATAATCTTTAATCTCTGAAATCTATAAATCAAAAAGTAAATAAAACTAAACAATAAACAAGAAAACTTAAGGTAAGTTAGATTGTAAATGGTAGAACAAAACAGAATAAAGAATCAATGAACATGTTTACAAACAGTATGAAAATTAGCTATAACTATTAACCAGTTTATAAGTACATTGTACAAAAATATCCTTAAATATGTTTACATTAAAATAAATTATCCAATACTTGCTACAACAAAGCTAATATCACACTAATGGAGATACGTTTAATAGTAGGTAACAAATTAAAACATCACAAAAAGTCCAGTTTCAAAGTTACCCAAAATGTTCCAAAACATGCCTTTGTGTAGGTTATACATAGGAAGGCTTATAACACAACTCCGATATTGCACTAAACGAAGATTCGCTGAACAGGAACTACTATATTAAGTACTCAACTAGTACTCTAATTAAAAATAAAAATATCCTTATTTTTTTTTAAATAGAAATAAAAATATCCTTAAACATACTTATACTTATTATTAAACAATCGATTCTTACTTACAAAGAAACATAAATCTCTTAAACATAAATCAAGTTTATTGCCTAACTAACTACAAAATTAACAAAACTGTCAACAAAACAAAGATATGAAACAGAATTATAACAGACGGTATACTTATTGATGCGATTTTTTTTACCTTCCGTGCTAGTCGCAACTGTGTTACGGCAAGGTAAGAATGTCACTCATTGAATTGTCGTCCGTATTAATTTAGCGTAAGCATGGAAAATTTAAAAATGTATATAACTAGAATAGCAAAACAAAATATTAGTGAAAAGAGAAGAAACGATGATGGATGCAAAACACAATTAAAATGTCACAGTACACCCAAAACTACCCGAAGTAATGATTTTTATAAATATACAGGGTTGATTTGTAGTAACCGGCCATTTTTTACACAATAAGTATCATTTAAAGAAACTATGTTTGCAAATAAGTTTTTTTTTACAAGGATATTAATTTATCCGCTAACATATTAACCAAGGCATGGACACTCTAAATTACCATTAAAATTAACATGACTACGCGCTACTACACACATTTTGTAGTACTACGTCGCGTCATAGTATTATCAAGAAAATGCCACGTCGTAGTAGATATTTTCATCAAAAGCGAGTATGTTTTAAAAAGTTTGTGGTTCCCTATTTCTACTTTTTTGTACTGAGCGACGCTTAAACTGGGTGCCGCAAAAGTAAAGACCCTATTTGGTTCACCTATAACATTTTTTCTAAATTAGATAACTAGATTTAGGTTATTTTTAAATGTATACTTGTGCCATTAAATTTCGTACCATTAGGAATTAAAGATGCTGTCTTTTAAATGGTGACCTCCAGAGTTGATGCATATTTGAGCCCTATTTATGAAATTTTGCATAACTTACCGTAACACTTCCTGCGATATGTTCCTTGTTTCTTGATGAATGTTTTCTTTTAGAGCTGCGAGAGTCTGTGGCTTGATCACATACACCCGAGATTTCAAAAAACCCCAAAGAAAGAAGTTTGGACTGGTCAGATCGGGTGATCTTGGAGGTCAAGGCAAATTGCCAAAACGAAAAATAACTCGGCCTGAAAGAGCGTCCCTCACTAAGTCCGTAGTGTCGCGTGCTCACGTAATATGGTTCTGTAGCGTTCTCCGTGTCAGTTATCGCATTGCCTCCAGCGTCTTCGAAAAAATAGGGTCCGATCAGATACCACACTATATAGTAACTATAGTAACTTTTAGTGGCGCAAAGGTGTTTCTTGAATAATGCGCGGATTATCAGTACCCCAGAACCGAGTATTCTGCTTATTGACATGCCCTGAGAGATGGAAATGTGGTTCGTCACTCATAACCAATTTGAAGAAAAATCATCCTCTTCAAGTTTGAGGTTTATGACGCGCTGGCTGTATTCTAGACGAGCTCGGTGGTTAGTTGGCAGCAGCTGATGAGTCATTTGAGTTTTATATGGGAACATCTTTAAGTCTTTCACCAAAATACGCTGCAGGGTCTGTCTGAAAATGCCCAATTACGTGTCCAGGTGTCCAGGAACATCAACGAGGCACGTCGTCTCGTTGATGTTCCTGGACACTCTACCACATCTTCGCGCACAGCATCGATATTTTCAGCTGAACGGCCTATTTTTGGTCTCCCAGACTTCGCTCTATCCAATGCGGAGCCAGTTGTTTCAAGGCGTGTGGCAAAGCGTCGAATTGTGCGGACGGTGGGGAAATCGTCGACGAAATTCACGTTGTGTTTTTATCACTAATGAATTATTCCGTAAGAACATTGACACGATTATTCCACGTTCTTGGGGAGTAAAACGATCCATGTTTATTTTCAGTGTATTTTATATTTGTTCGCTACACAATTTTCAACAACAGAATGACAGAAAATTTCATGTAAAAAAAACAGTATTTTCTTTAGTGCCACTACTTTTGCGCCACCCAGTACTTATATATTATTTTTTAGTTTTAAAATTATTAGTTTAAATTTTTTGATAGAAATTGTTTACTGTATATTGATTTAGCATTTAGAAAAACTATATAATTTAAAAAATAAAAACAATGCTTAGTAACTAAGTATTTATTTGACCAGATACATTGGAAGAAAATACATACTAATACAGAAACTAAAATATGAAATAAAAAAAAGACGTGTGGCACTCAGAGACTGCCGCGGTAAAGCTATTGCATAGCATTTTTTATCAACTTATGCAATTATAATTATTTAGTTATTTTATTAATGCAGTAATGTTCGATCTAATATGAAGTTCCACAAGTGCCTATTAGATGACGCTGATTGTTGTTTATTATGAAATCAAAGTATCACCGCTGTGCCGTTACGGAATTTCTGGATTCGGTCCCCACGCTCAAGGCCCGCGATAGAAGCTATGCAATAGCTTTAAATTATTGATTTTAATAAGCTGTAGAAGAAACGTTGTTGGGATTGGTGTGTAGAGGCTACCTGCAAGACTAGAGGTGATGCGCTAATTAAAATTAACCTTGTATAGGTAATTTATTAAGGATTCCAAAAATTTAACTTTCAATATAGAACATCTTGAAATTCGAGATGATATCACAGTTTTTCTCACGCACATGCGCACAGCGGCGTAAGGGCGCACCAATCGCTGAGCTCCACCAGTGAACGGTGTAGTACTGAGCTTGCGCCATACATTGGAGCCACGCTTAGCCAGTAGATGGCGCAGATAGTATATTAAATCGCGCATGTAACTTTATCAATGGCTCAACGACCTTCCAACAAAGTGTCCAAGAAGAGTTCATAGGACTTGACCTTTTCTTTGCCTGGCGACTTTAAAAATAATGTCAAAAAAAACCGTCTACCCAGTCAGTGACAGTGTTACTAACTATGTGTTTGTAACACTGCTGCTACGTAGTACGTAGGCTAACGTAGGCAGGCAGACGCATCACGAAGGTAAATAAATACCAAAAGGTCATGTCTTTGTCAGACGAGCTTCTTAATGATTAATTATTAAGATCATATTAATTATTAATCATCTTATTAATCTTAATATAAAATAAAATAAATCTTAAATATGATACCTAACTAACTGGTCGTAGCGCCGTGGTGGTTAGTGGTTACTGTGTGTATCATACGATATCACAGGTTAAGCAACGATGAGCGCGGCCGGTATTTGGATGGGTGACCGCCGACCATTCATTTCTCACGACGACTTCCGTGCTTCGGAGGGCACGTCAAGCAGTCGGTCCCAGGGCTGTATACTTGTATACAGTAGTCGTTAGGGTTTGTAAGAAGCCACCACCCAGCACTGGGCCAGCTTGGTGGATTATGGCCTATACCTTCTCTTCACCCAGGGGAGAGACTCATGCCCTGCAGTGGGCTCATTACAAAGAGTTCTAATGATGATGATGATGATATATATATAGGTACTTAAGTTTGCTTAAGTATCGCAGTATAACTAGTGAACGAAAAAAGCATGGAATAGTAACTTCAAACAAAATCGTTTTGAAAATCGCAACACGACCTTTGTTTTCTTTTAACACCTAGTTGTTTTCTTTGAAAATTATAAAAATGTGATTGGTTTTATTTGTCAACGCACGTCGCTCATTGGCTAGAGAACACATAGTAATAATAACATAATTGGCCGTTTAAACGTACATTTGCGAACATTTACGAACCTAAAAGAGTCGTCATAGTGGACGATTTATGTAAAAGGTAGCAATGAAAGTTATGAATAATTTTACTACGCATATTTTTTATTTTGTTTATGATTTAGACAAAAAGATTATATTTATAATTTGACGGCCGGCTGCTGTAGTGGTAACATAGATTGCCTTCAAGGCCAGAACTGGGTTTGAATGCCGGTGGCGGTGGACATTTTTGTGAAGAACACAGATACCTATTAGCCGTCAAGTCCAAGATGTTTATATGTCTGTTTCAGTATACTATTTTGTAATAAAAAAATATCTGTGATGATTATACATCTGTATATGTTTTTATTATCTAAAACACAATATCTGCAAGAAACTTAATTTGGGCTACATAATGTTGTGTGAATTTCAGAAATATTTATTAATCAATTTATTTTTATAGTATTTCATTTGATTGTTATAATTTATCAATTTATTTTATAATTCTAATTCTAATATCTATAGAACGATAAAGATTTTACGGGTATTCGTCATTTTCCGGAACCATTTTCTCAACTTTTTTGACATTTTCATCTGTAACGGAGGTTATAGGATTCCCTGTGCGCTGATTGTCTTCATAGGTCGATTGTACTTTTTTAAATTCAAATTCAGTATCCTAGTAAGCGACCATTGATTAGGATAAAGCATGATCCCCTAATGTCTAACAAAATCTTCATGCACATTTTTTCTGGCAGAGGTACTTCATCGCCGTACGTTGTTCGTTTTTGTCCATATTTCATTGTTTTATAATAATGTACTCTTGTATTTGACATACAAAAAGGTACTTACCTATACATAGTATATGCGTGTTTAAGACCTTTTTGATCAACCCTTATATGCATTTTTTTCAAGAACCTTATATCATGATTTGTGATATAAGGTTCTTTATTTGACCTACGTTACTTATCGTATATGGGTCACGTTATATTGTAAAATAGGATGACAAATTTTGGTTCACAAGTACTAATTTTTAATAAATAAATTTAAG
This sequence comes from Stenoptilia bipunctidactyla, assembly GCA_944452665.1. Classification (NCBI taxonomy): domain Eukaryota; kingdom Metazoa; phylum Arthropoda; class Insecta; order Lepidoptera; family Pterophoridae; genus Stenoptilia; species Stenoptilia bipunctidactyla. The sequence goes on along the minus strand of OX101721.1, from coordinate 42,722,970 downwards.
TATTTTTGTGCACGTAAATTTTTACTACATTTGACAGGCAATTAAATATAAGACCTCTTTAATTTTGCAAACAGAACGCACAAATGGATTTGACTTCAAATTATAAACATTCGAAAATTTACTTAGTTCATCGGGCATAACACCATCCCTGTAGAAATAGTTGTCCTAAGTTTTATTTATGTTTTTTTTATTAAATATAATGATCATTTGCGATCATTTACGAAATTAAAAGAGCTACCATAGTGGACGATTTATGTAAAAGGTAGCAATGAAAGATATGAATATTATTATTATGCATATTTATTTATTTAGTTTATGATGTAGACAAAAAGTTTAAATTTGTAACGATTCGAACCCAAGTGGCGGTGGATAGTTTAGTCATGAACACAGATATTAGCCGTCAAGTCAAGGATATTTATATGTCTATTTAAGATAGTTTTTTTTCCGCCAAATGTGTCAATGTCTGTATAGCATATACAGCCTATTTTAAGTGAAAATGTTTAATTTGGAGTGGTAAATGCAAATATTTTAATATTTTATAACAAATTATTGTAAATTGTGAATAATTTGTTTGATATACAAATTTGTTTTACTAATATAAGGCGCAAACATTTAAAAATGTATATGGATTTGAAGTGGTATAAAACCTCTTTGTTGTTTCTGAAAATATTTAATGTACCGTATAACCCGGACCAATAAAATATGCTCTGTTTACTCGCATGTAATTTGCACAAAGGTACAATTCAACTTTGTAGGATTCATTATATTATGCACTAGGGTATAATATATTATGCACGCGTGACTTATAGCCCCGTTTATAGTTCTAAATTCAATAGAATAACGCTCACTTTACGAGCAAGTGTGTTGAAAAATAAAATACCACTGTTCAATTTTTAAATTTCCCTCCGCATCTTTTTGAGAGTGAATTCAAATTTTCTTGTCTTATTCAAAAATGGCTCTGTGTCGAGAACATTTTCGTGCTATGATACGATTCTATTTGGCGATTACGATTTCAAATTTGACTTAAAACCTCATCAGGTCGTTTGATCGACTTCGAATTGCTTTTATGGAACAAGGACCTTCAAAAGCGAACCCTACCGCTGGTATAGCAAGTTCAAACCCGGTCGTCTAACTTTGGGGGATGAACAAAGAAGTAGTCGTCCTACGACGGCTGTCATAGAAGAAAGTTTTGATCGCTAATTTCAATTTCACTTCGAGACCAAGCAGAAACAATGCCGAATACGACAAATTGCTTGCCAGAAGTTTTTTCTGCAATGAGCAACAAGCGACCGAAAGCCGGCTGCAGGGTCCTTCACCATGACAACGCGTACGCGCTCTCTGCGATCAAAACAAGGGACTCCCTGGACTCCACTACGGTCATAATCTTGGAACATCCTCCTTATAATCCAGATTTGATCCGTGTGACTTTTAATTCCCTAAAATAAAAAAAAATCAGCTCAAAGGGATACATTTTTCATTGCCGGAAGACGCGCTAGCAGAGTTTGAAAAGGCCGAAGAAAAGGTGTCTGAGGAGGCCTGAAAAAAATGTTTTGAAAATTGGTTTAGACGCATGAAACTTTGTATAGAGGAAAAATATATATTATTATATATTTTAATAAAATTTATAGAAAGATATCATAAAAATATTTTTTCAAATAAGATTCTAAAATCTATTGAACGATGCCAAATGAAATTCTTACAATTTAAGCTAAATAAAATTTTACGGTTATTCGTCTATCTTCCAGAACCATGTTCTCAACTTTTTTTGAAATTTTCATCTATAGGTAATGGAGGTTAAAGGTTTCCCCTTGCACTAATCGTCAGCATAGGTCAATCTTCCTCTATTAATTTTAATTCAGTAATCACCATCATCAACAGCCAGTAGACGTCCACTGCTGGACTTAGGTCCTGTTTACCGGCGACTTTAACCAGATCGTTGATCCACCTTGCGGGGGGCCTGCCGACGCTGCGTCTCCCAGTACGTGGCCACTACTCAAGTTTTTTTGCGCCCCAACGGCCACATGTTCTATGGCCCATTGCCAATTCAGCTTTGCAATCCTTCTGGCTATGTCGATGACTTTGGTTGGCCTGCGAATTTCCTGATTCCTGATTCGATCCCGCAGGGAAACTCCGAGCATAGCCCTTTTTATTGCCCGCTGAGCGACTTCAAGTTTGTTTATAAGACCCATAGTTAGCGACCATGTAATTAACTCAGCAAATTGAGTAAGCGACCATTAAATAGTGTGAATCATAATCCCCTAATTTCTGCTCGATATCTAATAAAATAATTTCTTCGTGGACAGGTTTTTCAGACAGAGTCGCATAATCACTGCACGTCGCAAGTTGTTTTCTATATATGTATTATTGTTGTAAACTATTTTTAGCCCAAAAGCGTATCTAACTTGCAAAAGCAATGACTAAATTAAGTGAAACTTTGCATGAATACTGTCAGATGAATATATTTTACAAAAATTTAAAATACTGCACCCAAAAGGTACATTTGTGATATTAAGAACTTTTATTTCCCCCTGGTATACTGACAAATTTTTAGAAAACAATATGATTTTTGATTTTAGGTTCTTTATTTGACCTGCGTTATTTACCGTAGGTGTATCGGCAACTTTATATGTAGGATGACAAAGGGTGCACATTGTTTTGAGTAAATTTTAGATATTTTATGTGGGTTCATCGGGCATAACAGCATCCCCGTACAAATAGTTGCCCCTTGTTTTACTTGTTTTTTTTTCTATAAAAACTTAAATTTGCTAGTTTATGGGTACACGTTTATGGTATGGTGAACTAAATCTTATATTTTTATTACTTACGCAGTTGCGATCGATTTATAAAACAATTTATAGCGCAAATAGGCATTGTATATATTTTTATAATTGACAAATACTTACGGTCGATGACATATTATGCTGCCAACTACGAACTAAACACGGAAACGGAATTTTTGTTTGGCCATTTTTAAGCGCTCTTTACAAATTCTATGTTATTGACGTTCACTGAGTATAAATAGAACTACAATAAAAAATAAAAAAATACGTGTGGGATGTACCTATTTAAGTTTAAAAAATAACCTTTTTTATGTAAATTATGGTTGGGTGGGACATTTGTCTTCCATGACACCTGATGGTAAGTGAACATGACGTCAAAAGGTGGTGTACGTCCATCAACAAGAAACCTATTCACTTGAGGGATCTTTTCAAAGTAAAGGAGGTTACACATATTTATAACGTTGTGGTTGAGATCAGATAACTATTGGGTTAGCTTGTAGGCAAAGCCCCCTAATAATAAAATATAAAACACTGAATTCCTATGATGATATAAAACTGTCTGTAGCTATCAGATATCAAAGGGTTTTTTGTCATTACATTCAAAACTGCTGCGCTTATAAATACAGGTAAACTTCGGGTTTTGTACAAAACAATCATAGTCAGCATATTTTCGTCTTTATTGGATTAATGAAAATCGGGTACATTGATATGTCATGTGGTTAACAAGTGGTACTGTTTTCAACATTTCGCTTGCAAGTTATCAAAAAAAAATATGGTTTAAATCGACTACAGCCGTAGCGAGAATTAATCATAATTTACCTCTATTTACATTCAGTAAAAATATATTAATTTAATATTTCTATTCAATATTTAGGGCCAACGCTGCTGCGTTACGCGGCCTTGGGCGCGGTTACATACTACAACACATAAAGTGCCTCGTCGCGTCGTCGTTGTGTTGTCGTCGCGTCGTCGTCGCGTCGTCGTCGCGTTTGGTATGAAACGTAACGCGCAATGTAGCATTGGCCCTTAGTTAGATTCACATTCAAAAAGTCGTTTTTACATAGAAGTGCACATGAGTATCCTAGACAAGGTAATATTAATATCGTATAAAGAAGTTGAAGGGAAGAGCAATTGTTCGAGGAGACCGGAGCTGGCGACGTGACATATGCCCGGGAGGAGCAGCAGCAAGCGGCCTAGTCTCGTGGAGTCCTTCGACGTGCAGTGCTTGTTCAGTAGAGCTAGTGATTTCTCTTGGAGCGTTTCGACCTGACTTGGAAGGGCGCCTCCGACGGTATCTGTCAATTAAAATACAGACAGTTTTAAAAGCTTCATATGTCATGACATTTATAGGTATTTAGATGTACCTATTCTTTTTAATTTTCTCGTATAGCACAAATTTACAAGTTGTTTGATAAAAACAAATTTATAGGACACGTTGGTCGAGCCTTCGGTCTAAATTTCCCGGGTTGGATTCCAAGTCGGAGAAATTTCTAAGTTGACTCGGGTCTCGGTGTATCCTTAGTCCCTTGTGAGGCTTACTATACCCTAATGAGTATGGACATGAGTTATCTACATAATAAATTTAGTATTAAATAAGCAATACCTGTACGAAACAGAATAGTAGATTTCAAACATTCGTATTCTGTTTTATCCAAGTTACAGCGCGATATTCTTCGTAAAACCGTTAACAAATTCATAAGTTCTTCTTTGATATTGGGTCGTTTTGATATTATCACCGAAGTCACGTTATCTGCAATATTATTTCAAATTAGGATATAAAGGGTGTGCCAATTTGAGATGGCCTGTAGAATAGGCTATCTGCTATGCCCTAGTGGCCATTAAAAATTCAAAATATATGTGGTTTTATTATAATAACATTTTTAAACCTTTTTTTGTTTATCATCCCGACTCCTTTCACTAATTTAGCAAATTTCGCAATGTTCTTGATAGTTTTTATAGCATGTGGCATATCATTCGAAAGATCAAAGAATAAAAAAGTTTTTATGAAATTGGACGACACTGGTAATTTAAAAAAAAATTGATACGAATTTAAAGCCAAACACTGTATTTATTTTTCTTCGATTCCGAAACTTCGAGGGAAAATAAAACAAAACTAGTTTGCTAATGATATTTTTTTTGGATGTCAAAAGAAGTTTAAAACATTAAATGTATATTAAAAGATATAAAAATCAGCGACCTAAACTCAATACTTTTTTTTTTAATTTTTAAACACCTACTGAAATAGAATAAAAGTAAAGAATAAAAAAAAGTAAACAATTCTGAGCAAGTGATTTTTTTATTTATTTATTGCCACATACATACTACCATTACAAGATGTAGCCTGAACATTAAAGAACAAGCCTCAGAAAGCCCGGACCCACTACAGATGAATATTACAATATTTTTTATTCAATAAGCTCAATTCAGTTGCAATTAAGTTCCAGAAAAGCTTTAAGTTAATTAATTCTACAAAAAAAGGCCATGAAGTAGACAATTTAAAAAAGAAAAAATATTACGACTTCAGGGGCGTCCGTTTTCACCGAAGCTGGCGTACATAAGCCGTAACAAAAAAAACACCAACCTTCATCAAAATAAAAGTGATACTGAGCAGCGGTGAGTATGTATAGCTCCTTCCAGCCTCTTTGGAGAAGTACATTCTGTTCAGAAGTCTTTATTTGTGAGAACAGTGCCAAGCGGTGCAACCACTTGATAGCGACCACCAGTAACCGCGCCGGGGGGTCAATGAAACCAAGGTCCTCGCAATATTTCACAAAGTTCTTCTCACTCGGCCCAACACTGTTTTGTTTCTCGCTCTCTAGATTTGTATTTAAATTTGAACACACTCTTTCTTCTTCTAATGGAATGTGTTTCATGTCTCTGCGGATCGTTTGCCTCTCTAAAAATATATAACTTATATTTATAAATTAATAAGTAGGGTTAACTACCTACTTAATTTGCTAGTCACAAAAAACATGACCGTCATCCCAACACTATTTAATGAGCCCAGGTATAAATTATGGCCTAGTGCTGGTTAATAGACATTTTATTTTTAGAAGTCTGACACGGCTGTATAAAGATACCGGATCCCGCGAATAAGTCTATGTATCCTTTTAATGGTACCCGGTAGATACCACAAAAACTGAAGGTGACACGAGAACTTCTCATTCATAATATGTCGTCATCAAAAAAGTTTAATGCTGGGTTAAGTTATTAAGAAAAAAAATGTATAAACCAATGCGTGGTAAGGAATTCGCAGGGCTATTTAATAAGAGTTCCGCTCAGCAACAATTTTATCAAATAATAATAATAAAAAAATATGTTACATTAGGTAGCAAGACAGAAGATGTACTTTATAAAATGTGCCAATTTTGAAGGAGTTTCTTACCATCTAATTTTTCAGTAGTGTACTCGCATTTATAAGCTTCTTCTGAGCTGGAAACCTCATCTTCGTTGATTCTCTCGTTGATTTGTGAGTCTGGTTTAGAGGGTGGGGATGGCAGTGCACCCTTCAGCGAAAGCAGTTCATTGTCTAAAAATAATAATATCATTCAAAGTACGTAAATCATTTTGCGAGCCAACCGTTTGTCAATTTTTGTTATTTAAAGATCTTATAAATTAAAACGCGACGTTTGAAACTAAACAAATAACACATATTGATTTTAGGAACTTTGCGAGAAGATTAATATTAAAAACTTACGTGATAACAGTGAGTGTATTGAACTATCAGCAGGAAGTACGGGCGGGTAGAACATTCCAGCGCTGGCGGTGAGGTAGCTGTGGTGCGGCACGGGGTAGTGCAGCGCCGACGACATCAGTGGGATCTTGAACGGCCGTAACTGCCCCAACGCACCCGCTCCACCAATCAACGGATTGCGGCAAACATCACTCGACTCAGGAATCCTTGAAAACTCCTGATACGTCGGAGCATTCAGGAACGGATGAGCGGGTAAAGGGTCACTTGAAACGTTGTAGGCCAAGGAAGAAAACGTGGATAGTGTGAGCGGTGCAGGCGACGAAAAGTAAGGAGTGTGTCGGTTGGAGTAGCCCATCTTGCGCAGCGCCAGTTGGTGGTGGCCGCTGATGGACCGCGGCGCCCGCTCGTGCTGGACCGCTGTCGAAAATACCATGATAAATAATAATAATAAATAAATATTTCTGAAATCCACACATCATTATCTATCTAGCCCCACCTAAATTTCTTAATAAACTTGTGTTATAGTAGAAAACTGATATACTTAACAAATATAAAAAACATACATGATTTAACAAATAATATATGTAGGTTCATCATAGAAATATCGGCTGCTGGGGCCGGATTTCCAACCCAGGACCTCTGGTATACAAGGAATTTTAATCAGCAATCCCAACAACATTTGTTCTACAACTTATCAAAATTAATGTATTTAATTTTTTGTTTTCGTATACAAAAACTATTTATAGCCTCGGTTTAGTGGCGTAGCTTTATTTACTTTGAGCGTAAGTATGCCACGCACCTTGCGTAATAAAATATCGCTTCAAAATAATAGTAGGCACTTCTTACAAAATGTAGAGGTAGGAGAAAACGCTTTTCTTTTTTTTGTGTTATTTATTAGGATAAAGTCTTGGAAAAAAATGTTGTTGGGATTGATGTGGAGAGGCTGCCTGCAAGCTACACCAGCCGGTACCACTACACCAGCCGGTCACCTGATAAGCATCTTGGCAACATAATCTATGTTGCTGTATCTAAAGTTCTGATCACTTTTGACAAAACGCTGTGGCGATGGAGTGCTGCGGGCTCAATACCCTCACAACGCACATATTTAATTTGATTGGTCTTGATGTATGTATTCATGAATAATCAACGAATGCAGAGCATTAAAAAAAGTCATCAAAGTAAATATTTTCTGTAAACATACATATTTAATTTCGCAAATTTCAACGTTCTCAAAAAGTACTCAATCGATTTCGATGAAATTTGTACGGGGTCACCACTGAAGAGAAAAAGACGCAGACAAGAATATTCAAAATGGATGCATAAGTAACAAATATACAAAAAAAACATACACACGAATAGATGCTCTCCCTTTTGGAAGTAGGTTGAGAAAATGGTATAAGTATATCCGCTTTCCAATACCTATAACAGTTAGAACACAAGCTAATGACCTTACTGTGGGGCTAGAATATTTTTTCAACAATTATTTATTCAAACTTAAGAGTAGATACAGTAAGTTGGATTATAGATAACTGATACTACCTACAACGCATTTGAGATAGTTTAATTAAGTATCATGTCAAAGTAAGTGAGTGTTCATTACGAGTTTTTTAAATAACAGTACTAAAAGCCGCGGGTTTCATATAAAAAGTTAACAAACAAGCTGCGAACTGAAGTGTTTGTGAATACACACTATATCAACACCCGAGGGTGAGGTGGACGCACAATCAATTGCCTATGCAAACAAACTTCGCGCCTGCCGGCTGTCGGTGACAGCCATCCTACTGAAGGGTATCTAGGGATTCCTAAGAAACTTAATGAACGCAAAAAGATTGTAAATTAGTTTAGCTATTTAAATTAATTAACTAACTGAGAACTAAAAACAAAAATATGAATTTATACAAAAACTGAAGTAGAGTCTTTTATCTTTTTCATTTGTTTGTTCGTTCTTTTTAAATAATAAGACGATTTAAAAAGTAAAAAATATTTTGTAACATCTGTACTAAATTCATTTATAATACAATAGAAAAGTTTTAAAAATCACTTAAGAAATTAATACATGCAAACTTTTACAAGAGCATCTGTAGATATTGCAAATACTATGTAATTAGATGATTATATTGAGAGGTACCTGAAGCCATTCGACTTATTTCGGGGCATTCGTTAAAGCTAAATTATCATCTTGTAAAATTATACACGTCAAAAAAAAGCAACAGAACAGAAAAGTATTTCAATATCAGATTTTCATCCCCATTTTATAGATTTTTGGAAAAGATTAAAGCTTATACTTGCCCCGGATCTTCAACCATTTTCACGTCTAAATTTCATCCAAATCGGTGCTTTATTTCAGCCGTGAAAGCGTAACAAACAGCCTCGCATTCATAATATTAGTGTGGATGGTCTTAAGTTTCCACGATTCGTTATATAAAAAAAATCGGTAATTAAGGGTACTTATTTTCAATGTGTTCCAAGGTTGTTTGTACACCTGTTGTGCCTATCTACGAGTATTTGTTCTTTGTTATTATACGTTTCCTATTGTAATTGTGCGCCATAAAGTATAAATAAATAAATGCAATAAATCCGATCAAAAATATGTATTTATTAATACAATCTATTATTCAAGTTCGGAAACATTCGGAACCGCCAAGTGTTCCGGAAAGTGTCCGTGTGAATTCCGAATCTGCAGGGCGCTCTCAGCGCGCACCGCGCACCGCTCTCAATGGGTGTTGACTGCGGCGCGGATTTTTCCTTGTTACAATATAATATGACGCCCGAGAGGTACAAACACTCGAGGCGTTTGCTAATGGAAAAGACATGCTTCCAGCAATGTCTGTATAAATACTTGATGGTGACAAGAGCTCTGTTCCCGGTTAATGCGGTTCTATTGTCATTTGGACACGTTTACAGATTTCCTTTTCAACGCTTGTGTTGAAAGTTTCCGTTTAAAGATACAGTTTGGAACGTTTCACTTAGATGTTGGGTGCACTCAGTAGTGTATTGTTGATTATTACAGCAATTAAATCTGTGGCTTGTTAAACAAAGTTAAATTGTTGTTTTCGCTTGATTTTAAGATATTTTGACACCAAAATAGAGAAGCTAAGGGCAACTCTTCATGTAACTTCATCTATAGGTACTTAAAATAAATCTGTAGAAGTAAACATTCTGTACATTGAAAATATCAAAAAAAATTAATGGCAAAAAGTTACTAGACCGACACCGAACCCAAAACTGTGATAAAAAAAACTTTTTAAATATTTTTAAATTTCGAAAAAATATGTATCAATACGGTAAATTGTACGTTGATGACCTACTTCAGCCAATGCTTTGACTAATATTTAAAAATATTAATGAGGTCGGTTTTGTTTATTGCATTATTACCCACTACTCGTAAGATCACTGACCATATTTCTTTTTGTCTTCTACTACCTATATCAATAACATTAAATTGTTTGCTTCAAGAGTCGCTTCAACTCTTGAAGAGTTACACTGCTATAGAAACATACATTTCTGATTACGACTTCTCACTTTCAGCCAGTATGGTTGTTTATTCTCTTACCCTCCTTCTTCATGTTGACCCTGAGGCACTTGGAGAAGCGGCAGGCCTGGCACTGATTGCGCCGCGACACGTCCACCACGCACCGCCCCGCATCCTTGCACACGTAGTCCAGGTTACTGTCACAATATACGTAGCTACATTAGATCATTAGATGTCAACAAATAAAAATTTCTGCTGGAAAAAAATCTCAACAAATAAGGTGAACTTTGTGACTTTATTTTCGTTTTCTTTTTATGACTGTCTTTTAACATGAGTATTAATTGTTAGATAAAAACCTACTAAATAGGTTTAACACGGGATTTTACGCTACACATATTTAAATGGTCAGAGTATCATCTACTTCAACTTTAAACAAAAAGTTGAAAGGGACAGACAGAACATCGACGATATTAATTAGCGCTAAAGTGATTAGTGGTTTGTGTGCAAGACGCCCTTAGGCCCGTATTATGAAAACGTTTTTTTAGCATTAATCATGGATCTGCATAAATTAGGTGTCAATTCTACAGAGAAAACTTAAGCGGAGATTCAATCTGAGTTAGCTTTCATTATAAGAGACTCGACCCAATTGGACTTTCGGTTGTCCACTTTAGAGATTAATATATTAAAATCAATAAGATCGAGTAAATATCGATTTCAAAAACTTCAACTGCAAATACAACAACTAAAAGCCAAACTGAAACCTCGAAGTGAAGGTACCCATTCTTTATTTCGTAGATACGTTTACATATGAAATTACAAATTTGAACGAAACTACTTCTTTTCAGAACGGCAATCTGTTCATCAGCAATGATCTTTTTAAAATAGTTTACAAGTAAAGGACTTTTGTCATCGTTTTTACTGTACTTTACTATCGTTTGTACAGAACAAAAGCACCCGAGCGGTGCCGGGTAAACTACTAGAAATAGTATCTCATGATTCTCATTGTTGCATTGGATGTGCGCGTTGCATGAGCACATTATTGCTCATGCTTTAGCCAATAGCCAATATTGTAACAATATATACCTACTGTAAAAAATAAACTTTGTCTCTGTTGCAATTATATAAAATAATCGTCAGCTGTTTCTATCATCAGCTATTTTTATGTCATTAGTTACATTAGGTACAAATTTATCTTTAAATAACATCAATATTGAAGTCCTGCCATACCTAAAACTTAAACAGTCGTTTTTGTAGTGACAATCAGGTACAATAGAATATGGAACGTGACAGTGGAAACGGACAGCACGACAGCGGTAAAGTGATGAAAAATCGTCACGACTAAATCATGACTGCAAATCTCTAAGAGAACGTAGAAGCGACTGTAGAGTTATAGCCTGCTACAGCAGGGCTATCATGCAACCATCGATAAATAGTCGAATCGACAAGATAAATAATATTTTGTTATTTTATCCTATTATGTAAGCTAATATGCGCACCATAATAGATAGAATTACTCAATTTGATAACATGATTAAGACCACAGATCTTTATAAATTACATACACTTAATACCATATTCTAAGAAAATAATCGATAAAAGGCCCGATTTATCGTTGTCGACGGTAGCATGCTAGCCCCGCTGATGTACAGACGACAAGCGCCAGCCGTGATACGATAACATGTGGTCCTATTGGCACAGTTAGTAAGTCGCTAAACGATAAAAAAAATGGACAACAAACAGTCGTTTTAATGGGAACAGATAGATTAACAGACGATAAATTTGTAGCGACCTCTAGCGAAACTACATACCCTGCCTAGAGTAGGCAGGGTATGTAGTTTCGCTAGAGATGACAGGCTACCATGGTTTCTAAAGCGGTTATACGACTTCTCAAAAACAACCGTCGGGCCGTGGTGGGCCGCGGCCTGCCATCCTTTTCTTCCCAGCATGGCAGCTGGTGCCAAAAACGACACGTTTCCGTGACACAATAGGTATATGGACCTAAGGCCTATGATAACATCAAATCCGGTTAAGTAGAAGTTCTTTGGTGTTCGAGATATTACCACTTTTGTGACTTTTTAAGAAATTTCCACTTTTTGTTTTTTTTTTTGCCTACAGCTGCTGTAAATATTTGTAACTAGGTCTATCTCTTTTAGCCAGTTGAAATAATACAGTAATAATGACTGATTTTGCACTGGTTGTTACAATAAATGATTTTCAATTAAATTCAATTCAATTTTGATAGTTACTAGAACCCTATGCTAAGAAAAAGAGTGAAATATTCTTCATTTATTTCATTTCGAAAACTGAATAAAAACGTATGGCCTTGAAAGTGCACATAATCTTAAAAAATATGCTTAACGAATGGCCTTTTTAAAATATGACAATGGCAGCCCTTTTTCAGAATTAAATCTTTGAAAAATCTATTTTTGTCACCTAGGAATTAGAACTGCCTCTATTCTGGTTAACATAAAGGGTCCACATTTTTTTTTATTTATTTAATCATAAGTTTTTACAAAATTTATAGGAATGTCTTATTACTATCTTAAAATCTATCTTAGATTTGTCTAGTATTATCTCGGTAAAAATATACAATACTAACAAACAGAAAACATACCAGAGTATTTTTTTTAATTACTTATAACTTGGTTTAAAGGTAAAGAAGCCTACTAGTATAAAATTAACTTAATATTAGCTTTATAACATTTTTTTTATGTCAATCAATAGCAGGAGTATATTTCGCACCTTCAGAATTGTATAGATCCAATTCAAAACCCAAGACATCGGTTACCATCATAGAAGTAAGTTTTTTGCTGTTATTTCACGAAAAATAAACTTAACTATATAGAAACCAAATAGCTAACATGTTTCATACATTATTAATAAATGAAATCAGTCCAAAGTTGAAAGTTTTCAGTTTTAAAAATTTTATTCTCGATTTGCCAAAAACACGTATTCTTTAAATACGTCACTACTATTCTGTAGGTGCGATTTATAACACGGTATTATAACAAAACATAAAAAGTGATCGCCCTTTTTTACCCAAATACGACGCGTTAATTGAAGACAATAGATGCAGTAACTAAGGTCGATGAAGGGAGACCGATTGATCATTGCCTCTCACTCTCCGAGCGACTCCGCACATCACCGAATGCCAAGGAAAAGCGCGAGCGCCGACGGTACAGGGTGCTTCAATTCAAGGACTAAAAACTGGAAATTACTGTAAAAAAAAGGCAATATCAAGAAAACCAGAGAACTTTTACGAAACCAGTTATGTTGTTATCTGATAGGCCTTAGGTCCATCTACCCCCAGTGTTACGGAAACGTGTCGTTTCTGGGACACCCTGTATAGAAAAACCGGCATGGATACTCCACTCTTTGAAATGGCCTCCTATATTTAAAACTATTGATTTATCATTAATCATTCCTGACAATACGGCAAGTTTCATCATTCATATGCTGTAATGACTCGATTCTATCGCCCTTACAATGACAGATATTGTAGAAATTTACTTTCGATAGATCAATATCTTAATGTTTTTCAGTACTTACAGATGTGTTGAAATATACATACTCACTAGTAACTACACTGACGATTCAATTCAATCGGGAAGGCAGAAAATACGCAGAATGGAGGTGGCACATTCGTAAACGGCCACACTTCATGAAACGTATCATAACTCCCATTGAACTCTATCTTACCGGATAGTAGGAATATCCTGAGCCACACGATAACGCTTCAACAAGAACCTCCATTATTGCGTGAATCTATCCGCAATAATCTATAGACAACTTGGAATCTTTGACTCGCTTACATCTCAATCATATGATGCGTACAGATTGCTGTAATGGAACTAGTAATTAAATAAATAAATAAATAAAATCCCCGGACAATTACACCAACTACATGTCCCCAAAGTAAGCATAGCTTGTGTTATGGGATTCCATGTAGCGAACTAGGGGGGAACCTAGAATATAAATACATAAATAGATAAACACCCAGATACGGAATATTTTTTTTTTCTTGTTCCTTGCGGGAATCGAAGCCGCGACCCCTGGCATCTGAGACAGACAGGTTTACCCCATCGCCAAATAGGTCGTCATTCTGCGCACGTTGCGTATTTGGACGTGTAGTGCGCAGAATGTTACATTACTAGTTCCATTACAGCAATCTGTACGCACCATTAGAGCTCTCACACAGCTCGCCACGACTATTCATAATTCTTTTCAACCGACTTAGAAAAAGAGAAGGATCTCAATTCGTGTGTATGTATTTCTTTTGTGTCTTACTTACCCCCCGTTCACACATGGTAGGTACGTTTTACTGGATACGTTTTACCGGAAACGTTTCTTTTTCATCGATGGCGCATGGAGTTGTATAGGCGACTTCACATATGACACAGTATTCAGTATACGTATTTTCGATACAAAAAACGTATCCAGTAAAACGTATCATGTATGAACGGGCCGTTACACGATTTTTTGGACAATTAAGAATCGATTTCGAATATTCTTGTTCTATGATAGAGAATACGTCAGAAATGGTCCTATATAAATATCATTGAAATCGATTGAGTATTTTATGAATTTATTTTTTTTTTTAAATATGTATGGAATCGGAGAATATGTACATTGACGACTTTATACTTCAGCCTAAGTTTCGACGTGAAGTTTTTTAATGCTCTGCATTCGTTGATTATTGCACACATTGCATCCATAGGTATCTTTCTTATACAACGTATATGAGAGACTTATTATTAATGGATTTAGATTGACGGGCACGACAGGAAGACAAGAAGAAAATATAAGTACATCCTGACGTGTCAAAAATCGATATGTTTTACGTTATGATATACTTAAGGACTTAGGTATCTATAGTTTCAGCTCGGTTATATTAAATATACTATATTTTAAAAAAATGTACCAAAAAGAAAAAAGATCAATTGCAAAAAACATTAAATATAAGTAGGTAAATAGTAAGAAGCTTGGAAATAAAATTACCAGTAACACATTCAGTGTTTCTATATTAATTGCAAAAACTTTTTGTTGACTTATACAAAACAAAATTGTAGTTACGATCACTGTTACTTAACATGTATCACTGTGTCCTTAGTCATGTTGAATTTCACATGTTTGCTGGATACTCTCGACATGCACTTTCCGTATAGTTTTCTCAGGAAGACATAGATGTAGTAAACTACAGCGCAGAGCAACAGCGCCGAACATATGAGCGTCAAAGTATCGCTCAATTGCGTTGCTTCCATAACTTCGTCGTGAGCATGGCCGGTCATCGTGATTGCAACTATTTAAAAATGTCACGGTGCTGCACAATTTAATTAAAAACGTAATGGTCATTTGATCGAATCCCTCCAAATCTATCATTCTCATGCAAATGTTCTTTTAACTAGGTTGTTTGCAAATTAATGTAATAGGTACGACGACGCTGCAAATGCCTTTATTTTTAAGGCGTCAGCAATCGTCGTTATTATTCATTACAATTATACATTGCTTAGATAAGGAAGTTCGGATGTTCATCACTAATTTGATGACCTCAATTTTGTTCAAGATCGTATACATAGTGGATTAGAAATTAAATATTAGCATGAAGATGTTATAAAATTCTGTTGGTCTATTTGTGTCACCTTCATATCTCAGAAACGAATCTATGAAATGATCAATATTAAAAATATTGCGGCCGCGCAGTGTGCGGCTAAATGGTCTGATAGCTTTCATTGATCGATTAATCCATTCTACCATCAGTCTAACCTAAGACGCGAAAGATCGGGTTTTCTAATTGCCTGTAATCTCTACGGCGCCGTGCCGTGGTCATTCCACGGCGCACCGCTCAGCGCTTCATATTAGCTCTTAAAATTATCTCCATCGTGGTTCATTATAGAAAATCAGTGAGACGGCGCGGCGCAGTGCCGGTATACGGCGTGTTGTACCTATGCCGTGCCATTTCACGGCAACGTTGCCGTGTTGCCGTGAAACGGCACGTCATACGGCGCCGTACCGTAGAGATGGATCCACGCCCTAAGATTCGCAGATATTTAGTTGTTTTTCTAGAAAGTTGGTAGGGACCACAACTATTGACTATAAAGCCGGAATCTCATGACAATAAAATTACCTGAACTGAATGTTAATGATCAAAAGGAAATTTCCTTTCGAAACATAAAACTATGAAATTTTAAAAGACCAAGAAATACATTTTGCTGTCCAATATTAATCTATACTAATAATATTATACAGAGGAAACCTTTGTATTTTTGTATGTTTGTATTGAATAGGCTCAAAAACTACTGGACCGATTTCAAAATTTCTTTTACCGTTACTTAGAGGGATTCTTCCGAATCCGTATAGGCTACTTTTTATCCCGAAAATCCCGCGGGAATCGAAATTGCGCGGGTAAAACCGCGCGCAACAGCTAATTCTAAATAGAGTGAATACCGTTCAGTACCATTTGCTACTGTTGCTTATCTATTATATCTACCTATTTCAAAACAAATAAATATCTTGCACAAACGGAGTTAACAGCACGGGTAACACTTTTTATTATTTTTTAGGTTACAATACAAGTGGCTTAGTTTTATCGCACTGGCAACTTATCTTTATCACAAAAATTGGGATTTTACGTCTTTATTATTACTATACAACATTTTCTTCTATAGGTACGTACTTAAAATTGTACCCCAACTGACTCTTTATTGAATCACCTTTAATGGATCTGATTTAAATAATCAATGGGCGAGAAAGCATGCGGCATGAATGAAGTGTTGTATAGAGGGCAGCACATCAAACAAGTGCTACTAATCTATCAAAAAAAAAAAATACTTGAATCTGAACTCTATGCCCTCGACATTAAGTTGAAATTGGTTGGGAAAATTTTGACAGGTAATGTAACGCTTGATCTGCAGCCCTCTGTACCTACAAGCTGGGTTATTTATTAGCTAGTACCAGTTAGAAACAATCCAAGAATTGCTGGAAATTGAATAATTCTGGAAAATTAATTCACAATTGATCAAAAGTAATACACACAATATGGAATAAAGAAAGTGATAATGTTAATACATAATCAATGAATGCGCAGCATTAAAAAAAACTGACTTCACTAACATTTTTAAATCCTTGTCAAAACTTTGGCTGAAACTGTAAAGTCATCAACGTATATATTCTCCATTTTCATACATATTTTTCGAAATTTTCTAAATTGTCAAAAAATACTCAATCGATTTCGATGAAATTTATATGGGACCAGCTTTGAAGTATCCTCTATCATATGAAACATTAATCATCAAAATTGATTCATAGCTGACCAAATTATTAGGAAACGAAGACACAAAAAAAAACAGAGAACACACACACGAATTGAGAACGTCCTCTTTTTGGAAGTCGCTTGAAAATTATTTGAAAAGTTTACCTATATATTACAATAGTAGGTATATTATAAAAAAGACGTGTGACACTAGGAGACTGCCGCGGTAAAGCTATTGCATAGCATTTTTTATCAACTGCAATTTTAATTATTTATTTATTTTATTAATGCAGTAATGTTTGATCTAATATGAAGTTCTACAAGTCCCTAGTAGATGGCGCTGATTATTTATTAAAGCCCGCATGTAAAGTTATGAAATCAAAGTATCACCGCTGTGCCGGTCGGAGTGGGGGGTGTTAGGTTTTTTTCGTTACGGAATTTCTGGATTCGGTCCCCACGCTCAAGGCCCGCGATAGAAGCTTTGCAATAGCTTAAAAAGCTCGCGTCTTGTCTAACGGTAGCTAAAAGTGTTAAATAACCGAAATGGTTGCTTTTTTATCTGTCCTTCTGTTTCTAAACATTTATTGTATAAAATCTCCTAGCTGTAAGTTTTCCTTAAAAATTAAATAAATAAATACTGCTTATGGTCAAGTGAAGTAGCGTCCAGATATTGAAGTCATTTTTATGGTGATTACGGGAAATAAATATTTTCATGTTCATTTTTAATTTATTTTCATTTTTCTGCTGGCCTTATGTTTTCTTTCCATGTAATGGTATGATTATTGATACCTTCCTATTGATTTATTGACTCATAAACCATAATGCCGTTCTGAATGTTTTAATAAGTTATACCTACTTTCGATAATCAAATACAATCATGGTAAACCCATTATAAATTAATGTGCATTCTAAAAAATAAGCAAAGAGCTAACCTTGATTTATTTGATCTTTGGTGTATGTATGTACTAAGTAGGTCGTTAAGTTATTGCAAATAAGTTAGACTAAGCAATTATTTATTATAATATCGATTGCGCATCGATACACGGGGCATTCATGTAAAGTTAGCATTAACGTAAACATGTATTTAAATAAACGAATGTTTATATAAAAGTATATTAATATAAAGTGAGTGCTATATTTCCACTTCAACGTCTACTCGTCACCAACATCCCCACATGGGACCTACTTAGTACATACATACACTACAGAGCTAATGCCTTCGTAAACTTGTGTGTTTTCATCTTCGACCTCAACTTCGATTACCATTCGGTGAGGTTGAGGTTTTACTCAAGTATAGGTACGGTTGAAAATGCTCAAAAAAATATTCGTGCCGCAACCAAACTAAATAGTGCCTAATAAAAACAATAGTCGCAAGCAAAGGTTAGTTTATATTGTTATCTATACTAATATTATAAAGAGGAAACCTTTGTATTTTTGTATGTTTGTATTGAATAGGCTCAAAAACTGCTGAACCGATTCCAAAATTTCTTTTACCATTACTTAGAGGGATTTTTCCGAATCCGTATAGGCTACTTTTTATCCCGAAAATCCCGCGGGAATCGAAATTGCGCGGGTAAAACCGCGCGCAACAGCTAGTATATAATATAACTGTATGGTATACCGTGCCTTTCACAACATCAGGTATTAAATGTTTTACTGAAATATGAACCCCTCGCTGTGCGCTATACCTATGGTTTACGTGAAAAATACATTTAGGTTGATAGGAGCAACAAATTTTTACTGTCTTATTTTTTACGATTCTTAATTTTAAATAAAACTTTTTAAAGAGCCCTTATCTCATATAATAAATAAACAATACTTATTCCTGATATTGAATAAAATAAGGCCTCATTTTCAATCGTCCGATAAAAGTTATCTGGCGAACAATCTATTACTCGACGGAATAAAGTTGTTTTACGATTTTTTATAATTGTATGATAATTTCATATAATGACAATAAGTCGAGTAACAATTTATTCCTTAGAAATAAATTCCTTTGAAGGATTAAAAATGTAGGTTTTCTATTTTGCTTTTGAATTATTTTCTAGAACTGTGCAGTTAAATGCGCATTGTTTTACCTCGTTGAACAGCCAGAGAGTTGTAGAAGTTTTTCCACAAAATTGTACGCAAAGTTCAAAGTTTCTTTTTTGGAGAAAAAAGCTATTTATAGTAATCGTTTTTGCTCCAAAAAAAGTTCATTTTTATTTTACAAAACTTCCTGTAGCTTCTGTTTTTAATCACACTGAAACAAATTAATTACGGTTTATTATTGATTTACTAAACACCTATCTAAAACTGAACAGAAAATTGAAATCGGACCATTATTTTTTAACAATCGATGTTTGAAGGAGTAGGTAAAACTGGATTTTCAGAAAAAAAGGAATAATCCCTAATATTTTAAAACCCGTACACTTTGAGGATACATGATTTGGGCTCAAATTTTAGGAAATGACCTCTCCTACGTCACCTCAAGAGATTCCCGTCTAATTACCAATAACCCTGTATTAAGTCGACCTAGATCCGTTAAGGGCGTATAGTACCCGTCTTTTCTAATTTATTTCACTATGAAACACTCTACCCCAAACCTAACCGATTTCGAGACAAACGACTTTAATTTTTTTTTGTAAAAATTGCCGATTTTTTTGCCATTAAATGTCATATTTTGAAATTAGTGCGATT
Source organism: Stenoptilia bipunctidactyla (assembly GCA_944452665.1). Taxonomy (NCBI): domain Eukaryota; kingdom Metazoa; phylum Arthropoda; class Insecta; order Lepidoptera; family Pterophoridae; genus Stenoptilia; species Stenoptilia bipunctidactyla. Next base: position 42,703,096 of record OX101721.1, on the reverse strand, counting down.
TAATATTATTGTCATTTATTTTTTACATGCAGATTAAGATGCTCTATTAACTTAGTACCCCAAAATTCTACGTAAGATTACAAAATACATAGTGCTGAGCGATTGAAAGTTCATAACATCAAAAAATTTTTTTACAGTTTACTTTACTTTTAAGAACATCTAAAAAGACCTATTATGGACGATGTTCAGCAGAAGTGCTTAAAAATATCTACGTTTTTTCAGCTATCTAACAATGTATAACAATCTAGGCTTTTATTTAAATTCATAGAAAAAAAATCTTAGTTTCATAGGCGATACTGGACGTAAAAATAATTAGGCTGATTGAGCTTAGTTCGTTTTATAGCCCTGGAAAGTAAGATATAACAAAAGGTAAGTTTGTACAAAATAAAATTTAGTATCGTTGTACATAACAATTCACGACCAACATGTCCGCTTTTTTTTGGATACATTTATTCGCATTATTGAAATGTTGGCGCTCAAGGTCCGTGAGTTGTACCTACTATTACTATACCATTACATTATAAATATGACTGTCTGTTGCCAGAATAAAATAAATAAATAAAAGCCCAGTTTTGACTGCATCAGTAGTCAAATTTCTTCGCATTTCATTTGCCGCGTTAATTATGCTGAGTTTATATCCATCAACAGACGTAATTGGATTGGACTCGCCGTATACGAGGCTCTTCGTGTGCCTCCACACATATCTATCAAATCCATGGGGGTTAGGCCCGGACTTCTGGCTGGCCACGGTGAAAACCCTTCTCGTCCTATCTCGTTCTCGCACACTCTGTCGAAAATGTGCAAAGCAGCCATCATGTTGAAACCATATATCCATAATACGGGTTAGTGGCAAAACTTCCATGAAGGATTTTCTCGTCTCAGGAAGTTTTCATAGTGCTCCCCATTCAAATTATCCGGTAGAAAATAGGGTGTAATCAAATGATTGGAAATGATGTCCATCCCAATGGCATCCACACGTTTACACTAAATCTTCAGAGAGGCCTTCGTTTATTTTACTTTCCTGGGCTGGAGAATGGATTAGGCTCAATAAGCGAAATTATTTTTACGTCCACTATCGCCTACGAAACTAAGATTTTTTCTACGAATTTCAATAAAAGCCTAGATTGTTATACCTTGTTGGGTAGCTGACAAAACGTAGATTTTTTAAGCACTTTTGTCGACAATCTACCTTAATAACTTTTTCAGATATTCTCAAAGGAAAAGTGGACTGCAAAAAAAAATTACTTAACTTTCAATCGCTCAGAACTATGTATTTAGTAATCATACGTAGAATTTTGGTTACATAGATCATAGAACATCTTAATTTACATGTGAGAAACAAATAATAACATCAAAAAAACGCACCAATTTCAAAATATGACATTTAAAGGCAAAAAAATCGCCAATTTTTATAGAAAAATTAAAAGGCGATTATTTTGAAAACGGTTTGGTTTGGGCTAAGGTGTTTCATAGTGAAATAAGTTAGAAATGACGGGTAGGTACTACACGCAATTAACGGATCTAGGTCGACTTTACCAGTAACCCTGTATTAAAAGTATATATACGGTTACAAAACTAAGGGGAAGTAGGCAGATCGTGAGATTCACCGACAAGAGTGTTACAATTTTTCATATTTAACCTATTTAGATACGATTGATAATGGTGATAATTTGCATATATTAAAATGAAAGACCAAAAATTATCTTCATGCTCATGTTAACTCTTAAAACCTAATAGTTATTATATAATAAACTTCAACAAACGCTCAAAATTGGGAAAAAATGCAAGAGCATGCCTTCGTATTTTTCAGATTGAACCCAGTGTATCAATACAATATGATTAAAAATACTTTTTGAATACTGCAGAAACCAATAAACAATGTCATGTACTTTTTTTTGTACCTATACAAACAAAGTCTTATTTTTTTAAAGTCCTAAAATCTAGATCAGTTTTACGTAAATTCTCCATAGAAACAATGTATTAAAAATCACGCGCATCCCGAGCGTACGATTTAGCACTCTCATCGCCAGCGCATTTTTGGATTTCAAGGTGACACCACGCGTGTTTTATGCACCAGCTAAGTTACGTGTTGTGAATTTGTGTACTTTTCGATGAAGTTATCATTAATAAGTTATTTTTATAACTAATTAATTTCAGTAAGTAGAAAGTACCGATACAATGAAATCTGAAAGAAAACAAAGATGCCAAACCAAGTTACCAACAAACAACATAAATTTCGTGGTCGCGCGAAATTGATGTTGCTCGCGTATGGCCTAGCCCCTTAAATTCTGAAGGCGGGCAGCACTATCACGTGGACCGCGACGCTGCAGACATTTATTTCAGAGCTGCGGCCGAGTTGAAATACTGTTGATACCTGTACCGTGGTAGAGCTTACCGTCGGATACTACGCTTGAAGAAGCCGCGGCAGCCGTCGCAGGAGGGCACGCCGTAGTGCTTGCCCGAGGCCTTATCGCCGCACACGCGACACAGCACCTCCGCCTTGCCCTGCTCCATCATGCCTGGACACAACAGAACTATTAAGAAAAATATTTACGATATTCACCCCGACCGACTCGCGTAACACGGGTCGGCCGTTTACCGGGTGAATGCTCTAAGCCACTAAATTAGGGTATGGACCCATCTCTAGGTACGGCGCCGTATGTAACGTGTAATGCCATGGCGTCGTGCACGGCGCACCGCTCATCGCTTCATATTTCCTCTTAAAATTCAACAACTGTTATATTATTTAGTACCTGTATTAGATTTCTTCATTATAATGCTTATGTAGCTCCATCTTGTGTCAATGCTTTCCAGCAGTACCACCCGATATCAAATTTCTTTACAGAAATTATGAATGTCAGTTAAGATTAAACATTGCAATGAAATAATATTTTTAAGTTAGTTGCATTTTATATTACTGTAAAATAATACTAATGAATTTACAAAGGCAGGTATTACGTTGCTTTACATGGCTTTCTTGTAGCTTGTTTTGAATTTCGGTACCATTACTTAATCATCAAGAATAAGAATTGATTTACTTGCCAGAAGTGATTCCCTTAGGAATGACCAGAAGGTTAAGGCCGTTAGCCACAAAGGCGTGACTGTGTACTTACACCTCAATAAACACATTTTTTTATTTACTATACCTACAGGAAGAATATAACTTTACTTAGCAATTAGATTTTAGAGCAAAATGTTTTCTATAAGACTTGTACCCTTGTATGAGCGTTTTACAGCTCTGCCATGATTTCTCGATTCATGCTATTAAATAAAACACTTTTTAACCGGATTTTAGCGACTGTCGCTTGTGCCCACGGGTTCTGCAAAGACACCAGAACGTCGAGTTTTTAAATTTTATTTAATACCTCTGCCATGATAACCAAATTCGAGATTACTATCATACATATAATAAAATGGTAGGAAAGTCAAAACTGTACATTGAATATTTTTTTAAAAGAATACTTGGGGTATGATCTACAATCGAAACAGAAACAAAAAATATAGTTTTTAGAATTTTTGTCTGTTTGTCTGTTTGTCTTTCCGGGATAAACTCAAAAAGTACTGCATGGATTTACTTCAAATTTGGCATGAAGATAGTTAAGAAGTCGGGTCAACATATAGGCTACATATTATCACGCTAGCAGTGTTATAATCGTAGGTGCGTTTGGTGCTGCATAGCGTTCACGCAGACGACGTCGCGGGCAGCAGCTAGTTTTAAATAAATAAATCATAATATGTAGAGTAAAAATGGCGATTGAATATTGAAATCCAGTATAATATGAATTGGTGTTCACGGCATTTTACAACAACATCTGCATTGTTTGCCATATAGGTATTAAATTATCATTTGTCACGCTTTTCAGTTCTTCGATACTGTCAGCATTTTTAACACATTTAGGGGTGATCCGAATTTAAATAATCAATCGATTATTGATAATGTGCTCTTGGGATGACGCGGCAATATTCTTTGAAAGTTTCTCTAAGAACAGAAGATTTGGGAGTCACCCGCGGTTTATCATTATTTGATTACCGTATTGTAAACCGATGCTAAGAATGTTATGGTGATGAAACCATTTTGTATGCATGCAGATGTTACGTTTTGTTTGTATATTTTAAAGGGTTACTCAAGTTTATTATTTGATGAATACATAATAAATCGAAAAAAGATAATAAAATATGGAAAATCATTTAAGTATAATCATTTGTTAAGGAAATTGTACACCAAAGTTTATGTTACAAATAAAAAACTTCTATCTAGGTAGGTATCTTTGATTTATCATGTTTGGTAGAGTAAGCCATGCCTCGGCCACACATTTACTTGTCATGAAATATAAAGTTATTTATTAAATAAAGGGTTGTTTTTTAGTCACCGCCCAAATTGAAATGTGTTTTTCTTTGATACATATAAACATACCTGCATATTTATTTTTGTATCGCCCAGTACAAAAAATTAAGATATGCCATCAAAAACTTTTTTATAAATAGTCTCTGTAGATGAACGTAGCTTCTACGACGCGGAATTTCACTGATAATACGACGTAGCACTACAAGATTTTTGTAGTAGGGCGTAGTCGTCTTTATTTTAATGATATTATTTCGTAAGTTAAAGTGACCATGCTTTGCTTAATGTGTAAGCGAATATATTAATTTCCTAGTAAAATAATGCATAGCTTTGTTGCAAAAATGGCTTCTATAAGTGACGCTTATTACGTAAAAAAAATTGGTTGGTGACTACAATCAACCCTGTATATGAGCGTCATTGATTCATTGGCTGGCGGCACGCACACAAAATCATTTAATAGCGTAGGTATTAAAGTGAACTAGAATCATCGCGCGGGTTTATCTACAATACATATCTTTAGTTCGCGTTGGATTTAGGTGATAAAAAGCTCGGTTATAATAAGTAAAAATTTTTTTTAAATCCCATTTATAGTTTCCATTAAAGCACATTCCATCTCAAATCTATAGCTTTACTATAGCTGTATCATTCATTATTATTGCTGTATCATACGACAAAATATACCTCTTCTCTAAGCGATACTTAAAATTATAGCGCATAAACATTGATAGTGTGAAACTGCTATGACATGTTTACATCAGGTGTGTATGTGTGCACTCTACAGCCAGGGCACGGTAATACTATCTAGACAGTATTTCAACTTCATACAATTCGGCATGCAGACAGTCACGACTGGCCAATTTTTGATTGAGCTTTATATAAAAATGTGGATTTTTCATACTTTTAATTTAATAATAAATCATTTTGTAAGTCTCAATCGAGGCGCAAGTATTTTTGGACGCTAATTTATAAGACCGATTTGTTATTCAAACCATGTTTATGGTTTTTTGACTGAAAACGCATTTTCATTGTACACTTCTCTATTCAATTCACAAAATATTTTACTTGTTTATTATATAAACAAAGTTAATGGAATTGAACACAAAGTAGGTAAATGAAATTAAAACGCTGTTGGCGGGCAGCCCTATCGCATTTGAACGTACGTCGCGGCGGCGCTGTAGGCATTTATTTCAAAGATGCGGTCCAGTTGGAATTCTGTATAGATAATATTGCCATAGTACAGATAACTAGGTACAGTAATTCAATTGTAATTCATACAAACGGACGAAACGCGAGCTATACCTACGCGGCTCGATCTCGGCATGCGGCCAGTCGCGAGTGTCTGCATACCGAAACAATTGTTGATTGAGCTTTACGTTAATATACGGATTGTTTTTAGTGCGTCTCAGTCGAGGCTTAAGTATTTTTGGCCGCTAATTTATAAGAACGATTCGTTATTCAAACGTTAACATGGTTTCTTGACACAAAGCGTATTTTTGTTGAATACTTCGATTTCAATTTACAAAGTATTTTATTTGTTTGTATAAAAAAGTTGTGACTTATACTTTTATATAAATATAAACAACGCTAAATGAAAAAAAAACACTAAGTTAATTTAAACGCTGAAGGCGGGCTGTAGGCATTTATTTAAAACTTTTGCCCGAGTTGAATTACTGTATAAGTATATCTGTACTGTGATATTGCCGTGCCAAAGCCCGGGGCACGCGCGAGGCGCTAGGGGAGACGTGGTGTCGCGCCTAATTGTCCGCAGTCAAGAACATTTGCGCGCGTTCCCAGGGGATCCCCCAGATCTGACTTACGCCATTAAACTATCGTCTTCCAGATATGATTTTGTGATAGGGTTTTAATAACTTGGATGTTGTGTTTTTATTTGGAGCTGTTTACTTAGGTAAATGGGAAAAAGTGGTTTGAGATAAAGTTTGCGGGTCTAAATTGTCTTAATGTATTATCATTTATTTTTATATTGTAGATGAAATTGTTACATAAATGTAGTGGTGAAAATTATGTTATTGCTTCACAAATCTAGATATATTAAGGCAGGTGAGATCTTCAGCAAATTTTGTAGATTTTTTTTTTTTATTTATTTCTTCAGGTATTTTATTTATGAAACAACAGACATTATAGCGTTTTATGGCAAACATAATTTGTCTGAAATTAAAGATGATTCTCTAATAAAGTTGCTACAAAAAATAAGTAAAACTATAAAATACTTCTAATATCTCTATTAATGGAACTATAAATAGAAAGCACAAAACCACCAGATTTATAAACATATAAAAAATAATCATTTCCAAAACTAACAGCACCATTTTTTTCTTCGTGACTTTTTAATTGCATTATTAAAATATTTACTTATGTTAAATCTGAGATGCCCAGCGATCTTATAAGCAGCTCATAATATAATTTAAACAACATTTACAATTCTAAACAATATACATAAAACAGAACTGAAGAGAACTCTAACTGAGGTATAAACACCTGAGTGTTACCGACTACAATTGTGGCATTAATATTTAATTTGTTTCCCCTATGGTTTCCGAAATCTCTGACATATTTTTGTAACTATAGCGTAACATTACGATACAATTACGCCGTATGTGCAGTTAGCCGCAAATGATAAAGGGGACCTTCGGTTCAGTAATTATGTTTTCATAATCGAACCTTTGAACTATAATTTGTTGATACCGCTTTTGATATAAAATGAACTCAGTGTTTGGGTTAAATAGCGGAATGCAGGTTGTTAATCTGAACCATGATAACGGCTAATGAGGACTTTGCTACAACACCTACTCCATTACTTTTTCACGCATACTACCTCAGTAATGAATCTTTAACAAATCAACTGTTGATTTGTTAAAGATTCGTAAATATGTGATTTATTTGTCACCTTCTAGTCGGTGTTAAAAAGACTTTTAAAAACTCGTTTAAAGTAAATAAGTAACGTACTAACTTCGCATACCTATTATGTCCATTAAAATGTATTGACTAAATTGAATATTTTTCTAAGGACTGCGTGTTAAATAATTTTATGAAAAAGCCTTACATAAAATCATCTTTGTATTTTTGAGATATGATTAGGTTGACGCCATTATTAAGGATTGAGGGGATAAGTACCTAATGAAAAACTTTGTACAGTGTGTCCTCGCATGTAGTAGGAAATTGAACTTTAGGAGCTGTAACTACGCACAATTTAATCGAGGAAAATACCTCATATTGTTACTGCGAGCGAAGGGGTATTTTTAAGGGGTATAACATTGAAATTGTGAGACCGAGATCAATTATTTTGATATCAATTTGCCAAGCAACTCAAATATTGTAATAACGTAAGAAGTAAAATATGTGTTAACTGTTTAGTTTTCTCACAATTTTAGAATAAAGCGCCCTGATGCCCTCAAAAATTGTAAAAAATTCGGCAATCACATGGAAACAATTGTTCGCCAACTTTTATTAATGTAATTAGTTACTTTGGACTTTCGTCTTCAACATAACATCAACCGCCTATCAGACGTAGAAACAGCCGTTGTTTTACAAATTAACGTGAATTCTGCGAAAGTAAAAATAAAAGTTGCTACAAAATGGCAAAATGGATGACGTATTTATTGTCTTAAAGTTCTATTACCTGCATGCAAAGTTCTATTACCACACTGTATCAAAAAAATTGAATTACTTATCTGGACGACCGGCTGGTGTAGGGATAATGTACATTGCCTCCTATGCCAGAGGTCCCGGGTTCGAATCCCGGCGGAGACGGATATGTGTGTGATGAACACAGATATTAGTCGTCAAGTCATGGACGTTTATAATATATGTTTCTTTAAGTTTATTTTCTTATAAAAAGTATGTATTTATTAAATTTGTATGTTTAATATTTCTTAAGTATATCAGTTAGCTAGTATCCATAACACAAGTTCTTTATGAAATTTAATTTGGGCTAGATAATGTTGTGTGAGTGTCAGAAATATTTATTTATTTATTTATTATCTTTTCTATGAATAACAATAGGTACAGAAACCTTTTACTTTATTTACGTACTTTTTCAAAAAAAAAAAATATAGCATTTGTAGTTAGATATGGAGGTGAGATAAGCAGTCGAAAGTGCAACACCAGGACTGCTCTATTTGTACCGGAACCCCTTACAATCATAAACAGGTAAATTGTCATTAATATCTACGATTACTTTGCGTCCTTCTCTAGCACTGCGGCGCCTGTCCCGCGTCCAAAGGGTTGACATTTGTCCAATACTTTGACATTTGGCCCGCGACCCTTAGCTCGGTAACATATGCTGCCGTGACCCGATGATTCTGTAGGCTTCCATTTTTAATATCGACTGTAGCACATACAATATATAATTTAGGAAATATGTTACTGTTTCCGATCACCCCAATTATTTTCCTACCCGCTCGTAACTTTCTTTAAAAATGTGACCTGTTATTTCTTAGATCAACGACTTATAGTTTTACAAGATCTAAGTATGTGTTAAAGAAATTAAATATCCTAGACCAAACTACATACAAGCTATTTTCCAATGAATTTCTAAAAACGAATTGCTGATTGTCGAAAAGAGAGAATCTCAAAAAAAAATTAAATGCTTTTTTAATTTTCGCAAATTTGAGAAAGAAAACTGTGCAAAAACACTAGTTTTCATAGCTTTGTTCAATAGCACAAAAACTTTTAAAACTAAGTACTTAGTTTGCACGGTACTTAAATTAACGAACCTATTAAAAACACAACTTGAAATCAGGGACTGCATATCGGTATAAAATTTTTAAATAGTACTAGTAAAATTTCAGTACCCTTATTAGTGTACTGCTTCATCAAACACAATAACTGTACAAGTTATTAAAATCTAAATTTAATAATCAATCAAATAATGTATACCGGCTTCATTTCTGTAGATGTTTTTAGTACAGAAATATTTTAACCTATTTAATTTCTGTACCGAAATGTATAGGTCAGCATATGTACCTACGCTTCATAGGCTTCAACTAAACTATCGAATATTCTACAGTTATTTAAAAATAAAAATTTCAATATTATTATTAATACAGGAAAATATCAGTTAACTGAAAAAAAAATCAGTTACGCTACAATAATAAAAAAGGTACACGAATTATTTCAGTATGAATTCCTGTACTGTTATTTTTAAATACCTACTACTAATTTAACGGTATGACGTCATACAGAAAAAAAATGTACAGAAATTCATACCGGTATGCAGTCCTTGCTTGAAATAAACTAGACTAGCATTGTCAATCAACCAACCAAATTAAGAGGCTTTTTATTCGAGGTATTTCATTATTCCTTCTATCGATAATCATATTTGATTAAAGGAATGCTTACATTTCTGGGAAATCGCAAACTAGAAATCAGAAACTCATATTACATACAGTTGCTTTGTCTGTCAGTCACAGAACGGCTACTTAAGTGATTAGTCCTGCCACACCTTCGTCCCAAACGGACGAAACACTGAAATAAAAAATATATATTCAATATTATAAGAATGAACTCAATCGTACGAATGGTAAAATATTTTTTTTTTTTCAGTGATTCGTCCCTTAGGGACGATGATATGGTGGGACGAAATACTAAGTAGTCTACAGCTAAGACTTTGAAATTCCTGTAACATATAGTTATGGTATTAAACATTTCACCGAAAGAATTATCGATTACTCTAATAGCCTTGGATCATTGGCTAAGTAATGTATGCCTTCAACCTAGTTAGTATAATTAAAGAAACGTTTTCAAGGAAATGATCACAATATTTACTTAAATACACAGTTAATGTTAACGAATTCAGTCCGATAAGAGAAACCTATTCAGGCAAATACCCACAATTGTATAGGTAATACAGAAATCAATACGCACTGTAATCGGGAATAATTTTGTTTAAATCCTTACTAAATAAAAATAAGCTGCAGAGATTGTTTGCACGCGCTCATTTCTTAAACAACCTAACAACCTTACTCTTAAGGAATAATATTTTATAAACAGAGCGACTAAAAAACAAATTTGGACTATCTTGAAAAAAGTATGTAAATAATAAAATAAACCTTAATTGCAACTGTAAGCGCTTACCTCAGTCTATTTATCTAGTGGTGTAATATGTAGTTATTATTGTGTATAAAAAAAGTAAATAAATAAATAAACGGTTTGAAATATTAATAGTGCGACTGAATTACTAAGTGTGCGACTAAAACACAGACTATTTAATCATAAGAAAACAAGAAGGTTGGTTAGGTGCAAGATATTGAAAATCATAATGCCTATATTCATACCTTTATTTTATACTAAGTAATATATTCATTAACATTGCGATGAAAAATATTATGCGACAAGAAGGGCTCCCGTTCCGGAAGACGAATTAGGGAAAGAGGAGCAGTTAGGTTGCATATAGTTATAAAACCTAGAGCACACCATAAACCCTAGAGCTTTTTTAAATAACCCCGACGTGGTTTGTGGCACGGATTGTGGCTGACATAGTAATTTATACGGCAACTTTGATTTTGAGAGGGGAATGATGCTATTTAAAAGAAGTCTGTTTAATCCTTAAATAATCTTTAATAATCAACGAAAAGTCGCTGTTTCATTGATTCTTCGTCAATCGCAGTCAGTCGCTCACTTAATTAAAACAGTAAGCCAATTTCATTATTTTTGTCACCAAAATTTTTTATTTAGTACAGTTACTCGATTAAATACTACCCAATATTAATGTTGACCTAATTAACTACTAGCCTTTCATTAATCAGCCTTCCTTCATGACTGCGTAACCATGGAATTCTAAGCAGAACTATCACTACATCCAGGACATATAGTTGAATTGTAGGAAGTGTTCAGCAGCTTGGAGCTGACGTCTGAAAAGAGGCTTCATAAACATTTAATATGGCAATCGACTCTGCCTGCCTTTGAAAAGGCGACTAACTGCCCTGAGGGTAGGTTAGGTCACGTGTCCACGAACCGCTTGGAAACAGAGATTGCGTGGCTGTTACCACTGTGATAGATTCAAGGGAACGGAAATACAATAATCAACGAAGGCAGAGCATTAAAAAACCCGACCTCACTACAAAACTTTGGCTGAAGTATATGGTCGTCAAGAAGTTATATGGGACCAAATCCGTAGTATCCTCTATCATAATAGGTAAAAAATATTTAAAATCGGTTCATAACCGTCCAAAAGTTGTGTAACAAAGAAAAAAAGAACATACACACGAATTGAGATCCTCCTCCTTTTGGAAGTCGGTTGAAAAGACACTATAGCCTGCCGCTATTCTTGGCTATGACGAACAAATAAAAGAGTTTACTTCCTGACTTTGAAATACCAACACAGTGCGAGCACAGAACTTCATCGACTCGTATTGTGACGAATGCACGTGCAGTATGCAGACGGTTTGTTGGCAATAATCGAAATCTATCCATTGCCGCACGGTCAAATTAAACAAAGGTGTACTTTGTTAGTTTTTAATGTTTGTAAAAATGTTGTACTCTTAAATAACTGTAAAATAGTTACTAAAAACTTGCAACCGACTCCATACTATATTGCTGAAATCTTTCAAGGTCCTGCTGTAAACTGAGAGAATCAGCGAGATTGTTTATAGGGCATAGTATCTTCATGTCGTCGGCATACAGCAAAACACGAAACAAAACAAAAAACGAACATTCGTAAACATACGAGTCGACAAAGTTCTGTGCTCGCACTGCGCTGTAAAGATAGGTAAGCATTCGGGAAAACACCTAAAATCTCGTTTTATCCCGAGAACGTCAATGTCAATAACGTGATGCTAAAAGCTATTATGGATTTTTTTAGGCGAACCAGTCACAGACCGCCCAAACTAAGTACTTATAGCAAACTTGAAGTAGTCATTCAGAGGTTTTTCATTCATCAAAAAGTTTTTAATGAAGTACAACAGTCTAAGGTTTCTTACATGTGATTGTTGGAGTCCCGAAATTCTTGACAATGAAGCACTGGCTCTTTGTCTTACAATTAAAACAAAACATTTAAAACACACACAAGAAAACGTGAAGAAATCAATGGAGTACAAACATCCAAGGTTTCAGTTATACAAATTAACAATTATAACTCGAGTGTTTGCTCAACTTTATTTTTGGTACAACAATGTAACCATTGTGTCCCCCAACTTTCCGCCAAAAAACGCGGAAACCACTCTTAAACATTGTTACTTAATCTATACCAATATTATAAAACGGAGGTGTTTGTTTCTTTGTTTTTGTTTGTTTGGTTGAACGCGCTAATCTCAAGAACTACTGGTTCGAATTGAAAAATTATTTTTGTGTTCGATAGTCCATTTATCGAGGAAGGCTACAGTCTATATAACATCACGCTGTGACTAAAAAGAGCGAGGTTACAAAGGAAAATGTTGCGAAAACCGGGAAAATTATTCAATTTTGAGAGCTTGCATTGGGTACGCTGCGTAAACGGTTTAAGCTAGGCAAAAATAATGTATGACAAAATTGTTCCTCTTTAAAAGTTCAAAAAAAAAGTCCGCGACAACATATACTTACTTATCTTTTAAGATTGACTCAGAATAACCATTTTTATGGTTATATAAAAATCGCGTTCGAAATTAATGTATCAGTTTGTGATGGAGTTTTATCAATATACCATTAATCCTTATCCAATTTAATACATTATTTATCATAAGTATTTAATGGTGAACAATATTGTATTGCTTTCAATGAACATCTTAGGAGATATCGTAATTTTAAAATAACTCTGCAATAAAAGACGTGTGGCACTCGGAGACTGCCGCGGTAAAGCATTTTTGATGCTTACCGGCATAGCATTTTTTATCAACTTATGCAATTATAATTATTTATTTATTTTATTAATACAGTAATGTTTGATCTAATATAAAGTTCCACAAGTTCCTAGTAGATGGCGCTGATTGTTTATTAAAGCCCGCATGTAAAGTTATGAAATCAAAGTATCACCGCTGTGCCGGTCGGAGTGGGGGGTGTTAGGTTTTTTTCGTTACGGAATTTCTGGATTCGGTCCCCACGCTCAAGGCCCGCGATAGAAGCTATGCAATAGCTTAAAATAGGTAGGTAGTTATGTTCGGGCGGGCGAGCGAGTGTTTCGCAGGCATGGCCGCCACTCGCGCTTTTAATTCTCCGAGATACCTACATCGTGACTAAGGCCGAGTTTGACCTCATTCCCACCTGATGGTAAGTGTAAATGAGGTCGAAGAAGATGATAGCAAACGGGCTTTTATTAGAACTGGCTTATCATTAAATGTTTTCGGGACGCATTACCGCTGCAGTGGTGATATTTGGCGGCAAATTTCAGTCAGGCTACCACCAAGCGGGGCTCACTCGGATTAGTCGCTTTATGGGAAACCCTTATTCAGGGGTGGTGGGTTATTCTAGGGGTAAATTAGGGGTAATAACTAAATTGTCGTCTAAATCAATGAATGCTGGGTTTCGAATAGTAAGTAGTAATTTCAGTATTGAAATGCTTTATAGGTACGCCTGGTAGCTAATTGTACTGTTCGTATACTCAACTAACATGCATACATAACTTCACGCCTGTATCCTTTATGGGATAGGCAGAACGCCAGAGGCTCTAAAACCTTATGATGAAGAAAGAATATTGCAGTGACAGGGGTTCAGCCTCTTGCCTACAAAAACGCCAATAAAACCTCTATACTATACCTTAAATTACTCTTTCAGTATGCCAGGGAAAGAAACACCCTGTACATTCTATGATTTTTGTGCTCCCAGTCCAGCATGGAAGCAACGAAAGAACAGTTTTTTTGATATTGAAACGTGGCATTAGTAGTAGTTTAGATGTGAAAGCGTTCAGATAGCTAGAAAACTACACTACAGTAAAAATATACATGAGATGGGAATAGGAATTTTAAGGAAATTATCCTGGTAAAAGTACTGGGGGTTTATAAAAGGTAGGACTTAAATTATAAATCCGAAAGATAGTTGGTAGGTATATGTATAGTAGAAAATTTTGCTATATTGATAGGGCTAAATCATTAATAAAGGTTCTTGCGCGATTCAATGTAGGTAAGTACAGACAGAGATATATTGTAATAAAGTTACATTTTTTAATAACGGAACTCAATATCGTTTCGGTTTTCTTTATTTTGTGATCGTTTCTGTCTCTTGGAAGCCACTCAGAAGTCCGTTAATATGGGACTTGAAGAACTACTATACTAAATTACATTAGGTACCTAGAATACCATACATATAAGCTATCATTTAAGGAAGACAAAGTGAGAATTAAAAAAAAAAAATTACGAGTACTAGCGGTTTATTTATAACGCAATGTGCCTTTGTTACGAAGATAATAGATATGTAGTCACGTTTGTAGTTAGGAGTTATGCATATCGCACCCTCAGAAACATAAAGACCTAATCCGAAATTTTAGGTATTTGACTTTTTGACATAAATAAACTCAGACTTGTTTCTTCGAATAGTTTTAAAAAAGTGACCTAAAAGACCGTCGAAAAGGATAAACACATCATTGGGTCTATCTAACACACTCGCCTTACGCCGCGACTTTTTAATTTCATTGAGACGCAAGTGTTACGAGGACGACCCTAACCGACATAATCTTCTCTAAAAATAAAATAAATGTAAGAATGTATTTTTGTTAACGGTATTATAATGACCTAGTTTATATTTGAGTCTTTACTATATTAAAGTTTTGTCTCGCATGTGTGACTTTTTAGTTATCGAGTCAGGGTGTGTCTGAAGATATTTACTTTATTTTTTTTTTTATCAGAATTAAGGAGGCCAAATAGAAAATATGATTTTTTTTAAATGAATTTTAGTTTTATAAAGGCCTAACTTCGAAGTGATTTTTTTTTGTTAATAAAACAATAATAATATTTATTATATTAAATTAATTTATGGTTTCTAACATACATTAAAGTCCCAAGATTCATAAAAAAAGAAAATAATTAGACTTCTGTAATAAATCTGCTGAAAAACTTAACTTGGCCTAAAAAATTGCAAATCTTTTAGGCCAATCTAAACTTTAAATCCGTTTTTCTCGAAACCTGTTTTTTCCTATTAAGTCTCTATATTTCTGGAGATGCTTATTATAAGGGTGAAGATTCTTCATTTTTATTTTTGGTATTAAAGATAGATAATGCATTGCAGAAGAAAATAACCTACTCGAAATATTAATTCAATACAGACGAAGTCGCGGGCATCATCTATGTAATATAACTATCTACCTGTGTACCTACCCTTATACATACCCCATTACATTAACCCATCCCTTTCGTAGTCACCCCTATTTGATATTTACTTTTTATAGGTTACTACTTTTTCTAATTTGTTTTATCTAGGTTTTTTTCACAAAACCTAGGTGAAGCTGCGGAGCACATAGCTTTGTTGTAACAGTTTTTGAAGCAACTCTTTGTCTATCAGTAACGCTTTTACAGCTAAGCTAATGATTGATTTTGACGAAATTTAGAATAGTAAATTTGAACTTGAAGGAGGATATTCTAATATTATATTATATCTAAGTCCGATAACCAGTATTCAATCGGACGAAGTCGCGGGCAACAGCTAGTTGGTTAAATAAAAAATAACGATTTAATACATACAGTGATTAATTAAAATCTACAAATATGCCATTGAGTTACTATGTACTCAATGAAATATGCAAAGATTTTAATGAAAACAAGTAGGTACCAACCTAACAAATCAGTACTTAGTCCCAATAATTTTGAGGTATTTAACTCAATAAACGTATTGGAATAAAATTATACTTTAATCTAGATATAACTTCGCATTAGCCAATCAAATAAACACAAGTTAGTATATAAATGGAGAAACGGCAGCGGAAATAATTGGTTTCGTATTCACTTTAAAGAAATGGATCGGTCACTATTTACCTAAATTTCACCGGTACCCGATAGTTCCTTCGAAAATTTAAACAAAAACTCCAGCTATGAAAATACTGAGTTATTTAAATATTATCTATATTTACTTGTTTTACTTATTTTTGGACATAAACACGTAATGAAAATTGGTGCCAAGGATATTATATGTAATTTGCATTTTTAAATGTTATACTTAAGTTACATTTATACAAAACTACTACTTATAAATAAATAAAAGCTGCTTTGCGTGATAAAAATTAGTTATATCTTGAGGAGTATTTAGTTAGTACACGTTGCAACACGCTCGCCCGTAGATCTACACAAAATATACCTAAGTATCTCCGAGCTTATTAATACCAAGTCTAGTTCTAATTAAAAACAAGCATATATAAATAATAAAAAGGACTTACCGCAAAATTACGGGAGCGTTTCAGCAAGGTTCGTGTAAGGATACAGTGAAGTGACTACAAATGAGCATCTTGCGAGGGCGGTGTGCCCAGTAGGAGTGCCGAGCCAGGCGTGGCGCCCTCAACCCTCAGACTTTCACCTCACACGTCATTGGCCCGAACGCTAGGGGCGTGAAACCGCACTCACCAACTCACATTTTCCCAAATTATGTGCCTCAGAAGTTAATATCCCTTTGTTCAGTGGCACAACAAATAAAACACAATCTTTAGGATATGTGTATCAAATCAATATCAACCTTGTATTGTTCCGTGCAGTTAGACAAGTTAACGAATCCTGGCATTTACAAAGTGTTTTAATTCTTTATTATTATGAACTTTAGCAGCTTTCTGAGTGACGTATGGAACGGAAAGAAAGTCTTTTTGATTTCTGTGTATATTGTTAAAGTTTCGTGGGCTTGGAATATCAGCAGTCTGTCTTATTAAAATATTGAAAATTTTATATTAGTTTTGGTTAAATTAGTTAAAGTCAGCTGTTTGATGATACCTAAAGAATGTTTTGTTTAAACAAATGTTTATTGTAAGTATTTGATTGTTTCAATAAATGCTTTACTGTTTAGTAAGTTTACTTTAAGTTTACGCGGTCACGGGCGACTGAAGTTGTACTGAATCCATATAAATCCGGAAGAAGGGATTTTTTAGGGTAACAAAACAATAGTAAAACTAAAAACTAACTTTTCCAAACTAGAAGTTGAACAAAACATTAACTCTATGAAATAATATACTCGAAAGAAGAAATTGTTTTTTATTGTATAATCTCGAAAGACTAAAGGAAGCCTCCTTAAGTAGACTGTTAGTTAAGTACTATTTATGGGGTGTTAGGTCTTAAGGAAAAATGCCGTAAAGAAATTTTTAATACAGTTGCTCAAAGTGGTGTATTGCAGGGACGTTTAGCGTTCGGGATGTGGGCATTTACACACTTGTGCTTTTTCTTTACCTTTTCCGCACTCGTGCGTTCTCTTTCCCAAATGTCAAAATAATGTCTATTAAAAAGAAAAAATCAACCACGAAGTTTTTACTAAAAAAAAATCATAGAAGTTTTTACGATTCATGCAAATATTTCTGAAAAGAAGCTACTAATTTGTTTCAATATCAGATATAATGATTTGATGCAATGAGTTAGGTTAGGTTTCATTTCATTTTATCTCATTAAATTCATTTTCATTTCATGTCAATACAAAAAATCGACTTGGCTGTATGGGCATAGTTCCCTTTGCCTACCCAGAATGGGTAAACAAACAAAAAAAATTCTGTTTATAATCTTTCACGGCTGGCGCCATTTTGTATATTTTATAAAATTGCTTAATTTTTTCGCAACTGTATTAAAAATAGTCGTTCAGTACACGTGCGGAACCGTCATTGCAACTCGTACCGACTGTCAACCCTCGCCTTCGGCTGCGCCTCGGCTCGTGTAGACATTTGTCGGAACTCTTTGCAATGACAGGCTTTCCGCACTCGTAATGAAATATACTAATTTGTCATTTATTTCTAAAGTTGAACAAGATTACAAGTAATTGCATAGCTGTTTGATTCTGATCACTTGAGGAAAGCACTCGAATTTTCATCCTGACAACGACAAGATATTGATTTTTGAAACCCGATACATAGCGCACAAAGAGACTGCCAAGTAAAATAGCCTGATGATGGTAATGTAACATTCTGCGCACGTTGTGTATTTGGACGTGTAGTGCGCAGAATGTTACATTACAAGTTCCATTATCTACAGCAATCTGTACGCACCATAAGACGAATAAGTTGTAAGGACTAGTATGAAACTTTGCTATTTTGTATAAGCTTTCTCGCGAGAAAGACATTTTACCTACTTAACCCGCACGATACGATGAATGAAAATACCTACAGTTTTTTAAATAAATTATTCCATCTATATGACATTTTATATAAAAGCATTTTATTATCTAACAAATTGGATAACTGAGCGAAGTATTTTACATTGCACGTGTTTTGGGGTTTTGGCGTGTTTGTAGAATCAGGAATAGGATGTCTATTACTTTAATCTGTAGCTTAAATTTCCTTTTGGTACCAACATTTCAAACATTTGCGTCTGATACTGTCTTTCATAGTTCTTTGATAATAAAATGTAATAAGCAGCGCGTCTCCAGAATGTCGTGGAGAACATAATATAAAGTTACTATGGACTCAACTAGAAGCAAATAATGGACGAAACTCTGGAGAAAGCTAAACATCTTATTTATTTATTCACTCTTTATTGTACATAACAATAATACAGACAAATAACATAGGACAAAAGGTGGTCTTATTGCTCTAGAGCGATCTCTACTAGACAACCTTGCTTTTCTTAATGCTATCTATTAATTAACTAAAATTAGTCTTAATTAGTTCCTAATTAACTATTCAGTTGTTGCAAACGAAAGCAAAAGGACCAATATTGTTTCAATAGAAAATTCGTAGTGGGTTTGAGAATCATCAGCCTCCACAATCGCCTTGAATTCGTCATTGTCAACCAACATTTTTCGCCACGTGGTTCATTTCTTACCAGCCAGCAAACCAATAACGGGTGGTACGATAGTTAGTAGCGTCGTACCGTAAGGTATTCATACAATTGAACTTTCGTTTGTTGTAATCATTCTATTTATGATTACTTGAGTGCTAAGATTATCAAAATACTAATGAATAATTAATAGGTAGGTATTTAGTTAAATTATGCCCTCCAGCCCATGGGACCGAGAGATGTGAGATTTCAATCCCATTTACGGGATTAAAATGCACTAATAGCACCTACATAGAAGATGAGTCAAATTGGATCCTATTCGTTTTGAGCGGATTTTGAAATATTGTTTTAGTCTCTGATATTTTATGCCTCCCTGGTAGGTACTTTCTTAGGTTAAGTAATTAAAAATGTGCTATTTAATAGAAATTGAAGGGTTCTAATTCTAAAGGGTCTAAGTGCCAAAAAAAAATCAATATTATTGCAAAAATACGATCTATGTGCAAAGCCTAACAATATCGAAATGGGTTCAAGTGCCTACCTTTTTGATTTTATACTCACATATATGGATAAAGTCGTGGCGCGGTCTTAAGTGCCAACGTTTATTTTATACCCTTTTTCATTATATCTCTAAATTCCAAAAAAGATAATATTATTGCAAAAATACGATCTAAGTGCCAAGCCTAATAAGATCCAAATGGGTCCAAGTGCCTAACTTTTTGATTTTTATACTCACGCATAGATAAAGTCGTGGCGCAGTCTAAGTGCCAAAGTTTATATTATACCTTTTTTCCTTATACAAGGTCTAACTTAAGGGGTGGATCAAACGTTTCCAATTTCTTCAATTTCTGTTAAATACCACATTTTTAATTACTTAACCTAAGAAAGTACATACCAGGGAGGCATAAAATTGTCAGAGATTAAAACAATATTTCAAAATCCTCTCAAAACGAATAGGATCCAATTTGACTCATCTTCTATGTAGTGTAAGCGTTATCGTATTGTTAGGCAAATTTAAATTTAAATTTAAAACACTAGCAGTTTTTAAGATAGGTTCTAGAAAAAAAAGTTATGTTACTGTAATTTATTGTACTTTATATATGTACTAGCTTTATCCCGCAACTTCGTATGCGCGTAACTACCCTTCTCGTGGAAATTTCAGAAACTATACAACCAGACACCCACTGAAAGAACCTTTATACCAAGTATCACACCCATGCACTCAAGGAATAAGTTTTTTTCATACAAACTAAAAATCATATATTTCCCGTGCCCGTGGGAATTTTGGGAATTTTTTTCGTAGCACAACCAGTCACTCTTTGAAGAACCTTCATGCCAAGTATCACATCCGTACACTCAAGAAATAAGATTTTTCATACAAACTAAAAAGTCCAACCCCTTCCCGTGGGAATTTCGGGAATTCCTTCCATAATGCAAACAGACACAAGGTTCCTCAGTATCACATCCGTGCAATCAAGGGATGGGATTTTTTCATACAAACTAAAACATCATATATTTCCCGTTCCCGTGGGAACTTCGAGAATTACTTTCATAACACAACCAGACACACATTGAAAAACCTTTACACCAAGTTTCACATCGGTACACTCAAGGAATAAGATTTTTCATAGAAACTAAAAAGTCCTATATTTCCCGTTCCCGTGGGAATTTCGGGAATTCCCGCCTTAGTGCACCTCTACATCCCCTAAAGAATTTATGTTCCAAATTTCAGCTCTCTACGCCCAGTAGTTACGGCTGTACGTTGTCTGTCAGTCACTCAGTCACTCAGTACCTCAGTCACTCAGTCAGTAACGGAACAGTTTTATATATATTGATTGATTCATATTCCCGGTTCCCCCTAGTTCGATACACGGTATCCCATAACACAAGCTATGCTTACTTTGGGGCCATGTAGTTGGTGTGATTTTCTGGGAATTTTTTTTCTACGACCCCTCAAAGTTAATGTTCTATCTAGATTTTCTGAAAAATATAGTTTATGTTGATAATTACGAGAGCAACTTGAAAATGTGATTTTAAGTTATCGTAACGATTATGATGTCAAATGAAAGCTCTGGATATAAAACAAATTTATCCATTTGAAAAATCAGTTTACTCGTTTAGGAGATAATTTAAGAATTAATTTGTATCGTGAAAATGTAAACAATCAGAACATTTAAAGGTTTTGTTTTCTCAACTGTAAGCCTTCTCTCTTTATATAATTTCTGTGCGCCACCAACGTCGCGATCTTCGGAGTTTCTTTTTTATGAGTACAACGATTAGCTTTTGCTCATGACTCCGTACGCGAATAAACATGACAATCTAGTATCCAAAGCGTAAGTTCTTATGCAAAATTTATTTGGCCCAGATAATGTGGTGTGAATGTTGGAAATATTTATTTATTTTTAATTTACCTAACCAGACACCCATTTACGAACCTTTTTAGCAAGTTAAATAAATCTTACTAATATTATAAATGTGAAAGTTAGGATGTATGGATGTTTGTTCCTCCATCACGGCAAAACGTCTCAACGGATTTGGATGAAATTTGGCATGGTGATAGTTTACATCTGGAATAGCAATTAGGGTACTTTTTATCCCGATATTCCCACGGGATTCAAAATTGCGCGGGTAAAACCGCGCGATACAGCTAGTAAATAAATAAATATTCCTGACACTCACACAATATTATCTAGCCCAAATTAAGTTTCTTAAACATCCATGACTTGACGACTAATATCTGTGTTCATCACACAAAATCCTCCCCCGCCGGGATTCGAACCCAGGACCTCTGGCATAGAAGGCAATGTATGTTACCACTACACAAGCTGGATGTCAAAGTTTCACATC
Organism: Stenoptilia bipunctidactyla; assembly: GCA_944452665.1. Lineage (NCBI taxonomy): Eukaryota > Metazoa > Arthropoda > Insecta > Lepidoptera > Pterophoridae > Stenoptilia > Stenoptilia bipunctidactyla. Next base: position 42,681,097 of record OX101721.1, on the reverse strand, counting down.
GATGCAATCAGTGAATAAGTTTTTCATACGAACTAAAAGTCATATGTTTTCCGTTCCCGTGAGAATTTTGGGGTACTTGCCTTCGTGCACCCCATCTCCCTAGGAATGTATGTTTAAGCTTCAGCTCTCTACGCCTAGTAGTTATGGCTGTACGTTGTCTTTCAGTGACTCAGGCGAGTTTTAATATACTTAGGTATGTATGATACTGATGAAGCTCTTATAAAAATTAGAGCACGAATGAGGTCTTCGGACTCTATACCTCGTGTGATCTATTAATTTTGTAAAGTGTCGCGGAGAGAAGTATTATGAAATGCAGAGCATTAAAAAACCAACTTCACTAACATTTTTAAATCCTTGTCAAAACTTTGGCTGAAGTGAAATGTCACCTACGTAGGAATATATCCTCCGCTTTCATACAATTATTTTTTTAAGTAGGTACTGCATCGATTTCCATTATATTTCAATTGGTGGCCCACTCTGTCTTATTGTGATCTATCAAATGAAACAAGAATCATCCAAATCGATTCATAATTGACCAATTAATCAAGTAACAAACATACACACGATTTGATAACCTCTTCCTTTTGGAAGTCGGTTGAAAAGAACGTGTGCGGCGACGACAGACCGTGCTCGCAACGAAATACGGAAAAATCTTAGGATGCCCGTATTGAATGCTCAATACACGTCCAAATATAGCGAGCGCAGGCATCGAGCGCTGGATATTACATTACTGGTTCCATTACACTAATGTGTACCCGACCTAACGTGAATTACGGCAACAATTATGAAAGGAGTATCAAAAAATAATCCCGATAATCCCAACCGATGTTCCCTAAACATGAAGCTTTCGCGATGACAATAAACAAGGCACAAGGACAAACGTTGTTAAATGTTTTTCACATGACTACTATATGTGGCGTGCTCATGCGTATAGAGCTTACAACATTGTTTACAAAAATCTATACTGCTACTGTAAAGCTGAAGAGTTTGTTGCTGTTAGTTGTTTGATCGTGTTCTTAGGAACTACTGGTTTGAATTGAAAAAATATTTTTATGTTGGATACCGTGAAATCTGGCAACTTTGCCAACGGACGTTGACTTTGCCACATGCTGACTTTTTCTACAAAATCCCTTATACCATGGACGCAGATATTTTTTTAGAAATTCTACCTTAATTAGTAGAAAGGTACTTAAAGGTACGACTGGCAGTACTAATTTCATTTTGGCAGCACTGGACCCACAGTTGTCATATATTTGAACACGCAAATTTCGTGCACGTTTTAACCTCAAAATCAGTGCTCCCGAACTTTTACAATTAAATTGATAAATACTGCTACGAGGTATGTATATTTTCATGTAAAGCTATATTTATGCGTAAAGTGGCTAATCAAATCATCATAATTATTTAACTTCAGATATTTTCGTCTATAACTACGTTGGCAATGTCACCATACCGGTGTTAAAACAAGGTTTGGTAACTTTACCATATTTCGTTGAGGTCTAGGGTTGTCACTTTGTTTTCAAGACTAAGTACTTTAAATTTTTTTAAGAAGTAGGTATAACTATGTGCCTATGTGTGTAACGTCGCCCGCAATGTTTTAGTAGAATCATAAATTGTATGGCAATCAACATTTATAACTATTTACCATATTATTATAAAAAAACTAACTTCTATGGAGTTTAAAAATAAGGTATTCAGGTACTGATTATTTTTCAGTCCAGAACTGATTATTTTTATTTTTCGAAGACTGTTTTTGTTTAAAAGAATATTGTTTGAACACTTAATTTATAAGAATTATTTACCTACTAATTTTTGCCAATTACTAAATGCCATTATAGTATTTAAGAGTAGAAACCTAATGAAGGAATACCTGGTAATTGTTACTACCTATATAATATGTTCTAATTTTTTTTTTAATAAACATATTTTATAATTGATTATTTTGTTGTCTAATTAACATTTTAGAAGATGTGTGTGCGCCATGATAGATAGAATATTATGTGCGTGCATACATTTGTTTTTTCAGTTTTGGACAACCCTAACCTCATATCTTAGTTTTGTATGAAAAAAATCTTTTCAGGTAAGCAACTTTACCACATTGGTCTTTCTATTATGTAATTGCAAAAATAAGGAATGAATCAACTACACTAAAACTGTAAAGGCCTTATAGATTGTTTTTCTTCAATCGGTCATAATAAAGCCTGTCATAATGAGATACAAAACCCTGTTGGCAAACTTGCCATACAGTAGGGGCCATCTTTGCCATATTTTGTTTTTGGCTGTTTACTATGTTTTTGGTAAATATATTTAAAATTCATGAACACGTAGGACGCCTTTATAAAATACAGAATTGAAAAAATTTACTCAACAGTCGTGTATAGTGTTTTTTTTTTAAATAACGTCTCTTGAATTTTAATACACTACCAAAAATGGCAAAGTTTCCAGATTTCACGGTAGTCCATTTACTGAGACTTATATATAAGATATAAGATAGGCTTATAACATCACGCTGCGAGGACCGAAGTGTCAAAGGAAAATATTGCAAAAACGGGGAAAATTCTTCAATTCTGTACGCTGCGTACACAGTTTAAGTTACGAAAAAATCATGGATAGCGGAATTGTTCATTTTGAAAAGTTCTAAAACAAAACAAACGTCGGACACTTGCACTATCTCGATAATCAACTTCGTAATCTATTCGAATATCCGTATAAGGGTGCATGGAAACTTAGCAATACAGGATCACGTGAAAAAAACTGTCAGTGAGGAACACAGCCACGATGAGAGCGGTGGATTTCTGGCGTAAAAGAGTTGCGTCACGTAAATTTTATGTGAGTATACTGCTATGGTTTCATATAATACTTGTACAGTTTATGGATGAAACACATTATTTAGGACTACTGATGTCCCTTAGTACCGGACACCGATGTGGCTCCCATCACCGGACAGTTTATAGGCTGACTTTTTGACTATGCATTTGTATTAATTATAGTTACTGTGTGTTGTTTTACAGGACACAAGAAGGGATATATTTCAGATTGTAAGAGACAAATAAAAAAGGAAACCGGGATCAGCAAGGTATAAAAATGCGTTAGACAAAATTTTGTCCAAAGACACGAGTATAACAAAACTACTTGTGTTGTGTGCTTAGAGGACCACCACGAGGACTGGATATAATGCTTCAGCTGACGAAAATGGACACACGAAGACGTAGACGTTCCGCAATATGGAGATGCCTATTAATGTGATACAAGCAAAATTTTTAAAGAATGTCCGACGCTAGGGGTTTGAAAATTATGCTGTCCGGTACTAGGTGCCAATGTCAAAGATTTGATTTTTTCCTACCAAAAGTTAATTAACTATAGTTCGGCCGTTCAGAGAATGCGTTCCTAACACCTATCAGTTAGTCACGACTAGTGATGGGCACAACATAACACTGAGTTCGTTACCGTTCCTCCAAAATTTTCATTATTATATTATAGCGTTATTTTTAACAATATTTTCGTTTTAAATTGGCGGAATCATTCAAAGTTTATATTTTAGTTATTTAAGTGGAAACCAAAAAAAGGTAATATTAATATAATAAAATTGTTTTATTTATTTTTTGTAACAAAGTTACAATCTGTATTTCTATGCAATAAAGTACATTGAATTGAATGTGCGTACAGAATATTAATCAGACTCCGATTTGCTTGAGGAGGTAGTGTCTTCATCATCATCTTCGCCTACATGTATAATTATTTTATTATCAATAACAGAGTCAATCCTGATATCTCGGTCAAAATGTTCCATAATCAGGTTTTTAGTCTTTCAACAACCTTTGCCCAGTCATCTCTAGTGACTTCCCCGCAGGCTTCTTTTAATAGGGTCATCATCTTTTTCGTGCTGAATGGCGGGGAAGTATAGTGGCGGGTGGCGTAACCTTTTATTTGATCCCAGATTAGCTCAATCGCGTTATATTGGCAATGAAACGATAGAATTCTTACAACGCGATGACCGTACTCCAGAGCCAGTTCATCGATTTCGTATCGCACATTTGCCGCTTTATTTTCTTTAACTAATTTAATTAGCTCTGCTTTTAGCATCTGCATATTTGCGTCAATGCCTTTTGCTTGTAACCAACTTTTTTTCGCGCATTCGGTTTGGTCATAGTTTTATTTTTTTATTTAATAAAAGTTATCTTAAAGTCCATTATTTTCAAATTCTTACAAAGAAAAACAAAACGTATTATTTCATAAAGTATACCTGTTTAAGAACAGATTACGATACTGTTATAGCCTGTTATTGTTAGCACAGCACTACAAATATAAAGCTTTGACATAACCTTGTAACAGCGCGGTATAGATTTTGAAAAATATTGTTTACCAAGTTATTTGACACTCAGTTTGGCACAAAATTATAAAATTCATTTATTATTGATATAATTATGTTGTTTTAGTGCTCATCAATTGTTAAAACGGTAAACAACCAGCAAAAATATTTTTTATCGTAACTGCAACGCCATTACAAAGTTACGTCGTCAGTTCAATCGCGATGTGTCAGGAACGCATTCTCTGAACGGCCGAACTATACGAAAGTTTTTGTAAATGCAAAAGTTGTACTTTTGATGCTTAATTTTGATTTAATGTTTTGCCTATTTAGGTAATTGATAGATAAAAAGATATTTTCCGTAATAATTTTTATATTTCTTGTAAACCTAATGTGTCCGCCACTCGGGGACTTTCCTCTGAATTTGCTGTATCAGTCGTGCGAAATAACGGTCATTCGGCGTATTTGTCGCTTGAGTTTACGATATTATAATTGGTGATAATTGTGTTTTGTGTTTTCCCCGCTTAATGTGATAATAGAAAGTTATGTTATCTTACACATAAACCTAATAGCCAGTTATATAACGTAATTTTATGATGCAAATACCTACACCTTTCCTTCCTAAATACCCTTTACTATTAGTTCTAACGGCTGCGATATTTTTGAATTAAACATATTTCTTAGGATGAAAACTGTTACTTATTTATTTTTATTGTAAATAAATAAAAAGTGTATCTTAGGACACTCAAATCCTAATTATTTATTTCAAATAAACATAATTTTGATTCTAAATATGTCCAACTAGCTGCTAGTCGCCGGACATTTATGGATCAATGTCCTTATTAGCGTAGGGGCTCGAAAAACATGGATACGACCATGGTTTGAATTCTCTAAATTTGCGTGTTGAGGGGCGGGTTGTCTGACTGTGATTTGTGATCTGGTTTTTAATATTTTTCTACTTTTGTTTAAAAAAAAATACGATGTAGTTGTAAACAACTTTGGAAAAAGACCTCTAAGTATTTTGGGGCAAAATTCAATGCTTTGTAACTCTCGTGTTTAAAATTTTTGTATTGAACACTGGATCCACTAGATGGATTAGTCAATTTATTATTTATCTAGTATATATTATCCAACAAAATCAATAGATTTATAAAGAAAGATTATTCTTTTTCACATTTTTCTTGAGGTTATACTATCGCGGTATACTTATTTTAGTTTCTAGTTCGTGAACCAACATAACTGTTTACAGTCATCTTACTCTAATTAAATACCTATGGCAATCAATAAATCACCTTCTACCAAAGCCACTGCAGGCCCGATTTAATGGCCGCCATTTTTTTTTGGTGAGCATTTTATAAATGCATGTCCTTTAAAAAATATATGAAACCTTGCTTGTTTTTAGTTAAATTTTATTAGAAAAGATTTATATGAATAGATTAAAGTAATTTACTTTACACAAAATATTGTTTTATGGATTTAAAGCCTAAAAATACAATATAATATAATTAATAATCTGCTATTACAAGGTTTGTTATTAATATTATACCTACATAGAAAACTTATTAATCATCATTAATTTAATATAATATATCCATTTAATCCCGTAAATCGCGAAAAATCGTAGGTAGAACCACAGAATAAGTAATAGTTGGTACAGAAGAATTACTCCGCAAGAAGATCTAAATAAATTCGAGTCTTGCTACGACGCGATACGGTGGAATTCAGCTCACACAGCATTACGTACCTAAAAATTTATATACCTAGAAGTTTTGTCTCTTTCTATCGCATGCCTCTTATCTTTTCTTACGCTGTTAGGGTTGCTGCCTAGTGAAGAATAACTAATCTCCTTATTTGTAATTAAGTATCTACCGATGTAGGTATTACTGTTATTCTACCTTTGTAAAAAATATTGTTTCAACTTACCTAAAGTACAAAATGAAAAAAAAGTGGTATAAGTTTTGAGGGTATCTTTCTCAAAATACGGCTACTATGGCAACAGCTATGGTATATACGAGTAACAGTTTTTCAAGTTACTCTGTCTGACAATCGATCTAAATTTAGTATAGAGTGAGCTGGAAATTTAAGAAAGGACATAGAGTCTCGCTAACGAAAGTAGACACTGGGGGTTTTTGCAAACTTTTTATATGGCAGTACTAGCATTAATGTCAAAGTCGTTTTTCTGATGTCACTGTTGCCTATCGAACGGTTGTTGGTGGTTTTGGTAATTGAGATTTTGAAGTTTTAGTATTTGGAAATTAATAAAAACAATAAAATTTTGATAGTTTCATAATCAATGTAGGAAACAGCGATACCAGTGACTCTGACGATACATTCCATAGGTATAGAATTGCTGGATTCAGGTTTTGATTTAAATGAATGAAAATAATTATTGTATTTTGTTGTTTTATTTTTAAACCCGACTAATACTACTTGCCTATCATTTTAATAATATATTTCTCATCAAAAAGTAGGAGAGCATCAATATTGATATTTTTTACGATAATTTTATATAAAAAATTAATCCAGTATCAAGTTTGTTTAATCCATTTATTTCTATTATTTAGTATTATTTTCGGGGATACCATGTAGCTATTTTTTTATTCTGAAAATGAAAATTTTTATTCATCATAAGACCATCAAATGGACGCTTAATGACGTCACAATTTTGTACTTCGGCTTTAACAAGGTGTTGATAGTTATTGAATAAGATATTACAGTAGACCAAGAGACAAAAAAAGCCGGCGGAAAAAAACTCTTGGCACTCTCTTTCAGTCAGGATTATACGATTTAATACAAATAGGTACATACAGTACAAATTGATCATGACATGAAAAAAAAAAACAAACACAAGACAGCTAATTGTCAGAGCCAATGTCATGCCATAACCAAATTGCTTACATAGTAGACGCATTGAGCTATGGATGCACAACACGAACAAGACAAACTGGGACCAGAGTATTTAAATAAGAATGGAATAAAATAGTCATTGTATCATCAGCAAAACGACCTGGCACCGCTAGCAGCACCCGTTCACGAGTATAACGCAAGCACCAGCCATCACCCTCCTCAACCATATTGTAGGGAAGAGGCTGACCCAGGAGGTATTCGCCAGGTTTTTCCAGTCTCTACTTTCATTAGCCAGACTTTAGCTATATTATTTATTCCATAGCAATTACCGATATTTGGGTGGGTGAAGACGCGGGCAACAGCGAGTTAGTAATAAAACTAAATAGTATTGGAACGTATTATATTTCCAGTCATATTATAATAAACATAATTAACTAATTTCATTTCATTTTTGTTACAGAAACGACAGTGCATCATATGCTTTACATAATTATATAACTGTAATGCAACATTACTATAACATAAAACGCTGTTAAATATTAATACAATCCATGTTAAAACCTTAAGTTTCATATTAAATTAAATTGTGCTTTGGGAACAACTACGTAAATATAAATTAAACAATATTTATTATAACTACTAATAAACTTTCTACAAATTCATAGGGGGGATTTCACAAATCGTCAATAGTGACTTCCCCGCAGGCTTCTTTTAATAGGGTCATCATCTTTTTCGTGCTGAATGGCGGGGAAGTATAGTGGCGGGTGGCGTAACCTTTTATTTGATCCCAGATTAGCTCAATCGCGTTATATTGGCAATGAAACGATAGAATTCTTACAACGCGATGACCGTACTCCAGAGCCAGTTCATCGATTTCGTATCGCACATTTGCCGCTTTATTTTCTTTAACTAATTTAATTAGCTCTGCTTTTAGCATCTGCATATTTGCGTCAATGCCTTTTGCTTGTAACCAACTTTTTTTCGCGCATTCGGTTTGGTCATAGTTTTATTTTTTTATTTAATAAAAGTTATCTTAAAGTCCATTATTTTCAAATTCTTACAAAGAAAAACAAAACGTATTATTTCATAAAGTATACCTGTTTAAGAACAGATTACGATACTGTTATAGCCTGTTATTGTTAGCACAGCACTACAAATATAAAGCTTTGACATAACCTTGTAACAGCGCGGTATAGATTTTGAAAAATATTGTTTACCAAGTTATTTGACACTCAGTTTGGCACAAAATTATAAAATTCATTTATTATTGATATAATTATGTTGTTTTAGTGCTCATCAATTGTTAAAACGGTAAACAACCAGCAAAAATATTTTTTATCGTAACTGCAACGCCATTACAAAGTTACGTCGTCAGTTCAATCGCGATGTGTCAGGAACGCATTCTCTGAACGGCCGAACTATACGAAAGTTTTTGTAAATGCAAAAGTTGTACTTTTGATGCTTAATTTTGATTTAATGTTTTGCCTATTTAGGTAATTGATAGATAAAAAGATATTTTCCGTAATAATTTTTATATTTCTTGTAAACCTAATGTGTCCGCCACTCGGGGACTTTCCTCTGAATTTGCTGTATCAGTCGTGCGAAATAACGGTCATTCGGCGTATTTGTCGCTTGAGTTTACGATATTATAATTGGTGATAATTGTGTTTTGTGTTTTCCCCGCTTAATGTGATAATAGAAAGTTATGTTATCTTACACATAAACCTAATAGCCAGTTATATAACGTAATTTTATGATGCAAATACCTACACCTTTCCTTCCTAAATACCCTTTACTATTAGTTCTAACGGCTGCGATATTTTTGAATTAAACATATTTCTTAGGATGAAAACTGTTACTTATTTATTTTTATTGTAAATAAATAAAAAGTGTATCTTAGGACACTCAAATCCTAATTATTTATTTCAAATAAACATAATTTTGATTCTAAATATGTCCAACTAGCTGCTAGTCGCCGGACATTTATGGATCAATGTCCTTATTAGCGTAGGGGCTCGAAAAACATGGATACGACCATGGTTTGAATTCTCTAAATTTGCGTGTTGAGGGGCGGGTTGTCTGACTGTGATTTGTGATCTGGTTTTTAATATTTTTCTACTTTTGTTTAAAAAAAAATACGATGTAGTTGTAAACAACTTTGGAAAAAGACCTCTAAGTATTTTGGGGCAAAATTCAATGCTTTGTAACTCTCGTGTTTAAAATTTTTGTATTGAACACTGGATCCACTAGATGGATTAGTCAATTTATTATTTATCTAGTATATATTATCCAACAAAATCAATAGATTTATAAAGAAAGATTATTCTTTTTCACATTTTTCTTGAGGTTATACTATCGCGGTATACTTATTTTAGTTTCTAGTTCGTGAACCAACATAACTGTTTACAGTCATCTTACTCTAATTAAATACCTATGGCAATCAATAAATCACCTTCTACCAAAGCCACTGCAGGCCCGATTTAATGGCCGCCATTTTTTTTTGGTGAGCATTTTATAAATGCATGTCCTTTAAAAAATATATGAAACCTTGCTTGTTTTTAGTTAAATTTTATTAGAAAAGATTTATATGAATAGATTAAAGTAATTTACTTTACACAAAATATTGTTTTATGGATTTAAAGCCTAAAAATACAATATAATATAATTAATAATCTGCTATTACAAGGTTTGTTATTAATATTATACCTACATAGAAAACTTATTAATCATCATTAATTTAATATAATATATCCATTTAATCCCGTAAATCGCGAAAAATCGTAGGTAGAACCACAGAATAAGTAATAGTTGGTACAGAAGAATTACTCCGCAAGAAGATCTAAATAAATTCGAGTCTTGCTACGACGCGATACGGTGGAATTCAGCTCACACAGCATTACGTACCTAAAAATTTATATACCTAGAAGTTTTGTCTCTTTCTATCGCATGCCTCTTATCTTTTCTTACGCTGTTAGGGTTGCTGCCTAGTGAAGAATAACTAATCTCCTTATTTGTAATTAAGTATCTACCGATGTAGGTATTACTGTTATTCTACCTTTGTAAAAAATATTGTTTCAACTTACCTAAAGTACAAAATGAAAAAAAAGTGGTATAAGTTTTGAGGGTATCTTTCTCAAAATACGGCTACTATGGCAACAGCTATGGTATATACGAGTAACAGTTTTTCAAGTTACTCTGTCTGACAATCGATCTAAATTTAGTATAGAGTGAGCTGGAAATTTAAGAAAGGACATAGAGTCTCGCTAACGAAAGTAGACACTGGGGGTTTTTGCAAACTTTTTATATGGCAGTACTAGCATTAATGTCAAAGTCGTTTTTCTGATGTCACTGTTGCCTATCGAACGGTTGTTGGTGGTTTTGGTAATTGAGATTTTGAAGTTTTAGTATTTGGAAATTAATAAAAACAATAAAATTTTGATAGTTTCATAATCAATGTAGGAAACAGCGATACCAGTGACTCTGACGATACATTCCATAGGTATAGAATTGCTGGATTCAGGTTTTGATTTAAATGAATGAAAATAATTATTGTATTTTGTTGTTTTATTTTTAAACCCGACTAATACTACTTGCCTATCATTTTAATAATATATTTCTCATCAAAAAGTAGGAGAGCATCAATATTGATATTTTTTACGATAATTTTATATAAAAAATTAATCCAGTATCAAGTTTGTTTAATCCATTTATTTCTATTATTTAGTATTATTTTCGGGGATACCATGTAGCTATTTTTTTATTCTGAAAATGAAAATTTTTATTCATCATAAGACCATCAAATGGACGCTTAATGACGTCACAATTTTGTACTTCGGCTTTAACAAGGTGTTGATAGTTATTGAATAAGATATTACAGTAGACCAAGAGACAAAAAAAGCCGGCGGAAAAAAACTCTTGGCACTCTCTTTCAGTCAGGATTATACGATTTAATACAAATAGGTACATACAGTACAAATTGATCATGACATGAAAAAAAAAAACAAACACAAGACAGCTAATTGTCAGAGCCAATGTCATGCCATAACCAAATTGCTTACATAGTAGACGCATTGAGCTATGGATGCACAACACGAACAAGACAAACTGGGACCAGAGTATTTAAATAAGAATGGAATAAAATAGTCATTGTATCATCAGCAAAACGACCTGGCACCGCTAGCAGCACCCGTTCACGAGTATAACGCAAGCACCAGCCATCACCCTCCTCAACCATATTGTAGGGAAGAGGCTGACCCAGGAGGTATTCGCCAGGTTTTTCCAGTCTCTACTTTCATTAGCCAGACTTTAGCTATATTATTTATTCCATAGCAATTACCGATATTTGGGTGGGTGAAGACGCGGGCAACAGCGAGTTAGTAATAAAACTAAATAGTATTGGAACGTATTATATTTCCAGTCATATTATAATAAACATAATTAACTAATTTCATTTCATTTTTGTTACAGAAACGACAGTGCATCATATGCTTTACATAATTATATAACTGTAATGCAACATTACTATAACATAAAACGCTGTTAAATATTAATACAATCCATGTTAAAACCTTAAGTTTCATATTAAATTAAATTGTGCTTTGGGAACAACTACGTAAATATAAATTAAACAATATTTATTATAACTACTAATAAACTTTCTACAAATTCATTGGGGGGATTTCACAAATCGTCAATAGTATTAAATGTAAAGGTTCTAAATATACAGAAAATGGACGAAATATTAAAATTAATTTACAAATTACATACTAGGCATAATCGAAGAGTCTTCTGTGAAAGGGATAGATAGATTACAATACATAAAACCTACAAAAGACGGTGATTCTTACGAACTGAAAACAAGTTTCATGTACAAAAACGTAAGTTTTAACATACAGTTATTTTGATGCTAATTTTATCCCATGAAATCGTGTATTTTAGTCGTGCCTGACCGTATACATCAGAGCAAGACAGAAAGTGCTTTCCCTCGCACCGTTTCATACCGCCTCAAACTAACACATAGATACTAGTAAATATGACACAAAATTTCATGCACTGTCAAATGAATGAATTGTTTGTTACAAATGTCTCTATTCTCGGTAAGCTCTCAATGTTGGGAATACAACGAACCCATAATACATTATGTAATGTAACATGCTAGTTATAGTCCAGTCAATAAATGACCCAAAATGAGGTGTAGAGTGCGTGAGCAGGTAACTAAGCGATTCCTTCAGAAACTTGTTCAGGGGGCTTAGGTTGTTAACATACCAAAAGTCCCGACTCCTAGGTGATGAGCGGGGGGAAGGAGGGGGGGGTAAAGGTACGAATTTTGGGTTTTTCGCTTATATCTCGAAAACGGTGCATCGGAGAGAAATATTTTCAATTAATAAAATGAAGTTCCTAAAATTATCTAAAACTTTTATATCATATGTTTTTTTCTAATTCCTAACCGTTTTCGAGCTATACCCTCGGAAAAAGTTGAAATTTACAAAAAAAAACAATTTACGTCAAAATATTCATAAACATTGCATCATATTGTCTACACCATTAACGAAAAGTATGAATAGGAAAGAAATTGTAGATTTTTAAATTCCCTTTAAGAATATATATACATGTGCTGATTGATGTCCAACCCGCCTAAAGTTACAGCTATTTTAAAACTTGTATAGCATTTTAAGTTATCGCGCAAGGATCGGGCATAGCCAATATCTTCTGTCAGCTCATCGATAAAAGTTCACGATGAAAGGGTAGTAGTTGACCCAACATTGCTCTTTCAGCGGATATTTATAAGCAAACGATCAGATGAGGATTTGATGACATATTTTGAGTATGAGTTGGTCCCATTTCCCTTGGCACTGTTCAACGAAAGTGGCATGAGAAAGACAAACAAATCAGTGCTGTACAACTTATTTGAGCCAACCAAGAAAGATATTCTTCTGCCTCAAATGAACATTGTAGTCGATGGAGGATTTCTACTCCACAGAGTTATTTGGCCAAAAGATGTATCGGTTGTGACTATTTGTAATAGTTATATCACCTACGTCGACCACCATTATCTTGGGACTACTCGCACTGTGGTGTTTGATGGGTACGCAAACACAGCCAATAGCACTAAATCACAAGAACAAATGCGTCGTTACAGACTAAAAAAGGTCAGCCGACATCAATTTGACATGGGACACACAAATACCTGTTAAACTTTTTATCAAATCCTACCAACAAAACTAACTTCATCTCCTTACTGGAGATAAGGAGAAGAAAGGGATACATACTCTTCAGGCTACCGATGACGCTGACATCCTAATCGTGAAGACTGCTGTTGAACAATCCACTCACAACTCTGTGGCTGTCGTTGGTGAGGATGTATACCTTGCTGTCCTGTTGATTGCTTCCACTCCTGCGACCAGAGGTTCTTCTGAAAACTATATTTTGCCGCTGCACCAAGGATTGTGTAATTGGAAAATGTGGCTGCCGAAAAGCGATGCTCACCTGTTCTGCACCGTGCATCCACTGTCAAGGGAAGTGCCTGAACAGTGTGCCTGTTGACGATGAGGACGATGAAGACGATGTAGAGCCCATTCAGCAAGAGCAACGCGCTACTGAGGAAGAAGATGCCATGGAAGAACAATCATTGCCTGGGCCCTCAAGTTCAAAGAGGATGAAAATTTGATTACTTTTAAAGTCGAGAGTAAAACATAAGGAATATATTGAGAACAATGGGGTTTACAATTATTATTGTATTGGTGTAACGAAACTATCTGTAGAATAAAGTGTGAAAGTCATCATCATTATTTTTTCTACTTTATTTAATAACTTGCTTATAAGTGGCCATATATTATGTTATAAGATGAACGAACAAAGGTTGTGGGTCAAGAATATGATATACAAACTAATTTTCTGAAAATTGCAAAATGCTATACAAGTTTTAAAATAGCTGTAACTTTAGGCGGGTTGTCATGAATCAGCATATGTATATATATTCTAAAAGGGAATTTAAAAATCTACAACTTCTTTCCTATTCATACTTTTCGTTTATGAATGGGTTTAGACAATATGATGCAATGTTTATGAATATTTTGACGTAAATTGTTTTTTTTTTGTAAATTTCAACTTTTTCCGAGGGTATAGCTCGAAAACGGTTAGGAATTAGAAAAAAACATATGATATAAAAGTTTTAGATAATTTTAGGAACTTCATTTTATTAATTGAAAATATTTCTCTCCGATGCACCTTTTTCGAGATATAAGCGAAAAACCCAAAATTCGTACCTTTACCCCCCCCTCCTTCCCCCCGCTCATCACCTAGGAGTCGGGACTTTTGGTATGTTAACAACCTAAGCCCCCTGAACAAGTTTCTGAAGGAATCGCTAAGTTACCTGCTCACGCACGCTACACCTCATTCCTTGACTGGACTATTAGTAATCACTCAGTTTAATTTTATACTATTCAGTCATAGCACGGTTCTGTGCTAGTATAGTAAATATATTTGATTTCGCCTACAAGCACTCTTACTTTTATTAAAAAAAAAAACATTATTCATATTTTCGAGGTAGAAAATAATTGTATCAGCGTGTACTGCATAATTGTAATGATATTATACGATATTTATATTATTGCATTATTTTCTATCTTGACAATATTAGTTTATTGCACTTACTACGTTATAACTTTACTAAATAGAAACGCTTATGATTTAAATAAATGGAAGCGTTACCTAATCCTTTCGTTTTTCATTCCATTTGACAAAGATATATTTCGTACTAACCTTTTTAAGCAGAGTTGAATATATTGCTTGCTAAAAAGCTCATTTGTTGCTATGAGTATAAATATGTAAAAGCAAACACCTTATAATGTTTCTTAAATTTAATAGATATCATAGTATTAATAGTGCCCCGTAGAATGGCTACATGAAAGTACCACTTTTCAAAAATCTCATTTTACAAAGGCAAAACCAAAAAAGAACTTCTTTCGTGAGGTCATTCCACGAAACCAAAATAAAATAAAGAATAACCAGCAAATGTTATTAAATAATTAACGAATGCAGGGCATTAAAAAAACCGACTTCACGTCAAAACTTTGGCTGACTTGGAATGTCATCCACGTAAACATTCTCCGAAACAATACATATTTTAAAAAAAATTGAAGTTTTCAATGAAGTACTCAACCGATTTCAATGAAATTTATATGGGACCAACTATGAAGTATCCTCTATCATATGAAACAAGAATTTTCAAAATCGATGCATAATTGTCCGAAATATCGTGTAACAAAGACACAAAAAAACATACACACAAGTTGAGAACCTCCTCCTTTTTTGGAAGTCGGTTGAAAATAACATTATTTAATGTACTTTGTCATTTCTTTCATACCCAGAAAGAAGGTAGACCA
The DNA here is from genome assembly GCA_944452665.1 of Stenoptilia bipunctidactyla. Lineage (NCBI taxonomy): Eukaryota > Metazoa > Arthropoda > Insecta > Lepidoptera > Pterophoridae > Stenoptilia > Stenoptilia bipunctidactyla. The sequence goes on along the minus strand of OX101721.1, from coordinate 42,665,560 downwards.
ACCCGTTATAGTTATACGATTGTCATTACTACTTTTGTCAGGAACTGACATATGTAGGTATGTAAGTACAAACGTGTATTATTATTATCTATTATTATGCGTTCAAATTATCATACGTTGTAACGAAAATCAAATACGTTCGAAATAAAAATAAACACAGCGAAAATGAAGCTGCAACATTTTAATATGAAACAAAATTTAAGTTACGTGTTCAAATTTAATTGATACTATTATCGTTTCAATTCAATTTGAATTGTTATGTGAATTCAATATGAAATTGTGTAACTAAATGTGTAAAAAATGTGAAAAACCACACTTCAAATTTAGCAGCACCTCGTTTTTGTGCTACCATTCTTATTATCGGGTAATTTTTAAAGAAAAGGAAACCGAAAAAGCCATTATTTTCAATGATCATAAAATTTTCGATAATTTCAAGTTATTTAATTCTTAAATAAAATGTCACCGTATAAAAATTGTTAATTGTAATAACCGCAATCGCGCGATATCCTGTACTTAAGTTACCTATACCATTTTATTGTTTCAAAAGGCATTATCGATTTCGGTTTCATAAACGTGAAGGGTTTTTCATCACAAGTTGAGCAGAATAACAAAACAAGTTTGCAGATGTAAAATACCGTTTCAATGAGACTCATAACATGGTGTCTTACTTCAATATTCTGCTTCTCTATTATTACTTACGATACAAGCTTAAATATTATAAGACTACAGAAATACCTCTACAAGTTTTAAGCATAGTTTAGAAGCGCGACATCACGTACCTTATTTGTTAAAACGATTCGTTATGATAATCATATTGGCAAGATTTCTATTTGTACTTAAGTGCATTAAGTGTAAGAAAATATTCCAAGAAACTCGCTAGATAACGCAATACAATCATAATCCTATTTTTCTGGGGTATTTGATTTTTCTATTTGAAATAAAGACTGAGTTCTTGGTGATCGCACATTTGCCATCATCACGCACCGCTATTATTGATACAGTTGCATCTCTATTGCTGCAAGCTACCTTTGCGGTATATGAATTCGCTGGTTTTGAAACGAAGTAGTGACATTGATTTAACTTTAAAAAATAATGGTCTGCTAATTTTTGTCAAAGAGGAATATAAATTCAAAGAAAAGAAGATTATAGATTCACAATATTAATTAGAAATATGCCAATTTCATGGAATGAACCCGCTGAAGGGTTATTAATCTCTCCTCTGGGTGACGAGGAGGGTTTAGGCCGTAATCCATCAAGCTGGCCCAGTGCTGGATGGTGAATATAAGAATTTTCAGGGTGCCGAAATGGCTTCTAACAAACGCTAACGACTACAGTATACAAGTATACAGCACCCGAGACCGACTGCTTAACGCGCCCTTTGAAGCACGGAACTCGTCGTGAGAAATAAATTATCGGCGGTCACCCATCCTCATACAGGCCGCGCCGAGCGCGCTTAACCTTTGATATATTTTGATATGCTCAGTAACTACGGCGCTACAACGACTTCTCTTGATTTTTAAAGTAAATTTAAAACACTGTTTACTGTGGACTGGTTTTACTGGATACGTTTTACCGGATACGTTTTTTTTCTTAGATGGCGTATGGAGTTGTATGGGCGACTTCACATATGGCACAGTATTCAGTATACGTATTTTCGATACAAAAAAGGTATCCAGTAAAACGTATAATGTGTGAACGGGCTGTAAGGCTGCATTTATTACGTCATGGAATCTAACTGGTAATATTCGGTTACTTGATAATGCATTTGATATAATTTTTGCAATGCCAAAAGATTTCATACCACAAATACTAAAATGCGGTACGAACGAAACTGATAAATGTGCGATCGCCTTAAAGAAACTTCTGTGTATCATAATATAATGAACAAAATACCTTCACTGACACACACCACAACTATTTAGGCCCTTAGTAACTTGTAAGACCGTGTAATCAAAACTACTTACTGCTTAGTAACGATGCTGGCAGTTTAAATAAAATAAAATCGACCAAATATTTTCGTCAAAAGTATAATAGAGAATAATTGTATCATGAATTTATAATTTGAGAAAATTTTAACTTATAATCCCATTTAAATTATTAACTATAAGCTCGTATGTGTCAGTGTAACACGCAAACAATAGCAGACAAATACAATATTATAAAAAAATAACATTACGATCAATTCCAGCAGAGTAAGCAAGAGATTTTGTTTAATTTTATGATTAACTGATATGTCTACAAGTTGAACTAAGCAATCTTAGGAAACCTGAAATCTGAACAATCCAGCGTAAACTTTAACATACCTACTGCTTATGATTAATTATTGTAATTTTTAGGTTATATTATGAACTGTAACGTATTTGAGATATCTGTTACGACTGCTGATCTCAATCGTTACAAAATTCAGTCTACTTGGGAATTACTTCTTATGTATAATCATAAGACTTATTGAATGTACAATGAACAGCTTTTTACATTTTGTCAAGCCTCATGTTTGAATTACAATGATTTAGAATCTACACGTGGTATAATAATATTAGCATAATTTTCAATAAATTCAATTATTTAAATAATAATAATCAAACAATTCGAATTCGTTACTCAAATCATCTCCTCTTTGTACCGCAGGAGAAGTTAATATTCTCGGTACACTGCTGAACTTTCCTTTATGTTTTTTAACAATTTCTATTTCAACAACTCCAACAACTCCAACTAACAACTCCAAGACAATACAAGTTATAAATATTATTGCTAGTACCTACATTATTGCGTCCATAACATGAAGTAGTGTTATTCCTTGTATTTTGCTTATACAGGATGTAACAGTATATAAATTAAGCATTTCTTTAAATAGATATGTAGTTTTAGTTATTAAGACAGAATCGCGTTTTTGTGAATTGCAGTATATTACTTATAATTTCTTGAAATTTAAAGAGGACCTGCAATTGGCACACTTAACCTATTATTGTCTGTTGCTCTTTCTATTAAAGTCACGGAGCCAGTAGTGTAACTATAAAAAGATAAATTATTGAGTTCAAATAAAGTCAATTTCATTTTCAAACCTGTATCTGCACAAATGTAGAATATGATTGTTTAATAGATTCCGAATATAGGTCTATGGCCGTTGACAAGTTTTAACAAAAACTACTAAATACGAATGAATGTTTCTAGGTCACATACTGACTGAGCAACCGTTACAACCTGTGCAAAATTACGATACTACTTTTGCTATATCCATACAAAAACCCATTTCACCTTATTGCTTATAATACTCATACGTATAACACTTTAAAGTTATTGTAGTTTAACCTTATCACATAGTTTAGAACATCGGTTTTTTTATAAGTGTATCAAAGGAGGATGTTGGTAATACATGCACATGGGCTTCAAAGTGCCTTCCTAATGTATGAGCGATATTTGTCACATTTCATCAAAGAACACTCAAATGTAGAATATATAGATAGCAGTCTTTCTATTCGATAAGAAAAAATTAGGTATATTTTGTTATAACTCAATCTTTCCGCAACATTAAACCAGTTTTAATACAATATTACGGTGTCATAAAAACAAATCCTACCAGTATTATATTTTCAATTTAGTAAAATTATGTTTTTAATTGTAAATAATAATGATTAGATGCTAAGCTTTTGTGTAGCAAAAAAACTATAGACAGAGAACAATTAAAGCGCGTTCGCGTTATAGCAATAAGTTTATGCAGTCGTTGTTTAGCGCATACCTACTAGAGAAAGCTATGAATTAAATAACGAAAAAAACAATACTTAAATAAAATAAATAGGTAGAAATATCCTACCTCAGGTAGAAAAATCCTTTCCAAAGCACCTGAGTATGAGGTGAACAAACATAGACGGATAGGTAGAAAAAAAAATTGCGTTAGCACAAAAGTCACAAGAGGACCAATAAAATAAAATAAAACATTTAACCTCTCAGGGACGGACTACCCGAGGGCGGGCTCGGAATTTGTCTCCGTAATGGACGGACTACCCGTATACGGGCAGCGCATACTTCAATTCATTTTGAACCCCATATGTTGGACTCTACGGTATATTTTCGTTTGTTTCGTATTGCAAATGAATGAGCTATAAATAATCTACCATAAAAAGTTCAATCTCATCTGTCAAACAACAATTGTTGAACAAAAACTTCATTCAAAACTATACGAAAACTTTTCGTTGGCGAGTGAATACGTGTTTGTGAACTTGTGAAAGTTTGTGTTAAAAATTTTGGTTTCCCGTTTGTTTTTGTGTTGAAATGGGTAAGTAGATTACAAAAATATAAAAAAAATTGCATAAAATTGTCACGTATTTTATAAGTAAGAAGTTTTTTCCGACTACTCGTATATTTTCAAAAACGCCTTGATAAACTGCCCTAAATAAAATTCAAGCAATATTTCTCTACGATATTTTTTGTTCTGTTAGCTAGCACAATTCATTAGCTTCTCAGAAATATAAACATCATCAACATTTGTTGAGGAGAACCGTCATAAATTAGATAAGAACGACTCAAGGGACTCGAAATGCGCGCCGTTTCGGATTACTGCCGTCCACGCGACATTCACGCGCGCCGCCGCTTCCGTCCCTGAGAGGTTAAATGTCATCAAATCACTAGATTAACGATACATGATATTAGTCATTAACTTCACAGCTCATTAAATAATAATAAATAATAATATGCATCCGCATATTCTACTCCCTACAGTAAAACGTTATCTTTGGTGAACCACATTTCATATCCAACAATTAATATTAAAGAACGAACACCGAAATCTGTATATAATACAAGAACTGGTGGATTTTTGTAAATTCGTATAACGTCTAAATTACAAATAACCACAAAACATCTTTACAAATAAACGAAACTAAACTGTAATACTAAATAATTAAAGTCACTATTCTACTAAAGGTACAATATTTAAAAACGTGTTAGAATATGAGTTATTGCTTACATCTAAACTGCAGTCAGTTATTTTATATTAAAAATATGAAACTAGCGATAGATATTACATATCAAATGTAGACGTCTTGTACCTGAAAAAGAAAAAAAATGTTACAAACTTAATATCAAACTCTTCATTAACATAAATATTCATTCATATTATTAATATTAATATTTAGTTCGGGCTGATTTTCTTTGTGTTAAATCCTTCATTCAAAAACTTACATAATCTAACTTGAAATTATCGCGTTACGATAATCGAAATTTCTATACCAACATAGACCTTCGAATTTTACAAGTTCATAAAATAAGATTTCTTCTTGTAACTACTTTTGCATATTTCATCAAAGATACAAGGGAACAAGCAACATCAAATTATTAAGAATTATACTTTTAGGCTGCAATCGCTGCCAGCGCGGGGAATCTGAGCCGAAAATACGTTTACAGTTTATACGATAATTTATACGATAAGATTTACTATGGACAAGAGAAGTTGTAAATCCGTACTTTAAACAAAAGACGCTAAAAGGCGAGTTTCATCGTTATCACGAAGACCAAAGACGATTATAAGTTCGGTGATGGTCTTTGTGCCCTGAAGATGTTTCTGATTGAAGCAAAACACGTGTCGGTGATAGCTTGTGGTGTGGGTTACAGTATTCCAAGTGTGTGTACATTGCATTTCTTGCTTCTTGCTTCTTGCTTGAGGGAGGGGCGGTGAACTAACGCACGAAAATCCTGCATCTCTAGTGCAAGTACAAGTAGCGGAATTAGCAAAGTAACTTAGTTATAGTAATTGTCATGGATTTCCGCAAAGTAACGCATGATTCAATGAATTATTAGAACTCATTAGACTCTGTTTAAGAACCTAGTTTCAAAACTGAGCGTAAGCTATGCCTCCATTTTTGAATGCGTATACAAAGCACCTCGAAAGTTTCTATTTGGTGCAGTTTGCCAAGTTGTGGAACGAACTACCTACGTCTGTTTTTCCTGACCCCGTCAGTCTTGGTATTTTTAAGTGTTGAGTGAATAGGTTTGTCCATCTTGGTGCTCATGTTGACATTCCAGGTGGCATGGAGGGCTAACTTTCTTTCTTAGGGAAAAAAAACTTTTGCTTGGTACAGCTGCCAGTTCCTTCTTAGAGAAAAAAACTTTTGCTTGGTACAGCTGCGAGTTCCTTCTTAGGGAAAAAAACTTTTGCTTGGTACAGCTGCCAGTTCCTTCTTAGGGAAAAAAAACTTTTGCTTGGTGCAGCTGCGAGTTCCTTCTTAGGGAAAAAAACTTTTGCTTGGTGCACCTGCGAGTTCCTTCTTAGGGAAAAAAAAGTTTTGCTTGGTACAGCTGCGAGTTCCTTCTTAGGGGGAAAAAACTTTGGTGCAGCTGCGAGTTCCTTCTTAGGGGAAAAAAACTTTTGCTTGGTACAGCTGAGAGTTTCTTCTTAGGGAAAAAAACTTTGGTGCAGCTGCGAGTTCCTTCTTAGGGGAAAAAAACTTTTGCTTGGTACAGCTGCGAGTTCCGTCTTAGGGGAAAAAAACTTTTGCTTGGTACAGCTGCGAGCTCCGTCTTAGGGGAAAAAAACTTTTGCTTGGTACAGCTGCGAGTTCCTTCTTAGGGGAAAAAACTTTGGTGCAGCTGCGAGTTCCTTCTTAGGGGAAAAAAACTTTTGCTTGGTACAGCTGCGAGTTCCTTCTTAGGGGAAAAAAACTTTGGTGCACCTGCGAGTTCCTTCTTAGGGAAAAAAACTTTTGCTTGGTACAGCTGCGAGTTCCGTCTTAGGGGAAAAAAACTTTGGTGCAGCTGCGAGTTCCTTCTTAGGGGGAAAAAAACTTTTGCTTGGTGCAGCTGAGAGTTCTTTCTTAGGGAAAAAAACTTTTGCTTGGTACAGCTGCGAGTTCCTTCTTAGGGGAAAAAAACTTTTGCTTGGTACAGCTGCGAGTTCCTTCTTAGGGGAAAAAAAACTTTTGCTTGGTACAGCTGCGAGTTCCTTCTTAGGGAAAAAAGCTTTTGCTTGGGACAGCTGCCAGTTCCTTCTTAGGGAAAAAAAAGCTTTTGCTTGGGACAGCTGCCAGTTCCTTCTTAGGGAAAAAAAAACTTTTGCTTGGTGCAGCTGCGAGTTTCTTCTTAGGGAAAAGAAACTTTTGCTTGGTACAGTTACGAGTTTGTTCGTAGGGAAAAAAAGCTTTTGCTTGGTACAGCCTCAGCTATAACTCACCTCCAGGTAGTTTACATCTCCGCCAGCAGTTCCGAATAGTAATGCGTCGCGCTGAGGTAGTCCAAGATGCGCCGAGGCAGTGGAAGACTGTTGATCAGGTCGCGCCGCACGTACTTTAATATCACAAATCTGGAATTGATAATGGAGACTTTTTATTAACAATATTGACGAATGTGGCAATACATTTAATTAATTTTTGACATGACATTTCATAGAAAAAAGACGTATAACACCTACAAATCGACATCTAAAAAGAAATAGAGAATTTTCAAAAGCTCCGGGTTCGATTTCCGAGCCGAGTACAATTTTTATTTAAATCTGAGAATAACCTGCATTCTGTTTACCAAAATCGATGACATGCTTCGTAAAAACAGATCTTCGTATGTCTTCTAGTTTTAGATTTTCCCATACTCACCGATCTTAATAGTCCACCCAGTACCTACAGTACATTCCTACATAGAAAAAACAAGAAATTGGGGGAGGCCTATGTCCAGCAGTGGACGTCTACGCTGGCTGTCGATAAAACACGAAGATTAAATTTAAAAGAATTGTGTAGCAACGGTGACATTTCTGTAAAGAAAAAACCGTAGGCATGTCGAAAGGGTATTACTGCATTAATATGTATTATAATATGTATTTTTTTGATAAACTCCTTCGTGATCAAGAGATCTGGATAAAATACGCGATAAATTATTTCATTAATACTTATACTGGGTGACTGGTGGGTCATTTTAGAATTTCCAGGACGTGATAGTTTTAGATCATACATGAAGGCAAAAATCAAAATCAAAATAAATAATAAAATAAAAAAATATTAATTATTTATTGAGTAAACTTAACTTTTAACTTAAACTTTAACTTTGTTTTTTAGTTACTGGCCAAAAATTTTTTACACAATAAGTATAATTTATACAAACGATTCTTTGCATAAAAGAGGTATGTATATTTTTTTCAAGGAAAATAATATAATCGCTAACATATTAAGCAAAGCATGGTCTCTCTAAATTATGAATGAATTCCATTGAAATAGACGACTACGCGCCACTACAAAACATCTTGTAGTAGTACGTCGTTGTATTATCAATGAAATGCTGCATCGTAGCCGCTATGTTCATCAACAGCGACTATTTGTAAAAGAGTTTGTGGTGCTATATTTTTTTTGTACTGAGCGATTCTAAAATAAATATGCAGGTAAGTTTATATCCTATAAAAGAATATAACATTTAAAGGCTGGTGACTAGAAAACAACCCTGTATCATACAGCATAACAAATATATTATGAGAATAGGTTGTTAATGAGCCAATTAATGCGGGCTTGGATCCGCTATGACGACTCTACGACACAAGCTGACAAAAGCTTACTTTGCTCTCAACAAAGTTATCTCCAAAACAGGTTCACGTCTAAGTTTGGTACGTAGCACTAAGTATTATATAAAAATATTATCACAAATAAACAATTTTCGCCAAAGATATATCCACTCAAATGTAGTAAATATCGTACCTAGCAAAGGAGGCAAAATAAACAGGAGATCGAGTGATATCATTATTCATAATTAACCGACTTCCAAAGAGATTCTCCATTCGTGTGTATGTTTGTTTTTGCGCTTTGTTACACGATTGTGAATACTCTTATATGATAGAGGATACTACAGAGCTGGTTCCTTATAAATTTTATCGAAATCAATTAAGTACTTCATGAAACACTTGAAAATTTTGAAAAAAAATATATATGAGTAGCCACCGCGCGCGGTTTTACCCGCGTAACTTTTGATCCCGTGGGAATTTCGGGATAAAATATGGCCTATAACCTTCCTCAAGAGTTAGGCTATCAAATGGAATTTTTCAAATCCCACTTATAGTTTCTGAGATTAGCGCGTTCAAACAAACAAAAAAACAAACTCTTCAGCTTTAGATATAGATTGACGACCTTATACTTCGGCCAAAGTTTTGACGTGAAGTCGGTTTTTTAATGCTCTGCATTTTGTCCGTAGCATTGAAGCCTCGTCGTAGGTGTATTAACGTATCGTAAGCGACATCAGCAACGTATCGGCTCGGCGCTACCACCCCTTTAGGATACACCAGGCAAGCGACATCAATTTAGTCTGGGACAGTCTTTAATATAGAAGTCACTATTGTCACAGACTGCCACCAAATATTTACGATTCCTTTTTTTCCTGACTTAAGCCGCGGCTGAGAGGCTGGAATAACACACGGGTTCTGTATTCATTAAATCAAGGAACATTAGAGAAACTATTTGAACAATTTATGGAAGCGACTAATAAATTTTGTAAAGAAATCAATCAAAAATCACTTCCCTTAATACCGAATCTGTGAGCTTGAGTATAACTCTATTTACAGCTCCTGTATTCCACTATGTGTTCTATCAATTAGTTTACAAACCAATTAACACCGAGCTTTAACCGTCAGTTTCAGGTCCGTCCAAGCGCCTGTATTATCGAATCTTGCCAGATCTTGCCCTAATCGAATCTTGATAGATTCCTACTGTAAGTTAAAGTTATAAACGCAGCGCTGAAATCGAATATCACTCCGTCATTTATTGCATTCAACGCGCTCTATTACCTACACCGTAACTTCTGTAAAATTAAGATTTCCTAATATCAACTTATCATTAATGCCGAAATAAACGGGGTTAGAGCTAATTAGACCGGAATCTTTTAATGTGACATAAGGCTTTTGATTTGAGCCCAAACAATGTCATCCAAAAATGTAACATTTTCAAATATTTGGATTTTCTCCTTTTTTCTGAAAGTCTAGTTTTACTCCTTCAAACATCGATTGAACAAAACTCTTTTCAGTGTAGGATAGGTTACTATTTTATAATCAATATTCTTTTTTGAAAAGTTTACAAAAAAAATAGTATGCTATTGAATTTAGCATGCAATAAGTTCGTCTAATGTGAAATTTTCTCTGAGAGATTTTTTCTAACTTCATTAGTTTTGTCTATCTGTATTAAATATAATGTTGTTCTACTATCGCAGGTAGCGTCACTTAGCAGGTAGCCTTTTTTAAATTATGAACCAGTAAACTATTTTAGCTTTTTAAATTTATAGACATCCCGTTTAACTAATTTGTCCCGTTTGTCTAATTGTTAACTGATGCAAAAGAGTTCGTACCGTTGAGTTAAATAAGATTATTCCTTCTTTGTACAATTATGTTCCATAATTTAAATTTATTAAAGTAATTCTGTGTCATTTGTCAAATAAAACAGAACAAATTCTGAAAATTTCAGTTATTTTCATAAGTTTTCAAATAACAATGGTTCCTAGCAAACCCGTATGTGAAGAGCTTCGAAAGCAAATAGTTTGTGGGGTCGATGCTGGCAAATCAAGTTACAAAATATTCAAAGACTTAATACTTCATAGATCTACAGTCCAATCTATTCCGTTGCATTTCTGGCCGCAACCTGTGCCCAATTTTAGGATCGTGGAAATTATTCACAAATTAAACAAAAATAGAACATTTAAAGTTGAATCAGTAATTTAGGTGTACAAACGAAAAACCAAAACGACGGTATTGCCATAAATCTCCACAGTCATCCGAAATGGCCGGAAGTACTTACTGTATGTACGTACTCAATCTATCAGTATAATGTGTTCCAAACTTATAGAGATTTGTCTTTTGATCTTAGAATTAAAAAAATAACAAAAATTAAAAAAATATGTTATTATTTAGAAGCATACGAGTTTTAAAACAAAAAGTTAGAAAACTGTTAATGAGAGATGATCTTGAAAGGTCAACATACTTAATGTATTTCACCACTACATATCTATCAAAAATACACTATATTTTATGAATTCAGTTTGCTTTTCTAGTTTTTTTATTGAAATCATATTTTACGTCCAGGCAGAAATCAAAAATATAGGAATGTTAGTAAAAATATGACTTCAATATGGCGTCGTCGTTAGTCACCTGTGGTTATTTTCAATTCAAGAAGTTTTTCTTAATGTGCACGAAATGTAACTAACAATTTAATTAATAGTTATTTTTAGTGTTTTCATAATGCTATTCCACAACTATTTTCTTGTCTCAAACAAAATGTGAAGTTTCCGGCGTCTCTTCTGAGTTTGGGCTGCATGTCTGCACAAGGTGTTGGTGGTATGCAGTTTGTGGATGGTTTCAGGGCTTGTTACCGGTACAAAATTCCCACAATAATATTGTTAATTAACGTTACTTTCCTAATGTTAAAATTTTACCGTTAATACAGGTACCGGTAATTTAGTATCCATTCAAATTTAACAATGGTGACGATTAACGTTAAAAGTATCGATACTTTTTTCGTTATGATGCGTTGTTGCCAAACCGTGCACCAAACCTTGCCGACTGAGACAGGCCAGCGCGGCGCGGCGGCCGGCATCGTGTGACTCTATGTGACTGAGTGGCAACATTGCATCCCCAGCCGATAGATGGGCATGAGTAATGATTTCAATTTTTTAAATAGTTCGGCCACAGTACATAATTATATCTACAGTAATTCAACTCGGCCGCATCTTTAAAATAAATGCCTACAGCGCCGCGGTCCATTCACATGTGATAGGGCTGCCCGCCTTCAGCGTTTAAAGGACATTTGCCTACTTTGTGTTTACTTCCATATAGTTTTGTGACTGCAAATATACTTTTTTATATAAACAAATAAAATACCTACTTTCTAAACTGAATAGGAAGTGTTCAACAAAAATACTATTGTATCAAAAAACCATGTTTATGTTTGAATAACAAATCGGTTTTATAAATAAGCGACCGAAAAATACATGCGCCTCGACTGAGACGCACGAAAAGATGAATTATTAAATTTTAGAGTATAAACAATCCGCATATTAACGTAAAGCTCAATCAATTGATTTCTGATCTCATAAAAAACGTACACTACCTTAAAACAGAAAAGAGACAGAAACAATAACATAAAAATTACCGATACTACCATGTTTAACGTTATCTTAATTTAACGGTAAATAAATAAAAGTGACAATACTCAGAGTACCGGTAAAAGATTTCAAAAGTAACGTTACCAGTGGTACCGTTATCTCTTCTGTTAACGCTGCCTGTACTTGCAAGAAGTATCGATACCAGTTTTCTACCGGTATTACAAGCCCTGGATGGTTCTATCATTGCTGCGTGCGAGGTGTCACAGCCCTCTATTCCGTCACTCATGCATCATGATTCGACCAGACAATTACATTTCACGATCACATGGCTGCTGTCACAAAAGAATCATTTCAGAGACTAGGGTTCGTCCTGAGGAACGCCCGAGACTTAAGGAACCAATCGGTGATTCGCGTATTACACAACGCGTTAGTCCGAAGCAAGCTAGAATCTAGTGCGTGCGTTTGGAACCCGTACGAGATTACTTATACGCTAATTTAAGAAAAAGTACAAAAGGCATTTCTGCGTTTTCTCTATAAACGGATAGGAGGGTACTATCCATACTTGTATCCTACAATCTTCCTTATTTTTCTTAGGGTAAAACTCGTTAAAGGTCAGGAGAGCGCTCGACCAATTCAATACCATTCTAATAATATTTCGTGGTAAGATCGACGCAACCGAGCTGTATAACGAGCTAGCTCGTCTGTTTGTCCCCGACAACTACACTCGCAGTAGGAAGCACAAGCTGCTGGCGATGCCCCGGTGCCGCACGGTCGCACGCGCAAACTCGCCGCGCTGTCGCGTACTTTTTCCGCACTGAACAAACTCCTGGACGAAATGTTGCAAGAATGTAATTTTTTGACATGTCCTTATTAAAAGTGTTTGATTCATATTTTATTAACTTTAATTTTTTTAAGAAAAAAATTCAAAACCATATTAAGAAACCTACATTTTATAATCCTCCAAAGGAATTAATTATACAAAGTGTTACTGTCATTACGCTAACTTTTCGCTGTCAAAATCTATGTAAATTAGGGTTTCCTATCGATCATTTGACGAATCGCAACGACAGGAGAAGATAAAAGGAGTAAAACTGGATTTTCAGAAGAAAAAAGCGGAAAAACCCCATATTAAAAAAAATGGTACATTTTTGGATTACATGATTTGGGCTCAAATTATTGGAAATGACCTCTCCTACGTCAGCTTAAAAGATTCTGCTCAAATACCAATAACCTATACGAATAAATAAACAATTTGACACATCTCCATGTTTATATTTATTGTGTTAAATATTCAAAATTTATAGTCGGTTTGCAAATGTAAATATTAAAACCATGTGGCCAGCTCCGGGCCTCAATATGCAGTCATTATGCAGTCCAATGAAAATGTCTATCTGTACCACAGTAATATCATCTGTTTGTGTGTTTATCTATAGATTCCATGGATGAATAGATCCTGAAACATGATTAACAGCCGAGGGCCTTGCAGCGGTCTCGGGATTCATTTGAACACAGGTTTTGTTTGCTTCAGACCCCTGTGCTTTGTATACACACGAAGCTTTGATATCAATCCCGAACTGATATCAAAGGCCGGAAGGGAATACAAAACAGTATTCAGTTTACAACTTAATCAAAAACAAAGATTTAGTCGTTCACGATTATTTAAGAGTAATGTTTCCGATTTGTGTTGCCTGGAAGAGATCACTTATTAAAGATAAGATCTATCTGTGCTGTTTTGTTAATAATTAATATTTTTGTAGGTAAGTGTAAACACACAACTAGTATATTTTCCACGTTTTTCTGTATCCCATATTTCTGCGGCGGAGGGGAAACGTCATACGCAAACGCAACTCAATCGCATACAAAAAAATATTATTTTTCCGACACCTTGCGTTTGACGGCACTAAAGTAACATCTGACTACATACCGTTATATTGGCTTAATTTTTTTTTTTCTATAAAAATTATCATGTTTTGTTAGAAGGTTGAATTAAATATGTATATTCTTTAAGGATGATATGATTATAAATTATATTGGATAGTATACCTATCGACGAGTGCGTTTTGTTATAATACAAATTATAACCTTTTTCATATGTGGTTCTGGGTTATTTGGATTGTATGAGAAGTGATGAAAGTAAACTTTTTATAATACCAAGTACCAAATACTTCTACAATATTATACTAGAGGTCTCGAATAGTATAACCGAATAACTACTATTGAATAGATCGGATGTTTTTGAATTCTAGCTTCTAAGATAAGTTTGTCCATACGAAGAAACAGACAAGCTAATCTTTATTATGAAAAGAATCGACACTGTGAATCTATGAACTAATCCATTACAAAAAAGGAATGTTTTATAATTAATTTCATTAAGACTGAAGTACTTAGGAAACCGCGAAACGGGTATCAAAAAAAAAGTATATAATCTTTTCGTTGAATGACACAATAAAAATACCTCAGTTGCTTGATAGATGAGGCTTCATACTTTTAAAATTATACTTGATTATTGAGAAAAACATCCTCAAATTTGATCAAAATCATCGATATACACCTTTACAAAAAAGGAATGTTTTATAATTAATTTCATTAAGACTGAAGTACTTAGGAAACCGCGAAACGGGTCTCAAAAAAAAAGTATATAATCTTTTCGTTGAATGACACAATAAAAATACCTCAGTTGCTTGATAGATGAGGCTTCATACTTTTAAAATTATACTTGATTATTGAGAAAAACATCCTCAAATTTGATCAAAATCATCGATGTACACCTTTATGACTATCTTTGCTATTTCACTGTTCTAATAGTAAAAAGTTTTGGTGAAATAGTCAGAAAAAAGTATATACAAATACATTCTCGATTGAATTTCCAATGTTTATTAAATTTTAGATAATGTTGGTATTCTAGCAGGTTCATTAGACCTGAGACATTTTATTATAAACGAACAGTTTCGCACCGTTTTAATTGTGTTCTAATTTTGATTTTAAGGGAATTTATTATCACATTACTTACCCAGTACCCACTTCGTCTATTTATTTATTTTTTCAGAAAAAAATATCAAACTAGATTTATTTCAGAGCTTATCTTTCGAAAATTGTTGAAATAGAAATCAATTATCATCAACATTGAGATAGGATTGAATCAACGACCATGATTGAATATTTCTTTCTGTGTTGACAGTTGGTGCAAATGAAAGTTGATAAACCATCAATAAACACTTTTTTGGAAAATTATACATATTGAGTAGGTATCTATTTCATCAGTTTGACAAGTAAAGCTATGGTTGCGAGTGTTAGCTTCTGGAATTTGACCTATTTGGTTTGAGAAACGCAGGATGGCATCGCTTTTTATTTCAGTTTTTTTGTTACTTAAATTGTTAAACCCGACTACTAAAAACACGCTCTAAAAAGTAGGAAACAAGTAATATGAAATAATTATGTATTACGTCATATTGTCAGAGATAATTTCGAAAGGGTAGCCGTGATCGTGCGTGAGCCATTTTGATTTTATTTTATTATTAAAATGAATCTGTTTTGCTATAGAAGATGGCATGCGACCACGGCTTTCCTTTAATATGACGTAATACGCAAATATTTCAGCCTAGACTATTACTTGTTTCCTACTATTTAGAGCGTGTTTTTAGTAGTCGGGTTTTAGTTTTTGAACCTTTTTTTCACTCGTTTTGGAGTACCTAGTAGTGTTTACATATTTGAAATGTGCTAACGAAGTTCTTTTTACCCGACTACGGCGAAGCAAAAAGAAGCGTTATGATTTTGACCTGTATGTATGAATATGAGAATATATGAAGAGGCTTCTAACGACACCTCATTTGTCTAATTATGATTACTAGTTTAGAAGTTCTGAGGGAACAGATGAACATCCATACCCACACACATACACGTCAAAATCATAACCCTCCTTTTTGCTTCGCCGTAGTCGGGTAGAAAGGAAGGAGCGGTGACTCATCGGCATCAACATATCCGTTTCTATCAAATACAGGGTCAGTCTCATATCAGCAAAAGAAATAATTGCTTTTTAGGGGTTTAGACAGGCAGAGGTTTGGAAATAAAAATCGAATTTGGGGTGAAATGGTGTAAAACTGGTCATTTTTTATATAAACGCTTTTTACCAGAAATTGTAAATATGGGAAAAGGCAGATCTATGAATCTAAGGCATGATAAATATGAATAAATAAGGTTTCGTAATTGATTTTGGTTTAACTTTTGTCTAAACAGGGTTGTTTTTTGGTCACCAGCCAAATTTAAATGTTGGTTTCTTTGATACAATATAAACGTACCCACAAAAAACAAAAAAGTAGAAATATGGAACCACAAACGTTTTTGAAAATAGTCGCTGTTGATGAACATAGCTACTACGACGCGGTTGCTTTCAGTTCCTTTTGGTGGCAGCCGTCCGGATGCCGCTCACTGCGCAGCCTCTTTCACCAATCGGCTCTCGCTCCGATAAATGATCAAGAACCTGAATCAAGGTAGGTCGATAAAGGGGGATGTTTAGTGGGTATGCTCAGCCGGATCTGAGTGAGTCACCACACTGTCTGGGCACTCTATACTCCGTTAGCCACTGGGGTTAACAGCTTTTAGAATGCCCATTCGTCCGTAACAGGATTCATCCTCCTCCCGCTAAAGCTTGCTTTACTGGATTAAAGCTTGTTTTAGCGGGTGCCAAAACTTTCCTTGGCGGAAAAACAAAAAAAAAACTACGACGCGGCATTTTATTGATAAAGCTACGACGTAGTACTACGAGATATTTTGTAGTAGCGCGTAGAGGACTTTATTTTAATGGTAATTAAAAGTGACCACGCGTTGCTTAACATGATAGCAGATATATAAAATTCCTTGTAAAAAAAAAAACTTTTTTTTCGCAAAAGCCTTTTCTATAAATGACACTCATTGTGTAAAAAAAATTTGGCCGGTGACTACAAATCAACCCTGTTTGTATAGATTTTATTAACATTTTTAACTTTTATGTAAGGACCTAGTAATATTGTTATTAAATAAAATCTTGTAAAAGAAAACTAAAGCCTATGATAAGAGCTTCACAGCATGTTTATAATAAGCTATACACATTATTATCTCTTATAAGTAGGTACATACTTTAAGTAAATAGCATATGAAAAATAAAAAGAATAAAATATAGTTTTATGTTAACTAGTAAAAATACTGTCTTTAATCACACCCTTATTTTCAGTTTTTTTTTTTTTTGTTTTTGTTAAATACAGTTTTTCTTTTTCTTGAGGTTTACGTCGTAATGCATAATTAAATGCATAATTTGTTTCCAATTTGTTACAGTTAAATATTAGGTTTATATACATATTAAAAGAAATAAATATAACATAAAAAACTGCACATTAACTTTGCTAGCCTATGTACTATCAGATACTAGTAAAGTAAATAGACTGACAATCCCCATATAAAAAATCGTGTCAGTGAGCGAGACAGAGTTATTGTTTCGCTTTAAAAACGAATTTTTTGTTGTGAAATTTTGGGTATAATGTTCTTAATGCAAAACATACATATGGATTTTGTTTACCATGGCGACGTTCCTTTGTTTTTAAATCTAAGACTGCAGATTGAGATTGACATTTTTAATGTTTGTTGAATTCTAAAAATAATAAACAGATAATAAAATATTATATTAACATCAATACAAGATTAGCGGCAAAAACTTCGATTATAACAAGAAAATGCAATTTAGAAAGCTTACCTTACCTAATTTAACAATAAATAAAGATTAACTGTGTTAACAAAAAAAATTACGTACATTAATAAAACCATCTATAAAAAAACGACTATCAGGGATAATAAGAAATTTATTTATTTTATTATCTGTTTATCGGAAACAAAACAAAAATCATAAACGATGAAACGAATGTTAATGATACCTATTTGGCGTCATGTATCCTCAAAATTACAATTAACAGAAACTCATTATCGGGAAATAATTTTAAACTGAATAATACGACTTTAAATCGACATAAAATTAAGTGAAATAAAACCAATCAGTCATCCATATACATTTGTAGCAAATAAACTATAATCATATTAAAATGAAGCAAAATGGCTATCGGTAACTGGGCGACTCTATTTCTAGCACCATAAAGTTCACATTGGTTTGAGTTTCGCTTTCGAATTTCTTGATTTTACAAATTCTATTATTAATAAAGGTTCCTGGAAACACAAAAAATCTACTGAACGCGGGGTCAGGATTAAAGCGGGTGACAAATTCGAATCTTGCTTAATTACACTGCTGTGGATATTTTATGTTTTTTCTATTGTATTAAATAATACAAAGACGCCACTGTAATTGTAAATGTATAAACGACCGCAAAAAAAAACAACGGAACTGTTTCAAAGCACACACGTATTATAATCTTCTACTTTCATGTACCGTTGTACAGAATGGAGAGTCATTGCTTCAGTAAATTAATTACTCAGTACACCGTTCTTATACAATATAGGTTTCGCAGTCTTCGGAGCCGTGGTTAGTAGCGCGATGAACCAATGGGGTAGAAAACTGCCTTCTTATTCCACTAGTGAAGCTGATTATGCTTGACCCATAACAACTGTACCATAGTAAAAGTTAATTTTATAGTGATTTTGATGAAAAAAATAGAAATATATCATTGCGTAGTCATAAGTTTTATAGATGATCGATACCACAGTTTCTCTGAGGATATACACATGCGGAACTTGTGGATGTTACTTGATTTAAACTTTTGTGGAAATGTACGTATTACGGTCCACATTTTTCATATTTTGATACATGTGCTTACATTTTTTTATAGGTTTACCCCAAAATAGAACACAGAACAAGCAATTTCGATTAGAACTTGTTCATTTGATAGTTTGTTATGTGTCAAGCGTATGAAGCGACATCTATTTAGAGCTTTTGGTTTTCTTCTCCATTGCTTTTCACGTTCGAATAGCCAATAGAGCGACGGTTGGTAGACGTTGATCGAGTAACCACGACTATATTCCACCAGCTCCATCGAGTCGACGTCGACTAATCCATTGTAGATTACCTCGATCGATTGTTCTGGTAGGTAACTCCCTAAGAAAACTCACCGACACATATGTTGTAGGCTCTGCACCCGCTTGAACCTCGACACCGGGTACAGCAGCTGCACCCTCACCGGCCCCAGCATAGGCCGCAGGTTCAGGAAGAACAGGTACCGCCCGCTTCTCGAAGTTTCCACGGCGTTCTCGATGAACTCCACTATAGTCTGCGCTTTGAACATGGTGCAGCCGCCGAAACAGAAGTTACCTACAATGAAAAATCGTTTTTAGAAAGATTTCGTGCTTGTTATTAATAATTTTTTATCGTAAAACAATGTATTGGTAAAAAATAGCAACGTTGTCTGTAAGAGATCGTATTTCGATGATAAGGCCGTTTATTGTGCTCTGTACTTACAATATTGTTGTAAAAATATTTCTAAGACCATGTATGAAGAATTAATAAATAATTTTATCGTCAGTTTTCAAATATTCGCCATTCGAACACATATTCATAATAATATAATTTAGGATTTATCAATATAAATTGTGTGAGTTTTATTTATTAACCTTCGAGTCTTATCGAGATCACGACCGTTGCAAATCGATCGTGATGTTTTAGTGGTCTGACAAACGCATCTGGGTTGATGTTTGTATTTGACCTATCGATATACTTAACAAAATTTAAAATTGTTACTACTTTTACCAATGAAAATATAAAAAATAAAATAGAGCCTGGAAGAGATCACTTTGAACTGATAAGACCACCTAAACTGCACATTTAATGTTATTACTCTATTTTACTCTATTTTAATTATTTTTTGATTCTATGCACATGGCAATAAAGTGATTGAATTTGAAAGTAAAATCCCCAGACAATCACACCACCAACTATAAGGCCTCAAAGTAAGCAAAGCTTGTGTTATGAAATACCATGTAATGTAGCGAGCTAGGGGGACCTAAAATATAAATTTAATATAATATAATAATATAACTTGAAAGAGCATAGAGAGCATTCATAAAAGTAAGTCTCTTTTTACACTTTCGGCACCCTACAAAAGATCTATGCTCTTAATATTGTCTTAAGTTTTCACGATTCATAATTTAAATAAAACTACTTTTTAACCGGATTAATCGCGTATAATTTATATTTTACATTTTAACTCGACGTTTCGGTGTCTTTGCAGACCCCGTGGTCACGAGCGACTACTCAGTCGGTTAAAAAGTAGTTTTATTTAATCTATACTCTTATTTTTAGTTTCGACTGTTAGACAACTGTTCATACAGAATTTGGTCCTTAGACAGCATTCTTTGTTAACCCTTGATCCATCGCATAAGGCTAATAAAAGGTTCAAGCATATTGTGTGTTCCTCAAATAAATTGTGGTCAACAGCCATGTCTGGTAGATTTTTTTGGATTTTTGGGCAGTTTTTTGGATAACAAAATTAATAAAGCAACTGAAATTTACCTCCTCCCTAAACATAAATGTAAAGTAGCTGTTACTTGTTAGTTAAAATCCCTTGATTAGAAACAAACTGATGATTTACTATCGGTTGTATCGTAATCACAAATTATACAACCTCCCTTGAACCCTAACTCCTATTAAAGCAAACTGTACACACATCCTCCCACAACACTCTTTACATCTTACACACTACACTCGTTCATAATACACCTTACACAAGTACTTAAACATGGGTACTTTGTAAACATCTAGAGTAGGAGAAACTGGTGATGCGTAACACAAGTTGTCCTAGTACAGACACCAGTCTCTCAAGTAGAATAAAAAAAAACATAATATTCAGGCTGGAATTCTTCAATGCCCCCTGGAGGGAAAGTAAATAATAGAGATAGCAAAGTTTTTTAAAGAAACATTCCTTTATTTTATAAAAGGAATAGAACTGCATTCAATGATTTTTCGGAAATTTGCTTGCTGCACCCAGAAATCAAACCGACTAAAATCTAAAAGAGATTTCATGGTTTTTCTTTCATTAAATTAACCTAGTATGTTCGAGAGCTTTCATTCCTGTGATTGTCTAACGATTGATGCATTAAAATTACAGGTGTCATTTTTAAATATTTTAGTCGGTGCGATTTCCGGGTGAAGCGAGCGAATTTTCGAAAATCTTTGAATGCAGTTTTATTTCTTTTACAAAATTAAGGAATGTTTCTTTGCAGTAAAATTTGCTATCTCTATTATTTAAAGTACTTTCCCTCCAGGGGGCATTCAAACATTCCACCCTGTATAGATAAACGCCCAGAGCCAGAACATTTATTCTTCTTGTTCTGGGCGGGAATCGAATCCGCGGTCTCAGGATTTGTGTAGTAGCACCTTAGTCCACTGAGACACTGAGGACGTCGAAACGTACGTATTAAGCTCCATCCAGACTGTTGAAAACGAATGCTTCCAACCAAGGTTAAGGAAGGTTAAGTTGTTGGCAACCAATTCCGAGTCATCCACACTGTTACAAACGGTGGTTGCAAACAAGAAGACAAACAATAACACAAGCCAAGGTTACGCTAGGCCACGCCCCAAATCGTCAGTGCGCTTTGATCTCTCGCGTTGGCAGTGTTGTATGCAATTGACGATATAAAGAAGGAAAGGTTGAAACGCACTCTAAAAGCTACAAAACTCGAGTCATTTATAGTTACAGTTACATAGTAAAATATACAATAACAAGCCTAAACACAGACATACATCTACATGGATAACGCAAATGCATGTACTTTGCGTGTCCGATCCCCGACCAAGCGTCAAGGTTGGTCGCCTCTAGATTTAATCCGCGCGTATGTATGTCTGTTAGAAAATCGATTGCACAATATCAATATCGTTCTTAATAATCGATTTCATCGGCGGCATCGGTGTCTCTGAATCTGTTTGTAGGTATTTCCCAGTAATAAATATCGGCTGTAACGCCACAATAGGTCTTAAGAAGTCGGCACGCTTGCTTTCAATACAAATTGTGAAACTTGCGTTGTCTATATAGACGTATATCTGTGTTTCTAAACACCGCCGTTTACAGCCCGTCAAGGTAATTTGGTTGTCAACAGCCGTCTTCACTGTTGTAAACTAGCAAGGTCACCTTGGTTTGATGTTTCGTTTCCAACAGTCTAGCTGGGGCTTTACAGAGAAAATCCAACAAAAAAGCGCTCGGTAATTGTTTGTATCAGCGAGTCATGCCTCGTTAACGTTAACAGGCGGTGATGAGTCGGATTAATATGCATTCTCGAATCTTGCCGAGGCCGCAAGTACGCCGCGCTCAACGGAATTACATCCCTTTGACTACAAATTAACTGAACGTAACAAAGGATAAGTATATAAGTAGTCAAATTATTACTACAAATAATGTATCTTTTCACGTGATCATTATTTAATGAAGTGTACACTCACACATTATTCCTAGACCGTAATCAAGTTCCGAAGTAGTTATATATTTTGAGTAGGTACTATAAATACATACTCATAGAAACATGATACACCCAGAATAAGAAAACGAACATGCTATACATGATTCGGGTCTCGAACTCACGAACACGTGTGAGGCCGTGCCATCGCCACATCATCGTCAAACATAAAAACAATATTACATACAAAATTTTGCATCGGAACCTACATCTGTTGACTCCATATAATCCAAATGTAAATCCAGAATTTGTACCCAATTCGATACAATCAATAAGGATATAGTTAATTGGTGTGATAATATTATTAGATTGATGCGAAATTCGGAGAAATTTAAGTTTGAATAATATAATAGATTCATCAGTACTCGTACTCTAAATACGCTTGGTGCAAGTTTATGAAATTGAATTTAACGAAACAATACATTATAACAGTACTCTGGATTTGCATTTAATCCCTGGACGGATCAAAATGTTTTTGAAAAATGGACAGCTTGTTTTTTTTTGGCAATTATTAACGCATCATAGCAAGCTTAAATTAAATCTCAGTCAAGATTAACCAATTTTTAAATTGCCAAAAAAACTTTCAGAAATGCTCCGTATAATGACAATAATAGATAACCAATCACCACATTTTGTTAATCTTTTTAGTGTCACATAAATCTCGATGAATATTTTGACTTATGAATGAATTTTCATAATATAACTTATGAAATTCAATAAATAAAAGTTGGGTTTATCCATATCAAGAAAGAATCAAGTTTAAGCGAAAGTTAAAAAAAATTATATAATATAAGTTTTAAAAAAATATTTGTCAAATGATCTCAGCATCACCATTTTAATGAACCCACTGCTGGGGCAATAATCTCTCCGTTGGGCAAGTTGAGAATTGGCTTCTGCCAAACCCTAACGACCTGTATACAAGTATACAGCCGCCGGGACCGGCTGCTGAACCTGTCCTCTGTTATATGTAGGGATATTGATCTAGTCAGATTAAAAACTAATCAAATTGTTTATCGGAAGGCCCGCATCGAGTGCGGAACCTGTATAATAACGTTACGGAGTGGCCGTACGCTCCCTAACTTACTTAGGGTAGGGAGAGATACTGCGTCACAGTGTTTAAAAAATTCGCTTACCCTGATCGTGTTCTATTCTGACATGACGCAGACCGTTCAGTTTGAAGGTCAGGGTGAAGATGTAGTGGTCGTCGCTGCTGTCACGGACGATGAAGGAACCGTCAGGCTCGTTGGACAGGATCTTCTCAGCGGCTTCGACGGAGATCGGGCCCCAGTACCACGGATACTGAAATATACATCTGTTACAACACGATGAAATACTGACATACAATATCAACACAAAAATTTTAATCAATATTAGGTTGTGAATTGTGATTCATTCCTGACTGACCAAATGAATTAATACATGATTACTAAAAATACTTTCGTGCGGTTTCACTCGCCTAACTAATGTTAATATTATTTATAATTTTAATAATGTAATAACTCAGTGGTAAATATAATATTCTTAATGATATATTAAGGTTAGGAGATATTATTCGGTTTGCCACGTTTCCTTTGACGATCTTGTATGCTTTCAAAAGCATTTACTTTAAAGTGAACATATTTACATTTGACAAATCAAAGCTATACCTAGATAATTCAATGCAGTAAAATGACAGTACCAGTGTGCTCACTTTCGGGAAGAAAAAAAAAAGTGATGTGGTTTAAGTGAATGAATGTAATTATTTTTAAATAATAGTATCGTACAGTATGGA
This sequence comes from Stenoptilia bipunctidactyla, assembly GCA_944452665.1. Lineage (NCBI taxonomy): Eukaryota > Metazoa > Arthropoda > Insecta > Lepidoptera > Pterophoridae > Stenoptilia > Stenoptilia bipunctidactyla. The sequence continues at coordinate 42,641,328 of OX101721.1, read as the reverse complement.
AAAAAAATATTTAGGCTTAAAAGATTTTTCTTTTCTTATGGCGCTGTTAGCGAAGGGTAACTATCATGGAAATTTCATGTTTAACCCTAGATAGCTAACCTTCTGGCGAAACCTGTTTAAGCTAACCATCCGTCGAAACGACGGGTGTTTTAAAAAGGCTTATTTTTTTATGAAGTACTTATTTTTTTTTACTTTTATTTAACTATATGGTTAAAACTGATTGTTTTAAATAAAACACTCGTTTTATTAATCAACTTTATTTATTTATTTATTAAAATATACCTACTTTTCCTAAACATCTAAAAAAATGAACTTTTTGTTATTTATAATTTAAATTTGCAAAATTAAAAAAAATATTCTAAGCACATGTACTTTTTTTGCCATAATTGGACACATAGGAACACAAGCAGTACTAATAACATAAAAAAATATATTTTTCTTGAGCACAAGTGACACAAAAGTCAACTTTACGTTCACTACCTACATATCGGTAACTTGCAGTTGGCATAGACACTTTTAATCATACGCTTTTTCTTATGGTGGCATTTCCCACACGTTTTTCTTTTGCGATTTTCATGAGAAAACGCCGGTGATTCCTGTTCAGGTATTACAGCAGTGGAAGTCGATGCCTGCAGGTCTCGGCTGGTGGATGGATGCATCGGATGGACTGGCGCTTTGTGTCGCGGTCACAGTTTGATACAAACATCTTTTCACAGATATTTGAACGTTCGTCCATTTCAGGATTTCTTCGCGAAATTTCGTTTGTGAAAAACTTTCCGAAACAAAATAGTTCCTTCACCAATCCTCTACATGAACGGTTAGGTCCCCTTGCAGTGCGGACAATTTTCCTCGCCGACGTTCTGTTCGAGCTGTTTCCTTTACTACTAGCCCAAACATATCGATTTTTACCTCGAAAATTCCTTTGAGGCAATTGAATGATGTTGTTCTCCAAAGTTTCAGAAGCAGGAGTATCAGGGCTTAAGTCTTGAGATGGAATCACACATGATTCTTCGGAATCAGACGGTTGATAATTTTCATCACTTTGTACCTCGTCTTCCACCACAATATCTTCGGTGTCACTGGCTGAACCATCATCCAGAGTATCATCACTAAGTCCTTGCCAAAGCAGGTTAACTATTGCATCATCTTGCAATGAAGACATGATAAAAATCTAAAAATAAATAACAGATTTTGTTACACACTCACACTAAAAACTAACAGTAAAGCTAACCACCCGTCGAAACGACGGGCAAAGGTCTTGTACCTTAGAACCTATGACACTTACCTTACCAACGCGTGCGCCACTACAAAACCAGTGGTGACTACTTAGTTGGCTAGGCTAAACAAAACCATTGAATGCACCGTTAAAAAGATATAGCGATATTATTTTACGCTGCCCGTCGAATCGACGGAGGTTAGCTATCTAGGGTTAACGACAAAACGAATTTAAAAAGCAAGAAGTTATAAAGTCAATTTTACTTCTACTGTAACCGTTTTAAAGCACAAAGTATGTTTGGTAATTCATTATTTTCATTAAAGTTACTTTTAAGATATAGTACACACCTCAAATTCAATTATTTATAAATTTCTTTAAAATTTTATGCAAAACGAATGACTAATACTCGTTCGTTTTCAATCATTCTCATTCAGTACTTACATTACGAAGTTTTTGACTGATTTTATTATTTTCCTATTTGACATTTCGGTCTGACAGCTAACTGCATTGAATTATTTGCCAGAGTATAGCAGGCGTACTTGTGTTTGTTTTGAAAGTGAAGCTTTTATATGAAATCAATGTCGTCAAGTGTAGTGTGTGATACTCACGTCTTTGACTTTCTCGATGGAGGTGGCGAAGTCGGTGACGTAGTCGTCGTCGGCGCGGCGGGCGGCGGGCGCGCGCGGCGGCGGCGGCAGCGGCGGCAGCGCGCGGCGAAGCACGGCAGCTGGCGGGCTGCGCGGCGCCGCGCCCTCGCCACACCCGCTGCCCATCGACGCCGGCGACTGCTTGCGCCACCGGAACAAATTACAAAAACTCTGCTTCAAATTCAAAGACAGAATCCGCACCGACGACACCTTCACCTTCCCCTGTACCCCCTTTTTACTCTTCTCCGACTTATCCACCTCCAAATCTTTACCCTCCTTCTGCTTTTTGCCCTTGGATTTACTCAATTTCTTATGATTATTATTCGCCTCTATTGATTTCGACTCGTTCGTCTCTTTCAAAAACACCGCGGTCCCCGGCTCCCGGGACGCCGGCCTCGTGTGGACGGCCACGCTCGAGGCGATCGTGTTGGTCCGCTTATTAATAGTGTTCCTGCATTCAGAATCGCTGGAGCTGGAATAAAGGGTGTGCAAATATTTACGCATCTCGTGTAACGTTAGGTGCATCGAGGTCGTGTCGGAATCGGCTGCACTCTTTTTGCACGACGACCCCGGCAAGCTATGTCGCTTGCTTTTGGTGTCTTTGATGTATTTATTCGTGTCTTTTTTATAATATCTTTCTGGAGCGTGATTGCTGCCGATGTTTTGAGGAGTGCTTTTCCCGCGCTTTTTAGTTCCGCGAGGTGGTTTCTTTCCTTTGTTTCTTAGATTGCTTTGATTAGGGCGAACCATGTCGATAGGAACAGCATAGATGTCACTGTCAAAAGGAACGTTATACATATCAGTAATGTCGGCAGGGTTGGTTGACAGGGTGTCATGGGATATGGCTTGGGTTATGAAGCTGGAGTCATCCGTCTGTAGTTGCGTGACAAGAGAGTTGTGGCTGCTCGAGAGGCGAGAGGACAGAGAGTTTCTGGAGGACGGCCTGTTGCTGCGGCCCGGGCTGAGGTGCAGCAGGCGCGGGCTCGCGAAGCGGTGGCTCAGGCACTGCCGACGCTCGTACAACGATTCTGGCTTCAACTTCCTCGGATACAGAGGCGACAGATGCCTTAGCGGTACATCCAATGACGTTTTCTTGATGTGATGATCATCAGATCCGTATAGAAACGAAGGCGACCCTGGGTCGTAGTTACTCAAACTAACTGGATCGTCCTAAAACAAAATAATACAGTTGAAATATTTATTCCAATATAATTATTTACTTAATAGACATTTTTAGTTTGGGAATCAATTTATGGAATGCATCTCAAATAGCTTATTATATTGAACCAGTTGACTACAAAAGTTAACGAGCGCACTTGAAAACTCCACGCAACAGTTATGCCTGCTTCTGTTAGTGAAATAAAGCCGATAGTTGCACATTTATACTGCCATTTTATGTATATTTTTAAAGAATAGTGCATAAACAGTGAGCTTATAGTTCTGATTTTTCAATTGCATGAGATAATCAGCTTGAATTTGACTTGTAACTTTGACACGTAGGCCTTGGAATTCTTAAATCTAAAAAGTTAGAGTAAAAGACTGTCATGAACAAAACAAATTAATCACGGCTGAATTTCCTAAGCCCTGCTCTATAAGGTACAAACTCTTTAAAAAGTCCTTTTCGTCCATATTTTAGCACGCTTCATTGTTATCAATAGACTTTTAGACTTCACGGTCTAAAAGTATTGATAACAATTTTACTGAAGTTAAGTTTGACTGTTAGTAACTCATCAAGAAAACTATCCTCAAGTAAGTAAACATCTCGGAGAGCAGTTTATTCGATAACTTACTCAAGTTAGACTTTATTTACCTGCAAATTACCTGTCGAACTTGAAGTGGGTATTCCCTATGGGCCACGCTCGTTCTTACCACATAAAGACCATCTTTTACATAACGGCTTCTCGTACATATATTGTTTTAACCCCTACCGTCAACGAGGGTTAGTTTAACCTGTGCGTCTGTCTGAGGCATATTTTCTTGTAAACGGGGTACCCGCTTGTCACGTCTATCAATATTGGACTTATGTCATACTAAGCTGTCGGTGGTACTAGTGAGAAGATTTCACCCAATATGTATTTAATTTTTACAACAGCGTTTACGTATATAATTGTACACAACTATATTATAGGTGATAAAACTGCTATATCGAATGATATGCACAGAGGTGACTACACTACGACTTCCGATCTTTGGATAGATACCTTACGGGTATCTATCCTTAAAACGGATAACCCCTTTAATAGTTGTTAAATAGTGCTTCTATCAATACGAATGTTTGTATGAAATTATTCCCGCTAGCCGTAGATGAACCAAATCACAAAAACACTAAGATGGCGATGTAGCCTAAATCGAATTGAAAATATAAATACAAGCTTAAAGGAAAATACTAAAAATCATTAAAAAAAAGTAAAATTTAGGTAATAAATAAAATTAATTCGTTCAGGAATCAATAATTAGACTGCTTTTAACCTAAGCTGCACGAGAAATTCATTCCAATTATGTAGATACATCTGCATACGCATACGCATTTATTCAAATCAACAATTTTTTTTTTCTCAATCTCACCTGATAATAAGTGAGGATGAGGTCGAAGATGTCACAAGTTTAGGATGAAATTGGCTCTTCATCAAGAATGCCGAAACACATTAAGGCTAGAGCGGTGATTTTTGGCGGCTGAAGGGGTCCAACCAGAAAGCGGGGGCTACTCGAGTTAGTAGAATTTTAAGACACGCTAACCGAAGGGCGTTAGGGCTAAAAACATCTAAAGTTTTCTATGTACATACATGGACGACTTAAAATCAATAACGCAGTTACCAATGAAGTTAAGGAATCAATAAAATAAACTATCATACAAAACATTACCGACTATACGTATATACTGCTTTTGAAATCAGCCTCTTCTGTGAGTGAGTACCGCGGAGACAGAAAATAAGACCTCTCTGATCTAGGAAAGGGTTTATCACAAGGCAATAATAGGAACACATTAGAATCGAATCGATGATATTTTACGATATGACAAACATCGTAATGCTTTACCAGGCGGTCGCTAAAAGGGCCTACACTCTGTACCTATAGTCGCAATTTACACACTAACAAACATACAAATTGGACTTTGACAACTGCGTAAAACTCCCAAATAATAAACAATATTATTGCCTATGTACTTAACTTAAATTATCAATTTATATTTCGTAATTTCGTAAAGTTGTTCTGGTATTTATAGCTTAGAGAAATAAAAATACAAACAACTTCAACAGTCTTCGATAAAACGCTAAAAAAGAAAATTCTTGATAAAATTACGGGTATTGAATACCAAAAGATAAACGCCTCGAATAAAAAATAGAAGATAGAACACGCTCGCTATTTTATTAGATAAACCTTCGAATTTACAAAAACCATCGACATGAAAAAGCTATATCTGATTTCAAAGTAGGTACTGTAAAAATTCGATACGAAAAGTTTCATAAAAACCCATGAAAGTAAAGGTAAAACATCCTTTGAAAAAGTAAACCAAACCCAGGGAGCGCTTGATAAATACGAAAATTGCCGCCCATTTTAGTTGCATTTTTCCAGTTTCAAAGCAGTGGAAATGTACCGTATCATCCCGTGATATTGCTTGTTAGTAACTTTCTGGGCGTCAATCTAGTTTCATTTTGAAAATGGAATTATGTTACGGTATCTGTAAGTGAAAATTGAATCTTATTCTGCTCTTATCCTATGTAAACGCATGTAAGATGTGAATAGAAAGACTATGGGCACGGTCACATGTCGCCGTGCGCCGCTGTTTGCCGTGCAACGGTACGGCACACAGCGTCAAAATCAAATCAAAATCAAAGTTCTTTGTTGACAATGCAATACAATGAGCGATGCGACCTACCCCTGCGACCTGCCGGCGGCGGTGGTGCCGTACCGATACAGGGCAAACGGCGTCGCGCCGTAAAAGTGGAGCCCCGCCCTAATGCTTTTTATTCTTTTGTGTTAACACAGCTGATGGGTTTGAGCTGATTTTTCGCTAACCAGATAGGACAAAGCATTTTAGATACATGGGATACCTCTTATCCTGATATTCCCTAGGGATATACTAACCGCGGGAACAGCTACTTTGTAATAACTTTGTTAGTGTAGATTTAAATAGATGAAGTGTGTCGCAAAAGCAACTTATCCACGCTAAGCGGTAGGGTATCCGTTACATAATGTTCGTCGTTAAATATCATCGCTTCGGCAATGAAGTTCTAGTTAACTTCCGGGTCTCAAATAATCATTCTTCGGTCATCATGAGAATCATGTAATGTATGTAGGTATAACATAACAAGAATAACCACTGCATTCTAAGGCACTCACATAGCCTGTAACAAAATGCTGGAAAATTGTCAGACTACATACGAGATCTTGCAGAAAACTCGTTTTGAAATCAAAAAACAAAGAATAAAATGTTGTTTTAAAAATTTTTAAGAGTAAGAACTCTTAAAGTTCGATTTCGTCTAAAACGAAGTTTAATATCCTGTCATTCGCCACTCTGACATGCGTAACTAGCACACCGTTTTCCCGATATTAATGGAATTTTATAAAATCAAATGAAATAGTGTTTGCTCGTTCGTGTATAGTCCGACAAGGATCTTTTGGCGCGTGGCAAAAATTGCAACCAACCGCCTTCTTGTGCAATGTCACTTCATTCATGACTTTTGCAGTTCATATTTGTTGATTCAATATAAAGATATTAAACACGCCAAAATATTGGCTTACTTACGATAGTGCTAAAAGTGAAGAATTGTTTTAAGATAGACCCTATAAATCAAGCAAGTTACGTTTACAGATACCTACTTTGAAAATTATAGGTATTTAGAAATATAATTAAAAATCACAATTTCAGGAGAAAGTCACTGTTGTAAAAAAGTAGTGTGACGATGCCTAATATGAAAGAATAGAACCTTTATTTTTTGATACAGCCATTTGATAAAATTAGTTATTGTAAAATAAAAAAAATATTAGGAACACAGGTAGATTAGGAATCTCCTTTTGAGCATATTGCCTGTGCCAGGACCCCGCTCCTCCATATAACTAGGAATAATAATATTAATTTATCTATAATGTAATAAAATAATAATCTGTTTGTAAAATATTAATAATTAATAACTTAAATAACAAGAGTTAGTAGAGTTACATAACTAAATTATCAAATTATTATCATTATAAGTACCTACTAACAGAAATAACAATACCGTATGGTCAATGTTTAATGATTAAAATAATTTGACTTTTTTTTCTTGTTTATAATTTGAAGCTGAGCTATTTCAGTAATAGTTATACTGTTGAAGTTATTTTTATTTTTTACAAGGTAAATTTGATAATCGCACAATCGATTACTTAGTTATATAAACGGACACAGATAAGCCATTTGATTTTTTTTTTTAAGTAAAATAGCGCCACCTTTCCGCAATAAAGACTACGTTTTTACACACTCTTATAAAGGAATTCACACATACATACTTAAGGATTCACACACAGACACCCATGAATTCACTCAACAATCACATTATCAATGTGTGTGCATATTCCTCCAGTTTATTATTTAGAATTGAAAGGACTAAGTACGGTATCATGAAATGCACGCACGTAACGCAAAATTTTTGAACAAACTGCAAACGGACATGTTGGATGATCTTGGTGTTCTTTCAGAAAGACTACTGATGTAAGTAAGTATCAATCAGAGTAATCATTGATTGATTGATTTTATCTCAAAATCAAACAAGACTTATTAGAAACTTAATAATTACTTAGAAAGTCTTGTGCGATTATCAAATTTAACTTGTAAAAAATAAAAATAACTTTCAACAGAATATCTATTACCATTTTTTTATATATTTTATAGAATCTAATTATTTCTTTTTTTTTAACTTTAGTTGTAGGGTAAACTAGGCAAGTCCATAACGGTACCCGATTGGTATTGAAAGTAGAAACATATATAGAAAGTATTTTTCTTTGGTCGGTTCAAATTCCCCATCTCAAAAACTACTGAACCAATTTTGTTGAAACTTGCAGTCCCTACGTTGAACAATATCTAGTACAACGAAAAAAGAATCACTGAAGTCGGACTTGTAGTTCCGGAGATATGCGAAGACAAACATAAAAACATACATACATACACTTTTAAAATTTGGCACATTTGTTCAGACGCTGATGTAGACTGATATATTCGAAATGTCCAGTTTTCGTTCTGAAAATATATTACATATATACAGGTCGAATTGATAACCTCCTTTTTTGAAGTCGGTTAAAATTAACATATGGTTAAGTTAGGGTATACGAATCACTTGTGTAAGTGGTGTTCACATGAGGAAACCGCCGAAAGCGATAATCTAGATATCAGTCAAACATGAATGTACACTATCACTTTATTTAGATTATCATTTTACCGAGTCATGAAAACGCTTTTCCCTATTTTCCAGTAAAAACTATCCTGAAATCTTTTTGGTTCTATTGCTTGTAAAATATTTAAAAAGTATTAGACAGCTTCCCGCCACTTCTCATTTAATTTTCTGCCCGCCAAAATGGGCGAATGCAACGAGGAACATTCGGTGCATTTTAAAGTTTACTTGTGACGCAAAATTTGTGACGTTTATGGACCTTGTGCAGTGTAGGGTAGAGTGGCACGAAATTGGTTTTAATGTTTTCAGACAGGAAATTTTACATCAAAGATCATCTTTACGAGAAAATTTATAAACTTACGGTTCTTATTATTTGCCGGTAACATATCGATCACATGAATATCTATGATATGAATATGATCTCATGATTTTAATATCATGGAGGTATTCCATGGAAAGCAATCAAACAAGTCTTGAGGGGTTATTCCGATCTATTACCCTAAAGCAGGCCTGGCTCACTCCGCGCGGTACATCCGTTATTTACCTACAGTGAAGCGCTCCGCCGGCGGATTTCGAATCAGTCGAGTGTCACGCGCGCGCGTTGTAGATATCTACCTAATAGCACTCACCGTAATTATATGATCGAGGTCGCAAATAGTATTTAAAAATGGACATAAAAAGAAACAAATATTCAATTAGATTATGTTTAGATTTGATTATGTTCAATTTAGTAAACAAAACATAGGTAGTATTACTAATTATTCGTCGTAACTTTTTTTTCATTTTGTACTTTAGGTAAGTTGAAATAATATTTTTTACAAAGGTAGAATAACAGTAAAACCTACATCGGTAGATACTTAATTACAAATAAGGAGATTAATAATTAATTATTATTATATAATTAATTATTATTCTTCACTAGGCAGCAACCCTAACAGCGTAAGAAAAGATAAGAGGCATGCGATAGAAAGAGACAAATCTTCTCGGTATATAAATTTGCAGGTACGTAATGCTGTGCGAGCCGAATTCCACCGTATCGCGTGTCGTAGCAAGACTCGAATTTATTTAGATCTTCTTGCGGAGTAATTCTTCTGTACCAACGTTACTATTACTTATTCTGTGCCTAAAGAGACATGGAGCGACACGGAGCGAGCGCCTTTGCATCGTCTTATCAACACCTATAACAAGCTTTTTGAAAATGTAGACTTATTTAATATTTCACCATCTTCTTTTAGAAGTCAAATAATATCCTGTTTGTCAGCAGAGTAACAAATGTGTTTACTTATTGCACTACGATCATAATTGTTATTTCTGCCATAATTATCACTCACTAATAAATGGAAAATAATAACCTGTATCTATCCGTGGACAATGTCGTTGATCTACATTAAGTCTAAATTATTAAAGTAAGTGTTTATAAATTGTAATGTTTTAATGTAAGCTTGTTTATTGTCCCAAATAAATAAATAAAAAAGAATTCACCCTAGGGTGAATAGAAACGATAAGAAACGTCTCATCCCTTATTAACAAAAAGTTTAGATCACAATGAAATATAGAAGCAAAATTTTCTGTCGGCGCAGGTTATTGCGATACCTAGACGATTCGGAGCTACTACAAAACCTGGTCAGAAGTTAATCTTTTTGCTTGGTTGTCAATCTAGCGACCAATCTTCATATAACATCTACCGCAAAATATAACCACTCCAATGGTGTTGTTTTCCGGCAATTATTTACGAACGCGAATGCGAGTTTAGCAACGAAACAAGCCTTTTGCCAATATGAATAAGGTCGTTTTTAGGACAGCTGTAGTACCTGAAACTCCGGTGGCGGTTCTATGGCGGTGACTACGATCTTCCCTGGGCCCTTCTTGACGGTGTTGAAGAACCCGCCGCACATGCGATCCGAGGCCCCCGAAGACTCGCATAGGGACAGGGACCGCTCATCGAAGTCGCTTTCTTGTAGCTGTGTACAATAAATAAAGAACTTACATGTCTGTGCGTTAAATAAGTAACCCATCTGTACGTAGCCCCCGAAGTAAGCTTTTATATACAGGGTGACTGGTGACAAATTTTAGATATTGAAGGAGAGCACGCTGAACGAGGTTCTCATCATAATTATGTAATAAACGTAGGTACTTAAATTTTAACCAGAATTAGCTATAAATAAATAAAGAGTTTTCCACGGTCGACGACCGTTCTTGAAGCCGTCTATACCTGCCTACCTTTTCTGTGTAACCATGCGTTGCGTAATGAATTCTTTAACTTTCGGTTAAGTTTATTCAGTAAATAATAAATATTTATTTAATTTTTTCACGTATGAATGAAACGTTGCTTCTATGCTGGACTGGGAGTGAAAGAAAAACATAGAATGTGCCAGCTGCTTCTCTTCCCGGGCATACTGTAAAAGTCAGTTAAGGGACCGAGGTGTTATGGGAGGCTTTTTTGTGGGCGATAGGCTGACCCCCTGTCAATGGTCTCTCTCCACTATTATAATGCCTCCAAATTTGTCAAACGTGACATCAGATGGTTTTATTACCTCTAGTGTTCTGCCTACCCCATACGGGATACAGGCGTGAAGTTATGTATGTATGTATGTATGACACAATCACGTCCTCGAATTTCGAAAGTGACCGACCACTCACCCTGTATAAACCACACGGCGCCGGAGCATAGGGGTTATCCTAGTAGGTGCACTGGCCCTGCTGGACATGAACCCAGGCCCTCTCACGTATCAATCAAATCAATCAAAATATCAATCAAAGTCCTAAACTAATACATATCTCTCTTCCTGGTATAGGATAATAGGAACGTTAAAAAAACATTGCAAAATATAAAAAAAATAAAAGTTAACTTTACCCAAGTTGGAAACTATTTGATTTATTTTTGACCTAAATTAATAATAGCATATTCAAATACAAAATGTTTATGTTTTACAACATATGATTCTATAGAAATCTTGCGTCCAGGATTATTTTGAACTTGCAATGTGCTACTCAAGACTGTGCACTATGCTAAATTTCTTCCGAATCCGTTGAACCGTTCTGCCGTGATAGAGGAACAAACATCCAGACAAACAAATTATTTCTATACTCTTATATTTAGGCATCAACAGGATACCTTTAAGTAAAGTTTTAGAATGTTAAAAAAAATCGAATGAACTCTTAGTAAACGTAACATGTCTATAATTGTAAGAAAATAAAATATAGGCAACGCATAAATGGTGAAATGAAATGAATATAAAGCTTATAAATAAGTTAAACATGAATCGAACATAAATGTACGTTGTTAACCTAATAAGATTATCATTTCAAAGAGAAATCAATTTACAAGTTAAAATTTCCGTTTGACGGCTTAATATGTTTTACAATAACCGCCATATTACACATTTAAATTTATGAGATAAATTGTGTCACCAAATATTATTCGGCTTCCTTTTCATACGCTGTTATTGATGAATTCGAAAGACAAAGAGGATTATTGATTTGCAAGTAATATTTTAACAGTTCATTTAGCATAAAGTAAAGTAGTACATAGTGTTGTAATACACACAAAACCTATAAAAACATTTTTAATAAAACAAATTAATTTCAACATAGTCGATTTTAAGAGGATTTACCGCGAGCCCACACAAAACAGACTTCAATCATATTTTGAGCATTCGGCTCGTTATTTAAAAGCCGAAGGATTCCACTTTCAAACCATTTTGTTTTTTTTTTTTTCATGTAAAATGTTACGGAAAAGCTATGCAGGATTTTTAATTTTAAGCCACTTTTTCGAACTCTGTGTTTTCGACTTAATAAAATATCGTATTTTCTGCTCCTAAAAATAATAAAATCTTACAAACGGAACTATAATAAAAAAAAGAAAAAAAATCATAAAAGCAAAACCAAAATGAAAGTTTGCAATCATTTCTTTTTAAGAAAAAGTGAACCGACTTAAAAAACGGACCCACTTAAAATGTTTAAATAACTTTTATACATCCTAGTCCTGTTCCTATTCCGTCCCTATTACTATCCCGTATAGCAAATTTCTCCCAAAAATTAATTAATACTAAGTAATATAATAAGAACATTTATAATTTATCTGAGTAGGTATTTACATACATAGTTTTTGAAGTATTATTAAGTCAGTTAATCAAAAAAAAAACATAGCCATAACAAAAACATTCATCCGTAATTGGGCGCAGTAATTACCGAACCTCCTTTTTTGAATTCGGTTAAAAAGAACTTGCTTCTTCTTTATAGTTACCTATATTTAATAAATATAACATCTTTGAAGTCACATAATAAGATTTTACATCATTAATGTTTTAGATAAGTACTTATTTTTTTTTGTAGTAACGAATGGAACATTTATACTACTCCAACTTTAGCTGGTGACAAGTAATGGAGAGGTCTAAGTTATAACATATGGAATGCCTCATTAGTCTCCTCTCGAAATGAACTGGACGATTTTGAGTTTTAAGCGGATTAAAAGCGAAATATTTGATATTTCATATGACCACAAACATTGTAACGATGTAATTTCAATATGTAGGTATCATATTATGACAAAATAATATGTTTTAAATTTTATAGGCGATACACCAGTAAGTTAACATATACAACGTTATTTTTTGTTCATACGAAACCTGAAAACAGTTTTTTTTTAAACAGGATAGATTGCAACAGTTTTTATCCTACAGATCCTCTAATGAACAAAAGTTGACGTTGAATGCCTACTATACTATTTGGTCGATATACATGTACTAACCAAACGACTTCTATTTAACTCTATTAGGTCTATTAATTAGAGGATGTCTGTGAAGAATTTTTGATCGGTGGATGGTGGTTCTCTTTCACGAAGACCACAATAGGATAAAATTTTGCACACCACCGTTTAACAAATCCGGTAAAGCTTGGAATATTACATAGGAAACTTCCCTGGGCAACTTATTATCAGGTCTGACAGAAGAGGACATAAGCAGGCCAAGACACGAGAATAGCAGATCGCTTTTCTACTCAGCTTGTAAAAATGAACGTCGCTCGTTTGTTACACTTTCACGTAAAAACAAGAGGACGGATTTCAATGGAAACTTTTCAGTCTTATAGCACGGTAATTTTATCTATACAGTATTGCAACTCGGATAAAAAACAAATAAATTACTGTGAGCTTGTATGAACAGAAAATAACGTTTGTATTTTGATTTATTATTCAAACATTAACATAGTTCTTTGACACAAAACTCAAACTTTTTTATACGTTATTGAACACTTCCTTCCTAACAATTCACACAGTACCTACCTACATTCACTTTGACGTGACAGTTATAGAAAACATATTTTTAATGGCACAAGAATTTGCCTTATTTGGGCTTCGTACAGCAAAATGGCTTGCTCGTAAAGCCCACGAAATGTTATTTTTTTTAAGAAGTTCAGTTTTGAAGAAAACTGTAAACGCAGTTATATTCAATGATTTGCAGGGTGTAATGATCCACGGAGTGTGCCTCGGTACAAAAATGAGCAACTTGTATAAACATCCTTTTTAACTATGAAAAATCCTCATCCGATGGCAAAGCTCAATCAAAAATTGCATCGGCATGCCACTCGCGACTGGCCGCATGCCGAGCGCAAGCCAAGATTGAGTCGCGTAGGTATAGCTCGCGCTTTGTCCGTTTGTATGAAGTTGGAAAACTGTATAGATAATATTACCGTGCTTATAGTCTTTTCAGAATACCTACCTAATATAAGTCATAGGCCATATTATATATCATATTATATTATTGGATTGGATTAAGAAGTTTCCACGGAATATAATAATTCAAATACCAAAATATTAATTAGAATGTAGGAGCACCGCCATAAGCTCAACCGATAAGTATCCGCCCAATTTACTGGTGACTCTCCTTTAGATATCGCTCAACCAAAATCGTCCGTAGTCAGAAATACAATGGTCCGCTTGTGGACTTAGTTTAGCCTTTATTATGTCCATCATTGATTTCTTTAAAAGATCATTCGTATTTGCCTTATGCCTTAAGACATATAAGGTTACAAAGACCCAGAGTTTGTTAAAGAAGAAATTATTGCTTCAGTCTATCGAAGAAGACAAAGACATGAAAGACAAGGCTGCATGTAAAAAATTCAATAGAAGCCGCAAAAGCAACAGTATAATAGACAGGCTGCCTATGTTCATGAGACGTGTAGACAAGCTGGCCATGTTCATGAGACGGTATTACGTTCAATATTCACAAAAATCTTACCCTCGCATGTGTTATACAAGGCTTAGCATATTGTTTCTGGCTTGCTTTGGCTTGCTTTTGTTGCTGATCGACACAAATCGAGGATGAACAGAATGCATTTGGCTGAAAGGTTTTCCTTTGTATTTCGGTATACGGCCAGGCGTTCCAATTAAATTTGTGTGTGGTTGAATGGCGATAACCTATACAACGTATTATCTAACGGTGACAGCATCACCGGCCTAACACTTTCATTGTGTTTTTGATACTACAATGTATGCGATACCATAATGGCTAGCATGTTAAACAGCCATCAAGATCAGTTGTTCATGTTAACAAATATTACAGTGGATAAGCTTCTGGTGAACGGTTCTTTACCAAGCACATGTCTATCTATATGTCTACTTAAAAATCAAAGCAACTGTTTTACAATTCTGGTAGAAAAAAATAACAGAGCGAAAATAATATTTTTTTTTATAAATAATAGCATGTCGAATGCTATACTTACCAAAATCATGAACGTACATTAATTATACACAAATAATGGAGAATAAATTACTTTCGCATCGCTCATATCGCCAAATTATACTACTTGCGGAAAATATAAAAATATTTTAACACTAAAACTATATAACAACTTAAAAACATATAATATATAATATTATGAATATTATGGTTTGAACGTGACAAGACCAATAACAAAACAGTACCAGATAGAAAGTCATGCGCAGGCGGCGCAGAGCCGTGTACCACAAGCGCGTGGCAGTTCGTTTCCCAGGAATTGTCGAGTTCGCCAGCTTGCAAGTGTATACAACCTTGTTTTTTAACTCAGGTCAGTGGTCACGGGTTTGATCCGCTCACAATGATGTATTACAGGTTTGTTTTGCACGTTATGTTTTGACAAAAAATTGGTATCCGTTGCGTTAGGAGATATCCCCCTCTGCATAATACTACACATAAAGCAAATAATTCATTGTGAGGGGATCGAACCCGTGATCACTAGCCTAAGCTGTGTTCAATAGTATACGAACACCCAAACGCGATCCAGTTTACAAAAGATCAATTTTTAAACTATCCCGGAAACCAGAACCTCTCAAAACGCAGGCGAACCGCGGGACCTGGCACGAAGATTAAAATATAATGGGCGATAATAACCGATTTCGAACAGAAGCCTGGTAAATACATATAGCGTTAAACGAAAATGAAATCCACTGACGATCCTTTGTCGAAGATATACCTATACGAATTTTATCAAAGTGAGCAGAGATAAAAGTAGAGATGCTTGAGCTACGGTCGCGTTAAGGCTGTCAAGCTCTATTGTGCAGTTCAATTTGAATTAATCAATATCCCGGGAACGGCTGACAGATAAGACGGCTTTACAATAAACTAGAAGGCGGGCGCACCACTCACAGGCTTACTTGTAATAACGTCGTCATAATAAATAATGAAATTTTTCCTGTGCAAAAGTCTTTGTGACTAGCTCACCTGAAACCTATCCTTTCAAGCGCTCGTGTATACAATAAGAAAATCTTAACTTAATGCATGAAAAGTGATATATGTTTGAGACACAAGTAAATGGAATGAGTATGAATAGATTGTAAATGGATTAGTACCGCCGGCTTAAGTTGAGTGCTTTGAGGTCTAGTTATTTCGTAGAACAGAACCAATCCTGCATAGGGATTAAATCAAACGTCTGATGGTCATTATTTCTAAAAGCCACTAATTGGTTTACAATGAATTCGGTAATACGCTCTGTGCCTGATCCGCTTGTGTGGGCCGTAATGAACCGGTATTATTATTGTTTTATGGTTTTCCCATTTTGGTTTTTACCTACCTACCTATAAGCTTATTTTTTCAAAGAACATAAGCTCTAAACCAACTAATATTATGAACATGAAAGTAAACTAATTAATTTTAAGAATTGATGTTAAAAGGTTGCGCTAAAAAGACATGTCTGGTCGAACTTTAAAAGGTGTGGCAAAGCCGGGAACCAACCATATTTTTCGTTACTGTTATTTCCATATTTTGGGAATTTCAATATTGAAAAATATTCATATGCGGTATTTTTAATATTGGCATCTGTTGTGGTATTACGCGGAATTATTATATTACTTTTCACATAAAAATTGTTTACAATCAAACATGAAATAAAGTCTCTATTTAAATTCGATGTTTAAAAGCATTCATTTTAAAACACTTTGTTTTCCAGTATTAAAAGCCTCTTTTTAAAGTGATGTTTAGTTTAGTCGATGGATAATATCAATCTTTCAATCATATATTTGGACACCAATCGAATAGTCTACCCCGAAGGATTAGGCTGATCCAAACTATATTGTGCAACTTGGACCTATTAATACCTAATTATCATAAATGCAAACTTCACAGCTACTCAATACATCTCATATTCTAAATGATCGAGCATACATTCCGGCGCTAGATTAATAATTGCTTTACGTAGCGCTTCGCCCGCAGCGAAAACCAATCATTAACTCGGCTAATCAGCTTTGAATGAAGATAACGAGAGTTTCAGCTGCCTTCTTTCATTTTTATTTTGCTCCATCACATAAATTTTCTGCAAAAATGATTAAATCAAGAAAATAAACAAACGGAACATTATTGAAAGGAAGTTCAGAGATCACCTCTCTTCATACAGAGGTTTTCTACGTCTAAGTTATGAAATATTATTTTATGCAATCTATTTTTTAATAAATAAAAGAATTCTGTAGGGAATATAAAGCTGAGTTCGTTTCTCTAATCTATATTATACAAGTAGGATGTAAGAAATGGTAATATTTCAAAATCGTCGATTATATTTTTATTCGTGAGGTGTCCAAAATTTTGGAAAAATAAAGGATGGAGCCTAAGGTGGTCCTTAAAAAAGTTTTTTTCTTCAATTTCGCAGGGCACTTCATAATTTGATTATAGGTACATATACCATAAGAAACTATTTCAGTTTTAATTTTTTTATTTTTTGAATAACATTTACGGGTCGCTACGAAGGTTTGAAATTGAAATAGAAAATCAAAATCTTTATTTGTTAGATTCTTTACTTTTGTAGAAAGGACATAAGAAATATTACAAAATTATGGCTGTTGTTATGAATTAAGATGTTATGTAGATATTTGATTTATTTTTAAGATACAAGAGTTGACTTGATAGTATTAGGTTACTTTTTTCTATAATATTTTAGCAAAGGTACAACAGAGGGGAGGAGGAGATAAGGAGCGATTATCTGTGTAAGTTTTACTTGCACGTCAAATGTGAATAAACACCAAATTAAACATTAATGAAACCATAATTAAAGCTGTCTTTCAATGCTTTTTGTAAAAATTCTACAGCCGGTAGCGACCTCTAAATCTTAACAAAAAATGTCATATTTAGAGTTATGCACGGTGACCGGTGACAATTTTAGATACTGAAGGAGAGCACTCTGAACTCGATTCTGATCATAATTATGTAATAAAAGTAGGTACTTAATTTTTCACTAGAATTCCCTATAAATAAATACTACTGTGTTACTTTTTACTTTACACACAACTGAGTCAATCGCGGCACGTGACCTGGCACGCGGATCGCTGCCAACGCTAGCGTAACCATGCGTTGCGTAATCAATTCTTTAACTTGCGGTTAAGTTTACTCATTAAATAATTAATATATATATTTTTTTAATTTTTCTCTTTATGTATGATATCAAACTATAACTGTCCTTGAATTTCAATAGTTACCCACCAGTCACTCTGTATAATCCACTGAAAAAGTGGCCCGGGCATAATTTATAAGTCGAAAAATAAGGACCACCCTAATGGAGCCCCATTGAGTTACTATGTACTAAATAGTAATAATACCTCAATGTGTAGCCCTGATATTGGGTTTCATTCGAAGTTGCGTTCCCTAATGTCAAGGTACTTTAAAATCAGTATTTGTTTGAAACTACATATTTAATTTGACTCAAACCACAACCGTTCAAATTACGTCGGTTACAAATTTAATATAATATACAAAATATTTGAATTTTCACATGTGGCAAACCCATGGAACATCGTGGAATGTGAACAAAATACGATTAATGTTTTTTTTTTTATATTGTGTTGAAATAGTATTGCATAGTGCGAGAGAAAGACATTATTCATCAGCATCATCACAACTCTTTGTAATGAGCCTACTGTAGGTCATGAACCCGGGACCGACTGCTTAACGTGCCCTCCGAAGCACGGAAGTCGTCGTGAGAAATGAATGGTCGGCGGTCACCCATCCAAGTACTGACCGCGCCGAACGTTGCTTAACCTGTGATATCGTATGATACACACAGTAACCACGGCGCCTAAATGTTTAAAATGTTGAATTATAACTTGAAAAGAAATATTATATGATACTAGTCAGGTGGCTGCGATCTCGTCACTGGCATCCCTGAAACGACAGATGTTGCAACATCTACTTAAATAAGAATTTAATTATAATAAAGACAACAAAGGCTAAATCTTGTAACTACCGATATATATTCCAGTTTCCACTATTAAATACATAGAACGACAGAAAATCAACAACATACCTACGTCAATATTAAAAACATATGCAATCGAAATCATGAAAGGATTCATTAATTACATTTTTCATAAAAGAACATACAGACATCGATACTTTCAAATAAAATGTAAAATGTTGACATTGTATTGTAAATACAAATATTTTAAATAATATAAAATCCAGTTAAAGAACTCTTATTTAATGCACAAATTTTTACTGAAAAGATTTTATTTTCAAAGCGAAACAGAGCATTTTCATGGTTTCCTTAAAAGTTTATAAGAAACCTTGGCAATCAAACTTGGTGATGTATTCTTTTCTACTTCTATGGTTTCTTACCCCCCTCGAGATCATAATCATAACATGATCAAATCATTGACCGTTGTTAGTACCTTGTATAGTAAGCCGTTGTGCTAGGTGAGCGATGGAACGCGACAACACGCGAAGCGACGTAATGCGACTACTTCAGGCTACTCTTTTATTAATTAGAAGAATTGAATACAGAAGAAAGAATTTATCACCTCACATTGAGTCGCGGATAAGAGCGCCGCGACAGGATTATAGTAGCATTGTTTTTAGATGATATGGGAGACAGTCTTCATTTTCCATTAAGCGCAAACTACTTACATCTAATGAAATATGAATAGACAAGATAAAAAATACTATAAATCGAACTATTATTCAACTTTAACTATTATTATTGATGTAAGTTAATGTTATAAAAAATACTCATAATATATTCACAGATACGAAGAAAGGGAACGATCAGTCGATAAGGATTGACCACCACCGGCCATCTTGTAATCATAGTTCTGGATACTTTTTTCGCCGACTGATTCGATATGTCTAAGCAATCGAATGGAAGGTCAAACAATTTCATTAGGGCGTCACTAAGATTGTCAATTTCGAACGCATATCTTCGTACTTTCACCTAGTCGGTTTTGGAGTCAGCAGAGAGCTTTTTCCTGTCATTGACTTCAGTTTGCCAGTAAAATTTGTAATGAAATGTTATATAAGTATAATATACCTAGCTCTTTATTACTTATATACCTAGCTCACTCTACCTCAATGTGTGTTTTTTTTATTTTTTTCTCTGTTATATCGATCTATACAGTGAATCGTGAAAGTCGAAGTACCTTAGCGGTTTTTATCGTAGAGGCAATACATTGGAATTTAATTTCCAAAGGTGTTTCTTTTGTTCCGTAACAATTTCGAAAGCATTTGAGTTGAATGTGTAGGGATTTGTTATAATGGATATTTCCTGCACTTCCAAAATGTTTCGTATATATTACTTTATATAGATTTTATTGTTTGGCCAACGTTAAATAGGCGACTGTATGATTAATCTCCAGATATAAGTGAACTTCATAAATATACCTGCGGGGCTAGCATGCTACCGTCGACTACGATAAATCGGACCTTTTATCGATATTTTCTTAGAATATGGTATTTAGTGTATGTAATTTATTAAGATTACGACATATTTGGTGCTGTGGTCTTAATCATGGTATAAAATCGAGTAATTGTATCTATTATGGTACGCATATTAGCTTACATAATAGGATAAAATAACAAAATAATATTTATCTTGTCGATTCGACTATTTATCGATTGTTGCAAGCTAGCCCTGTTGTGAGACACTACACAAGTTTTATTTTAATTAGCGCATCACCTCTTGCAGGCAGCCTCTCCACATCAATCCCAACAACATTTGTTCTACGACTTATTAAAATGAATAATAAAAATTTAGGTTTTTTCATACAAAAAATATTTTTAAATACAATTGCTCCAAAAGTGGCGTATTTCAGGGACGTATAGCGTTCTAGGTTGCCGAGCTATTACATACTGGTGCTTTTTTTTACCTTTTTAAATATCTGACAGCGACAACGAAAAAGTTTTTACCTATTTCTTTTCCTGTTAACCGACTTCAAAAAATTATCAATTCCACACGAATGTATGAAATATTTCCAGAATTGCCCAGTTTTCGTAGTATATGTTAGTCTATATCAACGTCCGAACAAATGTGAAAATTTCAATAGTGTATTTATGTTTGTATTTGCATATCGTCGGAACTACATGTTCGACTTAAGTAATTATTTTTTTGTTGTACTAGGTATTGTTCAACTTAGCGTATACTATATAAGTTTTATCAAAATCAGTAAAGTAGTTTTTGAGATAGAGAATTCCAACCGACTTTTTTTGCCACTTTTTCACACATTTCAATCCGTTAGCGACATCTCGCGGTGGTATTTAACCTTAAGAAGCATATAATGCGGTTAATTAATTTTTTTATTTGACATTTCTTTGTATGACTTAGCTGTATTTAATTTTTTATTTAATTTAATTTTAATCAAAGTTGACATTAGGTATAATTTTAATTTAGTAGGACATACACTAAAATTTGAAATTTAATCTTAATTGAAGTTGACATTTGGTACAATTTTAATTTAATTTTAGTTGAATTGGCATTTTATTAGACATACATTTTAATTTGAATTGTAGACCTGACCTAGCTTAATCAAAAAATTTGACATGTATATTTGCACGCTGAAACTACGGCAGTATGTGATTGGACATATAAAATAATTTGTAAAAAGTCGTAGAACAAACGTAGTTGGGATTTGGAGAGGCTGCCTGCAAGAGGTGATGCGATGATTCGAATATTAACCCTGTATAAATAATTGCCTACCTAAAGCACAGTACAATAACAAAAATCAAAATGTCTATGTAAAAGTAAAATGAATTGAACCGACAGTTTCATACATTCCAAAAAAATACTTTAATATTCAGCATTTTGCAAAATCGATGAAATAAATAATAATAATAAATAAAATCCCCAGACAATCACACCAACTACATGGCCCCAAAGTAAGCATAGCTTGTGTTATGGGATACCATATAGCGAACTAGGGGGGAACCTAGAATATAAATACATAAATAGATAAACACCCAGACACGGAACATTTTTTTTTTCTGGTTCCGTGCGGGGATCGAACTTGCAACCACTGGCGTCTGAGGCAGATAGGTTTACCCCAACGCCATAGTGGTCGTCAAAGTTGTAAACCGATGTCTAAAAACTGCATTACTACTCTCCGAGTTCAGAGTTTGAGGGTATTAAAGCGTATGAACCCCAAAATAGCTTGGCTTTGCTAAGATGACGTATTGTGCCCGAGTCTACAGCATTCTGAAAACGAGGAAAATGTCACAATAGTAATTTGAATAAAACCTAATGTAAATATGGTTCGCTATTTGCAAGCAATAATAATATACGAAGGTGATCCTGGGCTTCGAAGGAAGGACACTAGAGGAACGTCCAAGCTATGTTCTTTAAAGACATCCTCACAATTTTAGTTTTCTAAAAGTCCACCTCAACTTTGGAGCCTAATTATTTCTTGTTGTCTTAATGATCCCATGAGTACCTATTCTAAAATTCGAACCGCAGTCGCTCGAGATCAATGAAATATTGAACTTCCGTCAGACCACAACGGCATAGTTACCTAACTCAGGGATTCACTGATATGACTTTAATAGTTTCTATAAAGCTATAACAGAAATGTCTCAACTATGATAGGCCAGATTAAGTTTTTAATTAATAGCTTTAGTGTATAAAATATGTTTTATTTCAGATAGACACAACTGTGTTATTGCTTTATTGTTTACGATCACTAATTTTGTTCGACATTAGCAGTCAGCACATTTCAGCAGCCAATGTATTTTGATTTAAATTGAAAAGTTTTAAATTCAACTAAAATGTTTGTAACGTCAGACTTCAATTTATTTTAACGGACATGACCACGCATTCCGTGTATCGGACATTCCATGCATTGCATCCAATTTTTTAAATAATATTTGTAACGAGAATATATGATACGCACATTTTATCAACCGACTTTTTTTTACTCTTGAAAGGGCAAAGAACAAAAGAATAGGACTGACGAAATCACTTATTCCAAGGCACCGAAAGAGTTAATTTGTAACAAGTCATTTTCTTTAAATTACGATTTTATTTTCAGGATTCAAATTATTTTTCTGAAGCTCTCAGTAAACAGGCAGTAGGATCTGCATGAATATCTCGAGAAATTTCAAGAAAGTCTTTCAAAGTACCATAAACTCTTCCGATAAACAGGAAAGGTATAACAAATGATAGCTGCATATTATCAGTATGGAACTTTTATAAAACAGAATGTCCAATTTGAAAGTTGATAATAATAATAAGGTTTTTTTTAATTTAGGCGTAGTAGGTATAGAAAAAATAATATTAAATACAAAAATCACAAAATCAAATTATTACATTTTCCATAAAAATCAGTTTATTCAACTTGATTGGATTTAAGAACAGCTTTTTAAGAAAGAACGCTTTCGTTAAAACGTTGTTGTCATATTTTTGACAAACTAATACATTAAGCTATAATCACAGAACATTAAAAACCGACTTCTCTAAAAGTTTCAAGTACTTGTAAATGTCCGTTTTTATATTTCAAATTTATATGGGACTACTTTGAAGTATCTGCTATCAAATGAAATAACTGACCAAATTATCGCGTACAAGACATACGCACATTTGAACTAAGAACCTCCTCCTTTTGGTAGTCGGTTGAAAATATGCAAGGGAGTACATAAAAATCGGTGAACCCCGGTTTTTCAGTATGTAGGGAATGTATACAGCCCGGAGCCCTGCCCGACGTGACGCGCGCGCGCTCCTTCAAAACTATTTTATAGATAGACTAGCTGACCCGGCAAACGTTGTTTTGCCATATAAATAAAAAAAAAATAGATGTTGGCCGATTCTCATAGATACCGGATAAGCACAATCATCAAAAACGGTCAAGCCGTTTCGGAGGAGTATGGCAACGAAAACTGTGACACGAGAATTTTATATATTAGAAAGTACACGTATCTAGTGTGCACTCAATCAAACATAATAATTTGCTTAGTATTTATTCACTCAATAACATTTTGGATTCTTAAAGAATACCTAAAGTGCAACAACAATCTATTTCAGAAGTATTGGGACGTTTTAACATTATTTTCTGGAAGGAACAAAAGCGCAATTTTCAAAAACGTGGCCAAACTTACAGAATTGTTAAACTGCTGAATTTGTAGTTGAGTTAAGCCTGAAGAATCTATTACACGGAACAGTTTTATAATAAACAATTAATAGATATATACAATGGTGGTCAACTAATTAGGAACGCTATCGCAAAAAAAGAAAAAGTTATTATAGCCTGTCAAAAAATTGTTCAAATTGAAGCTTTCAAGTTTATGCCGTTGTTAATAAGTAAATGGACATGTATTCTAAATATTAAAGTCAAGAGGAAAATTAAATAATTACTTCTTTTTTTTTTTTTTTTTTTCAAGAAATACTACCCTGCTTCTATTGCGTATTAGTTTATTAGTGGACATCTTATTAGGGACACGAGAAGATTTTATGGTAAATAAAAATAAACCAAGAATAATTTTAATTTGTTTAATTGAAAAACTATTGATTAACAGATTTGAAATATGACGAAGAAAAAAATATAAAACTTTAATGATTTTTAATAACCAGTAGGTATGATTGCACTTCTTAGTTATCACCATTTGACATTGGCGATGCATCTATTCAGTTAATTTGTGGCAGATTTCTAAGGAAATATTATTCCAAACCATAGAACACATATACTAAAGAGAAGAAGTACAACTTCATACATTAAAAGTTAAGACTAGACGCCATCTGAAAACGGTCCACATAGCTAATTTGGCGGGAATTTCAAACAGTTCAAACAACTTCGAGATTTCAACTTGCTCTGGTCCGAATAAAAATAAGCAAATACTTACAAACTTGTTAGGTGAAATACTATATGTATCAGTTCTGTAAGGTTTGCTTATTTTTATTGCCACTGGCTAAATATAAGGTTAACTTGATGAAGAATAAGTAAAACAAATAAATAAGTTTTTGATACATTTATTTTGTTTAAAGTAATACAACAAAAAGTGTGGATAAATTGACACTCTTTCATAAAATACAAATTCACACTGACGCGAGTTTCTTCAAGCAATCAGGAGGAGAAAAGTCGATTAAATCACAAGAAAACTTAAAACACAAACACAATTTAAAAATATCGCAAAACCGCAATTGCGAAAAATTATTTTGATATTGTGAAGTAGACGTTAATTTTTGACATTTATTTTTATGTCTGTGTTGCTATATTCAAATAACATCGATTCGCTAATTCATTCGATTATGTAATACGGTCCCTTTAAATATTTGTTAAATTATTTAAAAATTATGAAGAAGTCATGAAAAAGTTTTCGTTTAATGTTATTTCTAATAAAAGCGAAGATTTCTTGAAGAAAAATATGAATAAGTGTAAACTCAAAAAAATACTGCGATGTATTCGAACAATCGATTGACTATTTTTTTTCATGGGCTACACTGGTATCATTCTTGCTCTTTTCTTCTTATTGTGTTCTATCTTCTTCACTCTGTCTCCAGTATGTAGTCTGCACCATCTCTATACATTGTCGACGCCCCCAGGGCATCGCACGTATTGTCTGCCATATGATGAAATTAAGTTTATCTTAGTTTCGTCTGAAAATAGTACATTGCTCCATTACTAAAGAGTCCAATATCCATATTTTCATGCAAACGTCAGCCTCTTCGTGTTCTTTCTTTAGCAGTGGCACGCTTGGAGCAACTCTTCCTACCAGCTCTGCCTCAATCAGACGCCTTCTAACGGTCCTTACTGATACATCGGCATTCGACTCAGGCCCAAAAACTTCACCCTTCATCAAAACAGAGCCTTTAAAGGGTTCTATTTATCTATACTGTGACTATACTGCGCTCATCCTGTGGGGTAGGTTTTCGTGGTCTCTTCTTGCTAAGAACACTTTCAGTTGTATAGTGGATTTATAAATAGTTCTCTGCATTGTGTAATATATTTTTGGAATAGTTCAGATGGTCTGCTATTTTCCTGCACGAACAGCCACATTGATAAAAATTAATCACAATATTTCTCATTGTTGTATCAACAACTCTTTTTTGGATTCATATTTAAATTTATTCCCATGATTATAAAACTGATAAAACTCAATAAAATAAAAGAGCGATTGATTTAGAACAAGAAAAATGTATGCGTCCCTAATTAAGTGGCCAGGCCGTTATTTTTTTTTTGTTTCTAGCTAAATTATTTACTATAAAAACAAAGTAACATACAATAATATCCATTTAGATTATCCACAAAAAGATATGAACATTAACTAATGCTTAGTATTCTATGTATCCCTAATTAGTTGACCGCCACTGTATATTATAAATTAAGAAACCATAAAAGTGTATTTATTTAAGACTTCGGATATACAGGGTAACTTTTTATTGGACCCGCATTTGTTGAGGGTATATTATTAGAGTAGATCAAAACGAAACATTTCTACCATGGACTCCTAAAATTTACCGTTTTTGAGTTATGGTACTGTAAACACCGATTTTTCACTAGCTTTTGTGAGAAATAAAATAATCTTCAGTATCTAACTGCTTTTTTTGACGTCATCATGTAATGATTTCGTGATATGAAGCAAAAAAAACCCTAAAATAATGTCAAAAGAGCGTATGTGTTGAGGATAACATAAAATAAATTCAGTTTTATCTGTTTTGTTGCCTTTTTTATTATAAATTTGGAAAAGTACAGTGTTGGCGTTTAAGATTAAAACGGTTGAAGTGATTTTTAACATACGTTATAAAATTATTGAAGGTAAGAAGTTTGACATTTCTACTGACTACATTTACTTTTAAAATAAAATAGCAATGTTGATTTGTAGGTATATGAGATTGCAATGAATTTAACAAAAGTAATATTTGAATCCTAAACAGTATGTTATGGTCTTTCAAGCACTATTCTCTTCTTAAGTTAAACCAAAACATCAGACTTAAAATGCGTCTTCTGTAAAAAAAAGTCCTAGTAATTTACCGTACAGATTAAATCTTAATAAAGTAAATTGTTTAAGCTATCCAACAAGGTATCTCTAATATATAAAATTTTCGTGTCACACTTTTCGTTGCCATACTCCTCCGAAACGGCTTGACCGATTTTGATGAATTTTTTTGTGCTTATCCGGTATCTATGAGAATCGGCCAACATCTATTTTTTTTTTTTATTTATATGGCAAAACAACGTTTGCCGGGTCAACTAGTAATATATAGGTATACTTTTTAAAATTCCTAGAAAAAAATAAATTTAAAGGTAATGCAACCGTTATGTAAAAAAAAATACAGTAGGCGCCAAGGGACGAGTCTAGCCTAGAATCTTTTTTTGAAAAAATTGTTGCACAATACTTAAGTGTGTTTTTGCCATCCGAGCGTAGTAAATGCATTTTCTTACCGGACCACGGCGAAACATAAAGGAAGGTTAAGATTTTGCGCTGTATGTATGTATGTGGGTGTGGATGTTCATCTGTTCCATCATAACTTCTAAACTAGTTATCATAATTAGACTAATGAGCTGTGGAAGCCTCTTGATTATCCGCTGGTTACAAGATACAAGACGTCACATTAAATATAGTACAGCGCCCTCTAGGGAACTTAAAACTAAAAAAAAAACGGTTTCGTGTGGAAATGAAAGAGCTTAGTTAGCACAGTTAAAATATGTAAAAGTTATGTCTCTAAAATACATGAAAAAAAAAAGTTTTGAAACTGACACCCGACTACTAAAAACACGCTCTAAAAGTACGAAACAAAACAATACTCTCTGCTGAAATATTCCTTTTTTATTAATAATATAAAATTATTAATAATTAAAAATATTACACCCTGTATACTGTATACGGTGACTGGTGACAAATTTTTGATATTGAAGGAGAACAGTCTGTACTCGATTCTGATCATACTTGTGTCATATAAGTAGGTACTTCATTTTTCACTACAATTCCCTATAAATAAATAAAGAGACATTACCACACTTTTCCCGACGCGCCGCGTCATTCAACACAGTAGGTGTTCCAGACACACGCACACCACCACCCGCTAAGTATCCATTGTATTCCGCTTATGTGACCATGCGTTGCTTAATGAATTCTGTAGGTTTCGGTAAAGTTTACTCAGTAAATAATTAATATTTTTTTTTTTATTTTCTTTTTTCTCTTCATGCATAATCTTAAACTATCACGTCCTTGTTTCGAAGGTGACACACCAGTCCCCCTGTATATGTATATTAAAAATATAATATAACAATTTGTTAAAATCAAATATTTGTTTACTGGCTGTACGCGCGAGAGTGACTATAGACAGCCCTAGCACATTACAGGTACGGTAGTATTATCTATTCAGTATTTCAACTCGGCCGCATCTTTCTCGCCTCGACTGACACGCCCTGAAATGATTTAATATTAAATTTTAAAGTATAAAAAAATCCGCATATTAATGTAAAGCTGAATCAAAAATTGTTTCGGCATGCAGACAGTAGCGACGGACCGCATGCCGAAATCGAGCCGCATAAGTATAGCTAAAGTTTGAAATACTGTATATTATTACCGTGGCATTAGTGTGCGAGCGAGACATCATAATAAATGCAACCATTTTCGATTCCTTTCTTTATTGAACCATGTTATAATATTTATTAAGGTTCAAGCAAAAATTATAGTGAAAAGGTATAAAACACTGAAACATTGCAGATCGTCTTTTCTTTTTATAATAGTATCATTTTTTTTAGTACTTAAATGTTATTATTGGTCGTAGTATAAGTTTGAATATTTTCTGTTATTTTGCTTTGTGAACGCAAACAATACGAGGGTTAAAATAATATTATGTTCGTGTTTTGAGCATAGCCTTACTACCCCTACAAACGCGTGCTGTGATATGAACCTAATCCAAGTGACCTGATTAATCGCAGAACCATTTTAGGACCTACCACTGAACTCGTAACATACAAATAAAGTTTTGTGAAAATCATGTTTTATTCAGAGCCAATTCATTCAGAAGGTCAAACTTGAGGATGTGCAGGAAAGCAGATCCCCTCATTTAATCAATCGCAAAGCTAATGCAAAATAAGACGTATCTGTACACAATTGAGATTAATTATTCAATCTGTCGATTGTAATTTTGGAACCTTCTAATCCAAATGATCTACGATTAACATATGCATCTTAATGACTTCTGTCTAAACACTGAGAAATTGAAATTTGAGGGCCAGCTGGTGTAGTGGTAACAGACAATTCCAGCCTGTGATGGGGTGGATCTTTGTGTGACGAACGCAGACATTACCCGCCAAACACACACACACTCATACAGACATATACCTATCCACAAACTAAGATATATAAAAAAATCCATTCTTAATGTTTAATTGTTATAATTTTGTTTAATTTAATTTTCCCATTATTTTTGTTTATATTGTTTTGATTTGAGTATTTTTCGAGTTGTTTTGATTATTAATAACTTTGAGTATGAAAACCATATTAGTGTATAATTATTATAAATTTAAATTTTTATTTCGTATACTATATCATTTGGCGGAAGAGCACTGGCCTCTGTGTCACAGGTTTTACCTATTTCAGAGGTCCAGAGTATTCCTCTCAGACTTGTTTTCAATATGTTGATTACAATTTAAATTTATATGTTAAAAAAAATCAACAGCCATCAAGTTTCAATGCTGAATGGAGTTTATTTCTAATATTTAAACATTCCAGTAGGTAGAGTGATCTACAAAAGTTGATTTACACATTGAAATTTTCAAAGTCGCTTTTCACCAAATTGTGCCTTATTACAACTATGCATAGAATTAGGTACGTTGATATGTTTCTAAATGTATTTATCCGTTTTCTGGTATCCATAGCACAAGCTCTTAATTAGGCCTAGATAATGTGGTGTGATTGTTAGTAATATTTATTTATTAATACCCATCCACCCTCACTTGTCCCCTTAGGACCCACTATTGCAAATTGTCTTGAATATAATAATTTCATATAGCGTTGTAAAGACCAATCTAAAATTAAAATAATAAATAATATAATAATAATAAATCTAAGGTATGGTTTGTGTATATAAACAAACAATTAACATTGATTTATTATTGTTTTTTTAATGTTGGGATGTATAAACAAAATAATAAAACAAAAAACTACTATGAAACACCAGTGAAAATTTCAGCGTAGATTCTGATACAATTACGAAAATTTATTTGGATAGTAGATAAGAAATATATAAACATACATATTGAATAAATACATATTTTTATTAGAATAAACTTAAATAAGCATATAAACATGCATGACTTTACGGCTGTTTTCATTACGCCGATATCCGCCGCCGCCGGGATTCCAACCCAGGACCTCTGTCATAGAACGCAATGTAAGTTACCACTACACCAGCCGGTCGTCAAATTGGGATGTGAATGTGGGTCCTGCTTTTGTTTGCTCAATAATCTGCCTCGGTCCCGGATAAATAATGCCCTTGTGCGAGCTCGCTCAAACGCGAACCCAAAGCGATTTGCTCGGGTAAATTACGCTTTGTGTACCGTGTAGACTTACTTAATCTAAATTCTACATTTAAATTAGGATTTTTTTTATAAATTCATGCATTATGACCATACATAAAATGTTAACGCATTTATGACGTGAAAATTAAAACTTTGCGATTTCACTTACTATTCTCACTTTTACTATTCTTCATTGATTGTGTTGGTTTTTTGATATACCTTGGTATTAAAGGAGAAACCCACCTTCCCATACAGGCCTGGGCCCAGGCCTTTTGTTGAGTAAACATTATGAAATTTAAAGCTACAGACATGTATACTATCAATAACATAATAAAGAAAGTTTTAGATTCTTTTTGAATCTGAAAACAGATTTATAAATACTTGAAAAATGAACAGAAAAGGTAGTAAGTACTAAGGCTATTGTGATTTTTTTGAGCAAATTAACTAATGCAAACAGTTCATTAACACATCTTTCATCAGTTAGTTTAAAGAAGGAAAATAAATAATTGGTACACATCCTGTTAATTGATATTGAGATATTACTGCGACCAGTAGCAATACCACAGTTCACACAACGATGCATCGTTTTTATTTGCGGTTATGAGAGCAAAAGTATCAGATGAAACAGGTAATCGAAAGTCCGTATGTGAAAGCCAAGTTAGTATAAATTCACAAGAAATGCAGAAAAACACAATGGGAGCACTCGTAACGCACTAAAGGAAACGAATCGAATGACGGTTGAAGTTTTGTCAATTTTGACAATGTTTATAGTGTACAGCTGTGATGCCAAAATAAAAATGAAAAATCCAAAATATTTTTCAATTGAAATAATCAAAAGTGTATTTCATTTTTATTTTTGAATGAATTCTTGATGTTTCCAAAACCATAATCACAAAAATGTGAAGTCGCTGTCATCATAGTTCATTATTTATCATTTATTTTGTTTCACAGGTCCAATATTTTTGTAGCTTTTTTTATGCAAATACAGAATAATTTTATGAATTTTTTAACATACATTTCGTTTTGTTAACCGAAAAGCCTACGACTGGGATCCTCCTTTATATTTGAGTAATAGAATTACAATGTTTAAAACTGATACAGCTGGGGCACTAAAGTAAGCTTATACAGGGTCTTTTTTATGAAAATCAAAATATTTTAGGAGAAGGTTGGAAGGATGTGTGGATTAAATTTATGAAAAAAAATTTTTTTTTGTTAGGTAATTTGTTATTTTATAATTCTCATAAATTAACAACAGTTTAGTTTAATATGTTATCTACAACTAAATAGCAAGAAATAAAAGCGATTTTTCAACTATTTCTATTAAGAAATACGTTAAGGCCCGATCTTTCAATAGTGAGAAAAATTTGGTTCCTTAAAATAATTGTAAAATTTCAAATAAATTTTTCTTTTTTTTTGTCATAAATTGAATCCACATATTATTCTTAATCTTCTCTTAAAATGTTTTCATCTTCGAAAAAATGACCCTGATAAAGCTTTTGTTATTTAAAGTACACAGCGCGAACCCGGGTCTTCTCTAATCGCCGACGAAAACTACACCGCACCAGCTGCATTAGGCTTTGACGCAAATTTAATGAAACCCAAATTGACTGCTTTGAAATTGAAACTGATTGGAACACCCCAAACACATCCTTTGTATGAATCGGCGCCCCGCGTAACTCAGTTTTAGCTTTTAGATTTCTAAATAGTAGATATTTACTATGTGTGATTATGTTTTTGTTCTTCATAGAATGAAGAACATAGAATGTGCCAGCTGCTTCTCTTCCCAGGCATACTGAAAAAGTCAGTTAAGGGACAGAGATTTGATTGGACGATAGGCTGACCCCCTGTCACTGAAATAGAGACTATTTGCCTCCAAATTTGTCAAACGTGACATAAGATGGTTTTATAAACTCTGGTGTTCTGACTACCACATAAGGGATACAAGCGTGAAGTTATGTATGATTATGTGTGATGAAAATGTTGAAGTGAACGGGATATTATTCTGAATCATCATTATTACTCGATCGAAGAAAAGTGCAATTTTTTGTTTCATTAAAATGCAGCCCGATAAATTTAATAGTGGAAGAATCGTTGACTTATTTTTATTGCGGTTAGTAGGGCGCGTCATGAAGTCTCTGTGATTTAGTTTTATAATAAGATCGTCGTATCCTTTATTTTTATACCTAAATGACATACAATTTCTAAAAGGCAATATTTTACTCGGACTTTTTTGATTAAGAGAATTAACTGAGCGTTGCGAATATAATCAGTTTCAAAAAATTTTGGCAAGGTTTTAACAACAGTCTTGCCCAGAACCTTTGATTTTTTTCTTTGCTTTTGACATAGAATGAAACTAGGCGTCGAAACAACGACCATGAAATAAGAGATTTTTTTTATTTACCTTAACATAGAGCATTACCTTTCTATGATTTTCCGCCTTGCTTATGGCGGTACTGTTAAAAGAACAAATAAATGCAATCACAAAGCTTGCCTTGTTCCGTCAAGATAACACGCGGGCTCAGAAACTGTGCCGATGCAATGTCTGTGATCCGACATTCAGGTTGGAACATCCTGCCTATTTACCGGAACTTTGGTCTTTGTGACATGTATGCACTTCTGGTTTTATAGCCGTAGTTGTTTAACATTTTTTAAGTTCTTTAATTAGGGAAAATTTATCCCAAACATTACACTAATAATTCATTATACAGAGTGACTGGTGGGTCACTTTTGAAATTAAAGGACGCAATAGTTTGAGATCATACATGAAGAGAAAAAATATATTAAAATTAAATATTAATTATTTACTGAGTAAACTTAACCGGGTTCGATTCCCGAACGGAACAAGTAAAAAAAAAAGGTTCGTGTCTGGGTGTTTATCTATTTATGTATTTATATTCTAGGTTCCCCCCTAGTTCACTACATGGTATCCCATAACACAAGCTATCCTTACTTTGGGGCCCTGTAGTCGGTGTGATTGTCTGGGGATTTTATTTATTTATTTATTTGATTACGCAACGCATGGTTACGCTAGCATTAGCTGCGATCCGCGTGACAGTTCACGTGCCGCGCCGCGATTGACTCAGATGTAAGTAAATTACATAGTAACAAAACTTTATTTATATATAGGCAATTTTAGTGAAAAATTAAGTAAACGAAAAAATGTGATAGTAAATTAACCCGACCAGGACTTGAACCTGGGACCTCTCGTTTGCCGCACGAGTACCCTCCCACTGAGCTACCGGGGTCTGGCGGTACGCCTCGAAATTACTTAAAAACATTTTTTTTACTTTATATTGCTAACGTAGCTCCGTCTAATGGTATAGCTTTGCAGCCAAGACCATTTGCAGCTAAGCCACATTTTTTTAAAATATTTTCATTTATTTAAGAGTAATTAAGCATTTTAAATGCAAAACTTTAAAACATCATAAAAGTTAAGTACTTACCAACTTTAAATACATAATTATGACCAGAATCGAGTACTGAATGCTCTCCTTCAGTATCTAAAATTTGTCAGCAGTCACCCTGTATATGTTTCTTTAAGTTACAATTAAAATGTTTAGAATAAGATTTCATTGTAACTTAATTTTAATTTTCTCTTTATGTAACTATTAAGTGGAAACTTGGTTGGAAACGGTATTCTAATTTGCAAATAATTATTATAATTGTTTCCCTAGTATTGTAAATAAATAGATAGTAACTAAACGCGTTTTTTAAGTAAGAAAAAGGTTTTGTAGTCATTCCTAATTTTAAATAAACACTGAAAGCAATTATCATACTCACTAAAGAGAAGTTAAAAATTCGCTCTTCATGCTCAGTCGCCGCCGGCTGATTTAGCTTAAACTCGAGAAGTACAAATACCGAGCTCTTATAAAACATGAAAGAGCTATTGAAATTAAGGCTTTGAAGCCCCACAACTGCGAACTATTTAATGTAACGAAGTTTAAAAAGTGTTGCCGACGCCACCTTTGCTAGCATTTACTTACTGGGCTTCTGAATATTAAATACTTCAAAATATTTTTATCGCTTCTCGATTACATTTTTATTTCATTTCCTTTACGGATCAATTTAACCAATTCAAATGAAAGTTGTAAAATAATTGTAGTGTAAATACGTATTTTTTATATTTCGATATAACTCTGAATAAAACCATTCATTTAATTTCCAACACTCAAATTAAGCCTTTCGATCACGGACAAAAGATTTTTTTCTCTCAAAATACATTTTAAAAAAGCGCACTTAAAACGTAAAAATTACTCAAAAAACGTCTCAAATCAAAGCATCAAGCAGTACACAATCGTAAATTTACCATCGTCGCGTCGCAGCAAGGAACAAGCAACAGGTTAACAAATAGTACGTAGCGTAAAGTTGGCGCGAGCTTCGAGCGCGGGACGGCAGCGTCCACTGCCGTGCATAGGACTACACTGACGCACATAACTCATCCATCAGATGCAACGCAGCCTGGCTCCCTGTGCGCAGCCCAAATGTTCCTTCGGGATCAACGTTTTCCTAGGATATGACTACGATAATTACTAATATAACTAAAACTTCCCGAGATAAGTTTTTCAACTTCTCTATTTACAGAATTCGCTAACCGGTTGGCGGCTGAATGTTCTGTTAATTATTTGGATTTAAGATTTAATTACTAGGTACCATTCTAAGCATAAATTATGTTTTTTTCGAAAATTCGGAACTTTCGCTGCGACGTTTTCGAGATGTTTATCTTAATATATTAAACTCTGCGCTTACTGACTGAGTGACTGGCAGACAATGTACAGCCAAAACTACTGGCCGTAGGGAGCTGAAATTTTGAACTTCCAATCCTTAGAGGTTGTGGAGAAGCACTAAGGAAGGAATTCCCGAAATTACCACGGGAACGGGAATTATTAGGCCTTTTAGTTTGTATGAAAATCTTACTCCTTGAGTGCACGGATATGATACTTGACTTAAAGGTTCTTCAAAAAGTGACTGTGTTGTGAAAGTTATCTTAACATTTCCACGGGAACATGAAATATTGGACTTTTTAGTTTGTATGAATAATCTTATTCCTTGAGTGCACGGATGTGATACTTGGCATAAAGGTTCTTCAATAATGACTGGTTGTGTTAAATATAAACAATGTTTATGCGCATACGAAGTCGCGGGCAAAAGCTAGTCCCCAGATACTATCTTTGTCTTTGTTAATATAACCAGAGACTAGTAAGGTAAATAGACTGACAATCCCCATATAAAAATCGTGTCACGGAAAAAGCTCAAAATCCCGTGTTATTTGTAGATGGCGCTGGCAGATAGCCTGGAAATTCTCTTACAGGCCCTTGAAATCATAGAATCATAATTAAAATATAAAATATTGGTCATAAAATAAGATTCAACGATTTTATTTTACATGGAATTTCTACTTTCATATTTTTTTGGCAGATGGCGTATGAAAATAGTATACAAAAGAAACATCGTTTGTTAGATGGCGCTAACTAACGAACTATGTACTAACGTAATAAAAACTCAGTGACACTTTATTTATTACAATACGCATAATTTGCGTAGCTAGTTAATATGCTGTATGCTGTGCCACAAAGATCCTATAATTGATGATGATCCAAGAATCTGTGTGTTTGCTATTATTTGAAAAAGAAACGACAAACATTTTATTGTAAATCAAGAAATTTATATAAAAACTTTTGCGTTTCAATCTCGATATTTATGGATTGGCTAAAATTTCATAATCAATTTATTGTATACTAGCTGCTGCCCGCGACGTCGTCTGCGTGAACGCTATGCAGCACCAAACGCACCTACGATTATAACACTGCTAGCGTGATAATATGTAGCCTATATGTTGACCCGACTTCTTAACTATCTTCATGCCAAATTTGAAGCAAATCCATGCAGTACTTTTTGAGTTTATCCCGGAAAGACAAACAGACAAACAGACAAAAATTCTAAAAACTATATTTTTTGTTTCTGTTTCGATTGTAGATCATACCCCAAGTATTCTTTTAAAAAAATATTCAATGTACAGTTTTGACTTTCCTACCATTTTATTATATGTATAGATTAGAATTAAGATGTTCAAATTCAGTGGGTTAGTGTAGTCACTTCTATCTATTTGTTTGTGAGTTCATTAATTTCACCTGTATGCCCAATAATCGTTTTTATACGATATATAAATTCAGTTCAGGTAGGTAGATAACGTGAAGAACCTTCGAGAAGGCTTATGTCCAGCAGTGGGTGTCAACACATGATGATGATGATGATGATGAAATCACTGAAATAACTTTAAAGTGCGTGTTTTTTAAACTTCAATTAAGAATTAGAATAAAATTAAAATGGACAATTAATACTCAAGTATTAGATACATTCTAATTTTGGTGCTGCCATCTCTCGGTGCCAAAAACCTCGGCCAACACTAAATCAAACACATTGCCTTAAGCTCGATGAAGTTTAAAAAATATCCTGTAGTATATAACTACGTTATTGATACGACAAAAAACAGTACTACGAACCGAATGACTACGTATTCTTGCAGTCGTATAACTAACTACTTATTGTACGGTGAGGGTTTCGGAAATAAAAATTAACGCCAGTGCTAAAAAAAAACACATTTTAAATTTATTACGTGTCGACACTGGCTGGTGTAGTGGTAACATTGCCTTCTATGCTGGAGGTCGTGGGTTTGAATTCCGGTGCCGGTGGATATTTGTGTGATGAACACAGATATAAGCCGTCAAGTCATATATTTATATGTTTATCTAAGTTTATTTTCTTATATAAAATGTTTATGCATGTATTTAATATGTAATTTTATATATTTCTGAAGTTTATTATCCGTTATCTAGTTTCCAGAACACAAGCTTTTTATCTATTCAAGAAAATTAATTGGAGCTAGATGATGTTGTGTGAATATCCCAAAAATTCACTATTTACTATAGAAAATAAATAAAATATGTACCTACCAGGATTCTCTACGAAGGAATTGATAGCCAAAGTCAATATCAACAAAAATTGAAACCCTATACTTTTATTCAACTGTTTTGTTGTACGAACTTCAAAGTTAAAGCACTACGGGTTAGAATCGTTTCATATACGTGCATCCGTCTCGATAACGCAAATATTTTATTATATTCTAAAGAATTTTGTTCATCCAAATACCTGAGTAAAGAATGCAGTAAGCATCCTATAAAATTTTCGTTTTGCATTGATAATTATTCCTACATACTTCCTTTATATTTAACGTAAGTATCAACTCGATATTGCCATTTAAAGTAGTAAGTTTATTATTGCTATTTCTGCAGGACTATCAATCAACTCCTCAAACTTATTTTTCGGAATAATGAATATTTAGCTTTTCATTTTAGTCAACAAAAAGACCAGTGAAATAGTGACTGGTATCTAGCAATTTTGCAAACGTCTGTTGTGCAAAATGCAGTCAGGCGTTATCAAGAAGAATCAATGGCTCTTCAGCAATCGGACTTGTTGAAGAACCATTGTTTGAGAGCCATCTCTACGTTTGTGCGGGTAATAGATTTAATCAGACTCTCACCCGCCTAAGAGCTCTGGGGATTACTACAGGCTATTACACATCACGATGACTTAACTAATACACCGATGTTAAAAGTACTCTGGCTTTACCGAAAGTGGATTATATATCTACGAGAATTTTTCACAGTTTTGTCAATATCGCCGGTAAAATTATTGATTGGAAAAGATGTTGAATACAAAGATTTCATCAACTTAAAGACAAACTGCATCCAGGCGGAACTGGGGAGGTAGCTAGTTCACGATAAAAAAATAATAGAAGTTTAAAAAACGAATTTAATAATGTCGGAGAAGTTCACTCTCAAACGATTGCACCAAATGGCCATTCCACGACTTTATCGGCAAAATATCTAAGCCAATTACAATTAATAATTACACTTTCAGTTAACAATCTCGCTATTATCACTCGCCCGGTTTTAAACTAATATGCTAGTTTCCGGGATCATTTTAAAAAACGAAAGGATTTTCACTAGTAACCGCCGTGTTTGAAAATGCGAACACCCAGTTAAAATGTTAAGTTTAATTAAACGCGCTAAAATCCGGTTAGTCTTTTACTAACCCTACAACGCATATAAAGCTTATATATTGGCATTCTTCTGAATTTTCTTTGGTATCGTATCTCCCGATAGATGTACCGATTTGAGATTTTTATAGGTTTTATAATTTAATGATTTTACGGGATTCTTACCACAATTGCTGATTTTAATTTTGAACGTCCGATGTTTAGTTGCTTCTACAGTTTACATCTGAACTAGTGAAAGAATATTGAAGCTAGGAATTCAAAATTATGCTAAAGTTAAATTTGACTATTTCTCATTAAATCTGGGGTTTTTATTTGTGATTTTCAATAGCAGCTGCAAAAATTGTAAATTTTTCTAACAGACTAAATTTATTTTCAACAACCGCGATAGTTGTGTACTTGATATTTCAAGTCATGATCGTTGAACATATAAATCGCAGAAATTTTCAAAAGTAGAAATGTACAGTTCACCTATAGTCACATTCCCACACAATGCATTTGCAAAATTGCAAATCTGAAACGATTGTGTTTTAACAGACAAAAAAGGGGAAGTTCCGAATTCAGTTGTAGGTATTTTATGTAAACGTTTGTTACCTGAAATTTTTTAATTAGTTTATTGTCGAATATTGTCTTATTCGAAGCCTTTTATTTGTCATAGTCTGCGGTAGTTAAAGTTGATTTTGTAGTAGCCTGATTAATTGTTTGACAGCGTCTTAAGACTTTCTTAGTATTTCTGAAACTATTGTATACAGAAAAGCATTTCGGATTCATAAAACAATGTATTTTAATATTTTAGGTCTCTATTGTGTTTTTTTAATCTGATACAAGTAGCCATGTCTGTTTCAACATACGCAACCAATTCACAGCCGTCGTTTCTAATATTGCCGTTTTTAAAAACTTCTAATACGGCTTGAAATAGAAAGAGGAATTAGTTGAAAGCAACAACTAAACATTGTTGAATAAAGCAGAGTTAGTTCAATCTATAATGTCCCAAATCTAAAATGCCCAAGAAAGCATAGACCACCTGAAACTTGACTAAAGAAAAGCGATAAAATGTTATGTAAAATAAAAATTATATTTAATAAAGTAAATCTTTAGGAGGTGGATATAATAAGAAAAAAATATGTTACTGGTATTAATTCCTCAATTCATAAGATAAGTGACTTGCAGAGGTCCTCAATTTAGACCTCTCGACATTATAGTATTGCCCAAAAAATATTAATCAGCATGTAATGGAAATTAATGAACTTTTTAATTTATAATTACATACATACATAACTTCACGCCTGTATCCCTCATGGGTTAGACAGAACATCAGAGGTTATAAAACCATCTGATGTCACGTTTGACCAATTTGGAGGTATTATAATGATGGAGAGAATTTATAATTTTTTTTAATTTCTTCTTCATATTCGCCTGAGGACAAATGTTTGAATAAGGAATCTGATGTCGGGTTATGCTATCGATTCTCCCCAAATAAAGAACAAAAAAGCGATAAAGTTCAGGTCTAAATAAAGCTAAAAAACGAAAACCAGTGTCAGTCTCTGTCAAAGCGCAATAATTAGGTAAAGTAAAGGTAAGAGTACCGTATGAGATAGCATAAATGAGAAGTTAATTGTTTCATAACTCAAAGATAATTTTTATTTATAGTATGCCCGAAGCTTCAGCAGAAAAAACATGTAAACAAGGACAATGGCTGTTACTGCATCTAAACAACTTTTGTATATCTTTTTAGAAGAGGAAATTTAAATCAGAATCATTTTTGAAATGTTTTATAAAAGCTACTAGTACTTCAAAGTAAAAGAATACTTTTGTTTACATTTTCAACAGAGAAAACTGAACATGTACATATAATTTTGTGAGCTCAAATGATAAATATTTAATTTACATCGAGTATGATGCTTTATATTATTGTAATTAAACCTACTATTAATTTAAAATTTTGTTGACAAAAGACAGATAAATACAATTATGCTAATTTAATTATCTATACTAATATTATAAAGAGGAAACCTTTGTATATTTGTATTGAATAGGCTCAAAAACTACTGGACCGATTTCAAAATTTCTTTTAACATTACTTAGAGGGATTCTTCCGAATCCGTATAGGCTACTTTTTATCCCGAAAATCCCGCGGGAATCGAAATTGCGCGGGTAACACCGCGCGCAACAGCTAGTTATAAATAAAAAACAGCGAAGTATTTATTTCATCATCATCATTATCACAACTCTTTGTAATGAATCCACTGCGGGGGCTATGAGTCTTTCCACTGGGTGAAGAATGGGTTTATGCCGTAAAATATCAAGCCGGCGCACTATGGGCCAAAATCGTGCGTATCGCATCAAAAATAGGTTTTCGGAATGCTCGATATTGAAAATTTTAAAAATGCCAATACTTAACTGAATCATATCAGTTCCATATTATATTATACGGTTTAAAATATATGATTTCACCATTTTTTTCTAATAAAACTTTACTTGCAAGGTGACCCTCAAAATAACGTCGATTATGTAGAACAGAATTCGACTAGTTCAAATGGCCATATGTTCATTACCTTCTATGCAAATCTATAAGTGTTTCATATGGTTAGAATGGTTTTTAAGTGCTCTATTTAAAAAGCATTTCAGTGGACCATTATAAAATAACTGAAAAGGAGACACATTTGTATATACATATTTTTGTTATATCCTATATTTATTAGAAACTTTGAATAGATTTTTGAGAGTTAGCTACGTCTGCGGGTGTCGTAATTTTTATAGCATCACATAAAGAAGGTTATCTAAAATTCAGGGCAAAATTTTTTTAGCTCCAATCTGCCCCCCTTGAAATAAGACGAAAAGTACCTGATGGGGGAAAAAGGTAAAATGTACGAAAAATAACTTTAAGATTTAAATGATGAGGTTTTTGGAAAATATTTTTTTTGTGACCTGTTACTGTTAAATAATATTGTTAATTAACCCTAATTTTATCATAATTTTATTTGTTTATTATATATTTTTTAAACAGTAGTGGATTAGATGTTTGACTTGAATGTTATTATTGTTACGTACCAAATTGCAGCCGTATAACTCACGCAACAACAAAGTAACAGATTTTTGAGACGGTACACACGATTTTGGCCCACAGTGCGGAGGCGCGGTGCTAGCTAGTGGATGTCAGAATTTGTAGGGCGCCGAAATGGCTTCCGAAAACCCTAACGACTGCTGTACACCCTCTCCCTATCTGTGGTCGTCCTTTGGGGCGTCACAGTAGGGTGTCATTCTTTGGCAGGAAAAAAAACCCAACCTTGTACCGACCGCGCCGACCGGACTTCGTTTAACCTGCTACATATATCGAATGAGGAGAGAATAGGAACAACAGCGCCACAACCACTTGAGCACTTATGTCTTTATTTCTTACTGTATTTATTTATATACAATTTGTATTTAGTTTATTGGCCCCTTTTTTGTTAAACGGAACGTAACTTGAACGTGTCTAAAATCCGAAATAGGATTTCAAAAAAAAAATGTGAATAAAAAAAATACTAGGGACAAGTATTATACCTATACTCGAACGATGTTTCAGTGTGGACACAAGGATTTCTTCCCACGATACTCAGTTGCACCATATAAGTGTAATCCGCTTAAAGTATTAGCGCCTTTAAAGTAATATTGAAAATTTAAGAATGTTTTCTATTGAACGTACGCCGGGCATAGAGGAACTCTGTATGTGGTGTATCAATCGGTTTATAGTTTAGTTTTGCTTCTTGTATATCTATACTAATATTATAAAGAGGAAACCTTTGTATTTTTGTATGTTTTTATTGAATAGGCTCAAAAACTACTGGACCAATTTCAAAATTTCTTTTACCATTACTTAAAGGGATTCTACCGAATCCGTATAGACTACTTTTTATCTCGAAAATCCCGCAGGAATCGAAATTGCGCGGATAAAACCGCGCACAACAGCTAGTAACTAAATAAAGAAATGATTTGTTAATGTACTAGAGTAATGCTGGATCACGTAAATCGACTTATAACCGTTTATTTCCGAAATAGCTGGGACGCTTATAATCTTTTTATCAAAATCATTACAGTATTACTTTGTTAACTAAAGCTGGCGCGTTCACAGTACTCACACATATGCAATTTCGCTATACGGTATGTTCAAAAATAAATGGTTTTTATTCAAAATGCGACTCTAGTTTAGGTGTTGGCT
The DNA here is from genome assembly GCA_944452665.1 of Stenoptilia bipunctidactyla. Lineage (NCBI taxonomy): Eukaryota > Metazoa > Arthropoda > Insecta > Lepidoptera > Pterophoridae > Stenoptilia > Stenoptilia bipunctidactyla. The sequence continues at coordinate 42,598,669 of OX101721.1, read as the reverse complement.
AGACTTAGGTTTTAGCAAAATGGGCGCATTGTAGATAAATAAATACAATTATACATATGTGTTACTTGTTATAGTTTATTATGACTATTATATTATTGCTTTAATCTTGCATTCATTCGATTTGTTTAGTCATAGAAATAATATTTAATGTAATTAAATGTAAAAAAAAAACCTTTGTTATCACTGTACTTTTCACACATTACAACTGTCTTGGAAGAGCTCACCTGGCACAGACATTATTTGCTTAAAAGGTGACTTCGACAACTGTAATATGAAGTGTAACACTTTAAAGAAATAAATTATTATTATTATTTGCAAGTCTTTTTTTTCTCATCTAACGCTGGTTTAGTGTTTATTATTATTTATATTATGCAGGTGCGATTGATTTACAAACTTTTTTGTAGCGCAATTAGGCTTTGTCTATATTTTTGTGATTGACAAATACTGTCGTATGCTGACAACTACAAAATAAACACAAAACCTAGTTACACTTCTAAATTTTTTGCGTTCACTGCAAATACTCGTAAATAATAACACGCGATCACAAGATCATGCTGTATTTTTTTTTTTTTATATTGTAAGGATAGGACGTTTGTCTTCCATGCCACCTGATGGAAAGTGCGCATGAAGACGAAGATGGTGTTACACGTCCATCCACGAGAAACCTATTCACTCGACACTTAAAAGTTCCAGGACTGTAGTGGTCAGGAAAAACAGACACAGGCAGATTGTTCCACTCTTTGGCAATCCGTACCAAAAAGGAACTATCGAAGCGTTTTGTTCGACTTCTTGGTAAATCCACTATATAGGGATGGAAGTTCTGTCTGCGTCTGGTAGTCCGGTGGTAAAAAGGGGTGGGTTCAATTTGGTCAAAAAGAGCACTCGCACACTCACCAAAATGTAGCCGATAAAATACTGTCAAACAAGCAACCTTACGACGATGCTCCAGCGTCTGCAATTTTTTATTTGTAAGGTTGTTGTTATTTATGATTTTACGGGCTCTTCGGTCAACAGAGTCTAGCGCTTCGAGCTGGTATTTGGCAGAACCATCCCAAAGGTGACTACAGTACTCCATGCACGACCTCACTTGGGCTGTGTATAAGTTATGCAGCCGTTCAGGGCTGAAGTATCGCCGGACCTTCGAGATGATACCCAATTTTTTGGAAGCCGTTTTTGCCATAGACTCAATTTGTTGACCGAAGTTTAATTTGGACGTTATAGTGACGCCCAAAAGCCCTAGTTGGTCGGTGATGGGAACAGATACATTCTGGAAAGTGGGGGTAAAAGTAAAGGTGCTCTTTTTCGCGGAGAATAGACACGCTTGTGTTTTGGAGGCGTTGAATTCGACCAGGTTAGATTCGCCCCAATCGGACACATTCCGCAAGGTCAAATCAACGCGCTCAATCATAGACCTTCTCAAAACCTGGATTTCATGGGCGCTCGTTCGCGCATTGGATATATATCTCTCAACAACAGTGCTGTCATCAGCATATCCAATAATGCCGGGTGTTCGGAGGTCATTAATGTGCAGCAAGAATAAAGTTGCAGAGACAACAGATCCCTGAGGTACCCCGGCATTAATTGCCATTAGGTCAGAGGAGTAGCCGTCTAAGACTACTCGCATCGACCGTTCCCTCAGAAAATCAGATATCCAGTCGCAGAGCCCGGTCGGTATGCCATATGCTGGAAGCTTGCTTAAGAGACCATCATGCCAGACCCTGTCAAAGGCCTTGGATATGTCTAAGGAAACAGCTATTGCTTCACCATGACCCTCCAAGGCCTCACTCCATAAGTGTGTGGCATACACGAGAAGATCGCCGGTCGAGCGTCCACTGCGGAAACCATATTGGCTATCGCTTAGGAGCTCGTTGGTCTCGAGGTCTGCCAGGAGTCGATTGTTCAATACACGTTCTATGACTTTGCAAAGTATGGAAGTGATTGAGATTGTTCGATAGTTGACAGGATCAGTACGGCTTCCCTTCTTCGGTATTGGTTGTACGTTAGCCAGCTTCCAGGATTTGGGGACTTTACCAGATTCCAAAGAAAGTCTATAAAGACGCGTCAAAACGGGAGACAACTCAGCTGCGCAGCGTTTCAACACCACTGCAGGAATACCATCTGGACCGCTAGCCTTATTCTCGTCTAGGTGCAGCAAGCATTTAAGAACCTCCTTTTGGCGAATATGAACGGTACCCATTGTAGGACCGAACTGAGGTAATTGGGGTGGGATTTTTCCTTGGCTATCTAGACGAGAATTTTCCGCAAAGATACTGGCAAATAAATCCGGCTTTTCCTTAGCGGTGTGGGCCAGAGAACCGTCAGGTTTCCGCAGTGGCGGCAGCGATGGGCGACAAAAGTTCGTTTCGACCGACTTGGCGAGGGACCAGAAAGCTTTGCTTCCCGAGGGGTATGACGCTATTCTGTCTCCAATACAGCCTATGTGGGCGAATCGAGCTCTTTTGATCACCTTCTTGCAGGACTTGGCGGCAGCATTGTACCTCTTCTTGTTTTCATGCGAATCCACGGCTTTGCTTCTGCGAGCGGTTGCCCAGGCTTTGTACGCTTCTCGCTTACGCTTTTCAGCGGAAAAGCATTCAGCACTAAACCATGGGCGAGCTTTGGTTTCAAGGGATAGATCAGCGTAGGGAATGAAGAACTCAATTGCTTGACCTATCACACTTGAGACTGCATCAGCGCAGCACGATGAATCGGTTGATGTAAAACCAGCTTGCCGCCACGGATAAGATGCGAAGAAATGTCGCATTTCATCCCAATCTGCCGACTTGTAACGCCATACTCGCCTAGAACCACTTGGTCGGGTGTCAGGTGGCGAGTACTGCGATACAGATTTCACCAGACAGTGATCGGATGTCCCTAAGGGTGCAGTGACGGACACCGAATATCTGTCGGGATCGGTTGTCAGAAGGTCCAGGCAGTAAGCAGTGTGGCCAGCAACGTCTGGTATGCGCGTAGGCTCGTCAACAAGCTGAGAGAGGCCATGAGTGAGCGAAAACTTAAAAGCCTCTCTACCAGCATGGTCAGTGTCCTGAAACGGGTATAACCACTGTCCGTGGTGTGCGTTAAAATCCCCCAGGAACACCAACTGCGCTGTGGGAAAACGTTGCTGAACCTTGTCCGCTGTACTGCTGAGATAGTCCATAAGCCTTGTTGTCTCCCGATCTCCGCTGTGTGACCGATAAATACCAGCGTTTACCATTTGGTCTAGGCCGGTATCTATGTGAACCCACATAACTGAAAGGTCCGGCACTTCTAAGTAACGGAGACGCTGACAATAGATCTTGTCACTGGCATACATGCACTCCCCGGCGTGCGGGTGGAATTTGGACTCCAGGATGTAACCTGGGTAACAAAGGTATGCCGAGTCTGACGGATCACAGATCTGCGTCTCCGTTAGGAAGAGTAGGTGGGGTCTCTCCGTCTCGAGGTGGTGGTGGACATCATTGAGATTGGAGTGCACTCCTCGGATGTTACAGAAGTGCACTTTAAACGAGAGGAAGTGCAACCGCTGTGTTACTTTACTCTTCTTTGGACCTTTCATTAGTTTTGTTTTGGAGTGAATAGGGAGGAGAACAGAAGTTGAGTGAAGTGCTGCAAATGGAATCAAGCAACTCGATAGGGGTAATGCACGTTTGGGAAACTCGCTTGGAGACTGCGGGGACGCCCGAACCCCCCCGAGTTCGCCATCGGGTCCTCTCAAACCGGTCGCCAGCCGGCACGATGGATCCTCCTGGGATTTTTCGCGAGGTGGCGGGGCAGCCTTTTGCATGTGGCTGGCATGCTACTTGGGCCCCCTACTACCTGCGGTCGGCCAGCGGTGCACCGTGCTTCGGATCCCGCTACCCTCCAAAACGAGTCACCCGGTGAGTCATTATCCCACGAGTTGAAAACAGTTCTCCGATGCAGCACGATTACTCAGAACTATCCTCCTCAATGGCTACACTAGACATCATGCCGGAACGCAACTAGGTTACTTGGCGGCATGGTTTTGTCTAGTGGGTGGTGACAAGCCACGGCCGAAGCCTACCACCAGATTTTACTGCTCGTTTAGCACCACCCAGGGACCACGTACAAGGCATCGAGGGCTAAACCTTGCGGACGCGAGCAGTTTTCAGTCCCCAAATTTATAAACAGTAGAAAAAGTAAAACAATGTCTGTCCCCTTCACACTCATAAGCTAAACCACGCGCGAAAGAGACGGGCAGACTTTTCCACGCCACGCGCTTATTCACAGACAACACACAAGAGCAATGTGTAAATGTGTTGAACGCGCCAGCTTTAGTTAAAGTAGGTATATGACACTTATCGCTAAAATTAGTTCATTTATATCATAATCATTATAAAATAGAAAGAAAAATAAAATATGACGAATAAATAGTATATAATAAATAAAAACTTAAGAGATTTACGGTACCTATATCTACTTATGTGTAGAAAACCAAGGTTTTCTCGCGAATAATTTGCGTATGTTCACGTCGTGAATATCTTCACAGCAATGATTATGATTGCATCCCATTTCTCGTGTCAATACCGTTTCCGTTACATTATGCACACTAAATTGGATACAGGATCAATTGAACTGTAATCCTGGACAACATGCAATGATTATCGCATTTCAACCCAGTACCACGATCTTGTGTGGGTGAAATTCATAAGATCGTTCTCAGAGTTAGAAAGTTTGAATTAATGCGGACCCTAGACAAATTAATCAATTACGTACCAAAACTGACCCACCCCTAATTATGTGGCCCCAAAGTAACCTTTTTTTATATCAACTTCTGTTATGGAATAAGAATGGCACTTGACTTGTATCCGTAAAAGCCCTTTAAACGTCTTTATTTTTTCGGAGAGCTAAACCACTCAATAAGTCATACGAGAAACTCAACTACTTATGATGTCAAAAAATAAAATTTAAAAACTAAAACCCGACTACTAAAAACACGTTCTAAAAGTACATATTTTTTATTATATTCGTGCGCCTTCATAAATCAATACTACAGGGTTTTTTTACACAATAAGTATCATTTATAGAAACGATTTTTGCAAAAAAAAGTATTTTTTTTTTACAAGGAAATTAATATATCCGCTCACATGTTTAGCTAAGCATGGTCACACTAAATAACCATTAAAATAAAGTCGACTACGCGCTACTATAAAGCTTCTCGTAGTACTACGTCGTACTATTAACAATAAAATGCCGCGTCGTAGTAGCTATGTTCATCAACAGCGACTATTTTCAAAAATGTTTGTGGTTCCATATTTCTACTTTTTGTACTAGGCGACGCTAAAATAAATATGCAGGTACGTTTATATTGTATCAAAGAAACTAACATTTAACTTTAGCTGGTGACCAAAAAACAACCCTGTATATTATTATACAGGATTGGTTTTTAGTAACGGGTAAATTTTTTTTACAAAGCAATTAATATATCCGCTATCATATTAAGACAACCATGGTCATTCTAAATTAACATTAAAATAAAGGCAGCTACGCGCAATAAAGGCGTCTTGTAGTACTACGTCGAAGTATTATCAATGAAATGCCGCTTCGTAGTAAATCAACAGCGACTATTTTTTTTAAAGTTTATGGTTCCATATTTCTAATTTTTTGTACTGAGCAACGCTAAAATAAATATGCAGGTACGTTTATATCATTTCAAAGAAATTAACATTTAAAGGGCTGAGTCCAAAGGGTTTGAACGATCGGCTACAGATGTTTCAGTAAAATAAAGAGTAACAATTATTTTTATTAGAATAAGGAGTAAGCGAAATACTACATTGTATTATCAAATGAACCAAAAACTTATTAGTTTAAAAAAAAAAAATAAGTTGAATTAGCCCGCAGTAGTGCAACTTAAGAGTTTGTATCTTTATATAACTATGCTTTTTAGCACTACTTAGTCTGATACTATCAACTAATATTACTTATTTAACAAGGATATCTGTTATAAATTAACAAAATGAACAAGTGATTACTTATTTTATTTTGTATATTAATAACCCCTTGTTCGAGAACCTTGTCCGTGTCGGTAAAGATGCATGCGGAAAGAGATTTCATGCTTTGATTTAGTGTCTTTTATATTATTTGGTACATTTGGTGGTTCCGACTTCATTTTAAATAATCGCTATAGACTGATATATGAATTAGCGTATAGTTATTATTTTCCTATAGGGCTGAAATAAAAAGTAGCCTGGGATGGACTCCACTATTTGGCTGGTGACTACAAATCAACCCTGTATATTGACCCAGTATATCGACGACCACTTTGGCGATGGGGTAAACCAGTCTGCCTCAGACGCCAGTGGTTGCGGGTTCGATTCCCGCACGGAACAACAAAAAAAAACGTTCCGTGTCTGGGTGTTTATCTATTTATGTATTTATATTCTAGATTCCCCCTAGTTCGCTACATGGTATCCCATAACACAAGCTATGCTTACTTGGGGCCATGAAGTTGGTGAGATTGTCTTTTAAAAAAAAAAAAAATGTATTGTATTAAGTCTAATGGCAAGAGCTTAGCTATGAGATTTTGCCGAGAAGTTATAGCGAATAATGATCGCAGGATATGTTTTCCGAGACCTGTTGATTAGCACTCTGGTCTATAATCAATCCAATTTTCCGATGTTCCAGTTTCGCGTGTTATAATTATAACTAATAAGTAAAAACGATGGTTATTTTCTCAAATATAACAATATGGAGTGAAACTGGACATATTTTTATTTTATAAAAAAAGGTTAACTATCAAGGAACATATCTACGATGAAACAGCGCGAGTGCACCCGTGGAGCGCGTTTATTTTTTGTTCGCTACATTCATAAGGACACCGACGCCGAGCAATAAAGATCTTATTGCACACTCATTCATTGCAAATTGTAGCGAGCAAGACATTAACGGCATCTTCTTCATAACAATTTACTTTATTCATTTCAATTAACTCAAGATGCCAATATTACCGGCAATGAGAACCATATTTATTTATTTTATTTATTTATTTTTAGGAAGACCAACAGCCATTATAACAATAATAAAAATACAATTGTAATAGTGGGCCAATTATAGGTCCTCACCGATATGAAGCGAATTATAAATAAAAATACGTTACCTAAACGATTACAAATACGTGACTTTTCTAATATTTAAAACTTAATATCTATAATAAAATATACATTAATAGGAAAGAAACCTTAATTCTGTCGTATTTGAATCAACATAACTAGCTATAAAAACATAATTTACACAAAAGCTATGAGGAAAAATAAAAGCGAAAATTTGAAAAATTTGTGACTGAAGAAAGCATTACTGATTAATCGCCTCGCTGACGCAACATTGGTAAGTCCAAGTCAAATTTAATTGATAGTTTATTAAAATTATTGCTCGCACGCCATTTATAAGTATTTTGCCTGTAATTTGTTGAAGCTTAATATATATAATATATTTAATATACTTAAGATCTCGTAAAATTGGTGTCTAATTTAGGGCCAACGCACAATTTCTCTAGTAAAATATCATTAGTGGGCAGTCGTGTCAATGGAATACTCCTCTATTTATTTTGCTAAACTTCGATTTAAATCGAAAAACGATGTACGGTATATCAAAAATCAAATGCCGTCATTGAAAAGTAATATTCTTAAATACGGTTTCGATGTTAGCAATATTGCAAGATTGCTGCGCAGCATTTCGCATAGCCTTCTTGGGCCGATGCGACAGGGTTATTCTCCGAGTGTCATTTCTATTATAACATTGCGTTGACTTTTCAAGTCGACTTAAAGATGTTTTGTTTCACGGTGCGTATAGAATATACAGGGTGTCCAAGAAACGACACGTTTCTGTGACACAAAAGGTAGATGGACCTAAGGCCTTTAAGATAACATTAAAAAAGGTTTAAGTTTTCTGGTTTTCGAGATATTACCACTTTTGTGATTTTTTGAGAAATTTCCACTTTTTATCTATTCATCATCACAACTCTTTGTAATGAGCCCACTGCAGGGTATGAGTCTCTCCCCTGGGTGAAGAGGAGGTTTAGGCCATAATCCACCAAGCTGGCCCAGTGCTGTATAAAAGATATCTGGAACCTTTATTTTAAACCAGTACAGGACCAGTTGTAATTCCCAGGTAGCACCTCAGTAGGCCGGTAATTCCCTTGCATGACATAAATAGATTTTAATAAGATTTGGTTTGAAAAAGGGCTTATATTAAAAAGGGTTTTAATTAAGCATATTTTTAAAGATTATGTGCACTTTCAATGTCATACGTTTTTCATTTACAGTATTCAGATAAAATTAAGTCCAGTTTTTCGAAATGAAATAAATTAAGAATATTTCGCTCTTTTTCTTAGCATTGGGTCCCAGAAACTATCAAAATGATTTCTGCATTATCTCATGTGACTAATTAATATAAAGCTAGTAAAAATAAAACGTGCGATAACAAATATTTGATGCAGCTGTAGGCAAAGATTAAGTGGTAATATCTCGAAAACCAGATATATTTTACTAAACCTGTTTTGATGTTATCTGATAGGTCTTAGGTCCATCTACTTCGAGTGTCACGGAAACGTGTCGTTTTTGAGACATCCTGTTTACATAATAAATTAAAAAGATACAAATTTTTTGAAGACAGTAAAATTAAAATTTGTTAATCAGGTGCAACTGAAACCATCTAAGAGTGGTGGAGCTGACACTGGGGACAAATGCAACTAACCCGACTCCACAAAGTACGAAGTTAGTATATTTATAGGATTATTCAATTCCGATACAAATGGGGTAATTAATAACCAACATTACTGACAAGCCTCAGTTTTCTGTCCTAAAGTTTGAAACGGATAATACTGAAGATATACTTATTAATTATGTTTTCACTGAATTATAACCTTGATAAGTTGTTTTCCACACGCACTTTACAATTATACGAGGGTTTTCTAGATTATGAACATCGATAGGCGTATGATTAGAATTTGTTAAATACTTTTAACTAAATTTGCCGATACATATATTTTTATTAATAGGTGCTAAAATATACTAGTTCCGTTGGCCATGAACGAGTTTATCTGCAAATTCTTAAGTGAATTCTTTATTTTGTAAAAAAACTAAGATGTAAAAATGTGCAAGAAAACAAAAAATATTTTCATAATGTTTGTTTAAGTTATTAAACAAATATTCTTAACATTTCATTACTAAGACGTGACACAACCCGTTTATATTTTCTAACGGAAAATAACTGCCAGTAAAGAATTTGAGACATATTTCTCAAATTTATAATTAAAAAATATTGTAGGAGTGAAGAATAGATGACTATTTTATTTTCTCATTTGGTAGTGAAACGGCAGATTCTTGCTTGATAGTTTTAAAAACAAAATAGTTAACGTCTTATTCATAATGACGAGTGCACTTAGCAGGTGACTTGAGATTTTTTTCTTACACTCCTTAACAAAATGAAAGAGATCAAATATATTTTAACTGGACCTGTTTTAGCTGAAATAGGTTAATCATGCATTTATGATTAAGAGACCAAGATTCGCCTCTTTATGGTCGTGATAGTGCTTGCCGCAATAGGAGGAAATTTATGACTTCTATGCATATTATATATTATTTTTATAATAATAAAAAGTAATATTACATTATTATATAAGGGACAGAGGTTTTATTGGAGGTTTCTTTGTGGACGATAGGCTGACCCCTTGTCACTGCAATAGTCTCTGTCCACCATTATAATGCCTCCAAAGGACTTTGCCTTTGCTTATATTACGTTATCTTATCTATCGAGTGGATAAGTCCTATCGCCTTTAGGGTGTAAATGACATCAGAGGACCACGCACGCGTTCCTCGATTTGATTAAAAAGGGCAAAAATAAAAGGCTTTTGGATGAAACCATGAAGTTTGTCAAAAATGGAGTTGTGTTGGAAATATGTAACGTTCCGACAGAACGGGGGACGCAGTCATTCGCGCCTGCAGCTATTAGCCCAACAGTATTAGAGCAAATATGTGGATGGACTCAAAAGCTTTGTGCGATAAAGCGAAATGAATATTGGACAAATTAAAATTACACCGTTGGCAAAACAATGAGAGGATTTAATTTGCACCTTCGATTATTCATTACAAGCGGATAACTATTAAGTTTTTGGCAGCTATCTTACTTGTATTTTAGATGTGAAAGTTTGGATGAATGTGTCAATGGATGTTTGTTGCTCAATCACGGCAGAATGTTTAATTTGAACGGATCTCGATGAAATTCTGCACAGAAATGGCTTCTTTGTATTGTATCTCGAAGAAAATACTGGTTCTTACGGGACGGATTTGTTTCAAGGACTTTATGAAATTCAGACAGTCGAACGCAAACCTGCATTTTTACCTTTTGTAAAGGGTTTTACAGATAAAAAATTCAAACATTCTTAGGTCGCCTCAATTGAAACAATATTTAAACCAAATTCAAAAATAAGTCAACATCTTCGTTCAGTTACATGCAGCATTTCTTTACAAGACCCAGGTGTTTACAAGATTGACTGCGGCTGTGGGCTTTTCTACATTGGTCAAACCAAAAGAAACGTATCGACCGCGTTAAAGAACACATAGCTGATATTAAAAATCGAAGAGCTGCAAAGTCTACAGTTTGTGAGCATTCCAGGATAAGCCCAAAACCTATTTAAGGTTTTACTCTGTGAAAATTGTATATAGAAAGAAACGTTTGAAGCCATTGAAATTGAAAAAACACGCTCATTTCAATAGAGAAGATAGATAGAAACTATCATCGACATAGGACCCTATTCTGTAAAAGATAGCTCAGCAAGCTGAACGACCTAAAACTCAAGACACTGTCAGCTCGTTTTGTGTCAATCCAGAACGCTACTCTCGAACACTGAAAAACAGATGGAGTCAAGACGCCTGACACCTCAGCAGGGCTAGCATGCAACCATCGATAAATAGTTGAATCGACAAGATAAATATTATTTTGTTATTTTATCCTATTATGTAAGCCAATATGCGCACCATAATAGATAGAATTACTCGATTTGATACCATGATTAAGACCACAGAACCAAACATGTCATAATCTTAATAAATAACATACACTAAATACCATATTCTAAGAAAATGTAGATAAAAGGCCCGATTTATCGTTGTCGACGATAGCATGCTAGCCCCGCTGGTGTCATGATCACGGGGTCTGCAAAGACACCGAAACGGCGAGTTAAAATTTAAAATGTAATTACAGGCGATAAATCCGGTTAATAAGTGTTTTAGGGTCAACGTTGCGTCACGCAATTTCGCTACTAAAATTTTATTAGTGTGCTTATACAGTAGTGCAATGGAATACTTAACCTCTTAGTATTTGGCTAAACTTCGATTAAAATCGAAAGACTATATACGGCCGTGAAGAATACGGGGGGCTAGTCCCACGCGCGGTTAGCGCTTTCCGTACGTCGGTATCGTACTTTTATATAAATACGCGAAAGAAAAAAAAAACTTAAGAATGCACCTGACCCTAATCAATTAGCGTGAATCACAGGCCGATTGAATCGACTCGATTGAAGGACAACGCTATTCACGTTCCTAGCAACAGAAAGAGATCGACGGATCTAGTACGCGTTCCCATAAATTTGACGTAAGCGACAAAATGAAAATTGTGAATAAAAGACAAAGTACAATGATTATTAAAAAAGTATTTTGAGCAAATTTAGGTTTAGTCAATACCTATTTATATATTAAAAAATATTATAGAAAAGTCAGCAAACTCCAAAGATCCAAGCAAAAATGAGATTAAAACGAAGTTTTTTGTAAAAAAAAAACTATCGAGATTTTTTTCAGTAATCGTGTTTTCGTCTTGAGCATTAAATCTTCATAAATTGAAGTTACTTGTGTAAAAAAATCAGTTTCCTAGACCTTATAGATTTTGAGATCTAGGTCATTGTAAGTAGTCAAGTTAGGGTCAGGTAGATTCTTAAAAACTTAAAAAATAAAAGAAAAAAAAAACTTAAGACAAAATTAGACAACACATAGTTTTTCTATCTGTACGTTACATATACTTACCTTGAAAAGGATACACAATCTCGGCTTTACGTGGACAGCTTGTTCAGTAAAAGAAAACATACAAAACAAAGTTAATATTTCTAAAAGAAATATTGTTGCACATCTCATAGGAGGAAAGTTAATATGAAAAAACTTCTAATTAAAAGGGATTTGAAGCGACTCCGCCTTTGAAGCAACGCCATGTTTTTTTTGGACTAGGTTTTATTTAGTGTTGCCATATACAAAGTGTGTTCAATATAAAAATGTATTATATTAAAAAATATTTTGTGTCTTAGGTGTTTCACGCGTAGAGTTAATTTACATGGTCTGAATTATCTTGTAGACTATTTTATCTCAGTTCGATGCGAACTAGTTAAATAAATACTGTAAATAAGTACTGACCATAATCGATTATTGAAGATTTTTACCAGGCAACACTGATTGCATAAGAGAAAATCGCATTTTTTTTGTTTATATAAATTAAAAAATTTAGGCCAGAAATATTGTTTTTAAGTACTACATTACAGGGGGCTGTTGTTATAGTTGCGGGCTGTACAGTCATACTTACTGGCAAAAACACTCTGCAGAAGTTGTCTAAGCAAAATAAAAAAATAAAAATACCCGTTTCTTGGCTAGACTCGTCCCTTGGCACCTACTGTAATTTTTTACATAATGGTCGCATTACCTTGAAATTCATTTTATCTAGGAATTTTAAAAAGTCTACCTATGTATTATACCTTGTTGGATAGCAGAAACAATGTACTTTATTATGATGTAATCTGCACAGTTACTTACAAGGACTTTTTTACAGGAGACGCATTTTAAGTGCGATGTTTTGTTTAACTTAAGAAGAGGATAGTGTTTGAAAGACCATACATAACATGTGCTCCTTTGACGTTATTTAAGAGGTCTTTTTCTTCATCTCATTAAATAACTAGTGATTTCCATGATAACGTTAAAAAAAGCAGTTAGATAGTCAAGATATTTTTTATTTCTTACAAAAACTAGTCAAAAATGGGTGTTGACAGTAAAATCCTAAAAAGTGAAATAGATCAAAAACGGTAAATTTTAGAAGGGGTGGTTCCATAGTGAAACTGCTTTGTTTTGGCCTACTTTGTAACCCCCCAACAGATGCGGGTTCAATAAAAAGTAACCCTGTATAGATAAACGCCGAGACCCGAAACATATTTTTTTTTTGTTCCGTGCGGGAATGGAACCCGGGGCCACTGGCGTCTGAGGCAAAGTGTTACCCCATCGCCAAAGTGGTCTAGTCTAAGATCCGAACTTGAAACGATCTAAAATGGAATAAAGAAAAAAGTTAAATAAATGATTAGGTAATCGATTGCATAGACCATAAGTTATAAAAACAATATGAAGAAAATGCACAAACAAGCAAATGTTTGTGCGTTTTTTGTACAAACAATTCGTGTTATTTTTCTAACTTGATAAACATTTTTCTCCAACTTGAGTAATTATCGACTGTTTTTAGAATGCCTTTTATTGTTCAGGAATTTATTGTTACCCATCATGCAATAAATAAATATTTGAATTGAAAGATTTTCCACCACGGATTATTATTATCCATTTAAAAACACCCAGACCTCACAAAGGATGTAAAGTAAAAATCACGTGACGAGACGAGGTTGCTTGTTTAGACATCGTAGGAAGGTTTGTAAAAATAGTAGCTTGATCTGTAAAATACTTTAAAGTAATTCTATTTGAATGGCGGGTTTCAATATTCAACTAACTGGTATAAAAAAGCGTTTCACAATATATATTAGCTACGAGCTGTAAGTTCTCAAAGGCATGGGCCCTCTTAACGTATCGCCATTTTCTCTTCCGAGAAAATAGGCGATACGTCAATTATAGAATATCACGCATTCGCAAATTATTTGTATGATATTTGAACTAAAGAAATATATAAACTTATTCAATTTATTCTTGCTATGTTTTGGTATTCCATAAATTCGATAAAGAGGTGTCTGCTGATGACTGGAAAATATGTTATGAAAATTGGTTCAGACGCATGATTTTTATAGAGGCTGGTAGAGAGTTCCTTGAAAAAAATTATAAAACTTAATTATTTTTCAAAAAAGTTTCTTTTTTAGGTTCTCAAAACTTTCGGAGTGTCCCAAGTATGCCAATAGATTATGTTGCTATGTAAATTTAACTCGTGTAGGTACTTACCTACTTTTATTAAAAAACAAATACTTAGTAGAAAAGCGGGAAATATTTGTCCTTTTAAATGTAAGCTAGCTTGATAATATACTAATCAACACTATGTAACAATGTTGTTTCATTTTAATACAGAAACAATACAAGGAAAACAACGCTTATAGTCATAATACAGACTTTATTTATTTTACGTTGTTGCATACGTGGAAAAAATCTTTATAATTTGATTTTGTCGAGCTAAATAAGATAAAACGTTTTCACTTACTTCAGATAATAATGTTAGCAGATATGTTACCTATGTTATGTTACCTACCTATGTTCAACGATGAAAGAGTAATGTTCACGGGCCATACAGTGTCTGACCTGTTAAACTACTTTTTGACAAGTTTGTGAATGTATAAAGATTATATTGAAATGCTGCCTGTTTATATCGAAACTATTGGTGCAGACTTGATTTAACTTCTTAAAAACGACATCGGGATTATCATTACAAGTGGTTGAGTCTATTGAGTAACTTGAGAGGGTAAAATATCAAAATCCTCGCTGCGGTTTCTAAAATAGCTTTCATTTGCACTATATGTTGTTTTAATACATTTCATGAGTTGTCAAAAATCTGACAGGTCAGATATGAACAATACTCTTTAACAGGTTTTGATATTTGAATACAACAACGTTTAATTTTGTTGTATATTGTTGCATAAGCTATACTTGTAATGAAGCTGAAAAGTTTATCAGTTTGAACGAGCATATCTCGGAAACTAAAATTCGCATTTGAAAAAATATTTTTGCTTTTCATAGCATAGATTATTATCTGTTTCACGCGATTTCTGCACATGCAATTTGTAATCGGGCAAGGATATCGTCCGATAGTCTATTCCAGACTGTACACATCACTATGCCAAATTTCATCCAAATCCGTTGAGCCGTTCTGCCGTGATGGAGGCACAAACATCAATTAAAATTAACGAATTTATAGAGTGTGTCTGGTCACCGGTGTCGGACTCGTTAAGGGGAAGTAATGTGATAAACTTTATCGGCAAAACCACAGTAAAAAGGCATTTGTGTAGAAAACTGTGTAGAAACAGCGGCCATTTAAATTTATTCTTTCTGAGCTCGGATGAGTTTACTTGTTTAGCAATATTTACCGATGTTTAGATCTTACAAACATAAAATTAACTTCGTTTGACAGCTAAAAAAGATGGCAATAAGATTACACTAAAAAAAATACCAAAAACTCACAATAAAACCTTAAAAAAATACTTTGGATAAAAATTTGGTTGTTTTTTTATGTTTGTTTAAATGTTTTGAAAAAATGTAGACCCTTAACATACCTTTTTTATTTATTTTTTGAAGCGCTAGGATATTACCTAAAAAATAATGTCAATACCTACCGAAGCTTCAAATCAAAGAATTAAGGAGTTATGACTATTTGAATGTGACTTAACGTATTTAATTATCAAATTCCTGTTTAATGCATGAAAACCTTTTGTATTGGTGTTTGGTCAGTATTTATTTGACAATCCTGTGGGAGCTTGTTTTTATTTGACTTTGTCTCACTAAAAACACTTTAGTGGGTCTATTTATATTTGTGGTATATTTTCCTAACATTTGTGTTTTTTCTGGTTTTATACTGTTTTCATCGATAATGGTCTTGAATTTTTTTTTCGCATAGCTCAGGTATCCCCGAAATAATAACATTTTTCTCGCGCTCGCAACGGTCCATTAAGGACGCGTTTCCGCAAATCTTCAAAATAGGGTATTTTCTGGTACATATTGTGATAAAATGGCGCAAAGTTTAGTATAATTACAAGTACTAATAGATAGATAAGACTTTCATCTCCATTTATGATATAAAAATAATATAAATAAATTTGTTTTTGTGGCTTAAAAACTAATTTTGCGATGCCTCGTCGCACGAAAATGACGATTTTAAGCCAATTTACGGTACCACTATTGGTATGAAAACACAAGTATTTATGAATAAAAAAAATACTATTCGATGGTTGACATGTTCATTTTTGATAATACGCATTTTTTTCTTTGAAATTACTACTAAAAACCCTTTAAAAAAAAATAAAACCAAAAACGTAATTTTCTTCATGTTTGTATAAATGCGTAAATCTTAACACACTGTGGTAAGGGTTATTATACTTTAGCAAATAATGTCTATATCATTCCAAACAAAAACTAGATATCTTCAGTCTGCGCTCAGCCGCTGTCGAGAGTGGACCTGTATCGCTTTTGAGTTATTTTTCGTGCTAAGAAACATCGCTGTACATACACAATTTATTACATCAAACAAGTCTCGATACTTGACGCTCTCTGAACTAAGTTGAAAAGGTAATAAATTAATT
The DNA here is from genome assembly GCA_944452665.1 of Stenoptilia bipunctidactyla. NCBI lineage: Eukaryota > Metazoa > Arthropoda > Insecta > Lepidoptera > Pterophoridae > Stenoptilia > Stenoptilia bipunctidactyla. The sequence continues at coordinate 42,582,126 of OX101721.1, read as the reverse complement.
TTATTGAAAAAAAAAAATTACAAAACCTTTTATGATTAGGATTGAATTTGGAAACTTGGAATCATTATGTTTGTTAGGACTAAACCTTATCTCCAGTTCTGGTAGTGGGGTCTGAAGGTATACCTCGAGGTGCTACTGGTAATCCTAGACGGGTAAAGCTAGGTATATCGAGTTTGGGCTCATTTTGAATCGAAGGAAGAGACCTTACCACCAGTTTTGGTAGTAGGAGCTGAAGGTACACCTCAAGGTGCTACTGGTACTCGTAGACCGATAGAGCTAGGCATGTCAAGTTTGGGTTCATTTTGATTCGCAGGACGAGACCTTACCACCAGTTCTGGTAGTGGGAGCTGAAGGTATACCTCGAGGTGCTACTGGTACTCCTAGACGGGTAAAGCTAGGTATATCGAGTTTGGGCTCATTTTGATTCGAAGGAAGAGACCTTACCACCAGTTTTGGTAGTAGGAGCTGAAGGTATACCTCAAGGTGCTACTGGTACTCGTAGACCGATAGAGCTAGGCATGTCGAGTTTGGGTTCATTTTGATTCGCAGGACGAGACCTTACCACCAGTTCTGGTAGTAGGAGCTGAAGGTATACCTCAAGGTGCTACTGGTACTCGTAGACCGATAGAGCTAGGCATGTCGAGTTTGGGTTCATTTTGATTCGCAGGACGAGACCTTACCACCAATTCTGGTAGTGGGAGCTGAAGGTATACCTCGAGGTGCTACTGGTACTCCTAGACGGGTAAAGCTAGATATATCGAGTTTGGGTTCATTTTGATTCGTAGGACGAGACCTTACCACCAGTTCTGGTAGTGGGAGCTGAAGGTATACCTCGAGGTGCCATTGGTACTCCTAGACGGGTAAAGCTAGTTATATCGAGTTTGGGTTCATTTTGATGCGTAGGACGAGACCTTACCACCAGTTCTGGTAGTGGGAGCTGAAGGTATACCTCGAGGTGCCATTGGTACTCCTAGACGGGTAAAGCTAGTTATATCGAGTTTGGGTTCATTTTGATGCGTAGGACGAGACCTTACCACCAGTTCTGGTAGTGGGAGCTGAAGGTATACCTCGAGGTGCTACTGGTACTCCTAGACGGGTAAAGCTAGATATATCGAGTTTGGGTTCATTTTGATTCGTAGGACGAGACCTTACCACCAGTTCTGGTAGTGGGAGCTGAAGGTATACCTCGAGGTGCCATTGGTACTCCTAGACGGGTAAAGCTAGTTATATCGAGTTTGGGTTCATTTTGATGCGTAGGACGAGACCTTACCACCAGTTCTGGTAGTGGGAGCTGAAGGTATACCTCGAGGTGCCATTGGTACTCCTAGACGGGTAAAGCTAGTTATATCGAGTTTGGGTTCATTTTGATGCGTAGGACGAGACCTTACCACCAGTTCTGGTAGTGGGAGCTGAAGGTACCATATTTTAAAAGAACTGAACAGGACACAAGGAACTGAAATCTATAGGCGGTCAGATTTGGTGGAATCGGGTTTATCATATTTTAAAAGAAATAATAAAATTTATGGACAAAGGATAATGCAAGTGATTGGGCTCCAAAAAAAGTCATTGTGCAGAGATGAGATGAGAGTCAGATTATAGATTAGACACATGTCATTCATATTTGTTAGGACGCCAAAAAAATTAGCCCTGGGAAAAAAAAGATATGACCAAAAATACATTTTGCGTTTAAAAGAATAAAAATCGTTTTCTTTTATGATACAGAAACTGAACGCCCGTAGATTTCTACGAGTGTATTCGTATAACCTTTACAGCCATTGACTACGAAACGAGTGAATATTGTAAATAAATACGATTATTGGTAAAAAAAAGTGCTTGTGTGATCCTTATAAGTACCTAATGGGTTGGCTACACAGTAGTAAACCGCGATTAGTTTGTCTCTTTTCTTAGTATAGCGACTTCCCTTCTTATTATCGTCGAGCGAGACAGCAGTGCGCTGTCACAAAAGAGATGTTATTAATCTGTCTCTTTTCTTACTATAGCGAACTTTTTGCGGCACTGGTTCGGCGACATTGGAAGCACGGTTTTTAACTGTGTAGCCACCCCTTTTGATTTGATTTGTCTTTTTTCTTACTTAAGCGATGTCTCTTATACGGCACTGGTTCGGCGACATTGGAAAAGCAGTTTACAAATGTGTAACCACCCCTTATGAAATAATGGTATGTATGGTTTATCTAATACTGCCATTTAGAATAAGCTAATGTGTTGGTATAAGTGGTTATCGTTAATGAAAAAAGTAAGACTTTTAAACACGTGATTTATTATTTCATTCATTACCATTGGTAAGAGTTCTTAAACATAAAATAAGTACTATTTTTGAAGACGTTATTCATTATTTCAGTACAATTAAACAGACATCATAAATTATAAAAGGAATAGTACTTTTAAACACATGATTCATATTAACAATACAATTAAATATCATAATCATAAAAGAAGTTCGACTTTCGACTCGAACCCCGAAATGTTTCGAATAAAATGGACAATGCGCGCTAATAATGTGCTCCGAGAAAGAGACAGAGAGCGTTAATGAAATCTAGTTGTAATAATTATATAACCACTATTAGACTTTATTAACCACTTATAGCAACATACTAGCTTATTCTAAACGGCAGTATTAGATGAACCATACATACCATTATTTCATAAGGGGTGGTTACACATTTGTAAACTGCTTTTCCAATGTCGCCGAACCAGTGCCGTATAAGAGACATCGCTAAAGTAAGAAAAAAGACAAATCAAATCAAAAGGGGTGGCTACACAGTTGTAAACCGTGCTTCCAATGTCGCCGAACCAGTGCCGCAAAAAGTTCGCTATAGTAAGAAAAGAGACAGATTAATAATAACATCTCTTTTGTGTGTCGACGATAATAAGAAGGGAAGTCACTATACTAAGAAAAGAGACGAACTAATCGCGGTTTACAACTGTGTAGCCAACCCATTAGGTACTTATAAGGATCACACAAGCACTTTTTTTTACCAATAATCGTATTTATTTACAATATTCACTAGTTTCGTAGTCAATGGCCGTAAAGGTTATACGAATACACTCGTAGAAATCTACGGGCGTTCAGTTTCTGTATCATAAAAGAAAACGATTTTTATTCTATTAAATGCAAAATGTATTTTTGGTCATATCTTTTTTTTCCCAGGGCTAATTTTTTTAGCGTCCAAACAAATATGAATGACATGTGTCTAATCTATAATCTGACTTTCATCTCATCCCTGCACAATGACTTTTTTTTTGGAGCCCAATCACTTGCATTATCCTTTGTCCATAAATTTTATTATTTCTTTTAAAATATGAAAACCCGATTCCACCAAATCTGACCGCCTATAGATTTCAGTTCCTTGTGTCCTGTTCAGTTCTTTTAAAATATGGTACCTTCAGCTCCCACTACCAGAACTGGTAGTAAGGTCTCGTCCTACGCATCAAAATAAACCCAAACTCAATATACCTAGCTTTACCCGTCTAGGAGTACCAGTGGCACCTCGACGTATACCTTCAGCTCCCACTACCAGAACTGGTGGTAAGGTCTCGTCCTACGAATCAAAATGAACCCAAACTCGATATACCTAGCTTTACCCGTCTAGGAGTAACAGTAGCACCTCGAGGTATACCTTCAGCTCCCACTATCAGAACTGGTGGTAAGGTCTCGTCCTAAGAATCAAAATGAACCCAAACTCGACATGCTTAGCTCTATCCGTCTAGGTGTATGTACCAGTAGCACCTCGAGGTATACCTTCAGCTTCCACTACCAGAACGGGTGGTAAGGTCTCGTCCTAAGAATCAAAATGAACCCAAACTCGACATGCCTAGCTCTACTCGTGTAGGAGTTCCAGTAGTACCTCAAGGCATACCTTCAGCTCCCACTACCAGGACTGATGGTAATGTCTCGTCTTATGAACTCGAACTTGACATGCCTAGGAATAGGAATTCCAGTAGAAGCCCTCGAGTGTACCACCAGCTCATCAGGTTCGATGGTGAGGTTTTATCGTTACGAATAAAACGAGCTCAAACTTTCCGAGCACTTTAATTAATCTTACCCAATTTAATCGTTTTAATAAAAGAATTTGCAAATATTTAAAACTAAAGTATCAAAACTGTTCAAAACCTTTCGTCTTTTTCACGGCACGCTTGTGTGCGTGAATCTTATACATGTAGTAGTAGAATTCGATACCTAGCCTTTTCGGAAACGCATCCTTAAGAAGATTCCTTACAATGTTCACGTGTGCTAGTTGCGGCTCAGAACACACTGAGGGGCCTGTTTGTAGTACGTGCAAGCAACACTTTGACTTTCAGTGTCAAAGTGGATATCGCAAACTGGGCGACTCTCGAAAATGCACTTGGCGATGCCTTAAATGTAAATCTGGTCTATCACCGTCCCAAGCGGCGACGTCACCAACTCCTATTCAACTAGACAAGATACAGGAACAACTCAATATCGTTTTGTTACAATTAGCACCTTTGCCGTCATTAGTTGAAGATATCAAAGCCATCAAAAATGAAATTGTGAATCTGAAAGACTCCCTCGAAATGGCGCATGAACTGATTAACAACTTTTCTGGGGATGTAAAAGTTCTGGAATCCCGTTTAAAATCAGTTGAAAAAATTGCGGAAGAAGTTCCTGCTCTTAAAGCCGAAATCGTGAAACTAAAAACAGAAATGGATGATAAAGATCAATGGGCCAGAGCAAATAATATTGAGATAAAAGGTATTCCACTCAAAAATAACGAGAATTTGTACGATATTGCTCAGCAGATAGGGAACTTATGTGACTTGACAATCAAAAAAGAAGATATTAATTACATCGCACGGCTCCCTACTCGCGTCCCAAAAGGTGAAAAATCTATCCTGGTAGCTTTCAACAACCGTTACACTAAAGAGGAGCTCGTAGCAAGATCGCGCAAGAGTAAAACACTGACACTATCTAATCTGGGCTTTAGTGTAGATGGAAAAATATATGTCAACGACCATCTGACTCAGCGAAATAAAATACTTCTTGGGAAAGCCAGGTCTATGGCGAAGGAAAAAGATTTTAAATGCATCTGGGTGAAGTATTGCAAAATAATGGCCAGAAAATCTGATACATCACCTGTGTTTTTTATACGGGACGAGGGCGATCTTCGGAAAATAGTGTAACTATCTATTTTAACATAACTTTCTATTCTAATGTAATTTTTTTTTTCACAAACCTTCAAGGACATATTTGTTACAAATCTTCTACTAAGTTACCGATACTTAGATTATTATTACAAAACCTCTTCAGCATTTCAAATTATGCTGTGTGTGGAGCTAGCCTATTCAGTTTATATTTATGTGTATTCTACTTTAGTTATAGCTTAAAAGGTTTCCATGGCTTCCAGTGATAGGCTCAACATATATTACCAAAATACTCGAGGGCTACGAACTAAAACTCACTTGTTTAAAAGAAACTTACTGCTACACTCGTATGATATAGTATCTTTAACAGAAACGTGGCTTCTTAATGGTATTAACAGCAGCGAACTTTTCGATGATGGGTACGTGGTTTGGAGAAGGGACCGAGATTATCAAAGTACACATGAGAACGCATTTTGACGATATCGACGATTTGACGATTTTGACGACATCATAAATTATAAAAGGAATAGTACTTTTAAACACATGATTCATATTAACAATACAATTAAATATCATAATCATAAAAGAAGTTCGACTTTCGACTCGAACCCCGAAATGTTTCGAATAAAATGGACAATGCGCGCTAATAATGTGCTCCGAGAAAGAGACAGAGAGCGTTAATGAAATCTAGTTGTAATAATTATATAACCACTATTAGACTTTATTAACCACTTATAGCAACATACTAGCTTATTCTAAACGGCAGTATTAGATGAACCATACATACCATTATTTCATAAGGGGTGGTTACACATTTGTAAACTGCTTTTCCAATGTCGCCGAACCAGTGCCGTATAAGAGACATCGCTAAAGTAAGAAAAAAGACAAATCAAATCAAAAGGGGTGGCTACACAGTTGTAAACCGTGCTTCCAATGTCGCCGAACCAGTGCCGCAAAAAGTTCGCTATAGTAAGAAAAGAGACAGATTAATAATAACATCTCTTTTGTGTGTCGACGATAATAAGAAGGGAAGTCACTATACTAAGAAAAGAGACGAACTAATCGCGGTTTACAACTGTGTAGCCAACCCATTAGGTACTTATAAGGATCACACAAGCACTTTTTTTTACCAATAATCGTATTTATTTACAATATTCACTAGTTTCGTAGTCAATGGCCGTAAAGGTTATACGAATACACTCGTAGAAATCTACGGGCGTTCAGTTTCTGTATCATAAAAGAAAACGATTTTTATTCTATTAAATGCAAAATGTATTTTTGGTCATATCTTTTTTTTCCCAGGGCTAATTTTTTTAGCGTCCAAACAAATATGAATGACATGTGTCTAATCTATAATCTGACTTTCATCTCATCCCTGCACAATGACTTTTTTTTTGGAGCCCAATCACTTGCATTATCCTTTGTCCATAAATTTTATTATTTCTTTTAAAATATGAAAACCCGATTCCACCAAATCTGACCGCCTATAGATTTCAGTTCCTTGTGTCCTGTTCAGTTCTTTTAAAATATGGTACCTTCAGCTCCCACTACCAGAACTGGTAGTAAGGTCTCGTCCTACGCATCAAAATAAACCCAAACTCAATATACCTAGCTTTACCCGTCTAGGAGTACCAGTGGCACCTCGACGTATACCTTCAGCTCCCACTACCAGAACTGGTGGTAAGGTCTCGTCCTACGAATCAAAATGAACCCAAACTCGATATACCTAGCTTTACCCGTCTAGGAGTAACAGTAGCACCTCGAGGTATACCTTCAGCTCCCACTATCAGAACTGGTGGTAAGGTCTCGTCCTAAGAATCAAAATGAACCCAAACTCGACATGCTTAGCTCTATCCGTCTAGGTGTATGTACCAGTAGCACCTCGAGGTATACCTTCAGCTTCCACTACCAGAACGGGTGGTAAGGTCTCGTCCTAAGAATCAAAATGAACCCAAACTCGACATGCCTAGCTCTACTCGTGTAGGAGTTCCAGTAGTACCTCAAGGCATACCTTCAGCTCCCACTACCAGGACTGATGGTAATGTCTCGTCTTATGAACTCGAACTTGACATGCCTAGGAATAGGAATTCCAGTAGAAGCCCTCGAGTGTACCACCAGCTCATCAGGTTCGATGGTGAGGTTTTATCGTTACGAATAAAACGAGCTCAAACTTTCCGAGCACTTTAATTAATCTTACCCAATTTAATCGTTTTAATAAAAGAATTTGCAAATATTTAAAACTAAAGTATCAAAACTGTTCAAAACCTTTCGTCTTTTTCACGGCACGCTTGTGTGCGTGAATCTTATACATGTAGTAGTAGAATTCGATACCTAGCCTTTTCGGAAACGCATCCTTAACTCACGGATGAGGTGTTCGTTTCGTAGGAGGCGGCGCGTGTATTTGCTATCGAGTTGTTTGTGTTTTGTGGTTTTATTTGCGTTTAAATCGCTTTCGATTTCTTTGAGTTTTGCCTGAGTAGAAAAATTCATTGATTTTATATTTTCAAATTCATTTCTCAGTTTTCTTAGTAGTCTAAGAGCCGGTGGGAGATCGACCTTCACCGATCTGATAACCAGATGAGACATATTTTTTATCAAATATAATTTATATATTCAATTAAGCAAAGAATCGTTGGAGTTTGTTGGTTATCATTCCACGTGTTACAACAAAGTTACCGATATAAAAAAAAAATACAAAGACGAGTTTGAAAATTTTGTAAAAAAATATGATCTATATCACTGATTTTGTAATAAAATAATCTAAAATTTGATATATCTTTCAATAAGTTAGCAGAACGATGGAGTCACCTATATTGACTTACCTGTTCACATCGGCTTGCCAGGTAGCTATACACAGAAATAAGTAGGCAAGCCTACTGAGACATATTTGTTAAAGACATATTTGTGTTAAAAACTAACAGTGAAATAAAATTCATTTGGTTATCAAAAGAATGAAAGTGATGAAATCATCGAATAAAGTTAATTTAATTAAAAAGAGCCATGAGCACTTTTAGGTAGGTAAGTAATTATAGGCATATTCGTTTATAAATTATATTTAATAAAAAATACGTCTCATCTGGTTATCTGATCGGTGAAGGTCGATCTTCACGGTCTCCTCTACTATAGTGCCGTTGTAAACCTTCCAGTGCTTTCCTGTATTGTTCTATTTTTTTAGTTTTATATCACATATTTCTTCCCGTATATTTTTTCATTTTGTGTCTTAGCAGAATCTTGAAAAAATTTCATAATGTCAACGAAAGTTCGAGAGTTGATCATTATAATCGAATTCTTCACTTCACATATTCTTGTCAAGCATGCAAAAAGTTTAAATGTTTGGTAGCAAACAATTGTTATTCCCACTTCCACTTATGTCTATGCTACGAGGCGGCGATCGCTCCATGACGCTCATGACGTGATCCGACGAGTGCGAGCGATACGAAAAAAAGCAAGCGATACGTAAAAAGTATGTTGACAACCCTACATTTTTTAATTCGATTTATGTTGTCATGGGAAAAATGTAAAAGGTACTAACGAGGTATTAACTTATGAGCTCAAACATTGAAGTAAATAACAATGTATCATTTATAATTTTACATGGTCCCGCCAACCTGACGTGAATGGCGGACCACTTTATAATGAAGATATCTTTTAAAGTACGTAGGTACCAACTATTTAATGAAAGGTACTAAGAAGTAGATTGCTGATATTAACTTCCCATACTTACAGGCCTTAAAATTATTGATTTGGTCCCACCGTTCTGACAGATACATAACTTTGACATAGCATTGCTTGACACATCTTACTAAAATACACTTACTCACAAGTGTGTGAAAAACTAAAATACAGTGTGTCTGGTCACCGGTGTTGGACCCGTAAAAGCGAAGTAATATGATAAATTTTATCGACAAACCACAATAAAAAGGCATTACTCGTAAAGTGAGCCTTATTCTATTGAATTTAGAACTAAAAACTGGGCTATAAGTCACGTGTGCATCATATATTATACCCTAGTGCATAATATAATGAATCCTACAAAGTTGAATTGTACCTTAGTGCAAACTAGCTGCTGCCGGCGACGTCGTCTGCGTGAACGCTATGCAGCACCAAACGCACCTACGATTATAACACTGCTAGCGTGATAATATGTAGCCTATATGTTGACCCGACTTCTTAACTATCTTCATGCCAAATTTGAAGTAAATCCATGCAGTACTTTTTGAGTTTATCCCGGAAAGACAAACAGACAAACAGACAAAAATTCTAAAAACTATATTTTTTGTTTCTGTTTCGATTGTAGATCATACCCCAAGTATTCTTTTAAAAAAATATTCAATGTACAGTTTTGACTTTCCTACCATTTTATTATATGTATAGATTACATGCGAGTAAGCAGAGCATATTTTATTGATCCGGGTTATACATTAAATATATGAGCGCGCGCGTCCAGGCGGCGCGCCTGCAGCAGCAGCGGCTGCGCGGCGCCTCCAAGCAACAATAGCGTGTGTACGTGTAATGGGACAGGGCTACTGACCGGCGGCGCGGCGCTCGGGGCTCCGCTGAGCGCGCGCGTCCCGGCGGCATTAACTTAGAGCCGAAACAGAAGAAGTTTTGACCTGGCCTTGAACCACAACCGTCGACATTTAGCATTAATTATATAATGCCAAATCATTCCATCATTAGAAAAAAAAAAACAGCTGCTTCAAATAAATTTTATGACCATGTACGTACGTCTGTCTTTTACTCACAAGTGTGTTGAAAAACGTCATATGTAACTCGTCTGCGTTGCTAATTACAGTCTCGGCTCATTATTAAGCCTCGACTGTAATTAGCAACTTAGCTCACTTGTTACATAATATTATACTATTTAAGGTTTTATAGGCAATAAGCTACACTTGTAATTCATTAGTAGTCACCTGTAATTGGTTTATTTTTGATGGAATAACAATCTTAATTTCTAATTGGTTAAGTACTTTTTTTTAACCCAGTTGCTTGATCCTTGTTGTGCGGTGCTATAACCGGCCCAATCACAGTAGTTTTTCTAAACCTTTGTGAAAAAGCAATAGATTGCAATATTTTAATGAATGGCATGAAAATCCACGGTAAAGGTTTTTAATTTCGAACGAACGCCGTAAAGTTTGTTTTAATTTTAATTTTATTTCAGTTTATATTGCTTTTATTGCAGTTCAAATTACGGAAACTCAGTTATTAGAAAATTTAAAGTGATTAGATAAACCAATCAACACAAGTTTCTGCTTGAAATTATAGGTACTTATGATAATAACCATGAATAGACCACTTAAAATAAAGAAACTAATTTACCTTTATACATACATACATACATAACGTCACACCTGTATCCCTAATGGGGTAGGCAGAACACCAGAGGCTATAAAACAATCTGATGTCACGTTTGACAAATTTGGAGGTATTAAAATGATGGAGAGAGACTAGCAGTGATAGGGGGTCAGCCTATCGCCCACAAAAATGTTAATAAAACCTAAAGTCATATTAAAGGTAAAGGACTGTTTAACGTATTTTTTTGGATATTTATCATTTTATTTCGAAAGAAGTATTGACGCCATTATACTCATTAGGCTACTACAGATCCCGTGTAGGTGGTGGGAATAAAATTGTATATCAAATATTTGACTCGAAGGTCGTGGGAATAAAACTATGAAGGTCTGGGAACGACCCTTAATTTCAATATCAGTTTAATATTTTTAGATATCTCATATCTCTATAATTACAAAATAATCAAAGCCTTAGAAGTTCAGGGACTGCATATCGGTATAAAATTTTTAAATAGTACTAGTAAAATTTCATTACCCTTATTAGTGTACTGCTTCATCAAACACAATAACTGTACAAGTTATTAAAATCTAAATTAATTACTTATATCAGTACCCAAATAATGTATACCGGATTAATTTCTGTAGATGTTTTAAGTACAGAAATATTTTAACTTATTTAATTTCTGTACCGAAATGTATAGGTCAGCATATGTACCTACGCTTCATAGGCTTCAACTAAACTATAGAACATTCTACAGTTATTTAAAAATAAATTTTAATATCTATATTAATATTAATACCGGAATATTTCAGTTAACTGAAAAAAAAATCAGTTATGCTACAATAAAAAAACGGTACAAGAATTATTTCAGTATAGATTCCTGTACTGTTATTTTTAAATACACCTAATTTAACGGTTTGACATCATACAGAAAAATATTTTCAATGGGAGCAATAATGAAATGAATGAATAAGGGCAAATAAACTATTGCAATATTTTAATATTGAGGCATTCAATATTAAATGTAATTTCAACACTGACCTCTATATTTACCACTGGACTGGCGGCTGTCAAAGTGCTTTTGTGCCCATTTGATAATCGCCATTTTGGCGCTGTCGGGCGTAGCGAGTGTCCGTGGTACTAAAACTAGTCGCTTACAATATACACATGTCCTCATTCTTGATAACTTTTATATAATGCTTATAACAATAACAACATAAAATTCGAATTAATATTTAAAAAATATAAAATCACTTAACAATAAGCAAGCACTTCTCTGGCGGCCACTTGCAATATACGTCAAAATTAGTTCTGTGGACACTCGCTACTCGCTAGTGGCGCTTCAAATAGGCACAAAAAAATAGCTGTCAAACTTACGGAACAGCCAGTCCAGTGGTAAATATAGAGGTCAGTGAATTTCAACCTCTTTTGAATTCGAACCTCTTCTATAGAGAAACAACTTTAAAAATATCAATTTGATAGTCCGCTCTCATGCACTGGAGCCAGCTGATAATAAAAGCGACATAACTAAATGTATTTCATTAATATGGATAGTATCCATCTACTTGTCCAAGCGAATGCTTTATTCAGCTAGAAAAGCCTGATGTTTCAGTAATTCTTCCATGCCGCCAGCAAAGAAAAAACATAGAATGTGCCAGCTGCTTCTCTTCTCGGGCATACTGTAAAAGTCAGTTAAGGGACAGAGGTTTTTATTAGAGGCTTTTTGGTGGGCGATAGGCTCACTGCAATAGCCTCTCTCCATCTGGTCGATCCTTCCAAAGAGGTAAAGATCCAAAACATGGTGAATAAGGCATAGTAATGACCTAATTAACCGTAACATAGAATGAATGATGTTAAAAAAAGTTAAAACTTGTAAGAATGCTGGCTTCAAGATAGTTGAATCCAGCGATCGATGGTTAAACCATATTAAACGGTGATATAACAGGAATTTCGCTGGCTTTTCCAGTAATTTATCAACGACATCGAAAAATAGTTTTTTTTAATAAAATACTTTTTAACCGGATTTATCGCGTATATTTACATTTTAAATTTTGACTCGACGTTTCGGTGTCTTTGCAGACCCCGTGGTCTCGAGCAACTGAGGTTAAAAAGTGTTTTATTTAATAGTTTTTTTTGGTGTTCAGAGAAACTTGAGCTGTAAATATAATCTCGCTTCTATGGATGAAAATGCTTTTAAAATAATAAAAGACGCAAAATAAAATATATTTTTAATATTGGTTATTCGAAAGCCAAAAAATAATGTGGTAGTTATCATTTATATTATTCAACGGAGGTTTATTAGTAAATGCATTGTTATTATGGATAAGCTTTAAAGGCAATTCATTAGTATTGCGGAACATACATTATTATTACATAAAGGGTTTTGAGCTGAATTATTCACGCGCTTGCAAAATAATAAAGTGAATTCGATACTTTCGTTTTTGAGGATATTGTCATATAGGGCGGCGCCAATCATTATTTAATCTATTAAAAGTAATATGTAGTTCTTAGGTACTATGCAGAAATTTCATTAAGTATTTATAAATTGATTTTAAAGCTTTGAACAAAAGTGATACAGCCTTGATTTGTTATCAAATAGCTATATCCCAATGAGATAAAGATTTTAAAACAGCAGCTGGCTGATGGTGCAATACTGTTTTTTTTGTTTTAGCAGTTTTCTCTATCATTGGCGTAACTGTCAACGTATATCAAAAAGAAAAAACTTACATGAAACAAAGAAATTTTAGAGATAAGTCTAGGATCCTAGAAACCTTCAATTAATAGTCCTATGTTACAATGAGCGACATTGTCACAGATTTTATTTTATGCCATACGGCGTTAAATATAAGCAAGTATTTTCACACGGACAAAGTGATTCCTAAGTTTTTTTTTTTATTAAATATGGATGCGACGTTAGACTTCCATGACACCTGATGTTAAGTGACCATGAAGACTAAGGTGGTACACGTCCATCCACGAGAAAACTATTCACTCGACATGTATTCATAACTTTAAATAATAGTTTTAAATTTTACCTAAAAACATGTTAGCTTTATATCAAAGTACGCCAAGAGACGCTATTTAAAGGAAAAAAAAGAAACAAGAAACATAGATGCCTAGAGGCAGCGTATAATTAAATCTTGGACGCATTGCGGAAGTTGTACTACGCCAAATACGAGTACCTTATAGACATCGTTGTTTAACTAACTTTTAAATATGTTCCAATGTAAATTTGTTTATCCAATGAAATAATAACGACATTGTACTGTAAATACTCGTAGTCCTGGAGTAAAATTTAATAAGCCTCACAACGAGTAGGTCCAAAAATAAACATGGAAAATTCCCGGTGGATTACCGATCGGCGGGAATATACCGGAAAGCGTTTGGAAAGCTCCGTAAACTTGCCGATACATTCAATTTCATTCGAATAATGATGTGTCTGAAAACAACGCTTTTTAAAAATGCGTTTTGTCGGCACTGAGACGCGTCGAAAACTCGTAATTCTTACAAAAAATAAATTATTTATCTATATGCAAATAATGATTATGAACATGAATATTTTTCTATGCCAATAGATTTCTTTCATCATGTTTTTTGATAAGAGTTAGACTACCTATAAGTTCTTTAAAAATATAGTTATATTAATGTGTTGTTGGTATCATCTGTGCCTAATGTTTAATAAAAAGGCATGCTGAATCTGAAAAACTTATATATTTGTTTTTGAGAATTTTACCTCTTCCTTATTGTCAATGATTCGTATTTTAAGTAGGAATCCAATATTTTGTATATTGACGGTTCTGTTTTGTAATTTAGTTCAGTTACTTTAAAGACTCATGGCAGGCTTGTATGGGAACTTTGTACCGCGTTTCTTTGTTTCTTTATTTTATTTATGGACTGTTTTGGGATAATTTTAGTTTTGATCATAAGATAATATGACAATCCTTATAATTCAAATTCAAGATAATATAAATTCTTAAATTTCTAGAAGTTCGGACGTAAAAGTAATAACCAGTTTTATTTAAGAACTGACTAAGTAAATTGAACCATTCAAACACTGACTAATACCGAAACATTTATTAATTACTAATGCACGCGGTGGCTAGTGATTTTATAAAACAATAATGCATTTCTAGTAATAATATAACATACATAACACTGTACTACGTACATAACTTCACACCTGTAACCCTTAGGGGGTAGGCAGAACACCAGAGGTTATAAAACCATGTGATGTCATGTTTCACTTTGGAGGTATTATAATGCTGAAGAGAATATTGCTGTGACAGGTTCTCAGCTCATCACCTGTATAAACGCCCATAAAACCTCTGTCCCTTAACTGACTTTTACAGTATGCCCAGGAAGAGACGCAGCTGGCACATTCTATGTTTTTATTTCGCTCCCAGTCCAGCATGGAAGAAACAAATATAAGTTCTCTATTTTGTTACAGTCGTTTGTTATTTTTTTTTTAAATTTAATTATTTTATAAATTTATCCGAAACTTTTAAAAATATTTTATCTACAGGACAATAAATAGTTAAGATGTCTGAATAAGTTGTACAATTTCTATACACATAATCCAGAAGACAGCAGTATGAAATCTTTAAGCTGTTCTTTCTTTTTATCGTCTTTTAGCTGATGATTCCACAGGGTTCATTTTGGTGAGTGCACGAGTGCTCTGTTTGAACAAAGCGGACTACTAGACATAGACAGAACTTCCATTCGTATGTAGTAGATATTCCGAAAAGTCGAACTAAGCTCATTGACAGTTCTTTTTTGATAGAAGACGCAGGCAGTTCATTCCAAGGTTCCGAATTTACTATTTTCTGTGACCAGTACAGTCCTACTACTTTTAAGTGTGGAGTGAATAGGTTTCTCATGGATGGACATGTAGGTACCACCTTAGTCTTCATGTTCACTTAACATCAGGTGTCATGGTCAAGACAAACGTCCATAAAATATTACGAATATAAGGATAATAAGTAGCCTAAGTGGTATTCCAAGCTGTACACTATCACTATGCCAAATTGCATCCCAATCTGTTGAGCCCTTCTGCCGTGATTGAGTTTATAATATGAATATGATAAGAAGTAAGATGATTATTGCTCATAACTTAGATAAAATTTTCGCTAAATAGCAGATATTAATTAGACATAATAAAAAAAATGAGGTATGATATTAACATAAAGATAGGTAATGGGAATAAGAGAAATTAACTCAACCTAAGTAAATAAATAATATTAAAATTAGTTACTTTTTTTAAAGGGACTTCCTAAGTAAATAAGAAAACAGGGTGTTTTTAAACAATTCAACTTTAAAGTACCTGAAAATTCACAAACAATGCAATTTTATTATATTTCTGGATTCTAGTAATAATTTAAATAATGATATTCTTCACTCTAAAACTTTTAAGAATGTTTTTAGATAAACATAAGGTCTTCCAACACACAATGAGATCAATGATTATGTTTTTATGCAGAAGGTAAAGTTTTTGAATTGTTATGTAGCAATTCCCAGAATATTATAATCTGTCACTTAGTGTAGTAAATAATTAGTTTTAGTACAATTATATATTTATTTGCAATACTATTATTTAAAATTTTAATAGTTATATACTTCTATAGATTTTTTGTAAAATCCTTGCTGTATTCCAGCTACTCTATAAAATAGAACTAAGAAAGTTAGACTGTTTGAAGCAGTTACTAATATTTAAATTATTTCTTTTAAGTAACATAACTTTGGGAAAAGCATAAAATTATAAGTATAAATAAGGTAAATAAAAATAAATCGCTGTGCAAAAATCTTTTACAAGTAAAGCATTCAATTCGCATTTATCACTTGACAGTTAGTTTAAAACTTAAATTCATGAAATAATTACTTTAAAGGTAACAGCACTTTATTCTCATAAACAGATGTGCACATAGCAAAACCCAAGGTAAACATTACACAAACAGGCCATACAATATCATGCTACAAATAAAGGACTTAACCTAGATAAATATTTCTTGTAATTCTAGTCCCAGCAAGTAAAATCTTTAAAAATGCTTACCTCGGACGCTACGTGATGCCAGCCACTTGCAGAATCACTTGAAAATGAACCACTCGTAATCAAGAGACCACTATCTTCACTTAATGGAGGCACATCTGAGTGAGTCGAAAAAGAAGGCGGTGACTCCATCACCTTGACAACAACGACTTAAAATAGTATCCAAAGGAAACATTAAGATTAACACATAATGCTGTTCTAATAAAAGTTAAAGACATCCACCACTTAGTTTCACACATTGCACGCTCAACGTTCCATTCCAACTTATGAATTCCTTCCACGGAAAGAAAGAAAGTAAACTTGAAGTAAAACTCGTAAACATTAATCAGTCTACTGTCTGTTTGTCAGTCATGTCAGTAGCTGTCATGCATGTTCGACATTTTAATATTTTTAGGTGGCAACACGCGCAACTGATATGCTTTTGTGTATTTCCCTTAAATCCTACATTGTTTTTCGGTGTTTATTCAGCTTTCTTTACTTGTATACTTGAACAATCGAAATAAAATTAACTAACCACAAAGATATTTTCATTAATAATTATTTTTTACAAATTGTTTGTTTTCAAATTATTTATGTCCAAAATTCCAGATTGTTATTTGCTGCCAAAGTAATTTTTATGCCGCGAAAAAATACTGCGCTTTCTACTAAAAATACTTTTATTTCGCGGTTTTTTCTGACAGACTTGGAACGTACATTCCGACAAGGATCTTTTGGCGCGTGGCAAAAATTGGAACTAACCACTGTCTTGGGAAATGTCACTCATGACTTTTATCCATATTTTACCACTCATATTTGTTTTTGTACTTTTGAATTCAATATTAAGATACGAAACAAACCAAAATTTACAAAATGTGGGCTTACTTATTGTAGTTATAAAAGTGAAGAAGTTGTTTTCAGAAAGGAAAACAATTTAACGTCCCAATAAATTCATTTGTCAGAGTAAAGAAACAAGTTGCCTCTGCTATATTTACATATTGCCATACTTTGCAAAATATGTTTTAGAATATAATTTATTACATAAGTATTTAAAAAAAAAATCCGGCGAATTTTCTCATCAGAATTACTGTATGAAATGTGAAGAAAGGTTAACAAATTTTGTACAAAAGTTTCAAAATGGGTGTCTTATAAGGGAAGTAGTGGTGACGAAGATAACGAAGAAAACAATTTAACTTTCTATCTTGCTTTTGCAGTACATAAAATTAAATTAAATTTTTGTATTCAAATATGAAAAACAAACTAAACGTTTAGGTACCTATGCATTCATATTTTTCCCTGAGACTAGGGAAATTTTAGCGAATGGTAACCCTTATTTCACCCTCACGCACGCCCCTGTGACGTCATCATCCAAGCGCCTTAAAAGCCTTGTCGGCCTATATGAAAATGCATTAAATAACTAGAGCCACCTACCTAGTAAAGTATAGCTGAACTTTTTCAATGATCATTTGAATATTTTAACCTTATGTCTCAAAACGGTTTTTACTGCTCGCTACTACAATAATATAGCGTTTAATGCACTTGAGACATTTCAAAAACTGCACGAATTTGGTAGGTACTCAGTAAATGTCAGTGTCGAATAAAAATCTACATTTCAATCGAGTGGCCACATCATATTAATGCTATGAAAATTTACCATGAGTTAGTACTTAGCTATTTGTAAAATCATTTGTATAAGAAAGAATTATTGAAATAGAACCCTTATAACTCATAACTCATTTGTATAAGAAAGAATTTTATTAGGTATTGAAATAGAACCCAAATAAGTTGGCCGCTCGTACCGCCACTTGCGGTAGCGTTTACCTAGACGTTTAGACGATTCGATCGTTAGACGATTCGATAGTACCAATAAAAATAACCTAGGAAAAAAAATATTAGAAACTATCATCGAAGGATATTTAACCTTATTTGGTTATATGGGTGAGAAAAAAGAAAACTATAAATTAAGTTAAATATAACTTTATTACTATGCGTGTGTACAGTGTGCCGGCTGGAAGCGGCTGACTTCCCATACGTTTATTTTATATTTATTTATTTAGTACAAGGTTCATTCATTAGCTCGTGATATGCGATCGGAAACGGACGTGTATCGCTGAAGCTCGGCACGATTTAATTTTATTAAATTGAAATTCGCGTATCGCGCGGCTAATGCCGCTGCCCGCTAACACTTAAGATGGCTAAACAAGTCATTGTAAGCGAACTGTTGGCGTTCATCCAGAATGCCATCGATACCATGGACGAGGTCAGCATAGTGCAGATCTGTAAGTCCAACTTCAAGGAGGATGAAGTGTGTCGAGGCAAGGCGCTCCTGTTCCAGATGCTCGACAGAACCTCCCAGATGCCTTCCCGACGTAGGGATGGGGGTGAGAAGAGTCTCCAGGACATCATCACCCTGTTCAAGGAGACCGATCCCGACGACGTCCCGGATTTCGTCGCCAAGGAGCTGCATAAGCTCCCGCCGGTGGGATTCGACCACGTCGACGTCACCAGGCTGCTTAAGGATATCAATTTCCTTAAAGCGACCTTGGCCGAGGTGGTGTTAAAATTGGAAGCTTCGGATAATACAATCCGCGAGCTGCGTAGTGAAGTAACATCATTGCGTAGCCATAGTACGCTAAGTAGGTCACCCGTGGCTTCCAATATTAATATTCGTCGTGGCGCGCATATCGCGTCGGTTGGCAGTTCCGATTCGGCGGAATTTGCTGACACGATCGTGTCACCGGCCGCCGACGTCGGCGCTGCAGCGAGTGCGTCACCGCGCCCTGCACCGCCCTCCCCGCGCCCCGCTCCGCTAGCATCGCCTCCCCCGCGCCCCGCGGCCCCCGCGGCAGCCCCCCGCCGCCGTGCCACTGCTGCAGCTCCCAACGCAGAGAAGCCGCCCCGCGTCACGGGTCCTTCTTCTCCACGAGGATACGCTGAAGTAGCGGCAGTGCAGCCTGCAAAGCCCAGCCACACAGCACCGAAGACCAAATCTTTGAAGGTCCAGGAAGACAGAGAGGGTTTCATCAAGGTGGAGCGGAAGAAAAAGAAGCCCTCCTGTCAGAACAAGTGCGGCACCGCACCGAATAAAGAGAACCTTCTGCTGCGCGCCGAGGTGCCAACCACGCAGCTTCACGGCGAAGGATGTAGTGGAGTATCTGCACGCAAAGACAGGACTCAACATGAGGGTCGAGCGGTTGGAGTCCCGTCACAGAGTGAGTTTCAACTCCTTTGTGGTGAGAATGCCGACCGAACATCTGTCGACCTACATGAAGGAAGAGTTCTGGCCGCAGGGTGTCGTATTCCGTCGTTTCCGAGGACGTTTACTTGACACAAAGATGTCGCGTCCCCCGTCGCAGCCCATACGTGGGAATTAGTGAAGTGTAGTTTTTAAGTATATTGTATGTATATTAGGTTAAGGTATATATTTTCTATGGGCCTTAGATTTAGTATTCAACATCCTGTACTATTCTTAAGTTGCCTGAAATAAATGATTTTATTTATTTTTTATTATAACACGTATCATATATTATTCTGTGTAGTTACATCACTCCCCCCAAAATTTAATTTTTTTTCTTTAAAATATTACTTTGATTTCATAACTTTACATGCGGGCATGTAGAGTTATTCAAATTCAAATCATTTATTTCAGCTAATATGCCATATTTTACACAAAGTTTACATTTTTAAATATTATACAAATAAATTATAAATAAATTAAATTAACTAAAAAAATATATATATATGATTTTACATTTTCTTTAAATTTTCAATTTAGGAAAGATACGACAGCTTCGATTACGGTTTAACAATTACGCTCAATTAAATTCCAAATATTACATTCAAATTTAATTACATGTATCTGTCAATTATTAATAATATTAAACAAATAATGAAATCAAAGATAAACAATCAGCGCCTTCTACTAGGAACTTGTGGGACTTCATATTAGATCAAACATTACTGCATTAATAAAATAAATAGGTAAATAATTATAATTGCATAAGTTGATAAAAATGATATGCAATAGCTTTACCGAGGCAGAGTCCGAGTGCCACACGTCTTTTTTTTATATGTCTTACTGTACTGAAATGTTAACCTACAAGTTTACTTTTCCCAGAATATACATTCTAAATAGTTTGAGAGTCTGGGTTCTACTATTCCTGTCATAAAATATTGTACAACCCAAAAAATCTCTTTTAAGTATACCTACTCTGTATGTCCGACAGAACTGATTGTGTGGGTTATAAGATTATTATTATTCGGTATTATTATAAAACAAACAGTATTTCCTCATATTAAAGAGTGTTTGAAAAATTTAGAATCGAACAACCTATATTATTTTTTAATTGTAGGCAGGTTATACCATATACTTACCGCCTAGGTATAATTATTCACGATGTTATACAGCAATCTCGATACCTTTATATACCAACTGGATCCTCGAAACCTTCTGGGGGCTGAGATCTGGAATGCTGGAAATTCGAAATTCTGGCTAGCTGGCCAAAGTTTTTTCGATTTTTTGAGTAAACTATAGCGTCACAGACGATGAAACCTTTACAGATCGTCGGCACTTAATTTTAATTATTTACTTAAAACCGGCTATAGGATCCAATGCATGATTATATGATTTCACCAAATTGGGTAATGTAAGTCACCAGTCTAACAGTTTGATCAACAACTAAATAATTTAATTAAAAGACATGATTTGGTTGATTACAATTTTATTATATGTATATATGAGAAGATATTATAAATTAAAGTAGAAACAAAATACATGTTATAACTAAGCTAAACTAGAAAAAATATTTAAAAAAAATTTTTGAGATCAAAAAAAGCATCTGATATTTTTTTTTCTTTGGTAATAACTATTTGAATAAAAACATAGGTACTTTTAGTACTTTGAAAAAAAAACTGAATACATTTTCAATACAATTATGATAATTAACTTATAAGGCAAATTAAAAATTACTTAACATAAATAATGACTAGCAAAGAATTTTTAATTTCTTATTTCAGACAACTTAACATAACTAGTATATATTGGTTACAGACACTCATCTTATTCCTAGGATTACATGTTGAAGAGAATAAATATTGGTTGTCACATCATCATTATGAAATGAAGCATTTATGTCCATCCCTCAGATTCAGAGACAGTCTCGGTATTAGTGGTGTCATTAGAATCAGGAATTGTAATAGGAGTGGTTGGCTCCACTGGCAACTGATTTGGGGAATATGCACCTCTCTCTTCTTCGCTTCCATCACGAGAGTCCTCCGACTCATCAGATTCTTCATTTCCTTTGAAAGAAAAATAAAACTATTTGAAAGACTTAGCATTATTTACACAATTTTACACAATTCACTTTTAAATTCGCAACTGTTTTACACAAATTGTATTAAAAATATTGTTTTATCATGCATACATTTATCATACCTACTTAAACAAAACCTTTACCTTTCTTGACAAAATAAAATAAAAGTCTCCAAAATGAACCATAGCAATTAATAGATCAATGCATGTTATCAAATTCATAAAAAATTTGATTTCCCACTCTAGGGTATTAATGGGACTATGTAATGGAATCAAATAACATGTGAATAATTTTTCAATTTTGATTTACTTTTTGTTTTTATTTTTCATACAAAATAATTAAGTTAAAACATTTATTATATTTTTGTAAAATACCTTTATGCAAAGTATGACAATGTGGCATTTACAATCCCTTTTTTATTGCTATGCACAGGTACAGTTAACAATGTTTTGCGTTGTACATTGTATGCAACATTCCTCAATGTTTAAAATGTTTTTGATGTTTATTGTATGGATTCAGTGACATGCGTCTATAAAGAGATTTTACAAGGGTGATAATTTATGAACTCATTATATTAAGATTGATGATATCTTGGAAAGTATGCACTTGTGAACCACATATTCTTTGGTAAAAAGTATAATTATTAAGTAAAGAACAAAACCTCAAAGTTATGGGTTATATAAAAGAAGACCCTGTGTATAAGCACCCATGTTAATTTATTATTTACCTTCATCAGACTCTACTTCCTCCATCGGTTCAGGGGCAGTACGGGGTTTAGGTACCGCTTTTTTATACTTGAGGGTGACACGATTCAACTGAAAGATCAAAAATATTTGAAATCATATGCCATATTTCATGGAAACCATCAAAATATATTTAAAACAGGCCAATCGCTACAATACTTTTGACTTCAATATTCTCATATTGTGAAATATGCAGGTAAAGCTATAAGAAAAGTTAGTATTTGAGAAATTGAAGAAACCTTTCAATTAACTGTGATAAACTTTGATTGGATATTGGATTAATTCATTGATTTAAATCAAGATATTATTAATCATAAAGATATTATAGTAACACTATTTTCCAATGCTATTGCGAGGAGTTTCAGGGGAAGTTTGAAGTACACCACATAGCCCTTTATAAGCAGTAAACTATTTAAGGAGGAAAATTTATAATCAAAAGCCGGTATGTATTTTAATACTTATAATTAAAACTACTGAAATTATTTTGTTTAATAAATAAAAACATACTGATATTTACATAATTTCACTTAATACATTATTTATGGACATTGCATAATTTCATCACGCTTTGCTTGCTAGCTAAAAATCGCAACAGGCAGAGTGAAAAAATGCAATACTTTATTTATCTTTTTCACATATTTCTGTTCTAATAAATGGACATCAATAAAAGGTTCAACTCAACATGCAAGAGATTTAATACAATATATTAGGCCTGGGGCAAAAATTTTTGTGCAGACTTCTTGTTGTTTGATTTCATTAATGAACTAAAAAGGGAAGTTATTTTAAAAATTCTAAGTAATTAAAATTACCTGGTAACGTAGCATGTTGAAAACGTCATTTAAGCTCGCAAGAATGCAAATTAAAACATACTCACTTTTTTTTTCTGGGCTAGTTCCATCGCTGTTAGCTCTGCTTCTTCATCGACTGCACTATCAGAAAGAAACCATGCTCCGTCTAGGAGAGGAGGATAAATTACAGGGAATGGAATATTCATCTTTAAAAATATGGATAGGCTTGCGTTCAGTATGACCAGAAAACAATATATGTCCCAGACCAGACAACAAAAATTAAGGTCCCCACTGCGACGACGCCGAACCGGACGCCGCAATAATAATCAATAATCCGCGGTATTGGCTGGCACCTAGGGTCTCTTTTTAAACTTTATTATCTATGAGCTAGAGTCTAACAATCTAGACTACCTAGAATACAGGCAGGATGTTCTCAGTGTTTGGATTGATTGGCTTGGCGGCACATCATAGTTTGTTTGTTTATGTGTGCGTGAGGGAGGGAGGACCAAGGACCAATGATCCAATGATTGCATGTTTAGAGTTGACCCTGTTGCCACTCTTGCATTCGTGTATAAAGAGCACAGACTACATAGAGATACTACGTATTATTAAGAGGATGTTGTGTATCTTTGTCTTACTTAAAGAGCTACTAGCAGAGTAAAAGAGCAAACTTGGGTACATCTGGCAACGGGGCATACAATGATAGGGGGACTATCATCTGTGTATTTCACTTGTTTTGTTTTTATTATATATTATTACTAGCCGACTAGCAGTGGTACCCGGCTGCGCAAGGATGCAGTTTTATTATCAAGCTGTGATTAATACTGCATCTCATTATTTTTCACTTTTGTCTGACTGATAATTGTGTCCCATGGCTCGATTTATACAGGGTGTTCGGCACAACGTTAAACATACGAAAAGGAGGGGTAGGTGCGGTGATCTCTTAACTAACATAGTGATAGTCAGTCTGCAATAGCTATGGCAAACAGTTAGGGTACTTGCCATAAGAGGTCAAAGCACATTGACGTTAGAGTTCACTTTATTAGAGAGGCACTTCGCAACAAAGTGATCAGTCTGAAGTATCTGGAGACAGAGTCGATGGTAGCTGACATTTTCACAAAGGCCTTGCCAAGAGGAAAGTTTGAGTTTTGTTTGATAGGCATGGGTATGAGTTTGTGTAAGTGTTGAGTGTGTATCGAATGAGTGCTTGAGTGGCCGTAAGAGTAACGCAATGTTACGGAGGAGTGTTAGAGAGAGAGTGTATAACATTCCGCTAAAGATTACTGGCCACCTTCAGATAACAGGAGGTTTTAAATTTGATTGAATCTGTCTACTGTCTTGTGTTGTATTCTGTCACATGCTGTCTAGAGAAAAAACTATGTAAAACTGTCTTTCTTAAATTGTGTAATATTTCGCGTTTATTCAATATATTTTTATTATTCTCTCTGTGCTAATTCATTAATTTATCATTGATGGGGACGAAATCTCGCCCATCAGTATTCTGAATTTCTGAGAGCTCATTAAAAAAAACAAAACTGTACAAAATTGGTACAAAAGGCTTCGATAGATGGCCCTTTACAAAAGGCGAAGGCGAAGAATTTATTCCTCACAGCGTTTTTAAAAGTAAAATAAATTAATTGATGTCTGTACCAGAAATTGAACGTATAAATAACCATAGATGGTAGATACCACTTACCTACATTATAGTATACAGAATTAACGCCTTCGGCGTTTTAAAAGTGCCATCTATAGAGGTTTTTTGAACTAATTTTTATGAGCTGTCAGAAAACTCCCCATTGTGTTCACAAAGGATTACGTCTGTATTCTCTTTGCATGTACTTTCAAACGTCATACAGTAAGTATGGGTTACTACTATATGTTACTCTATGGTAGTACCAACCAAGTTTCTAAAGGGTAAAAATGTTCTGTGGTTTGTAAGGCAAAGCAAAGCAAAGTGAATACTCGAGGAAAACCACCATCTGCAAGAAATCTTTGTCTTATTATTTTTAAATGAATATATGTTTTTTGATTTTTTAGAACATGAAGGTCTAATTAGTAAACAAACATGATGGCCGATTCTCAAGTTGCTAATATAGTAAACGAAATTTTGGTTCGTAAAAATCTTGGCGCATTATTTTGTGTCTTTGTACTCTAATTAATTAATTTATGTTTACTTTTATCAACAGCGAGTTGAAGCTGTTGAAGAAGCTTTTAGTTGCTTTCTGGTGCACAAGCCGGAAGAAGAAAATGAACAGCTAGCACTTTACCAAAAAAAAATATGTGGCATTATGAGCACACTTAGTGGTGAGCTTCAAGAATCAGCCATCCGGCAGTTCTTGACGTTAACTGCGGTTTTAACCAATGGGTATAAAATGAGACAGCTCCTTACCTTATTGGAAAACTTAGTCAATTCAAATATTATTCCAGCAGGGTGAGTATAACATGAACCCTTTTCTAGAAAATTTATAAGTTTATTTCAGTATAATATATATGATAATGCTTCTTTCATTATAATTGCTATTAATTTATTATAATTTAAGATTTGTTTTAATAACGCTAAAAACTTGGCAGGAAAAGTATGCCAAGTCATTATGATAGCAATGCAGCTGTTGCGAATTTTTATCTTACTATATGGAATAAAACTAATATTATTCATCATTGTAGGATGCTATGCGACTGTGTATTAACTAGTGAAAAACTTGTTTATCATAATGCTGATTATTGGATAGAATGTTTCAACTTGATTCGACGGATCATTGGAGGAGTTGATTACAAAGGCGTAAGGGAAATAATGAAGGTATGTTCTTTATATGTTTTGTATAAATAAGTGCGAAGTGTCTCTCAGATTATGCAAATAAGAGACTGGTTCAACAATGCTTAATAGTATATGTGAGTGTAAAAGATATATAGCACTACAGCATTTTATTGGAGATCTCTTTGCACCTTGTCCTATTATCCAGTTCATCTCCACATATTAATAGACCTACTATTTCTTGTTACTATGAGGACTTCTTCTTTTCTTATTCCATGCCTTGGAATACAATGTTGTAATTAATCAAATTAACGCCCACTTTCCAAAATGTATCTGTCCCCATCACTGACCATCTAGGGCTTTTAGGCGTAACTATAACATCTAGTTTAAACTTCGGTCAACAAATTGTGTCCATGGCTCAAGTAGCTTCGAAAAAGTTGGGAATCATCTCGAAGGTACGGCGGTACTTCAGCCCTGCACAGCTTCTTAACTTATATACAGCTCAAGTGCGATCATGCATGGAGTACTGCAGTCATCTTTGGGATGGTTCAGCCAAATATCAACTAGAAGCGCTGGACTCCGTTGACCGAAGAGCCCGTAAATTAATTAACAACGTCGACCTTACGACCAAAAAACTACAGACCCTAGAGCATCGTCGTAAGGTTGCCTGTTTAACCGTGTACTACAAGATACATTTTGGTGAGTGCGCGAGTGCTCTGTTTGAGCAAATTGAACCCTCACCCTTTTACCATCGGACTACTAGACGCAGACAGAACTTCCATCCGTATGTGGTTGATATTCCGAAAAGTCGAACTAAGCGCTTTGACAGTTCCTTTTTGATACGGGTCGCCAAGGTTTGGAATGAACTGCCTGCATCTATTTTCCCTGACCAGTATAGTCCTAGTACTTTTAAGCGTCGAGTGAATAGGTTTCTCGTGGATGGACGTGTACCACCTTAGTCTTCATGTTCACTTAACATCAGGTGTCATGGAAGACAAACGTCCCATCCATATTTTATAAAAAAAAAAAAAAAAAATCCTTTTGCTTTGAGATTTTCATTGGAAAGATGGTTTGTTTGGTTAAGTTTAGGATCAGTGTATCATGCATTCTAGTTAAAACAATATAGCAATTTTGTTCTGGGGTTGTCAGAAGTTGTATCCATGGAATCATTTTTCTGCCAGTTCTTAAACTATAAAAGTGTTCTTGTCCTCATTCTTTATCACTCCATGGTAAACATCTCCAATATTAAAAATCCAAAATTAATTGTCATCACCAAATTATTTTTGTAATTCATATTGGAAGCTTTATGTATTATATTGGTTTATTCTGTCATATTGTTAAAAGATTTGGCCCCAATTTAACCAACATTATCCATTTTATTTACACACATACATAACTTCACCTTGTTTCCCTTCTTTATTTTCATATTGCAAAATAAATAAGGAATTCCTTCCTAAACCCGTGTGCTTTCATCTTCGACCTCATCGTCACTTACCATCAGGTGAGATTGAGGTCAAACGCGGGTTTAGTTAGTTATAAAAAAAAATGAAACACAATGCTTTTATATAGGGTTGTTTGTGGTACACCAGCCAAATTTTTTTTACACAATAAGTATCATTTATTAAAACATTTTTTGCAAAAAAAGGGTACTTATGTATTTTTAACAAGTAAATTAATATATTGCTAACATATTTTAAGCAAAGCATGGTTTTCTAAATAATTAAAATAATGATAACAATATGCTACTACAAAAAATCTTGTAGTACTACATGGTAGCATTATTAATGAAATGCTGCATCATAGTAGTTATGTTCATCAACAGCAACTATTTGTAAAAAAAGTTTGTGGCACCAATTTTTTATTTTTTTGTACTGAGCAATACTAAAATAAATATGCAGGTATGTCTATATCATATCAAAGAAAATAACATTTGAATTTGTCTGGTGACTACTAAAAAAACAACTCTGTATACATATACTATAGAAATTACATTGAATGTTTGTTAAAAGAAGGCATTAAACTACTGAAAGGGTCATTTAACCATATATTGTATATATGTTTTGCTTAAATAATTATTACTCTGCTGTTTTAGGGGTGCAGAGAAAAAGCTCACACATTGCCAGTAAGATTAAATTCAAGCACTATCCCACAGTTGAAAGCCTTGTATAATGTCATTGAATACATATTTGATAGGAATGCATCTTTACTGCCTTCTTATTTCATTGTGACTGAAATCCAAAAGAATTATCCAGATAACAATCATTGGCCTCACTGGGTAAGTGTATAAATTATAAGACTTAATATGTAAGAATTTATCAATTTACAAATAAAATAACATGAATTAATAGGTTCTGTTGCTATCAATTGTTTTGATTGTTCAAATAACAACTAGATGTCCAAAGTATTGATTAGTAAAGTTTGAGCCTATTTCTAGTTAAAAGTATTCTATAGCGAAAGGATTATCTGAAGTGTGGTAAAATATTAATGTTAATTTTTTTGAAATAGTTAATGCTAATTATTTTTGAAGTATGTTTTTTTTTACATCATTATTTTATGTTCTTTCAGCAGCTAGCGAAGCTGTTGACTAGTTTCGTTGAAAGTTTTAAGCCATGTGCCCAAATGGTGTCTGTAATTGGACATTCGAAGATGTTGCCGGTGGTTGAATTCTCTGGCTATGCTGATCATCTATTCAACCCTTGGAAATTAGATCCAGCAACTTTGAAATTTTCACTCAAAGGGAATTTACCTTATGATGAAGACCTACTGAAACCTCAGATAGCATTGTTGAGGCATGTTCTACAGCAACCATATTCACGTGATATGATGTGTTCTTTGCTTGGGCTACAGAAACAACATAAACAACGATGTATAGCACTGGAAGATCAACTGGTTGAGCTCATGATTTTACCTATGGAGAGAAGTGAACAAGAAAATGATGATGATGAAATGTCTTCAACTCATTGGTGTTGGCTTCATCTATCATCTCAAGTGATTCTCTTAATATTGGTTGGGTTTGCTTCATTCCCTAACATCTTGATGGGCTTACATAATAAACTGATAGGAACTGACATGAAGAAAGGTCGCGACCATCTGATGTGGGTACTGCTGCAGTTTATATCTGGAAGTATACAGAGGAATCCGCTTTCCAACTTTCTTCCGATAATTAAGCTGCATGAGCTGTTATACCCGGAAAAAGAGCCTCTTCCCGTGCCTGACTGCACTAAAGCTCATTGTACTCACCAGATGGCCGTAGTGTGCATTTGGATGCATTTACGAAAAAAAGCCGAGAACGAACACAAGACTATGACTATTCCGCAGAACTTGAAGGTCCAATATGAGTAAGTAACATGTTTTCGTTGTTTTCGTTAGTTTGTTTCATGTCTTTCTTTCTTATTGGAACCCGTCTTGTTTTAATTCACGTTATTTAACCTGGAATCAGAGCAGACCCATTATATAGGGTCTTTTAATAAGGACGGGTCGATTTCAAAATGGAATAAAACAGGCTGTGTGCGAAATATTAACGAAATCATTATTTTAATTCAAAGACCTATGCCATTTTGTTTTGCTTATGAGATCGTTCGACTGCCCGCCGCCTATTCGAACAGTAGTGGTACAAGTCTGAATGGGTTCCTGTAACATCTATCCCAAATTTCAGACCTATAGATGTGTACTAGTTCTAGTAAATATAAAGCAAAAGGTATCGTAAAAATACATTATGTTTACAATTCAATTAAATCATGAACTTAATTTTCTGGTGAGGTTACGTTGTTAGTACAAATTAGCGTTAACGGTACTTCCGGATAAGCTGGCTCATGACTCTAGCAGATTGAATGGATTTTAATATTGGATTCTCTATACAGGGTGACTGGTGACAAATTTTAGATACTGAAGGAGAGCACTCTGTACTCGATTCTGGTCATAATTATGTAATAAAAGTAGGTAGTTAAGTTTTCACAAGAATTCCTTATAAATAAATAGAATTTTGTTACCAAAGATTTAAATCCATGTCATTTTTACTCACACAAGCACGGCGCGTTCACGTCAACAAACGTCAGATCAGAAGATCAGATGTAACTTACGCTAGAAACACGCCTAAACAGTTATAAAGGATTACAGAGTAATAAAAATTAAGATAAATATTTATAAATCGTTCATTTATTAAAAACAGTATTGTTGACTTAAGTACCAGCAAAAAGCACCTACTTATAATTTTTTGGCGTTCTGTTGTTTGTGTTTATTTATGTAAATGATGAAGTCCTACATTTATATAATTATCAATTATTACTTTTATTATTTAAACTCTATGATTAAAAGTCTCAGGCTGTTCTTGGGAATGTGTATGTAATGTGTCGAATATATTACTTTGTAAAATAGACTCTAACATTATGTCATTTCATAGAATTTAGTTTGTTTTCGCTATTAAAGTAGGGAGTTGATTTTTTTTTATATGGGAACGTATGAATTTTTCGGATTTTACCCACCATATTTTTATAGAGATTTATTTATGAAATTCTAGCCTTTACTTAGACATGAGTGCGACAATTCATGTACCTAACGCATCTTAGTTTTTTTATTATTTCATTTGCTACCCAACCTGATATACCGGGTGACTGGTGGGTCACTTTTGAAATTTAAGGTGTTTGAGATCATACACGAAGAGAAAAAATATAATAAAAAATAAATATAAATTATTTACTGAGTAAACTTAACCGAAAATTAAAGAATTTATTACGCAACGCATTGTTAAACTCGCATTTGCAGCGATCCGCGTGCCAGGTCACGTGCCGCGATTGACTCAGACGTAAGTAAAGTACATAGTAAAAAACTTTTATTATTTATAGGCAATGTTAGTGAAAAATTAAGTGCCTAGTATACAGGGTGACTGGTGACATATTTTAGATATTGAAGGAGAGCACTCAGTACTTGATTCTGAGCATAATAATTATGTAAATTAAGTACCTACTACTTAATTTTTCAGCAGAATTCCCTATAAATAAATAAAAAGTTTTACTAGGTCGAAGACCGTTCGTGAAGCCGTCTATACCTAACTACCTATACTGTGTTGATAACGCCGTGCGTACGTCTGTACCAGTGTTTTATGCGTTGCGTAATGAATTCTATAACTTTCGGTTTAGTTTACTCATTAAATAATTAAAATTTATATTTTATTTAATTTTTTCTCTTTGAGTATGACCTCAAACTATCATTCTCCTCGAATTCCGAAAGTGTACTCAACAGTCACCTTGTATATCCTACGAATTGCTTGGAAATTTCAGTGTATTATTTGTAGCTAAAATGTTCGATATAATTTTGCAGTTTACAACGTATTGGGTTAATATTGGTATAGTGCTAGAAATATCTTCCCCGTGAATATTAGTAGTTTCATTGATATTTGTAAATGGTCTACAACAATTAAGAATAAAAAAATTATTACTAAAACCGTTATGATAAAAAAATGTGAATAAAATAAACCAATATATTTTTCTATTTCCATAAAATAGTCAAAAAATACGACGGCTTTGTAAAGTAAAATAAAAACTTCACCGGTTTTCTTATATGATTTTAATAGGTTACATTAAGTATTGAGTTGATCTTTTATTTACTATCTGATTACTTATTCTTTGGCGGCCGCGCGCTTTCTCACCCGACAAAATCGAGACATGCATTAAATAATATTATTAAATACTAACGCATGAAAAGTAACACCTTTATCCTTGTTTGTATTGCGACTTGTATTTTTACACCCCCGAAATGAACAAGACAGCATAATTAAGTCTTTATGTAAATATTTTAAACAAAATAATCTATGTGAACGTGCACGACAAGCGCTCATTAGAGACTGTCACAAGACTTGTGCATGCACCACTTTCAGTTATGACAATATTTCGTTAGTTCTTTGTACTGAAAGGGCGCATTTATGGATTTAAATCTTTGTTTGTTACTATTGAATTTACTTACGCTTGAATCAATTGCAACACGTGACCCGGCACGCGGATCGCTGCCAACGCTAATGAAGCCATAGGTTGCGTCAATTCTTTAACTTCTTAACTTTCGGATAAGTTTACTCAGTAAATAATATATTTATTTTTATTATATTTTTTCTCAAACTGTCACATCCGCGAATTTCAAAAGTGACCCACCCACCAGTCACCCTGTATAACAAGAAGTTAATTTATATACAGGGTGTTCCAAAATTCAACGTCCAGCCGAAACGAGGTCTTGGTAGGCACTTGATTGGTTCTTAATTTTACGGAAAAATTAGAGAGATGGGTAGTGGACATGTTCGCCATGAGCGAGCGAGACAGATAGTGACGCCACTTTTACCAAAGTCAACTAAATTAAGTAAAATTAATCAATTAATGAAAAATATTGACCTAATTTAGTTTTTAACAGAATTCAAAAATAAGGAGGTTCTCAGTTTGACCTGTAAGTATGTATGTTTGTCCGCGATTATCTCGCGTTTGGCTGAACCGATTTGGATGCGGTTTTCAGGAAAAGATTTGTCAAGTTTAGGAGAAGGTTTTAGTATATTAACCAACTTCATAAAAAAGAAGGTTCTCAATTTGTATGCATATTTTGTATAAGAGATGAGCCGAATGTTCGGCCGAACTTTCGTCTTCGGTACATTCGGCATATTATTATAAAATTCGTATTCAGCCGAATGCTTGGTTGATTTGCCGAATACTAGCTGTTTCGCGCGGTTTTACCGGCGCAATTCCTAATTGCCACTACTTATGCCAAACTTTTACATTTATAATAGTTATCAGTAAGATTTCTGTTTATTACTACGCCAATCACGGATGGCTTAAAAAATGGCTTCGATGTCTTTTTTATTAGCCGACTTACAAAAGGAGGTTTCCAGATTAACCTGCATGTAGGTATCTGTGTTTGTCAACGATTATCTTGCGTTTGGCTGAACCGATGTTTATGCGGATATTTTTCACATTTAGGAGAACATTTTAGTATTTTAACCGACTTCAAAAAAGGAAGTTATCAGTTTGATCCGTCTGTATGTATGTTTATTCGCAATTATCTCACGTTTGGTTGAATCGAGTTTACAGTTTCTCTGTTTTTCATTAATTTACTTACTTTATGTTTTGGGCTAGCTATAACTTTTATCATAGTTAGTTTCCATATTTATAGATTTTCGTGATAGATTTTTTAGTGATCTGTGACTTCTAAAACTATGAAAATACCTACCCAGGTATATTATTAATGTTTTTATTTTATTTTATTTTATTTTATATTATTTGGGTGGCCAACAGCTTTTACTTAAAAACTAGGTTTAACATATAATGTTGAGTAAGCCATTAACAAGCCTCCGCAGATACATTTGGAGATAGAGAAAAAAAAATGGTTACATACACGAAAGAAAAAATCAAAAAAAAGGAAATTATATAACGAAAAATAACAATAATAACAGCATTATCTAGGCTATGACAATATGCTTCTAACCTTATGCCACACGATACCAAACTTAAATAAACAACTTCTTCACCAAAATATTTTTTAATTTAGTAGGTGTGGTGTTAAAAAGATCGATTTCGGAGTCATGGTATTTGTTGAATGTATCAACTGATCTTATCAGAAATGAGTTTTTGCGATAGTTCGTACGGGCAAACGGAGCATAGAGCAGGTTACTTATCCGAGAACGCCTATTGGGTACATTAATAAACAATTTATGTAGAATGTATGGACAGTCTATTTCAGATTGGGCCGTTTTCATAAGAAGAGTGACGTCAGAAATATTTCGCCTTAAGTAAAGTGGCACTAGGTGATATTTTAAACAACGCTTGTGGTAATCTAATTTTGGAAGTTTGAACTTGTACGAAAGAAATCTGCTAAACTTTTTCTGGATACGCTCTATCCTTGTGGAGTATTTTTCATAATAGGGGTTCCATACTTGGCTAGCGTATTCCAAGTGACTCCGGACATAGGCACAGTACAGGATCTTTAGGGTTTTCATGTTTTTAAATGAGTTGGCGGTGCGAATTATAAAACCAAGGGCTTTTGATGCTTTCTTAACTACATGATCGATGTGCACGTCGTAACCAAGTTTATCGTCCAGTACTATCCCTAAGTCCCGAATAACCTGAACTCGTTTGAGGGGCTCGTTATAAAGGCAATAGGTGAATTCGAATATTTGTTTTTTGCGAGAAGAGCTTAGTGTAAAGCACTTTGAAATATTAATTTCAAGAGCGTTTTCTTCGCAATAGCTTGTCAGGCGAATTAGATCTTCCTGTAAAAGTATGGCATCTGACAAGTTGTTCACGACTTTGTAGAGTTTTAGGTCGTCGGCAAACATTACGAATTCACTGTACTTAAAACATTTATCGATGTCGTTGATGAAGATTACAAACAATAGCGGACCAAGTAGTGAACCTTGAGGAACACCCGATGGAATGGACGCCCAGGAAGAATTATAGCCATTTAAAACGACAGACTGAGTTCTATTTAAAACATAAGACTCAAACCATCTATACAGATTACCTCTGATACCGGCGAAATACAGTTTTTTAAGCAGGATTTTATGGTCTAAACGATCGAAGGCTTTACTGTAATCTGTGTATATTGTGTCTATTTGATTGCTACGGTCTATATTCTCAGTTATGAAGTCGGTGTAAACTACGAGATTTGTAGTAGTGGACCTTCCCTTAACAAAGCCATGTTGTTGGGGAATAAATGTATTTTTTAACGTCAGATAAAGTTCGTTATAAACTATACGCTCGAATATTTTAGCCAGTAGGCAGAGTTTTGAGATAGGTCTGTAGTTAACAACGTTATCTTTAGGCCCTTTCTTGTGGATGGGGGATATGAAAGCAGATTTCCACAGCGAAGGCATAATTCCTTCTCTCAGTGATCTATTAAACAGGAAGGAAACAGGAAAAGATAGCTCCTTTGAGCATTCAATTAAAAACCTTGCGGGGATATTATCTGGTCCAGCAGATTTGCTAGAATCTAAAGACTTTAAGAGTTTGCAAACGTGTTCAGCCGAAATTACAACTGAATCAATTTGGGTGAGTGGCTCGAGGCCAGACAAGGTTGGATCATATTGGGAATTCCTGTTTTTTGGTTCAACGAAGTTTGACTGGAAGTACTGAGAGAAAAGCTCACAGATGTCACGGCCAGAGTCACTACTACAATCATTATAATGCATTTCTGACGGGAAATTATTATTTAATCGTTTTGATTTAACGAAGGACCAAAAAGCTTTTGGATTATGTGCTATAGACGTTTCCATTTTTGATATATAATTTTTGTAGCAGGTCTGTTCAAACTCCCTAACTCTTTCTCTCAGTAATTGAAAGGACAGCTTATCTGAAATATTACCATATGTTTTAAATTTACTGTAGTATTTGTATTTTTCTTTTATCATTTTTTTAAGTGAAGAGTTATACCAGGGAGGGTATTTATCGCTAAGTAAGAGGCGTTTTGGGATATAGGTTTCTTTAAGTTCATCAATAACAGAGTAGAAGTTATTAAGGGCTTCGTCAATCGGACAATCAGATAAGAGAGTTGCCCAGTCGGTCTTCTTTAGTTCAAATCTTATTTTATCGAAGTCAGCTTTGTTATAGTTGTAAGAAGTTCTTTTCTTATTAGGAAGTATTTGAGCCTGAATAAACAAGAGATCAATAACAAGAGATTTGTGATATGGGTCTTCGGGGACAAGGGGGTATAGACATTCATGTACAGAGACAATATCGTTACACAGTGTTAGATCCAGAATTTTACCATGAGAATTTTTTACTAAATTAAATTGTTGTAGGTTACACGTATCTATAGCATCTAGAAAGTCTACACAGCAACTATTCGAGAGGATTTCCGGTCTGATTCCGTCATCTGTAGGCGTCCAAGTGATTGAACTCATATTGAAATCTCCCAATACTAGAAATTTGTCCACCGGATGAGTATTTATTATATTTAGCATTTTTACAAGAAATTCATTAAGCTGCATTCCGAAGGAATTACCAGAACTTTGTTCGCACAGGTATATACTGCAGATATGTAATTTGAACATATTTTTTTGTTTATCTCTGAGTGTTATCGTAACCCAAATGTCTTCGGCGCTAGAACACCAATCGACATTGCCTACTGTTACTAATTCACGTCGCACTGCTATAAGCACTCCGCCCCCACGTGACTGCCCGGTTAAAGCATAATCCCGATCACGCCTCCACACTAGATACCGATCGTCAAACAGTTCGCTATCAAAAATACCCTCTATAAGCCATGTTTCCGTCAAGGCCACCACGTCAAAATCATTCAGACACAAATTTCTGAAAAATTCTTCTGTTTTTGTGCGCAAACCGCGCACATTCTGATAATAAACTTTAAGACTAGCCATTGCTAAAACGATTTACTACGCCAAAATAACACATAGAAATAATATAAGGACCCTTTCGATGCTCCGTAAGTTGCAAACTGATGAAGATAAAATACGACTCCAAGTCTCTTAAGAACACACCCACTTTAATGGCACAAATAAAATATACCGAGGACATAAAATTATACTCTACGTAAAAATATGAAAAAAACAACATTACAAGCAAATAATACAAACAGTTCCGCGAATAACAACAGATACCCACAATAAAAGGAATATATAAAAAAGATACTGAACAAAATGAGATTAATCCGCTTAGCCACATAATTTTAGAAAATCTGCCTCTGACCTGATATTTACGCTTTTTGATGTTGTATCTCTCCTTATAAAAATTTTCGAGTGCTTCACCCAAACAAACTGAAAATTATTTTCTAGGGCAAATGATTTGGTTTTTGTAAGAAGAAACTTGTTATGAGTCGTAAGATGATCGTTAACAAATATTCTATGAGCTCCTGTTAATCCTATATCATAAGAGGTTAAGTTAGATTTGCTGGCTCTTGCTGCGGCCACAAAATCTTCTTTCATGTATCTATTCATGAATGACACTATTATATTTTTGACTCCATTTCCCTTAGTGGGCACTCGGTGAACAAAGTTTATGTGGCTTTTTGCAATCGGGTAAGATATTTTATTTCCAATTTTAGCTAAAACGTCAAAAAGATTTTCCCTATCTTTTTCCGGGACACCTTTGATTTCAACATTATTTGCTCGCAGCCATTGTTCCTTGTCACGAATTTCAGCCTCTAGCATACCGAGTTGTTTTTGGAGCGACTCAGTCGTTTGGAGCTTTTTTTCAACTGTATCAAGTCCCCTCTCTAGATCAGTCAATCGTTTGGAGTAATCACTGGTGCTAGCCTTAAGATCAACTAG
Source organism: Stenoptilia bipunctidactyla (assembly GCA_944452665.1). Taxonomy (NCBI): domain Eukaryota; kingdom Metazoa; phylum Arthropoda; class Insecta; order Lepidoptera; family Pterophoridae; genus Stenoptilia; species Stenoptilia bipunctidactyla. The sequence continues at coordinate 42,544,845 of OX101721.1, read as the reverse complement.
TTGTTTCTTAACATCCTGCATATCATCAACCAGGCTGGATAGGGGAGCCAATTTCCGATTGATGTTGGCTAATTCAGCCATAACATTTTCCAGACTGAGCGTTGGAGATGGAAGTGCAGGCACAGACGGTAGGGGAAGCACAGCCTGACGACTCGGAGTTCCAGAATTTTTACATTTAGCGCATCTCCAGGTTGTTTGGCGATCCCCAAGCTTTCTGAACCCTTTTTCGGTTATTCCGGAGCATGGGTAGTCGAAATGCTCGAGACAAGCCGTACACTGCAGTGCTTCAGAGACCTCATCACCACATCTTCCACAGATAACCATTATATCGAAATAAATAAAAGGTGTAGTGTTTGAGCACCAATAGTGGACCAGTCCCTTGAGAGAAGTGGGCGGAACGAAGTTTGAAGTCTTAGTAAGTGTCAGGCTTCAATACCTTATGTCAAATGTCAAACACGGCTGTCACTCACCCGTTGTCTGTCAGAGGTGTCCGCGCGAGTACTCAATACAATAATAATAAACAATCACCCTCGTTTGTGAATTGTAAAATTAATTAAGAAGCTTAATAATGTTGTTTCTCATAAAGTTTCGATCTTGAAAAGCACGAAGTATTGTCTTGATGAACGTGGAAGAAGCAAAACAGCACCAGCGCTTTAAAACTGTGACTGTGAGAATGATCTTTACTTTAGAAATGCAAATTAAACTGGACAAGGTACATCATCAACTTATCGATACACTGGGTTACCCCCGTTCTTATTACATTATTAATTCATGTTTGGCAGAAATTTGCTATCCGGGATATTAATAGGGAAGGAATAGGAACAGGACTAGGATGGCGTATGTAAAAATTATTTTAACATTTTTAGTAGATTATTTTTTGAAGGCGGTTCACTTTTTCTTAAAAAGAAATAATTAGTTCGCTTTCATTTTGCATTAGGTATTCTGACTTTTTTTATTTATTTTCTATAGTTTATTTTAATAAAAGTCAGATGGGGAAATAACATTTTTTATTACAATAAATGTTCCAATTGTTACCATCAGCCTCAATATACGCCATACATCTTCTTAAAAAAGATCTACTTATTATCGGGGCATATCCACGATGTCCTCAGCAGCTTGAGAAATTGGTTCACGCAGCTTGGCTACGCTCTCAATAGGCTTTGAATAAACTTTTTCATTGAGAAAGCGTCAATAAAAAAAAATCCAGGTGATTTAAATATGGGGAACGGGCTCGCAATGTCCAATCCACTATCCCAGATATTCCTAATCAAGGAAATCTCTTACTGGCACTGCGTAATCTTGTTGATACCACAAGTGGCGACGATCTGTTAGTGGTATGTACCTACAAAAAAATGTAGGTAATTCGTGACATTCAAGTTATCAGACAGGTCTAAAGGCCCAATAAACATAGCAAACATATCCACTATCCATCTCTCTCATCATTTTGCTGTTAAATTAAGAACCTACTGATAATAATAACGGTAATTTTCAAATTTTATTAAATTTCCTTTCAGGTTCCTTCAACATCTTATGACGTCAAACAATACTCCCACACTAATGGATTCTGATTATCGTATTGCTTTGCTATGCAACGCATATTCAACTACGCAAGAGTACTATCCTCGTGTAATGGGCATCATCATTGAAACTCTATTTGGAAACCAAAAAACTATAACCAATGGAAACCCTGCAACTCCACTACCAACTGTGCCGCTATCTATGTGCATTTTGGATATATTGACGTTGCATTGTAAAATGTCTCTTATACATTCAATTGTGACGCACATAGCGAAACTAGCTCAGAGTAAAACAAGCATGATGTCACCGGCTTTGGTAGAAACCTATAGCAGACTCCTTGTGTATACAGAAATCGAGTCATTGGGAATTAAAGGGTTCATAAGTAAGGAACTGCATATTTCTTTTCTATTTTGATAAGAACAACTAATTGAAGTTAATTCTAAAATCTAATTTGTGTTTTTACAGACCAATTACTACCAAACGTGTTTAAAGCACAAGCCTGGGGTATCCTTCATAACTTGTTTGATATGTTTTCGTATCGCATCCACCACATTCAGCCTCATTATCGTGTGACACTGTTGTCCAACATTCACTCGTTGGCTACTTATCCTCAAGCGAATCAAACGCAGTTGCAATTGTGGTATGTTTATACTTTATTTTTAGTTGGAATTGCTTACTGATTTTATACTTTTTTGAGTTAAATTTACGTCAGTTGAAAATTTTCTCCTAAACATGCGGCTTTTGTCTTTTCTACAATTATTAATTAAAGTCTTCCGATAATTTTATACTGCGAGAAAACATTAGAGAGAAAAAGCACATAAACTTTAGATAAGCTTGGCTAAGGTAATCGCATTAAAGTATGTAATAGTACAACTTTTTTTTAAATTTTCCAGTTTTGAAAGTACAGCCCTACGATTGATCACGAGCTTGGGAAGCTCAGGAGTGCAGCTGCAGATGTCTAGGGTTGTGTCAGACCCGAAGCCCACCCTCGTGTCTTCAGAAAGCGAGGAGCTGAATAGAGTTCTGGTTCTTACACTGGCGAGAGGAATTTACATGAGTGGCACCGGTAAACACATATCTTACTAATATTATAAACGTGAAAGCTTTAATGGATGTATGGATGTTTGTTCGTCAATTACGGCTCTACGGATTTGGATAAAATTTTACACATGAACTTTTAAAAATAAGAATAGAAAAGAGATGGCCAAATAGCCATACAAAAAAAAATACAGATTCGACAAAGATTTCTTGGGTGGGGTTTGAATAGGCTAAACATGTAAATTAAAAAAATGCTTTCATAATCGCCATAACTATCGGGGTATCCAATTTATACGGATATCCGTATACTATTTATCTTTATTATTTTTTTAATAATTAACAATATTTTTACTTACATATCAAGTATCACATTGCTATAATACTATTGTCATTACCTAAAGACTAGTACTTACCGCCAAAGCGCTAACTTGTAACGCTCGCATGCGGTCTAAATGAAGCATTCGTATTACAATACACCATAGATTAGTTATGCGTTACACGGCTTAGCAGAAAAAAGTTAGAGAGCCGTCACTCAACGCCGTGGCGGTAAGTACTAGCCTTTAAGTAATGAGAATAGCATTATAGCAATGTAATACTTGATATGCAAGTAGAAAAATCGTTGTGCTCTTAAAAAATAAATAAAAATAAATGAGTATACGGATAAACACGGATATCCGTATAACTCTGATATCCCGACAGTTATGGCAATAATTATAAAAGCATATTTTAATGTACATTTTAAGCCTATTCAAACTCCACCCAAGAAGTTTTTGTTGACTCTTGGGTTGTACTTTTTTGGCCATGGCTTTCGCCGGTAAGACCGCGTGAAACAGCTAGTTATTACATAAATATAAAAATATCAATCTATTTATTACCCAAAGTAGTTTCTTCGTCGTATTATTTTGATGAGCTTACTGCAGGCCCATGAGTCTCTACCTTGAGTGACGAGAATATAAAGGACGTAAATTTCCAAGCTTATCCAGGGTGTAAAATTATTCACAAAAATAATTCTTTGTAAATTACTTTTTTTTTGTGTTTTTGAACTTAAGAGCTATATCCAGAATTGGAATAATCAATGAATGCAGAGCATGAAAAAAAACACGTCAAAACTTTGGCTGACTATTCAAAATCGATTCATAATGGGCATCGTTAATTTTTTTATTTCCTTCATACGAAAAACCGTTTCGAGGAATAACGTTTCTGATTCATTTAGTCGATTTAAAAAAATTAAAAACATTGGGCTTTTATAGATTTTTATCAAAATACATTTGACCTTTATTTAACCTTGATGGCATCAAACGGACTAAGATGTTGATTTGTATCAATTTTTGAAATGTTTTTGTTTACAATCCATTTGGTGACATTATATGACTATAGCACACAGACACAGTTCATTTTTTTTACTAACTGACACATGTTCATAAAGTTCATGTCACTGATGACGTCATTACGTACTAATTTTATAAAATCAATATAAATTTATAGACACACTTAAAAATGAAACTGTTCGAATTAGTCTCTCAAAATAGGTTAACGATAAATGAAACACAATAAAAATAATCGCCAAAATAATGAACAATGCCTATTGTCCAAAAAACCGTATAACAAAGATACAAAAGCAAACATATACACGCATTTAGATCCTCCTCCTTTTGAAAGTCCGTTGAACAAGATCACTGACACCCCAAATATTTAGGAATACAAAAACCACTGCTGTTATAATTACCATAAAATGGTTCACAAAAAGAATTTACTTTTACTGGCAGCTTCACAGGTTTACACTGTTCACCTTCCTTATGAATTTTTGGATATAATATTGCCTGTAATCTTCCTCAAAGTGAGCTATCAAATACAAAATTATTTTTTGAAATCAGACCGGAAGATACAGAGCTTTTCGCTTTCAAACAAACAAACTCTTCTTTATTATATTAGAAAAGATAGCTCTCCATTGCGTTACATTTAATTGACTGTGTTTACAAAGGTAGTTTCAATAAGCTTGAAAATATTGCCTGCTTTTATGATAATATATGTATAAAAGCATAACAGTAAATCTTCAAAACAACCAGTAGATGATAGATTTAATGCTGCATACAAAATGTTGAAGTCGTGTATTCAGATGCTATAAGAAGAAAATTAAGACTTTTGAAATAATCAAATCAATTATCACCATCAATTATCATATTATCTTGCCTGTTGAATAAATTAAGAAAATAAGAAATATATTTGTCTCTTTTGGCTATAGTAAATACAATACTTAAAGCGCAGGAGAATTTAGAGAGAGAGTTTTTTGATGGAGAGTTTTTTCCCCAGAAAATGAGTATCTAAAGCAAAAATATTTTTTCAGATCCAATTAATTTATGATTTATTAATTCTGAGAATTTCAGGTTAAAACTAACAAAACAAACCGTTTACTTTTATCATATTTGTTTAATACTGAACTTAATTTTCTGGTTGACAGATAACGACGGCTCAGCGGTGAAGGAACTCCTAACTATGATAATGACTAACACTCCACACATGTGGTCGCAACATACCTTGCAGTGTTTCCCGCCCGTTCTTACCGAGTTTTTCACTCAGGTTAGTACCAACATTATAAAATTAAATTATTTGAAGGTTGGCTGCTGTAGGGGTAAAAGCATTGTCTTCTTTGACAGAGGTTTTGAGTTCGAAATTAGGTGCCACAGATATTAGCCGTCAAATCATGAATGTTTATATGTTTATTCAAGTTCTTGTCCACAATTTGTGAAATTCAGTATGTATTTTTATTTCTTTCTAAAGTTTATTTATCTAGTATCCTAAAGTTTATCAATGATTTAGTAATTGTACAATATTAGAGGTACTTTGTGCTGCGTTAATTGCTCAGAAATCATTTAGGCGGCTGTACACACTCGTCGAGACAGGCCAAGCGCCGCGCCGATGTGTACAAGGCGCTATCGTCTCGTGTCGTCCTCGTCTCGGTCGCACTCGGTGGTTTTGGGCCCTCAAGTCAAAGGGTCTCGTTGGTTCGCGCGATGTAAACGAGTTCATTAGACCATATGGTGAATACGTCTGTTCACAAAAACATTCAGCGAGCAACTAAATGAACGAGTATGTACAATCGAAGCAATTGAATCATGACCCACAATAAGCTCATTTTAGCAAACAGTCTAAATGCTAGTATTTCTCAATTCGCTTGAAGATTGGTTTCCTTGGTGTCTAACTTGTTATGATTTCACTGAGTACAGAATTCGTACAGTATCTAAAATGTCCTAAGTGCGTTACGCGATAGACCTTACAAGTTTTTCAAACGAATAATCAGTAAAATGGTTCATGATGCAGTTGTTTCGATGGTACAAACTCGTTTATTTTGTTGCTCGCCTAATTGTTTTTGGAAATGTATCAGACAGAAACCGTTTTATAGAACTCAAAGAATGTGAAACACAAGTAAAAACAAAGCAATTTATCTATGACCCTTGTGGCGAATAAGCGAGCATATTGTTATCCCTATATCCTACGATAAATGTTTAAAAAATTGTAATAGCTCACGGCACAAAGACAAACGGCAGCAGCAGTTTTAACTTTCATTGTCGCGTGAGCCTTGAGTTCAAATGTTAGAATGAGTGTGTACAGGCATGCTCTCGACGAGAGCCATCTCGGCCGAGGCTCTCAACGAGCATGTACAGCCGCCATTAAATCAGTTTCCTCCCCGAAAGTAATACCTACGTGATACAGTAAGAAAACTGTAAGAAAAATAAATAAATATATCTGTAAAATTATGTTTCAATTATTTCAGAATCCAACCCCCAAGGAAAACAAGCAAGTGCTAAAGAAATCCGTGGAAGAAGAGTACAGAAAGTGGACCTCAATGGCCAATGACAATGACATAATATCGCACTTCTCAGTGCAGGGCACGCCGCTGTTCCTTTGTCTCCTCTGGAAGATGATATTTGAGACGAACCGCATCAACCCTATCGCGTTCAAGTAAGTTTAAAAAAACAGGGTGACTGGTGGATCACATTAGAAATTTGAGAATGTGATGGTTCGAGATCATACAGAAAAAGAAAAAAATATTATTATCTGAGTAAACTTAACCGAAAGTTAAAGAATTCATTACACAACGCATGGTTACACTAGCGTACATACTACTTTTGAGCTTACAGATTTATGAGTGCCGCGAAAAAAGCTTTATGTTTATGGAATTCTAGGTAAATTTAAATACCTGCTTTAATTACACAATTATGATCAGAATCGAGAAAGTGCTCAATATCAAAAATTTGTCATCAGTCACCCTGCATAACTTATTAGAGACGTTGGAATATTGGGATCTTGTAACTGACTAGCTTTCAGCAGTGTTATTTAATCGGGTTATTAATTGGGTAGAAAAGGATTCATAAGTAGGGAGCAGATCTTATTTCTTATAAACATTTTGATAGAAGCGAGTATTTTTGAATTTTATGGTCGACATATTTTTTTAGAATTATTTTATTATTACCTAACGTATTTAAGGCCCGAGTATTGGGACCTTATTGCTAACTAGCTTTCAGCAGTGTTATCCGCTTTAGTTTTGATGTCGTAGATTATTTAACTATATTAAGCAATTTATAAATCTACCTCAAGAGTTTTTATACGTACTATCAAATGCAAAAACATGTTTTCAAATGCGACTATTACTTTTCGAGATTAATGGCGGGTTTCAATATTCAACTGACTGCTATGCGTAACCGGTACAGGTACAAAACTGGTAGGAAAAAATTAGCGTTTCACAATATCTACTAGCTACGGGCTGTAAGTTCTCAAATTTGGCATGGGCCCTCCTTGCGTGACGTTCTTCCAAGAAAATAGGTGATATGTGATTTATAGAATATCACGCATTCGCAACTTATTTGTATGATATTTGAACTAAATTAATATATAAACTTATTCAATTTATGTTTGCTATGTTTTAGTATTCGATAAATATATTATAGAATGTTTTTAGAGCTTTTTATTAATAATTGAGTTTAACTGCTTACGTAAAACGAAACGCCAATCCTTCGACTAATTTTGCCATTGGTTGAATCACATTTTTATGACGTCAAAGTAAATATTTAAGAGAAAAATTATGTAATTCAATAATATTCGTCCTTTTTTTTCAAAAACAGTTATAGATAAATTAGAAAGAGAAAACTGGATTATTGATATTGTGGCTACCGACAGAATAGGTATAGGAGTTATATAAAACAAACACAGATATTTAATGAAAATGAAGCAGCTCTGAAAAGAACTATCATATGAATTAAGAAGGCAGCAAGGCACACGACAGAATTGGTATAGGATTTAAATAAAACGCACAGATATTGAATGAATAATTATGAAGTAGTTCTGAAAAGAACTTTTAGTTTAGAAGCAAGCAGCAAGCAGCACAGGTCACACACACGGCGTTCGAATGTTTCCGCACGCCGGCACACGCACGCCGCCGTTTGGATGTTTCAAGCCACGCGCGCGCTCCCAGCGCGACGTGTTGTTCACGCGACGGCCGCCGATGGAAAGAACGAGCGGCGGCGACGCTGCTCCTTTTATACAATCGGGGAGACGCGGCAGCGCGCGTGTATTGAAGCGCGTTTTCTCCTAATTTGTGTTGCTTTATTATTCACACACTTGTTGTTGTCTTACTCAAATGACCTTGATAATTTTGTATAAAAATAGCACATTTTACTACTAAAATACATTCCACATTCTACCTTTTGAACCTCTTTTATTGAAGAAACCTTCGCCTAAGTTCCGCCAAAGTGGTGACCCCGAAGAACAACAAAGAAGAGGAATCCTTGCCCGACTGAAGAAAAAAAAAAATACAAGAAAAAAAAAGAAGAGGAATCCCTGCCCGACTGAAAAAAAAATTACAAGAAAACAACGGAATCCCTGCCCGATTAGAAAACCGCTCAGAAGAACGAATAAACATCAAAATTTCGACGGAAAAACCACATATAGAAACCGCCGTACCCGACGAAAGCTCAAACCCAGCCTGCAAACCGGAAGCCCGTGAAGTCTCCAACATTTCACTTACGCTACGCATCCCACCATTCTGGAGAGACCGACCGAGACTGTGGTTCTACAGCTTCGAAGCAGCAACCCACGACACCAAAAAATGACAGGCACAGTTAGCGCAAATGGTGATTGCACAGCTGGAAAAACAAGATATTGAACAAATAACCGACCTACTGTACAACCCACCTGCTCAAGACTACTACACTGCGATCAAGGAACGGTCAATCGCAAGTTATGAAGAATCCGACAGCCGCCAATTCCAAAAACTACTGTCGGAGATGGAGCTCGGCGATCAGAAGCCTACACAATTGTTACGACGAATGCGTGACCTCGCTCGAAATCGTATCCCAGACGCCACGCTTCGTCACCTATGGACGAACCACTTGCCGCCACACATCCGCTCCGTGCTCGCCGTAAGCGAGTCGTTTAGTAAACAAACGGCTTTAGAAGAGCTCGCCTTACTCGCAGACAAGATGATGGAGCAAAACAGAGAAGTCGCAGCCATTTCTACTCCACCGCAACAAGTTCAAGCATCATCATCACCAGGTGATCTGCACTTTCTGGTAGAAGAAATCCGCAAACTACATATCGAGATCGCAGAGTTGAAAACCTATAATAATAGATACGAAAATCATCGCCGTCCGTGGAATCGTTCCCGCTCACGACAAGGCCACTCAAGATCGCCGTCTCGCTCGCACAATCACGCGCACTCGCGTTCCGCAACTCCGTCGCCATTTTGTTTTTACCACCGACGTTTTGGCGCTCAAGCAAGAAAATGTACAACACCGTGTACATTTACGATTGAGAAGACGGAAAACTAAATGGGAGGTTGGCTGAGGCGGATGCCAACGGTCCCAGTCTTGCATACCGCCTATTCGTGACCGATAAGAAAACTGGTCTATCGTTCTTGGTAGACACGGGTGCTAATGTTTCCGTTTTACCAAGAAGAAAGGGCCAGATATCCACTCCTCTACCATTCAAGCTCTACGCCGCTAACAACACCTTCATTCCTACCTATGGCGAGAAAACACTAGAACTCGATCTGCAACTTCGCCGACCCTACAAGTGGAAATTCATCGTAGCCGACGTTTCTAAACCAATATTGGGAGCCGACTTTTTAAAGCATCACCAGCTTATCGTCGATCTCAAGAATCGAAAACTAATAGACAACGTAACCAACCTACGAGTTAACGCACCAGTTCAAGCTACAGACCTACCTACCGTTCGTAGTATCGATATTCAACAGTCATACCACGATATACTAGCAGAATTTCCTGGCACTACGAGACTGACTTCGATGAACCTTAATAGCAGTATCAACGTTCAACATTACATAGAAACCGAAGGCCCACCAGTTCACTGCCGAGCAAGACCCGTACCTCCTCATCGCTACGACAAAATAAAAAAGGAATTCGAAACAATGATCGAGCAAGGTCTATGCCGACCCAGTAAGAGTCCTTGGGCATCACCACTACACGTCGTACCAAAGAAAAATGGTGACATTAGAGTAGTCGGTGATTACCGGCGTCTAAACACAATCACCAAGCCCGACCGGTATCCTGTCCCACGCATCAAGGATTTCACCTACCACCTGACCGGCATGACCATATTTTCGACCCTAGATCTCAACCGAGCCTACCAGCAGTTAAAAGTCAGGGAAGAAGATATAGAGAAGACAGCAATCATTACACCGATGGGATTATTCGAGTTCCCACGTATGTGTCCTGGTCTGAAGAACGGAAGTCAAACATTTCAACGATTCATCCACGAAGTACTCCGAGGGCTCGATTACGTATTCCCATTTGTCGATGATCTGCTGATAGCATCAAAGGATGAAGACCAGCATCGTGAAAACCTACGCGCCGTTCTCACAAGACTTGAAAAACACGGCATTACAATCAACCCAGCAAAATGTAACCTTGGCAAAAAAGAAGTTACCTTTCTTGGGTATACAGTAAATAAAGACGGAATCAAGCCACCTTCTAACAAAACCGAAATCATACAAAACTACCCAAGGCCAACAAACATCGAAGAATTACGCCGATTCCTTGGTATGATTAACTTCTACCGCGACCACATACCAAACGCCGCATTAATCCAAGCACCGCTGAATGCCTACCTACACAACGTAAAGAAACGAGACAAAACAGTTATCGAATGGACCGACCTAGCAACGCAAGCATTTGAAGATTGTAAAGCTAGCATAATACACGCTACTTTACTCGCTTACCCATCACATAACGCTACCTACGCGTTATCATGCGACGCGTCCGATAAGGCAGCTGGCGCGGTACTACAACAACATATTGGCGGGAAATGGCAACCACTCGGTTATTTTTCAAAAAAGTTCAATGAAGCCCAACAGAAATACTCAACCTACGACCGTGAGTTACTTGCTATGTACATGGCAGTAAAACACTTCAGAAAAATGTTTGAAGGTCGTCCAGTCATCATCTTTACGGACCACAAACCACTTATATATGCCATGAGCAAAACGCAGTCTACAACCGAAACACCGAGGCGTACAAGACAATTATTATTTATAAGTGAGTTTACCACCGACGTACGTCATGTTAGCGGTAAACAAAACATAGTAGCCGACGCACTCAGCCGCATAGAAACGATAACAACGCCATCAACAATCAACTACGAAGAAATCGCTAAGTCTCAGCTACAAGATCCACTTTTAAAAGAACTTCAAAAACAAGAAAATCTCAAAATAAAAAAAAACATAATTCCGAACTCCGATATTCAGATTTACTGCGAAACCTCTACAAGCAATATTCGACCTTATATACCAGAAGAATTTCGTTACGAAACATTCAAAACCGTGCACAATTTAAGCCACCCAGGAACACGTACGACTCGCAAGCTGATTACAAACAAGTACTTTTGGCCTACAATGAACGCAGACGTCACTAAATGGAGTAAAAGCTGTATTCCTTGTCAACAAAACAAGATACAGCGGCACACAACTTCTTCAGTTTCAAATTTCGCGCCAACCGACCGATTTCAACATCTACACATAGACATCGTCGGACCGCTGCCTACTACAAGTCAAGGTCACCGTTATCTTATCACTATGATCGACAGACTTATTTAATGGCCCGAAGCTATACCTACCGACGATATAACCGCAGAAAAGGTTGCCGACGTCGTTTATAAACACTGGATAGCGAGATTTGGATGCCCTACGACATTAACGAGCGATCAAGGTCGACAGTTCGAGAGTCAATTATTTCAACAACTTACGAAAACTATGGGTATAAAGAAAACAAGAACAACGCCGTATCACCCGCAGAGCAATGGCATAGTCGAACGCTGGCACCGATCACTCAAAACATCGCTTCGCGCAAGATTAACGAACTCTAACTCGTGGATCGAAGAAATACCTACCGTGCTACTCGGATTGCGAGCCGCCCTGCACACAGACACAGGCGTCAGCGCAGCCGAACTTACCTACGGCTACAACCTACGACTACCCGGAGATTTTTTCGATGAAACGACAGAGATACCTACAGCTATGGATTATACCTACGTTGAAAGATTACGTAAAATTATTCAAGCTAACAAGCCACAGTTCGTTACCTCGCATCACAACAAACAATCGGTATTCGTACACAAGGACCTACTTGATTGTAGTCATGTCTTCGTGAGGACCGACGCAGTCAAGAAACCACTTCAACCACCATACGAAGGGCCGTACCTAGTTGTCAAGCGATCAGAAAAAGTTTTCACAGTCCAGTTACCGAATCGTCAAACCACTATCTCAATAGATAGATTGAAGCCGGCTTACCAGTTACCTTCTAACACAAGTACCACCATAACCTCAGAAGAAAACCCACAGTTACCAGCGTCAGAGCTCCCGAGACAAGTCAGTGTGACGCCACGATCAGAATTGAAAACACAAACAACACGTTCTGGGCGTAACATCAAACTGCCTGTACGTTTCACTTGAAGGGGAGTCCTGTGGCTACCGACAGAATAGGTATAGGAGTTAAATAAAACAAACACAGATATTTAATGAAAATGAAGCAGCTCTGAAAAGAACTATCATATGAATTAAGAAGGCAGCAAGGCACACGACAGAATTGGTATAGGATTTAAATAAAACGCACAGATATTGAATGAATAATTATGAAGTAGCTCTGAAAAGAAATTTTTAATACAGTTGCTCAAAAAGTGGCGTATTGCAGGGACGTTTAGCGTAAAGAAAAAACACACTTGTGCTTTTTCTTTACCTTTTCCGCACTCGTGCGTTTTCTTTCCCAAATGTCAAAATAATGTCTATTAAAAAGAAAAAATCAACCACGAAGTTTTTACTAAAAAAAAATTCATAGAAGTTTTTACGATTCATGCAAATATTTCTGAAAAGAAGCTACTTATTTGTTTCAATATCAGATATAATGATTTGATGCAATGAGTTAGGTTAGGTTTCATTTCATTTTATCTCATTAAATTCATTTTCATTTCATGTCAATACAAAAAATCGACTTGGCTGCATGGGCATAGTTCCCTTTGCCTACCCAGAATGGGTAAACAAACAAAAAAATCTCTATTTATAATCTTTCACGGCTGGCGCCATTTTGTATATTTTATAAAATTGCTTAATTTTTTCGCAACTGTATTAAAAATAGTCGTTCAGTACACGTGCGGAACCGTCATTGCAACTCGTTCCGACTGTCAACCCTCGCCTTCGGCTGCGCCTCGGCTCGTGTAGACATTTGTCGGAACTCTTTGCAATGACAGGCTTTCCGCACTCGTAATGAAATATAATATTTAGTTTAGAAGCAAGCAGCAAGCAGCACAGGTCACACACACGGCGTTCGAATGTTTCCGCACGCCGGCACACGCACGCCGCCGTTTGGATGTTTCAAGCCACGCGCGCGCTCCCAGCGCGACGTGTTGTTCACGCGACGGCCGCCGATGGAAAGAACGAGCGGCGGCGACGCTGCTCCTTTTATACAATCGGGGAGACGCGGCAGCGCGCGTGTATTGAAGCGCGTTTTCTCCTAATTTGTGTTGCTTTATTATTCACACACTTGTTGTTGTCTTACTCAAATGACCTTGATAATTTTGTATAAAAATAGCACATTTTACTACTAAAATACATTCCACATTCTACCTTCTGAACCTCTTTTATTGAAGAAACCTTCGCCTAAGTTCCGCCAAAATATGTTGACAGATATTTGATAGGATATTTCGTTAAATGAATAAATTGTTATGTCGTTGGCTAGATAAAATGACCTATTCTTTAATTGGTCATACTTAATGAAAACATAACTCCTTATTGGCCGCAGCAGACTGCCTTGCTACCTTTACCTCATTGGTTTAAATTAATAACTTGTTACGTCGTCGTTGGCTAGATATAATGACTTATTTTGTAAATGGTCAAATGTAACCTAGCAACCCATTACAGTCAAACAGTTCGTAAGCAGTGGTTTAGATGTCAAGATTTTGAATATAGAAACGCATTTTGGTAGTGAATTCTATTGTTCGTAGGCAAAACGAATAGTTTTCATAATATTGAAACCCGCCATAAATAGATAGATAAGACGAATAGACTATAAACTTACAACATGACTTAAAATAGCTCGTTTAAATACGCCTTAGTAAACGATTAACCTTCTTTTTCAGAATACTAGAGCGAATTGGCGCACGTGCACTTTCAGCGCATTTGCGTAAATTTTGCGACTATCTAGTGTTCGAAGTGACCAACCCGGCCGGGGGGCCGCATATCAACAAATGCGTTGACGCTATCAACGACATCATCTGGAAGTACAATATTGTCACCATCGATAGACTCATTCTGTGTTTGGTGAGTAATTTGATTATTTGATTTGATGATTTAACTTACTTTTTTTTTTTACTTTTTTTACTTTTATTTTTATTTTTACAGTGTATAGTTGTTGCTTTGTTTGAACATATATTATTACATGATAGGTTTCTTTTTGGTTTTGAATGTTTTATTTGTAATTTAATCTTATATTTTATTTTGTATGTTTTTTATCTTATCTATTTAAAGTAACATTAGTTTACAATTTGTGAGGCGGAATTATCTTCTGTTTAGGCTCTGACAGAATAACAGCGTTGTTACTGAACCTAGTTTCGGTATTCAACATTATGCTGAGTCCGGGCCTTTTTGCTTACATGACCTATTTGTTAAATCTATTTTATTTTGTGTTTTCATTTGTTTTTCTTTTGTAAGTAAATAAAGTTTTATTATTATTCAAAAAAGACGATAAGTCTCTCCCCATTTACGGCAAAGAGGGTCTGATAAAGCAGGGTACTCGGGCTTAAGCCAAGAGTATCTGCTGGTGTTTTTAAATGGTAAAAGATGATGATACTGTGGATGATGATAAAAATTTACGAGTTATACGACACGTGTTTAGTATGACGGCTTTTTGAATTGTGTTTATGATGTAATGTGGTAGTTTTAAGTTTTTAAGGCTTTGGACAAGAGTTTTTGGTATAATACCTGTTGTTGATATTACTATTGGGACTATGTGAACGGTGTCGGACCTCCATTGGGTCTTAAGTTCGATTGCTAGCTCCTGGTATTTAGTAATTTTTTGTGATATCGTAGACTGTAGGTTGTTTGTGTTAGGTACGGCTATATCAATTAAATAGGTTGTTTTATTTTCTTTATCATATAATATGATATCTGGTCTGTTGAAGTATATAGTTTTGTCTGTAATTATAGTGCGGTCTGTTATAATGCCTACAACCCTACCAACTTATTGATGCAACCGCGCTGACACTGCATTCTAGTTATTTGATACTTTTGTTGTTTCCTTTATTCTTGTTAATTTTGTAACTTTAGTAACTTGTTTTTCAGTCTAATATTTTAGTCTTAATCCAAATTTCGTCTCAATCAGTCGCTGTATCAATTCTATTTCATTTCTAACTTTGTAATTCTAAGTTTTTGTGTAATATTGATAATAAACTTTATTTTAGCAACTTTAAAAGTGTTTTTTAAAAACTTTCTCCTGACCCGCCCCGTAACAGTGGTGTCAGAAGTGGGATACCAGTACGTTAACGTTAAAAACTGGTATCTCATACGCGCATAAACTCTGTGAAGTGCAAATAAGTAAAAGTGACAATTTGATCTAAAGTACAATTCACTGTGTGCTGGTTCTTACCAAACTCATCCGCCGCTGCTATCACTGAACACTGTATCTGATTCATGTGTACGTGGGTTGTTCAACTCACCTGAAACAACCGTGCCGCTGTCTCCTGATTGCCGCTGTCTCCTGATTGCCGCTGTCTCCTGATTGCCGCTGTCTCCTGATTACCGTGGTCTCCTGGTCGCCGCCTTATAGCTGTGACGCTCCTGCTCGTCGCTGCTCCCAACGCAGTTTCCTGTCGCTGCCTAGTTCCTTACAAGAACTAGCCCCTGGACCGATCTGTGGAAGTTAGCCACCTACGTCGCTGACTCTAAGCTGCTGTCCCTGCCAAGAGCCTGCTGTTCCGGACAAGTTCCTGCGGAGATCCGGCTGCTCCTGTCGAGTTCCTGACACTTTCTACTCTGACGTCCAAGAATGTTAAGAAGATCGTGTGTTTTGCTGTGAGTAATAGACCTTTATATTGCTAAATATCAGACGTTCATACATGTATCAAAATCTTTTTCTATAAGGTTAAGTGTTTGGTTGTCGTTGTAGGTCGACTTTGTAACTTATACTATTTCTTATTTATTTAATTAGATAAATTTTCCATTTCACAATGTCTCAGTCAGAGAATAAGTCAGTTACTTTGACACAGTCTGAAGTACATCCGACACAAGTTCTGTGCAGTTTTATCGATACGTACAAGGGAGAGCGTGAAACTCTATGTGCTTTTCTGACCAATTGCCAAAACGCTCTGGATTTGGCATCTAAAAGCCAAAAGTCACTCTTATTTAAATTTATACTATCCCGGTTATCTGGAAAAGCAGAGGTCGCATGTTCCAATCGTATTTTTGAAAGCTTTGACGAACTGAAAATTTTTCTTAAACAAAACTTCGGTGAAAGTAAACATCACAACTATCTTTTATTTGAGCTTCAACGGTGTAAGCAATTATCTAACGAATCTGTCGCCGAATATGGACTTAGGATTGAAGGCTGTTTAACAAACTTACAAGCTGAAATCCATAGCTCCGACTCGCTGAAAAAAGAACTGCCAGGACGAATTGCCATGACCGAGGACCTCGCGCTTTACACTTTCTGCATGGGCCTTAACCCAAAATTAAATACTATCGTCAGGTGTAAAGACCCTAAGTCACTGAATCAAGCTATAAACATAGCTATTGAGGAGGAGAAAATCCAAAGTTCTACTCTTTCTACTCCTACCATATTTTGTAAAAATTGTAAAAAATCTGGACACTCTGTCTCAGACTGTCCACAAAATAGATTTTTATTAGGAAGGTCAATGAGACCTCCTTACCAACTTCAACCTCAAACATCTTTCCAACGTCCTTCAACGTCACAACCAAGATTCGGTGGTCCACCAATTGTGTGCCGTTACTGCAAAAATATCGGTCATGACATTTCCGAATGCCGAAAACGCCAGTATAATAATGCCATGAAACAGAAACAAACTAATCAAGTTAGACCTCAATATTATACTGACGTTGATCAAGGTCCTTCGTATAGTGATGACAACGCACATTCAGATGAACATAATTTAAACTTAGAACAGGGTTGTTAGATCAGTGCCGTCCTCAACCCTATCCAATAGGCATTCATACTATCTCTAACCTTTGTTCTCAGTGTAAACAGAAGGTTACTACTATTCCTACTAAATCTTTTACTATTTCTACTATATCAAAATCTACTAGTTCTCCAAATCAAAAAAATACTAAATCTACTATTTCTACTATATCGAAATCTACTAGTTCTCCAATTCAAAAAAATACTAAATCTACTATTTCTACTATATCAAAATCTACTAGTTCTCCAATTCAAAAAATTAATAAGCCTACTATTTCTGCTCATACAAAATGTATTAACTCCACTTTACTAAACCCTACTATTTCACATCATACAAAGCAAAATACTAAATCTACTAAACCAAAGCCGAACTACTCTTTATTTACCAAATCAACTGCCAGTCCAACTAAGTCTAACTCTACTAATGATTCTAGTAAAAATATCTCGAATATCGATACTAATCCGCTGTCAGAGCGTTATAAAACAACACCTAGTAAATCTACTCAAACTATTACGAAGTCTAATAATCTAAATTTATCAAACACTAGTTATACCAGCTCTATTTATAACCATTCGCTTCAAACTAAAAGAAACCATAACAGAGAATTAATTGAAGAATTTTTAAATCCTACTGAGGAATGCCCCACAGTATATGATATTTCATCATGTAAGAAGTCACCCCTTCCGTATCTTGAAGTTAATACTTCACATTCAAACAAGCCTTTAAAACTACTAGTCGATACTGGAAGTTCGGTTTGTCTAGTTAAAGACTCCAGTCTCTGCTCAGTTCCTAAACTTAAAAACGAGATCATAAAGTTTAAAGGCATCAATGACGTCAATTCATTCTCTGAAACCAAAGGAAGTTTTATTTTAAATATTCACTATGACGAACAAGTATATTTTCCATTCTCTTTTCATATAGTTAGCAATGTCAATTTAAGTTACGATGGAATAATCGGATCCAATTTCTTAACACTTTACCGCGCTAACATTAGTTACACAGAGCTCAAATTAAAACTCTTTGATAACAACGACGGCAAGTTGTTTACGTTGAAAACCGCTGATCAAACTTATATTATACCTGGACGTTGTGAAATGTTCGTCGAGTGTTCAGTTACTAACCCAGAAATTGGGGAAGGTATAATTCTACATAATAATTTTAACGCATATCCAAATTTATATTTTTCTAAGTGTCTCTGTACAGTAAAACCTAGTGGGAAAATTACTATTTCTGTTTTAAATACCTCCGAGAATGACGTCTTATTAAAACCCCTGTGTCTGACCCTTGAACCTGTAGCTTTTATTGAAGAAATCTTACCAAATTCTCAAGCTCATTTACCTAACTCCTATGACGTAATCAATAACACTGAATCTTTTTCTAGCCTAGATCGAAATCGTTTATTACAAAGTTCACTTAGATGCGACCATCTAAACACCGAAGAAGAGAGTGTTCTTCGCGAACTTTGTTCTAGTTTCAATGACATATTTTTTTTAGAAGGTGATAAATTAACTACAACTCAGACTATTCAACATGAAATCCGTACAACTTCCGATACCCCTATCCACGCAAAAACTTACCGTTTTCCGGAATGCCACAAGGATGAAGTAAGCAAACAAATTCAGAACATGGTCGATCAAAAGATTATTTCTCCTTCTATATCACCATGGTCTGCCCCTATCTGGGTCGTTCCCAAGAAACAGGACGCTTCCGGTAAACCGAAATGGCGAATTGTCATAGATTACCGAAAGTTGAACGAAATTACTATCGGTGATGCTTATCCCATCCCTAACATCACAGACATTCTCGACCAATTAGGCCATAGTAAATATTATACCACTCTAGACCTGGCTTCTTCTTTTCATCAGGTTTCAATGTCTGAAAAGGATGCTGAGAAGACAGCTTTCAATATTCCTGGTCTCTCTGGCCAAGCTGGTCACTACCAATTCAATAGAATGCCATTTGGCCTGAAAAATGCACCTTCTACCTTCCAAAGACTCATGAATATCGTCCTCTCAGGTCTCCAAGGAATACATTGTTTTACTTACATGGATGATATCGTAATATTCGGACATGACCTTGAAAGCCACATGCAAAAACTAAAGTCGGTTTTCGAAAAACTCCGCTCTCACAATCTTAAATTACAGCCTGACAAAAGTGAATTTCTTCGGCGTGAAGTCCAATACCTGGGACACATTATATCTGATCAAGGTGTGAAACCTGATCCTAAGAAGGTAGAATGTGTTCGAAAATTCCCTGTCCCTAAAAACCCTAAAGATATCAAATCTTTCCTAGGTCTTGTGGGTTACTACCGCCGTTTCATAGATCATTTTTCAAACATCACTAAACCATTAACAAGCCTTTTAAAAAAGGATGTTAAATTCGTCTGGACAACAGACCAACAAATGGCATTCGAGACCCTAAAAGATAAAATAACAACTGCCCCTATTCTTCAATATCCTGATTTTACTAAACCCTTTATCTTAACGACTGACGCTTCCAATTTTGCTATTTCCGCGATACTATCTCAAGGCGAGGTAGGTAAAGACCTACCAATCGCCTACGCTTCTAGGACTCTTAACAAAGCCGAAGGTAACTATTCAACTACCGAAAAAGAGTGCTTAGCAATCATATTTGGTACTAAAACTTTCAGACCCTACCTTTACGGCCATCAGTTCAAAATCATGAGTGACCACAAACCTCTTCAGTGGTTATTTAATTGTAAAGACCCGAGTTCCAAACTTGTTAGATGGCGGTTAAAGCTAGAAGAGTTTGAATATGAAATCGTGTATAAAAAGGGTAAATTAAATAACAACGCGGACTCCTTATCTCGAAACCCTGTGCTCCCTATAGAGTCTGCCTCTCCAACGTCACCTGAAACTTACGAAAGGTTTTTACAAGTTAGTCAACAAAACACGTTTAACTTTGACACCGTCATAGAAGAACACAACGAATCTCTTTTAAAAGCAAAGTGCAAACTAATAACTTACCCAACAGCTTGTGACCTTGACGATTCTATTCCATATTGTTCCGAAATCATTCAATTATCAAATACAAACGACCCACTCAATGACATACGTAGCGCTGAACGCGAACTTAGCAGTTATTATAGCACTTCGAATGACAAACACCTATTTACTCATCTGTTCCTTAAAGTACATCACTACGACACTGTTTCTTATAAAGATATATTTTCTATGCTAAAAACTTACCGAGATATGATAACGACTTGGTATATAGAAGAAAAAGAGTTTGCAATTTCAGATTTCCAAGATCCTTTCAATAAACTATCATTTACTAAAATTTATAACATCTTAGGCTTCCTTTTTAATAACACTGGTATAAAAATTCATATTTTCCATAACAATATTCTTTTTCCAACACCTAGTGAAATACCCACCATACTCAAGGAAAATCACGACTCACCCGCCGCGGGACACCCAGGTGTTAACAGGATGCATGATAGGCTTAAGACTATGTATTGGTGGAAAAATATGAGGCAAGACATAGAAAACTATGTTAAAACATGCAGATCTTGCCAAATAAACAAACCCTTAAGGCAGACTTATAAGGCCCCTATGATTATAACTTCTACCGCTACTAAACCAAATGAAAAACTTTTCTTAGATATTGTAGGACCATTACCCGAAACCGCTCAAAATCAATTTAAATTTATCCTGACTTTGCAAGATGACCTTACGAAATATTCACAAGCTTATCCTATGCAAACATGTTCAGCACAAGAAACAGCTCAACGTCTCGTTCATTTTATCTCTCATCTAGGTATACCTAAAACTATTGTGACCGACCAGGGTACTAACTTTTGCTCAGATGTATTTAAACAATTAGAACGTCTTTTCAACATCAAACATATATTTGCAGCTTGTTATCATCCCCAGACTTGCGGTGCGCTCGAGAGAAGCCATTCTACTCTAAAAGAGTACTTACGGTCGTATATAAACGACAACTCTCACACATGGTCATTATATTTAGAAACTGCCATGCTAGCATATAACACAAATGTCCATTCAACCACAGGCTTTTCACCCTTCGAACTCTTATTCGGTTACAAACCATACATACCTACATCCATAGATCACTTAGAAGGCAATACCTACACTGATTACGTCAGAGCACTGAATCACAGGTTATATTACAGTCGTCAGAAAGCCCTACAAAACATTACGAATTCAAAAGAAAGGTCAAAGAGATATTATGATGTCCATTCGAAGCCGGTTAGCTATAAAATTGGTGACTCTGTTTTTGTGCGATGTCATCATAAGCAAAATAAAGCGCTTTCCCCTACATGGAAAGGCCCATTCACTGTTATCAAAATTAATGGTAACCATACGCTTACATTATTAGTCAATAGAAAACACATTCGATATCATTACGACGAAATAAAACTAGACCGCTCAAATTAAATCATCCTTTAGTTCTATTTCTCATTTCCAGGTTCGTCGTGACGTCATCACTTACGAGCCAGTTCGTTACTCAGATTCCGTACAGCCCCGGTATCTACTTTGACCAGCTTTTAGATTTAAAATTCTCTCATGTTACTTGGGACGTAGTAACCTACATAGATCTCTCTCATATCCAACCCCATTTAGATAACATAGAGTTTTTATTCAGTAGGGTAAAACAATATTGCAATTCAGTCCAGTCATCTAAAGTAAAAGAACAATGTCAGAATACGTTAACTTCATTAGAAACTCAACATAATAACAACATAAAAAAGTTCTCGTCTATATCTTACCTTATCAACGTCCAACATACTCGCAACAAGAGAGGCCTAGTCGATATGGGCGGCTCTATACTAAAATCTTTATTCGGCACTTTAGACGCCGACGACGCAATGCAATACAATGACGCTATCACTAAAGTACAGTCGGACGAGAAACAGTTATATTTGTTAATGAAAAACAATATACATGTCATTCAATCTACTATATCTACATTTAATTCTACTATGTCAAGAGTAAAAGAAAACGAAAAAAGGTTAAACCATAATTTAAATATTATAGAAAAAGCTTTCGAAAATTTGATTAATACTACCGATAAAAATGATATCAGAATTCAAATATCCCTTTTATTTAGTTCTATAGAAAGTATCATACTGACTTTATCCTTTGATATTGACGACATTAATAATGCAATTTTATTTACTCAAATGAACGTGTTGCACCCGACTGTACTTGGGCCGCAACAGCTGTTCGAAGAGCCCCAATTACATGAATAATATACCTCGCCATTCTGAATTACCTCTTAGCTTAACCTTGCATAATATTCACGACTTAATTAAAATATCAACCTTAGCATCTTATTGCAGTGATAATAAACTTGTTATCGTGATTAAAATCCCGCTCGTGCTATCTCAAATTTACAATTTATTTCATACTATTCCTTTACCAGTACCTTACGACAACCTATCACCTGACACTTATGTTTTAATTGCACCTAATAAACCGTATTTAGCAATATCAGCAGATCGTCTCTTTTACTCTCAGCTCGACAGTGTAAGTGAGTGCAAAGTGATACAAAACCAGTGCTATGTGTGTCCCTTGACAAACGTTTATTCGTCCATTGCCAATCCTACCTGTGAAAGTGTATTACTTACTGAAATAGTTCATAAGATACCTAGCTCGTGTCAAACAAAAATCATACATGGCTCTATCGATTATTTTCAAAAAATTACAAACAACCGCTGGATCTTTGTGCAATCAGATCGGGGCAAGTGTCATATAACTTGCGATAACGAATTATCAACAGCTGATGAGATTTTGTTCGGCACTGGCTTTCTATACCTTCCTAAGTCCTGTACAGCATTTTTTAAAACCCTTAGTTTTACAGCTACTGATAAGTTTGTCTCTAATATTTCTATTTCTGTGTCTGATTTTAATATTGTTGAAGACGACTGCTGTGATCATGTAAGAATTAACAAATCTTTACCATCTCTACCTTTCGTTAAGTTAAACGAAATAAATAATTTAGATTCACTGATACAGGCTAGTTCACATTTGAGTTCACTTGAAAATGATTTAAATAAATTGGAAGAGCCGACTCATTTTGTCAAGTATGGCATTCAGTATCTTTCATTTTCTTACTTGATATCTATTATCTTTTTATGTTATATACTTTTTAAGTTAAGAAAATATCTCTGTTCAAACGGTTCTGGTTGTTGTGTAAATATCTATAACGATTGTCATAATAAAAGAATAAAAACCCACAAAGCAATAAATGTGGTACCGAAATCCACAATTATGTTTACTTCCGATTCCTCGGAAGCAGAGGAAGTCGACTCTGTATCTATAAAATCTTTACCAGTTCCCTTAAAAAGAAATGTTTTACGTTAAATCTATTTTTTCTTTCTATTTTATAACTTATGCTTTTGGTTCATAAAGTTTATTCTAAGGTATTATTAGGTAATGACAATGTCATTAAGTATTGTTATGTATAGTTAAGTCAACATACATGGGTTTAATTATATTGTAATAAATGGGTTTTATGTTAAGTTTATTAGACTATAAAAATGTTAATATTAAGTTTCACAATTTCTTTCAATTTCTCATCACTTAAAGGGTGATGATCAATCTTAAGGGGGGGGTTGTTATAATGCCTACAACCCTACCAACTTATTGATGCAACCGCGCTGACACTGCATTCTAGTTATTTGATACTTTTGTTGTTTCCTTTATTCTTGTTAATTTTGTAACTTTAGTAACTTGTTTTTCAGTCTAATATTTTAGTCTTAATCCAAATTTCGTCTCAATCAGTCGCTGTATCAATTCTATTTCATTTCTAACTTTGTAATTCTAAGTTTTTGTGTAATATTGATAATAAACTTTATTTTAGCAACTTTAAAAGTGTTTTTTAAAAACTTTCTCCTGACCCGCCCCGTAACAGGTCCCAATACATTTTGTGTGAGTTACTTTCAAGTATGACTTTGGGGGTGTATTTATAATATGGAATCGTTTTAGGAATGAGTTTAAATGTATAAGCTAGCTGTTGGTGTATAATATTGCAGACTTGATCGTGGCGATGTTTGTAGTCGGTTTGTGCAAGTTTACTACAGGCACCTGTGATGTGTTGGATGGTTTCAGGGGTGTTATTGCAGTGCCGACACAGGTCGGTTTGTTGAGGTGGAATATCCTTTGTTATGTATTTTCGGTAATTTCTTGTCGCTATAACCTGGTCCTGTATTGCTAGCATAAAAGCCTCGGTTTCTGGAAATAATTCCCCACGATGAAGCCACGCGTTCGATTCCGTTTTGTCAACATGGTTTTGCTGTAAGTCGGCTAAGTGTCTTCCATGTAAAACTTTAATTTTCCATTGTTCTAGTTTGTGATCGTTGGTCATAATATTTTCATTTAATTGTTTGGTTGTGCTGTGCAAATTTAATGGTGTTAATTTTTTATCTAAGGATACTACTTGTCTATGGAGCTGAGATTTTTCTGTTTTGCCAAAGAAATAGTTTCGCAAGATAGTTATTTGTGCATTATGGAGATTTTGTAAATCTAATAAGCCTCGTCCACCCTCGGATCTAGGTAACGTTATGCGTTGGATACATGACTTCGGATGGTGTTTTCTGTATTTTGTCATTAGGACATTTATTAACGTCTGTAGTTTTTTAAGATCTGTTTGGGACCATTTAATGATTCCAAAAGAATAAGTAAGTATCGGTATAGCAAAGGTGTTAATAGCTTTAATGGAATTTCTTGAATTGAGGTGTGATTTGAGGATGGCTATGAGTCTATGTCTGAATTTAGTGGTGAGTACGCTTTTAGTTTCTTTTTGCTGTATTTCTTTTGTTTGATGAAATCCTAAATATTTGTATGCAGTGTTTTCATCTAATGAACTGATAGTGTCTTGGTTTTCTAAAGTATATATGTTTTGTTCTGATTTACCCCGGCTAATTGAAAATATTTTGCATTTATCTATACCAAACTGCATGCAAATGTCATTAGAGTAGGCTTCTGTGATGTTAGCTAGTTTGTATAGTTCGGATTTGCGGTTAGAAAATAGTTTAATATCATCCATGAACATCAAATGTGAGAGGATGTATTTATTTCTGCCCTGAGATAATGTAAGTCCACTTTTACTGTTGTTAAGGAGTTGCGAGAGTGGGTTCAAGGCCAAGCAAAACCAAAGTGGGCTTAGCGCGTCACCCTGGAAAATGCCTCGCTTTATCTTGATGGCGCTGCTTAAAAATGATGATTCTTGGTTCCGTACCTTTAAGTGAGTTTGCCAATTTTTCATTGTGTGTCGAAGAAACGATATTAACGTCGGGTGAATTTTATATATGTTGAGAACTTCAATAAGCCAACTGTATGGAACAGAATCAAAAGCTTTCTGGTAGTCTATGTACATAGTGTGAAGGGTTTTGCTTTGTTTATATAAATATTTCATAGCTATTGTATCTATTGTCAGCTGTTCCTTGCAGCCCTGACTGAATTTACGGCATCCTTTTTGTTGTTCTGTTAAAATGTTATTAGATTCTAAATGGGAATAAATAGTCTCACTAATGCAGGCTGTTAAAATTTTGTAAAATGTTTGTAAACAAGTGATCGGTCTAAATTTTGCAGGATTATTTGAGTTTGTATCTTTTGGTAGCATAAAGATTACTCCGCGAGTTAGAAAATCAGGTAAAGTCTCAGGATTTCGTATAAAAATATTTATGTAGTTGTGTAAAAATGGGTGTACGTATGTAAATTTTTTGTACCAAAAGTTTTGTATATTATCTGTTCCAGGTGACTTCCAGTTGTGGGTTCTATTTAATTTATTTAAGAATATTTCTATTGGTATTAATTCAAAATGCATGTCATTAATATTGGTTACACTACTATTTAAATCACGTATCCAACTCGTATTTTCATTGTGTTGAACCGGAGTTTCCCACAAGTTTGCCCAGTATCGTTGCAAGTCGGGCATTGAAGGTGCATCTTGTGAGTTGTTTGTTGTATCGGACTTCAAAAGCTGTCTGTAGAAAGCTTTTTCATTTTTAACAAAGACTGAATTTTCTTGTTTTCGGGCTGTGCACTTTAGATATCTTTTTAATCGACTAGCTGCAGCATTTAATTTTTGTTTTAACGTATCTAAATAGTGTTCTGGTTCAATATTTGGCCTTTCGTGTAGTGAATGTGATTGGTATTTTTCTTGAATTCTGTGGTAAGTTTGACATATTTTTGTATTTCTGTTGCCTCTGATATACTGCGTTAGTCGTCCAATGTCTGATCGATAGTTCGATATTTTATTTTCTAACCGGATTTGCCATCGTGGTTTGATGGGTTTTGGATTAGGGGTATTGGTATTTATTTTACATCCCATGCAAATTGCTGCTGTGTAAGCTGATGAATATATAATCGTATGTAAAGTGTTGAAATCAGTTTGTATATTTGCGTGTTGTGGTATGATGTTCTCGTTTAAGTAGTTAACTATTCTTATGAAGTTTTTGGACGTTGTTTGTTTTGGGATATATGGTCTCGTTGTAGGTTCAGTTCCAAGGAACCGAGATAGCGCATTATTGAAGATTTCTTCGATTTTGTTGGGTTCATTTACTGCTTGTTGAAATTGTTGTTCTTCTCTCACATTGGGCTGTGTATTGTTAGTGATTGATGATAATTGGGAATCGTTTGCTACAGCTACTCTAAGAAATTCTCCGGGCGTTTGTTGGGTGATGATTTGCGATTGTCTTCTGAATGTTAAACTCTCGTGTACTTCATTTCGTATTTGTCTTAGTTTTTCTTCCGTTATTAACTTATTATTAACAATTATTCTGCGCTGGTCTGCTATTCTTTGTTCACTGATATGGGATAGTTGAGGGTATTTTTCTATAAACTTTTCGTGCAATTTTTGTCTATAAGATGTCTTGTCGGATTCTAATTCTGTTATTTCATAGTATATCTTCATTATAGATTCATTTAGTTCTGAAGACCACCTCATTCTAGTTCCAGGTGTTTGGGATGTATAATTTTGGCTATTACAGGTCGATCGATACGTGATTGGGATTGATTGGGATTCTAACATGTGAGTGTGAGTGTCTGTGTTTTGTATTTCTGCTTTAACTTCATTTTTGATTTGATCTATGATGACCTGAGGAAGAAGTTTTTTATTGATAATGGCTCTCCTTTGGTCACCTAATCGTTGCCGTGTCGCTTCCATGAAAGGATATTTTTGCATAAATTCTTTGTGTAATGTGTCTAGGTAACCTTTGAGTTTTGTTTCCATAGATGTAGCTATTAAATACGTGCGCCAAATAAAACGATTCATTTCTTCCGTCCAGCGTTTTCGCACACGAGTATTGCCAGTAGTGGGTGCTGGGTTTACGGCAATTGCCTCCTGCACAACATCTGCTGACATTGTAGTATTTGTTGATGATCGAGAAATGGATCTTTCAAATGAGAAAACTGATGAGTTTGATGAATTTGATGGACTAGATGTGCATGAATTGTGAGATGATGAGATTTCGGCTGTAATAACTTCGGGTTTATTCCCGGCGAGAGCCCGCCTGCTCAGCTCCTCGCCACCGACGGTTTGCATGCTGAGACACCCAGCGTCAGCTCCAGGTGTGCCCCGACGAACTCCGGGAAGCGGCCGCAAATTATACCTTTTAGACGAACTGCTCATATTGTTGTTTTGTTTTGGGACCGTTGGTTGGGAAAGGTGTATTCGTTGTTTTCTAGATAGTACAACAACATTCAATTATTGTTCTTAAGACCCAGCGACTGGGGTAGAGGTTAATGATTGTAGATACCCCAAATGTGCCTGTTTCCCTCAAGCCCCCCCACCACGGCAAGGTGGCCACATGGGGGGGTTATTATTATTATTATTATTAATTTCTTTTAATTGAATGAATGAATGAAAAGTTTATTCACAACAGTTAGCACAAGATATACACGAATGAAAACTTACAAACTATTATAATTTAATACAAAAATAAGAATAAAAAAAAGGAAACAGAAACAAAATAAATTATTGTGCAAAATTGTGCGAAAAGGTCATAGCTCAGCAATCATATTTGCTTCGCAGAGCAAATCACTGATTTTCAGCTATTACCTAAGATGTAATTTTTTTTCAGTTTCACCTTTTTTATGAATCGGCAGTAAAATCAAATCATAGCTATGCGTGGGCAAAAACGGGAGCGGTGAAAGTTATGTCTGGGATGAGTCACCTTAGCGGGGATGGTGATATGGAAACTAAAAACTTTGTAAATACTTATAGAAAACCGGACCATACCCAGACCCATGTCAAATAAATGCAGTCACTATTATCTTACTGCAAACATTTGTTATGCATTAATATCGACCTCGCGACCTCTTAGGCTGCGTTTCCACTGACGCGGAGCGGAGCTTAGCGGCGCCTGAATAGACCAATCACTATGCTCGAAATCTCCGCTGCGTAATTTTCTTAAGTTTTCGCAATTCATAATATTAAATAAAACACTTTTTAACTCGCACTTTTTAACCACGGGGTCTGCAAAGACACCGAAACGTTGAGTTAAAATGTAAAATATAAATAAACCCGATAAATCCGGTTAAAAAGTGTTTTGTCTCCGCTGCGTTTCAATTGGTTTATTCAGGCTCATGCTAAGCTCCGCGTCAGTGGAAACGCAGCATTACTGCGTTAATATCTCTCCATATAATAAAAGAAAATGTCTGTTTGTCTGTACGTTCGGATTAAATGTAAATACATACATACATAACTTCACGCCTGTATGCCGTTTGGAGTAGGCAGAACACCAGAGGTAATAAAACCATCTGATGTCACGTTTGACAAATTCGGAAGCATTATAAATGTAAATATTGAACAGATTTTGATTTGGTTTGCACCGGTCAAAGAATAGTTCTCGGGGCTATTACTATACTATAAGCTCTCAAACATCACGTCAAACATAGATTATTTACGAGCCGAGTCATCACGATTTTTCAACCAAGTTGGTGAAGTAATTCACCAAAGACTTCAATTGCTATGACAGCAACAACGTATCGCCTAACTGCACCCGAACAAAGCTGGGTACTACATCTAGTACATACATACCATCACGCCTGAATCTCTTATCGGGTAAGTAGAACACAAGAGGCTATAAACCCATTTGAGGTCAAATTTGCAGGTATTACAATGTTATAGAGAGACTATTGCAGTGCCCTGTAACGCCAATAAAACCTCCGTCCCTTAACTGACTCTTACAGCATGCCCGGGAAGAAAAGCAACTGGAACATGCTGTGTTTTTCTTTTGCCCTCAGTCCAACATGGGAGAGCGTCTAGTAATATTATAATTATTTGTTTGTAGGTGCTAAGACCAAACCCCGATGGAAATGAGAGCCAAGTCTGTCTCTACATCATACAGCTGTTACTACTCAAAGGTTCGGAGCTCAGGAATCGCGCTCAGGACTTTGTCAAGGAAAACTCGCCTGAATATTGGAAGCAGAACAACTGGTAAGTTCATTGTTAAATTTTACATTTACGTTTTGAAATACATACATAGGTAACGTCACGCCTGTATCCCTTATGGGATAGCCAGAACACCAAAGGTCACAAGACCATCTGATGTCTCGTTAGACAAATTTGCAGGTACTATAAAGATAGAGTGAGACTATTGTAGGGACAGGAGGTCACAAAAACGCCTTTAAAACCTCTGTCCCTTAACTGACTTTTACAGTTTGCCCAAAAAGAGAAGCAGCTGGCACATTCTTCGTTTTTCTTACGCTCCATGTCCAGCATGGAAGCATTTCGAAGTATTTATAATTCCAAGTAACATACAATAAACAAATTATCCAGACTGAACATTGTCTATGAGGTACCAAAGTAAACTTTGTGTTATGGACGTAAGATTGTGATTGTGATTGGAGGTCACACAGCAGATCTAAGAGGTATCCTTTATACAGGGTCTGTCGTAATGAATGGATAACCCGTTATCTGGAATTGGTCCTGCCTGATGTAAGACTGTAAGAAAATCGCATCTTCTTGGCAAGATACTCAGTCATATAAAAATGGCGGAGACTTTTATACTTTTTCATAAATTTCCCGAATTCTTTCATTCATTTAGCTGCCATTTCATCAAATTTAGGTATTTTTGTGTAATTTTTACTGAATTATATTCCTGAAAAATTGTTTCACCAAATTTTTTTACATTTTTAGGTGTTATTAACGTTAAACATGTAAAATTGTCGTTTTTCTTAAATTTACCTTTCCAGGTACGACAAGCACTTAGCTTTCCACCGCAAGTACCCCGAAAAGTTCGCCCCCGAAGAGACGAGCGGAGCTTACGGTGGTCCGATCCCAGTGTACCTGAGTAACGTGTGTCTCAGGTTCATTCCCGTGCTGGACATTGTGGTGCATCGGCATCTCGAGATCCCGCAGGTTACGAAGAACCTAGAACAGCTGTTGGAGCATCTTGGATACTTGTATAAGTTCCATGGTGAGTTTTGATAAAAAATCAACTTTTTGCAGTGGGATTGTCAATCACCACTCTGTCGACCACTTTGGCGATGGAGTAAACCTATCTGCCTCAGACTCTTTTTCTTGTTCCGTGCAGGAATCGTACCCGCAATTGAACAAGAAAAAGAGTCTGTTCCGACTTAGGGCGTTTATCTATATATGTATTTTATATTCTAGGTTCCCCCTTTGCTTACTTTGAGGCCATGTAGTTGTGATTGGGGATTTTGTTTTTTATTTATTTTTAAACTAGCTGCTGCCCGCGACGTCGTCTGCGTGAACGCTATGCAGCACCAAACGCACCTACGATTATAACACTGCTAGCGTGATAATATGTAGCCTATATGTTGACCCGACTTCTTAACTATCTTCATGCCAAATTTGAAGTAAATCCATGCAGTACTTTTTGAGTTTATCCCGGAAAGACAAACAGACAAACAGACAAAAATTCTAAAAACTATATTTTTTGTTTCTGTTTCGATTGTAGATCATACCGCAAGTATTCTTTTAAAAAAATATTCAATGTACAGTTTTGACTTTCCTACCATTTTATTATATGTATAGATTTAAACCGGTTAGTACTGAACTGAATTTAAGCACCAATATAGTTCATAATTTAGGTTTAATCATAGAATACTTTTTATTGTATTAACCCCAACGCACTCAAATAAGGGATGAATGTTTACATTAACCTTTGACGTAGCGATGATACAAAATGTCAAACAGTACTGAATCCCGAAGCCAAATTGCCATCAAAAATCGATGTGCGCGATATAGTGTCCGCGGGAGTTAAAGGCAGCAAATTATACAGAGAATGTGCTTATACAGGCTGATATCTAATTTACATATAAAAGTTTTTGTTTAGCTAGTTAATCTTTTATCCCAGAAAAAATGTATCTATTAATTATTTCACTAACTTTTACCCGCGGTTTTACTTGTTCTATTGTTTTATCTATATAGGTTTATGGTCGCTTTCAATATTTTATCTCAAAAGTGACACTAAGCAGTTCTGCAGCTTTGAATGTTATATTTAAAAATGATAAAAATATATATTATTATATTATATCTATATTAATATTATAAAGAGGAAACCTTTGTATTTTTGTATGTTTGTATTGAATAGGCTCAAAAACTACTGGACCGATTTCAAAATTTCTTTTACCATTACTTAGAGGGATTCTTCCGAATCCGTATAGGCTACTTTTTATCCCGAAAATCCCGCGGGAATCGAAATTGCGCGGGTAAAACCGCGCGCAACAGCTAGTTGACAATATTTTGCAAAACCCTAATTAACCATTCCAAATCAAAAAAAAAAGCCAAACACAATAACATGCACATAGCTGAAAGTGAACATACTGTATACAATTTTTTTCGGCGACAAAATGGTGGGCTTTCTATTTTCACGCAAGCAGATACATATGTGAAAGTGGATTTTATAGCACATTTACATATTATTTATACATATTGTACCCATTTATAATAAGTTAAATTCAGAAATATTTGAATGAATCAAAGTTATTAGTCGATTTATCCATTTTTCACCTAAAAAAACTTTAAAATTTTAATATTGCACCCGACGCACGTATGTCAATGAACGACTGAATTTAACAGGTTGTAACTTTGAATTTCTACCAATATGTGAAGAGTACCGTACACCAAAAGAAAGCTCGTATTCTTGCCTATTCGTTACAAGCTAAAATAGACCTTCTGTTAAGGCAATGTACTTAAGGCAAAAAAGTGCATGAAGTCATGGGACGCGATATCGCGACTTCGGGACGCAGAGGATACTTTTCCGCTGACCAGATATCGCGACATCGGGACGTGAAAGGTTAAAAATCACCATACATTACCTCCGGACCAAGTTAACCCGGTTTATTTGAACTCCGCAAAGCGTAGTTCAAATAAACCTTAGTATGTCTAAAGTTTGTATTTGTCCATTATCTAATGCCTATAAGTAACACAAGTTCTAATTTTTACTAGATAAAGGGCAATGTTTTCACTACTAAAGCAAGCCAGCATTCAAATTAATTATTACGCTATTAACATACTCTTTTCATTGCAGACCGCCCCATCACATTCCTATACACAACTTTACACTACTACGAAACGAAATTACGCGACAAGCCGCTTCTAAAGCGAAAGCTAGTCAACGCAGTGATTGGGTCGTTCAAGGACGTGCGTCCCACAGGATGGGCCACTACAGAACCTTTTCAGGGATACCTGGCGAAACCGGAGCTGGAGGCCACTGGTTGGAACCCCGATTTGAATTACTACATGAATTTGGTTAACCGAATGGTTGATAGTATCCTTTTTACATTTTCAACACTAGCTTTTTTGATGAACCTTCTGCAGAGACGTACTTGAGTCAAGTAACTTGACGAGGATATTTTAGGCCGAGATTTAAGGTCTTCGAGGGCCGAAATGGCATCTGTCTGAAAAACTCTTAACGACTACTGTATAAAAGTAAGTCACTACAAGATTCGAGCCGTTTCATTCCTAAACCTGAAGTAATAGTTCTTATAAAGAGATATAAGCCTTTCTATCATAAAATTAAACTCTTTTTATTTTACATCTTTATTCCTAAATGATTTATCAAAAATCTAATTATTGATTTTGAAAATAAAGGAATGTTGTTTTTTTTAACCTATGTCGTTCAGGTTACTTTTTCATTTGATTTCTTTACACCATGTTTAATTATATTGTACAGTTAAAAGAATAATATTAAATTAATGTTCATCGTGAGTGCGACAGTGTACTATATGTGTCCGTTATTAGTTAACATTATAGTATTGATGAATTCAAATGCTGCTTTGATGGTGTTCTTTTGTTCAACAAAGGAATAGTATATTATTAAATTCAAGCTATATTATTCAATATTGTTATTCATATTTATTTAAATCAATACATTTCCTTAAACTAAACCTCAGCAATGCTCGGCAATTCTCAATTCCCGAACACAGATTGGCGTTTCAACGAATACCCGAACCCTTCGACGCACGCTCTCTACGTCACTTGCGTGGAACTAATGTCTCTACCGCTCGCTCCTACTATAGTAGGAAATAACTTGCTGGATGTCATTACCAAAGGTTTCGTTGTTATACCGCCAACGAAAATACAGCTATGGATAAACGCGGTCGGGCTTATCATGGCCGCTCTACCCGACCCTTACTGGACTGTTATCCATGAGCGTATAATGGAACTGATCACGGACGCGGAAATGGTGGATTGGCCGTACACGCATACTCCGTTCCAGATGTTCAGTTTGACGACCACGAATGACGCGTTACTTGAGAATAAGTACAGTTTGACGTTGGCGCTTTCTCATGCGATCTGGTATCACGCCGGTTCCGGACAGATTATGCAAGTCCCTATGTGAGTATGCTTTAAATGTTTTTCTTTGTCTAGTACATGCCCCCGGAACATTTCAAACGAAGTTTTATATTAATTAATTATCATATGATCATTGGTGGTTTTGGTAATTGAGATTTTGGAATTTTCATATTTGATAAATTAAAAATTTGATAGTTTCATAGCCTATGTAGGAATCAGCGATACCAGTGACTGACGATTCTTTCCATATAGAATTGCTGGATACAGATTTTGATTACAATGAATAAAAATAATTATTGTATCTTATTGTTTTATTTTTAAGCCTGATTAATACTAGTTGCCTATCATTTTAATTATATACTTCTCGTCAAAAAGTAGGACAGTACCAATATTGTCATTTTTTACGATAACTTTATAAAAAAAATTTATCAAGTATCATGTTTGTTTAATTCATATGTGTCGTACTATAGTCGGGGTTACCATGATGGGATTTTTTTTTAATTTGCCAGATTTTTTAATTCTCTACTTTCATTAGCCAGACTATAAATAAAAACTAATGATTCAGTTCAATTTGTAAATAATTTAACGCATTTCAAGTGTATGTAAATACCTACGAAATAAAGAATTTTTTGACTGACTTTGGAAGGTACCCTAATCAACCTTTACAATTTTTGTTGGAACTTCCATGCGAGAAATCTTCAATATTTTATTTACCGACCACCTTCAATTATTTATCAAATAAAACACACTTTTAAACTGGACTTTTATCGCACATATTTTACATTTTAACTTTTCTTTTTTAATTGCATCTTTTTTCATTCAAGTTTCATTGCGACCGCCTTATAACATTATAACCTTTGTATTTAATATTAATTATATTCATCGATTTATTGTGAAAAATAAAGTCACATTTAATGTCCTTACATGATTTGTAATTATAACCTTATTGCTTTTACAGCTTCGTCAAAGAGAAGTTATATCCGGAGATCCGTTCGGAAGTGCAGCTACTGTACCTATGCCACCTAGTGGGGCCATTTCTCCAGCGATTCAATGCGGACATGTCACGAGCAGTAAACGACCTCACTATCGTGTTTTACGAGCTGTTGGCGCAGATTGATAAGACACAGACGCATCTGAATTACATCGATCCGATCTGTGATTTGCTGTATCCTTTTTTAAAATAATGAAACAGCTCAGCGGAGTTAGGTTTTTTGGACATTTAAAACATAAAGGTGAAGATTTGTGGACGTTAAACGGTGCAAGGATGCGTTGCGACAGATGTGTTGCGATAGAGTGAATATGAAAAGGACGAGAAAGAGATCGTCAACGATAAACACTTAATCCAAATATATATTCCAGAACCAATTATACTCCACGCATCCTCGCGTCGCTTAGCTACCTTGCACTTCTCGTGGAAACGCAGGCTAAAGCTTTCTTATCTGATTTCGTAAAGAGTAGAGCCCAAAATATTTACCTTGTGACCATTTAAAAATATTGCTAGATAATAATTAAAGTGCCACTCATAAATTAACAGTATAGAACGTTATTGCGATTTTGTAAACTGCAGACTTAGATGCTCCTATTGTAAAAGATTAAATAAGCTCTACTTGAGTAAATATTACTAATATTTTGAACAAAGTTTTTAATTGCGATATTTTTACGAGTCTTAAACTATCATCTCGCTCCATAGATAAATCCATGCCGTTGTACATAAGTATAGCTTCTAATGTACGTACGAAAAATCTGTGGCGTGCCTTTTCGAGGAAAATTTTCCTCTTCTTCTGGAACTTAAAGTTGCTCCCACACAGCAGTTACACAACATTGTGTTGCAAAATAACATTTTATAACACTGTATAACATTTTGCTCTGTTGCTTATATGTTGTTCAGAAATGAAATGAAATTTTTTATTGATCATAAGACCATCGTATGGCCGCTTAATGACGCAACAATTTTGTACTTCGGCTTTAACTAGGGCTGCCAACTTTTTTTTCTAGAAATAAAGTATATTTGAGTCTGATGAGAATATCAAACAGTATTTTAGAAAAATAAACAGTATTCGATTCATATTTTTTTTAAACACATATTTGTAGAGCTTCTTGCACGAATATAAAGTGTTTAGCTTTTTATGCTGAAAACAGTATTTTGCATATTTTATTTTTGGTCAACAGTATAATATAGTGAAAAACATATACTGTTAAAACAGTATGGCTGGCAACCCTAGCTTGAACATGGTGTTGATATTGAATAAGATATTACAGTAGACCAAGAGACGAAAAAAGCCGGCGGAAAAAAACTCTTGGCACTCTTTTTCAGTCAGGATATAGTTTTTTCAGAATTTGTTGTATCATGATTTACTTAATTTGTTGTGATCAGTAACAAATGTAATGCAACATTCTCCATCTTAATAACTGATTTATGGAAGCACCTTTAAAGTCATGCAATAGAATACAGCTAACGTAAATATTTCCTTAACAAAAAACCCTCAGGTACCACATAAAATACATGTTCGTTGGCGACGCTTTGAAGAACGAAGTTGAATGCGTGATTCGCAAATTGCGACCGGCGCTGCAGATGCGTCTGCGCTTCATCACGCACCTCAACGTGGAGCAAATTAACACCGCCTAGCAACAAGACGACTACAGCCTGACTCCGTCAAGCTCCGAGGATAGCTCCGAGTGACAGCAGCGCTGTAGTGACGAAGACCTGGAGCAATTCGAGTCCTGGTTCGAGTCAGTCTTCCCTAGCGAAAAAGCTGAAGACTAAACTGTTAAAACAGTGATTTCTCTGTGTTGTGCTATACCAGTGTAATTGTGAAAATTCATGAGCAAAGATTCGACTGTGCTGCATACTAAAATACCAGTGTTTTAGTTATCTTTGGATTAGGTGAGTGAAATGTTCAATAACGAGTAAAGACTCATGCATTTAAGGGTACTGTCAAAATTAATATGGGTAAAACAGTACTTAGATGAAAAGAGTATATTTTAAACATTTCTAATAATTTATTTGTCATACTTAATGAGCAATGAATAGTCAATAACTCATATTTACATTTTTTGCAATGATATGTTTGTAGAATTATGCAATTATTATAAATGAGAGAATTTAACAAGTTTATTCTATAGTCCAATAAATGAAGGTTGTTTACAAAGTACAGGGTGTAATTAAACTTCACTCAAAGCAATCTCAAGTAAAAGACACCTTGTATAAAGCCTGCAATATAAAGGAATGATTTCCTTTTATTTGTTGGCGAAAAAGCTTAAATATTTGCTAGAATATTAAGAAACATCACAATGACATAAGGAATAATAATTCACTATTAGAAGCTATATGGAATATTTATGAGGTCTGTTATACCGTAAAATTATATTTAATAAGCAATCTTTAAGACGTAGCAATATTTAAAAGTATTATGTAGTAAATAGTAATCATCTTTTGAATCAAAATGACCTGATAATAAATAATCACCTTAAGGTTTCCGCTTTTTAAAAACTCTTTGTAATCAAAAGAAGTCTCTGAGTCGAAAACTCGACAAAACACCCTATATATCCATGGGTGGTCTATGTGTTGCTGGTTAAAGTGTAAGGTTCAAACTAAGTGCTGATCTAAAATAATGCTACACATAATGACAACAAAATACCTACTGATAAGTATATATACATGTAAGACCATTCCTAAGACAGATAACCAAGCATAGTTTGATTAAATAAGTTGATATGAAACCTCATGAATTACAATAACTATTGATTTGAATATTGTAGCTTTAAGAGATCAATGAGTTTTTTACAAATGTTTAACTTTTGATTATATTTATTGCTTATTCATAACATATTGTCTTACTATTCCACATATATTTTTTCATATTGTGAAATGAGTTATTAAGTTACATCACAATGCAATAAAACATTGCTATCACAAACTTTAATTTTATTATTCTATTATTACATTATTAGTTGATATATAAATATAAGATAAATGTAGTGCAAGTTCAATTATTTTATAAAGCAATAGGAGTATTAATGACATTGTATCAATGTGAATTTTAAAAGTGGCATTAATGTCCATTTTTTGTATAAATATGTCTATAGTGTTAGTTGTCTAGCATCATATAAAATCCTGTGTTAAAAGGTCTATAGTTTATAAACAATGTAATGTATGTACATTGATTATTAAAATCACCAAATGTAGCAAAACACTGATTTTATAAGAAAGGCAAAACTATCGGAACATGGTAGTAATGTATACCTTGAAATAAATATTAAACTTATAAATCCGTGAGTAGAATGTAGTTATAATGCACTCTGTTGTAATGTGAACAAAAACTTTTAGTACTTATAAAAATTTAAAAGAGTACTTAAGTTTAGAATTATTAATATTGAAAATAAGCATTGATGAATAGCTGTTAAACCTATCCTATACAAAAATATTATCATGAATGAAAATGATCAATTTAACTTATTTAATGTTAAGTAAAATTTAGATTTCTTGAATATTATCGACATTACACAATATGCAATGTCATACTCACGTTTTTAGTAATAATTATTTCAGGACTATTCGTAGTAACTGCAATTGTGATAGATATAAAGTTTTCATTAATTATTATTACAATTTTTATTGATTAATTGACATAATATTTCTAATTGAAATCGTATAGTAGGTATAATATTTAATTAAATTATGACTTAAGAGTGATAATTTAAACCATAATTATGAATAACTTATTTGTGATGTCTATAACTTTATCAGGAAATGTACTTATTATTCATGGTACAATATCTATAATGTATTCTGTAGTTAAACCTATTAAATGTCGTAGGCAGACTCATCACGGCTATAAAGTTTAGAGTCTCGTCGAGCTTATTAGAAACTGATATCAAATAAATGAACTACCTATATTATTAATAATTGGTGTACGAAAATTTACATTAAGTGTTTCAAATACTATAGTGGTCATTATGCTCTTATATAATAATATAAAAATCAAATGTAATATGTTATTCGTCATAACTATAATGGAATTAACTTGAATTTAAATTAGTTATGTTGTTGCTAATGTATACGAAACATCAAAGCAATTTGTATTTGTGCCACACTATCAGTTATTCTTTTAGGCAATTTTCGTCCATATCTATTGTTGTCCAGGCTGTGTGATCTAATAAGAACTTTCTAAAATTAAAATTACTCCATTTTAATTCAATGTCTCTGATTAATTCATTTTAATTCTGTAATTAATTTAATGGGTCTCAAATGTTAAAATTCTACCTTGATTTTTTATATTTTTATTTTATTATTTCTCGAACTAAGTGATCATATAATGCTTAAATCCAAAATATCTTATGGGTTCAGGTTTCTTAGGGAACCAATTCATCAATGTCGATAGGTTCTTTTTGATCAGATTAATCCAGTAAAAACTATCGATCAACGTCCACTAATCCATTATTTTGTGTGGTGACACCCTCACATTGACCTAAAGAAGAAAGAAAGCATTTATTCCTACAAAGACAACAGCAAGCAATTCCTTGTCTAATAAAGATGAATATTTCGAAGTGCAATGTATATGTTACCGGAAAATAATAAGAACCGTAAGTTTATAAATTTTCTCGTCGATTTATAAACTTTCGTAAGATTCTAAACTAGAGATAGGTTGTATTATTTTACGCTCACTTTTCGCAAATTTATCAATTTACTACGTCTCGTGGTAAATTAATAATCTTACGGATATTCATTCGTAAGATTCTGAACTGTTCGACCAATCACAGAAGAGCTTTTAATTTTACGCTTTTTTAAAATGCGGAAAATAATACACTGCTCGCTGATTGGTCAAGGAGACAAACAATTACAAAATTTGGCTTATCTACATTCATAGTTTATGGCGCTTCGCCGGCCGCTTCCGCAGCACCGCTCGCGCACGTATATTACTATATGCAATTACTACTTCGCTCGGCTCGCGCACTTATATTACTATACGCAATTACTACTTCTCTGCGCTCGTTGTCGCACCTAACCGTTCTGAAAAGGCCTTCCGGTGCATTTGTTTTTTTCGAAATTAGAACACGTGAGTTATTCAACCAATCAGAGCTTACTTATTATTTTACGAGTAAGTTCGGTAAGTTTATCAAATTGCGAAAATATGGGCGTAAAATAATACATTTTGTCTCCCGTTTATTGGTAGGATTGGAAGTTTATAAATTTCCTCGTAAGGTTTTGTCTACAGTAGAGTAATATAATTAAACTCAGATTAATGGACTGAAATATTTAAGAGGTAATGTGTGTAATATGATAAGGCAGTTTGTGAAAATATGCATGGAAAATTTGTTACATTTATGATTTGTATGTATACACGTTATTTTTTGTTTATACAAAACCTGAAAACAGTTGAATCAATTGCAATAGTTTTTATGTCATGTTATATTTTAACTCAATAATCTCTAAATAACCTTAAATAGTGTACACTCGAGCGCGTATCGTACGCGATCCCAGGATGCAAGTAGGTACCTAAATCGCATAAAGCGTTAGCGAGCGAGCGGCGCACGTGGAACTCGCGGGACAAAACCAAGACATCACAAGAGGCTTGAAACTTGCCGAGTTTTTAAGATAAAATTATAAATGTTTGTATGCCGATTCTTTGAACGAATATATTTTGGGGTAAAATACTTGGGGTGTTAGGTTACGCATGAACAAAAAATTATGTTGTAGGTATATAAGCATTTATTAACAAAATAAGCAGAAATGTGTAATATTTATTGTTTGGTTGCTATATTGCGTTGTGACTAAGGTTAATACATTAATTTATATTATTAAATCAAACTAAGAAAAACAAAACAGGCATGTACAAATGTCCTGCTCACTTTATCAGGCACCTGTTTACCATAATAACACTTGGAATTATCCGTATTTATTCATGTAAACAGCATAGGTGCAGATTGCTATAAAACATATCACATGTGATACAGATCATTTTGCTGAGTCGATGATTCCCCTTTTTGTAAGTTGTTATCTGAGGTGGTGTAGTTACCTGACAAGCAGTTAGGTATGTATTTAACACAAAATATGATATGAGGCCCTGATGACCAGTAATCTAGCTATTCAGTTGTAATTTTTCGTTTGAGCGAAGACATTAGCTTATTAATGGAACAAAAGCGCCGTAATCTGATGTTCATTTATATTTTATTTCCTCTTTGGGTCATCTTTGTAAGTTTGTAAGATTAAATTAGACCTAATACTTACTTATTTATATCAAATCTGTTCTGTTACATATAAGCATTGAGCAATTATATTTACTTAGTTATAAGTACCTATGTACTTTTTGCAAAATCATTGTTGAGGAAATCGAAGATTTAAGACCCTGCAACATTATTTATTAACTTTGGGAAATCTGGATGTATTGTGTTAAAATGTATAAACCTAATTATCCCTTTATTAATTCATAATTACGGTTGTGTTTTGTTAATAATTATAAGTTTGAAATTATTCCATTTTAAAGGCTTG
Organism: Stenoptilia bipunctidactyla; assembly: GCA_944452665.1. NCBI lineage: Eukaryota > Metazoa > Arthropoda > Insecta > Lepidoptera > Pterophoridae > Stenoptilia > Stenoptilia bipunctidactyla. Next base: position 42,503,351 of record OX101721.1, on the reverse strand, counting down.
ATAGTGGCCGTGACTATTGTGTTTTTATTTTTTGTAAAATATTTCATGAATATAATCAAAGTATTTCGAAAATGTTATTTCATTTCAAAATAAACTTCTTTGATGAAGAAAACTTCAATTTTCATACAGACTCTTTATCATTTTATAATCAATTTTGCTATTGTCGGTTGATACCACAAAGCAGATATATAGTAGAGCTGCTGAAAGATACACAGTTTCAATTTGGGTTGTCTTGACGTCACAGCCTCTAGTTCAAGCTATTTCGCACTAGAGGCACTGGCGTCAGTTCGTCACTGACTTCTGAGAAGTTTATTCACGCGTGGATATTTAAAAAAAATCCTTTGTTTCTCGATGTAAAATTTAGTTTTCCATACTTTTATAAAGGAATTACATTGACAATCCAAATAAAATTAACTAAGCCCGAAGATAATTTCATTCATAATTATTTTTTACAAATTATTTGTTTTCCAGTTATTAAAGTTATTATTTAACTATGTTCAAAATTCCAGATTGTTATTTGTTGCCTAGGTGATTTTTATGCTGCGAAAAAATGTTGCGCTATCTAGCGTCAAGTAGAAATACTTTTATTTCGTGGTTTTTTTCTGACAGATTTGGAACGTATGAAATATCGTTAAAAAACTTGAGACACCTAGTAAAGTATAACTGAACTTTTTTGATGATCATTTGAATATTTTAACCTTATGTTTCAACCGGTTTTGGCTACTATTGTCCGTTCATCGTAAGATGTCCCCTGCCGTTATTTTGGCACTATTGCTTGTCAAGCTGTTGTCGGTATTCTGGGATAGTGAAGGAATCCTTTTTATTGATTACTTGCCAAAAGGGCAAACGATAACTGGATCCTATTATGCAAACTTAATTCGGAAATTACGTGAAGCGATTAAAGAAAAACGTCGTGGGAAATTGTAATTGGGCGTGTTGTTTCTCCAGGATAACGCTCCACCTCATCGTTCGGAAGTTGCGCTCACCGCAATCCGCAGTGCTGGCTTCGAAGTCCTTGATCACGCACCATATTCTCCTGACTTAGCCCCGAGTGATTTTCACTTATTTCCAAAATTAGAGGAGCATATTCGTGGAACTTAATTTGACGATGATGACGCGGTTATGACTGCCGCAGAGGAGATTTTTATTAGTCGAGAAAATGTTTTTTTTGCCGAAGGAATAAGAAAGTTGGAAATAATTTGACAATAATAAGTAGGTAAATGAATGAAAATATCTTCGTGGCAAGATAATTTTGATTGTCCATGTAATTCTTTTATAAAAGTAGAGAAAACTTCATTAACGTCGAAAAAAACAATTTGTTGTGTGGCAAAAGCATTGAGTTTGACGAAGATAACCCGAAAAAATCTATGGCCTATTATTGTTATATCAAACACTATTTTTTTATTACTCCCAGCTCCCATAGCATCATGTTTGTGCAGTTTATTTCATCTCGTTGCTATTGCGCAGTTTAAATTACTTAATTATTTATTTTTAAGAAAAAGTGAACCGCATTCAAAAAACCAACCCACTAAAAATGTTTAACGAAAAATAAACGCCATCCTATTCCTGTTTTTTATTCCATCCATATTTGCTCTCATTTTGGTTTTCTGACTTTTTTTATTTATTTTTTATTTCATACTTTTTAGTGTTAGGTTTTTGTTTTGGGCTAGTTATTAGTTTTTTCATGGTTAGTTAGGTTCTACAGTTATAGATATTAGTGATAAGTTTTGGGCTAGTTCTGGTATCAGTAACTACCTACTTCTTCTGGTAATGTGATGTTTTGGTACTGTAAAATCATGACTGACCTACTTACTATTGTTATATTATACGTTTTACCTGTAGGCCTAGGTAGAAAACTATGGAGAAGGACGCTTTAAGCAAGAAGAGAAATTAAATCCCAACGAAAAATAACGACGCCTTGATGCAGCACGAGATGGTCTTGTCTAGGTATCGCCAGCATGCTCGTGCTGCAGAAACTGACAAACGAAAAGTGATTCGCTTAAAAAAATCTTCGTGCGAACAGTCAGCTAAGAACTTATCCAAAACTTATCACTAAAAATCTATCACGTATATCTACTAATATGGAAACTAACTTACTTTGAAAAAACTAAAAGCTAGCCCTAAATTGAAAGTAAGTAAAAGGTTTTCCTAAATGGGACAATCATCCTTTTAAAAACCACATCACAATCGGTTCAGGCAAACGCAAGATAATCGATGACAAACATAATTAACATACAGGTTAAACTTCTCTTTGTAAGTTGGCTACTTTTAATCAGAAGTTGTGCAGGTAAATCACCGGGAAAACTGCTAGTATTCGGTAATTATTCGGCAAATCAATCAAACGTTCGGCTGAATACAAATGTTATACGAAATACAAATGTTCGGCTCATCTCTGGTACAAAATAAACAGATAAATTGAGAACCTTATTTTTTTAAAGTTGGTCAATATACTAAAACCTCCTAAACATGACAAATCCTTTTCTGAAAACCGCATCCAAATCGGTTTTGCCAAACGTGAGAAAATCGCGGACAAACATACATACATACTTACAGGTCAAACTGAGAACCTCCTTTTTTTGAATTCGGTTAAAAATACATCAAGTAAGAGGACTGAGATCATAATATAGAGCAAAAACTGTTGTGTAGTGAGAGGTTTTCAAAGTGACATTTAAAAATATTAAAAAATAGTTACTACAATTCATTTTAGCTGGTGCCACACGCTTTTCATACAAAAGTGCAATGTCTTACTTTTCGTATAGAATTTTGACATCAGGCTTTTTACTAACGCCATCTTTTGAGAGCAAATGATATGATTTCGTTCTTTTTAAAATTATTTGGAAAACTCCTCATTAAAAGAGGAGGTTGATTTTGAATGTTTTGATTTTTCAATAAATGGATATCCATACCATACCATATCTTTGACTTTGATTAAATTATCCGGGACTGTAATAAGCATCCGCCCAGCCACAACTTTACTTCATGATAGGTATCTTAATTTTTCAGTACCTACTTTGTACCTATTGTGCGAACTTTCTTTGTAAATAACTGAATATTTACCAAGTAATTTCTATGTCGGTCCTGCCGAAAGGCAGTGCACGCAAGTTAATTAAACGATAAATGTAGTTTCTTACTTAAAAAAAAACCTGCTTAGTTGGAATTATTCTCATCAAACAAAATCATAATATGCTATTAAATTGACACATAAATACAGGAACCATTGATGCTGTATACGTAATATTATGTCGATGACGTGTAGTTCCAATTTCAACCGCGTAAAGCTTGGTTCATTCATTTGCAAAAGATTGTATGGCTGTGGCGTCATCAGTGGGGAGTTTTCTGACAGCTCATTAAAAAAACAAAACTGTACAAAATTGGCACAAAAGGCTTCGATAGATGGCGCTTTACAAAAGGCGAAGGCGAAGAATTTATTCCACACTGCGTTTTTAAAAGTAAAATAAATTAATTGATGTCTATATCAGAAATTGAACGTATAAATAACCATAGATGGTAGATACCACTTACCTACATTATAGTTTACAGACTTAACGCCTTCGGCTTTTTAAAAGTGCCATCTATAGAGGTGTTTTGAACTAATTTTTATGAGCTGTCAGAAAACTCCCCATTCAGCTCAGTCAGTTCAGCTCAATCTTTCGTTTGTAACTCGCTCGCGCGCTACACTTCTTACTCTTTGCAGTCAGTACATTGATCGTCAAAGTTGTTGGTTGTACGGTATAGTAACGACGGCTTGCTACCTTAGCGTCTGGTGCGGTTTTTAAATTATTTCAATTAAACTTATCGTGATTTTTCGTGTGTGCTTACTGACTTAAACTTTGAAGATTAAGTGATTTTTTAATCCAAAATGGCTACAGAAGTAACAAATAATGCAAATGCTCCCGAAGTAAAAGAAGACGCGCCGGCAGATAATACTAAAGAAGAGTTAGCTTCGGGAGAAAAGGTCGAGGAAAAGGAAAAAGAGAAAGAGAAAGTTGAAGAAAAAAAGGCTGAACCGGTTCCCCCAAAACCTTCTGTCCACAAAGTCAATTTCGAAAAAGATGTGGTATATCTGTATCAGTTTTCCCGAACTCCTTTGTTGCCATCGACCTCACCGTATTGCTTGAAAGTTGAAACATGGCTCCGTTTGGCTGGCATCAAATATGAGGTATGAAATATTATTATCATTTTAGATGGATTAATGCTAGCGTGAGAAATAGTGATGCTGCCTTTTATCTATTTAATCCATTCCAGTAGCTTACTTCGTACAACTACCGCTACCGCGAATTATGCGTAAGCGAATTACTTGATAGGTGAAGTTTATAACTATACATATATTTCTACATAAATACAGTAATAACATGTGGTATTTTTCTGTACACCAATTTCACAGTGGAAACATATTTTTGGGTAGGTTCCTAATTTCAATATTACAGAAATTAAATGAAAAAAAGCTACTTTTCAAGTTTTGAAATAGGCTTTAGGATCTGTGATGTCCTTTGCAAGTAAAAAGTACAAACAAAAATGACTTATTGACCCAAATTCTTTGATTTGCTTTTGCTTCTTTATTTCCAGAGTTGCCATGACACTTTACAGTATTAAACAAAATTTTATTCCACCCTATAATTTATCTATTCTTTATATTAGTAGACACCATATACAAGTACCTATTTTATTTATAAATTAATCAAGAAATATTTCCTACATTCACACCATTCTATCTAGTCCAAATTAAGCTTCTTTAAGAACATTCTTTATGGAAACTAGATAAACATACTTAGAAATGTATTGAGAAAATGTACAAAAATCTGTGACTTAATGGCTAATATCATCATGTTTTTTTTATTTTATTTATCAACTGTTTCAAACCCAAGACAACAGAAGACCAAGCTTTTATTGTTTTACCCCAAAGCCTTCTAAATATATGGCAATTTGTACTGGAATATATTGGAAATAAATAGTTACAGGATCTCACTATTTGAATTCACTATTTTCATGGCACCTAGTGTTTTATAAGCCTGACTCTGACAGATATCTCGTCTTCAGAAAGTTGAGAAATGGTTTGGGTCAAGTAGTGATATTCTGTAAGTCTTTATAAATTATGCATTACATGATATTTCAAAACTTCCAACAAATTTTGGTACAGGATTAATTCAGTACCTGTTGTAATAATTTGCAGCCAAATATTATTTGACTCTGTGACAATTTTTTTCTATCATCATCATCATACTTCTTTCAGCAAGGAAGCCTCAAATACCATTGTTACAAAAAATATCATTATAAATGCAATGTCTACAGAGTAGAGCCAAATAGAGTGCAGAAGCAAAACTGATTTATTTCCCACAATTCATTTATGCTTGTCAAGCACTAAAAGTCCTTGTTAATTGTAATATACAACAATGTGAATTAAAACTTAAATGAAGCGTAACACAGTCAACATCACCTTATTAATCTTTGAGGTTTTATTTCAAAATATATATTTATACTTAAGCTCTTGACTAATACTGACACCTACCATATTAGTCTGCAATATAATATTTTTTAATTTTTAATAATAAACTATCCTATCATAACTTGGCAAAACAACTAAAAATATTTTTTTTCTCTCATTTTTGTGACCATTTTCTTGATTTTGTAATCATCAATGAATGCAGAGCATTAAAAAAACCGACTTCACATCAAAACTTTGGTTGCTTTATAATGTCATCCACGTAAACATATTCAGACCACCTAAATATTTTTTCAAAAATTTGAAATTTTGATTTTGATAAAATTTATATGGGACCAACTATAAATAATAAATAAAATAAATATGAAGTATCTTTTCATATGAAACAAGAATTTTCAAAATCAATCCACTATTGTCTGAAATATTGTGTAACAAAGACACAAAAAAAAACATACAGACGAATAGAGAACCTCCTCCTTTTTTGGAAGTCGGTTGAAAATGAACATTAAAATGAGAGGATGAGCTTCAGCACTTTGTTTTCCTTGCATAGCTAACCATTATACTCTGGTCGCCAACCAGCTCAAAAAGCTTGTTTTACAGTGATGATGAAATATAGAGTTATAATTAAGTCAAACCAACCAATCTTAACTTTCAAATATAACGGTAGAGATTGATTGAACACATCAATATTTTCTGACAAGTGTTTATACAGAGTTACATTAATTTCTCTAATATGTGTTTCTTTTCATTGTCTAAAAAAATCCCTCGCATTTATGTGAAAAGGAGCATGTGTGAACGAGGGGCGCGCGAAGGCGGAACTATTATTGAGTTTTTCACTTTTTCATTATGTTCTTGTTAATATTTAACATTTTGATGGTTTTCTAATTGAGACTATTGTACAATATATGCATTTTTTGTATTAAGATGGTTGTGGTGCAAAAATAACTTTCCAATTCCTAAACTGATTACATAGCATTCGATCATTGACGTAATTATATTAAGTATTTAAACCCTCGAATCTGATAGATTTCCAATTCAGCTTTTAGGTTTCGTACACAGTGAAATAAGAAACGTGATTCCTTTTCAGTTCGTCCTCTACAGACACAAGCACATGGTAATAATAATGATGTGACTTAATCTTTTGTCAAGTTTTTACACAAGACACATAAAAATCACTGACAAAACACGCATAAATGGATGATTCATGGAATCAGCTTTAATGAATCGCTGCTAATTGTGCAAATATAATATCTCAATCTTAATTCTGATTCGAATAATCTCAAGCTTCGATCTTCAAAAACACCTAGAAATACTACCAAATTGGGGATGTACTTAAAAAGGGCCTTGTTGACAGGCGGAAGTTGTGTATGTATGAACCTGACATTTTTAAAGCATTCACTTTTCGCGGTTTTATCGTCTCTATAGACGATTTCCACAATGCTGCCGCCAAACTGACTCACTTATGCACTGCACTCCCGTAAAATATGTGGTAGTATAAAATATTCTCAAAGGACCATTATTTTGAGACATTCGCTGTGCAATAAATGTTAGGGCATAAATCTGAATGGAAACCCTGACCGAATCTACGATCCAAACTCGTCTACGTTGGTCTTAGGTTATCTCGGTAGTTGTTCTTTCTATGAGTTTCATGAAATCTTATTAATCTCGGATATTATTCTCGAACTTATACGGACCACTTTGTCAGGGGCGAGTAGGTACCTACAGTCGCGGGAACGACTCATGGACTTAGCGAATCTTAATCAATCATTGATTATACAAAGTTCCAGATATTTTGTCCAGAAGATACTTGTCTGCTTAATTTTTTTATCTATGTATTAAGGTACCAAATAATATATGTAGGTATCTTTTATTTTATGGGTCAGCATGTAGCTAAGCAGAACTTGTCGTAGGACGCCATAAAAATCAGTTGCCGTTTTCTACCGCGCTGACATATATTTATAAAAATATTATAAAGACTATATTTTTAAAGCTATATTTCAAAAAATATATTTTGTGACTTAAACGAAAAACTTCGCATAAATGCCTGAGCATAAGCTTCGACATTGTTTTAATAATTGAGTATAGCCGCGCGGTTTAAACTCGTCTAAAGCGCGGCCACGCTGATCTCCTTCTATAAGATCTAGAAGCCTAGGTCAAAGCTTCATCGATTTTGTGTCGATAAAAGAAAATTCAGTATAGGGCAAATATGACCCAACATATATGGCCGCGTTTTCTCCAATTCCAAATTCTTTGCAAAACAGCTTGTTGGCCTTACTTTGTTAGTAGCTACGACAGCAAACGAAAACCATATTTGGTCGTCAGTCAAATAAAATTGCTGAATAATTAAGGTTTCGTGGCCGCACTACTTTGAAGGCTGATAAATCGTGAATCAAATGAGACTGAGATATGAATCATGTATTTAATTCTTTGACACTTCAGGCTCCTTTCGGCAACTGAAATCTAATTCTTTAAGAAATATTCTAAAAAACATGACCTCCCAAAATATTCACTAACATAAAGTCAGCCTAACCAAGTTATAAATATACAGGGTGTCCCTCCAACTCTATATCATACCTTCACGGAGTTATTCTAGTACCCATAAGGATTACAGAAGAAATAAATAAAAATACGAAATAAATTTTAAATAATTTACAAACCGTACACTCATCTATACTAATATTATAAAGAGGAAACCTTTGTATTTTTGTATGTTTATATTGAATAGGCTCAAAAACTACTGGACCGATTTCAAAATTTCTTTTACCATTACTAAGAGGGATTCTTCCGAATCCGTATAGGCTACTTTTTATCCCGAAAATCCTGCGGGAATCGAAATTGCGCGGGTAAAACCGCGCGCAACAGCTAGTTTCTTATATCTCAAACTCATACAATTTGCTATATTTTTAATAAACTGATCAAATAGTTTTTTATTATTGCTATTTTAAAATTTCTGTATGAAAGCATATAAATTTCGACTTTTTTTTGTACAAACTGTGAAAATAAATTTCGAATTTTTATTTACTTTTTCTGTTATCCTTATGGGTACTAGAATAACTCCGTGAAGGTATGATATAAGGTTGGCGGGACAAATGGATTATGTCATGATTTAGACGAACATTGTCGAAGTCGCATAATGACTACTATTGGAATTTTGTCGATGCGTATAACAAGCGTTTTAACAAGGCCGCTCGGTTGGATTGCGGAGAAGAGCGTGGCCACAGGAATCGAGGGTGAGTATCATGAGGAATATCGGCCATAGACTGAATGTATCTTTTTCTACCAAATCAATGAAATTTCAACATAACAAAAACGGGTTTCTAGAAATTATAGAAGTCTAAATCGGCATGGCTGCGCCTTTATCTGTTTCAATTTAAATCCGCGCGTCATGAATACATGCCTAAATTACTTGTATTGACTGCTTTATTTACGTTGAAAGTTTAGTCAAAATCGGGGTTGATATATCTAGATTTATCTAGGATCATAATTTAAATATTTAATATATTGTCAAAATGCGAGCACAGTACTTTGTCGACTCGTATCTTTGTTAATTTTGAATGTTTGTAAACATGTTGTACTCTTAATTAACAGTAAAATAAAAAATGTCAATGTTACTAAAAACTTGCAACCGACTCTATACTATACGCACATTCGTAAACATACGAGTCGATAAAGTTCTGTGCTCGCACCGCTGACTAGCTAGGTACATAAGCTCAATTTTTTACAAAACAAAACAGTATTATGCTTATTTTTTGTTATTGTAAGTTCGTCATAATTGTTAGTCCGTCGTAGAAAAAAGTATGTGTAAGTTCGTCACACAAAGTGTAATTTTTTTATTGTAAATTTGTCACGATAGTTTTTTTTCTGTACAGAGAGCAGAAAAATCAAATAACAAATAAATTAAAACATAAGATATTTATTAATTTTACTTAATCGAAGCAATATTTATAATTTAACTTTATATCTATATGAAAATCACAGATCTTTTATAGTAATTTTGCATTTAATTTAAAATTGCAATAATTTAACCTTATATCTACAGGGTGACTGGTGACAAATTTTATAAACTGAAGGAGAGCACTATGTACTCGATTCTGGTCATAATAATGTGATATAAGTAGTTACTTAATTTTTCACCAGCATTGTCTTCTATAAATAAATAAAGTTTCGTTACTATTCACTTTACTTACGCCTGAGTCAATCGCGGCACGTGACCTGGCGCATGGATCGCTGCAAACGCTATTGTAACCATTCGTTGCGTAATCGATTCTTTAACTTTTGGTTAAGTTTACTCAATAAATAATTGATATTTATTTTTTATTATATTTCCTCTTCATGTATGATCTCAAACTATAACGTCCTCGAATTTCAAAAGTGACCTACCTATATGAAAATATAGTATATGAAAATCACTGATTCACTTACTGGACTAATTGTTTGTTACATTATAATTATAAAAACAAATAACAATACTGAGGTTTAAAAATAGAATCTCCACAGCTCTTTAATAATAATTTTACATCTTTATTAAAATCACAAACAAGCTATTTCAGGAGCAAAGGTATTATAGTTACAATAATTCTTCATGACATTTTTAATCAAATAAATAATCTAATCTTATAATTGTAAAATAAATCTGCCTTAAAAATATAATCCTCGAATAAGAGCGAAGCATATCGTGGCCTAGCAGCAAAAACATACTTAAAACTAAATTAATAATCATAAAATAAATATTTTACATTTCTCTAAAATGCTGCATGACATAAAGTTTTTTAAAATATCAGAAAGAGAAATTTGATCATATTATTTGTCAAATATGGTTTTTAATTCTCTATCAAATGCAACCGATCTTCTCGATCTCGTCTTTGATTATATACCTAATCTAAAATTATTTTATTAAGAATACTCAGCCACCTAAGCATATAGATTTAGAATTTTATTGAGTCTACTTAAAAATTTGTTTGCTATCGGTACTTTTAGCCAAAACAATGGAAACTAACTAAACGTATGACGAATTTACAATAAATCTCCCCTGCCTATGACGAATTTACAATAAATGAACAATTATGACAAACTTATACAACCCTTTATTTTTTTGTTATTTGACAATAAATAGTGAAACTCTTGAGGCTCTTGGAATTTAATCTTGAATCCTAAGTAGGAACAACTACATAGTGCCACAAAACAAGTTCGCCAATTAATATTTTATTCCGTTCTGAATAAAATATTAATTAGGCAAACTTGATATTAAACCTATCTAATATATAAAATTCTCGTGTCACAGTTTTCGTTGCCATACTCCTCCGAAACGGCTTGACCGATTTTGATGAAATTTTTTGTGCTTATCCGGTATCTACGAGAATCGGCCAACATCTTTTTTTTTTTTTTATTTATATGGCAAAACAACGTTTGCCGGGTCAGCTAGTATTATATATTTTTTATATATTAAACCTCACAAACTTAAAACAGTAATAAATTTCTGTAAGGAAACTAAAATAAAAAGCGACCTAACTTTAAAAAATTACGTGCTTTTAAACTATCGATAAACTTTTTAACGTTTTATTCTCTACATTCGAATTTTGAAATTCTGAATCATTTGAAATTGTTGCCGGTAAATACGGGATGAGGGCGGCGTGGGACCGAGCGACGCAGTAGAGATCCTTGGAGCAGGCAATTGTCCAACTGTGGGCGACGCCAGGCTGATGATGATGATGATGAAATTGTATAAATCACATTCAGGATGGTGTCATCAAACTTCAATTTGCGTACTTAGCAATCGTTGATATTAACCTAAACAATCACTTATCTCTCTACCTAGAAAATCAATCGTTTATATCAACCTAAACAATCACTTATCTCTCTACCTAGAAAATCAATCGTTTATATCAACCTAAACAACCACTTATCTCTCTACCTAGAAAAGGTAATGTTGTTATGAAATACTGCTTTATGTAAACAAATTTATTTGGGACACTTAATGAAAGAAACAAAAATCAAATAGATAGTTACAGAATATTTTGAGTGAAGATTTTATATTATCGCAGTTAAGTTTCCTTCATAGAACTTATTATTATTTAATTAGGACGTTTAAATACACGAAATACCATAAGTCTACATATTTGGAGAAAAAAAAAACAACATTAATATATTTTTTTTAGATAGAACATCAATAAATATAAAACCCGAGATCGACATAACTTGTATTTCAATTGCAGTGTGATCATGTTCTTTCATTTTAATTCAATCTCGACACAAAATAGCTCGATGCATTGAACAATTGCTCACTCAACTCAAGTTCTTAAGAAATTGAGTGTACAGTACCAAACCTCTGCACGGTACTCCCTTCCCTATAGTATCGGTGCATGCTAACAACCAATGTGTGCCATATGTCGAACAGACTACCCGCGCGTTCGTGGTGTGAGCGCTTGTATCCGCCGAAGGGCATTGCCCTCTTGTATTTGCAGTTCACGACACCCAATACTGTAAAATAATAAAGCTACTGTCGTGCCCCTATCATATTCATATCGCACGCATTAATTTAATACTATGTTAAGGTAGTATTAGGTATTAATGAGTTCATTTCATAGGGAATAAGTTATTGTGAAAGTTTTGAATTGAATATTGAGTTGAAAAACTAAGAAGGAAATAAATAAAATATAATTGCACTGTTTCTTTGATTGATATATTTTCTAGAATTTACAATAAGCATAATGCACGTAAATTTGTACTTTTAGACATTGCGTTGAATAAAACGATCAAACAGCCCCATACCTTGAAATATAGGTATGGTTGTTTGATAAGTGGCGTGAAAAGTGTTCTTGTTTCTTGATTAGAAGAAACAAGAACACGATAAAGTATTTGTTTTTATCACACGATTAAGTATTTTATAATTGATCAAGCTACAGATCAAACAATAAGGCGATACGGGTAGTAAACACTTGAAAGAACAAACTTACGCTCAAGTCAAAGTTTAAAAATAACCGGCCGATACTGTAACTTTTGAAACGACCTTATCAGAAGTCTCTGACGCAGGTCCTGCGTAATTTGGGTTTAGATGGGGATATTTACGGAAAATTCAGCATCAACATTAAACGCAATTACCGAACAAATGGTGTCGCAACTTGCTTGACGATCCTGTTACACCTAAAAAAGCTTGTCGTTATTTTATTATTAAAATTAGTTTTCTCAAATAATTTATTAATCAGAAGTGAATTTTTAATCAGAATTACCTGCTTTCATAATTAAATATTGAGGACGGTTTAATATTTTGTATGCAGATGACACTGCTATAATTTTTAATAAAAGAAAATGTGAGGTTTTTGAGTTTCACCATGTAACGAAATCGTAATAAATTTACAAGCTACGAAAACAAATACCTGCGAAACCCTACTCCAGTCCATTATTGGTAACTGCATTCCAATGTTATGCAAGTAAAATTAAAGACCTAGAAATGGAAAGAGCATAGAAAGTTTGAAGTAATCCACTTCATACCTTTAGACTCTCTCTCTCAACTCTCGAGATAAAGGGTCTGCTAACGCTTAGAAAACATCATTTTTGAAATCTGAATACCTAAAAGCAATATCGAACTGGCTGAAAAAAACGTATTAAAAGATTAATATGAATAAAATAAACAAAGACAATCAGACCAACCGCGACCACTGGCGTCTGAGTCAGACACTGTTTCCCCATCGCCAAAGTGATCGTCAAATTAAAATATATTTTACAAAATTATGTTATTTGAGCTACTTCTTAACATCTGCTTATTTACTTAATTCGGTTATTTGGGTTCAAATTTAAATCGTATTTCAACGATGCATTCCCAAGTCAAGGAACTCTTTAAATTCATTATGTCTGTTAATCGCTGCTTTGACTAAAACAGGTGTAATAGTTAATGTATTAATCAGTACTGTGCTACTTACGGACTCAGTTCATAATGTTATGTATGCTATGAAGTAAGATATATTTGTTAGCGCGACTTGCGTAATACTAACCCGACTGGACTGTCGGCAACAGTACTATTATGTATCGTGTTTTTGCTCTATCTAAGGCCTAGTTATATGGTAATAATATTACTGTAAGGGTCGACGGCCTTAAGCTTCGATGAGTAGCAATTTAGAACTGGTTCAGTAGTTGTAGATCAACGCGTTTATGAAACTATTTTTTACAATACGGATTATTGTACTAGAGGATAATCTGCATTATATAAATAATAGCTAGCAACACCCAGGGTTTATTAATTTCACGCGCAATTTACTTGATCAGTCGAATGAATTTCGTCCCAAACTGGATGGACCTAAAGGGTCAGTAGAGTGTTATGCTACGAATCAGTGGCGCGGTTAGTTACTGATAAAATTACAGCAGGAAAGAAGTAGAAAAAATATTTATTTTTATAACGAGTCGTCTTGCGCGCTTGGTGACGCTTTCATGCGTCTCTAACAAGCAGGGATCAAAAAAGGTTTGCTGCTAAAGACCACGCTTTGATGCTGGGTAAGGTTGAGAAGAGAGTAAAGTATAAGGGAATAAAAGTACAAGAAGATATAACCAGGAGCGACAATTTTTGTCCGCTCTAGTGGGATTATGAAATCATTTTAGTGAAAAAGCAGCATTCTTGAGTCGCAAATGTAACGAAATTAAAAAAAAAACAAATGCTCAGTGCGAGTCCGTCTATAAAAACAACAAAAATAAAATAAGGAAAAAAAGTAATAGGAGCCCCTTTAATGTTTATTGTACCTATGTATTCTATGATATTTTAAATGGGTGCTAATTAAACAGACTTCTTTTAAATAGCATTATTTCCCTCTAAAAATCTAAGTTGGCTTCTAAATTACTATGTCAGCCACAATCCGTGCCACAAACCACGTCGGGGTTATTTACAAAAGCTCTAGGTTCTTCTCGCTTCGCAAGGATGCTTGAGCCTTTCCCTGTACCCTGCAAATAATTTTCAATTAAGGGCAAAATTCACTAAAATCGGTGCCAAATTGGATATCGATCGATACATCAAAGACTTGAAATGTTTGTACGAAAACGCCACAATATCAACCCGCCTCAAACATTTTTTCACTCAGCAGTGAGGTGCCAGGAAAAATGAAGTTAGTCACCAAAGCTCTTCACGTATCTGCCCTAGAAAATATTTAAAGCGTTTTGGACTGGCATCGATCAATGTCGAGTACATCACCTACTTTCGAAGTCTGCAATCCAAGCGTTAAATGTTCGATGTATAGAGCTTGCGAACGAAGTTGAAAATCGTAATAGAGTTGATGATTATTATGACGAACTTCTGTGTCTAGGAGATCACCGAGTACGCCTGCGAAAGTTGGAGACTACGATCGATGCTTTGCTAAATGAAAAATTATCTGCGATTACTGATTCAGAGAGAAAGATCAGAAAATTCTTAAATACATCTCAGAAATGTCTTCTCATCACGAAACGCATACCGTTCGGGATACGCAAATGTACACCAAGGTCTTAGAAAAATATTTGTTGTACATATGCAACAATCAAAGGGCGGATAAGCGTGCTATTCCTGAAGAGTCAGACTCACTTCATGTAATTCGTAAGCAAACTGATGGCACCTTCATAATCCGTATATTTGGACACTTCGAATACAAGACTTGAAGTAGACTAGCCACTGGAGCAGTGGCGTTCTTATAACCTGAGCATGGGAGGCACCTAACAAACACGTAAAACTACGTGATACTGCAAGAGCGATTGCCGTGCCCAGCAATGGGTGAAATGTGGTCGATATGGTCATACATTTTGCCCAACACCTAAACCACCTAAATCTTGGTTCTTGTCGGGATATAAAAATATATCATACAGAGTGCACTAGTTCCACTCGCTTATTAGTATCACAGATTTCCTTTTGAAACTATAATTACACTTTCTAATAAATTCATCCTGCACGTAGGTGTTACTTATTAAACAATAGATATTAATTTCGAAAGTATTCGCGTCAGAGAAAGTTCTTTTCATTTACATTTTATAAAAAGGAAATGCTCTGGTTTTTCCTTTTTTTTATAGGTATCATGAACTTTCTTTACTATCAAACAGTAGTTCTTGCGGCACAAAGTTTCATGTAATAATGCTTTAATCTTAAAAGTGCGTTCCTAGAATTGAGTCAAATACTTAAATCACGTCAAGAGACAAAATCAATCTTAATTTGAAAGAAGCATATTAGCCCTTGATATGTTCTTCAATTAGTCAAAATCAAAATAAATGTATGAACGTTTAGTGCGATGTTAAATCAGACATGAGCCAATGCTGCAGAAGTACCATGGTCGTGACCAATCATTAGTTATTAAACGCTGCGTCTGTAAAATACAAATTAAAAATAGTTGCATACAGCGCTTACTTATTGATTCCGAACAAGCTGTTCTGCCCTTAAGACAAGCGAGCGACTATACATTATTAATGTAAATTAAGTCATCATAAAGAAGCGTTAGACTTCTGTACATAGCAGGGTTTGGTATTGCGATGATATCTGTGAAGGACAAGCGTGCCTTAACGGTACAAGTTACTATGTTATAGATATGCGGTATCTAATAAGGAATACGAGGCGTGCATGATGGCTGTTAGGAAACAGCACAGTTCTGTTGCCTAAATAGAACCTGCGCCGGCGACGGTCACATTCCAGCACCTAATAAGTCGCCGCTCCTTACACAATTAACGGATTGTTTCCGATTCATCTCATAATTATCATATCGTTATCGCTGGCGTTATATGTCTTTTTTTTTGGTTTTCGATACTTAAATATAACAACTTGATGTAACGATGAAAATCACTTAAAATTCATTTTATATAAATAAGTATGACGACCGGCTGGTGTAGCGGTAACATAAATTGCCTTCTATGCCAGAGGTCCTGGGTTCGAACCCGGCGGCGGCGGATATTTGAGTGATAAACACAGATATTAGCAGTCAAGTCATGGATGTTTATATGTTTATTTAAGTTTATTCTAATAAAAAATATGTATTTATTCAATATGTATGTTTATATGTTTCTTAAGTATATCAGTTATCTAGTATCCATAACACAAGTTCTTTAAGAAACTTAATTTGGGCTAGATAATGTTGTGTGAGTGTCAGAAAATGTTAAATGTTTAAAGTATCGAGACGTGTGAAATATCGAATTGAAAACATAAAAATAACGAGGTTTGATATCGTGATGAAAGCAGTGGGTCGAGTCATCGCGTGACCAGTATAGAATTGGATAACTAGAATCTAAATTAGGCTCCACCTCATTTCTCCCAAAGGAGGGAGCAGATCACGCGATCTCCTATTTAACGCTCCTTTTTAAATAATTAGTAACTGAATTAATTAAGTAATTAAAGACTTCTAGAGGATTACCTACTTAAGAAAACGTAACGCTTGAAATCTAAAGGCCTCGGTATACTGCCGTCGTTTGCTTTATACGCTTTCAGTCAGAGTGAGATTAGTTTGTTAAGCATGAATTTTTTATTTCAAAGTAAAATAATGTGGTTTCGAAATTTTGTGATCCTTTCTAACTACAGCATGTGAAACACCATGCTCTGCTCAATATAGTAAATTGTAAAACGAAGAATAACATGAATAATAATGATTCCAAAAAGTGAATGCTATCATGTGTTATTATCCAATTATACTACCAAGGGACTTCTTTAAATTGATACGGGAGTATTGTACGCGCAATAATATTTGGGGTTCACGCAGGTTCCATAACCCATGATTACTTTAAGTAGTTGTCTGCCTGTCATGCACCCATATTAAAGTTTGATACTTTATTTTAAAACTTAATTTTTTGTAGAATAGAGCTAAGTATTTTGCAGTATGTAGGTAGCTAAATATTTGAACCTTCTTGCATGGTCAAAAATCAAGTTGAAAGTAACCTGAAAAGACCTGAAAAAGTTCTACTTCGTTTGATTCCAAAAATTACAGCGGTAATTTTTTAAATTCAGCCAATTGTCTCATCTAAGTTTTGTAAGAATAAACGAACGTCGTTATTTCTGTAGTCAAAGTTTTTAGCTATGGTAGTCTCAGATCGCAAGCTAAGGATTTGGCCGATTCCATTAGGTTCCATTTAATTTATGGATACCTTAACACTCAGCGTCCTTTATTGTTGCAATACGTGATTACCTACCGAAGAGATCGGAAAAGCGCATAGAGCGGGCAGTTACCTACTGAGCTATGAAAACATGCTCCGGTATGCCCACTTTCTCTTGCGCCGGCGCGCACAGTCGATGCTCATATTCAATTTCGTGCTGCTGCATCAGTCACTCTACTATGTTTTCTTCTATTTTCATTGATATATTTAATGTAAAAATAACGTTAGATGTACCTTTCTGAAATCGTGATAATCTTAATTGACCGAGTACCTATCTTAATGTTTAACTTTATTTCTTCGACTTAATTTCGTTACTAATTCAATATTTGGAGTATGTATCTCATTGTGTGCGATGACAATAGGCTATTCCCATTATAAATTATCTTCCGGATGATAAGATATAATATACACAGCCGGGTATGGATCAGCGATTGAAAACATATTTAGTAGAAGAAAACTCTAGAAAGCCTAAACACCAAAGTTTTTGGCTTATTTTGGAATTTGAATCTATAACAGTATTTTGTTCATATTCAACCAAGCGTTGTAAGCATGAGTTAAACAAAATTGTGTAAATTAAAACTTAGCAGCAACAACGTGGCAAACAATACTTACCTACCTACACATTACATCGACGAGATACGGTAATGTAAATTATTGTTATTTATTCTCTGGAATGCACTTGTATGAATCATCTCATTGAATTGCGTAGCATTTAGTACTTATCGAGAAGTAAGCTAGCTATTAGTGTTGCTAATTCGCTGTGGAAACAAAACTACGCACAAGCACGAGCCCAACAGACAATCAACTTTGCGTCTTGCGCGCACAGTGCGCTCTTCCGTGACAAACAACATGAGTAGCGGTCAATTAAAAAAACATACTGATTAAATAAAACTTAAATCTGTTCAGGTCCTCAGACAAAACGTATGTTGTCGATTAATTACACTACAATTTATATAATATACTACAAATATGTTAGTAGTAATAATACTTTTTCGAATAAATCTTGGAAACAAAACCATCTTATATATAATCAGAGTGCAGGCAAATCCGGCAAACGGCATAGTATTCCCATGACTTTGTATGGGTTTGTAAAATGATATTTTTTTTTAGTTTTCACGATCCAACTAATAACGAAAAAGACTTATTCCACAATAAATAAAATATTATTTACACATCTCACCACAGATTGAAAAATTAGCCATAAATGGCAGTTATATCTTGGTGCCGTGTCATGGTTGCAATTAACCGGGCAATTCGATAAATCTCCAGAGTTTGTCGATTTGTCCATTCTTTATTGGCCGTAATATTAATATATGACTCGCGTTAAATGCGTTATAAAACTCATGATTCTCGTAAGAATTAATTAAAAATATATGATTTTTTTACATGAATCTTCAATGATGATTAAATATTTTATTTATCTTTCATCTTTCATTAGCAATTGAAGCTTCGCGTGGTTAAATCCGCGTAACTTTTGAATTTCTTGAAGAAATTTTGAATTTGGCTAGTTAGAGAATTAGTTAATCGAATAAGCACGTTAAAAAGCCATATTATTTTATTAGTATAGATAGTTGAACCAAACAGTTTATTTTATACAAGTACAATTAGACAAATTTTACTTCAAAGCAACATTCCTTTATTTTGTAAAAGAAATAAAACCGCATTCAAAGATTTTTTGAAAATTACTTGCTTCACTTGGGATTCAAACCAACTAAAATCTAAAAATTAAGATTTAATGGTTTTTCTTTCAATTCATATTATTGACCCTAACGATCGATGCAAAAAAATTACAGGGTGTAATTTTAAAAAAAAAATTTAGTCGGTTCAATTCCCGGATGAAGCGAGCGAATTTTCGAAAAATCTTTACCAAAATAAAGGAATTTGATATCTCTATTAGTAAGAGTAGATAGGTGCTTTCCCTCCAGGTGGCATTTAAAATATCCATCCTGTACACGCGACGAAATGTTTCGCGCCTACACGAAGCCTACGCGCAGCTATCGGTCGCCTCGTCTTACTGCTGCCTGATGCGATTTCAACAAAACTTATTTCTGATCAAATATCGCGAATAACATAATTCACAGAAACGGCATATACCTACTATGAAACAAAAGAACAATCGAGAAATTGTTGGTTTATGAGTATTATATTTAACGTAAGTATTTACGTATCATATTTCTAACTGTATAATGTATTTAAAGGTCCGTGATACAGATTTACTAGATTCGTGTGAATCAGTTTTACGTGAAAATCACGCAGTTTAATTTTCCTTTGTTGTATTTAGTGCCAACGCTGCGTCACACGTTCGAACGCGCGTTTCATACAAAACTGCAACGTCCGTACCATACGCGCGTTCGATACGGATGTTCGGAATGCGCCAAGCGCCGCGTATGATACGCGCGTACGGTACGCAATATGTTATAAAAGTTTGTATGTTTGAATCTCTCTTAGTAGGTGTTATATAGGGTGGAATTTTTGAATACCCCCTGGAGGTAAAGTACTCTAAATAATAGAGGTAGCAAATTTTACTCCACAGAAACATTCCTTTATTTTGGAAAAGAAATAAAACTGCATTTAAAGATTTTCGAAAATTCGCTCGCTTCTCTCGGGAATCGAACCGACTAAAATCGGTAAAATTTTTATTGCATCTATCGTTAGGGTCAATCACAAGAATGAAATGTTAATTATTTGAAAGAAGAAGAGTTAATTTATTGAAAGAAAAACCATGAAATCTTCATTTTTTGATTTCATTCGGTTCGATTTTTGGGTAAGCAAATTTTTGAAAAAACTTTATAATGTAGTTTTATTTCTTTTCCAAAATAAAGGAATGTTTCTTTGGATAATAATTTGCTATCTCTATTCTTTACTTTCCCTCCAGGGGGCATTCAAAATTCCACCCTGTATAAATCTATGTGTAGGTGTGTCTATTTGAACATACGGCTCGCGCGTTCGAACGCGTAACGCAGCGTTGGCACTTAACTGCGGTTCTTCTGCACATCTTCGAGTAAGATCCCCGAAAGTTCAACACCTGCCAGTACCAGCTGCTTCCGTGTGAAATTCAATAGGCTTGTGTTTTAAAATATTTCAAGCATTGCTCACGACTCGAGCATAAATTCGCCGACAAATCTCCATAGCCAAATGTTAAAATAATATAAATCAAAGTTGAGTTCAAGTCTACCGTACCCTCTAAAATCAAAATAAGTCTACCTTAAGTTTTAAAATCAAAATTAAAAGTCCTTGTCCAGCAGTGGGTGTTCCCCGGCTGACGATACTGACAAACGTCATAATTATAATTAGAAATTTAA
This sequence comes from Stenoptilia bipunctidactyla, assembly GCA_944452665.1. NCBI lineage: Eukaryota > Metazoa > Arthropoda > Insecta > Lepidoptera > Pterophoridae > Stenoptilia > Stenoptilia bipunctidactyla. The sequence goes on along the minus strand of OX101721.1, from coordinate 42,482,534 downwards.
ATTTTCATAATGCGATTAACTAATATAAGATAAGATTTAATACTGAGTCTGTCAAGAAATAGCCTTCCTATGTTAATCCTATGTTCCTATGTTAAGCATTCCTTCAATCCAGCGACGAAAACTGCAGCTTCCTGAATAAATCCAGGAAAAATAAATCTTCTGAACTTAACACGATAAATGTGCATTTTAATTTTGCAGTGTCGTCAACATTATCTTGATTCATGTTTTACTGGAATGACTTCTTTAATGGCTTCAATGTTCTCATATTATCATGTTGTTACTTCATTGACCTCATTCTTCTAAAGATTTATCTTTTTTCTTGTCATTAAAGGAAGTATTTCCATTCCTATTAGAATAGCCAACGACTTTATTCTATTATTAAAAAAGAGACAGTAAATAGTTTTTTGTTATGTTTCTTGATTTGTAATAGTTTGCTAACTCGCCGTGCTTTAGGGAATGATTAATCGCTAGTGGGCTCCACTCTTTGTTAGTACTGTATTTCGGTAAGCCAAGTCCTTTAATTTTTAATAAATTATGTTTAAGCCCATGATCCAGTGATCGTTAAAAGTCCTCAAAACATAACAAAAGTCGATAAAAAAAGATTATTGATGAATAAAGTAAGTGCCTTCTTTTCTTTCACAATAGTAATTGTAAACCACGAAGACTCGCTTCGGAGTCGACCCGCCCTTTCACCAATTATAGCGTTCTACATACATTAACTCTACTGACAAAGATCACTCAACACATACTTTGAACTTGGAGGTTCTTATCAATTCAAAATGTCTCCTATTGTCGTTATGGTCTATTCGGTCGGAGGCCAAAAGCCTAAAGTAACATAACAATATTTCTGTTGGACCAGCTCTTCACTTAATCTACTAATACTATTATGTGATGTTGGAATAAATCAGGATAGATTGGATGATTGCACGTAACCCTTGCATAAAACCAATTGACGGCTCGAGCTGAAATTGAGTACACAGGACAGGAATATTATATACAACACATTTATATCCTGATATAGCCAAGATATTTACGCGGGTACAGCAGCGGAAAGCAGCCAGTTAAAAATAAATGTATAATTAAGTACCTACGGAGATTCAACTGAACAAACAAGTAATGCCTACGTCTTATTGACTGCAACTGTTTACTTGTAATGCATCTTACGTATCTAAAATACTTTATTTATTACATGCCCCGCCATCGTAACTACTATTTATTGCTCGCACGCTAGACAAATGCCTATACTTTTAAATAAAACACTGTTTAACCGGATTTATCGCGTATATTTACATTTTAAATTTTGACTCGACGTTTCGGTGTCTTTGCAGACCCCGTGGTCACGAGCGACTGAGGGAGGTGTCAAGCGTCGGATTGATAGATTGAAAAAGTTATACATCATCATCTCCATCTGTTTCGCAGTCTCCGAGCGTAGCGTTCTGGATTCTGTCATCTGCGAAACAGATGGAGATGATGATGTATAACTTTCTCAATCTATCAATCCGACGCTTGACACCTCAGTCGCTCGTGACCAGTATGAATCGCGAAAACTTAAGACAATATTATGCCTATACTTTATTTTACTTTCGGATGTGATTGTGGTATGTCTCGATGAAACACAAGTTTCGGTGGTTTTCCACTAGAACATTCAAAAAGTGGCGTCCTGCACTGCGATTCACGTAAATTCAAACGATCCGAGTATCATCACGGTCCTGCAGTCATTCGATCAAAGTCCTTTCCCAAGAATCGTTTTCAAGTATCACTTAACAGATACGTATAGCAATATCACAGATACGCTACAAAATAATTTTGTGGAAGGAATAAGAAAATATTGTTCTCTAAATAACACAACAGTTGAATCATTCATCTCAGTTTTTAAATAAAATAATGAGGTTGATTTTTATTAACCAAAATATTAATTTCATACAATATTTGACCCAATGAACCAGAATAAGAGAGAAGTGGGCACAGTGAGAAGATTTTAGAATGCAAATAAACAAGCAAAAGGTTTCACATCTATTCAGGTTCTCGACGAGCGACTAAACAAAGAATAATGCGTGTTGAGCAACTTTCACAACATTTCTTCCAGTCCGATTCAGACATTTTAGTTTCTGCTTGCTTGAGTGCATCTTGTCAGTTATTTATTTTGGTGATTAAAAGTTAGTCCCGAGGGGCCAGATTGTGACTGTAAGGACCAATCATGTTCGAGGTAATGTTGCGTTTCGAATGCTGACTTTTCATATTGAAGCGGTATGAATGAAATCGTAAAAGTATTCTGAAGATAATCATTTGGTAATAATGCATCTTTCATTTGGTATGGGTAACGTTATACTTAATATAATATTGGCAATATCGTCACTCGTATCGATTTATTTATCAAACATACCCAGACTACAAAACTTAATATTTTTTCCAAAATATCTATTATCGGACCTGTACATGACCATGTGCTTGCTTAGACTTCTTTGCAGGTCCTACAAAAGCCCTAAAGTATCATTATCCTATTTAATTTAATATTTTTTAAATTGCGTAACCCAATTGCGATACCTAATCCTTCGTTGACTAAAGGATGACATTTCTTTCTTTGTCTAGTTCCTGTTTCCTGGTTTTTTATCTTACGAAGTCTTATTTTTCCACGCAGATCTGGGCATCGTTTATACATATATCAGATATTTTTATGTTTTATAAAGCTAGCACGCACGAATGAGAAATAAAAATGTATCACTTGCTACTTTATTTCATATCTAAATATCGTCACACGATAGCTTTTTATATTTCGTCTACAATACTCAAGGTAGTCCTTCTGTAAATAGAATGTTTTGTCAGTAAATTATAAAGTTCCCTTAGAATCGTTTGGTCTTAGTTAAACCATACATGTATCGTATCTTATCTCAAGTGGCATCGCAAACGAAGCTCCTTAGCTTATTAGCTTTAACTTACAACTTTAACTGTTAAGATATGGCCATTTATTGTTTTATTGGGCGTGGATCCATCTCTTTGGTACGGCGCCGTCGCCGAGGCACGGCGCGGCGCCGCACGTTTCAGCTCTTAAAATTATCTCCATCATGGTACAAGCATTGATTTGCACCGTAAGGCACTCCTCGCACTCACCGTCTCATGTGCCGTTATACGATGAAGATGTAGATGTCGCAATAACATAGGTATTCAACTCCCTATGAACTTTATAAGAATAGCAAGAAAATCCGTCGAGGGCTGCCAACAATATTTTAAATTTCAATATAAAACTACAAAACGAATTCATTCAATGGCAGCCCCAGACGGATTTTCTTGCTCGTCTTATAAAGTTCATAGGGAGTTGAATACCTATGTTATTGCGACATCTACATCTTCATCGTATAACGGCACGTGTTACGGTGCAAATCAATGCTTGTACCATGATGGACATAATTTTAAGAGCTGAAACGTGCGGCGCCGCGCCGTGCCTCGACAACACCGCCGTGCTTATACACGGCATACGGCGCCGTACCAAAGAGATGGATCCACGCCCAATAAAACAATAAATGGCCATATCTTAATAGTTAAAGTTGTAAGTTAAAGCTGATAAGCTTAGGAGCTTCGTTTGCGATGTCACTACATCTTCGAGAACCGAATAGGTAAGCGTAGGGAAGTGCTATGAAAACGAATAGTATGTTGTTCATAATATGACCGACTCTGTGTGAGATCAAGTGAACTTTTAAAAAAGCTTTTCACGTTAATTATCTCTCGTCACATAAATCATTTCAGTCGGGGGATTTTAAATTATTTTATTCTTTTTCAATTACTTTTAAACAGTCGCGTCGTGGGTTTTTCAAATTTTTTATTGTGTTTTTTATCTATAATGAACTATGATGGAGATAATTTTAAGAGCTAATATGAAGCGTTGAGCGGCGCGCCGTGCACCACGCCGTGCCACGGCGCGACGCCGTGGCACGGCGCGACGCCGTAGAGATGGATCTACGCCGTAGGAACACTGCCACGACGTTGAAGTCGAATTTATTTTACGGAGCACCGGTCCTGAGCTTTCAGTGTGAGTCTGTGACCACAGGCCTTCTTCTTCTTCGTGTCGACACAACAACATAATAAAAATTAAATTATTTTGGCCCAGTGTTCAGCAACTTTAACTGCGTTATCTGTTGCGGCCCAAAGATCTTTTAATGTGCATGTAGTTGGGCACATCGGGCAAGCAAACCACAGGCCGACAGAATACAACAGGTACGACAGAGTCTCAAATCGGACAATAAACATGAAAATGCAACTACACATTTTTATACATTCTTTCCTATTATAAATTCTCCGATCAAATCCTGCTGCTTATCTTAAACGTGAGATGTGTTGTTTGTTTTTGAAGAGTAGCGAACTTTTGGAGGAACTACTTCCATAAGCAAGTGATTTCGGCTGATATTTTACATAAATTACCTCCTATGTATACTACGTGTAATACGAGGAATTTATTAGACAGGATGTTTCATAAAACATTTAATATTGTGTTGCTAGATTGCTCTTCTGAGTATTTACTAACGATGCTGTTAGAGTAACGGTTATAATTAGCAACATTGTGCGATGTTGCTGTGTTTACATTGTACACACAATACTTAACGCTGGCTACATTGTTTAATTGAACTTCGATTCGGCGAATGTTTTTGCTTCCAACTAGTGCTCTCTGTTCCTCGATTGGTGTTGTACTTGCTCAGTTACAACAATAACTTAAGACGTACTTCCGGTATGAAATACTTCACGCAGATCATACTCTACGTTTTATCTTTTCAGGCATAATTACTATCTGATCAACGGCTCTTTATTTAATACTAGCGGCTTTGCACTGTATTATCCGCATAACTTTTGATAGACCCTAGAACGAGTAATATTCATAGTTGACCTGGCAGATTTTTGACAATTCATGAAATGTATTAAAACAACATGTAGTAAAAATAATAGCTCATGTTTGGTTAATTCCAAATCATTTACTTATATGAGAAACCGCAGCAAGGATTTTAATATTTTACCCTCTCAAGTTACTCAAAAGACTACTAGTATCATCCACTTGTACTGATAATCCCGATATCGTTTCTTAGAAATTAACTCAAGTCTGCACCATTACTTTAGATATAAACAGGCAATTTTTCAAAGGCAGAATCATCTTAATACATTCACATACCTGTCAAAAAGTAGTTTGACAGGTCAGACACTGTATGGCCGGTGAACATTACTCTTTCTAAGTAAAATATAGCTACTTCCTCAAGAGTTTGATTACGAAATGACCGAATTTTTTTTCATATCTGGCTTTAGCTGTCAGAAAGTCGAGCGTTCCACAAACAAAGAAACTTTTAGTTTTATTATATATTTATTATACTTTAAGACATTTCTATGGCTTTCTTCAACGCCGCGTTTATGGAAAACTTCACAATATTTTCTATGGCTTTTTTTCAACACTATACTTTAGTGTGTTCATAAAGTAATGTGTCTTGAAAAATCAATTATAACTTTTCCATTCTGTATTTTACCCCTGCTCAACAGATTATTAACTACTTAATTTTTTGAAGTGTTTAAGTAGAGCATCTACTCGTAACAAACTCATAAATAAACAGATGACCCTAGCTTCATGACAAGTCATTAAAAATCAGATAGCACTTTCAATCTCTCATCACTCTATCCGCAAATATCAATAATGGCTATAGATAAGTAGGTGTCGGTATGATATGACGAGTTAGCAACAAGCGGGTACTTAGAGATACATGTATCGTGGCGTCTCGGGGGTCGGCAACCGCTAGGCTGGAGACAGACGAGGCGCGTGCGCGGGCTTTGCTCTCGAAGCCGGCCATCGACCAAGCAACCCCTGCCCACTGGGTGCGCCACCCCCACCCGCCTAGGCTTGAAATATGATTCCCGCCTTCTGCAAATATTCAATAAACGCAAAGCCGATGACTCGAAGTACTTTTTTTTTGTGAAATTATTTTACTTTACACTTCGCAAAGCCAGCGAAACATTTATAGATTTTTAGATTTGGATTTTACCAGGGATATATGTATATGCTCCTTTTAAATATTTTTTTTGTGTTTTAAGCAATATTTTGTAGTAATAAAATATTATGGGAAAATGTCTTTATTTCATCACGTAATATTATAAACAAATCTGCTGCGCGGAAAATATTTTTTTAAAGACATGCGATGAGATCTTATTATTTATGGTGGGAACTAGCCAATAAAAGTTCCGAACCATTGTGAGTCTGCTTTAAAAACGACACATTTGTTTTTAATGTAGACTTGAGGTAGCAAAAATAAATCTTAAATGGTAACATTTTTTTTTGTTCAAATGCCATTTAACGGATCTCATGTACGTTATAAATCTGAACCCCACGATTCATTCTTAAGCAGCCAGGTGTCGGTTTGTCCTCGTACGTTAAACCCCTGATAACACTTGGGCAACCAGAACAAAGATACTTCAAACAGAATTCTTGCCGAGACTGCTTTAATGGTACCTATGCTCCGAAAGCACGTGGTAGCTTTCGTGCAACTATGCCGGGATACAAGATTTAATAAAAGATTGATGTTTAGATGAACCCAAAATAATTTAGTCTTCGGGATCATGGCTAGAGTTTCAAAATGTCTGGCAACCGTAAAATAATATAAAGTGATAAACTTCCAGATATCACTTAGCCACAATCCAATGCTTATACGTATGCTATAAAACGGGGAACAGACTGCTATTTTCATAATTCGCTTAACGTGGTTTTTGTGCGACATGGGTAGATAATAGAGAATCAGTTCGGGGCTGGGCAGGTGCGCGGGGCGCGGCGGGGATGCGAAATCAATACAGCTGCGGCGCGGGCTCCCCGGGCCGGCCGCCATCCGCCAACGCTCGTCTGGGCCCGGCCGTAGCCATGGCAACGCCGGCAGATAAACCCTGCTCTTGTTTGCAACGACCTGAACGCCGGCGACGTGGAATGCCTCATTTTCGTCCGTCTCGGAATAATACTTACATCTCGTGAATGGCGCTTGCCATTTTTATATGATTTTTCTTGACTAAATATGTTTATGATGTACGAAGGGAATGTTTCCGCAATATTTACTAAAGCAATTTGACATTCATGTGTTTACTCATAAAACTTAATGATATTTTTTGTCCTGAACTTTATCAGATGACTAAAGTAAAAAATATCTTAAGATTCTACTTTATTGGTTGCATATCGAATGCATTCCGAGCTTTCCTTATCTGTTTACTTATTTCGAAGTCCTCTTCCACAGAGAGTATAAAAAATGATTATCTTATCTTCATTTTTGTAGCATTGGACCTTTCTTGATAAGCTAGCGGATATAACCATAACATGTAATTTTTACTGATTGCCGTAGAATGTAGTTTAGTTAACATAACTTTAGTTCTATGAATTTGTGCTGTATGAATTATGATAAAAAACCGGACAATTGCGTATTGTACCTCATGTTTTAATGGGAATTACACTCACTATCAGATATCTAAATGTTTCCTTCTTGATATTTTTTGTATATTTAAAAAAAAATTGCCTTAAACCAGTAGTTAGTTTATTATATTCGGAACGTTTTGCATAAAATATATGAAACTTCTTCAATGCGATTGAATGAACAAATTATTTTTTATTACGAGTTAGCGATTTTCTTATACTGGTATTTAAAATATCGGAATAATTGCAGTACTGTAATTAGCATTTACCTACAAAACTATACTTTACTGATTAAGTCCAAAAAACGGTGATCTTTGCTTAACAGTAACCTGAACCGTGGTTCCCTGAGCCAGTAAAAATCATTTTCTCACTAAATATAATATAAATTACATTACAGTCGCACGTGAGATGAAAACCAATAATTACTTATTTAAAGTTTAACTTTCTGAGAACATAAAACATAAGCAAGCCAAGTTTACAAAATGAAATGTAACTCGTGAAAAAATATTTCCATTTATTTCCAGTATTGTTGATAAAAGTCAGCTAAGCCGATTTGTTGAATGAACAGTAATGTCTTTTGTTCAATAATATTAATATATGCTATTATTGAATTCATTCTCCACTCGAAGATACGGCGTTATCTAAATATTTAAAAGAATCCGCTGCATGCTGCAAAGGGCTCGTTGTTTATATTATCGTTGGAATGTGAAAACGAGGAAGTAAATTAGTGAACTCGTTTGTTCAATTACTAACACAGGCTGCTCTGCTCCGAGTGTAGGGCGTGGTCAATTAACTCTATTTTTAAGACGAAATTTATTTGATGGAATGTAACAGCTATGCGAAGATTGTATTTCGAGATGCTCTATTGTTAAAACTAAGCCAATTGCGATGTGTCTTTTGATGTGATGATTATATTTTACGTCGCCTGTATACTACTCAAAACAAAATAGGGGCCACCTTAAACTTGTATGACACGTTAAACTTAATTTTAAGCTAGTTTAAGTGTCTTTGCATAAAATTGATATGTTTATGTATTCCTAACATTATTCTGAACAAAGTATTTTAATCTTTACCCTCAAGTGGAAAGACATAAACAAATCAAGTTAAAATTACCCTAATCACAATTTCTTATTCACTTGTGTTTAGACTATCGTTACGAACGTTTCTCGATTTGTTTCATTTGTATTTGTATTGTCATTTGTTTAGATTTGTAGATTGCCCATCTTCATGGAGTCTGTGGAAGATCGTTTGGTAACTTATTCTTGTACCAGTGGCTTGCTGTAGTCGGTTTTGTACATCACGAGCAGTGACGGTACGCTCTAGACGGACAGTTAAACGTATTGGTCGTCTTTGGTGGTTGTGGCCTGGTTTCTTCCTGATCCGCGTCTTCTAACAACCCTACCAGTCTCCTGGTAGCGAGTCCAAACGTTTCGGATAGCTCGCCGCGATACACCTAGGCGTAGAGCTACTGATCGTAGAGATCCTCCCTCTTGCAGCAATACTAATGCTCTAGAAGCTGTTTCTATGCTCATATGGTGCCGAATACGTGGCATTGTAATGAGTTATAATGATAAAACTCAAAAAAGTAGTGAAACAAATCGAGAAACGTTCGTAACGATAGTCTAAACACAAGTGAATATGAAATTATGATTAGGGTAATTTAAACTTGATTTATTTATGTCTTTCCACACTTGAGGGTAAAGATTAAAAAAAATTGTTCAGAATAATGTTAGGAATACATAAACATACCAATTTTATGCAAAGACACTAAAACTAGCTTAAAATTAAGTTTAAAGCGTCATACAATCGTTTTTTTTTGTGAAAAAAACGAGGTGGCCCCTATTTTGTTTGAGTAGTATATAAAAAATCTTATAGTTGTTTTCATAAAGTCTGATTCCGATGATATAAAATATTAACGACGCCGTTATTTCTGTTGTTTTATAGAACGTTGACCATAAGGCGAAGTTCCGGTCCAAAAAGGGGCAACTGCCCTTCGTGGAGCTGAACAGCGAGGAGATAGCAGACAGCAGTTTCATCATCAAGGAACTCTCAGAGAAGTTCAACAAAGACCTAGACGCCGGTGAGTGTCTGCCGCACACACGCTCAAACTATATCCGCTTACACTTATTTTACACAAGAAGAAGTTCTTATTTCACGTAATCTAATATTACATTCACACAATGCACATCATACTAAAATAACATTACAATGATAAGGTTTCATATTCATCTAGCTAAACGGTTAAAATGTTTTATTGCTAGCTATAAATATCGAAGTAATGTGCAAAATCGATATGAGGGTGGAGTTAATTGTGTTTGTCTCCCGGTCGCTGAGAGCGTTAACCCTTGTTGCTCCCGAACGACCTAGGCTAGCTAGGTCTGGGGCTGGGACGCCTAGCGCGCATGTGCATAACCTAGGCAGGGTGTTCAACCTCTCCCAGGTGCAAGCTTGTGACCTATTTGTATCGTTATATGCAGCTCTCACGCCGGAGCAGCGGGTCGTGGCACATGCTCTAATCTCCATGATCGAGAACCATCTATCGTGGGTGATCCTGTGGTGGCGCGCCAAGTACCCGGAGAGCGTGATCAAGGGGTACCAAGTGAACCTGCAGAACGCGCTCAACACCCGCCTGCCGAACCCCATCCTCAACTTTTGCTACAAGCTCACCGCCTCCCGCAAGGTACGTCCGACGGACAATCAACAGGTTGCCGACACCCGAACAATGTCTCACTTCGCGACTTGACAATCTTGATTTCTTTTGCAGACTTTGAAGTTTTGATTCATTTAACAGTTCTAGTTTGTCTTTTGTTTTACTTCTAAAGGTTACGATATATTTTTTAAAGTTAATTTGATTAAAAAATCAACTGACTTGATTAATTAGAATTTATTAATTTGATTTTATGATCGTTTTGTTTTTGAAATGATGCCCCGTTTTTTGGCCTGGTTTGCGCAACTACTTGTTATTTTTTTTTAAGTAAGCAATAAAAAAAATCTGGTATTCAATTTTAAGCTTATCTATAAACTTCAGATAGGTTTTTGTGTATTTAGGAGCACTATCGATGTCCAATAAAAATCTGCAGCTGCCCCGAGCTTCTTATCTCTTTATGGTCTATGGAAGTCTCCAAAAATAGGTCAATAAAATTGAATGACATCCATTGAAATCTATAAATATCGATGTATTCATAAAGCATACATAACAAAGAAAAGAGCAAAAAAAAAATACGAAGAAATATTTAAAATAAATTGTACTTTTAAAGAGTTGTGCAACATCGGCCGTATTTCGGTTTCGGGCACTTTTTTAGATAGACAAAAAAAGTTCAGGTGTCGTAACGTTACCTACTTGGCCTAGGGCAGAAACTGAGTTATGCGGCGCACTTACTTACACTTCAATATAGATTGACGTTATTAAAATCGAAATTGATTACAGGGCTTGAAGAAGGCAAAAGCTCACGGTATCGGGGTTCACAGCCAAGAGGAAATCATTCAACTCGGCATCAACGATCTGCGAATCCTGTCCGAAATGCTTCGCGACCGGCCCTTCTTCTTCGGCGACGAGCCCACGCTTGTAAGTTCACATATGACTTTCCCTTCATTTTCTGAATTTGGTATTAAGTGTACTGTTTTATAGCAAGCCTAACCTTATTCTGTCTTACAGCTGGATATCGTGGCGTTTGCCAATCTCTCTCAACTGCACTTCATCGACAAGGAAGTACTCCACCCAGTTCGTGACGCCATGAACGATTCTTATCCGAACCTCGTCGGGCTAGTGACCCGCGTCAAGGAGCGCGCTTTCCCGGACTGGGATGAGATCTGCTCCTCTCTGGACCTGAACTCCCATCTGCCGAAACCACCGAAGGAGGCCAAGGAAAAGGAGGGCAAGGAAGGCAAGGAGGGCACAGGCCCGACTGAAAAGCAGCCCCTTCCAGATGAGCCAGAAAAGGGAAAGGTGAGAGTCGTTTTATTACATATCACATAAGAAATTCCTTTTTATTGAAAAGCTTTTTAAGCATTCGAAATAGCTTGTTTTTTAACACATTTTATATAATATAGCTAATGAAAATTGATTTATACAGGGGGATGAAAAGGAGAAGGAAGTAGAGAAGGAGCCGGAGAACAAGACAGAGAAGGACAACGAAAAGTAGATGACGACAGAGGCGGGGAGCTCACGTATTTTACCATACTATGTACTAACTAACATGCATGTTGAATTATTACATTTAGAGGAGTCAGACTTGTAATAGTTTCTGTAAATTGTAAGCGTGTAAATCCATTTGTCTTTCCCGTTACTTTCAGTTGTTGAGGACGACATTGCGTCTGGATTATATTTGTGTAATAATTGTGCTTTCGTTTCTTTATTTTATTGTTATTAATATTAATATAGAATAAGCTCGATGTCGTGTCGTGAATATTTCGATATTAATAAAGCATACTCCTTTGTAGCGATTAGCGTTGTCCTTTTCTTAAAGGCGTTCAATTAAATTTATTATATTTGATTTTTAATTATTGTCTAATTATTTGTCCATTTTAAAATATATAAATTGTAAGCTAAGTGTAATTCGATTGATAAGCTATTTCATACATTTATTCTGGAGATCGATATTCTTATTAGTTATAAGTTGGGCGAACACAAACAGTGGAACATTGAAATTAACTTGACACTTAGTATAATGATTGACTGTACCACCATAGTGTTAGCGAAGCAGCTAACACGTGGTCAATGTAGCGAGCTATTCGTATTTACATAATACATTTTACAATTATAAGTAATTTAAACCAAATTTTAGAAAATGTGTGCTGGAAAAAAATGAATTTGTTTGATTGTAGAGAAAACTAAGAGCTGAGTTTTGCGTCAACTATTTGTGAGCACTATTAAATATACTTATTATTGGTTTTTACAACAAAAAATTTACAATTTACAAATTTTTGATAAAAACGAAACTCCTGGAAGACTGTTTTTCATGTTATTGTGTATTTCATAGTCCATAAAATTTTGATAATGTATTAATTATTAAGACTAGAAAAGTTTGTACTCAAAAAGTTTTATAGGTACAATGTTTAGTAACAATATAATAGATGAATTAGTCAATGGTGCAATGTATTAGCTCTAATCCATTGATTATTTCTAGGAAAATATACATTCTCACTGTGTAACCATTCCATGTATAATTTGTAATTGTGTAACTGGTATAGCTATATTACTTTACTTAACTTTAATCAGAAACCAACGCCAACGGACGCTCTCAATACGCTAAGACTGCTTTAAAATTCATTAATAACTCCAGTGCATTTTTACGACTGAGAACTTATTTTTTTTATTTAGATATTAATTATGATTATCACTGAAACAGGCTTATTTGTCGTGTACGTTCTGTCAAAATTGTCGCTGTTATTGTGTAGGGCCCGTTTATGGCAGTATGTGTTTATAAATTTGGTATATTAGAATTTTTTAATACACGTTTTCGCATCGCATTGGCTCGGGAGTTGTTGTGATGAGGCTGTGCTCGCTCGTATTCTAATCATTGCTCATTCAGAATCTCACAAACACCTTTCAGATATCAACTTAGATTTATATATACGATGTAAGGTTCTATAATATTCATAGTCGAGGTTAAAACACTGCAACGGTCAACTTGTACGAGGTTGTGATTTGTAAAATTTGCACAATTACATGCGCGCAGTGTTCTTAACGCCGTTTTGCTATATATTATCAATAGTTTGAAAATGCTAATATAATTAATGTTAGATGATTAGTATTTTTGCGAGTTTCGCGTTTAGGAGTAAGGTTTAGAGAAGTAAGTGCGGCGGTTGAAGCGATGCTCCGCACCTAGTATATCAACGATAATCGGTGTTAGATCTGTCTTTTATTTGTCGTATGTTTTGATTTCAACGTTTTTGGGGTAAGGTCGACTTCGGGTCCCGCCCTACAACTGCTAACCATAACTGCCATTAGCCTCAGATGTAAGGATTAAGGATAAGAAAGATTTATAGATTATTAAAGTGTATGTACTTTTGGAAGACTTGTCGGTCGAGCGTTGACAAAAGTTCCGCCGCCGATGAGCATGACAATCGTTTTGTTAGGGACTAGAGCTGCTAGTCTGTCGAGCCTGTTTCAGTGTCTGCGGGGTTTATTAGCAAGAGTACTGATTTCATATCAAACTCCGTAAGACTAATCTAACTTATCCATTCAATTATTCTATTCGACTGACCAGTTGCAGGCCGTTGCTATATAATGTAGAATAAAGATTACTCAACGTAGGTTACTCATTATAATTGACATTGTATTAATAGGACGATAATGTGTTTGTTAATTTAAAAGAAAAAGCCAATTTTTCCATTCTGAAATGATTTAATTATTTTCTACTCGTGAAGCATTTTGTAATGAAATAAAATTTTTGATCTTTATATTTCCATGGAATCTCTGTACTGTCTGTGAGTTTTATAGAAATAGTATGTAAGTTCTATATATTACACGTGACTCGATATTGTTCTGACTCAGCTTGTAACACTATAGCTGGTGTCTACTGTCAGAAAACAAACTAACGTAATTATCTCTTAGTTTTAATTTAGTGTAATGCAACTTTGTTTATATTAAATATATAGAAATTTAAAAGAAAACTGAGTTGTAATATCTATAGACGTTTGATAATTATTACTTTATTTGAGTATGGTATTTGCGGATTTCAAAGATTTGAGTCAATGTTTAAATGTTATATTAAATTGATTAGATATAAATGGTTCACCATAAATACATAATTAAACTTAGTCGAACTTGATGTTCTGATAAGGAATTCAGTGTAATACTCTGTCGCCATTAAAGTATGTATCTATAATATTATTTGATTGCGAAGTCTTCAATGATGCGTCTTTGCTATATTGCGTTTTCTGCAATAAAACTTAGACGGGAATTATTGAACGATAAAGCAAGAGTTTCATTTCATTCTATTCTTCCTTCCTCAGTATCTCATTTTATATTTTTATATTGTATGTTTATTGTTGATATACCTTAATCTATACATATAATAAAATGGTAGGAAAGTCAAAACTGTACATTGAATATTTTTTTAAAAGAATACTTGGGGTATGATCTACAATCGAAACAGAAACAAAAAATATAGTTTTTAGAATTTTTGTCTGTTTGTCTTTCCGGGATAAACTCAAAAAGTACTGCATGGATTTACTTCAAATTTGGGATGAAGATAGTTAAGAAGTCGGGTCAACATATAGGCTACATATTATCACGCTAGCAGTGTTATAATCGTAGGTGCGTTTGGTGCTGCATAGCGTTCACGCAGACGACGTCGCGGGCAGCAGCTAGTAAATAAATAAATAAATAATAGCACTGTACCTAAATTGAAAATCTAACTTTGACTTTGTTATTGTAGGTTAATCATCATCTACATTCAGAAATGCGTTCCCAAGACACCAAAATATTAATAATTAACATTAATTATGTACTAAAACTATATTTTATTGAACCTATCGTGCGGTCGGTTGTACCAGAGACTAGTAAGTAAACAGACTGATCATCCCCTTTTAAAAATTGTGTCACGGAAGAAGCTCAAAATCCAGTTTTATTTGTAGATGGCGCTGGCAGATAGCCTGGAAACTCTTACAGGCCATTGAAACCATAGAATCATAATTAAATTCTTTTAAAAATCAACAAATAGGCTGAGGTATTTTTAAAAATATAAAACATTGGTCATAACGTGTGATTCAAAGATTTTATTTTACATGGATTTTTTACATAAATGGACCACTTATAAATTTTTGACAGATGGTGTATGAAAATAGCATACAAAAGAAACATCGTTCTTTTGGTACATGGCGTTGAACAAGGCATGAAATAACGTAATATTTATTAACACTTTATTTATTGCAATATACATAATTTGCGTAGCTAGCTAAAATGCTGTATCTACTTCCACAAAGATCCTATAATTGCAAGATTAGATGCACAGGGTCTGTCGACGCAGAGTTTGTTACTCTCCTACCTATTTATATAAATTAAAATACTAGCTACACGCATTCTTTTGAACCTTTTACCAGGGCATAATGCCACGAAACCATTTTAGGGCTCTAAGCTTATGGCCTGCGCAGACGGCGGACTTTTCTCCGCGGCGGAGTAAAAAGTACGCTCCGCGAATAAAAACTTCGCACTTTTACTACGGTACTTTTAATCCCTCGTTTGCGTTACTCGATACAGTTGTATGCGATCTATTTTAGCGGACAAAAATCCCTCGTCTGCGCAAGCTTTTAATAATTCAGATTTCTTAATGCTCAAATCACAAATGGAACAAATATGGTGTGTTCTTATTGAATGAATTATAAAAGCGTATTTTACCTAAAAAAATACAAAAAAAACTGAACATAAATTAGCCAAAATTTGGAATTTGACCGAATATTTAAACACTACCAAAACAACTAATAGGTACTTACCTATTTTATAAAATAACAACGAAAGAAATTCAAATAAACTATTTAAAGGCTAAAAGTCGCGCTGATAAGCACGGTTTATAATATTAATTATTGTCTGTCAATAAAGTCGAAAGCTCTGAACGCATCAACAGCCAAATATTGAATGAATTATAAAGCTTGCGCTAATGAGCTCGCCTCCCGCCTTTTTATACCCTAACGCCGCGAGCCGGCCGCGTCGTGCGCGGCAGCCGTTACGCAAAAATAATCCTTATATCATTCAGCATTCACGCGCGATGGGTTATTAGCGTATTTCATGTATAAGTTTGGTGTTTCTATACCGATTTCTATGATTCTTTTTTTATTGAATAGGAAATAATGTTATTTTTTTTAAATTAGGGATGAGTGAGAGTATTGAAAACGTAAGAGTAAATAAATATAATCAGAAAGCTCCGAACTGCTAAGCTATCGGGATTTACACGTGTTATTGTGAGTCAACCATAAAATATAGACATATACTGTTGTGCGATATTTTTTATATAATTTTATGAAGAATATTTCTGCCATACATGATTTCTATGTAGCTTTAACCATTAAGGCTGCACACGCGACGGAAGCTTAAAAAATGAAGTAAGTTCTCCCGTTTTCCCAACATTTCCCTTCACTGTTTTGCTCCTATTGATTGTAGCGTGATAATAAGTATACTATAACCTGCCCAGGAGTATGAAGAATAATTTTACCAAGTTTCGTTAAAATCCGTCGAGTAGTTTTTGTTTCTATAAGGAACATACAGACAGAAAAAAATTTACTGATTGCATTTTTGGCATCAGTATCGATCAGTTATCACCCCCTGATAGTTATTTTGAAAATATATTTCATGTACAGAATTGACCTCTCTACAATACATATTTATTATAAATAAGATAGATAAAAAAAAAATTAAGGTAAAAATATCCTGTTTATCACATTTAATGTAAGATTTTATAGAGTTTTATTATAACTGCTTTAAAAATACATAATAAGGTATTTATAGTAACTCAGTGGTACAAAATAACGAAAAACTTTGTTTTTTAAGATTATTTTTTGTTTCTTTTTCTTTTCGTGGAATAGTCAAAAACCTATTTCTTATCTCCATCTTCCTCATCAAATTTTGTCAATTTTCCATTCACCCCATTACAGCAACTGTAAATCAACATTTTAAGTGTCAATTTTTTTATGAAATCGACTAAATCGACCTTATGGAAATCATACTAAAGTCACATGCACAATCAATTTAAGTATAAATTTATTTTACGATTTAAATGTTTTTCATGGGGAAATTTACGTAAGCATGCAACAATCACAAATTAAATATCATTCATTAGATTATTTTTTGACTTGGATGAAATTTATTTATTTATTCAACAAAGACAAATTTATACCAATATTCAAGCAAATCACAATAATAGGTCTAAAATGTCCTAATTCTAATATACATGTCAAAACTAGGCACACACAGCATTCTCAAAATTTTGCGCACACCCTACCGAAACTAGATATTTAATAGCTAAAAATTAAAATAACATCAAATTTATTAATAATTATTACAAAAATATTTAACTAAAATAAGAAATGTCACTAAATGTCATTGAAAAATTGGTAAAAACAAAATAAAAAATTATAACATAGGTGGCATGATTTAATATTGGGTTGGGGAAAAAGTTTTGAGAATCGATAGTCCTGCCTGGTGGTAACAGCTCATAATGAATAATGCCCTTCCAATCCCACCACACACACAACATCTCCTTATTGCGAGTTAACCCGGGTTTCGCCACAGTCTGTGAAGCCTGACCAGCCTTTGACCACGACCTTTTTCGCACGTTCTTGTCGTACGTGAACCACTTTTCATCATTTTTGAAGAAGCTGATACTTCTTCAAAAATGATTCGGTTTCGTTACTTCGTAATAAAGAATCACAAATGAGTACACGGTTCATTAGGTTTCTTTCAGTGAGCTCGTGAGGTACCCAAATATCGAGCTTTTTTGTGTACCCAGCTGTTTTCAAATGTGCCAAAACTGTTTTGTGGTCAATTCCCAGTTCTTCAGCTACGTCGTAAAGTCTACTGATATGTCGATCTTCATCCACTTTTTCAAAAATGCCATCCATTTTATCCGTAATAGGGCGACGAGAGCGAGGTGCATCTTTGACATCAAAATTTCTGCACTAGGTCCATAACCATCGCAAATTTTTTTTTAAAACATTCAACATTCAAATAAAAATGAAATACAAAAGACAAAATGTCAAAAAGAAAAAAAGAGAAGAAGCGAACCAAAACTATTAGCTATGTCAAAACAAATACCTACAATCAGAATTGAAAATAAGTACTACAATAAACATGGTCATAAAAATTTAAATCTTGAACAATTTTAAATAATCTCTATCTTTAAATTGAATAAAAAAGATGTCAAATTAAAAAAAGTTTTAAAATAAAAAATAATAATAAAAAAATAGTAAACATTGTTACATAATTTACAAAATTTAGATATGTCAGAAGTACCTACATATAAAATTTAATTTATTTAATATATTAATGTATCAAATTTCTAGTTTCAAATTAAAAAAATTCGGAATTTTGAAGTTACAAACTTAAGATGAAGTATGAGGTACAGTTTAATTGGTCTTTGTATAGTCCAGGTGAGTCATTAAAAATGTCGAGGTCGGGAATCTTAGGCCGTATACATAAAGAAAGCTGGAAACTTATAAGCGCTTGCCAGCGTTTGACAGCGCTGGTGACCCGCGCAGGAAAATATATGAACGCGCGCCGATAAGCACTGAACGGTGCCGATAAGTTCCGACAAGCTTCAACACGCGCTGGTCAGCGCTGGTAAATCACCGCCCGATGAGTCCGATATTTTGTCTGATCTGCCTCAACCTGCTTCCTTTGTGTGGAACGGACCAGCGCTGTCAAGCGCCGGTAAGCGCTTATAAGTTTCCAGCTTTCTTTCTGCATACGGCCTTAGAGTTCATCATGTTGTAAGTAGAACGTATTCTAGGCAAGCGGGAATGCGCTCGTACGTATAATATTTTATTAACATGCTGCCTAGGAATACGACGAGGGATAATTGATGTATTCGACTATACAGTGAATTCCTGCCAAAATAAAGTAAGTAATCTGTTTTCTTTTGGTGCTCTATGCGAAATACCAGTGGAATAAAAGGTCAGGGATCTTGTAAAAGAATTAAAAATAAAGACGTTTTCGAGTAGGTAATCAACTTCACAATTAAACGAATCAACTTGAATCTCTGATCGAATAAAAGCATCAATACAAAATTTACAATTTTTAGAAACTTTTGATATACCTACATTTTTTAATCATATAACCGGTTACATATTTTTTTGACTCCTTATGCAATAATGAAGTATTATTTCTCATTTCTTGTATTTCAAAAAATAATGATTTTGACAAGCATAATCGGGTTCAGAATCATTAGAATAAAAAATAAAGACGTGTGGCACTCGGAGACTGCCGCGGTAAAGCTATTGCATAGCATTTTTTATCAACTTATGCAATTATAATTACTTATTTATTTTATTAATGCAGTAATGTTTGATCTAGTATGAAGTTCCACAAGTTCCTAGTAGATGGATAGTAGTTCCTAGTAGTGGTAGTAGTGACTGGTTGTTTATTAAAGCCCGCATGTAAAGTTATGAAATCAAAGTATCACCCACCACTGTGCCGGTCGATGTGGGGATTGGGGGATTGGCCGCGACCGCCGTACGAAAGAAGAGTACCTGCTCGGACCTCTCCCTCGCTAGTGTTTCCTGCGCGACTTCATCGTGAAGTCTGCGCGCCCGTTATCGTAACGGAGTGACTGCCAACCAACGCTAGTCGTCCTGGTTGGGGGGCCCGTCCGTCCCTCGGTACCTGCCCGGTCGCGTATTTACAAAAGCTATACCATTAGAGTGAAAGTGCAAACTGAACTGGCTTAGCTTTTGTATGACAAAAACTTGCCCAAACCCTAATCCATTCTAGTAAAGAAATTGACCGAAGTCGTGTAGACTTTGTGAGATAACTTCAATTGAACATTGCAGCAACAAAAGCTATCCCATTTGATATCGATATTTACCGATCGTTGGCTTCAATTTGATACTTAAATGGCAATTGTTCTGATTTTCAAAGATAGAAATAAAATGTGCATGCATTATGACCATCGTTATTTTGATGACTTAACGTTTGACTTTTGACCATGTCGGGATTGTCCAGGGTTGACTATAATAGCTGACCAGGTTTATGGCGCTTCGCCGGCCGCTGCCGCGGCACCGCTCGCTTCGCTCGCTCGGCTCGCGCACGTGTATAACTATATGCAACCTAACATGCTCCTCCTCGCTGCGCTCGTCGTCGCACCTAACCGTACTGATTCCGCCTTCCGGTGCGGGAGCCCTTCTCGTAGCTTATCTCTTTCATCGCAATGTATATCAAACAAAGATATACCTACTTTTCATCTTGACAAAAGCTTATCTATTTGAGTGAATGAATATGTATTATACAGTACTAGGTTTTTTCATTGCATTTCTTTGAAAATTACAAGAGCAAAAGCTAATCCATTTCAGTCAATTTTTTTACTGAGTTCGATTAGGTATTGTCGTGTAATATGCATAAACAAAAGCTCCTCTATTAGAGTCTGACTCGTGACTCAAATAGTATAGCCTTTGTATATTCGCTGCCCGGTCTGCCACCAGCGGCAAGCCTCGGGTAAGGGCCCTGGAAAGACAGCGCAACCCGACTAAGGGTCGCAGGGACGGTCGCTCCCCGCGAGATCCCGCGCTCCGGCATACCGGTATGCCGAGCCACCCACCGCCGCGGAAGACCACCGCTCCTGCGCCGCTTCCTACCGTGCGCCGCCAATCGGCGGCTGCGCGGGAGGGCAGGCCGCAGTCGAGCAGAAGACCCGCCGCTGAGACCGCTGCTTCAAGCAAGGCCGCTCCGCCACCGGCCGTTAAGCCGGCCCGCAAACCGGAGAAGCTGTCGCCGCCCGTGCCGGCGGTACCACCGGCCACTGAGATCGCCGATACTACCGGGGCGGAAGTATCGCCGTCTCACACGCCGACCCTACCGCCGACAAGGACGCCGGCAGTCTCCCCGCGTCGGACCGACTCACCGCCCGCTTGCGAGAGCGAGACAGTCGCTCAGAGCACCCCCCCCTCACCCGAGCGGGGGATTCTCATCCAGCAACTGGAGCAGTTGACCCCGGAGGAAGCGCAGCAGATAATGGCCGAGGTGTACGCGTACCACTGCCTATCTGCACCACTTCCGATGTATCGACTTCAAGCCGCGCAGCTGGAAACACTTCTGTCGCCCTCCACACCAGGAGCCGGCGACGAATTTTTCCCTGCGCCGCCGCCGACGCCGGCTACCCTGCCGAAGCCGCACAGAGCGCGCCCGCAACCCGAGGGCATCCCGCCGGGCCAGGTTTTGACGGGTACGCCGGACCAGCCTCCCCGCCCAGACAGGCGCCCCCGCGAGCCGCGACGGCGAAAGGTGCCCCCCGAGACAACCCCCGCCGCGCCCCTCGCCCCCTTAGCCGCGCTCCCGACCACGGCCGTCGAGCATGCCGGCCTTGTTCACCTCACCGGACAAGGACGGCGCTCCGGCGTCCACCGGACGAGACTTTGCTGCGGTTGCGGCCTCACCCGCGAGATCCCGCGCTCCGGCATACCGGTATGCCGAGCCACCCACCGCCGCGGAAGACCACCGCTCCTGCGCCGCTTCCTACCGTGCGCCGCCAATCGGCGGCTGCGCGGGAGGGCAGGTCGCAGTCGAGCAGAAGACCCGCCGCTGAGACCGCTGCTTCAAGCAAGGCCGCTCCGCCACCGGCCGTTAAGCCGGCCCGCAAACCGGAGAAGCTGTCGCCGCCCGTGCCGGCGGTACCACCGGCCACTGAGATCGCCGATACTACCGGGGCGGAAGTATCGCCGTCTCACACGCCGACCCTACCGCCGACAAGGACGCCGGCAGTCTCCCCGCGTCGGACCGACTCACCGCCCGCTTGCGAGAGCGAGACAGTCGCTCAGAGCACCCCCCCCTCACCCGAGCGGGGGATTCTCATCCAGCAACTGGAGCAGTTGACCCCGGAGGAAGCGCAGCAGATAATGGCCGAGGTGTACGCGTACCACTGCCTATCTGCACCACTTCCGGTGTATCGACTTCAAGCCGCGCAGCTGGAAACACTTCTGTCGCCCTCCACACCAGGAGCCGGCGACGAATTTTTCCCTGCGCCGCCGCCGACGCCGGCTACCCTGCCGAAGCCGCACAGAGCGCGCCCGCAACCCGAGGGCATCCCGACGGGCCAGGTTTTGACGGGTACGCCGGACCAGCCTCCCCGCCCAGACAGGCGCCCCCGCGAGCCGCGACGGCGAAAGGTGCCCCCGAGACAACCCCCGCCGCGCCCCTCGCCCCCTTAGCCGCGCTCCCGACCACGGCCGTCGAGCATGCCGGCCTTGTTCACCTCACCGGACAAGGACGGCGCTCCGGCGTCCACCGGACGAGACTTTGCTGCGGTTGCGGCCTCACTGCCGACAGCGTCGCCGCCCGCAAAGCGGCCCGCGACCGCGCAGCCACAGAGTGCGACGCCGGTGATGCGGCCTGTTGCCCGAGTGCCGGCTGCAAAGCCGGCCGCCCGCGCCGCCGACGCCACGCCGGCGCCGCCCACGCAGCCGAAACTGCGGTACCCGCCGCTCATCGTCGAGCACCTCCCCAACTGGCAGATTCATTTCCGCCGGTTGATGGATGAGCTCGGCAGGCCGGCGAACGCGAGACCGCACGGGAAGGACCTGCGTTTCGTGCCAGCTGACGACGTGGAGTACCGCGTCGTGCAGCGATATCTCGCCCGGAGAAGGATGAGGGAATCTCTTGGTTCTCCTATTCTCTTCCAGCCGAGCGACATGTCAAGGTCGCGATACGCGGCCTCCCCGCTGACACACCACCGGACGACATCAAGGAAGACCTCCAACGCCGCGGTTTTGAGG
Organism: Stenoptilia bipunctidactyla; assembly: GCA_944452665.1. Taxonomy (NCBI): domain Eukaryota; kingdom Metazoa; phylum Arthropoda; class Insecta; order Lepidoptera; family Pterophoridae; genus Stenoptilia; species Stenoptilia bipunctidactyla. The sequence goes on along the minus strand of OX101721.1, from coordinate 42,459,706 downwards.
CGGAGTGTGTGCGGCCCATTCGCGCTCGCCATGGGCGCCCTGGCTGCATATACTACGCCCAAATCGCCAGGACCGCCGACTTCCCAAAAATATACGAAGTCTCGGAGCTCCTCTGCATGCCGGGCATCAACAGGAAGAACCCGCCACGTGCGCTAACTGCGGGGAGTCACACCCCGCAAGTAGCGCAGCCTGCCGGGTCTTCCAGCGCGAGTTGCGAAACCGGAAGGTGGGCACAGTCGCCCAAACACACCACGTCCCCGCCGCCCTGGGGCAGGCCAGCCTTATGGCTCCCGCCAACCCAGCGGCGGCGCCACCGAAGAAGACCAGGAGGAGACGGCGCCGCAAACCAAACTCCGCCCCATGCGTCGAGACGGTTGCGGCCCCCACCGGACAAGACAGCCCAGCCGGCGCCGCCATCAAGGCCGCGCTGGCCATACTAAAGACAGCCCTCAACGCGCTGCGAGTCTCCAAGGACCCGGCGCCCGCCCTATCTCTGGGCATTTCCCAGCTGGAGGCAGTAGCTGGCCAGCTGATCCCCTAGCTCCCTACGTTGATCGCCCGACGGCCGACTGTCTTGCGACAGACCGCTGACGGGCTTGATTGCGAGGGGAGCTAGGCCACCACCGATGCCGCGCCTATGGCACCGCAACGACCGGCCCAACTCTTTGGGCTGCGCTGCTGCCTCCCGAAAGGGGCCAATGCCCCGAGCGGATTCCGCCGTTCCCCCCTCGGGGGGAGGGGGGTGTGAAGACAGCGAGGGGATTGGGTGTTGGGTTAGCCGCGACCGCCTGTAGTGCTCTCTCCCTCTGTCCGGACCTCTCACTCTCGTGTACTGCGCCATTTCGCCACGGCGAAATTGAGCGCCCGCGTCTTCGCGCGCCTGTGACTGCCTTTCCCGAAAGTCGTCCTGGTTGGGGAGCCAGTCCCGCCCTTGGTACCTGCCCGGTCTGCCACCAGCGGCAAGCCCCGGGTAAGGGCCTCGGGCTGACCAGTGCTCCCTAACGGCCTGACTGCCCCAACTCCGCTGCCACCAAGGCTGCAAGCCGGGGAATCGCGTACGTTGCCCTCCACTCCCGGGGCGGGTGACGAATTCTTCCCCCTCACGGCCGCCGACGCCTCTGCAGACGCCGGACCGCGCGCGCCCGCAACCTGTGGGCACCCCGCGGACCAGCCGCGCTCCCTACCCAGGGGCGCCCCACGCCGCCATCTCAAGGGACGCCGTTGATATCATACAATATTTGCTTTATCATAAAATTAAATGATTGGTACTGAATTTTAAAATCCTATTTTAAAACTAAGTGAATCGGTAAATAAAAAAAAATTATTACTATTAGTATTACATAAATATAAAAGAGAACTAAAATGGCATAACATTCAGCAGTGAATATACTACATTAAAAAAAAAAAAAAAAAATTTCGTTCAATTTTATCATTAGAACGATAGTTTTAGTTGTGTTGTTTTGTAATTAAATTAATATATACAATATCTTTCCAATTAAGACATAATCTTAATAATCATTATCTAAGTAATACTTTAAGTAGGTATATTATTCTATTAAGTACTTATCTAATAAATTTTGTAAGGTACCCTATTATTAAACTATTTAATTGTATTTTTTTTTTTGCATTTATATTTTGTTGCTTTTTTTTTTTAATGTTTCTTTTTTTTTATTTTGTGAGAAAAGCGACCACTCTCTCTTATGCTTAGAGCTTGTACATTTTTATGATTGTGTAATTTCTAATGGAACTTTAGGTTTATTAGTATTCTTAGTTTTAAAATTATTTGTAAAAAACTGTTTGATTTCCTAAATAAATAAATAATAAAAAAAAAAATTAGAATCTATTTCCATGCTGGACTGGGAGCAAAAGAAAAACATAGAATGTGCCAGCTGCTTCTCTTCCCGGGTATACTGTAAAAGTCGGTTAAGGGACAGAGGTTTTATTGGCATTTTTGTGGGCGATAGGCTGACCCCCTGTCACTGCAATAGCCTCTCACAATCATTATAATACCTCATTAGTCAAACGTGACATCAGTTGGTCTTATAACCTCTGATGTTCTGCCTACCCCATAAGGGATACAGGCGTGAAGTTATGTATGTATGTATGTAGAATTTATTTTGATACCCTTTCTGGATTTAGTTTGGGGGTCATAATATGCTGATGTAACAGTACTCAAGGTTTTAGAACCATCAGTGTATATACTGTAATAATCAGTTTGATCAAGCATACTCAAAAGTTCTACTTGATTAATGAAATCCCTATTAAGTACTGCTACATCAATTATATAAGCATTATAATCTATATTATATAAAGGCCAATGGCTCTCTCTAAATACACTTTTACCAAATTTAAGATGAATTTGTATCATTATTCTTAAGAGTTCCGGTAATTTTCTTGATAAAATATTTGAAGAGTCCATATAAGTACCTACACAAGTGATATCTAATGGGAGCACAGGAAGTATTCTATTCATTATATTATTGTTATTAGAAGCAAAAACTTTTAAACAAAACCTTTCAGCTATTCTTAATCTTATCAAGCTATTCTTAAGCTTCCATAACATGTATAGGAGTAGAACACATAGCACCTGATATGATTCTTAGTGCTTTGTTTTGGATAATGTCTAATTTTCTTTATAAAGTATAATTACAGTTAAAATAGGCTAAGGTGCTATAATCAAAATGACTACGCACAAGACTTATAAAGTAACAATAAAGTTTTGGGATCTGATCCCCAGTGAACCCCTGCCAAAGATCTAATTATGTTCATACCTCGGCAGGCATTTTTAATAATTTGTTCTATATGGTTATGAAATTGTAATTTACCATCAACGTGAATTCCCAAAAACTTTTTACCTTCTATCCATTTTAAACTATTATCATGAAGTTTTACAGTATTAATAGAAGTAGTGTATGTTTTAGAGAAAATCATTGCTGCACTTTTATTTAAACTTAGAGGTAACTTTAATTTACAGGTATAATAATAATGAACTTGTTCTAATGCATTATTTAAATTATTTACAGCAATATTTACATCCTTATGACTACAACTAGGTCATCTGCATACTGCAGGTATTTGACATTATATTGGGAAATATATATATTCAAATGGCATGTGTACAAATTGTACAAAAGAGGTGATATAGTGGCACCTTGCATTGTGCCTTTAAAAACTTGTCCAGGTCCGTATATAATATGATTAAATTTTACATACATTGTCCTGTCATACAAAAAATTAAAAATCCATTTACAGACCTTGCCTGGGATACTTATGTCGATTAATGCATCTACAAGAATGGACGGAATCACATTATCAAATGCCCCCTGCGCATCAAGAAAGGCACAAACTGTAGATGAATGAGAAGAAAATAATTGTTTTATATCTGATATCAATACAACAAAACTTTCTGCAGAGCTTTTACCTTTACGGAAACCATACTGTTCCTTTGGTAAGATATTAGATTCCACATACCAGTCTAACCTAACCTTTATCATATATTCAAATACTTTCCCAACACAAGATGACAATTATATAGGTCTGTATGAGTTACAGTGGCTTTCAGATTTGTCTGGTTTTATGATAGGAATGATGCATTGGGTTTTCCATGAAGTTGGAATTAGTTCATTATCCCAGAGTAAATTGAAAATATTGAGTAAAATCTTTTGAGCATTCTCATGTAAATTATTTAAAAGTTTGTAAGGAATATCATCCAAGCCTGGAGTAGTGTCTTTTCTAGATTTTAAAGCAGATTGAAATTCTTGCCATGTAAAAGAATTAGATAAAAATGCACTTTGTGAATTACCTTCTTGCAAAAAAAAAATCTAACAAATTGCTGTCTACTAATTTTTCAGGTGGATCAGCATACCTATCAAGAAAAGATGGAATCCATTCACAATTTTTTGGAGGTGCATTTGAAGATGCTCTTTTGAATCTGCAGATATAGTTCCAGACTGCGGTAATAGGTGTGTATCTATTAAATGACTCACAGAGTTTTTTCCAACCATTCTTTTTCTTTTCTTTCAAAAGTCTTTTTTTAAAGGTATCTGTTTTTTTTATAATGTATGTAATTTTCTAAAGAGGAATGATTTCTATAATAATTCAAAGCTGCTTTCTACTCTTTTTAACTGCTTCTGAGCATTCATCATCCCACCAGGGAACAGGTTTTTTCATAATTGTTGGAGAAGTTATTTTAAGTTTTGGTTTACATTTTTCTTTAATTTGATTTAAGATATCACAAAATTGATTGTATGACAACAAAGGATTACTAGGATCAATAGAGAATGATTTGAATGTTTTTTCTGTTTCAGATTCAAAAAGTTTCCAGTCAGCAGTGCTAGCACGGATCTTTTGTCGATCGTAAGTTTACGAATGCTCGTATAGTATGGAGTCGGTTGCAAGTTTTTAGTAACAATCATTACATTTTTAATTACATTTTTTATTTTACAGTTATTTAAGAGTAGAACCTGTTAACAAACATTCAAAATTAACAAGGAACACATTTATTTAAGCTGACCGTGCGGCAATGGATAGATTTCAATTATTGCTTGCAAAACCGTCTCCATACTATACGAGCATTCGTAAACTTACGATCGACAAAAGATCCGTGCTAGCACTGCAGCTTTGTTATACAGAAATCTTTCTGATGGTTGACCTACTTCAAAAGTTTGTGTACATCAGCTGTATGACTGTGATAGTGGGGTAATGATAGCTGCCCATTGGATCATCATGAACACTCCACTGACTTAGTGGAGCAATGTTGGGACTGACACAAGTTATATCAATGGAAGACTGTTTGTTACGTACTTGTTACCTGCTGTGGTTGGAGCTTCAGAATTCAAGATACATAAATCACACTCATCTAACATGTTATATACATCTGTACCTCTGGGTTTTGTTGAAAAACACCCAAAGGCCGCATGATGTGCATTTAAATCCCCAGATAGTAAGATAGGTTTAGGTAGACTATTAATGATTTGCTTAAGCTGTCTAGATTGACACATAGGATGGATATATCACCTGTATCAGTTTTAAGAACTATAGCTGCAGATTGTAAATCATCATAAAAAGGCATATTTATACTATTGTATTTAAAATGATTCTTAATAAGTATACCGACTCCACCACGACCCTTAGGGCCATGTTGGAAAATAAAATTATAACCAGGTAATTTAAAATGCATATTATTTTTGAGATAAGTTTAATTTAACAGACATATATCAATGTCATTCTGCTCTAAAAAGGTAATAAGAAGTGGCTTTTTGCTATTGATACTTTCTACATTAAATTGGCAAATCTTTAAGAACTTATTATCCATGTTCTAAATTGTTTACTAATGTTTCTTTTATGAAAGATGTAGTCATTTTTTTATTACTATTTCCTAAATTTACTAACGTCACCACTAACGATTTTAAGATACTATCATTATTTAAAATACCTTGAACTATTTCATCTGTTGTAATTTCTTTGGGTTTTGTAACCATGTTTGTAACTTTCTTTGGGAGTAATGTAGGGTAATCAGAGTCATGATGTGTAAAACTATATGTGTGATCTGTTTTTTTCATTAAATTGGCATATGTTACTTTATTCTTTTTATCTAGTATTCTTTTTTGTTCGTCTTATCAACACCTATAATAAGCTTTTTGAAACTGTAGACTTATTTAATCTTTCACCATCTTCTTTTAGAAGTCAAATAATATCCTGTTTGTTAGAAGAGTAACAAATATAGGTATTTACTTATTGTACTACGAACATAATTGTAATTTTGCACTAATTATCACTCACTACTCCACATTGATTTATAAAATAATGACCTGTATTTATCCGTGGATAATGTCGTTGATCTACATTAAGTCTAACTTATTAAGAAAGTGTTTACAAATTGTAATGTTTTAATGTAAGATTGTTTATTGTCCCAAATAAATAAATAAATAAAGACAATCTCGCGAAATAGCAAGGTGTTGACCACCACAGTTAGCACAATGCAAAGCCTGATCATCGTGGCGTTCTAAGTAATGAGTATCTTTGGCACAAATCGAATAATAACTGGTTTTTTCTGACCACTACAGTCCTGGAACTTTTAAGTGTCGAGTGAATAGGTTTCTCTTGGATGGACGTGTAACACCATAGTCTTCATGCACACTTTCCATCAGGTGGCATGGAAGACAAACGTCCTATCCTTACAATATAAAAAAAAACAAGATTTTTCTTTGGTAGTTAAGTAACGATGTCATGGTCATAATTAGAGAATGGTACACGGTCTCCCCATAGCACTGCATCATTGGCTATGTCGTCTGCTTTCTCATTGCCCTTAATGTTACAAAGTCTCGGTATCCAAGCCAGTACTAAGTTTATATTTTGATTTTTACATTTCAGGAGAGCACATCTAATAGGTATTATTAGATGATTATATGATGATAAACCAAGAAATAAGTTGAAGGACAAACAAATTAAATTAAGAATCAAATGAGAAATTAAATATAAATGCAATTAATTAATAAAAGTCAATACATACATACATAACTTCACGCCCGTATCCCATATGGGGTAGGCAGAACACCAGAGACTATCAAACCATCTGATGTCACGTTTGACGAACTAGGAGGTATTATAATGATGGACAGAGACTACTACATTGACAGAGGGTCAGCCTATCGTCCGTAAAAACTCTAACAAAACCTCTGTCCCTTAACTGACTTTTACAGTATGCCCGGGAAGAGAAGCAGCTGGCACATTCTATGTTTTTCTTTCCCTCCCAGTCCAGCATGGAAGTGTCAATACAATACAAAATAAAATATAAATAAAATTAACTAATTAATTTAATACTAAATATAAGTAAGTAGCTATTCCAGACTCTACACTATCAATATGCCAAATTTCATCAAAATCCGTTGAGCCGTTTTGCTGTGATTGAGGAACAAACATCCATACATCTAAACTTTCACATTTGCAATATTAGTAAGATTTACTGAGTAAACTTAACCGAAAGTTAAAGAATCGATTACGCAACGCATGGTTAAACTAGCATTGGCAGCGCGTGCCAGGTCACGTGCCGCGATTTAGGTACTCAGACGTAAGTACATAGTAACAAAACTTTATTTATTTATAGGCAATTTTAGTGAAAAAATAAATGCCTATTTTTATTACATAATTATGACCAATCGAGTCTAGTACTGTAGATGTAATTCAACTCTTTGAAATAAATCGCTGTACTGTGGCCAGGGTATAGTATATTTAACACATGCATAGATACTGTATCGTCAGTCGACAGACAGTTAAGTTTAACATAATGTATGTATCTTCTATAAACTCTACATATTATAATCAAATAATGAATCGGTTAGGTGGTTCCTAACCAATATACAAAAATTAGACTTGAGATGGATAAAAAATGTATTCACCGAGTAACGAATTGAGTCCAAAGGTCGTTCAGCTATTAAAAACTCTTCTTGCGCGATTTAATGTACTACCAGCGTCATCTAGCGGAAAAAAACGCGGTACAAATGTATGCCGTAAGCACTAAGCGTAAGCTCCATTCTATAAGTCCGTTTTGTATAACAATCGAGGACTGTCTGTCTCTTCTACAATTCCGATATTGACAAAGTGAGATGGAAAATTGTTATGGCTCGTTCAAATTGAATGCTTCTAACATTTTTTAACCCTAACCGGCCATCCGGAAGGTGTCGGTTCGCACTATGCTTGCCAGTAAAAGTCGTGTGAACCTTTACACTAACTTTCGGATCATTGGCAAAATACAATTGTACTTAACCACACAAAACATTTAAAAATGAAATACTATTTTGGCAGAAACATATCCTAATTATTAATATCTAGTATTGACCACCCTATAAACGCCATCTATACTATGTTTAAGAAAACTCTTCTCCTTATAATTTTATGACTCGCCTTTCATGTGTTTTCAGGTGATACTGCTTAGGTAGTTGGAGTAGTGGCTAGTAGATGGAGCTAGTCACATAATTATGAAGAAGTTATCAAACTAATATTAAACACGTGAAAATGTATGGCTGTTGCGGCAGTATGGGTTGAACTACACATCATTCCTGTGTAGTAAGGTATATCTCAATAACTCATACGATATATTTAATTCCAGTTCGTCTAACAGCCCAGAAGAAGCTACTACCATGGTAATTACTTTTAAGATTATTAAGATTCGTGAATACTAAGCACGGATATGGATAGATCATTGTTCGCTTAAAAAAAGTTCTACAGTTATGGCTAATTTATAAGTTCCACATGAACTTATCAAAAATTACATCTACCCACGTAGGTAAGTGAGGAGCCATTTACTTTTTATTCTAAAAGGGTATAAAAAGCAATTGGCTAATCATTGTAATTTTGCTGGTTGGACCTGGCTGGACCTCATTATCGTCGGAGCGGTGATATTGGTCGCTAGCCTAGCGGACTCTGAAGGGGTCTTACAGAGAACCGGGTTTCACAAGTTCTAGTTGCCCTCAAGAAAGCGCTAATCAAAGAGCGCTAGGGCTATTCAGAGCCTAACCGAAGCAGAAGATGGTGACCTTTTTCAAAATTAGCTTTTTACTTAGGTATCTACACATTAGTATGTATTGGATACCTACTATTTATTAATTTCTTTGATGCAGTGTCGTATTAGGGGATATTGTTTCGACATCAGATTGCATTATTTTCAATTAGGTACTTTCCTTCTATGTAGGAATGTGGGCCAAGTCGGTTTCAAATAATAATCATCTATTTGATACTTTCAATTATTGAGACTGAAGTAAATTATGGAGAACTAATGGATAACCTCGACGCGTTACGGTTTTTATCATCACAGCCTCACCGACGAGACGACGCGCCGCTCCCCCAAGGAATAATATTAATATAAAAATAAAATTATTTATTTCTCTCATAAGGTACATGATAACAAAAATTCTTAAGCACATAACATTAAACCTTATGAGAGCTGGAGTCCGTACTAGGTTTAACAGATCTGTATGACAGATCTCCAGGCTCTAATCTAGAGAATATTACATTCAAAACTTATTGTTAAACACGCATTTGTGTTACTACATAGTTACCTTATAATAGTTACATTAAAAATATAAAATGTATAAATTGAAATGGATGGTACAATTTTACGTGTGTGTAGTGTAAGGGTGTGAGTGTGTGTAGATGAGTTTGCGGGTCTTCATTGAGAAGATGTTCTGTCATATCATAGTCTAAATTTTGTAGGCACTTTTGTTACAGATTTTTTACATTCCGATCTGCAGTTAGGGTAAATATTCAAAATTTTATTGGACTTATTGTAAATATAAATGCTAAGAAAACAATAACTTCTTTGCACTAAACTTGAGTTGGTCAAAGTTTGCTGATATACAGTATGTTTTCGGTGTTTGTTATTGAATTTTGAAGGTCCGTAAGGTATTTTTGCGTGAGTAGTTAGGATAAGAGAAAGGATGAAAAGTTTTCGAACCGAGAGCACATTACAAATTTTATAGAGATCAGTGGTGGGAAATCTAAAGGGTAGATTCCATCCAACTTTGAGGAGCGCACGTTGTGCACGTTCCAACTTTAACAAACAGGTTTTCGAGATACCTACCACTGTAATCCATCATTGACAGTCCAAAATTATTTTGGACTTTTATAAAATTAAATAGGAAAGGTTCTAACAGCCTTCCAGCATGCTTATCTTACGAAGGCCAAGTGGCTGACTCAGGTGAAAGCATTTGTGATTTGTTTTCAAATTATTTTCATACCACTTTTCTCTCGTCTCCGTCAACTTCTCAACACAATAATGACAGACCCGAAAACAAGCTCTCCGATATTAACGTTAACCGTACCATAAGCGATATACAGGGTTGATTTGTAGTCACCAGCCAAATTTAAATGTTAGTTTTTTGATACGACATAAACCTACCAGCATATTTATTTTAGCGTCGCTCAGTATAAAAAAGTAGAAATATGAAACCACAAACTTTAAAAAAAAATAGTCGCTGTTGATGCACATACCTGCTACGAAGCGGCATTTTCATTTCATAGTACTACAAAATGTTTTGTAGTACTATGAAATGCGTGTAGTTGCCTTTATTTTAATGGTAATTTATATTTATTTATTTGTAAAAAAATAAATCCTATTTTTTTTGCAAAAATCGTTTCTTTAAATGATACTTATTATGTAAAAAAAATTTGGCCGGTAAGTACAAATCAACCCTGTATAACCCGTATTAAATAAACATAAAAATACACACACACACTTACACCAACATGCACGCATCACACACACTCACTTACACATTTATAACAGTTCCTATACACGTACATCAATATGTTTTTCATAATTGTGAACTTAGTCGTAATATTGCTTATTTTAATTTAATATTATATTTTTTGTGAACATAATGAGAATCCTTTATTGGCTTTAAGATCTACCTGTTTGATGGTTATACATATAGTAGGTAATTAAGAGCTGTGGATTTTGTAAATAAATAATAATTGGTTAAGTTTAGAGTTGCTGTACTTGTGGAAATTCCAGAACGAAAACCATATTGCGATGGAGACAACAATTTATTTTGCTCTATATATTTAACTGACCTATTATTCATAAGTGTTTCCAAGAGTTATGAAAGCGACGGTGTAATTATTAGGTCTAAACTAGAATAGTCCTGTCCGTGATAATGGACCAATCCCCATTCCAAAAAGGGGAATTTAATTTTTATTTAAATTTTAAAATTGCAATACCTATAATAGAACCTAAGATTACAATATAGTATTTTAATGCTAAATTGACAACTTCCACACCGGAAGTCCAAATCCGCCGCTGAAGGATTTGGACTTCCGGTGTATTGATTGCAAAGGTTCTGCAACGAAACGTGGAATGAGTTATGTCTTATACAGGGTGACTGGTGACAAATTTTAGATATTACGGGAGAGCACTCTGTACTCGATTCTGATCATAATTATGTCATAAAAGTAAGTACTTCATTTTTCACCAAAATTCCCTATAAATAAATAAAGCTACATTAATACACTTATCCCAACGCGCCGCCTCAGTCAACAGTATCTATTGTATTACGCTTAAGTAACTATGCGTTGCGTAACGAATTCCTTAACTTTCGGCTGTTTACTCAGTAAATAATTCATGTTTATGTTTTATTTTATTTTTTCTATCCATGTGTGACCTCAAACTTTCATGTCCTCGAATTTCGAAAGATACAGAAAAGTCTGATAAAAGAAAATTTTGTGATAAATTTTTTTCTTCAATGAGTTTCTTTAGGTATGTAAAGAATCTGAATAATATTGTCGCATTCATAATATTATACATTAAGGAGTTTTTAGACACAACGTGAAATTGCTTACAAATAATATTGATTTAGTTTGTTTGAAGGAGAAAAATTAAAAAAAAATAACGATACTGCAACAAACTTTTTGAACATGGCAGTATTGAAGGATCGGTGACATCAAACTGTAGGTGTTGGTCTTCTAGACCTTTTTTATGTAAATGTAGTGGGTAAGCACTCAATATTTCATCGCTCAGGGGCCCGGCCGTAATCACGATACATGGTACAGCATTTCTCTAAGTTGTGTCTTTTTCTTTTTGAAATCTTTAGATCGAAAATGATTTCCACAAATGTGTTTTAATTGGTGCAATTTCTCTATAGACACATAGGCCAAGTGTTTTTTTTTTTTCAAATACTGACTATTTTTTTCTTAATTGCGATATCTCAGTCGCTGAACTGATTCTTATAAAATTAGATATGGAGGAGAAAACTTGCTGAAAAGGGTGCAGGGTAAATATACTTTTCTAATAAACGGCACTGATAGAAAAATGGATTAATCGATGGTCGATAAAAAATTGCACTGCACTAACTAGTGTTTACGTAAAACATATTATAGTTGAATTATATTCGAATGGTTTCCGTGACAGTTCATCATAGAGATCAAAGAGAGTAGTATATTCCTTGATAGAGATGTTGCCCCAATGAAGTTGTTTCAAAATACCGATTCAGTTGGTAAAAGGAATGGGATAAAAGATGATAGAATTTTGTTTTCTTCTTATAAAAATTTAAATATAGTATAGAATAAAGACCATGGTTTTTAAATCATTAATTTAATTCGTCACAAAAAATTTTAATTCATACGCAAAACTTAACAAAATGTGAAAACTTAACAAAACAGTGAAAAAGCAGTATTACACAGCATTCGTATTGGCGCCATGCCGCCATCATTACGATTACAAGATGGCCGCTCAATCATCGATTTGGTGTCGATTCAATAGCGTCAATCCCTATTAACGGAAGCGTTCCGGTGCTTTGCATCTGACAGTTTTAAATGTATATAATTTTATTACTTTTTATTTACAATTAGCAATAATAATAACAGGTGATTATTAGTTTACTTAAAAAAAATTAAGTTGGCAATTATATTTCAATACTTTTTAATTTTTAGCCCGCTACTTTATTTATTTTTTATATTAAAAATTTTGCGCAAAATGGTATATGAGAACTGTCACGAAAACCATTCGAATAGAATTCAACTATAAAACATTTTTTTTTTTGAAAATATGTTCCGAAATTCCATCTATACTTACTAATATATAAAGCTGAAGAGTTTGTTTGTTTGAACGCGCTAATCTCAGAAACTACAAGTGAGATTTGAAAAATTCTTTTTACTATCAGCCCAACTTTTGAGGAAGGCTATATTTTATCCCAAAATTGCCACGGGATCAAAAGTTACGCAGGTAAAACAGCGAGCGGTGGCTAGTAAATTATAAGATACATTGATTTAGAGTATTTGTCATGGTGTAGGAGAATATAGAGAAAGGCGTCGTCTTTCGCGAACTTGTTCTATACATGTTGCGTATTGGGAGCGAAATGAAACCGATGAATGCTGGATAAATACTGACTTTATTCATAAATAATACGCCATTATATAAAGTGAAAGTTTACATACTTCACCTCCCCATTTAAAAAATAAAAAATAACATACAATAACATGTTTATTTTTTGTTTAAAATAACATAATCCTTTCCTTACATGCATAACTCGAGTTATATATTCATTCATTCACACAATAACAAAGAAAATTATAAGTAACTACAAGAAGAGAAAAAAAAAACATAGTTGTTTCAAAATAAAGAACTTATACAAAATCATTTATAGAGTTTAGTGCGATTTTTGTGCACAATATCTTCTTTTCCATTTTTAATTATTTTTACATTACAATCTAAATCCTCTACTACTAAATAAGGTCCTACATATATAGGATCCATTTTATTATCAGAGGGGTTTCTTAACCATACATAGTCATTTTTATTATAAGAGACTGGTTTTACATTTAAATCATATTTGCTTTTACGTTTTAATTTACTGTTAATTAAATTATCTCGAGCTTCCTTTTGCGCTAATTGCAATCTATATTTGAATTCTAAAGGATAATTATCGTGAGCATACAAAGGATCTACGATAAAACTATTAAAATTACTAGGTAACATGCATCGCTTACCGAAAACCAACTCATGTGGGGTATATTGTGTTTCACAATGTACTGTGTTGTTATATGCAAAACACCAGTAGGGCAACCAGCTGCTCCAATGATCTGTTTTATTTTCGCTATAAATTCTTAGATACGCACTCAAAGTTTTATGTGAATTTTCTAAAGCTCCAATGCTTTCATGATGGTATGCTGTTGAACAGATTTGGTCAATTTTTAAGATTTTGCATAACTCTTTCATTGTACTTGAAAGAAATTCTGTACCTCGGTCAGTTGCAATTACTTTTGGTATGCCAAATCTTAAAATGAAATTGTTTACTAAAGCTGAAGCTACACTTACCGAATCTTTGGCTTGTAGCGGATATGCCTCTGTGAATTTAGTTAATTCGCACTGTAAAGTAAGTATATAACTAAAATTATTTGAATCTTTAGAGATTGGGCCAACTATATCCAAAAAAATTTTTTCGAAAGCTGAATTTGCAGTAGTTGTTATCATTAAGGGTTGCTTTGTACCGACTGAATATTTTTGCCTATTACACCGGTCGCACTTGGAAACATAATCAATAATATCCTTTTCCATACTTGGCCAAAAATAGTACCTTTTAATATTGTTCGTCATTCGCTTGATGCCCGCGTGGCCACTCGTAGGCAACAAGTGAAAGTCGTTCAATATTACTTTTCTATCATCAATATTATTTATTCTTTGCGCTTTATTGAAAATACACACTCTTAATTCTTTCCATTTGTCATAATTATTTATTGTATTAATTAACCCAGCTATAAAATCTTTATTTTTCTCATTTCTTATTATACACACTTCATTTATCTTATATTTTTTGCATATAATTAACAATTCTCTCATCAATTCAACTCGCGAAATCGACGATCGAGACATTGTATTTAAATAAATGGCTGACTTTCTGGCCACATAAACGTAATAATTATACTTGTATACTACTTCCTGTTTTAATAAGTTTCTTATATTCTTATCATCACATATAATTAGTTCAGTATAGTGTTTTGGCTTTTTAATAATTTCCACAACCCTCGGTTGATCAGGCCTTGAGTTCGTGTCAATATTATCGACCAAAACGCTATCACTGTTATCTTCACTACTCATCGCTTTTCTTGTTTGCGCACGCGTCATTACATTCATTTGGTTATTAATAGTTTTTAAATCATTCACTGAAATGTTTATTCGTGATAAAGCGTCCGCTGCCGAATTAGATGTTCCCTTTATATATTCTATATAAAAATCGTATTCTTCTAATAATAATCGAAATTTAAGTAATCTACTTGAAGGGTCACGCATACTGAATAAATAAACTAGTGGTCTATGGTCGGTCTGTATCTTAAATCGTTTCCCGTATAAATAAGGACGAAAATATTTTACACTCCACACTATAGCCAAGAGTTCCTTTTCAATAGTTGGATAATTAATTTCCGCCTTATTTAAACTTCGACTTGCATAAGACACATGATCTTGCATAAGATCGACCATCCTGATTACATAAAACAGATCCTAAAGCTTTACATGACGCGTCTGTTTGTAGTAAAAATTCGTTACTCTCTGAAAAATCGGGGTATTGCAAAACAGGTGGTTTCATTAATGACGATTTCAAATTTTGGAACGAGTTATCACATTCCTTTGTCCAAGAAAAAGTTACGTTTTTACGAGATATTTTGTTCAATGGAAGCACTATTTCTGCAAAATTTGGAATAAATTTACGATAATAATTCGCAAATGCAACAAACCGCTTTGTTTCGTCAGCTGTTTCTGGTTTTGGATAATTTTCTATAGCTTTTAGTTTATTAGAGTCTGGTAAAATACCTTTTTCAGAAACAACGTGCCCTAGATAAAGCATTTCTTTTTGTAAAAATTGACATTTGGCAGGATTTAACTTTAAATTAACTTTGCGTAACCTGGTAAAAACATCTATTAAATTTTGATTATGTATACTTAAATTTCTTCCAAAGACTGCCAAATCATCTTGATATATTAAGCATTTATCGTAGTTCAGTCCTGACATTGCTATAGTCATCATACGACTGAACCCATTTGGACTAGATTTTAAGCCCATCGGCATCCTTGTCATTTGGTACTGAATTTTACCTGTAGTAAAAGCTGTAAGTGGTCTACTTTCTTGTTTTAAATTAATTTGGAAAAAACCTTGATAGAGATCTAAATGTGTAAAGTACATTGCTCCTGACAAAGAATCTAATATGTCACTAATATTCGGCAGTGGAATCTTATCATCTTGAATCTGGTTGTTCAGTTTACGATAATCTATAACTACTCTAAATTTTTTCTCACCAGTAGAATCTATCTTTTTTGGAACTAATAATAAGGGACTAGACCAAGGACTCCTAGATTCTTCTATAATATTATCATTCAACATGTTTTGAATTTGTCTATCTATTTCAATTTTTTGTGAATTTGGCAATCGGTATTGTTTAGTATAAACAGGGACAGTGTGAGGTTTTAACTCTATTGATTGCTCATAAACTGTGGTTGTTAACAATTTATCACCCGGCAAATGGAAAATATCTGGAAATTTAGCACAAATATTCTCTATTGATTTCTGTTCCTCAATATTTAGTCCTTTCAAATTTAGTAATGAAAATAATTGTTTAACTCTTTCACTATTCATAGCAGGTTTTTCGAAACTACATATAAAATAATCATTTAATTTATGAGTGTTAAATTTAAAATAACTTAATTTTACCTCCGTATCTCTCGTGTTTAAAATTCTAATAGGAATTTTACCATTTTTTGGCCTAGCTAAAGTGCTAGCCATATAAATTCCTTTACTAAGCTCCTGCGGGGCTATCAAGCAATCTTCACTACAATCTGCTGTAACATAGTGTATCGATTCGCATCTGGGTGGTATAACCAAATAAGAATTCAAAGCTGCTTCCAAATACGTGAGGTTTACAATTACACTTTTGTTGTTTTTTGTACTTAATGTAACTGTATTCAACTCAAAATCCAATAAGGCACCATGGTTTTTGAAAAAATCCTGACCTAAAATACCGTTAGTCAAACATGGCAATTTTTTAAAAACGTGAAATTTATGAGTAAAAATGTAGTCATTAAAATTTAATTTAAGATACACATGACCTAATGAAACTATTTCTCCACCGATACCTACGACACTCACTTCATTCTTATGGAATGGAATTTGTAAACGTTCAACACACTCGTATTTGATTGCAGAAATTGATGCCCCTGTATCAACTAGCCAATCGTATCTATATTTTTCGACGAAACTATAAATTTTACATAAGCTGTTACACGATGTTATATAATTATTCACGAAAAAAATGATTCAAGGACTCAATTTGGGAATTATCTGTTTCAACGTTCTCCGCTGTTCTCATGACGTTTATTCTGCCGCGGGTGGACTGACCACGGCCACGAACAACATACTTACCACGATTATTACGAAAGTTATTTCCGTGAAAATAGTTATTTTGTCTATTTAGTACCTGTTGAGACTGCTGGTAGTAGAGGCGCATGTGCTGCCCTCGAGATCTGCTGGAAAAATTGCGAAATCCGCGCGGCCTCACATGGTATCCACGCTGGGGTTTATTCCTAGATAAATAAATGCTAGAATTTTTATAGTACATACCCATGACTCCTTCAGACGTGGACGGAGAAGTGATTTCCTCGTCTTGCGCAGCTTGTATGGCATCTGGTAAAGAAGCGTAATTACGCGCGGCGATGATTGTGCTCAATCGACTATTTCGCAAACCATCACTGAATCTTTTAATAGCCAATTTTTCATTAAGCGGCCTTAACACACTGTATTTTTCTGAATCTCCGTCTGCCTGCGAAATAGTCAAATCAGCAGAAAGTTCTGAAATGTCTTTTCCGAAATCACTAATAGACCTATTATTCTGCCTACATTGCATTAGTCTCGATTGTAAAGCCGTATAGCTTTTTTGTGGTAATAATAGTTTTTTCATATCCTTTATAAGCTCATCGATGCTATCATAATTTTGTGAAAGTTTTAATTTAGCTTGCTGAGATAACCTACTTTTTAAAACAAATTGTATTAACTTAATTTTACATTCCTTTTTTGATAAGACAGAGCTATAATATTCTATATTTTCAATTAATTGATTTGTGTTTTCAATATTATTTGTCATTACCGGTAAAATGCTCAAAGCAATTTTCAAGTCAAAAAGTTCGCTAGCCATATTTTCTGTGAAACTTTCTAATCTACACAACTTTATTATTTCTGTGTAAAGGCTATCAAAGTCTTTACAAATTCGATTAATCAAGGAAACTTCACTCGTATCAATTTTCCCTAATCCTAATTTAATTTTATAAGACTCAATAAAACTATTGTACTTATCTAACACTTTATACGCCTCAGTTTTTTTTTATATCCAAAATATGACCTATCCTTCTACTCGGACCAATTTTTATTAAATAACTTCTTATCGATTTAAGTTCATGTAAAATTAATGATAGGTCCTCAGCCATCAACTACAGTAAACACATAATGAATGTCATAGAGATTAAATGGAAATCATAACATTATTTTATTTTAATTATAAAATATACGTTAAAAAAAAACTATGAAAACAAACTATCTATCGCAAATATGTAAAAAAAAATAGAGATATAGAGAAAAAAAAAAAACAAACATTACTAAAAGGGTTCACCCCTTACCCTTATTGATAACACATAATATACGATCACACTCGCATTATGACGCTCGCGCACAACACTTCACATTTGGACACATTTTCACTTCACACGGGTAGTGCTGGTGGAGCAGCAGCGGGCGCCTTCACGTCGATGTCGACGTAATATACTCATCGACCTTCTAAACTCATGCGATTCGATGCCGCGCTGGATCCACTTTCCATGACATTTTTTATAATATCGCATTAACCAAATTATAGTTGCAGCGATTAGCACCACGCAAATAATAATTAAGACCACAGTGGTTATACTGGTGTGGTGCAGCAATTGGGTCGTAGCTTCATTCCCCGCTCCGGTTTGGGCAATAATGATTTGCTCCTCTTTAGATTGTTGTTTCCCCATTTTCAAACTTTATGACTGCACTGGAACAACTTTCGATGTCTTCGCCGTGAAAGATACAACTTGGAAAATCCATTCCGATAAGTTAGTTAAGTTTCTTTTTTATAGTTCATAAATTATAGTTCATAACTTTGATTTTAAAACTCTCAACTTAGTGTCACTGTTTATGAATCCCGTGCCATATTTAGGTGATGGTATGCGCGTCGCGGTGACGGCTCCTGTTACCGGCGCGACGGCGGTGGCAGGGTCGCCATATACATGTTGCGTATTGGGAGCGAAATGAAACCGATGAATGCTGGATAAATACTGACTTTATTCATAAATAATACGCCATTATATAAAGTGAAAGTTTACATACTTCAGTTCTAACACCGTGCATAAACAATACTATGCTAGAATACCACTCGGCATTAACACTCTTTTGATCTTTAAGTGGGATTGTGCAGATGGAACCCGTTGTTGAAAAAAAATACGCGATAATTTTTAACCACCGTTTCTCGCGTGCCTTACTTTTTTTGCTGTTTTTTTTTCGGGTTTAAAACAATAAATCCAAATTTTCTCTCGTGTAATAATGTCATAAACAGCATTAGAATATCCGAGATCTTACTTAAGTAGCGTCTGTGAACACCCTGTTAGTGCTGTCAGTTCATGGGGAATCTAACGACAACAAAGTTTTTTTTAATTCTTCTTGTAAAATGTTCTGTTTGTGGTTCATAGTGATTCCTAATAGTCCTCGAATTGTCTCATAGGTAATCCGCGGATGTTCTACAATAAGCCGCTTAACAGTAGCCACATTACCTTCGTTGACGACAGTTGAAGGCTGCTCTTCATGAAATTCGTCATCTATAGAAACCCGACCTCTCTCAAATTCAGCAAACCATCGTCTCACGGTGCTCAAACAGTACTTCACTCCCAAAAGCATTACTAGCTTAAAATATACCTTAATAAATATAATCATTATAATTATATTTATTAAGGTATATTTTAAGAAAATGCAGTGTCACGCCTAGAACAAGCTGGCTGAACAAAAACAACAGCAACGATTTTGAAAACTGTTAATGAAGTTAATCAGAGTTTGAGTTGCTTATCACAATAACAGGTATTGATTTTCAAGAAATGTAACGAGGGTTAGAACATAAGATACTCGAGTAAAATGCATTTAATTAATTGCTTTTGATCTTGTAATACAAACATATTTTGTGAGTTCTCATTTGTTGTTATTATTATATGCAATTTAAAAGACGATAAGTAAAAATTCCCCCATTTCCCCGGGCGCTTTTTTTAACAAGCGGGAGATTCATCATTGCAGTTTTAAATTAATGTAGGTATTTTTGTCTGCTCGAATTTGCTTTTTTTCCCTTTGTTTTTCTTCAAATTTAGTATTTTGAAGAATGGTCGAAAATTTTCAGGGATGGGGGAAATAGTGCGCTTTATTGCGTCAATATATGGTCTGGGCAGCATATCGAAGCTTTCGTTGAAGGATATTGCCCGCTATTTCGAGATTTTCCGCGAAATTATCCGAAAACAGAAAAAAATACAAAAAATCTCTTAGAATTTAGGATCGCTTTCTGACTTCAAGTCATGGCTAGAGGTTGATAAAACGTTTGGTACGTTATACAAAATCGCGGAGTCCTCCTCCTCATCTCAACAACCCTTGGCTGGCCCTGGAAGACCGAAAGTAGACTTACAAGATGCCGCTATCAAAACTGAACGTAACGGGGCGGATGTTATACTGTCTCTTCTACCAATTGGGCAGCATTCTGAGGAATCTCAGGAAGCTCGCAATACAGATTTATTTTATTTTATTTATTTATTTAAACTTCAGTTTATAAAGGTACAGTAAAAAAAAAGAACACTTACATTAAACATAAAAACTTGGCGGTCTTATCGCTGAGTAGCGATTTCTACCAGACAACCAAGTTTGTGGAAGCGACAAAAAAAAACTTAAACTAGAAATCACACAAATATAAAAACTTAACAAACTAAACAAAAACAAAAAAGAAACAAAAAAACATAACAATTTTGTTAATTATTTCATTATAAATTGATGTAATACATGCATAAAATTATAATACATACATAGAATATAGAATGCATAAATACTATTATAATAAACATAATATATAAATATGTATATATAACACATTGCATAGATATTACAATAGCATACCTTTTTATGATTGTATTTGACTCAAGTATTGGTTTTTTTATTTAATTTTAAAAGAGTGTAGAGATGAAGCAGATTTTACGGCAGTGGGAAGCTGATTCCAAAGTGAAACAGCCTGAACCGCAAAGGATTGGTGGTAACAGTGCGTTAAATGTAAAGGGGTGGAGAGCATTAGGTTGTTAGTAGAGCGCAGGTGTCTCTCGTGATTCTCGTGTTGGAACGTGAAGTGATGACTAAGATAGCTCGGAACTACAGGATTAAACAGCAACCGATACAGTAAAGAAAGAACATGAGTATCCCGGCGAAGACGAATAGGAAGCCACTTGAGTTTAGCACGGAATTCGGAGATATGATCATATTTACGTAAACTAAATATGAAACGTATACATAGATTTTGAAGCCGTTCAAGTTTATTTAAATGTTCTTCTGTAAGGTCAAGATAGCTAGCATCGGCGTAATCGAGAATGGAGAGTAAGAGAGTGTGTGCTAATGAAATTTTGGTAGGTATTGGTAAAACATTGCGCAAACGTTTAAGGGAGTTATTGACAGCAAACATCTTCCTACTCACTGTGTCAACTTGTGGTTTCAAGGACAAGGTCTTGTCAAATGTTATTCCCAAATTTTTTACAGTGTCGCTGTAAGGAATTTTTACACCATTAAATATAATAGAAGGAATAGCTTCGTAATTCATCTTGTTAACTATGCCAGTGCTACCAATTATGATGGCTTGTGATTTTGCTGGGTTGACTTTAAGCCCATGAGACGTACTCCATTGAGAAATTCGTGCAAGATCGTCATTGATTTGCTGTATTGCAACATTAATTCCATCGAGAGAACTGTGAGTAAATATCTGCAAATCGTCTGCATACATGTGGTAGGAAGAAGTGGTAGGAAGATTGCAGAAGATGTCGATAACATAATATCCGAAAGCAGTCCAGTATTGCCACAATTACGGACTTTCTTAAAATGATACTTATCACGTCTGATCCTGTAATTTATAGCCTCAGAGAGATTGCCAAAAAAGACAGGTTCTCTTCCCTCTGGGGTTTCAGACTTAATTTTGGAGCAAAAACTAATTCCAATAGAAATGCAGTTGATACTTTAAGTGTTGTATCTCATAACGGCTGAAGAAGATTTTTAGTTAAAAGTCTTTTTCTAAAATTGATTTCAAAGTCCTCTTCAAGGAACTTAAACTTTTCATAATTTTGTGTTTCAATTTATGTTAATGTTATTTATTAGTTTATTTATCTTTGTATAATTTTTACATTTTATTTTAACTTTGATTTTATGTTATTTGAAATGTTATGTTGATATACCTAATACTGTAAAAACGTTACAAAGTAAACGCCAAGATATGAACCTACCTAAAACTAGTCAATTGATAGTCTGTTTAGAGATTGGAAAAGTCCAGTTAGTTCAAAGACGTCTCAGAAAATAAGTGATCCCTTATTTTTAAACATGATACGATACGAGGGTGGATTGAAAAGTTCGCGGCCTAGTCAAGAAAACAGAATAAAGTACATACAAAAATATTTTTATTTTTCGACGTAATAATCTCCATTTAGCTCTATGCACTTCTTCCATCTGCTTTCCAGAGCTTCCATACCTGTTTTAAAAAAAGATTCCTCAAGGTCTTCAAAATACAGGTTAACAGCGGCTTCGACCTCTTCATTCGTTAAAAATTTCTGCCCACCGAGGTGTTTTTTCAGGTTTGGAAACAGATGAAAGTCCGAAGGTGCCAAATCAGGAGAATAAGCTGGATGTGGCAACAATTCGAAACCACAATCACGAATTTGAGCCATAGACTCGATAGACGTGTGGACTCGGGCGTTGTCCTGGTGAAACAACACTTTCTTTCTCAGTAATCCTGGGCGTTTCTGTTTAATTTCTTCACGTAAACGGCGCAGAAGGGTGCTATAGTACGCAGAGTTTATTGTTTCGCCTTTTGGAAGGTAGTCCACCATAATGACACCCTTAGCATCCCAAAAAACCGATGCCATCACCTTGCCAGCCGACAGAATTGCCTTTGCTTTTTTCGGAGTTGGTTCACCTGATTTTTTCCATTGTTTGGATTGTTGTTTTGATTCTGGGGTATAGTGGTGAACCCAGGTTTCATCCATTGTCACAAATCTGTCAAGAAAACCTTGTGGATCAGCCTCGAACATCTCCAAACAGTCGCGAGAAATCGTGAGTCGAATTCGCTTTTGCTCTACGGAAAGCAATCTGGGGACCCACCTAGCCGAAACCTTAGAAAAGCCGAGTTCATGGACAATGATGTTTTGCGTTCGTTCATATGAGATGCCTATAGTGTCTGCCATTTCTCTGATAGTCAATCTACGGTCTTTCAATATGAGATCACACACTTTATTGATGTTTTCTTCGGTCGTAGACGTCATTGGCCTGCCGGAGCGAGGGTCATCTTCGATGTTCTCTCGTCCACGTTTAAATTCTGCAACCCATTCTTTTACAGTGGTATAAGACGGGGCAGATTCCCCTAATGTTGTTTGCATGTCATCATGGATCTCCTTTGGTGTTAATCTTTTTTTAAACAAATATTTAATCACAGCACGTTGTTCAAACTTCTCCATTAGTGAAAATTTGTTCTACACACGTATTTATATTGTTCGTAAAATTTTATTTAAACAAGATATCAAATTGAAAATTCGCGGGCTGACAATTGAATAATGACAGTTCAAAATGACGGCAGAAAAAATAACAAAAGTTTTTTTTTTAATGGCCAGGCCGCGAACTTTTTAACCAATGTAGTATGATAAACATCGGACGTTGCCATAAGCTTTCCTATGAAAGAAGTTCATTTCAGAAACTTGGGTATTTCCTTTAAAACTAGATTATGCCCTTACTTGTAAGTATAAATATAAACCAGACTCTATGGTCTGGCCTACGAAGTTTCGACTCAGAGGCCCATGTAGATCTATAGAAATAAAATGCTTATTGAGTTGCAATACACGAGAAACACTGAAAGCTTTTCCTCGAAGAATAAATATGCCAACAGTTTGTAGCAGGGACATTGAAAAACAATATTTTGAGCTTAATTAAGCCATCAATTAGGACATCAAATAAAAGATATCTCGGTTTCGGTGTCCTTAGTGTCATGAGTCTGAAATGCGATCCAGTTTAAAAACTGAAAAAAAAGACTTGTGGCACTCGGAGACTGCCGCGGTGAAGCTATTGCATAGCATTTTTTATCAACTTATACAATTACTAGCTGCTGCCCGCGACGTCGTCTGCGTGAACGCTATGCAGCACCAAACGCACCTACGATTATAACACTGCTAGCGTGATAATATGTAGCCTATATGTTGACCCGACTTCTTAACTATCTTCATGCCAAATTTGAAGTAAATCCGTGCAGTACTTTTTGAGTTTATCCCGGAAAGACAAACAGACAAACAGACAAAAATTCTAAAAACTATATTTTTTGTTTGTTTCGATTGTAGATCATACTCCAAGTATTCTTTTAAAAAAATATTCAATGTACAGTTTTGACTTTCCTACCATTTTATTATATGTATAGATAATTATTTATTTATTTTATTAATGCAGTAATGTTTGATCTAATATGAAGTTCCACAAGTTCCTAGTAGATGGCGCTGATTGTTTATTAAAGCCCGCATGTAAAGTTATGAAATCAAAGTATCACCGCTGTGCCGGTCGGAGTGGGGGGTGTTAGGTTTTTTTCGTTACGGAATTTATGGATTCGGTCCCCACGCTCAAGGCCCGCGATAGAAGCTATGCAATAGCTTAAAAAAAAACGTTTTAAAACTTAAGTATTTTATAAAATATTAAGAATCGTGAATGCTTTGGAAATCTTTTTCAAGCTTCTTTTTCAAGGTATCTTTGTCAGTTTATCAAAGGAAATCAGAAACTTCATATTAATAATCTCAGGTACAAGCAGTGCTACAAACAGCTCTAGCATTCGAGTGCTATTCAATATACCTATACAAATTAATTATTATGGGAGTAAATTGCTGCTCATTACACAGTCAGATTTCATAGTTGAAGCGCTTTTGTAGAGCTAACTATTGTATTGTATTCCGTTATTATTGTTTATTTGATATCGAAATACTTATGCTTAAATTCAAACATAAGTATTTCGATATCAAATAAACAAAAATAACGGTATAATAGAGTTGATTTCTATGAAAGTTTACTATTCAATATGTTGCAGTAAAACATTTTTTATAACGAGTCTCAAGTTCGGCAATCCAGCTGTATACTAGAAGTAGATAGTTCAAGGGTATTAATATTTTACTTAGGTACTTGAGATCATAAACTTAGATTATACATAGCTGGAGTTGGAGCGAAACGGGAAATGAGTAGTATAGTTAGGTGCTCGGACGACAGGCCAAAAGTCGGGGGCCCGTGTGTCAACTCCTTCTTGAAGAAGCTCAACTCTGCTCAGGAAAATAATGTTGGCGAGGTCAGGTACCGAACTCAATAATTAGTAAAAACAAATGCAGAGAATTAAAAAACCGACTTTACCAACATTTTTAAGTCTTTACCAAAACTTTGCCCGAAGTAAAAAGTCATCTAAGTATTTATACATTTTCTGCGTAAGTACATTGATTATTTTTCGCATTTTTTATAAGACTAACCTCCTTACAAACAAAAAAAAGTCGATTTATAATTGTCGCTATAATTGCATTCAAACGTCGCACGAATTGAGAACTTCCTCCTATTATGGTGCGTACAGATTGCTGTAATGGAACTTGTAATGTAACATTAGAACTCGGCTGAAAATATGCGATGCTGCCAATATTTAGTTGTAGTTTGATTGTTTTTCGATCCTAATCTTGACACCGGGAGCAAGCAATATCGTGCTTTTACTAACACACGTGATAGTTTGTGAGGCTGAATGGATGAATTTTTAATATTCTTTTACCTACGCTGAAATAACTGAAATAGTTTTTCTCGGTCTATAAAAGCAAAGGACACTTTTATTATGATATTTCCACAGAATCAGATCATCTAGGTCAAAATTTCTGGTTAATTCAATAAATAGTTTTACAGATTATGTTAAAATATATATACACTTTGGAGCCTTATAGTAGGCTCTTAAGTCTGTCTTTAAATACTTGGGGTATGGAGACTTTAGGAACTGTAGGATGTCCTAGTCACCTAAACCCGAAAATTTAGTTGTTTTCCTAGTCTGATCTGGAAGGAATTCGAACCCAGCATTTACTACAAGACGGATGAACACCCTGACTCACAGACATTCAATTAATTGTCATTCAGGCGCGGTCCCAGGGGACATGACCCCCCCCCAAAATCATGAAAAGATGAACCCCTTATAAGAGAAGGAGGAAGAAAAAGATACAAAAAAATTATCGTGACCCCCCCAAAAATTCAGTTGTGACCCCCCCCAAAATTTCAGTCTGGGACCGCGCCTGTTGTCATTGTTGTAATTATTTTCATTATTACTTATTAACTACTTAGGTATTGCGTATTTATTTTTCTATCAGTCTTATTTATGTACCTAAACTTTAGTTAAATTACTTACAGCGAAATTTCATGAAACTATGGAATGTAAGATCCGGCGAAGACAGAAATTTTTTTAAGGACAAGATTTGACATTAGATTCGCTAATTTGAAAACTCTCCAGTGTCAAATTAAGAAACTTCAATTCAATTCAATTCTTGGCAATTTGGCAACCAGCCGTCGATATGAGGCGACAAGCTATTACTGCCAGTATCATGTGATGGGATAGACACGGTATTAAGATTAAAGGTCCAAATGGAATTAACACTACAAGTGGTGCGCGACGTAGACCGGACGTTGAGTTACCTAAAACAATAAGACCACACGTTTAGAACCAACACAGACAAAAACAAACAAGGACTAACCAACTTGTGATAGTATCATAGATTAATACATATTTACACAGAAATATTATACTGACTGACAAATTTACAAAGGATTTTAAGGATAGGAGGGTGGTTGGAGGAGAGGAGGGTTTTCATGCTGGAAGGTCTGGGAACTTGGGGGGGAAGGATATCATAGAGGGATACAGGAAGAAGGGCGCAACTAAAAAAAATGTGGTCCACTGTACCAGGCTCTACTCCACAATCGCAGAGTGGAGAGTCGCGGATTCCAATCCTGTGCAGGAATACGGGAGAGCAACAGTGACCCAGCCGATTAAGAAACTTCAAATTTAAAAGTTGCTAACAAATTTCGATTTTGACGCTTCTGAGTTTGACATTATGGGCCGTAGTCGACATTGCATTGCAAATTTTACGACGGCAACGTGACAGCCTCATACAAAAACTGTGTTTTTCTCTTTCTGTCACGGCATTAAGAAACACTTAAAATAGGAGAATTCACTGTCGAATGCCCGCCTAAAATAAGAGATTATAATGTCAAATATAAACCAAGTAACTTTAGACAAAAGGTAGAAGTACGGAAGGTTGAACCTGTATTAAAAATTATTAATAACTAGCCACCGCGCGCGGTTTTACCCGGGTAACTTTTGATCCCGTGGGAATTTTGGGATAAAATATTTAACCTTCCTCAAGAGTTGGGCTATCAACTGCAAAAAGAATTTTTCAAATCCCACTTGTAGTTTCTGAGATTAGCGCGTTCAACCAAACAAACTCTTCAGCCTTAGGTATATATTAGTATAGATAATTTTAATATTAAGTACTACTTTCCTATTGGTTTACATATAGATAAACATTAAATTGATTTAGTAACTATAAAGAGAAGCTTTATCTGAATGTAAATAATTGTAAACTGTACTAATTGAGGTCCACTGCTTCAGCATCTATTCGGAAAGCATTGATCATGAGGTCTATTTTGTAAATCGAAACGATAGACGAAAGACGGATATCGCCCTTCGTTTTTACGAAATGCTATTCCGTGGGACTTGCGTATCGTTTGCGGATACGAAATACGAAACGAAACACGAAATCATTCAATTTTTGACGTATTGTGCTATTCTGTGAACCAATTGACAGCACGTCTTTCGTCGGTTTGACATGTCTCTATTCGTAATTTAATCTCAATTATTACGATATCAAAGTGGTTGTCGTTTCTGCTTCGTGAGTAAACAATATATTTTTTTTATCATGTGTTCTTTTGAATTTAGTATAGTTATTGATTTTGGTGAATTATAGGAACGTCATAATGGCTAATTTCATTCTGGCTGACCTAATTGAAGCTGAAGAGCACCTAGAACGCCGGCGTCTCAGACAGCGAATGCGGTTGGCGTTTTTACCTTAATTTATTTCATTTTCTTTATGACTAAATGTTTGCAACTTTTATTCGAGAACGTTGTATGAAAATGAAAAGATATTTGGGGGGAATCGCCACGCTTGGCAGGCGGGTTGGCGATCCCAGTGTGATGTTAATATACACAAAAGGACGCTGCTGCCCGTCCTCTGGTTTGACCCTTAGTCGACTCTTACGACACCCACGGGAAGAGATGGGGTAGCGCTATTCTTAAGGCGAAGCCACACGCCACCTTGGGGGAGGCCTATGTCCAGCAGTGGACGTCTACAGGCTGTGGATGTATGTATGTGGATGAAAAGATATTATATTTGGTACGCCACAGGAGAAATGATCAAGAAGTATGTTAGTTGATTTTTATATTATCTTTTATTAAAATGTTTATTATATTTGACAATGAAATTTTATTTTATAATTATATTTTAGTCCAGAAACAATACTACAAGTAAATACTATCTATGATGAGATGGAAAGATGATGAGGTTCAAGAAACCCCACAAATTGGTAACTGCCAGAATGGTCTATCTGATGATGATAGGCAGCAATTTATAGGAGCCATTCCAATGTTAAATACGAGTGAATACCATCCATTCTGCAGTCACACAAATTGCAGGCCGTATGTATGTGGGAACTCAATATTAAAACAAAATTATAAATTTCTTCAGTTTATTTATTCAACCCCATTACGTGAGCCAAATGAGTATTTCCATACATACTAGCAGCGAAGCCCGATGTTGCCCGGGTCATACATCACACTTAATAGCTATAAAATACAAAAATCAGTTATAATTTTCAGTGTTTAAGGTATTTGGGTACATAATAGCTACTCAAAGTACTAAACAATATTACGACTGATAAATCTTCACTTCACCACCGAATTAAGTGTTAAAAATTAATCAAAAAAATATTAGTACTTATAGAGGTAGGTATAGAGAAACCAATTAAACCACGTTCACTCCCTTATTTGCCGTAGCACCAACGCTAATTCCCGTAGGGCGCTTGTAATATCCCCTAGCTCCCTACGGATGCCTGCAAGCTCAGCATTCTTTTGTCTTTCTGACTCCAGCAAATCTTGGAGCTGGTATACCACTAGTGGCCGAGGCTGAGCGCCTGCATGCTGCAGCCGCTTTTTTTGCGGTCAGCCCATACCTTGTCAGCAAAAGAAATTTGTTAGCTTCATGCTATCATGCAATATGCGTTAGCAAGCATTTCATTAATTTAGGCAACAAAACTTACTTTTTGCCACCGGGTCACCGTTTTTATGGCCCCATCAGTGGAATTTAGTGCGGATGCAAGATCCGCCCAAAGTGCTTTGGCACGGACCCTACCCTCCACACTTTTAATCAGCCGCCCTCGCAGGAAATCACTGTGCTCCTGCATAAACTGCAAGAGCATTTGCAATTGCTCCCTCGTGGCAGAGCTCATTGTAAATATTAAGGAGGTAATTAAATGAAAATGAAATGAAATGAAAACTTTTTTATTCGCAGTAGGTAATTTTATACACTTTACGAACGTCAAATGAGGGCGGCGCGGGTCCGGACGACATGACGAATCCTGGGGGAGGCCTCCGTCGAGAAGTGTGCGTCTTTCGGCTTATGAAGATAATGATCGCCCATTATCCACGAATGTCTTGGTGTTGTCAACTACTACTTCTTCATATATATATTGTTGTACCAATCTCTTTAAACTTTTCTCTTAGAGATTCTCTATTTCCAAGTTTATACATTCCACGAATAGCCCTTTTCTGCAGTGTAAATATCGTGTCAATGTCTGCGGCATTGCCCCAAAGTAGGATGCCGTAGGACATTATACTATGAAAATAACTATAATATACGAGCTTTGCCGTATTAACATCAGACAATGAGCGAATTTTCTTTACCGCGACGCTGCAGAACTAAGTCTACTCGCTAGCTGTGAGATATGGGCGCCCCATTGCAATTTAGTATCTAAGGTAATTCCAAGAAAAACAGTGTTATCTACTAGATTATTATTTACTTAATAGGTAAGTAAATAATTTAAAAGAAAATATTTGCAAGTGTCAAAACAAAATTGGCTGGTTAGTTGAATGATTGACAAATGTGGTTTTTTATTAAGAGACAAAGGCAAAATTCAACCTACGATTTTACATATTTTTTAACTTTTAATTCATAAAACAATAAAAACCACTGAAGAAAAACACGTCGTTCAAATATTTAACGCCCTTCTAACTGTATTATGTGAAATTACTATGTAAAAACACATAAATTATGAACTGATGGTTTTTTGATTCATAACTTACCTCGTCTGTAAAACCCTAAGTTATTTAATTCAGTCCGCCAATGGGTCTATAATTTGTCTATGGATCCGAAAAACGTTGAACGATACGAAAGCCGCACAGAATAGCACTTTTGCACTACTCACGTATCGTATACGTCGTACGTCTTTCGTCCTTATTTCGATTTACAAAATAGGCCTCCATATCTCAAACATAGAATAATAATTACCAAATCTACACCTAAGTTGAGTTCAAGTTACGAATCTAAGTAATGAGCGTAAAACTAAAGTAAAATTATAGTTTTACCTCAGTGCAATGACGCAGATGCATGTCGCCCTCCGTCAAATATTAAATAAGTATAGAAAGATTTCAAAAGAAGTTTGTAAATACTCTTCATCGTAGAACTAGTAAAGTTTTTGGATTTGTTGCAGGTACTCCCTATTAAAGCATAATAATATTATGTTTCAAAGTACAATCAAAGCAATTTATACAAACTTCTATTTAATTGTTATGCGCTGCATAGAAAGGTAACCAAAAAAACTTATGCGACGAAATACGTATGTGTTATACAAAATTTTGTTCGTCAGAGAGCACTTAAAGGCTTCTTAGTTCTCAACGTAAACCCAGTTGTTTACTAACTAAGGAGTAAAATAGTTATTTGTTACAAAACTACAACAGAAAATTTTATATAAAATAATCACTGAAACTTAAAACTTATTTTCCCGAGTTTACTGAGTAAGGCCAAGAAAGATCTTCTTGCAGTTTTCTTCGATCCCATTGGCTAGTGTTGTAGCTTCACTTTATACAATTATAATAATTGTGATTTTGTTTCTTTAGTTTCTTAGAAATAAAAGACACATGAGACAGCATCAGGCGCGGTCGCAGGCTGTTTTGGTTGGGATTACTACTGAATTTTGTTATCCGTTAAAATAGCGGAACCAAATCCAAAATTTAAAGGTACGTTGTTATTTATGACGTTTTTTTGAGACGACTGTATGGACTTGGAATCTGTGAAGAATGTCCACTGGAGATGCCCAGTTTAAATCAGGGACCGGAAAACCCCTTTATTTGATTAAGCCTATTGATAGGGTAACCCTATCAAAAGCTTACCATATGGAAGTGTAACCCTATTGATATGGTAAGCCTATCGACGTGGTAACACTTTGAATAAAGTTAACTACTTTCAGATGCGCTTACCCTGTGATAGGGTTGCCTATTTCTATCTCTTTTCCGCGCATGCTGTTGAATTCGGAAGTATAATTCGAAGTGCGAGATTGAATATATGGTGATATTTTTGATAATTTGATATTCTTAGAGATTAAATTTGCCTGCAGGTTTTAAAACCCTATTGAATCGGTAACCTTCAATAGGGTTTTCGATAGGCTTACTGCTGACATGAAGCTAACTCTATTGATATGGTAAGCCTTAAATTAGGGTAAGTCTTCGTTACCAAATTGATAGGGTTTTTTAAAACAAGTCTATGAAAAACCCAATCAAAAACCTCTTTAAGGGTAAGCGGTTCCGGTCCCTGGTTTAAATCCGGTTGTCTGATGTTGATGCAGGGTAACAGATTGTATCAATGTTATTTGTAATAGTTTGTAACATTATTTGCTATTTGTAACAAGTTTTAACAATATTTGCATAATCACCGGTATGATTTTTGTCACGGCTCTTTCATAAACATAATTTATAGCTTAACACCTGACTGTATGTGACAACGATGCAATCTTTGTCGCACGACGGAGTACCGGCGTAAAAAATTTACTTAAAAACTACAGCGTGAGTTTAAATTAGCGCATTACCATCAGTCGTAGAACAAAAGTTGGGATTGATGTGGAGAGGCTGCCTGCAAGAGGTGATGTGCTAATTAAAATTAACCTCGTATAAACTCGTAGTTTTGTTTGGCGAGTGCGGGTCCTTGCTAGGTATAATTAAAATGACGCTTTCAACTTCGTCCCTTACTGCTTCTTTCTTAGAGATTGCATAAATGGGAAACGACTCTAAAAACATTTAAAAGTTTGAAATTTTGTTGCAAATTTGAAAAAAAAAATCAAGCAGTCTTTGTAGAGAAGAGACTAGCGAAAAACTACTTAGATATTTCGAAGTAAATGGTTATCGGATTATTAAGGGGATCTGATGTATAACGACTACATACTGGTAACATAGCAACGATTTGTCGCGAAATTTTCAGGTATATTGCGTGGTGACGGCCATGGATGCATCACTGCGCCCAGATTGGTGGATCACAGCATCGTCTCCGCCTCCCAAGTCACTCACTCACACCGTATTGTATATTTCAATAAATTAAAATAGTTATAAATACGGATTGTCGGTCATCGTTTAATGTGAGATCTAAAATAGTGATCGTTAGATATGAACACATACAAAAAGCGATTTTTAATCAATTTTGTTTTTTATAAGAAAGGAATTTAACCGAAATCGTATTCTTAACAACGGAACCGGGCGGCATGGTAATTTTTATTTCAATTAACTTTAAATTCCGAATTTCTCGAACACTTATCTCCAGGCTATCTCTCAAAACTATTACGACCATTTATACCACCAAAGAAAAATTAAAAAACGTTAATGTATCTAAATAAATGATAAATATAACGTCTTAATCAGTGAATGATATAACCCGAGTATGGTGTGTATGTCGGCGCTGGTCGCGGCCGGGGCTGGCGGGCGCGCGTTCGCAGTCCGCAGCAATCGCCCGCGGCGTACACCGCGACACCTCCCGGAACACACCGCATGAAACTCCTTAAATAAACACTCCGAAATGCGTCTACTAAAACTGAACTTTGTTCTGCTACTCGCAGTTACTTCGGTACTTGGTGATTATGCATGTCCCCCGGGATGTCAGTGCGTTCGCGATTCTGTCCGCTGCATTCACCGCGACTTGAAGGCTGTCCCCATGCCGATTGAAGATGCCCTGACTCTGTAAGTACCCACTTAAAGTAAACACATAGTTTAATACGTTAAATATTATTTTTCAGGATCTGGATCACTACAAGTTGTCCTTTGTTTGAGCTACCGCGAAATCGCAGCTGCGAATTGAATAAATAATTTAGTTTAAATTCTGAGTAGTCTAAACAACTAGTCTAAACATCTGAGTATAAGAATAAATAACTTTTATAGAGTCTTTCAATCAATAAGATCTCTACAAACTTCATTCCTGTACTATTTTCTCGATATTTTTGAAATAGTTTAAAAGTTGATAAATCAACTATAACTTTGTATGGCTGAGCTTTGACAACGGGGTCACTCGAAGTTATCATCATCCGTTCTAATTTAGTCTCGGGGTTCAATGATAGCAAATTTTGCCGAACCATTTGTGAACCAATCATTGACAGGATTTATCTAGCTCTGACTTTCTCAAAACAAAGCAATTTTAAAGAAAAACGGATAAATTGATGGTTTATTTGAGTATATTATGTACCTTGTTTAATTGAACTAAGTATTAAGAGATCCCCGTTACCGCCAAAGTATATATGTATATATTTTTTAACTCTATAAACACTATTACACAGTTATAGAACCAAAAATACAAAAAATAGTCACAGAATTGACGGTCTCAAAGGTCTCGCGGGCTAGAAAGCGATTTCTTCCAGACAACAATCAGTAAACGCAGCATCCAAATGTAGTTTAAAAATACTTTTTTACTAAACTTGATTTTCTCGATTTTTAATAAAGCAAACCCGATGCCCAGTGAAATTCTGGAATTCCCCGTCGGGAGGTATATTAAAAACTCCTTTGTTGTGATTAGGAAATAAATATTTAAATTTTTGTGAAATCTTCTTCTTCTTTAGGTTCCTTCTCCTATCGGAGGTCAGCGATCATCATGGCGATTTTAATTTTATCGACGGCCGCTCTAAACAATGACCGAGTGCTCATCCCGAACCATTCACGCAGGTTTTTGAGCCAAGATGTTTTACGTCTGCCTGGTCTGCGGCGTCCTTGTATTTTCCCCTGTATTATAAGCTGCAAAAATTCATACTTCTCCTGTCTCATGATATGACGGCGGTATAGCAGTTTGCGCCGCTTCAACGTATTTAAAATTTCTAAATCTTTGCCGATAATGCGAAGAACCGTCTCATTTCGAATCTTGTCTGTGAAATTCTCAGATCTCGTGAAATAAGAATAGTCATATGACAGGTTGTTTTTTATGGTCTTTAAACAAAAAAGATCCTTGTTTAAGTATCGATATCCAAAAAAGTGATAGGTTTATTAACCGTGCTGGGAATAGCCTCGCTGCCCCTGGATCAGCGTGTCGTTAGAGGCGACTAATCCGTGTGACTTAATTTAAAATCTGCCATCAAATACCGATCCAAAGATGTTATCACAGTATAGATATCTACAGTAATTCAACTTCATACAAACGGACGAAAAGCGAGCTATACCTAAGCGGCTCGATCTCGGCATGCGGCCAGTCGGCTACGTACCGAAACAATTGTAGATATCTGTACTGTGATGCTATCTTCTGACTGTGTTTTAGGAAGAACCAGTTATTGCTTTTCGACCTCATCTGCACTTACCATCAGGTTTTGATTGAGGGCAAAATTAGTATAAGACATGCTGTAAAGAACGGAAGGTTCGCCATAATATTTGTTAATCTTCTGTTACATCTTCTTCCGTGTTAGTCTTCTTCAACTTTTCGTGGGAGTAGTGGGTTCGATTCCCATCCGAGACAATTTAGGAAACAACTTTTCTAAACTCGAACATGTAAAAACCTACTATGGCTATCTTATTTAATTAAAATACCGCGAAGTTCCTCGGTATAGTCTCCATAACGCAAGATAATCTTACTTACTTTGAAAGCTTACTTAGTTCACAGTACAGATGTCTACAGTAATTCAACTCGGCCGCATCTTTGAAATAAAAGCCTACAGCACCGCGGCCCATTTACATGTGATAGGGCTGCCCGCCTTCAGCGTTTAAATAACATTTGCCTACTTTGTGTTTACTTCCATTTAGTTTTGTGACTGCAAATATACTTTTTTTTAATAAACAAATAAGATACTTTGTAAATTGAATAGGAAGTTTAAAAAAAATACGTTTTGTGTCAAACAACCATGTTTACGTTTGAATAATAAATCGGTCTTATAAATTAGCGACCGAAAAATACATGCACCTCGACTGAAATGCACGAAAAAATGAATTATTAAATATTAAAGAATAAACAATCCGCATATTATCGTAAAGCTCAATCAACAATTGTTTCGGCATGTAGACACTCGCGACAGGCCGCATGCCGAGATCGAGCCGCGTAGTTATAGGCTATATCTATGTGGCTATAGCTATACCGTATAGCTCGCGTTTCGTCCGTTTGCATGAAGTTGAATTACTGTAGATATCTTAACTGTGCTTAGTTACTTATCTGACGCGTTTGTGCGATTAAAACAAAATAAGGAGAATAAAAAAGAATTGGCTATTATTATTTCGGTTTAGATATTTGTTAAATATCAAAATACATCATATTTACTCGTAAGTATCTACTGTTTTATCTTCTTGATAAAAACAGAAGATCTTGCCATGACTGAAGGGGCAAACGTTATTTACACGAGCAGTTAACTGTAATAATTCATACCCTTTTTTATCTAAATTACTTTTCTTATCATATTAAGTACCTACTTAAAACTGAAATAAGTCATCTTTACTTGTAATCTCATTCTTTTAAGTTAATATATAAACACTGCCATTGTTAGCATTCTTTGAAATAAATTAAATATTGAAATGAGTTACCCGAACTAACACTCCAGCCAAGTGGCCTTTCAACCGACTACAAAAAAGGAGGTTCTCAATTCATCTGCATGTTTTTTTATGTTTGTTACTGTCATGTAATGAAACACGAACGTCTCGATGACAACTGCTTTATTCAACCCTCTACAGTACAATTATATTAGTTTAGCACTACCCAAAACACCTTCCCCTATTTAAAGAACACTTAAAATTATATAAAAAATAACAAACAGATAACCCATCACTAACCCCTACCAAAAATTAAACAAAAGAGAAAAAAAATATTGGTATTAAACGCACGCTTCACTCTCAGTTTACAAAATACCTAGTTATTTAGCATAATGAAATAAGATTATACTAATGTAACTTTAGAAGTAACATGTTTTTCTTAAGCAACGACATAGTAGGTATTGAGTAGGTACATTTAGTCATTCTGTTTTTTGCTTCTACTCCGTGTAAGAGGCGGCGTATATGAATTTCTAGGCAGTTTACAATTAGCACTTTCATAATTATCTTCATCGTCACCTGATACAAAAACATCGTCATCATCTGATACAAAATTGGAAATTTCATTTTCACTTACATTTTTGATGTTTATGCCGCTGCCGGCTTTAGAAGACATAGTTTTAATTAAATGTCGGCGATTACGACGGTAAATTCCTTTTTAAGCTATTGCATAGATTCTATCGCGGGCCTTGAGCGTGGGGACCGAATCCAG
Organism: Stenoptilia bipunctidactyla; assembly: GCA_944452665.1. Classification (NCBI taxonomy): domain Eukaryota; kingdom Metazoa; phylum Arthropoda; class Insecta; order Lepidoptera; family Pterophoridae; genus Stenoptilia; species Stenoptilia bipunctidactyla. The sequence continues at coordinate 42,423,060 of OX101721.1, read as the reverse complement.
AAATTCCGTAACGAAAAAATCTGCGCTTTTATGCGGGCTTTAATAAACAATCAGCGCCATCTATCGAGAGGCATCCATTCTAGGCAACATGACAATTTTTAGTTGACAGGTAAATAAACAATAGTTGGCTTTCATAACAAATCCTTTATTTCGCTAATCTGAATATATCGATGAGTGGTCGAGTGGTAGCGTCAAAAGGTTCCCGGTCAAGAGTTACGAGTTCAAGCCCTGATAAATCGCATTGACATGAATCCTTTTTTTATGTTTTCTTTTCTCCTTTTAAAATTATAAATACATTTTTTTTTAAAGTTTTTTATATTGGAAGCTTACTTTGTTCTAAGAGGATTAAATAAAAGAAAAGGCCAGGTTCCAAACTAATTGATTGAATGACTAAGTTAAGGATGCGTTTCCGAAAAGGCTAGGTATCGAATTCTACTACTACATGTATAAGATTCACGCACACAAGCGTGCCGTGAAAAAGACGAAAGGTTTTGAACAGTTTTGATACTTTAGTTTTAAATATTTGCAAATTCTTTTATTAAAGCGATTAAATTGGGTAAGATTAATTAAAGTGCTCGGAAAGCTTGAGCTCGTTTTATTCGTAACGATAAAACCTCACCATCGAACCTGATGAGCTGGTGGTACACTCGAGGGCTTCTACTGGAATTCCTATTCCTAGGCATGTCAAGTTCGAGTTCATAAGACGAGACATTACCATCAGTCCTGGTAGTGGGAGCCGAAGGTATGCCTTGAGGTACTACTGGAACTCCTAGACGAGTAGAGCTAGGCATGTCGAGTTTGGGTTCATTTTGATTCTTAGGACGAGACCTTACCACCCGTTCTGGTAGTGGAAGCTGAAGGTATACCTCGAGGTGCTACTGGTACATACACCTAGACGGATAGAGCTAGGCATGTCGAGTTTGGGTTCATTTTGATTCTTAGGACGAGACCTTACCACCAGTTCTGATAGTGGGAGCTGAAGGTATACCTCGAGGTGCTACTGGTACTCCTAGACGGGTAAAGCTAGGTATATCGAGTTTGGGTTCATTTTGATGCGTAGGACGAGACCTTACTACCAGTTCTGGTAGTGGGAGCTGAAGGTACCATATTTTAAAAGAACTGAACAGGACACAAGGAACTGAAATCTATAGGCGGTCAGATTTGGTGGAATCGGGTTTTCATATTTTAAAAGAAATAATAAAATTTATGGACAAAGGATAATGCAAGTGATTGGGCTCCAAAAAAAATGTCATTGTGCAGGGATGAGATGAAAGTCAGATTATAGATTAGACACATGTCATTCATATTTGTTAGGACGCTAAAAAAATTAGCCCTGGGAAAAAAAAGATATGACCAAAAATACATTTTGCATTTAATAGAATAAAAATCGTTTTCTTTTATGATACAGAAACTGAACGCCCGTAGATTTCTGCGAGTGTATTCGTATAACCTTTACAGCCATTGACTACGAAACTAGTGAATATTGTAAATAAATACGATTATTGGTAAAAAAAAGTGCTTGTGTGATCCTTATAAGTACCTAATGGGTTGGCTACACAGTTGTAAACCGCGATTAGTTCGTCTCTTTTCTTAGTATAGTGACTTCCCTTCTTATTATCGTCGACACACAAAATAGATGTTATTATTAATCTGTCTCTTTTCTTACTATAGCGAACTTTTTGCGGCACTGGTTCGGCGACATTGGAAGCACGGTTTACAACTGTGTAGCAACCCCCTTTTGATTTGATTTGTCTTTTTTCTAACTTTAGCGATGTCTCTTATACGGCACTGGTTCGGCGACATTGGAAAAGCAGTTTACAAATGTGTAACCACCCCTTATGAAATAATGGTATGTATGGTTCATCTAATACTGCCGTTTAGAATAAGCTAGTAGAGAGATACGTATCCAATGCGCGAGCGAGCCCCCGTGAAATCGAGAGTTTAAGAAAGTCAATGATTGAGCGCGTTGATTTGACCTTACGGAAAGTATCCGATTGGGGTGAGTCGAATTTGGTCAAATTCAACGCGTCCAAAACTCAGGCGTGTCTATTCTCCGCAAAAAAGAGCACCTTCACATTTACGCCCACTTTCCAAAATGTATCTGTCCCCATCACTGACCATCTAGGGCTTTTAGGCGTAACTGTAACATCCAGTTTAAACTTCGGTCAACAAATTGTGTCCATGGCTCAAGTAGCTTCGAAAAAGTTGGGAATCATCTCGAAGGTACGGCGGTACTTCGGCCCTGCACAGCTTCTTAACTTATACACAGCTCAAGTGCGATCATGCATGGAGTACTGCAGTCATCTTTGGGATGGTTCTGCCAAATATCAACTAGAAGCGCTGGACTCCGTTGACCGAAGAGCCCGTAAATTAATTAACGACGTCGACCTTACAAACAAAAAACTGCAGACCTTAGAGCATCGTCGTAAGGTAGCGTGTTTAACCGTGTACTACAGGATACATTTTGGTGAGTGCGCCAGTGCTCTGTTTGAACAAATTGAACCCTCACCCTTTTACCATCGGACTACTAGACGCAGACAGAACTTCCATCCGTATGTGGTTGATATTCCGAAAAGTCGAACTAAGCGCTTTGACAGTTCCTTTTTGATACGGGTCGCCAAGGTTTGGAATGAACTGCCTGCGTCTATTTTCCCTGACCAGTATAGTCCTAGTACTTTTAAGCGTCGAGTGAATAGGTTTCTCGTGGATGGACGTGTAACACCTTAGTCTTCATGTTCACTTAACATCAGGTGGCATGGAAGACAAACGTCCCATCCACAATTCATAAAAAAAAAAAAAGTAAGAAAAGAGACAGATTAATAACATCTCTTTTGTGACAGCGCACTGCTGTCTCGCTCGACGATAATAAGAAAGGAAGTCGCTATACTAAGAAAAGAGACGAACTAATCGCGGTTTACTACTGTGTAGCCAACCCATTAGGTACTTATAAGGATCACACAAGCACTTTTTTTTACCAATAATCGTATTTATTTACAATATTCACTCGTTTCGTAGTCAATGGCTGTAAAGGTTATACGAATACACTCGTAGAAATCTACGGGCGTTCAGTTTCTGTATCATAAAAGAAAACGATTTTTATTCTATTAAACGCAAAATGTATTTTTGGTCATATCTTTTTTTTCCCAGGGCTAATTTTTTTGGCGTCCTAACAAATATGAATGACATGTGTCTAATCTATAATCTGACCCTCATTTCATCTCTGCACAATGACTTTTTTTTTGGAGCCCAATCACTTGCGTTATCCTTTGTCCATAAATTTTATTATTTCTTTTAAAATATGAAAACCCGATTCCACCAAATCTGACCGCCTATAGATTACAGTTCCTTGTGTCCTGTTCAGTTCTTTTAAAATATGGTACCTTCAGCTCCCACTACCAGAACTGGTGGTAAGGTCTCGTCCTACGCATCAAAATGAACCCAAACTCGATATAACTAGCTTTACCCGTCTAGGAGTACCAATGGCACCTCGAGGTATACCTTCAGCTCCCACTACCAGAACTGGTGGTAAGGTCTCGTCCTACGAATCAAAATGAACCCAAACTCGATATTACTAGCTTTACCCGTCTAGGAGTACCAATGGCACCTCGAGGTATACCTTCAGCTCCCACTACCAGAACTGGTGGTAAGGTCTCGTCCTACGAATCAAAATGAACCCAAACTCGATATATCTAGCTTTACCCGTCTAGGAGTACCAGTAGCACCTCGAGGTATACCTTCAGCTCCCACTACCAGAATTAGTGGTAAGGTCTCGTCCTGCGAATCAAAATGAACCCAAACTCGACATGCCTAGCTCTATCGGTCTACGAGTACCAGTAGCACCTTGAGGTATACCTTCAGCTCCCACTACCAGAACTGGTGGTAAGGTCTCGTCCTGCGAATCAAAATGAACCCAAACTCGACATGCCTAGCTCTATCGGTCTACGAGTACCAGTAGCACCTTGAGGTATACCTTCAGCTCCTACTACCAAAACTGGTGGTAAGGTCTCTTCCTTCGAATCAAAATGAGCCCAAACTCGATATACCTAGCTTTACCCGTCTAGGAGTACCAGTAGCACCTCGAGGTATACCTTCAGCTCCCACTACCAGAACTGGTGGTAAGGTCTCGTCCTGCGAATCAAAATGAACCCAAACTCGACATGCCTAGCTCTATCGGTCTACGAGTACCAGTAGCACCTTGAGGTATACCTTCAGCTCCTACTACCAAAACTGGTGGTAAGGTCTCTTCCTTCGAATCAAAATGAGCCCAAACTCGATATACCTAGCTTTACCCGTCTAGGAGTACCAGTAGCACCTCGAGGTATACCTTCAGACCCCACTACCAGAACTGGAGATAAGGTTTAGTCCTAACAAACATAATGATTCCAAGTTTCCAAATTCAATCCTAATCATAAAAGGTTTTGTAATTTTTTTTTTTTCAATAAAATTATATTATTACCTTTTCAACTCAGTTCAGAGAGCGTCAAGTATCGAGACTTGTTTGATGTAATAAATTGTGTATGTACAGCGATGTTTCTTAGCACGAAAAATAACTCAAAAGCGATACAGGTCCACTCTCGACAGCGGCTGAGCGCAGACTGAAGATATCTAGTTTTTGTTTGGAATGATATTGACATTATTTGCTAAAGTATAATAACCCTTACCACAGTGTGTTAAGATTTACGCATTTATACAAACATGACGAAAATTACGTGTTTGGTTTTATTTTTTTTTAAAGGGTTTTTAGTAGTAATTTCAAAGAAAAAAATGCGTATTATCAAAAATGAACATGTCAACCATCGAATAGTATTTTTTTTATTCATAAATACTTGTGTTTTCATACCAAAAGTGGTACCGTAAATTGGCTTAAAATCGTCATTTTCGTGCGACGAGGCATCGCAAAATTAGTTTTTAAGCCACAAAAACAAATTTATTTATATTATTTTTATATCATTAATGGAGATGAAAGTCTTATCTATCTATTAGTACTTGTAATTATACTAAACTTTGCGCCATTTTATCACAATATGTACCAGAAAATACCCTATTTTGAAGATTTGCGGAAACGCGTCCTTAAACAGAAATGATGACACCAAAACACGACATTAAAAAATTTGACAAATGTAAAAAGAATATATTGAATAATGAAAACCTGAAATGTATAATGAATAAAATAATGAAAACCTAACCTGAAATTGTAAATTAATTTATCACATAGAATGCGAAAATATTTCGACTCAAAGGTTTTATAATACCTTAACAGCTGAGCAAAAAAAAAAACTGATAATTTTTTCCCGATCAAGAGTTACGAGTTCAAGCCCTGATAATCGCATTGACATGAATTCTTTTTTATGTTTTTCTTTTCTCCTTTTAAAATTATAAATATTTTTTTTTAAAGTTTTTTATATTGGAAACTTACTTTGTTTTAAGAGGATTAAATCAAAGATTTAAATCCAATCTTTGGATTAAATAAAATAAAAGGCAATTTGTTATAATTCCAACAGAATATCATTTTATTGGAATATAGCTACGTAAAATAAATAAATGCCATTTTTAGAAGCCTCCAATACGATTCTAATGTAACAGTGACGGCACTACAAGGTTATGTTGTGGAAATTACTGTCAGTGTCATAGGGATCAAGGTTCGCCGCGCCGACTATAGACACTATTGATCTTGAGTCTTGACACAGCTTCAAAAAGTTTTAATTTATCGACTGATATAAGTGCAGACCAAACTTGAAATAATTAATTTACAGAGGCAGTTTGAAATGGAGGAAAATGGAAACGTACATGGAAATGGAGAATATTATAATTGAAAACATTGGCTTAAAAAAAGAAGTTAGTCAATTATCTCGACAAGTGCACTTACTCAAAAATATGTGCACCAAAACGCTTGAAACTAAAAACTCTACGAAACAAAACAAAAAGACAAAAAAGTCGTTGGCAGACAATAGCTAATACACACAATGAAAACGTAGAGTAATTACAATCATTGCCACCATCACCCTCGTACTCAGTATCATCACCATTGAAGGAGAGTAACAAGGATTGTCTACGAGTGGAACCGGAGTCCTCACTACTAAAAACAAAAAAAAATCTCCAGGCAGTGGAAGAGGATAAGGTATTGGTGACATCTAAGAAAAATAGACATGAAGAACACAGAATCTTTGTAATTGGTGGACAGCAATGTAAAGGTAACAGATTAGTAAGATCAAGATTTAATAATCCTTACGAAAAATATGAAGTTATATCTTTTACTATACCTTACGAAAGCACTGAAGAAATATTGACGATGCTTAAGAACCAAAGAAAGAAAAGGACAAAATAATAAATTATTATTATTATTAATCATTTACTAAGTATCATATTAAGAATAAACATTTAAAGGTTAAAAAAAAAAGACGTGTGGCACTCGGAGACTGCCGCGGTAAAGCTATTGCATAGTATTTTTTATCAACTTATTAAATTATAATTATTTATTTATTTTATTAATGCAGTAATGTTTGATCTAATATGAAGTCCACAAGTTCCTAGTAGATGGCGCTGATTTTTTATTAAAGCCCGCATGTAAAGTTATGAATGAATCAATCAATCATTTATTTGCATAAAATATGGTACAGATTTAGGACTTAAAATAAAAAAAATAGGTCATACATATTTTACCTTTTTAGGGCATGCAAAAATAAATTACTATTGTTCAAATTAACAAAAGTCTCAAAGTAGGCACATTCGGCATATTGTGATTTTTCCGTAATTCATTTAAGGTAATTTCCAACAAGTTAGTTTTAGACAAAAGACCCGCAATATTTTGATGAAATATTTTTAGTTGATTTGAGTTGCTATCATTATTATTATTTAAATTAACTTTATTTACGAAAAAAAATTAATTCATTATTTTCCAAGTTATTTTTTGTCTTTTTAAGAAAGTAGAACAAAATCGTCCCCTTTTTAATTATATCCTGAGTAGTATTCGGATGAGATTTATAGTTTGCATTTGAATGTCCAATTTTTATGTCTATTTTATTTTCAGTCATTTTTAAAAAGTATTACGGAATTGTTCCCTTTTTAGTTACACCCTGAGTAGTAGTTGAATTATATTTATAATCTGCACTTGAATGTATATTTTTAACCTTTGAATGTTTATTCTTAATATGATACTTAGTAAATGACAAGATTTTTTTTCTATAATCACATTCATCAATTATTAAAATTATTTTCTTACATATAGCAAACCATGTGTAGCAAACGCAGTCTTGTAATCGTACGAATTTACTATTAAAAAAGTGTTTACTTAAATTATGTATCATGTCATTCAACTTATTTTCGTTAAGAAATCTATTTTTAATTACGCTCAGAAGTATAATATTGCAATTAAAATATATTTATTTAAAATTAAACATGTTTCTAACAACACTTTTGTCGGGCTTGTGTTGTGTTCACCTACGCAGATTATTATTTTGTCCTTTTCTTTCTTTGGGTCTTAAGCATCGTCAATATTTCTTCAGTGCTTGCGTAAGGTATAGTAAAAGATATAACTTCATATTTTTCGTAAGGATTATTAAATCTTGATCTTACTAATCTGTTACGAAGACCTTTACATTGCTGTCCACCAATTACAAAGATTCTGTGTTCTTCATGTCTATTTTTCTTAGATGTCACAAATACCTTATCCTCTTCCACTGCCTGGAGTTTTTTTTTGTTTTTAGTAGTGAGGACTCCGGTTCCACTCGTAGACAATCCTTGTTACTCTCCTTCAATGGTGATGATAGTGAGTACGATGGTGATGGTGGCAATGATTGTAATTTCTCTACGTTTTCATTGTGTGTATTAGCTATTGTCTGCCGACGACAATTTTTTGTCTTTTTTTGTTTTGTTTCGTAGAGTTTTTAGTTTCAAGCGTTTTGGTGCACATATTTTTGAGTAAGTGCACTTGTCGAGATAATTGACTACTTTTTTTAAGCCAATGTTTTCAATTATAATATTCTCCATTTCCATGTACGTGCTTTCAAACTGCCTCTGTAAATTAATTATTTCAAGTTTCAAGTCTCCAGTTTGGTCTGCACTTATATCAGTCGATAAATTAAAACTTTTTGAAGCTGTATCAAGATCAATAGTGTCTAGAGACAAATTGTAATCCAGGGATTCACATGAATGTGTGTGCGTGATGCTAGGCGACTTGGCTGCCGGAGGTTTTAAAGCCTTTTTCCTCCTAGTAGTGACGGTACTTATCTGGCTATTTGATGTACCCAGCTTATTTTTAGCTTTATGCTTTTTTTCTTGGCTTGGAGCACTTCCGTATACATTTAATGCACTGCCATTTTTTTTGCGCTCAGCTGTTAAGGTATTATAAAACCTTTGAGTCGAAATATTTTCGCATTCTTTGTGATAAATTAATTTACAATTTGTACATGTCAGGTTTTCATTATTCAATATATTCTTTTTAGATTTGTTAATTTTTTTAATGTCGTTTTTTGGTGTCAACATTTCTGTTTAACTTAGTCAATCAATCAATTTGTTTGTAACTGCCTTTTCTTTTATTTAATCCTCTTAAAACAAAGTAAGTTTCCAATATAAAAAACTTTAAAAAAATATTTATAATTTTAAAAGGAGAAAAGAAAAACATAAAAAAGAATTCATGTCAATGCGATTATCAGGGCTTGAACTCGTAACTCTTGATCGGGAAAAAATTATCAGTTTTTTTTGTGCTCAGCTGTTAAGGTATTATAAAACCTTTGAATCGAAATATTTTCGCATTCTATGTGATAAATTAATTTACAATTTCAGGTTAGATTTTCATTATCTATACTAATAATCCAGGGATTCACATGAATGTGTGTGCGTGATGCTAGGCGACTTGGCTGCCGGAGGTTTTAAAGCCTTTTTCCTCCTAGTAGTGACGGTACTTATCTGGCTATTTGATGTACCCAGCTTATTTTTAGCTTTATGTTTTTTTTCTTGGCTTGGAGCACTTCCGTATACATTTAATGCACTGCCATTTTTTTGCGCTCAGCTGTTAAGGTATTATAAAACCTTTGAGTCGAAATATTTTCGCATTCTTTGTGATAAATTAATTTACAATTTGTACATGTCAGGTTTTCATTATTCAATATATTCTTTTTAGATTTGTTAATTTTTTTAATGTCGTTTTTTGGTGTCATCATTTCTGTTTAACTTAGTCAATCAATCAATTTGTTTGTAACTGCCTTTTCTTTTATTTAATCCTCTTCGAACAAAGTAAGCTTCCAATATAAAAAACTTTAAAAAAAATGTATTTATAATTTTAAAAGGAGAAAAGAAAACATAAAAAAAAATTCATGCCAATGCGATTTTCAGGCTTGATCCCGTAACTCTTGATCGGGAACCTTTAGACGTTACCACTCGCCCACTCATTGATTTACTCAGATTAGCGAAATAAAGGATTTGTTATGAAAGCCAACTATTGTTTATTTATCTGTCAACTCAAAAAATTGTCATGTTGCCTAGAATGGATGCCTCTCGATAGATGGCGCTGATTGTTTATTAAAGCCCGCATAAAAGCGCAGATTTTTTCGTTACGGAATTTCTGGATTCGCTCCCCACGCTCAAGGCCCGCGATAGAATCTATGCAATAGCTTAAAAATATACATTCAAGTGCAGATTATAAATATAATTCAACTACTACTCAGGGTGAACTAAAAAGGGAACAATTCCGTAATACTTTTTAAAAATTACTGAAAATAAAATAGACATAAAAATTGGACATTCAAATGCAAATTATAAATCTCATCCGAATACTACTCAGAATATAATTAAAAAGGGGACGATTTCGTTCTACTTTCTTAAAAAGACAAAAAATAACTTGGAAAATAATGAATTAATTTTTTTTCGTAAATAAAGTAAATTTAAATAATAATAATGATAGCAACTCAAATAAACTAAAAATATTTCAACAAAATATTGCGGGACTTTTGTCTAAAACTAACTTGTTGGAAATTACCTTAAATGAATTACGGAAAAATCACAATATGCCGAATGTGCCTACTTTGAGACTTTTGTTAAATTTAACAATAGTAATTTATATATGCATGCCCTAAAAAGGTAAAATATGTATGACCTATTTTTTTAATTTTAAGTCCTAAATCTGTACCATATTTTATGCAAATAAATGATTGATTGATTGATTCATAACTTTACATGCGGGCTTTAATAAAAAATCAGCGCCATCTACTAGGAACTTGTGGACTTCATATCAGATCAAACATTGCTGCATTAATAAGTAAATAAATAATTATAATTTCATAAGTTGATAAAAAATGCTATGCAATAGCTTTACCGCGGCAGTCTCCGAGTGCCACACGTCTTTTTTGTTTTTTACAAAATAAGACCGCGGAGTTGACGCTTTAGATATAACTGTACCTCGCATTCTTTCATTATTGTTTTGTATCATAATTACGTCATCGCCAACATCTAATTCTGGAAGTAATTTACAATGTTGATCATAGTACACTTTGCTTTTATTTTGTCTTTGTAATAGATTTTTATATTGGTGATCACAATCGATCCTTTTCAAAAGGTCGGGGTGGACAGGAAGCCTACAATTCAGTCTGCGCCCCATTAAAAGTTGTGCAGGAGAATCCAAACTTTCCCGAGGTGTATTCCTATAACTTAATAAATTGAGATAAAAGTCAGTTTTACTTTCAAATGATTTTTTTATAATATTTTTAACTGTCTGTACAGCCCTTTCACTCTTGCCGTTTGACTGAGCATAATACGGCGACGAAGTTATGTGATAAAATCCCCAATCTTCAGAAAAACATTTAAAGCTTCGAGATGTAAATTGGGGCCCATTGTCGCTAATTACGCTCTCTGGGATGCCATACCTCGCAAAATTTTCTCTCAGCACATCGATCACTGCTTTTGCTGACGTATCTTTAAGTAGTGCTGTTTCAACGAATCCCGAAAAATAATCAACAATAATTAAATAGTTTTTTTTTCCATATTCAAAAATATCCGTACCAACTTTATTCCATGGCAAACTTGGAATAGGAATCGTTAACATTGGTTCTTTACTCGGTCTGTTTGTATTCTCCTGACGCACTTTACACTTTTTAACAAACATTTCAATATCTTTCGTAATACCCGGCCAAAACAAGACCTCACGACCACGCCGTTTACAACGATCTATTCCTAAATGTCCATCATGAATAATTTTTAACATTAAACTTCTCAAGGAAGCAGGTATCAATACCTGTTTATTTTTAAATAAAACCCCGTCCATACAATATAATTCGCCTCGAATAGGCCAGAAATATTTAAGGTGACTCGGTACCTTCCGCCTATGCTGTGGCCAGCCTTGGTTTACATAAACTAACAACTCCTTTAATAACTCATCTTTCAAAGTTTCTTTTTTAATAAGTGTTAATTTATTGTGCGAAATAGGAATATTCTCAATGGTCATTTTGATTTGATATAGAATCGCCTTGCTTATCTTATCGTTATATAAATCGGGAAGAGGTGCACGTGACAAAGTGTCTGGTAAGTACATATATTTGCCTGGCTTATATGTAACTAACAATTCGTATCCCTGTAATTTTAATAACATTCTTTGCAAGCGTGCTGGGACGGACTTTAAGGGTTTTTAAGCTATTGCATAGATTCTATCGCGGGCCTTGAGCGTGGGGAGCGAATCCAGAAATTCCGTAACGAAAAAATCTGCGCTTTTATGCGGGCTTTAATAAACAATCAGCGCCATCTATCGAGAGGCATCCATTCTAGGCAACATGACAATTTTTTGAGTTGACAGATAAATAAACAATAGTTGGCTTTCATAACAAATCCTTTATTTCGCTAATCTGAGTAAATCAATGAGTGGGCGAGTGGTAACGTCTAAAGGTTCCCGATCAAGAGTTACGGGATCAAGCCTGAAAATCGCATTGGCATGAATTTTTTTTTATGTTTTCTTTTCTCCTTTTAAAATTATAAATACATTTTTTTTAAAGTTTTTTATATTGGAAGCTTACTTTGTTCGAAGAGGATTAAATAAAAGAAAAGGCAGTTACAAACAAATTGATTGATTGACTAAGTTAAACAGAAATGATGACACCAAAAAACGACATTAAAAAAATTAACAAATCTAAAAAGAATATATTGAATAATGAAAACCTGACATGTACAAATTGTAAATTAATTTATCACAAAGAATGCGAAAATATTTCGACTCAAAGGTTTTATAATACCTTAACAGCTGAGCGCAAAAAAATGGCAGTGCATTAAATGTATACGGAAGTGCTCCAAGCCAAGAAAAAAAACATAAAGCTAAAAATAAGCTGGGTACATCAAATAGCCAGATAAGTACCGTCACTACTAGGAGGAAAAAGGCTTTAAAACCTCCGGCAGCCAAGTCGCCTAGCATCACGCACACACATTCATGTGAATCCCTGGATTATTAGTATAGATAATGAAAATCTAACCTGAAATTGTAAATTAATTTATCACATAGAATGCGAAAATATTTCGATTCAAAGGTTTTATAATACCTTAACAGCTGAGCACAAAAAAAACTGATAATTTTTTCCCGATCAAGAGTTACGAGTTCAAGCCCTGATAATCGCATTGACATGAATTCTTTTTTATGTTTTTCTTTTCTCCTTTTAAAATTATAAATATTTTTTTTAAAGTTTTTTATATTGGAAACTTACTTTGTTTTAAGAGGATTAAATAAAAGAAAAGGCAGTTACAAACAAATTGATTGATTGACTAAGTTAAACAGAAATGTTGACACCAAAAAACGACATTAAAAAAATTAACAAATCTAAAAAGAATATATTGAATAATGAAAACCTGACATGTACAAATTGTAAATTAATTTATCACAAAGAATGCGAAAATATTTCGACTCAAAGGTTTTATAATACCTTAACAGCTGAGCGCAAAAAAAATGGCAGTGCATTAAATGTATACGGAAGTGCTCCAAGCCAAGAAAAAAAGCATAAAGCTAAAAATAAGCTGGGTACATCAAATAGCCAGATAAGTACCGTCACTACTAGGAGGAAAAAGGCTTTAAAACCTCCGGCAGCCAAGTCGCCTAGCATCACGCACACACATTCATGTGAATCCCTGGATTACAATTTGTCTCTAGACACTATTGATCTTGATACAGCTTCAAAAAGTTTTAATTTATCGACTGATATAAGTGCAGACCAAACTGGAGACTTGAAACTTGAAATAATTAATTTACAGAGGCAGTTTGAAAGCACGTACATGGAAATGGAGAATATTATAATTGAAAACATTGGCTTAAAAAAAGTAGTCAATTATCTCGACAAGTGCACTTACTCAAAAATATGTGCACCAAAACGCTTGAAACTAAAAACTCTACGAAACAAAACAAAAAAAGACAAAAAATTGTCGTCGGCAGACAATAGCTAATACACACAATGAAAACGTAGAGAAATTACAATCATTGCCACCATCACCATCGTACTCACTATCATCACCATTGAAGGAGAGTAACAAGGATTGTCTACGAGTGGAACCGGAGTCCTCACTACTAAAAACAAAAAAAAACTCCAGGCAGTGGAAGAGGATAAGGTATTTGTGACATCTAAGAAAAATAGACATGAAGAACACAGAATCTTTGTAATTGGTGGACAGCAATGTAAAGGTCTTCGTAACAGATTAGTAAGATCAAGATTTAATAATCCTTACGAAAAATATGAAGTTATATCTTTTACTATACCTTACGCAAGCACTGAAGAAATATTGACGATGCTTAAGACCCAAAGAAAGAAAAGGACAAAATAATAATCTGCGTAGGTGAACACAACACAAGCCCGACAAAAGTGTTGTTAGAAACATGTTTAATTTTAAATAAATATATTTTAATTGCAATATTATACTTCTGAGCGTAATTAAAAATAGATTTCTTAACGAAAATAAGTTGAATGACATGATACATAATTTAAGTAAACACTTTTTTAATAGTAAATTCGTACGATTACAAGACTGCGTTTGCTACACATGGTTTGCTATATGTAAGAAAATAATTTTAATAATTGATGAATGTGATTATAGTTTAAAAATACTCTCGAGTGGCTTATGATCCGTCTCAATGATTACGCGTCTTTTCCCATAAATATATTGGTGAAATTTCTCGCATGCAAACACTATAGCAAGCATTTCTTTTTCGATTTGTGCATATCTTGTTTGAGTTTCGGTGAGAGTGCGCGAGGCGTACTCGACCGGGCGGCCGGCCTGCAGCAGCGCCGCGCCCAGCGCCACGCTGCTGGCGTCCACCGCCACTACACAGTAGCTGCGCACGTCGAACAACGCCAGAACGGGCGCCGAGCTAAGCAACTCTTTTAACTTTTCAAAAGATTTTTTGTGGCCTGCCTCCCAACTCCACGATACGTCGCTTTTCAATAATCTCGTTAAGGGAAAAATATGATCTGAGTAATTCGGTATAAACTTCGAAAGATAGTTAATGACGCCTAAAAATCTTTCTAAACTCTTTCGGTCTGTCGGTTCCGGCATATTTTTAACAGCCTTTATCTTTTCAGTGTCTGGTTTCATGCCGTTCTCATTGAAAACATGCCCTAAATAGGTCACCTCACTCACACAAATACGACACTTGTCTTTATTAAATTTTAAGTTAATTTGTCGAGCTCGTTGGAATAATGCTTTAAGGCGCTTGTCGTGTTCTTGTTTTGTGCTACCCCAGCAAATAATATCGTCTATGAAGGATTCTACTCCTTCGAGTCCTTCAAGCAATTGTTTCACCTTTGCGTGAAATACTTCGGGTGCGCAATTGAGTCCGAAGGGTAAGCGCAAGTATTGATATCGACCGAAGGGTGTAATAAATGTACACAGGTCTGCACTTTCGTTGTCTAATTTCACAGCCCAAAAGCCTGAATTTGCGTCTAAAACTGAAAAGTATTTTGCGCCACGCAGCTTTGTCGCAAACTCATTTATAGTAGGCAATTGAAAATGTGCGCGTTGTATAGCGGCATTTAACGGCCTCGGATCTAAACAAACGCGTAACTTTCCATTTTTTTTAGCTACGATTACTAGTGAATTAACCCAAGGTGTAGGGTAGGTGACCTTTCTTATTACGCCTAATTGAACCATCCTATTCAATTCACCCTGCAACTTATCACGTAACCCTAACGGAACTTTACGAGAAGCACAAACAACCGGCGGCACCGACTTATTTATTATAATACGATAATCGCCCGGCAAACATCCTAACCCTTCAAATAAATCTTCATAACCACAAATATTAATATTATGTATTCTTTTAATTAAACCTATTTCTGAGCAAGCTTTTCGTCCCAGCACACTTTGGCATTTTATATCCGCAATAGCAAATTTAAGACTATACAACACTCCTTTAAACCACCAATTTAAGTTACAAATACCCTTTATAGGAATCAAATCTCCACTATAAGATTGCAACTTAATATTATTATTACTCCTGATCAACATAGAATTGTAACCTAACGATAAAAATCTTTCATAGGATAACACATTAATGTCCGCTCCAGAATCTAGCTTAAATTGTTCATCACCGTACTCACCGCGCAGCACTTCAAACCAGTCCTCCGATAAGTCAACTGCATCGACGTTTACCTGCACCATGGATATGTGAAACGAGTCCTCTCCGTCATCGTCAGAATATTTTTCACATACACCGATATCATACATTTTTTTTACACTTTTTTTCACTTTACACATACGAGCAAAGTGCCCGTGATTTTCACACACATAACATTGCACATAAATTGCTGGACATGAGCCAGGATCGTAACACCTGCCACCGCATCTTTTGCAATGCTCCAACGAATCCGAGTCTCCAAACCCACGTTGCGGTTCATTCGAGGCACGTGGGCCGCGGCTGCCGCCGGCTCCGCGGCCGTGCCCGGCGCTGCCTCGGCCGCCGCCAAAGCGCCGCGGCCGCGCGCGTGCCCCGCCGCACCGCCCCGCATCCTCACAGCGTCGATCTGCACCGGATCAATTCCGCTCCGCTTCTCTATCAGCCGATTACTGTCGCTAGATATCTCCTCTACTTGACAGATCTTTATGGCTTTTTCTAAAGTTAGAGCGTCACTTCGCAAAAGGCGATCGCGTATTACGACGCTTCTAATTCCGCAAACTATTCGGTCTCGAATTAATTCTTCTTCCAAAATTTTAAAGTCACAATTCTTACTTAGCAATTTCAAAGCTGTGACGTACTGGTTTGTAGATTCACCCGTTTCTTGATTTCTTGTAAAAAAGTTATATCTCGCTAAAGTGATGTTCGGCTTGACTCCGAAATATTCGTCGAACTTTTTTAACAAGATGGCGACGTCATCTCTTTCGGTTTCTTTTGTAAAAGTAAAAGTTTCGTACACATCAAATCCTTCAGGTCCAATCAAATTAATCAAGAGACTAGCCTGTACTCCACCGTCTTCCTTATGCACCCCAGATGCTTTTAGAAATAGGTTAAATTGAGTTTTCCATCGCTTCCACGCGTCAGCCCGGCTGACGGAGCTGCCATCTAAACTAAGTTCCGATGGAGGTCGCGCGTGTTCCATATCGATAAATAACTGTTGCACTGATTTCTTAGAACTTTAAAAACGTTACTACACTTAATATTTCAATAAATAACCGCTGCCACCATGTCATGTAAGAAACACGAACGTCTCGATGGCAACTGCTTTATTCAACCCTCTACAGTACAATTATATTATATTAATTTAGCACTACCCACAACAGTTACGTCATAACTTTTGACTGGGTGAACCGATTTTGATGAGTCTTGTTCCATATGATAGAGGATACTTTACAGTGTGTCCCATATAAATTCGAATCGATTCAGTACCTACTTCATGTTTTTTTTAAATATGTATGAATTCGGAGATCGTTTACCTTGACCACCTTATACTTCAGCCAAAGTTTTGACGTGAAGTCGGTTATTAATGCTCTGCATTCGTTGATTATTTAAAAATAAGACCACAAAGAGGAACTAGGGGCAAGTATACACCCAGACAAAAGCCTACTGAAGCTTACTTTGAGACTACATAGTTTGGGATTTTTGGCTAATTTATTAATTTAACTAGCGCAGTTTAGACACATGAGTAGATAAACGGAACAGAGACAAAGCTTCTTAAGAACGTGCAAAATTGTTACCTATTTTGGTAGGGTTGTCACAATAGGTAAAGACAAACTAAACAAAACATTTGTTAAATAGTTTTATTATTCAGTATATAGAATACTTTACAAATTACTTACTCTAATAATTTTCTTTTTATAATTTTTGTTTTTTAATAATTTATTGTTTCTTTTGACGGTGTGGTAAATTCTGAATCTAACATATAGTTTTTTCAAGTACTCTAACGGGAAACACTCACATGGCATATCAAATTTACAATCTTTAATACGTTTAAGTATTTCATTGCCAATATTGACAATATGTATTTCAAGATCGAAATATTCGCGAAACTTTTGTCGCGCTGACCCTGAGATTGTACACTAGCTGTGACAGCGTAAACCGGTTTTTACCAGTGTCGCCGCGTACGCGACAAGCGGCCAGTGGTCACGCACACATGCCCCGCGTGCTTGTAGTATTACAATCGATTCGTGCAGATGTATGAAGCTTTGTCTCTGTTCCGTTTATCTACTCATGTGGTTTAGAGCCTCGCCTTAATATGCACCATTCATTTCTTGTTATTAACCTATATTATGTTTTCTTTTTTTCTTATTTTTTCTGTAATCCTTATGGGTAATAGAATACCTCCGAGAAGGTTTTATAAAAGGTAAGCGGGACACCCTGTATATCATGTTATCTATACAGGGTTTATTTTAATTAACGCATCACCTCTTGCAGGCCGCCTCTCCACATCAATCCTAACAACATTTGTTCTACGACTTTTTACAAATCTTGATAAATAAAACAAAAAATAAAAACAAAAATATTTTTTTTTCTTACTCTACATTTTGTAAGAAGTACCTATTATTATTTTGAAGCGATATTTTACTGCGCAAAGTGCGTGGCATACGTACGCTCAAATTAAATAGAGTTAAGCCCCTGAACAGAGGCTATAAATATTTTTTTTATGGGAAAAGTAAAATTTTAAAACTATTAGTTTAAAAAGTTGTAGTACAAATGTTGTTGGAATTGATGTGGAGAGGCTTCCTGCAAGAGGTAATGCGCTAATTAAAATTAACCCTGTCTATGTATTTATATTGTAGGTTCTCCCTTAGTTCGCTACATGGTATCTCATAACATAACACAAGCTTTGCTTAAGTAAGCAAAGCTTGTGTTTAAGCCGCAAAGTTGAGGCCATGTATTTGGTGTGATTGTCTGGGGATTATTTATTTATTTATTTTAATTATCCAAAAAAATAACCTTCCCTGAGAATAGAAAAATTGTACTATAACCACCTAATTTCATCTTTTCCCCTGACAATTTCATTCAAGTTCCAAAAGAGTCAAAGTTGCCAACTTATCGCAATGTATGAGCTTTATGTATGGCTTGAGTGCGATGATGTGAAAACGTGTCAAACGACAGTTGAAACCATCATTTTATGCGATCTTTAAATTATTTTAAACGGTACGTAATTATCGACTTCCTTTGTCCAAGAATACGCGAAATCTAGAACACACTGGTGATGACTGCTTTATTCCATTCTTGTTTAAATACTCTGGTCCCAGTTTGTCATGTTCGTGTTGTGCATCCATAGCTCAAGGCACCTCCTATGTAAGCAATTTTGTTGTGGCATGACATGGGTCTCACAATTTGCTGTGTTGTGTTTGTTAAAAGAGTGCCAAGAGTTTTTTCCGCCGGCTTTTTTTTTGTGAAGCCGAAGTATATGATGACGTCATTAAGTGAATTGTTAAATTCCTAAGATGAATAAAAGTTTTTTTGTTTCTTTTTTTGAATTTTTTGAACATTTAGAAAACGGCATAATTTATGAGATTTTTCACGTACCTACATACTTATGTAATAATATTTCAAATTAATATAATCTTTACTTGTGCGGAAAGTGATATATCAGATCAGGTACTTGATATGGTCGAAGAACAACAGAGCATTCAAGTTAACAACCCAGATAATATCCATATTAACCCTAGTGTAGAACCGCCCCAATCTATTCCTGGAAACAATTCAGACTCTATGAGTATTATATCAACCGCTACTAACCAATTAGTTTCTACTAACCATACGCAACCGGATAATGATAATAACGGAATACCGATAGTCGCTGATGCAAAAGACAGGCAATTAAAACAGTTTCACATAAGATCAACCCCAGGCAAAGTGTAAAGAGTGGAAAATAGATCAACTAATTCTCGTAATGTAATGAAAGATGTATTCATTCCAATTAATAATACCGAAGCCGAAATTACAATTTTTTTAAAGTAACACACGATAGCCGATAGAGTTTTCCATTGCTTCTTCTACGATCAACCCTTATACCTTGCTTTCTCAAGAGTTCACACAACGATATTCAACGACAGAGGTCCAAAGTTCATACTGTGTACATCTCGAGTTACTCTTGTGGAAAATAAAACGGAACAAAATGAACTCATTAAAAAACATCACGTAGGTAAAACAACTTATCGTGGTATTCAAGAAACCTATAAGCAGCTTCACAGAAACTACCATTGGCCCAATATGCTGCTTAGTATTCAGAAATTCGTTAATGCCTGTGACACCTGCTTAAGAGCAAAATACGAACGGAATCCCTTTAGACCTACACTGGCTAAAACAGAAACGCCAACAAAACCGTGACAACTTCTATTCATTTGGATTTGTACTCAGGGAGGCGCTACATTCCTAACATTAGTCAATAACTTTAAAAATACGCCTAGGCTATGCCGCTAACACTTGCACTTCCTAGATATTTATGTTCAGATAGAATTTAGCTTACAATTACTTTATGATAGATTGTCTCAACTAGAAGACGCTATTAGTTTTTCGCGATTAGGTATAAAGCATCGGAGCATAATTAGTGCTCAAAACTTAATTATAGAAATGATTGATTTGAATAATAGGTTAACTTACAAACCAGTTGCAGAATGAAATACTATGAATATCTATCAAATTGAGCGTTCTATTAAAATAAGAGCATATAGCACAGAACATACATTAACCTTTATTTTTACCTTTTATAGACCCCCATTTGTATTCTATTTCTAACAAAAATAATATAACTATTATTCCTAAATCCAAATACCTCGTACTTGGGAGCGAACAGTTTGCCTACCTAGATGAGGAATGCCGAGACATCGAGGACAATACTCGCCTATGCAAGCAGCCTGACCTGAAGCCCAGCAAACACATGTCAACACTGTGTTTTTCAATGACGTCATACCTCTTCCGAGCACAAACATAATGCAGGAGGAAAAGAATAAGTACGAGTTGAAACTAGAAGATACACTTTTAGACCGCAACCTATGAACTACTCAATCAAGCCAAAGAAATAGAAAACGAAGAAGAGGAATTCTTTAACTGGCAGCCAGCTCTCATCATTCCAAGGTGGCCGACAATCCTTATATACGTTGCTGCCGTCACCGCCTTGGTCCTGTGAATCCTGCGCTCGAAATTACCGAGAAGATCACCTAAGATGGACACCAGCGAGGACTCTGCTGGAAGCTGCGAGACGCGCTTCCGTGTTAAGGAGCGAGGAGTTACGTGCGAGTAATCCCATGGAGTCAGCACTTCCCACGATCGCCGACAAGCAGTTTCCCGGAATACCCTGCTAATAAAATTGTAATAAAATTGATTTTTTTTTTAAAAGACAACCTGCGGCCGTCTGTACATAACTGCCGCCTTAACCATTTTCGCATTTTGGTAATAATATTGTTAGACATACTAGATGTAGGTAGGTAGTACTCGGTGCGGAGCCCTTCGTGTGCGGTTTGGCTTTAAGTTACTGATGCAGTTAATTTTTTTCGAAATCGATATCCTCACTGTCTTCCTTGACAAAGACCACGATAATTTGGCTCGTTGGTAATGTATCGTCATATTTAACAATATATTACCTACGAGCAAAACAAACTTTGCTCAAAACAAAAAGTTTGCAAATTTTTGTTTCTGAAAAACACAAATAAATGTTTGACCCTGGGTCTTCCATTATCCATGTTTTACCGGGAAGGGAACAAAAAAGCGGAATCTATAACAAAGGAAACTATTCTTTGATAGATATTAATTCACAAAAGGATTTTACGTTCATTAAAAGGAGGGTAAGAAGAAAGCTTACAAACTCATTCCTGATCGAATCAGGAATGAGGAGATTCGCAGGCGAACCAATGTCACCGACATAGCCAGGATTGCAGAGCTGAAGTGGAAATGGGCAGGGCACATAGCTCGCAGAACAGATGGCCGGTGGGGCAGAAAAGTGCTCGAGTGGCGGCCACGTACTGGGAGACGCAGCGTAGGGAGGCCCCCCACATGATGGACCAACGACCTGGTCAAAGTCGCCGGTAAACGCTGGATGAGGGTGGGGCGGGACCGAGCAACGTGGAAGAACTTGGGGGAGGCCTATGTCCAGCAGTGGACATCTACAGGCTGTGGATGATGATGATGATGATGAAGAAGAAAGCTCAAATAACAAAGTTAATAAGGAATTCTATTTTGGACATAGGACACAGCTCGCTTCTGTAAAACCGTCAAAGCCTTTTGATATAAGTACTATTAATAGGAAAGGATGCAATTAATATCGATCCCGGTCCTGTGTAAACTAATAAATATAAATAAATAAATATTTCTGACACTCACACACAACATTATCTAGCCCAAATTAAGTTTCTTAAAGAACTTGTGTTATGGATACTAGATAACTGATATACTTAAGAAAAATATAAACATACATAATGAATAAATACATATTTTTTATTAGAATAAATTTAAATAAACATACAAACATCCATGACTTGACGACTTTTATCTGTGTTCATCACACAAATATCCGCCGCCGCCGGGATTCGAACCCAGGACCTCTGGCATAGAAGGCAATGTATGTTACCGCTACACCAGTCGGTCGTCAAGATTAAACTTCCAGTTTAATATTGCAATTTTACCGGGATTGGCTCTGTAAACAATCCTCTTTATAGTTTACGTGAAGTTGCTCTGCAAATAACTACTATCAAAGGACATATTTTCCTTTGTGAATGATATAGCTATTTTAGTTCCCGGTAAAACCAGGAATGAAGTTATATCACACGCATAGATATACATATGTAGAGACGGATCTTAATCCTCGTAGAAATATTCGAATTATATAATTTTTAACCTAGAGACATAGGTACTATTTATTGTAAATACAAACATAGGATTTTATTTAAATCTTAAAAATCCAAAAAAATCCTGAGATAATCTCACCAACGACATGGCCCCATACTAAGTAGTGCTTGTGATATGGGATACCATGTAGCGAACTAGGAGGGAACCTAGAATATAAATACATATATAGAGTTAAACGTCCAGACCTGGAACTTTTTTTTTCTTGTTCCGTGTGGGAATGGAACCCGCGACCACTGGCGGACAGTGTTACCCCATCGCTAAAGTGGTCGATAAAAAATCTCATCTTTTAGTTAGTGATGATGGCCGAAGGTGGCTTAGCACATGTGCTTAAGTATGAACTGGAATTATTTAAAATACCAATAGCGCGGTGATATTTGGCTATAGAATGGATATGAAGTGTGTTCGCGGACCAGGTAAACTGTTTAGAAGTAGGTAATTTTTGCATGTCCTAAAAAGGTAAAATACGTATGACCTATCTTTAAAATTTTAAGACCTAAATCTGTACCATATTTTATGCATTGATTGATTGACAGATGTTGATCACAAAGCAGGGTTCACTTTGACACGCTCATCCAAGGGCGATAGGGCTATTCTATGCTCTGTAGAGATAAGGTTAAAAGAATATAACGAAAGGATAAAGGATAAAATAATAAAATGTACGTAGGTACATACGCTTTATCATTTAATATGAGCTTTAGATGTGAAATTCTATCAGAAAAAGAAGCTATTTTTTATGCTTTGGATTTTATCGTTGATTATTTCAGATACTTAACAATTTTAGGCTTTCATTTATTAACTCTCTTTTGAGTGACGAATATGAAAACAGAGTTTTGGAAGGAAGTGGCTCTTTTTAAACCGTTGCCGATATGCAATCATTCAATTTGACCCCTGACCTGAACTATAAAGGGTTCGTGCCCGGATTCTAGGTGTTAAAAAATCATATAAAGTGTTCTTCGCCGACTTAATTAAAATATGAAATTTAATAAAACTCACCTAACTCCGGTAGTCAAAAACTTTATTCCATTTAGTTAATAACTGTATTCATATGAACTGCGTAGTGCTCGTCGGCATTTGTGTCAAAAGTTCAGTCAGATTCATATATTTGATATGTTAAAAGATAATTAAAAATTTCATCTCACCGCTTATTTCATTTTACTGTAAAACACAAAGTCATATAACATTTTATACACAGGAGCATCCTGCGCCGCGACGATTGCTCCTGTGTATAAATAAACTTCGCCAACTTTCAGCGGCGGTTAAGCTACTGTTACACATGCTCATTTCAAGCCCGCAAGCATGCTACATTCGGAATGTTGCTCAAAGTTGTTCATTTCGAGCACGCTCGTGAATCATGACCGTTTCGATTGCTCGGAAAAGTTAAAAAATCTAAAAAAGAATTAAGTAGGTACACCAAATTTTCGGCGAATACTATTCGAGTTTGATCATGGCCGCGCAATCGAAACGCGGAGAATTTTTCCATCATTGGCGAATAAAAATCGATGTGTCTACAAAGAAATACATCGTCAAAGAAGCGTTTCGTTCGCGCGGCCACGAGTTATTATTAAATCACTGTTATTGTTAGAATTATTGTTACAGCGGTCATCGTGAATCGACAGGCTTATTCCACTAAACCAAAGTCTATTGTTCTCAAAATTTTACAGTCCATACTTTCATTCCATTTCAACCCCAAAAAAATTATAGGTACCTACTTATCAAAACTAAATAAGTGAATATTTCCATACTTCAATTCCACTTAAACCGCAAAACTTATTTAAAAACTTACTTAAACTTAAAGTGACTTATTTCAAATGTATTTAAATACTTACGAAATAAAGATTCTTTTGACTTTGACTTTGATAGAAGTACTATCGAACCAAATGAATCATGACCCACAACGCTCATTAGCAAATCGTCTAAATGCTAATAGGTCGAAATTTGCTTGAAGATAGGTTTCCTTGGTGACGAACTTTTCATTCGACACTGACATTTAATGGGTACAGAATTCGTACAGTATCTAAAAAGTCATAAGTGCATTATATGCGTAATGGATCCACGCATCCATCTCTACGGTACGCCGTACCTTAGATAAGGTCAAGTTTGATAGTATCAAATGAATTTTTAGCTAAATGGGTCATGAATTCATGATTTAGTTGGTTCGATGGTACAATAAAAGAACTTTACTATACTTTAGAAATAAAGTGGACTAAATTACAGACTCCGATATGAATTGCTTTACAGTGAACTCATTTGTAAAAAGAATAAAATCACTGCTTCAGATTAACTGGCACTATTACAGTAAGCTACACGTATATTCTGAAAACGATTGCCCCAGCATTCGTGTCATAAAACGAATAGTGCCTTTTATGACGAAGCATGTCATAAAAGACACTATTCCGAGTGGCCCGCTAGGCTGGAGGAAGCCTTTAGGGGCCAAGTGGCCACCGCCCACCGTTCATTTAAAATCTACTGCCATATACATCAGCGCTCCCACGGTCATATGATCAGGTAATATTTTATGAAGAGCTAGTGCCTTGCTACGCCCTTGTGCTGTCACTTTTGACCTCATCTCCACTTAACATCAGGTGACAGTGAGGGCAAACGCGGGCTTAGACACAAAGGCCCCGGGTCCGTCATTCTCAGATTTATGCACATTCAGATGGTCCGGTCCTTGCCCGAAGGGGCGTGGAGGTGTACTTATAAATTACGTAAAATTGTTTGTTTTCGGAATAAAAAAAGACATCAATTTGTGGTAGTATATAACCTTGAGCTAAGTTAGTAATAAATAACTATTAGACTACTTACTTAGTATCGTTTCATTTTTTTTATCTTTGGTTGGGCAGAATTGATAACCCTACGCAGTGTTTTATGATATGGTTGTCCACCACTGTGCCCTGGATGCGCACGGGACAATGGCGATAAAATAAACAAAGCTTCACAGCACAGATTGTCACAGTAGGTACAGTCACGTGAAATACTATGTATACTATATTTTGTATACTATAAAGATATACAACTTATTCGGTTTTAATAAGGTCCATAGTCCAATGAAAAGGTCTACATCGTATAAACACGTGACTGTAGGTACTTGCAATGCGAGATCAGATAATTATTTTACAAAACATGATAACAAAAGCGCATTCAGGAAACGGTCAAATGTAAGATAAGAAATCATTCTTTGATTTGTTGAGAGAGCGAGAAAGTTTTTATTAATTATTTTCGATTAAATTTTTTTGTTGACTCTACTTCTCACTCAGTGGAAATAAATATTAAGATTCATAATTCTTTTAATTTTATTTTTCATTTTGGAAAGGTTAATCATTGCACTCATTAATTGATACCAGCTACGGACATACCTCTGTTATGGCTTTGTTAACTAAGGCTGCGTTCACGGTACTCACACATATGCAATTTCGCTATATAGTATGTTCAAAAATAAATGATTTTGATTCAAAATGCGACTTTAGTTTAGGTGTTGACTAGAATTAGGTTTCAGTAAGATGGGCGCGTTGTAGATAAATAAACACAATTATGCATACTATGTGTTACTTGTTATAATTCATTATAATTATTACATTATTGCTTTAATCTAACATTATATTATGCAGGTGCGATCGATTTACAAACTATTTTATAGCACAATTATTTATTGTTTATATTTTTATTATTGATAAATACGGTCGATGGCATATACTGCCAACTACAAAATAAACATGAAACCTAATTATACTTCTACGATTTTTGCGTTCAATGCAAATATATAAGCACACGCGATCATAATTTCACGCTGTATAGAAAAAGTAAAACAATATCTGTCCCCTTCACACTCATAAGCTAAACCTCGCGAAAGAGAGACGGGCAGACTTTTCATGATGCGCATACAGTACGACATCACGCCACGCGCTTATTCACAGACAACACACAAGAGCAATATGTAAACGTGTTGAACGTGCCAGCTTTAGTCAATTTAGGTATATTGGTTCATTGATTTGCATTTGCGTAATATCAATGAGATAAAAATGGGGTAAAAAGTTGAAATAAAAAAAAATACCATAATCAAAAAGTTTTACTCATCATAAAAAATTACATTAGAGTATAATTGAGGAAGGTCAAAATATTTAGGTATATTTCGACTTAAACAATTTATTGATAATTGTTTAATAAGATATTACAATAGACCAAAAGACAAAAAAACTGGCGGAAACAAGCTCACGGCACTTTTATTCATTTCACGAATATAACTTTTCTGAAGTGTAAATATAGTGCTAATATCTGTAACATTCCCCCATAGTAGGATGTCAAAGGACAAGAAACTATGTACATATCTAAAATATAACATATTCGCTGTAAGAACATCAGTAAATGAGCGAAGTTTCTGCAGAACTTAAGTCTACTCGCTGCTGTTAGTTGCGAGATATGTGCGCCTCATCGCAATTAACTGTAGTTTCTAAGCTTTTCCAAGAAAAGCAGAGTTATTTACTACATTCAAACGGTTCCCATAAAGTTGTAAGTTTGAATCTACTATTTGTATAATTTAGATTATTTAAATTAAACCACTGCACAACTATAATCCTATATCTAATAATTCTATAACCAAGATTTTTTCTGCGGTGCCTTGTGTAATTTGGTGTGCCAAGTAAAATCAATTTTTAGTATTCAATAATGAAACACTTTAAATATTGCTAGGTGCTTCAGCAGGCTTGTTGGTCAACTGAGGCTGCTCAAAAGTTATCACGCGGGATGAGTTGACTAAAACATTTATTTTATTATTTTTGATCCGTCAACTCATCTCGCTTACAAAAAAGAAAAAAAAGAACTATTGTCTTAGTTGAAATATTAGTACATGCGGGAACACAAGTCTTGCGGGTAAAAAATCAATAGATACTACTTGGCTTGGATAAACTGATGTATGATAAAACGTTATTTTAAATGAGTTAAAGAAAAATAAATGTAAGTAAAAATATTATTAAAATCAATATGCTATACCTACATAAGCACCATTTTTACCTATTACAATTATGTGCTCAAAAAACAAAAATATAAATAATTATAAAATAACCCTTGATTCATGTAGCAGTTAAATTAAATACCTAAGCTAAAAAATAAAATTTCGAATCTTTACATAAAACCAAATAAGTAATAAATCAGTCTTAAATAATTTACTTCGAACTAAAATCACAGGAGACAAGTAAAATATAAAAATGTATACTCTAACTAGCCACGGCGCGCGGTTTTACTCGCGTAACTTTTGATCCCGTGGAAATTTCGGGATAAAGTATAGCCTATAACCTTCCTCAAGAGTTGTAGTTTTCCCACTTGTAGTTTCTGAGATTAGCACGTTCAAACAAACAAACAAACAAAAAACAAACTCTTCAGCTTTATATATTAGTATAGATTAAAAGTTATGTGTATTAAAATGCAACCTCAAAAAAGTCTTTTGATGTTTCTTGTTCTGCCACGTAATTATAATCCCAGGCATTAGATTCTTAAACACATAATAAAAATAGTTATAATTAACTAAGTAGTTAAATATTTGTTTCTTTTTTTTCAACCGACTTCCATAAGGCGGAGGTTCTCAGTTCATGTGTATGTTTTTTTATAATTTTTTTTCTATGTTACTCTAGAATTTGGTCAGCTATTAATCGATTTTGATGATTAGTGTTTCATATAAGGATACTTTAGAATCCTATATAAACATAAAAATCAATTAAGTACCTACCTACTATTCAAAAACTAAAAATTTTCAAAAATATATGTATGATAACGGAGAGTATAATAAGATCTTAAACTTTAGTCAAAGCTTTGACAATGATTTAAAATGTTTGTGATGTCGGTTTTTTAATGATCTGCATTCGTTGATTATCTATAAATCAATTTTGTTACCTATTTGAATGATATTTTTATACATTCATAGTTTTTCCAAGCAACGTCCTACCGTGATTCCTTGATATTATCCATAGTCTATTATTTTTTCTTCATTTTGATCGTTGCAGGTAATAATTTTCGAAATTCTGAGGTCGTGGGAGTTTTCAATAAAGAAGGATAGAAATCAAATAATATCTTTGCATAAACCCTCTAAAAGTTGAGTAATGTTTGATCTACTTTTTATATATTGATTTACAATTCCCATTCCATGTTTCGACGAAATTATGGTTTTTGCAAGTGGTGCATTCTCCAGGGAAGTTTTAACAAATAAGGTAGTCATTGTATTACGTGGTATTTTTGCTATTGAGAGCTTCTTCCCTGATAAAGATCCATGCTTCATCAGTCAACAACCCTAATGAAAGCTTAGATAAGGCATCCTGGCAATATACTTATTTTATTGAGTTATTACTTTCTTGAATCATGTTAAACTGTTTTCCTCGCGAATGTACAAATAATCAAATATTGCAGCGGGATGAGTTGACAAATGCAAAATATACCTTTGGTCAACTCATCCCGCGGGATATCTTCGAGCGGCCTCAGATGGCCAAAGAGGCCTTCAAGGCTCATCTGTTGCCCTACTCTCTAATTTAAGGGTTTTGGAATAAGTGTCCAAACTTGTCAGCATAGTGGAACTACACGTTTCACTATTGGTTGATACTACCCAGCAGTGGACTGTATGGAGATGTGGAGGTTGGGCAGTACCAATGGGATCTTGAAAATAAAACCTCGTGGTGACTTGATAATAATAACTTGGCTTCGTTGCGGTATTTTTCAGGCAGGCAGTATGAAGAGCACGATAAAAAGTAAATCTTGAGTTTGTTAATTGAAGTCAATATCAATCTCTCAGACTGCCGTTAAGACTCCAAAACTGAGCAATACCGTAAAGAGAGCCGCAGTTTAAATTTTATTTTAATTCGTTTTTCTCTTACATTCTTAGTTATTTCTATGATTGGCGTTATGTTTATAACTTATATTAAGGGTTATGTATATTAAAAGATGGACAATTTTAATTGCTACAAAATGCAAGAAAGCCTAAATTAAGAATATTAACAATTTAAATTTAAAGATCAAAAATATAGTCAAGTTTACAATTTTCCCCTAATCAAGTTTACATATTTTGTTATTTATTTTATATTTAACCTTATATACATATGATTTTATTACTAGAGTATATAGGCAATCCTATGTGCTACATAATTATATAAAAATTCTTATCAATACAAAAAGGTAACGTGGTGTAAAAGCCATAAACATGTAAAAGAGAAGTTAAAATAAGACAAAACTACGGGTAATAATAAGTTAGTACCTATGGTACATTAATTATTTTTAGAAAGATATAGAAATAGTTATTAAGTGAAAAACAATCAATTTACAATTAATCTTACATACCTATTAAATAACTTTGGATAGCTTGCCTAAAGTTAAGGATTAATTATACAATTTACAAATAATTAATATTGATTGCTATCTTTCTAGATTATAGTACCTAGCTTACTTCAGTCTCCCCCTCGTGCGCAAGCACCGTTTTAGTTTGTAAGCTAGGTCGGTCGAGAAGAATAACAGGGCGGCGAATCGATGCCGCGGACGATCTGACTTTAGACGTCTTCTTTCTTCATGGGAGGATTCATTTTGACATCTATGAAGTAATGTTCTTTCGGCGATAAGTAAGTGTTTCGTTGAAACATCTCTTGTTCTTGACTGTGATTCTCGTAGCCTTCGGGTTTTAAATACCTCAGCTGCGAGTAGCAGTCTCGCCGTAGCACGCAACATTTTATTATACGATGAAAATCGCGAGGAATCGGGTAAGTGATCGTATGTTTTGCTAATTATGACCGTAGTAGCAGGTTTAAGTTTCTTCTCGGTTGACTCGATTTTTGTTGACATTCGTATTAGGGCATGCAAAACCGGTTTTCCGGTTTTGCGCAAAACCGGAAATCGGCCAAAATTTAACGATTTTTGAAAACCGGTTTTGAGAGCCAAAACCGGAGCTCAGCATTGGTTTTCCCATTATTGAGTAACAATCAACATTTTGATTTTAATCAAAACTTTTTTTGAACACTCTCAAAAAATAATTAATTTTGAGGCATCAAATGTACACTATCAAGAACAGCGATCTCTTGAAAACAAGTGATTTATGCTTTTTTTAAATTAGTTGATTATTGATCTCTTTTTAGTGCAATATGAATCATATTATAATAATGTTATTTTGTAGTTCGTCTTGCAAAGTTACAAAAATGTTGATTTTTTTGTTAATTGTGGGTGGCTGTGTTTAAAATTTGAAGATGCTGATTGTGTTTTCTATGTTTAAAATATTGGGTTGGGGAAAAAGTTTCTTCGCATTTTTTAAGAAAATTCAAAACATTTTTTAATATAGTTTTGTTGACATTTAACTAAAGTATGTATGTACCATTTTGTTTGATAACCTTTTGCCATCTTGTAGGTAGGGACATGATCCCATTGCTATAAGAATTTTGGGACCCCTCATCAAAATACCGCGACAAGTGGATTTGGCATTCCTCTCGTGATGTTAACCTTACACTGCCTAAAGAATTCTGAAGAGACCGAAACAGGTGGAAATCTAAAGGTGCAAGGTCAGGACTATTAACACGGCGGATGTATTAACACCTCCCAGCCAAACTCTCTTAATTTTTGCTGGATGGCTACAGATGTGTGAGGTCTAGCGTTATCATGATGAAACACCACACCCCTTCTGTTAATCAATTCCGGCCGCTTTCTCTCAACTTCTTGTTTTAATCTCATGAGTTGTTCGCAGTAGAGTTCAGAATTGATAGTCCTTATGTGGCAACAGCTCATAATGAATAAAGCCCTTCCAATCCCACCACACACACAACATTACCTTATTTTGAGTTAACCCGAGTTTCGCCACAGTCTGTGAAGCCTGGCCGGCCTTTGACCAAGACCTTTTTCGCGCGTTCTTGTCGTACGTGATCCACTTATCATCACCAGTTATCAGCTTCTTCAAAAATGACTCGGTTTCGTTACGTCGTAATAAAGAATCACAAATGAGTACACGGTTCATTAGGTTTCTTTCAGTGAGCTCGTGAGGTGCCCAAATATTGAGCTTTTATGTGTACCCAGCTTTTTTCAAATGCGCCAAAACTGTTTTGTGGTCAATTCCCAGTTCTTCAGCTACGTCGTAACTACTGATATGTCGATCTTGCTCCACTTTTTCAATAATGGCATCCATTTTATCCGTAATAGGGCGACCAGAGCGAGGTGCATCTTCGACATCAAAATTTCCGGATTGAAAACGCTTAAACCAAATTTTTGCTACTCTCACAGACACTGCACTAGGTCCATAAACGCGGCTTTTTCGCGGCTTGCGTTGCATTTTTACCTTTTTGTAGTAAAAATTTAAAATGTATCGAATTTCTTCATTAGATTCACTCATCTCGACAGTACGAAAAACAAATGAAAATCACACATTTTCCTAATTTGAATTTGGAATTATGTTCTTTAAAATTTTAACTTTCAATGATACCAAAACCAGCCAGATACAAATACTATAGCCAAAGAGATTTTATTACAAGTTCATACATACTATAATGCGAAATAGTATATTTCATTACGAGTGCGGAAAGACTGTCATTGCAAAGAGTTCCGACAAATGTCTACACGAGCCAAGGCGCAGCCGAAGGCGAGGGTTGACAGTCGGGACAAGTTGCAATGACGGTTCCGTACGTGTACTGAACGACTATTTTTAATACAGTTGCGAAAAAATTAAGCAATTTTGTAAAATATACAAAATGGCGCCAGCCGTGAAAGATTATAAACAGAGATTTTTTTATGTTTACCCATTCTGGGTAGGCAAAGGGAACTATGCCCATACAGCCAAGTCTTTAGTAGATTTTTTGTATTGACATGAAATGAAAATGAATTTGATGAGATAAAATGAAATGAAACCTAACCTAACTCATTGCATCAAATCATTATATCTGATATTGAAACAAATTAGTAGCTTTTTTTCAGAAATATTTGCATGAATCGTAAAAACTTCTATGATTTTTTTTTTAGTAAATACTTCGTGGTTGATATTTTCTTTTTAATAGACATTATTTTGACATTTGGGAAAGAGAACGCACGAGTGCGGAAAAGGTAAAGAAAAAGCACAAGTGTGTAATAGCCCACATCCCGAACGCTAAACGTCCCTGCAATACGCCACTTTTTGAGCAACTGTATTAAAAAGACTTTTTCCCCAACCTATTATATTATATTTGATAGCAGACTTAATAAGTAGGTATTATAAGTTCATTGTTATCTGTACAATTATTATGGTTTGGATTAAAAAGAAATGTAACATACAATTTGTTTTATTTGTAGACTTAGTGGGTATTTTAAAAAAAATGGTGTTTCTTTTTAAATTATACTACATTCGTTTTTTTTTGCTAAAACCGGACCTAGCTCCGGTTTTCGGTTTTGGTCCCAAAAAAACGATGTTCAAAACCGGTTTTGATGACTTTCCGGTTTTGCATGCCCTAATTCGTATAACAGACCAGTCTTTAATGTCGGCCACAACTGCTACTTGGCCTTCGCGGAACCGAATTAATACGCTGAAAAGTAACTGCAATAAGTCGGGACCCGCTACCAGTGCGTCATATAAGCATTTACCGGCTGTTCTACACGCGGCGTCAAAGACCAGCCTTACTTTACCCTTTTGTGGGTGCGTCACAGCAAAGTGTGGTAAATACCATAGACGCGGTGATGACGACGGTGCCTTGACTATTTCGGCGTAACCTTTTTCGATAAGGTGTTTTATCTGTTTACTATACTCCGCTTTTAAAAACTTGTCTTTATCTAATTTCTTTTCGAGGTTATACAGACGGCTGAGGGCTTGTTGGCGGTTATCGGGCATTACCTCATCGTCCGATCGCCATAGCAACCCTACCTCGTATCTATTCTCGTTAGGTAACTTCGCGCATGTAGAATCTAACAACTTTAGAGCCCGTACCTCGGGATCTTTTTCCGGTTTGCGCGGTTCGATTCCTAATGATTCTATACTAAAATGCTCTTTAACGAGTTCTAATACGGCATCCTCGTTGGTCACATGCCTAACGTGGCTTACCGTACCTAGGTACCTACGCGGCTGTGAGTTCTGTCCGTGTAGAACCCAACCTAATTTAGTGAACGAGGCTACGGGTTGTGTTTTGTTTCCAACGCGTAATTGGCGCGAAACTATTAAATGCCAGTTATCTTGGCCTATAATTATGGTTGGCCTGGCTTGACTATAACACAACTCGTCCTCTAATTCTATGAGATGTTCACACTGCATTATTAATTCGCGGTTTATTTCTTGCGGAGCGAGGCTTAAAGCGCTTATCGTGTGCGCGGTCATGGTTTCTAGCTCGCGGCTACATATGCCTCGGATGTTCAGCTTAACCCTTGTTGACTCCGAGTCATTTGTTTTACTACCGCAGACAGCTTCGATGGTGAGCTGTTCCGGCCTACCGGGCGACACTACTTTGTGAGCCACATCCCGCTCTATCAACGTCATTGTTGACCCTTCGTCTAACAAGGCGTGTGTGGTGACTGTACCTAACGGCCCACTCAGCTCAACCGGTAAAATCTTAAGGTACGTGGTTGACGCGCTAACGTGGTTAACCGAGTTTATCGTCGCATCCGCAGTTCCCGGGTTCGATTCCTGCCCGTGATGTAGAAGGCGATGATGCGACGCTTCACAACTATTTATGCCGCACGGTTTATATTTGCATCTCATTATGCGTTTGTGTGCTTCATTTAAACATCTAAAGCACAGCCTGTTGCTCTTCGCTGTTTCCCACCGTTTTGCGACGTTTAATTTGGCAAAATCCGCACACTCTTTTATCAAGTGAGTACCCCCGCACAATGCGCACTTGCCCTTATCGACTTTATCGTGGCAAGGTGTGGCTTGTGGGGGTTTCGAGTTGCGTTTTTTATTTAAACTCTTTCGGTGAGCCACTGCAGCAACGGTTGCCTTTTTCGGTTCGCGCTCATTTTCCGACGGGCATGATGAGTCGCTACTGTATGAACGCGAGCGATGTTTGTATGTTTTCACGGCGTTAACCGGCCTCGGTTGCCGACTAAAGGCGCGTTCTTCCCTATTTAAATTGTATGAAAACATAGCACCGCACTGATCTGCCATTTTGTTTAAAAATTGTGACAATAAAACTAATTCTGGTATGTCGGCATACATTGATTTAAATTCGAACCATTTATATTTTAAAATTACGCTCAATTTATCTATAACTCTACTTACTAACTCTGGTGAGTATAAATATTGAGGTTGATTTAATGTTTTAATCGAGGCGACGGTGTTAGCTACCTTGCTAGCATACATCGTAATATTTTTCCCGTCTTCTGACATGCGGGGTAGCTTTTTTAAAGACTCTAACTCCGATAATATTAACATTTCCGGCCTACCGTAACGTCTTTCTAATGTTTCCATTATAGCACTTGGTTCGATGCTAGTATACATTAAAGACCGCACGGTTTCTCTAGCATGGCCGCGGAGCGCCTTACGAAGCCTAGCTACGTTTTGAACTCCCGTGTACGAGTTATGAGTGTCTATAAACACGGATTTAAATGGAATCCACTCGGATATGTTGCCCTCGAAATAGGGCAACTCTTCCATAAATTTAGGTATTGATTGACTGTTTGACTTACTAAGATTCACTGCCTTTACTATCGCGTCGGCTAGCGCCGACATGCCGCTTTCATCACTAATATTTTCGCGACTCTTAACTGGGTGAGACATCTGAACGTTTACGCACGGAGGTACGCTAGCCGGTTGTGCCCTACATTCCCGTTCGCAAATTACTCGCGCGTTATTTTGATCATTGATCCAACTATGAACCCTACCGTCAATAGGTTCGGGGGTGACATCCGCCTCGTTGGAGTTTTCAACAGTTGCCAGTTCGAATCTGGCTAACTCCAAACGAGTCTCAGCATATGCGGTTGCCGCCCGCGCCCGTTCTAATTCGGAGGCCCTAAGTTCTAACTGCGCCTTAATCAGAGATAATTTACTAGACTGCGAAGTAGATATATCGATTCCGGGCCTATCACTCGCGACAGGCATACCTACAACCGTCCCGGGTGCACTGTTTGCTAACGTTTGCACTAACACTTCCGTTACTTCTATATTTCCGCACGATTCTGTCACCTGTTCGCTACTTTGTTGCGTGCTATTGCGTGACTGCTCTTCTGTGCCGGTCCCATGGCTCCACGTATTGGTCTCTGTGGTTCCTGATGTTTCACTGTCCAATGGTGTACCGGTTTTCTTGCCTGACCTTAGCTTCTTTCCGTCCGACATGGTGCTACGAGGGGGTTCCCTAATCTAAATATTCACTAAACACAATAAAAACCCTAACTTATAATACCTATTTCCTAACACTAGCAGTTCGACTGACTTCCTAGCGTGATGACGTCAGCCGAGGGTGGAAATAGGATAGGGCGGGTAGGGGAACCACCTGGCAGAGAGCGCTACCACCTTGGGCTGCTCGGAGAAGGGTAGGAACAACCCAACTCGTCAGCTTCCTCGAGGCCGTAAAACAGCTCTGAGAAACCCTCAGTAATAGAACCTTACCAGCGAGGTCAGACTATTGAGTCCTGTGGACTCGTGGGCGCGTCTGGTAACCCACACTACCATAAATGGCATTAACGCACGCTGTTTGATGGCCGTTTAACACCGCTAGGTGGCCGCGTGATGGCTTCTTCCAGCGCTGTCCGTCTTGCCTCTCGATCTTCACGGCTTCACGACGACACCACGACGGCACCACGGAGACTGCACACGACGGCTCCACGAAGATTCTTCGACGCCACCACGAAGACTGCACACGATGGCACCACGGAGACTCTTCGACGCCACCACGAAGACTGCACACGACGGCACCACGGAGACTCTTCGACGCCACCACGAAGACTCCACGAAGGCTTCACTAGGTTTGACGCAATCTTCAGAGATCCGGCTCTCGAAGGACCATTGGTTGATACTACCCAGCAGTGGACTGTATGGAGATGTGGAGGTTGGGCAGTACCAATGGGATCTTGAAAATAAAACCTCGTGGTGACTTGATAATAATAACTTGGCTTCGTTGCGGTATTTTTCAGGCAGGCAGTATGAAGAGCACGATAAAAAGTAAATCTTGAGTTTGTTAATTGAAGTCAATATCAATCTCTCAGACTGCCGTTAAGACTCCAAAACTGAGCAATACCGTAAAGAGAGCCGCAGTTTAAATTTTATTTTAATTCGTTTTTCTCTTACATTCTTAGTTATTTCTATGATTGGCGTTATGTTTATAACTTATATTAAGGGTTATGTATATTAAAAGATGGACAATTTTAATTGCTACAAAATGCAAGAAAGCCTAAATTAAGAATATTAACAATTTAAATTTAAAGATCAAAAATATAGTCAAGTTTACAATTTTCCCCTAATCAAGTTTACATATTTTGTTATTTATTTTATATTTAACCTTATATACATATGATTTTATTACTAGAGTATATAGGCAATCCTATGTGCTACATAATTATATAAAAATTCTTATCAATACAAAAAGGTAACGTGGTGTAAAAGCCATAAACATGTAAAAGAGAAGTTAAAATAAGACAAAACTACGGGTAATAATAAGTTGGTACCTATGGTACATTAATTATTTTTAGAAAGATATAGAAATAGTTATTAAGTGAAAAACAATCAATTTACAATTAATCTTACATACCTATTAAATAACTTTGGATAGCTTGCCTAAAGTTAAGGATTAATTATACAATTTACAAATAATTAATATTGATTGCTATCTTTCTAGATTATAGTACCTAGCTTACTTCAACTATGGAACAACAACACACAAGACTGCTCAATAAAAGCAGAGTCATTACGTAGCAAAGTAATTTTTGGTACATAATTATTACTGAAAACTTAATCTGGTTAGTTTTAAGCTATTGCATAGCTTCTCTCGCGGGCCTTGAGCGTGGGGAACGAATCCAGAAATTCCGTAACGAAAAAAACCTAACACCCCCCACTCCGACCGGCACAGCGGTGATACTTTGATTTCATAATAAACAACAATCAGGGCCATCTACTAGGAACTTGTGGAACTTCATATTAGATCAAACATTACTGCATTAATAAAATAAATAAATAATTATAATTGCATAAGTTGATAAAAAATGCCATGCAATAGCTTTACCGCGGCAGACTCCGAGTGCCACACGTCTTTTTTTTTTAATTTGTAAAAACAATTTCAGAGCTGTGATTTGATCTGTCCGTAAAACGAACAGAAACTCTGACGCTAGAAATAGCCTGCCCGATTTTAAAATCTATACTTATGAGCTTCAAACTGTTCCGTACTGCACAAAGAAGCATTTTGTTAGCCGTCGAGAGGAGCAGTAATAATGTTCCACTTCCGTTTCATCTAGAAATCCTTCTCGGTTCATTAAAATATAAGTATCACATTTACAACGAATTGCGTTTCTTAGAGAGCGAAAAGTACCTTTTGGCGCTTGAAATACGTTTAGGCTGCAAACTGTACGGCAGCGACAGCGACAGCGGCGTGGGCGCGATTTTCGCGATACTTTCTGTATGGAGTTTGTATGAAGCGTTCTGGACGGCAGCGACGCGGGCAGCGGGAAACGAGCGGCGGGCGCCAGTCTTACGAAGAGTGCGCGATCGAGCGGTTATAGTGCAGTATCGTCTTTTGCCCGCCGACGATAACTAGCTTCATAAAATAACGTTGGAAGAAATTATTTCAGCTGTTTTAGAAAGACCACCGATATAGAACAGTAAATAAATAAAACAGCCAAAATCGAAGAATAAATAAAAAAATTATGCGAGAGAATAAAATACGATTTTTCTGCTGGAGATATTATACGTTCCTGACTATAATCCGATCCTAATTCTGATTTAATGTTCTACAGGACATAGATAATCAAATGCTTTCACAAACATTCTAGTGTTATCAAAGAATTAGATTGAATTTCGTCTTTGGTCTTCGTAATTACGGTGAAACTCGCTTCCTTTGATTAAAGTACGTACCTATTTACGTCTTCTTTTATCCATAGTAAATCGTATCGTGTAAATGAACCGTGAAAGTATTTATGACGACATATCGACATTTTCATTTGTTTGGTACGTCTCTTAAACTGCGACAAATCGCTCAAGCGCCCGCTGGCGTCCAGAACAGCCCACTTTCCCCGCTCTCGCTGTCTCCGCCGTCCAGTTAGCAGTTACAGGAGACATGAGTGAGCAATTACCTAGTCAGTGAAATCTCCTAATTTGCAGAAATATATGAATTCATAAACATTTTCAATTCTTTGTTTGATCGAAATTAAATCTTTAAATTACCTATGTAATCTTTCACAGCAACTTCGAGTATGTATCCACGAAGTAAGCACGCCGGAGTTATTGTGTCCTTTTAAACATCCAAGCTTTTCTTAATAAATGTAACATTTATTTTCTAACCTACCTCGAGTTTAAAAATATTTTTTAGAACAGGTCGTTTCCCAAAACATGCTTTCTTAAGTTTTTATTATAATTATAAATAAATAAATGTGGTTTTATGGATAAATATTTGTTACAGTTTCACGCTAAAACGGATAAACGTAGGCCATTTTTGTTAATCTTGATACTCCCTCGATGTTAACCATCCAGTGACGGATCCCATCTAAAGTGACACTCTCGGCCCCCAGCGACCTGCGCTTCAACAAGATCTCGGAGCTGGCGCCGGGTGTGTTCGCTCGCCAGCACCGCCTGCGCTCGCTGCTGCTCAACGACAACGAACTGCGAGCGCTGCACTCCGGCGTCTTCCGCGGCCTCAAGCAGCTCAAGTACCTGTACCTGTACCGAAACCATATCCAGCACGTGGCCAGCGACGCCTTCCAGGACTTGAACCGCTTGGAGCAACTGTGAGTATTTTTATTTTCCTAGTTGTTTGGTCTGCTAAACTTAAAAGAGACAACGGAGTTTTTATAGAAAGAAAGAAAGATGACACCGTTATGTTACACCAACACAAATACAGACTTGGCCATTGTGGAAACGATGATGATTTTCAGTCTCCGTCCCTCTGATTAGAATTATTAATTAAATTAATTTTAAACATATTTATAAAAGTTCATAAAAGTTAGAACTTAGAGGTTGTGGGGGAGCACTGAGGAAGGAATTCCCGAAATTCCCACGAGAACGGGAATTATTAGACTTTTTAGTATGAATGAAAAATCTTATTCCTTGAGTGCACGGATATGATACTTAGCATAAAAGTTCTTCGATGAGTGGCTGGTTGTGTTACGGAACGAATTCCAGAAATTCCTCTCGAAAACGGGAAATATATGATGTTTTAGTTTGTATGAAAAAATCTTATTCCTTGAGTGCATGGATGAGATACTTGGTATAAAGGTTCTTCAATAATTGTCTGTTTGTATTATGGAAGGAATTCCCGAAATTCCCACGTGAAGGGGTTGGACTTTTTAGTTTGTATGAAAAATCTTATTCCTTTAGTGCACGGACATGATACTTGGCATAAGAGTTCTTCAAAGAGTGACTGGTTGTGTTATGGAAGGGATTCCCGAAATTCCCAAGGGAACGGGAAATATATGATGTTTTAATTTGTTTTTTTTTTTTTTTTTATAAGTGACTAAACCCGCGTTTGACCTCAATCTCACCTGATGGTAAGTGACGATGAGGTCGAAGATGAAAGCACACGAGTTTAGGAAGGAACTGGCTCTTTATACAATATTGCCGGAACACATTACCGCCGGAGCGGTAACATTTGGCGGCAGACTTTATATAAAGGGTGGTCGCTAGCCAGGCGGACCCAGAAGGGATCCTACCACCAAGCAAAAAATGAACAAATCTTATTGCTTGAGTGGATGGATATATGGATGTGGTACTTGGTATAAAGGCTCAATACGTGTCTGTTTGTACTATGGAAGGAATTCCCGAAAGCCCCACGGGAAGGGTTTGTACTTTTTAGTTTGTATGAAAAATCTTATTCCTTGAGTGCACGGATAATATAATAATTGGCATAAAGATTCTTAAATGAGACTGGTTGTGTTAAATATGTTTATGCGCGTACGAAGTCGCGGGCAAAAGCTAGTTTCAGTTATTGCAGGCTTATTTCATACTTTTCAACTTAACTAATTAGGTAATTTTCGCGTTGTGGTTATGTTCTGAAATGTATATCTATTGAAGGCACCTACGTGCGCACCTATTATCTACTTATGTTGATACAGAGTAAATATTAGATTTTACTCTAGTCAAAACGGTTGACATTCTAGCATAGCTGCAGGAATACAGTTTGGACCACTAGCCTAGAGGCTGAATATGAATACTCAGAATCAAAATGACATTTCGGATCCAAACTGACGTCATTTGAATGAGGCTTTACTTTTAAAATGAGGCGATTATGCAAAGAGATTAGCAAACAGATCTTTCTTGTGTGTATGAAGTCTGCCAGAGCACCATCAGGATTCTTCAGAGGTGGCAACAATGGGTGAAATATGTTTTATTTGATCAACTTGACGAGAGAATAGATTTGTTTCTTTGGGTACAGTCAACGTGCTCTAAGCGATTACTGTTGCATATCGGCAAGTAGTTCGAAGGTGTTATAGATAGGAAGCTGTCTGTCAGGGTCGGTTGCCAGTAGCTATTCCCAGGATCGACACGATCGACGATCGATCAATTGGTGAGGTAACTCCCTAAGTCATATGCAGTGTGGTCAATAACGTAAGAGATGCATTCAATGAATAAGAACAAGTAGCAAGAAACTACGAGCTAAAGAAAACTTAAAAGCCTCTCTTTGTTCAGAGTCTTGATACAGTTTTAAAAAGCCTCGGCGCTATCCCACCACAACTCTCTATGAGGAATCACTGGTTTTAACTGTACGCAGACTATACATCTTACGCTTAGTAATGTTTATGCATAGAACTGTATTCAACTCGCCTTCTTATACTAATATTATCAAAAAACGAAAACCCACGGTTCCAACACCAACAGTATAAAACGGCATTTGTGTGTCGTTTTAAAAAATTTTTGGCACCCTTAGTTTACAATATTTTTTTAATGAAATACCCTACTTTAATACACTTAAATGCCAGAGAAGCTAAGCTTTTATCACAAAGATTTCTATTGACTCTAAATTATACAGACGCGGAAAAAATATTAAGGGGTCTGTCATGAAAATATGATAAAGTATGATACACACATCCACACATACACTTTTACTTTCTCTCACACATTATTAAGAATATCCTCATTATTTTTGTTATTCTGTAATTAAATAATTATTTATATATTAATTGCTATAATTGGAAACATTCCTCAGTAAAGTAAAAATAGGTATAAACCTCGCGATACAGGCAGTGCCTAGTGCGAGATTTATAGATAAGTATTGCGAATGTAATATGGTTTTTGGAAATAAATATTTTATTATTATTTCTTATTATTACTTATTAGTTCGTGGTAAGAATTTTAAAATCTCTCGCACATAATAGCTTAAGAAATACAAGATTTAGTAAAAATAAATCAGTTTTGTTCTTATTACATAACAGAGGTACCAACTTGAGATACTTAACAATGAACTCAAAACAGTCAAGGAACATTGCAAAAAAAGTACCAATAATAATATATTATACCAACAATATATTTATTATAATGACATAAACATTCAGCTATGTGTGAAACACAAAGCAAAATACTGAGAAATAGTTTATTTTACTTTTATGTGTCCTGCACTGTTTAAATCTGCAAACCAGATGTTTTTCACTCACGGTAACTTCGCGGAGATTATTAAACCACACTGTACAGTCAGCCCAAAATGAGTACAATATGTATATATTTCAATATATTAAACTTTCGTGTACCTATCTGTAAGAACACAGAATTTTTACATCGAGTTTCATTTCACAGAAAACGTACGTAACCCTTTTTCTATGAAAATGTATTTTTCTTAGTTCATCGAAAAAATTATATAATAGATTTTTCTCAAAAAAACTATTCAAAATTCATCTGTTTACCGGAAAATCGTCGAACCATAATTTCATGATAGCTTATAAGTTATCGATAAAACTTTACTCAAAATAATGGGGAGTTCGCTGTTTTATACCAGGCGGGTTTCATGCCAGTGGTATGAATCGCCGAATAGCGTTTTTGACTTCTTCGATTCATACCACTGTCAATAAATTACAATTTAACTTTCGTACACAAGGGTGTTTCGAATATGAATTCACTTATTTATTCAACGAACTATCGCCAAAGGATTTAGTTTTACGAACAGTGATGGTTTTTATGACTCCCAAAATTTTCTTCGTTTAATAGTCAATACAGCGAACATGTATCTGATTTCCGTACGAAAACTCTGCCATCTGAAGTTCAGAAATGTTATATTATGCCGTTTGGTTCGAGTTTGCGCACAAAATAGTTTAGGCGCGGAGCTTTTGTGTAAGTTATTCAGCGATGAAGATGGGAATCGTAGGGTGGTATGTCTGCATGGCTTGAGTTTCATTTTGAGTTTTTATTCGCTTCATTGAAAGACTTTGCTGCATATGATATTTTTTATTGAGCTGTTATGCGTCTCAACAAGAGGTCTATTAGAATTATTTTTTCCTGGAATACGATAAGCATCATGTATTTTGGGTGTCCTCAAGTTCATATTAATAGTTTTTGTTAATATAAGGACAAATTAGTTTAACAAATCGTTTTTTTTTCTGATCGACAGTAGTATGGAAATTCTAATTTCAAATTTTGTAGGTTCGAGCACTTCCAATTAAAAACATATAAACCGTTGGATTTGCACTTCTCTTAAAGATCATATCGTTTAGAAATAAATTCCATGGATTTCTGTACGTAAGTGTTTTTTTTTTTTGAAATTTCGAGAATTGATGTTTCGGTACATTTTAATTTAAATGTGTAAAAACCATTCTTAAAAGTATCATCATAGCGGCGATTTTATCGTGGCGTAACGAACGACATCGATAGATTTTTAGATGCGCTCAATTCCTACCGTCCTTCTCAGTCTCGGTGGCTTCGAATCACAGTGCGAGCGTTTGCTAGGTAATCGTAGAATTTCAATTATATGAAGAGTGTGAGCGAAGCAGTCGACAGGTATAACTAATGTAAGTAAAGGATAGAGTCATGCTATCGTATATCATGGCTCTTATTGAGTGTACGCTCCTGGTGAACTTTATTTAGTAACTGTAAGTATCTTCAATTTGTACTATGATTGTATTACTGTTATTTTGATCACCTGTTATCTTACAGGATTAAGATTAATAAGCTACCTAGATTAATACGAGTAAGAAGAATCGAAAGCGTTTTCTACCCGATAGACCAAGAAATCGTGTTTTTTTTTTTAATTTTGACAATGGTATGAATCGACGAAGTCAAATCGCTATTCGGCGATTCATACCAGTACTGTTATGAAAAGCCCCTGATATGAAACAGCGAACTCCCCGAATGATGTTTCCTCAACAATGTTTTCAGTTACATTTTATCGAACGATCGAGAGGACTCAAGTTAGACACAGACTCCTTGAAATAAAATAGATTGAATCTAGAGGCCCTAGGAAGCCTGCAGGGCGCGGATAGAGAGAGTGCACACAAAAGCGTTGAACAATCTATTTTGTTGTTCAGTAATTTAAGAATAAACAGTGTGTCAAGCTTAATTCTAAAGTTTTCGCTAGGTTACATAAGTGAGGTGCAAAAGAAAGCGTTTTTGAATCCGTTCAATTCGCTTTTTGTGAACGTCATAGAAAGAGCTCCAGACTACGCTTCCATATTCCGCTACGTATACTAAGGCTTTATATAGGGCTATTTTAGTTTTGGATAATTTAAAGTTTTTGCAATTACGTTGCAGGAAACCTAGGAGCAGAGCTTATGTTATTACTATCATAGGTTGATGTGAACCATATTTTAAGTTTTAATAAGGTCAGGGATTTTAATAATAATTTTATCAGTTTTTCGTTATATATTATTGTTATTTTTTTTATATAACGTCTGCACTCTATGGTCTGTAATGACTAATGAGAGCTAATAATGTAGGTACCTAATACATTGTTTTTGTAAGGACTTGCTAACTTGAAGTACCGTATATGAGCTTAGGCTTTAAGATTATTTAAAACGCGAGATGTATCGCATGTTATATGATACTTAGGTAAAACCATGTCATATTTTTATCTGTCTCCAAAAAAATAAAACCGACTTCAAAATTGAACTAAACAGTAAAAATAAAAACGATAACTTCTGTCTTAAATAAACTTTAATACCAACTAAGTACTGGGTACTGGGAGACACGGCGTAGGCAGGCCCCCCGCACGATGGACCGACGACCTGGTCAAAGTCGCCGGTAAACGCTGGATTAGGGCGGCGCGGGACCGAGCGACGTAGAAGACCTTGGGGGA
Source organism: Stenoptilia bipunctidactyla (assembly GCA_944452665.1). NCBI lineage: Eukaryota > Metazoa > Arthropoda > Insecta > Lepidoptera > Pterophoridae > Stenoptilia > Stenoptilia bipunctidactyla. The sequence continues at coordinate 42,378,489 of OX101721.1, read as the reverse complement.
GGCCTATGTCCAGCAGTGGACGTCTACAGGCTGTGGATGATGGATGATGACCAACTAAGTATTCTTTGAAGTCGGTGCCTGCCCGAATTAAAGTAACAGTAATGAAAATTAAAGCATAAGTACAAATCAATCGTTAAAAGGCACCGATTAAAGAAATACTTAGTTGGTAAGTACATTAAAGTAAGTTTATTTAAGACAGAAGTTATCGTTTTTATATTTTACTTTTTAGTTCAATTTTGAAGTCGGTTTTTTTTTTAGAATATTTTTAGTGTTTTATATTGATATCTATATTCATGTTGGACGCATTTAGTATTTCGCGAAGCTGTAGTGACTGAAGTTTTGTATGTGTAATTTTTGTGTACCTACTTTTTTAATTAGGTGTAATTTTTTTCTTCTATAATTAAGTTTATATAACACCTAACTCATCTTTGGTTTAAATATAAAGAAAAAATAAATCTGGTGGGTACCTATTGTTACTTTCTTTTCCAAAAATCCCCACTGAGCTGCATTTCGATGAAATCAATTGCGATAAAGTGATGGGTTCCCAAAATTTTCATTTTAGATTCAGTAGTTGATTATTTTATCTTCTCAGTAGCAGATCTTTAAATGTAGGTACCTCAAGTAGGTAAAATTCATTCAGACTTTTTTATTTCAGTTACTAAAATGATTTAAAAATATAACTTATTCTAATTTTAAGTGAAGGTATTCCCTACCTTTTATGAACTCTATGAGAGGGGGATGAAAGTTAGATAAAAAAATAGCAGTATCTGCCTATAGCTATACCGAGCTCTATTTAAGTATACCTAGATTTTTTCCCAGTTGAGCGTTTATAACCGCTTCCTTAAGAAGGTCATCAAAATAAGTATTATATAAAAATCCTCGTTTCAGGTACTTGCACATAAACGAAATCCACGCAATTGAACCGTTGACTTTCTCACATTTGCCACACCTGGAGCGGCTGTAAGTATTTAGCAACAAAAGAATATTCCTACATACCGATTTTGATCTTAAATCATATCCCATCTAAGTAGGTACCTATATTGCCCATTTTAATAAAACGCTCTCAACTTCTCGGGTGTAATTTCAGACCGCTCTTGGAGTTGACATCGCTATCGCACTATCTATTCCATAAGGTATTTGAGTGCAAGCAAAAATTAACTTAGTGATGGTCAGGCGGAAGTGTCTTTGATAGTACCTATAGGGCTCGGTTCGACATTAGATTCACTAATTTTAAGTCTCTCTAATGTCAAATTAAGAAACTTCAAAATCGAAAGAAAGATTTAAAAAAAGTTGCTAACAAGAACTGTTTTTGAAGTTCCTAAGATTGATCTGAGGGACTTAAAATTAGAGATGTTAATGTTGAATGGCCCATAGCCTACATAACACAGTTTAATTATCCAAATAATCTCCCAACCAGGTACCTACAAAACAACAAGTTGACCCGAATCCCGCCGGATTCCTTCCGGGACGTGCCTCACCTGCACAAGCTCCGGCTGGACAACAACCCGCTGCACTGCGACTGCTCCATACGCTGGTTCCTGAAAATGATGGAGACGAAGCCGCGACTGGAAGTCACCGCCGTCTGTCAATCGCCCGCAGTACTCACCGCCTTCCCGCTACATCTCTTAACTGAATTAAACCTGCACTGCCGTGAGTTACAATATCCTTGAACCTCTGTGTGTTTTTTTTTACTATCTAAATCATGATGGCAAGTGCAGATAATGTTCAAGATTGCAGGACACGGGCTGAGGAAGGAAAATGCCGTGACATATCATCATCGTCGGAGCTGTGACTTTTGGCGGTAGATAGTCAGGCAAACCAAAAAAGGTCCTAAGTACCACAAAACGGCACTCGGAATACTAGCTTTAGGACACGCTTGTCCAGGGCCAGTAGGGCTATTCTAGGATGACTTTATTTTGCTTTACTATCCAATTAAACACAAGTCGTCGTGGCGCCATGTTAGAAGTCGTCGTGGCGCCATGTTTAATGTGTGTATCATACGATATCACATGTTAAGCAACGTTCGGCGCGGTCGGTACTTGGATGGGTGACCGCCCACCATTCATTTCTCGCGACGACTTCCGTGCTTCGGAGGGCACGTTAAGCAGTCGGTCCCGGGTGCTGTATACTTGTATACAGTAGTCGTTAGGGTTTGTCAGAAGCCATTTCGGCGCCCTGAAAATTCTGGCATCCACCACCCAGCACTGGGCCAGCTTGGTGGATTATGGCCTATAACCTCCTCGTCACCCAGGGGAGAGACTCATGCCCTGCAGTGGGCTCATTACAAAGAGTTGTGATGATAATGATGAGCCCTAAAATCTATTATAAGTTAAGTACTTCGTAATTACTTCTTGTTTTATTCCAGTTTTAAGGATCAAACAATAGGGAGTTTTCCAGTCCTACCTAGTTATATGTATAGGTATGCCGTTCTATAAGTATATGTCGGTTATAGAAATTAGTTTAGATTAGATTATTTTACTTTATCTATACTTCAAACAGTCGTAATATGTATTGAATAATAATTATTTTTTTCTTATACAGGGTTGTCTTTTAGTCACCGGCCAATTTTTTTTACACAACAAGTATTGTTATGTACCTATTTTTTTACAAGGAAATTGATATATTCGCTCACATATTAAGCAAAGCATGGTCACTCTAAATTATGGATGAATACCATTAAATTAAAGACGACTACGCGCTACTACAAAACGTCTTGTAGTACTACGTCATAATACTATCAGCTATACTCATCAACAGCGACTATTTGTACAAAAGTTTGTGGTGCCATATTTTCAATTTTTTGTTCTGAGCGATACTAAAATAAATATGCAGGTACGTTTATATCGTATCAAAGAAAATAACATTTAAATTTGGCTGTTGAATAAAAATCAACCCTGTATATGTTAACGTTAATAAATTCTACCTATTGGAAAAATGTTTGCAAGTAAATCTATCCGAAATCCAAGATCTATGCGAGCGACCATTGTCGGCCAGCTGATGTAGCGGTAACATACATTGCCTTCTATGCCAGAGGTCCTGGGTTCGAATCCCGGCGGTGGCGGATATTTGTGTGATGAACACAGATATTAGTCATCAAGTCATGGATGTTTATATGTTTATTTAAGTTTATTCTAATAAAAAATATGTATTTATTCAATATGTATGTTTATATATTTCTTAAGTATATCAGCTATCTAGTATCCATAACACAAGTTCTTTAAGAAACTTAATTTGGGCTAGATAATGTTGTGTGAGTGTCAGAAATATTTATTTATTATTATTGTAACGACTAATAAAAATGATCTCCCTTCGTCTTGCCTTAAAAGATTCCAGTGTTTTAAATGCAAGCCCTGTGTAGACTGTGCCGTCAAGCACTATCAGAGATCGTGTTATCACTATCCGAGTCAAAAACCACCAAATACAGCATAAACTTAGCTGCGCTCTTGACAGATGATTTATGGCTTAAATTATCATTGGTATTTTACTCTTTTTATTATTTTTGTACCTATAAATCCCGTATTTGTATATTCGAAGCAAATTCAGTGATATTCAAATGAGTTCAAGGATAGGAAGAAAACCTTACAACAATTTCTAGGCTAGTCCAGGTCAGAATACATTTTCCTGGTAACCAAATAGACATTTATTTCAGAACAACCTAAAATAACGCAAGAGCCACAGGATGTGGTTGTGAGCTTCGGAGACAACGTCATGTTCTCGTGTGTCGCTTCTGGAAAACCTGAACCCAATATCGTATGGCTTAGAAATTCCAATGAGATACAATATGATACTACAGCTCGTTATGAAATAATGGAGAACGGAACTTTGATGGTGCACGTCGCTGATGCAACAGACGTGGGGTCTTTCGAATGTATGGCGAAAAACGAGGCAGGCGAAGCTCGCTCGCGACGAGCGCTGATGACTATTCAAAACAAAGTTAATGAAACTGGTAAGAATTCACAAATCTTAAAAACCCTTTATGTAGTAGGTAAACGAACATGTAAAAAATCGCTGCCTTTTTTCAGATTATCCTGTTTTCACCGTATTACCCAAAAAGCAACTAATTTCATTAAGGGAAACTGCCTATTTTGATTGTGCTGCAAACGGTAAACCAAAACCTCATATCGCATGGTTTTACGGCGGTGAAAAAGTTTTACTAACACATCGTGTATCTCTGAAGCAAAATGGGTCTCTTTTTATAGAACAAGTTAGCGACAACGACGTTGGAACCTATTATTGTCAAGCCGAAAATATAAATGGAAAAATTTTAGCGTCTGCTTCCCTCGAAATTATGTGTAAGTCCTCAATCATTAATTCTCAACTTAAGCATCCGCTAAAAGCCACAATCCGCAACAGATATAGCTCCATTCAGTCTTGTTTTAAAAGTATCAGAAATGCATGTCATAGTCCTAAAAACCAGATAAACACTGTGAGTATTCAGGAGACTGGGACCACTTGTAATTTTAAACACAAATCCATTGTTTAAGGTCCAGATATAGCACAGTTAGCAGAAAAAGTGTCACAAATAAAACAAAGTTATTCATTATTTAAAGTTTTCAATTTACCTTCTTGTACTGATGAAAACGTATAACACGCTTATAAGAGAATTTTAAATAATATCAATTATAAAATAATCACTAGAAAATCACCACATTAATATTACCCAAAGATATAATTGCCTAATTGTGCATAAAAATAATAAATTATTTTGGTAAATTATTTAATATTTTAATGATTAGTTTGACTAAAATTGACTTCTAATACCACCTAATACTCGTAATAAGAATTTTAAATAAGTTTTCGCATCGATTAGGTATCTTCTGAATTTCTACGTTAAAAATAACACAAAAACAAAAATCTAGAAATCACAGTATTATAATAAATCTAAGTTATGAGTGTTTTTAGCTTTAAACAAGAAACACTAATAATTTAACAATGATAATCAACAAATATTAAAACACAAAAACATAGAGTCGTGGCGCCATGGTTAATGTGTGTATCATATGATATTATCACATTTTAAGCAACGTTCGGCGCGGTCGGTGCTTGGATGGGTGACCGCTGACCATTCATTTCTCACGACTACTTCCGTGCTTCGGAGGGCACGTTAAGCAGTCGGTCCCGGGTGCTGTATAATTGTATACAGTAGTCGTTAGGGTTTGTCAGAAGCCATTTCGGCACCCTGAAATATCTGACATCCACCAACCAGCACTGGGCCAGCTTGGTGGATTACGGCCTATAACCTCCTGTGACGCCCAGGGGAGAGACTCATGCCCTGCAGTGGGCTCATTACAAAGAGTTGTGATGATGATGAATAATAATTATGTCTATCAATTGTTATAATCAGATTCTTTTAAGACTTCAACGGTAAAGGTACTGCTTTTTGGCACTTGACATGGTCACATAACTTAAAAATAATATTAAAACTAAAAATTCACCAACTAAAAAATTACATTTGGAGGTTGAAGTTGTTAAACTCGTTCTTTGTATAAACGTCAAGACAAAGATATGTCGCGGTATATACTACATAAAATTAAATCCTGACTTAAATGGCTTGGTTTTTCTGTTAACTGTACTTTAAGTAAGACAGATTTGTGGTCCCAGTCGTCCGATTCAAAAATGTATTCAGGCGACTGACCCCGTGGTTCCAGTATGGAGTGGTCCCAGTGAGGACCACTTTTGAAGTTACGGTGGTTATCAGACATACCTTAAATAAAACACTTTTTAACCGGATTTATCGTGTAGGTTTTACATTTCAATTCGATGTTTAGATGTCTTTGCAGACCCCAAGCGGCTTGCTCGTGACCGATATGCGAAAATTCCTGTTAAAATGTGTTTAATAAGATTATGAATCATAAAACCTTAAAACAATATTAACAGACATCTAATAAGTTTTTTTTTATTATTCAACATAACTCTCAATAATATAATGTTGTTTCAGCCGCACCTGTTTTCATATCAGTGCCGTTAGATGCGTCAGTAACGATAGGTGACAAAGCGCATTTCTATTGTTCTGCCGATGGTGTCCCTAAACCAACACTTTCATGGTACAAAAATACTTTGTTGCTGTTACCAAACCAGAATATCGTCCTTACGAATGAGAATCAAAACTTGACAATTCTAGAAGCAACAGAAGATGACGCAGGCCTTTATCATTGTAGAGCTGAAAATGAGGCCGCCCTTATTGAAATTTCGGCGTTGCTTAAAGTTCGCCAGTTTAATATTAAAATCCCTAAGATAGTGTTAAGGCCAGAAGATACGGACGCTTTTAAAGAAACCTCCGTTCAAATGCCGTGTGAAGTAGAAAGTGAACCTCCAGCATCAATCGATTGGAGAAAAGATGGCGCACGTGTTGTTACTGATGATCGTATTTCAATTTCAATAATTGGCAGCTTGATAATAAACAATGTTAGTTTAAGTGATACCGGGAGATATGAATGTTCAGTCTACAATGAGTATGGCAGGGATACGGCTTCAGTGTTCTTGACTGTTAAAGATCATATATTACCTGGGGATGCATATGTTAATATTGCTTTGACAGAAGCTGCAAGGGATATTGATCAAGCTATAAGTAAAACTATGGAGAAACTTTTCAATAATAAAAATAGTTCTAAGGTAGACATTGGAGATCTTTATAGGATGACACGGTTTCCTAATGCACCTGCTAGAGAAATTGCAAAATCTGCGGAAATCTATGAAAGAACATTAGATAAAGTAAAAGAATTTATTCAATCTGGCCAAAAAGTTACTTCTGTAGAACCATTTAACTATGAAAACATTTTGTCCCGTGAGCATTTAGAAGTAATAGCACAACTTTCGGGTTGTGTCGCACATCGAGAAGATAGAGACTGTTCTGACATGTGCTTTCATAAAAAGTATCGTAATATAGATGGTAGTTGTAACAATTTCGCACATCCAACTTGGGGGGCATCTCTCACGGGGTTCAGACGAATACTTTTTCCAATTTATGAAAACGGATTCAGTCAGCCGACTGGTTGGAATAAAGAAATGAAGTACAATGGTTATACCTTACCCAGTGCAAGGTTAGTCTCAACTGAGATAATAAGAACGGAGGAAATATCTGAAGACGTTAAAATAACGCACATGGCGATGCAGTGGGGACAGTGGCTGGATCACGATTTAGATCACGCTCTACCATCTGTGAGCTCGCAAACGTGGGATGGTGTTGACTGTAAAAAAACCTGTGCTTATGCACCTCCATGTTTTCCAATTGAAGTCCCTGTGAATGATACTCGTATTCCTAATCGTCGTTGTATTGACTTCATTAGAACCAGTTCAGTTTGTGGTTCCGGTGTGACATCAGTACTTTTTGGTTCACTACAGCCAAGAGAACAAATCAATCAACTTACATCATATATTGATGCTTCTCAAGTATATGGTTTCGAAAAATCGGTAGCACAAGATTTACGTGATTTGACAAATGACAATGGTTTGCTTCGTGTCGGAGCTAAGTTCCCAGGAAAGAAACCTTTGTTACCAACCAATGGTGTTAATGGAATGGATTGTAGACGTGACCTCGAAGAAAGTAGTCGCAACTGTTTTGTGGCCGGAGATATAAGAGCTAATGAGCAAATTGGTCTCGCAGCTATGCATACCATCTGGATGAGGGAGCATAATCGTCTTGCTACTGAATTAAAAAAGCTAAATCCGTTTTGGGATGGTGACAAAGTTTATCAAGAAGCACGGAAAATTGTAGGAGCTACCATTCAATTTATAACATACGAACAGTGGCTTCCAATAATACTAGGCCCGAAGGGTATTAAATCTCTTGGTAGATATAAAGGCTACAACCCAAAATTAAATCCCTCAATTTCTAACGTTTTTGCCACAGCGGCACTAAGATTTGGCCACGCAATGATCAACCCAATATTACATCGCTACGATGAAAACTTTGAAACAATTCCTCAAGGGCATTTGAAATTACGTTATGCTTTCTTTTCGCCTTGGAGATTGGTTGATGAAGGAGGTGTAGACCCTCTAATTAGAGGAATGTTCACTACTCCAGCTAAACTTAAGAAACCTACTGAAAACTTGAATATGGAACTTACAGAACAATTATTTTTTAACGCCCATGCCGTTGCCTTGGATTTGGCAGCTATTAACGTTCAACGAGGACGTGACCATGGTATCCCATCGTATACTAAGTGGAGACAATTTTGCAACATGAGTGAGGTAGACACATTTGATGATTTAAAAAACGAAATTTCCGATAAATCTATTCGAGACAAACTGCAGGAGTTATATGGTTCTGTGCATAACATCGATGTTTGGGTAGGAGGAATATTAGAAGACCAAATAGAAGGGTCAAAAGTAGGTCCCCTTTTCAGTTGTTTGCTGGTGGAACAATTCCAACGTCTCCGTGACGGAGACCGGCTCTGGTATGAGCACCCAAACACTTTTACATTCGAACAATTAAATGAAATAAAACAAACAAGTTTAGCTCGAGTTTTATGCGACAACGGCGATGATATTGATACTATTGGCGAGAATGTGTTCCTTTTGCCAGAAGTACAAGATGGTCTTATATCGTGCGAAGACCTGCCGTCTATTGACTTACGCCATTGGGTGGACTGTGAGACTTGCAACGATGACAACGACGAGAAGGCACACCGAAGAGCACGTCGAGAAGCTCCTTTTCACTTGAAATTTGATATGGAAGAATACAAAAAGAAGCTCGATAGAATGATGAACCGAATTTATAAACGTGTGGAAAAAATCGAGAAACACTGCTCCTGCGTTACTGAATAAAAATAAGTAATCTATATTATGTTCCATTTGTTCACTTATTATGTACTCCACTTCACTTATTATGTTCACTTATTTATTAGGTACCCCTAGACTATTTCTGGATTGGTTAAAAATAAATTTATAAATTCCAAAAATAATAACCAAAGAGTAAAATATATAGGTATAACATTGATATTACAAATTATTTAGTATTTTGTTCATACCCATTGAAATTGAACTATATAATTTTTTGATTGTTTTGCTTGATAAATTAAATAGTTTACACCACGGAGATTTACACTGTCAGGTGAGAACCGTGCACACATGGAGCTCGAACACTAGTCTCTAAGATAAACTCATATTTATGTCAAAAAAATATACAATAAAAATAATCAATGTTGTGATAGATGTTAAGCGGTCCAACTATTTCCAAAACATAATGTTTTGCATATAAAAATTTATGAAAGAACTTACTTTTGAGGATATTATGCCTCCTGTCCATTCACATTATAATGTACTTGGTAAATTGCTAAGATATACGACTGTTATGTTATATTAAAATCAATGTAATCTGTGTGTATATTTGTGAAATAGGTGAAAGTAGTGAAATTACACTGTCAATTATTTTTCTTACTGTATGAGGTGCGAGGTGCCTATTAGATCTTATAAATGTTGAATTAAACTTTAAATACCTACAATTGTTCATAATTAGTACCTTTCTACATATTATGTAAGTTGTTTTTACAGTTCAATATATATTCCTACTCCATCAGGATAACAATTCCAGACGTTTTCATATCTGTTTGCAGAATTGCAGTTAAGTTGCGGGTGGAAGAGCAAAATACCATCAATCAATAAAAACTTTGTATTTTTTTAGATATCTAAAATACGGCATTTCAATATAAATCTACAAATTAGCAATACATTTCCGTTTCGTTATGTTTTAATTTGATTATAAACAACAAACAAATAACTGAAATATAATACATTCACAGAACCAAACTTGTTAGAAGTCTTGCTCCCTCACCTGACTCCACTGGAAATGAAACTTAGGAATTCTTTATACACCAGCTGGGCTAGCATGCGACCATCGACAACGATAAATCGGGCCTTTTATCGATGTTTTCTTAGAATTTCGCACTTAGAGTATGTATTTTTTTAAATCAAGGAATCAAATCGAGTAATTCTATCTATTATGTTATGCATGTTAGCTAACATGACAGGATAAAATAAGAAAATATTATTTATCTTGTCGATTTGAGTCTGTATCAATGGTTACATGCTAGCCCTGCGGGTTCACAATCAATATACCTCAGGCTCCAAAGTTATTATTTATCCTACATAAATTTTTATCTTTTTCATTTGTTTAAATAATCTATAGTAAAATCTCTCTAATCAACTATTAATTATTTAAAAATGAATCACAAACTTGCATGCATGCAATCTAACTTAAATACAATGTCTGTTCAATGTAACTGCAATGCTATGTGAATAAAGGCGAAACCATTATAATTTTTTGGGTATATGAACAGTCTACATTACAATGGAGTCCAGGAAATTTAAGATTTTCTTTATGGTGGTGCTCCTGATCTCTTTCGTATCGCTATGTGAGTAGTCATTTGTGCATGGGCTAGCCAGTTACTGAATGATGCCCATCAGTAATATTAATGATTTAACTTTTTCTAATTTTACATGTGTTATTATAGAGATTCTACTGTACTATAAGCATTACAATGTAGAGCATAGTTGGACAACAGTTGTGTTTTTGAATATTCAAGTAATCAACTGTAATTGCGACTTATCTCTTTGGTTTTTTATAAAATAAGTACAACTATTTGTAACTGTAAAGGACTAAATGTTTGCTGTTGTAAATGCATGATACATTTTAAGCATATTTACATTGTCAATTTGATGTGAACAAAAACCATAAAAATACAAAAAAAAACTGATTACACTTAAGTCAAAAGATTATACCTAAGTCATATACCTACTATATTACACATAATAAATGTTTAACTTTAAGTAAATGTACAGTTGTTTTATTTTAAACACCAATATATTTAGTATGTCTGCCAGTAGCTAGAACTTGGTTGGTATTTTTATTTCTTACTTCTACTTCTAAAAAGGCTATTTTCTTGCCTGTCTTTTTAGTGATGGCTTCAATCTCTATATTGTCACCAGTTCTGGCTGCACTCATATAGCTGGAAAAATATGAGCAAAAATCATTAATAAAATACTTCTGAATGAGAATAAATAATAAGTACATAAATAATGAAAATGATGAAACTATTTATATTTTAAATAAAAGTTATAGCCATGATAAAGATTAAACATTCTACATCTTACCTTATGCTAAGATCAATAGACACTCCCCGAGTGTCCACATTTTCATTGGTGGTCAAGGCATATGTTGATATACTATCAACTAGAAGAGCTATAAAACCTCCATGCAATGTACCTCTTTGATTTAAATGTTCTTCCCCTACTTGAAATTCAGTAACCATTCGGCCATTGCCACAGCTTAAAACTTTAACCTGTAAATGTTATGACAAAGTATTAATTGCTATTCTCATAAATGAATTAAAAATCATTTAACTTAGTTTAAAACAAATATATGATGGTGTATTATTATGGTATTATTGACACAACACAAAAAAATGTATTATATATATAATATAGGCACATAAAGGTTTAAAGTTGAAGTTCATAAACTTTACCTTACGAAGAGTTTGATCAAAACATTTCGTTGTTGCCACTGCTTTCGTAAACAGATCCGCAACTTTTAATCCTTTACTACACATACTTTCAAGTTTTCTGCTAATTATTAAAATAAGACATAACTATTTATATGGGATTACATAATTCGAGTACAACCACACTCAACATTTCAACAAACAAAAATATCAAAACAAACGATCATAGAGGACAATCATTAGTTACCTATATTTAATAGACTAGTATATCCATAAGCATGACGAAACACTGCCATCTAGCGTTTATTGTCCAAAACTTGAAAAGTATATTTCGTCCGAGGCACAGGGCACAGTATCCCGCCTAGAAATTCTAGGCTAGAATAAGCTAGCTGGTTAAAAACAACATGAACGATTCTGGAAACTGGGTTAATCAGAGTTTGAGTTGCTTTCCACAACACAATGACAGGTACTTATTGTTTTTTTTAAGAAATGTGTCAAAACGTGCGCAATGAGGGTTAGTTAGTACATGAGATACTCGAGTAAAATGCTTTAAACTGACTTCGAATACGTCGTGGCTAGAGGGTGATAAATATTTTCGTACGTTATATGAAACTGCGGAGTCATCCACCTTATCTCAACAACCCTTGGCTGGCCCTGGAAGACCGAAAGTAGACTTGCAAGATGCCGCTTTCAAGACTGAACCTAACGGGTGGATGTAATACCGTCTCCTTTTTTGGTTTTATTTTTTCACTACAAACACCTTAGATGTATACAGTGTGTCCGGTCACGACCTAGCGATAATTTAAGGTTACAAAATATACCTCATTTCATCGACAAAAACACCCATATATGGGGGTCTACTCCCCCTCCTGTCGAAATGGCCGCCATTTAATTTTTTTTTCATTCTTGTAGATACCTCTGCTGAAAGATGCCGATTTCTCTGGACAGAAAGATCCTACAGATGTAAAAAAAATGTTATTTTAAAGGTAGAAATAGCAACTATCAAATAAAAATAAACATTATGAAAAATTTTTCCTACAAAATATCTTAAAACCTTCACAATGCTAATTTAAGTGAAAAAAATTTACTGTTTTTTATATTTTTCTTAACATATTTCATTAACTAGCACATTGATACTAATTTTTTTACTACTGTCCTAATATTCAAGGATATTACTTACAAATTGACGTTAAAATCATTGTTTTTAATTGCATAACTCGAGAGTTAGGGCTGCTTGAATATGACCCTTTTGTGAGGGTCCCAAACCCATGTAGAGGTAGCTGCTACATTGAATAGGGTTTATGTGACAAGGACGGAAAATTATTTGTATTATTTTAGAGTGGTGAATAAGTAGGACAAAAAATTATGTTTGATTAGCTCAGGTATCGAAGATAAATGTTTGTTAGATAAATTAATAGCGCACTACATTCATGATCCTCGCAAAAGGGTCATGTTCAAACAGCCCTAACTCTCGAGTTATGCAATTAAGAACAATAATTTTAACGTCAATTTGTAAGTAATATCCTTGAGTATTAGGACAGTAGTAAAAAAATTAGTATCAATGTGCTAGTTTTTGAAATATGTTAAGAAAAATATAAAAAACAGTCAATTTTTTTCACTGAAATTAGCATTGTGAAGGTTTTAAGATATTTTGTAGGGAAAATTTTCCATAATGTTTATTTTTATTTGATAGTTGCTATTTCTACAAGAATAAAAAAAAAATTAAATGGCGGCCTTTCCGACAGGAGGGGAGGTAGACCCCCATATATGGGTGTTTTTGTCGATGAAATTAGGTATATTTTGTAACCTTAAATTATCGCTAGGTCGTGACCGGACACACTGTATAAACATAAATAACAAATATTTAAAAAAAATAAAAACGTCGATAAATAATTTTCTCCAGCTAGACGACACACTGTGCTTGGCCCGTGGTTCTAGCATATTTTTAAAATTTAGGTTACCTTACCTTAGATAACTCCATACGCTCATTGATTCAATATTCGATGATTCGACGAATTGCAACGTGAGGAGAAGAATAAACCTGTGATCGTAAGTTTGGATTTGTGAGACGCTGTCTTTACCCATTGTAGCTACAAAACTTCGACTCAGTTTACTTAAGTACGGTATTTAATTGAATTTCGCCATTTTGTTAGATGAATGATTTTTGAACGATATTTCGAATAGGTTACATTGCTTAGTTTATATCACCTTATATCGGTTGATATACAACGTATAACAAAATGAAGTGATGAAACTTAAAGGTTAGCTTCTATACCATAAATAGAATATACAGTAAAAGAATTAGCATGATCAGTGCTGGTATAGACTTTCATACAAATTTGTTTAATTATTTTACAACAAAATATTTTGACACCTCTAAACAAGACTTTAAGCTAAAACAAGACTTGTGCCGCAGTCAGTGACCTTATCACCTTTCCCGCACCGGCTGAACTTTGTAGTTTCTGTCTTAGTTACCCATCACTTTATTTTACGCCGTCTGTTATCGAATCGATTTTGATCAAAAGCTAACAGCTGTTTTTAGGGTTGACTTAGATATTTTGATCTAAACTTTGAACTTGTTTTTAGGAAGAACCGTAAGGATAACAATTTATGTTACTGTTACTTTGTAATTTAAATCGCGACTTTATTCAATCGAAGAATTGTACATACCTTTTATTACACATACTTACAATATGCAGTAAATAAGGTTAGCTTATAAAACGCAGATTTTTAAGCACATAAGAAAAAATAAAAGTTGATTTTAGTATCCCTATTTTTCTATTATTATTTTTATAAAATATATTGTTGATTCATATTTTATAAAAAAAAAAGATGTCGTTCATTAAGTGCATAAAATCTCAATCGTTTGAAGGAGTCAATTATTTTTGCAAAAATTGCGGAAGTTGTATAATTTGGATAATACGACGAAAATAAAAGAAAAAGATATAAGCGCACGATATAAGTATTTCCACCATACTGAATGATACTGAGTCATCAAAGACTACTGTCAAGTCAAAGGAGAGTGCCATCGGGTCACATTTTCTCTAACTAGATTCAAATTCAATATGGCAGAAATTGATGCTATTTGGAACTGCCCTCCGCCTAGCTTAGTATAAATACATAGATAATGCTTCGATATTTTTTATGAGGATTACGAACCGTTACGAGCTGTACCTACTATTCGGTACTAATAAGGAGTTTTCTTGCATTTTAAGATGTAAAAAAAATCCCATTAGATGGCGTGGCGCTCATGCCGAAGTATTTTGATTGTCAAAAGTTGTGAAAGAAAATACTAGTTTTCTTTAGACATTGGAAAATACTTTCAAAAACTCATTGTCAAATTCAATCACTACGTTGGTATCTATCTACTAAGGCTGACTTAACCTTGTATAGGTGTTAAAAAAAATGTAGTCACCTACTTAATAGATTGGCATCGTTAGGTTTTTTGTGGTTAGGAGCTATAGAAGGAGACCGTTGTTGAATTTTAGTATTAAGATGGACCTAGGAGAAGAAAATAACCTACTCAAAATACTGATCCTGAACGAATTCACGGGAAACAATGGGGCTGTTCCCGGTAAACTATCGATGTTGAACGATGGCAATGAAAGCGATAGATTAGGTGCCTTTAGCTGTCAAAGTCAAAACATTCTTTATTTCGTAGGTATACCACGGTTCATTAAAGAAAGGAATCTTAAATGGCGGCCAGTACTTACTTTGACAGATAGTACAGTTAGCAAAACAAAAATTTAAAAACTTAAAAAAAAAAAAAACAATTAAAAAAATACGTGTGGCACTCGGAGACTGCCGCTGTAAAGCTATTGCATAGCATTTTTTTTCAACTTATGCAATTATAATTATTTATTTATTTTATTAATGCAGTTATGTTTAATCTAATATGAAGTTCCACAAGTTCCTAGTAGATGGCGCTGATTGTTTATTAAAGCCCGCATGTAAAGTTATGAAATCAAAGTATCACCGCTGTGCCGGTCGGAGTGGGGGGTGTTAGGTTTTTTTCGTTACGGAATTTCTGGATTCAGTCCCCACGCTCAAGGCCCGCGATAGAAGCTATGCAATAGCTTAAACATTATAATAAAAAAGTAATTACATAAACTGAAATACCCGAGTGCGGAATATAGTAAGTTTCAAATAAAAAAACACAAAACAAGCACATGAGAAAAAAAGTTTTTATAATGCTTACATACGTAGGTCACACTAAAAGTTTTAACTTAAAACAGCAACATGTTATTTAAAGGAAAATTTAAAGGAAGTCGTCGTGGCGCCGTGGTTACTGTGTGTATCATACGATATCACAGGTTAAGCAACGTTCGGCGCGGTCGGTACTTGGATGGGTGACCGCCGACCATTCATATCTCACGACGACTTCCGTGCTTCGGAGGGCACGTTAAGCAGTCGGTCCCAGGTGCTGTATACTTGTATACAGTAGTCGTTAGGACTTGTCAGAAGCCATCTAGGTGCCCAAAAAAAAAATCTGGCATCCACCACCCAGCACTGGGCCAGCTTGGTGGATTAAGGCCTATACCTCCTCTTCACCCAGGGGAGAGACTCATGCCCTGCAGTGGGCTCATTACTAAGGGTTGTGATGATGATGATGATGATGAAACCTGCAGTTATGGTACCCGTAGTTGAGAAAAAAAACACCATAATTTATTATTGTGTTCATCGGAAACAGTGCAGTTTTGGGATAAAAGGACATTACAGGATAAAAGGTATTTACCTGAAAAAGAAAATAAAAAAATTCAGTAGAATCCTTGTGATAATGTTGGTTACAATAAAACACGAATACTATTTATCAATACTATGTGTGAGACGGCCCTTCACCGGGATCATCAAAAGTTCTCCCAGACTTCAACCCATGAGTCCTCGCTTTCGCGTTTACATTTCTTGTCCAGTATTTTGCACAAAATTTAAAGCACACTATTGAAATTTTGATTTGAATGTCTACTTAAAATGTTATAATAAAATATAGGGTCGCCACATAATAGTCAATAATATTTTAATAGCAGATTCAGAATAAGGAGTGGGTCTCAATTCCGAAAAAAAAAAAATATTTTTTCAACCTTTTCATAAATTAAAATTTCAAAATACTTGTGCATAAAATTTTAGTTTAATCTCTAATTTACGACTACATAGCAAGAAGAGAAAACGTTTCCATCTATTTCTATTAAACAATAAAATATTAGTTACATTACCAAACAATACCTATACCAACGTTCTTGCGCGGCACAAGCAAACGAGCCGAAAGTCAAATTCGAGCCGCCGCCGCCGCCACCGCCGCCACAGCCGCCGCGCCCGCGCCTACTATGTTTGATTGAAAGCACGCCCCCCGCTCGTCAGTCTGTCCAGAGATTCGCGCGCGCGAACACTAACTAAATCGATAACTAACAAAAATGTCGAATTACGCGATTATGGCACGTTTAATCCACAGTCACAGACGCCCCGGCAGACCTCGATTTCTGGTTCACTATAAGAAGACGTGCTGGAGTTTTTTGAACAGCATCCGATAGCCAGCACAAACGATGTGGCTCAGGTTTTCGAAGTCAGCAGCTCGTGGGTGCGGCGCTTGCTGCGACGAGAGGGCTCAAGTCTTACCACTTTACGAAAGTGCAAGAACTGAAGCAACTACCATTTTGTTGGTTGCTGAAGCACATTCTATGGACTGACGAGTCCACCTATCGCTGTTATCAAAAGTGATAAGGATACTTTATGGATAGTCAAAATTAATAAGCTAAACATGACAGGTTTTGTGTTCAGTATATGGGCTAATAGGACTCCATGTACAACAGTTATTGTGAATGTGATAAGTTATCTATCAGTGAATACCTAGCACGGTATTTAACATCAGCGACAGGACGCAAGGTAAAAATGTAAGTTATTTTTGTACGTTATACCTACACTGTACATAGTTATAAATAAGGTTATTCCAGTTACTAAACACGTCATTCTAACATTAAATTAATTGTAAAATCAATTTCTTTGTTTTAACAAAGACTTCAAGCACGAATGCTTTAGTTTAAGTTCATTTTTAATTTAATGAAGATCAAAACTAAAACAGTATTTAGATACAATTAGTTTAACGTGAAATTGATAGTCAAAAACCTGTAACAGTAGTGTGATGGGACATTAGAATCACCTTTTATCCTGATGTATGACGTAATTACAGCTGATTCCGCGCTAAGTGGGTAACTAGGTCACGAAAACACACGGGCGCGCGTCAATGACCTTCGCTCGGATGCGTAGGTATCTACTATTCGCGTAAGATTATTGTTTTGGTGAAGAGATTTTCTTAAAAGAAATAGACGGAAAATTTTTATTTTTTGCTATGTACTGCAACGGGGGATCGTGAGATAATTTAAAGAATGACTGTTTGAGATTATTATTATTTATTTCACAAGGAAAATACTTTTGCTTCGCACACTTAATATTCACACATAAATATTCACACTGGGGACAAATAAACTTATTATTAGAATATGGTGGAGCGGTACGCTTCGCGGATTATAGAATTCAGAGATTTTTCTCCGAAAATAAACATTGATCAGCCCTTTCTGAAGGTTGGGGCCAGAATCATAACAAAACTAAAGCGTTTTTCGTCAGAACGAAAATATTTCAAATTAAAATAAAAACATGACATACTGTCAGTTCGCGCCATATCCGCCTTTATTTCTCAATATAAGGCGCGCTCAAGCAGTATGTTACGACCGCCCCCTCACGTTTAAATTTATTTAATCCGATGAAGTCGGTTAAATAAATTTTAGTTACATAGTCACCTTAATTCTACGGTTGGAATCTACCTATTTTGGGAATATACAGTTTGTACGGGAGTACTCATAGATGAGCCCCCTACCGCTAGAGTTTCAAGTGCGACCGTTTCAACTTAATAACCAAACTATCATACAGTCAACTCAAATCTCTGTCAGTAGAGCCTTGCCTGCAAAACCCAAACAAAATAAGACAAGATCCCGTCTAGCTAAGCTTTAATCAAAAAACGTCGTTACAATAGTATCGACGTTGTAAAGTGAATTTAGATTGACTCTACAGTCCAAAATACAATAAAGTGACAAACGCTAGAATATCATACAAGTTATAGATAGATAAAAACAAAAGACTTAATCGGGGTTGTAAGAATACAAAATGGATCAACCTGGGCGGAATGACATTGGCCAGTATCCATTATATCATATGTTGTGGAGGTCTGTCGAATCCACCTATATCAAAGTGAGACATATGACATTACAATAATCACAAGTTAGACCAAAATATTTACCTACCTAAATGAGATTTTACCTGCCTACACTAAGTTCGCGGTGAACTTACCTACAAGAAGTTCGTTATCGCACAGAACCTAATGTTCTGATAGATAACTTCATCCCGCACTCGTAACTACATGCGAATCTCCGCCGTATAGCCGAAACAGCTATCACCCTCTCTCTGATGGAGAATTGATGGGCGTGGCCTTGACCCCTCGTGTAATCACTTAAACGAGACATATCCTTTATAAGAAAATTTTCGTAGGGCTTCGGTAATACACGTATACCTTATACCTCATACCTCTTATACCTTAGATTACGTGCTACGTATACCTGCCACCCCTCTAAGGAAATTTTCTTATAAAAAAATTACCAAGGACAACTTAGAAGTAATACGAAATTGCAATACCTATTTCCCTGTTTCCATAGTGGCAAAAAGTAACATGGCATTCCCATTATTAGTTATAACACTAGCTTACTGATATCAGACCGTCTACGACGCGCATGGTATCCATAAACTGGTATCTCCTAATAACCAAAAATACTATCTCACTCAAGGTTATGTTCATTCCACTCCACCGCTTTCCCATATCAAGGATAGTGCCGTCATCCAACAAAGATGACCCCAAGTGCCTATGGCATCGAAATGGGTTACACCGTCCCAAACATAAGGTAGACAGTGAGCAGGAATAAAACAACCATTAGGAATTCTACCTCTAGCTACGTAATCATTAAAGCAAGCAAAACGAATTTTTTATTACGAAACCTACTCCTAATACATCGTTAAAATTTGTAACGAATGATTTTACATAATATAAAATTTCATATTTTTCTTCGGATACCAGTGCGTCTTCGTCATGACGTCGTCCACTGCCATGTTGCTTCTTGCATTGTTTCACTCCGTACAGTACATGAAAACAAACATAAAAATATTAGTTATGAAATTGGACAACTTAAGATATCATTCTGCTATAAAATTCTTGTTTCTTTATGTAAATAAATGTTATTTAAGTACCGTAAGAGAATGTTGACATCAACATCTCATGGGTTGCCATGGTGCATGGTAGGTAGTAATAGACAGGAGATGTCCATTAATTGTTTACTGTAGGATATATGTGGCAAACGTGCGATGAATTTACGGACATATCTTTATTTCTTTCTAACAAGCGTACATTTGACATGAGTGAAAGACTCGGAGTCAAATTCTTCCTTTCCTTTTTTTGGTTTGATTTTCTTTTTACGCTATGTTGTCAGCTTGGTGAAATGCAGTCGCCATTTTACTTAGACGCGTTTGCGTCAGTGTGTTTTGTTTACTTTCAGGAAAAGTGCAAAATATTCGGGATTTTTTAGAGATTTGACTATGAAATGCTTTAATAAATATCAATTTTATAAGTTTGATTTTAATTATCGTGTACAATATGCATAAGTGTTCGATTTTAGTTTGTGGCGCTAAAAAGTCGCAAAACATAAGTTTACACCAGTAAGTTATCTCAAATTCTTATGTTTTTTAATTATTATTCCTATAACATCATCTGGTTTACTGTAACAAGTACCTATAAGCGATAATAATTGAGTAATAGTGAATGTTTAGAAGGTTTTAAATTTATAACCTTGCTTCCTAGTTACCAAGTGTAAACATAGTGATGGGCATCCGTAAACCGTCTTTTTTATCGATATTTTTCAGTTTTCCCACCAATTTAAATATGCGGCGAAGGTGGATAAACGCAATTGGATTAGAAAATATAAGCCCACGTCAAAGGAAGAATCTATTTATATGTTCATTACATTTTAAGGATGATAACATCAATAGAACACTTGGAGTCATCAGGCTAAAAGATGATGCAGTGCCCTCACTTTACTTATCAGTAAGTGTTTTGTAGAGAATTGTTACTTTGTACCTTTTATAATTTATAAAATTTAAAATCTTTAAAAATTTACATAGTCATCGAAGGATATAACTTTTGCATGATGATAATTAAAAGAAAATTTATTTTTTGGAGAATTGCTATTTATTAATACAAACTTTGTATTCATTTTCAGTCTCCAACTATTACTAGTGTTCGGAGCGTGGCTTCACAGAAAAGAATCCCACACTCAGCACTCACTGAAGTAAGTGAAATAAACTTCAAGTTTTCATGTGACATTCCGCAACAGCAACATTCTTTCATTCCATTTTTTTTCAACCATTTTTTTCCATTACAGTTGACAGACTTGAAAAACCAGGTCATACCACAAAGTTCTGACCAACAAGAACCAAAACTAAATTCAAGTCACGATAAGGTTGAATCAAATTAACAGCTTAAATAAATAAAATTATTATGAATACCTATTCAAAATGTTAAAGATAAGTTTACTTTATTGTCTCTAAGTGACTTTGAAATTGTACTTATCTTATTATCTGTAAATCAGACTATTTTTTATTTAGAAATAAGCATTAAAAGTTCAATTTTATTAATATCTATTCAAAATGTTTAAGATAAGGTTTAATTTAGTGTCTCTAAGTGACCTTGAAATTGTACTTACCGTATTATTTGTAAATCAGACTGTTTTTTAATTAGTAATAAGTATTAACAGTTAATTCAAAATGTTGACACCTGTTCAAAGATAAGTTTACTTTAGTGTCGCTAAGTGACCTTAAAATTGTTGATTTCAATACATCAAAATCTATTCACAATGCAGGTTTTTTTTTTCGTAATTTTAAATACTAATTTTAACCATACAGAATGACTATAAATAGAATACAGAATGAATATGGATAGGTATTATAAATTCATACGAGCTAACGTATCTACTGCTTCCAAGTTGGAAAAGTCTTGTATTAGGTTGATGGCCGCATTGATCAATTTTTTTAAGTATACGAGTACCTTAATAAATAAAAAAATATTTCTGACACTCACACTACATTATCTAGCCCAAATTAGGTTTCTTAAAGAACTTGTGTTATAGGTACTGGATAACCTGATATACTTAAGAAATGTATAAACATACGTATTAAAATATTACATACATATTGAGTAAATGCATATTTTTATTAGAATAAACTTAAATAATAAACATCCATGACTTGACGATAGTTCATCGCACAAATATCCGCCGCCACCGCCGGGATTCGAACCCAGAACCTCTGGCATAGAAGGCAATGTATGTTACCACTACCTCATAAGACAATTGTTTTTTATTATTACTGAACAGCGGATTAGAACATGAAAGTTAGGTATAATATATCGGGTGTCCAGTAATTAATGGATAACCCAGTAGTGGTAGGTAGAGGAGCTAGTGACTGCTTAGAAAAAAAATCTTCAGCAAGTAGGTCTGTGTTTTTTTAAATTTGTTTGAGGGAATTCCCTCATTTTCTAACTAAAATAGCCATATTGGCCACAAGTATCGGATTTTGTTTCTTTTTTTTTAATGAATAACAATTTTGAATAACCACTAAATAAAATCAGAATAAGCAGAATTCCTTCAGCAGTTTTTGTTTAAGAAGCGCTAGAACTTTTATTTTTGTGTTTTCATAATTTTGTTGCCACACTTTGGAACCTCGCCGTGTAAAAAAAAAGTAAGGAGACGTAAGTGGCCAACTTCTCAAAAAATTGCCTCATTCTAAAGCGATATAACATTTACTATTTGATTAAAAAATATAAAAGATATTGATAATTTAATGTGTTAAGAGCTATTTTTCGGCAATTACCTAAAAGTGGATAGAGTTATCGTAGTTTGCGATTTTACAAAAATAATGTAACCTTATAATGAAGTCACTACTCAATGAGAGATATTGCCTATTTTAGAGAGAAAATGAGGGAATTTCCAAAAAAAAAAACGTCTATTTTTTTTCTAAGCAGTCACTAGTTCCTTTACCTGCCAATACTGGGTTATCCATTAAGTTTGTACACAATGACTACGAAAACTTTATCGATATCGATATGTAATTTTAATTAGGGCTCAACTCTTCAGCAGCCATTTTATAGCAACTGTCAAGTGTTTCATGGTTTTCATTCTAAGGGCATCTCCTGTCTATTCCTACCTACTGAAAACCATGAAACACTTGACAGTTGCTAAAAAAATGGCTGCTGAAGAGTTGAGCCCTAATTAAAATTACATGTCGATATCGATAAAGTTTTCGTAGTCATTGTGTACATACAACGTGTCCAAAAATTCAACGATAAGCTGGCACCTAGTCATAACTACTCGAAAAAAAAAAAATCTTCCTTTTTTCCTATGTGTACATTTTTTTGAATTTTATAGTTTTTTTTTTGTTATCGTAAGCCTGAGTAGTATAGCTTTCCTTTAAAACCTTTAAAAGTTTCAGAAAACTAATAGTAGTACAGTTAATCAAAAAAATTTTGAAAGTTGTTTCATTTCCACTCACTTTCGCTCGCTGTGGTGTAAAAAAAATGTATGAAACCTACTGCGGCAGATTTTTTTAAAAATTAGCGCCACTTTTCCCAATTATAAAATGGTATAAAACATAAAGGAATATTGGAGTTAAAAATGTACTATACTATTTTCAAGTGGTGACATAATTTACATTTACCTGCTCGGTGCCATTTGCCATGAACAAAGAAAACGGTTTTTGTTGCTGTTCTCAGAATTTAAAAGGTACCCCTGCGTAAGTAGTTAAGAGTGAGATAGACCGGGGTTACTGGTCGTTAGAGAGAGATAGTAAAAGACTAAAAAAAGATGACTTAAAAGAGGTATGATATGATACGCGATAGCAGTCTCGATTTTTGAGTCGTGGATTATCTAGTCTTTACTACTTAGGTACCTATTCAGCTATGGCCGCAAATTAGTGCTTACATCAGATGTTTCAAATTTAAATAAAATAATATTACTTAAGTATATTTTTACATTTTTATTACACAAAAATACATTTTAATAAATGATCGTTTTATGCGTCGCGCGTGTCTTTTATTATTTATTTCGTTTGCAGCTTCCTGAATACTTTCGCGGAGTTCATTTAGTGTCTCAATAGGTTGGGAATACACCTTGTCCTTGAGACAACCCCAATAAAAGAAATCCAGGGGATTTAGGTCAGGTGAACGGGGTGGCCATAAGATAGGGCCAAGTCTCCCAATCCAACGCTCTGGGTAATTTTGGTCAAGGTATTCTCGAACAGGACGGGCATAGTGAGCTGGACAGCCATCGTTTTGGAACCACATGTTTTGTAAATCCCTTAGTGGCGTATCTTCTAATAATTCAGGTAATTCATCCCGTAAAAAAGTTAAATATCTATTGCCATCTAAGTTTCCATTGATTTCAAATAGACCAATTACTTTCCCGTTTAATATGCCCGTTCACAGGTTGACTTTAAACTGGTATTGGGATTTATCTTCCCTGATCAGGTGAGGATTTTCTATGCTCCAACTATGCAAATTATGTAAATTCAAATAGCCATCCTTCTTACAGGTAGTCTCGTCGAACCATAAAATCTTATCCAGGAATTCCGGATCTTCTCTGTGTTTTTGGAGCATCTGACGGCAAAATGCAACACGCAGTGGATAGTCTCTTGCTAATAATGTTTGTACACGTCTGTAGTGATATGGATGAAACCCTTGGCGTTTTAAAATTAAATGTGCAGTGCTTTTGGGAATTCCCGTAGCTGCTTCTAAGGCACGCACGAATGTAGCGTGGGATTCTTTCCTGTGAAGCAACGCTCCAAACAGTAGTAATAGTTGGAGACTGAAAATGAAAACAAAGTTTGTATAAATAAATAGCAATTCTCCAAAAATTAAATTTTCTTTTAATTATCATCATGCAAAAGTGATATCCTTCGATGACTATGTAATTTTAACAATATTTAAAAAAAATTCAAAGAGGTACAAAGTAACAATTCTTTACAAAACACTTACTGATAAGTAAAGTGAGGGCACTGCATCATCTTTTAGCCTGATGACTCCAAGTGTTCTATTGATGTTATCATCCTCAAAATGTAATGAACATATAAACAGATTCTTCCTATGACGTGGGCTTATATTTTCTAATCCAATTGCGTTTATCCACCTTCGCCGCATATTTAAATTAGTGGTGTAACGTCCACTATTTTAGGTATTGTGCACACAAATAAAACAATATTATTTTGACTTGTATGTCCACGACCGGTAGCGTTAGCAGTCCCGTATAGAGTGACGAGCGGAATACAAGACACCGCGCGCCCCCTCCCGGTGTTGCCACCACTCCCCGATGTAGAACCATTTAATTGCATATTACATCTCTTATTTGCAAACAAAAATTGATTTGTTAACCACACAATTTTTTTTACATATTAAGCAACTAGGAATTGAATTTACAATTGAACTAGATCTACCACCACTTCGGAAAGTCGATCTGTTGAGAAGAAGTGGCAAGAAACTCAACAGCAATCATCTTTTAAAAGTATATTACAACAGTTTATAGCCCAGGAGTTTTATCTTCCATATAATATCAGTCAACAGAGTACTTATGCTTGAACATCTTTTTCATCGGAATATTTTACTCATATCCTGATTAACCACAGTCCACGAATCGTTCACTTTCTTGAAATGGACTACATTGCTGATATTCTTTTCTAGTTTCATCCAAACACTAATATCACGACCGTTTACATCCCTACAAGTGTGCACGGTGGGATTATGATTGTGTTCTTCCTTTATTGTCTTCATATTCTTCTTATTTATATTTTAACAATGTTCCATTGAATAGGTATTTATGATGCTATTTGATTATTGTTGGATTTCCCTTCTTCTCTTTTCTCCAGATTCTTTGCATTTTTTTTCTTGCTGTTTATCTCCATTTTTCATTTAGAATTGTCTTTTTTTAATTAATTTCTTTAACATTCAAATTTAGCAAGTTCTCACTATAGTCCCAATTTTCAAAATAGTTTGTAGTTCCATATTTATGTTCTATTGCATGTTACTGATGTTTTTCTTCAGTATAATAATATACATTACAGTATACATATATAACAGTATACATATACATATATTTTTTCATTTTGTATTTGCTTTATATTCATTTTAGTAGCTTTATCGTTTGCCAATTTTTGACAAAATACAGTTTTCAATTTTCATACTTATTTCTCTATTTATTGTAGTAATAGTTTGTTTACTTATTATATTAATATTTCTTTTTTTTGATATATTTATATCAATTACTTTCATTTTTATGGAGGTACCTTTGTACCAAATATTTCAAATTTTATTAGGGTACCTTTGTACCAAGTATTTTTAATTTAATGGAGGTTCCTTTGAACCTTGGTTTTCCAATTTAATGGCATTTAACCTTTGTACTTATATTTCTAATGAAAATATATTACCATAGAGGTATTTTATTCAGTGTACGTAAATACGTTTTTGATATTTTAATATATATGTGATGTTATAATTATTTTTAATATTTATTATCGTATATATTCATTTCATATTAGTGTTACATACTTTTATTTTCTTGGCTATTTACTGTAAAACACTATAACTGCATAGCTCTTGTATACTTTTTCAAGATTTTATTGCGTGGACATACTTATGTCCATAAAAGGTTCTCAATTAGCTTATATATTTAGTTAATGCTTTGCGTAGCCTTTAAATTAAACTTTACAACAATAAGTTTCTCTCAACGTTATTTATGCACGCATAAAAGATAAATACCAACAAAACACTTATAATAGTGTCACAAATTATCACTAAATAAAATATTTTAAAATTTTAACGTTACATTAATAGTTGTTGTTGTGTTGGTGGTATCGTTTTTTGACACCAAACTACTTTTATCTTAGTTTAATGGTACAGTGAAAACGCTATCAGGATAATGACAATAAAATTGTCAAGCTTACTGACGTTGCCATATAAAAATTTATCTCCTTTGATGCGATTGATTTGACATATCAAATTCTTTTGTGAATGAGTTTGTGAAAAACTGTGTTCAGAATATTGATTTCAAGATGACCGCTTATGTAAATCGATTCAACGGACGATCCAATAGCGGAAATCCCTATCAACAGAACGTTCCGTGAACGTCCTTACTATGTCACCTATAGTGAAATAGTAAAGTTATATTATATTCTTAAAGGATGAATGGATTCATTAATTTGCCTTTCCATTTAGATGGAAAAAGTATATTTTTTTCTATCTAGTTCTAGGTACCTAACCAAATTTTAATGCTATACTAAAATGATTAATGAACTTGGTATTTATACAACTAAATACTGATGTAAGAATTAAATGTGAAAAGACATTACTGAACTGTAAATAAGTTAAATCAATTATATAGTTTGAAAATATAGGTTAAGATGAAATTAAGTGTAATTTATTTGTATGAAAACAATTTATTATTTCCGCTTGCCAGTTTACAGCAATTAAATTAACACACTGCCTAATATAGGCTTTGAGTTAACATATCGTCATACGTGCATAAAATGTTGTAAAATATTGATGATTTTTTTTTTACATTTACGTGGCCTTTGTTTGTTTTTTATCTGACATAATGGCATGGTCATTAATAATGAGATTTTTACAATGAATTTGTTAACAACAACAATTGTTCACGTGCACTTATTCCCTCCTTCAATTTGTTTTGCCTTGGTATTGTTGATTGATTCTAAACCTTGCCGCAGCTGTACCCAAAGAATTTTTGGCACGCTGTTTTACACAGCAAAGTTAGTGCAATTTCGGATCTCACTTTGTTAGCACGTCTTATATCAATACCAATACCAATTCCAATATCTCAGTCATTCTTAAAATTCGGTACCATTGAGATATCCAGTTTGAAGGTTCATTAACTGGTTCAATTATATCCTCTTTAACTAACTCATCTAATTTTGCATTTTTTTTTTTGATAAAGGAATAGGCACTCTATGGTAAGGCTTAACTATAACTGGCTTACCAGATTTATCAATAGGAATTTCTTATTCATCACCTTTAAATTTCAGGAAACTTTTACAACAAAAACTTTGCATTTTGTATCTGAGAACCAACATTAATTTTGGATTGAAAAGACCATAAGACCAATGGTCTATTATAATAGGCTAAAACTTTGGGTTTTGTACTTAGTTTACACTAATAATTTATGTTCACACAAGGAAATTATTATCTATTCCTGATTCATCCATCTGCTTGGAAGGATTATTTAGCGAGTCATTTGAGTTACGCTTTTTGTTCCGGTTTTGCATAGATTGCGGAAATTCCCCAAGTACCCACATTCTGACACTTTTGATTTTCACTGCCACAACGACAGCAAATTTTAGTGTTTTGTAAGGTAGTTTGGTTACTATGCTATTAATTGGTTGGTTTGTATGGATTTTTGTTTTAAAGTTATTCAATTGTCTTTATTATAATTTTTCTTTCCCTTTAGTTTTTTTTTATTAATCTTTAATGTATATGCTTTCGCTTTATATAATTTTTGAGGATCAAACGAACTTCTAAAGTGAAGTTCGATCCTAATTATGTGAACAGCTTCTTTCGAAGCGATTGAGGTTTACTTTATGTAGTAGCGCCACCTACTGCTAGCCTTTGCACGGATTTTAGAGTCTATGATAAGGGTTCTTTTCTTTTTTTTTTTTTTTTTTAACAACTGTCACGTTTCGCTCCCTATGTCAGCATCCAGTCTACAGAACTCATTTTGTTTAAAGTCAATCTGTCTTATTCCTGTTTGTTCATTTCACTATTTTGGGGTTGGGTAAAATACAAATATAAATTGAAATTACTCCATGTTGAAACATATTCATATTATGCTTATTTCAAAGCATAATAACGGGTGGGTTTATATTAAATCGCTTCGAAAGAAGCTGTTCACATAATTAGGATCGAACTTCACTTTAGAAGTTCGTTTGATCCTCAATTATATTTCACAGCTTCTTTCTTTGCGATTGAGGTTTACTTTATGTAGGATGTTTAAAGATTAGTTATAGTGAAATGAATTGGCAGAGTAGTAAGGTAAAACTCTTCAATAGTAAATAAACATACTTATTGAAAACAATTCAACAATGATTAGGCAAATTATTTTTCGTTACAAAGTTTGTTATAATTTCTAGCAAGGACTGAGGAAGAATCCGACCATCCTGCAGTCTTTTTGATAGGTCAATAGAAACTCCTAAATAAATAGCTCTTGATGTAGCAGCATGTCATGTACTATGTGCACTAAAAATATTTTCATCAATACCACTGAGAGTTAAAGTGTTTTTAACCCAGTGACTTAAAGTTTGGAAACCTATATGTTTCTTAAAACTAATAAACAAATTATCAGGTTTCCTTAAATTTTCGTTTTATTTATATACCTACATCTGTAAGGTTTTTGCTGGACAAATTTCTGGACGAATATTAAAAAACGGAAACTTTACCAAGGTCTGTTTACTATTAAATTTAGAGGTTTTTATAAACCCTTTTATAAGTACCTTTTTTAGTTATTAAAATATTTTTAATCTTTGTCACGGATAAAATTTGAACACGATGTTCCGTTACAAGAGCTATTAGTGTAACAGTTTTCTTGGAAAAGAGTCTTTAAGTCAAGGTCTTCATTAGGAAATTTTGTAGGTAAGTAGCTCAATACAACTGCTGGATCCCAGGTAAGATCATACTTGATGTGGTTGGTCTTCACATAACGACTCCTTTCATGAAACTTTTTAACCTGTCATATTGGGAATTTATGTTTAATATTAATGATAATGCAGATCTATAGCTATTAATAGTACCGTACTTAGCACCTTTTTCGAAAATTTCAGTTAGAAAATGAACAATTATTGGTTTAGAAGTTTGAGTAAAACTAAAATTATTATTTTTGCAATATTCAATCCACGCCTTGATACCTCCTTCACACTGTCTCGGTAAGAATTATCCAACAAAGATGCCAACATAATTTCAACGGACTTTGAAGACAGTGATCTTTTTACTAACGCTTTCTGAACAATTTCGCGGCAACCAAGGTTAATGTTTAATGAAGGTTGAGCGCAGATCTGAAAGGAGATTTCAGCGAATTAGTATTTAGTAAATACAATCACAACACAACCTTTTAAACAATGGCAACCATAGTTGCGTGGGCCAGTATGGTACTACCACAATACCCACAGACTTTTCACTAACAATTTTCTGAAGAGTTTTTGCATCTGGGTCATTTTTCCAGGTTACATAAATAGGACATTATAAGTTGCATCTGTTTGCAAAAAGATCAACCGATAGTATTCCAAACCTATTTGTTATATTATTAAAGGTATAGTCACTTAGATCCCATTCAGTGTCATTAAACTGTTTTCGTGACAAACTCTCAGCTTCTATATTATCTTTTGAAGTAATATAAGATGTAAAGATATTGATCTTACGCATTTCACGCTATTTCCATTGGTCTCGGGTAATATGATCCATATGTGAAAACTGAACACTACCCATTCTATTTATACAGGTAATGGTAATATCTATTCTTAACAATATATCACAATCGTAACTACCATAATTATGCAAATGTTTTAAGTCCGAAAAAACTGCTTTTAATTCCAGAGTATTAATGTGTAGCGACGACTCGCTTTCCTTCCAATGACCCGCTGCCTCTTTTCCATCACAAAACCCGCCCTAGCCAGTATATGATGCGTCAGGATAGATAGTTTTAGTGTATTGGCCTGTTCTAAGAGGAGAAAAGCCCTCTTCTAGATAATTTAACCACCAAGTAAAATCATCTTTATTATATCTGGGTAAATTCACTACCTGATCATAAGTAGGATTTTTTTTTTTTTTGGTGACAATATTTTAAATTGCTCGAATAACTTTGTGTATTATTTTTTCTATTTTAAGAACTTTTTTTTTTTTTTTTGTGGGTAGTTTTAAAATAATTTTCTCTGAATCAAAAATAAACCCAAGGAATTTACATTGTGTTCTAGGAACAAAGCAACCTTCCTTCGTATGCATTATGAAACCTAAATTTATTAAAATATGTTTTGTAATCCAAACATTCTCATTACAATCATCACAATCTTTGCCAATGTAAAATATATTATCTAGATATATTATGGATGAAAAAATTATCCCGACGTAAAAATTCCATGACTGGTTTTAATATTTTAGTAAATACTTATATAAAGAGCGGTGCATAAGTCAAACGCTTAATATTTGAATTCATATAAAACGTTGTTATATTCAAATCGAAGGTACTTTCGGAAAGACTTATCAACATTGATGAAAAAATAACATGTAGCATTGTTTTGTTAACTTATCAGCGGTTCTGTAATCTTCCATTTTGAAGTGTTTTGTAGTAAATTAATTCAAAGATTTTAAATTATTTATGAAGCGATTTTCACCGTATAGCTTGAGCACAAGAAAAAATTTGTGATAAAATTTACCTGGCTCATGAGAACATACGAATATAGCATTTATTTTTAATAGTTTATCGAACGCTAAAATATAATCTTTATGGCCATGTATTGACCTTGGGTAAACACAAGAGCTACTTTGTTTAGCGGGCAGATATTTAAAAGGTCTTTAGTAACCAGCTATTCACGATAATATTAATGGATCACTCGTTATCTAAGCCCATTTTTGATGAAAATATCGTAAACGTCCATCGCACTGCACCTGGTGGTTTATTTCCGCTGGTTGCTAGTGTTCCACGACCGTTCGTGGTAGGTCCTACGTGGCGGGTACGTGTAGCTCTGCTGTGGAGCTCGAGCCGGCAGCTGTGGCTGCGGAGATGACGTCGTCGTTTTTTGCAATTTGCAGCGTTTCAGCAACATCTCCTCCCAATAGATAATCATCGCAACTTGTATTGGTCAGCGTGTCACGCAGGCATACGTTTATGGAACTCATTATTATGTTACGATGAGTTTTAGTTTCCCTATTCTGGCTATCGCGACAAGCGTAACTCAGCAGTTTTAAAAGTTTTTGCTTCAAAGTTTCATTGAAAATGATTACCATCGCTTGCGATAAAGCTGCCAAGGCGATTCCAATTTGCCCTTTTTTTTTTTTTTTTTTGTTGATGTATAGAATCTCGTTTGGTAAGAGTTTCAGCCAATGCTGCTTTTGCTTCTAAATTTAATAAAGGGAGCAAGTAAATATTTGCAAATTGCGGGTACAAGATAGTCCTCAACAGGCTTATCTTTAGATTCTTTAGATCTTCAGCCGACAACTGCTGGTTTTTAGACCTCTTCCGGGACATTAATCGTATCAAAAAAAAAAAAAAAAAAAAAAAAAGGCTGATAATGACGGAGGTAGCTCGGGCACTTCAAATCTTGGATTCGGCGTGCAAGATCGTCTCCACCGCAAATCAGATTAATCGCCAACGGCGATATTATCTGGTAACTGACTAATCAAAAGAATTAATTATATGCATCGAAACTCGATGACTACACGCACATACCATGTGGGTAGTTTTGTGTCAACGACATTTTTTCTAATATTTATTAAAATTATATTAGAGATTCTCCACCGTACATCAGATTAATCGCCAACGGCGATATTATTATCGAGTAACGGACTAAATAGGAGAATTAATTGTATGCATCGAACCTCGATGACTACACGCACATACAATGTGGGTAGTTTTTGTGTCAACGACATTTTTTCTAATATTTACTAAAATTATATTAGAGATTCTCCACCGTACATCAGATTAATCGCCAACGACGATATTATTATCGAGTAACGGACTAAATAGGAGAATTAATTGTATGCATCGAACCTCGATGACTACACGCACATACAATGTGGGTAGTTTTTGTGTCAACGACATTTTTTCTAATATTTATTAAAATTATATTAGAGATTCTCCACCGTACATCAGATTAATCGCCAATGACGATATTATTATCGAGTAACGGACTAAATAGGAGAATTAATTGTATGCATCGAACCTCGATGACTACACGCACATACAATGTGGGTAGTTTTTGTGTCAACGACATTTTTTCTAATATTTATTAAAATTATATTAGAGATTCTCCACCGTACATCAGATTAATCGCCAATGACGATATTATTATCGAGTAACGGACTAAATAGGAGAATTAATTGTATGCATCGAACCTCGATGACTACACGCACATACAATGTGGGTAGTTTTTGTGTCAACGACATTTTTTCTAATAAGTCCCAACACCGTTGGGTTCTTCGGAATTTGTAATTTGATGTCTCAACCTCCTCGAATTATTTTCTTGAGAATTTTCTCTTCCTTCGATGCACAATTTTTACCATTTAAACTTTTAAAATTTAACTAGCTAATTAATATATTTTAGTCGACGTGCGCAGGCTACAGCACGGAAACGCAGAATGAGTTCTGTAGACTGGATGCTGACATAGGGAGCGAAACGTGACAGTTGTTAAAAAAAAAAAAAAAAAGAAAAGAACCCTTATCATAGACTCTAAAATCCGTGCAAAGGCTAGCAGTAGGTGGCGCTACTACATAAAGTAAACCTCAATCGCAAAGAAAGAAGCTGTGAAATATAATGACTGTTGTTTATAGTATTTTTAAACAAATTGTTTAATTAAACTATTTTTTTATTTTACTCAATCAAATTTTACTATTTTACTTAATTTATTTTAAATTTTATCTATAGTTTGTGGAAGAGCGGAGTCTTCAAACACAGGCATTTTTTTTTGTCTAACTGAAGACCATAGATGAAAACATTTGTACTAGAATAAGAATAAGGAAATAAATTATCAATTATTATGTTATTATGTTATTATATTTGTACAGATTCAATGGCATTTGTCCAAAGTTATATCATCCCCTAAGACATTTTCCAGTAATTAGATCTATCATATTTTCATATAAATTTGAAAAGTTACATTAATAATAATAAATCCCCAGTTTGTTTTATTATCTCCAGCAGTAGGTTCGACCAGACCTTTTTTTCCATTTTTGCAGCGCAAACTCACCCAAGTGGGGTCACCTTCACAATCAAAGGCTTCGAGCGGAGGAATTTGTGACATTTTGTGGGGCAACTTATAAGGAGTAATTTTAAATTTAGGTACCATTCAGCATTCGCTAAATTACCAGTTCTCCGTTTTAGTAGGTACTATTCAGACTTGCTGAATTACCAAGTTACAAGGAGTAATTTTAAATGTAGGTACCATTCAGCATTCACAAAATTACCAGTTCTCCGTTTTGGTAGGTACTATTCAGACTTGCTGAATTACCAAGTTACAAGGAGTAATTTTAAATGTAGGTACCATTCAGCATTCGCAAAATTACCAGTTCTCCTTTTTGGTAGGTACTATTCAGACTTGCTGAATTACCAAGTTACAAGGAGTAATTTTAAATGTAGGTACATTTCAGCATTTGCTTGATTACCAGTTCTCCTTTTTAGTAGGTTCTATTCAGACTTGCTGAATTACCATTATGCTAGTTATATTTCACTTGACTAATTTCATTTATTTATAATCTCCTACATGAGTAATCACTTTATTGTGACTTTGGAAAAATACTAATTCTGCTTTTATTTTTAATTAAATAAGCAGGTTTTTTTGCTTTTTTGATTTCTGTATCGATTCTTTTTTTAAACATTTATTTTTTAAATTGCAGGTGTTCAGTTTGATTTTTAGAATAGAACTTCCACGAAGGTCTAAAGTAGTGGATCTAAAGTTATTCATTTTACCAGACTTTTTTTTATTGATTTTAGTGATTACAATATGACTTGTCATAAGATTTCATTATTATAGTAACATTTAAGGAATATTTTTAAATCGGAATGAATTACGTAACACAATTTAATAATAATTGAGTGTCATTATATGTTATTTCTCATTTGTTAACTTTATTTTGGTTATTCTACTCATAATTACACATTATTGTCAAATATGTAATAGTCCTACCCGTATACATGCTAAAGATTCTGTTTGGTAACGAACATAGGAAATTAATATGAAATTACTTATTTAAAATAAAGTCAACGATGTTAAAATTCTAAGTGTTCCTTTTTTAATCATCAAGTTATTCATTATTCAAGTAAGATATTTTATCATCATCATCATCACAACTCTTTGTAATGAGGTATTTTATAGTTAAAGTGAAATATATTGTATGTTTTGGTTATTGCTTATTAGTTTTAAACCTGTATTGCAGTTTTGTAGGCGCAAATCAAGAAATTGTAATACACTTGCAATTAGGTACTACCTGAATGATTTTGCGCTTAAAAAATATGTACACAACTCGGACAGGCCGGCGCCGTGATAGGCAGGTAGCTGTTACTGGGCACGCCGTTTTGCCGAACGAGATTGTTGTTTATAACAAAGGAAAAGACCGAGAACGATACAATAAGTCTAGTTGTGTTTATTTTTTTAAATTACATTGTCGTACTATATGTAACATATTAATATGGTGGATATCAGCAAGTGAATACATTTGAAGATTTGGCAATTTTTTTTTTTGCAGGTGTAGTTTTAGCAAGCTTATAGGTTTTATGCACGCACATACCTTAATCCTCGTCGCCACTTGTAACGTCCACTATTTTAGGTATTGTGCACACAAATAAAACAATATTATTTTGACTTGTATGTCCACGACCGGTAGCGTTAGCAGTCCCGTATAGAGTGACGAGCGGAATACAAGACACCGCGCGCCCCCTCCCGGTGTTGCCACCACTCCCCGATGTAGAACCATTTAATTGCATATTACAAGTGGGCAAACTGAAAAATATCGATAAAAAAGACGGTTTACGGATGCCCATCACTATGTTTACACTTGGTAACTAGGAAGCAAGGTTATAAATTTAAGACCTTCTAAACATTCACTATTACTCAATTATTATCGCTTATAGGTACTTGTTACAATAAACCAGATGATGTTATACGCAAATAATTACAAAACATAAGAATTTGAGATAACTTACTGGTGTAAACTTATGTTTTACGACTTTTTAGCGCCACAACCTAAAATCGAACACTTATGCATATTGTACACGATAATTAAAATCAAACTTATAAAATTGATATTTATTAAAGCATTTCGTAGTCAAATCTCTAAAAAATCCCGAATATTTTGCACTTTTCCTGAAAGTAAACAAAACACACTGACGCAAACGCGTCTAAGTAAAATGGCGACTGCATTTCACCAAGCTGACAACATAGCGTAAAAAGAAAATCAAACCAAAAAAAGGAAAGGAAGAATTTGACTTCGAGTCTTTCACTCATGTCAAATGTACGCTTGTTAGAAAGAAATAAAGATATGTCCGTAAATTCATCGCACGTTTGCCCCATATATCCTACAGTAAACAATTATATAGAATAAATGGGCATCTCCTGTCTATTACTACCTACCATGCTACCTACCATGCCATGGTGTCATCATCTTTGACATGCGTAACCATGGTGTTGTTATTTCATCACTTGTCAAAAGGAAAAATATATTATTATTGATGCAACATAAATTTACGTAATTGTAATTAAGATATCAATTTTTTTTTACACAAATTCACATCAATTAAACGCACATCGCACATCTATATTTACATACATATATATTTATATATATATGTTTATAAATAAATTAACTAGGAAACTATTATTCTAGTAAATTTCACGTTGACACGACGCCGTGATGAGATACTTCCTCGGCACACACTCGCCGGATCCGAGAGGCAGATTCACACCGACCCTCGTTCAAACTCGCCCTCGCGGCAATTATATAAATTTTATATTACCAGTAAATCGCCGCTATCGTGTTGACTTCCTTCTCGTTTACCTCTCCTTCTTTTATCTTTTACAATTTATTGGGCATTGTTGCTTGGCAGCGAGAGGCGTACGTCTATTTTTCTTGTTGCCCTTCCTTGGGCGAACTCTTCCTTCAATCGGTAGGGGTAGGCTTCCTCTAAAACCAGAACAATATTATTCGGCCCTACCTAAAACTACACGCGCGGCTCCACCATGCAACGGGGGATCGTGAGATAATTTAAAGAATGACTGTTTGAGATTATTATTATTTATTTCACAAGGAAAATACTTTTGCTTCGCACACTTAATATTCACACATAAATATTCACACTGGGGACAAATAAACTTATTATTAGAATATGGTGGAGCGGTACGCTTCGCGGATTATAGAATTCAGAGATTTTTCTCCGAAAATAAACATTGATCAGCCCTTTCTGAAGGTTGGGGCCAGAATCATAACAAAACTAAAAGCGGCTACACACGACCCTAAAATCACTGGCAATATCGGGACAGTGGTGGGGAGGACCCTAAATCATATCATAAATCGTCTCGTGTGTATGCAAATCCTACCCGATTTTTATCGTCCCTAAATCGTTCCGAGCGAGCTCACGATTTAGGGACAATTATCGTCTAGGGAGTGTTGTCAGTACGTGTGTAGCGAAATCAGGATTGATTTCTACGCAGTCTGCGCTTGAGAACAAGAGAAAAATTAGATGAAAACCAGACAAAGATAATTCAACAATTAGAAGGATGTCTGTCTTTTAAAAATAAACAATTAAGGGGTGAACGTAAGGATATAATTGTTTATTAATGGAACTTAAAATAATACACAATAGGGTTGATGAGGAAGAGATTTTGAGGAAGAGGATGAGGAAGCGGAATTTTCCAGAATGAATGAAGAGGATGCGAAAGAGGATGAGGATTTTTTCTTGAGGAAGAGGAAGAGGATGTCGGGTAGTGGCTAATGCGTCAGTCTGCTAGCCCTCTATAATGCAGATGTCACAGGTTCGATTCCCGTGTGGAATATAAATTAAAGAATGCTTTTATGAAATTTTGGAGTAAGTGGTGCCAAAGTTGTATGATGAGAAGTATAAAGTATAACTGCGTCTTTTATCTCAATAAGACGTTGAATCATATAAAACATTGTGTTCCATCTCGTAGGGCACTCTTGGATAATAGAGAGCACTGGCAATCCCAAACGTTCTTGAAAATGTTTTAATTGCCATTGGGAAGTTAAAGAGTGGTTAAAGTGTGTAGTTTAACCACTCTTTTTATTGACGAAATGTAAGTTATCTGCTTACATTTCGTCAATAATAATGCAGTATGATCATCAGCCGCCAAGGCTGACCGCACACATAGTTGTAATTGATGTAGAAAGCAATCAATATCCTTGTGTTTGTGTCAAGCGAGCTGCTTTTTTCATATTTGAACCACCGTCACGTATCATAACATGCATTTGGGACCGAGAGATCCCCCATTCTTCTCGTATTTCGTCAAGCTTTACATGGGCTATTACATCGCCTGTATGTCGATCCTCGAGTATTTCACATTTTAGAACGAGAGCTACTCTTTGGAAATAATGATTAATGCCATGCAAAGTAAAACTTAACAAAGAGACGCCTGCTCCTGGCTCAGACCATATTTCGGTGGGAAAAGACACGTACTTTAATTCCTGTAACCGGTGTTTGACTTTGTCTTTTAACTTGGGATAAATACTCTCACATAAGTATGACGCGTAAAATTGACGTCCCCTTAATTGGTACCTAGGTGAACAAACCTATGAACATGAACAAACCTTCGGAACCCAACAAAATTGAATGGTAAATCTTGTATAGCCAACATTTCACAAATTAATTTATCAAGCTCTTGACTTTTTTCATGTGATGAATCCCAACATTGCCGCTTAGGCAAGGACTCTTGTAAGGTTACCTGTCTTTTAGCTTGTTGAAGCGGTGTCTCAGAGTTTTTAAGTTTTTCAATTTTTTCAAGCTTAATAAGCTTATCTTTCTCCTCAAAGTCGCTATATTTATCAGGATGGTGCGACTTTAAATGACTTCTTAGACCAGAAGTGCCTCGCCCTTTTCTCGAACACGTATGACTGCATAATTTACACTTAACAAAAATTTATTAATTTCGAAAAATAACCTTAATTATACAAAGCGCACTCACTCCAGGGAAAACTAAACAACGAGAGTGATCAACAAAGTGATCGAGGTCGCATGATAAACAAGTTTTGACAAGTTCATTACGGAAACGTACCTAGTACCTACAAAAACGCTTAAAAATTTGAAACATTTCTCTCTTTCATATTGTTCTGCACAAACGAGATAACACGCTGTAAGGCGAAAAAAAGTAAGTTTATTAAATATTTATTCCTCTTTAAATTCCTCATATAGCATGAGGAATATGAGGATTTTTTTTAGAGGATACGGAAGCGGAAGAGGAATTTAAAATCATGAGGAATTTCCGCATTATGTGGAAGAGGATGAGGAATCCTCATCAACCCTAATACACAACAGCAAAGGAGTAAGCATTTATTTTGATAAAGAGTTACAACTGTTTTTTAATATTCTTCCTTTTTCGTCTCTGGTTAGGTGGCCCCGTAGTAAGTGCCAAAACAATGCCTATTTTCTGCTGTTTTGTGAGTGTCGGCGGCATCTCGGAACAACGAGCAGTCTGTTGCACGGTCGGTTTCGTACTGACTGGCAGAGACGTGTGTAGAGTAGTAGCCGATTTCATCCCCACTACCGCTATCCCGATATCGCCAGTGATTTTAGGGTCGTGTGTAGCCGCTTTAAAGCGTTTTTCGTCAGAACGAAAATATTTCAAATTAAAATAAAAACATGACATAC
The DNA here is from genome assembly GCA_944452665.1 of Stenoptilia bipunctidactyla. Lineage (NCBI taxonomy): Eukaryota > Metazoa > Arthropoda > Insecta > Lepidoptera > Pterophoridae > Stenoptilia > Stenoptilia bipunctidactyla. The sequence goes on along the minus strand of OX101721.1, from coordinate 42,339,337 downwards.
TGTCAGTTCGCGCCATATCCGCCTTTATTTCTCAATATAAGGCGCGCTCAAGCAGTATGTTACGGTACCTAGTCATGAAGTGTAGATTAAACTTAAATTTTATTCACTAAAAATAATTTTGAAATTTTAATTTATGAAAAATATAAAAAAAAAATTACCTTCATAATTTAAACCAACACATCATTGTTAACCCAATTTTAAAATATCACAGACTATTATAAATTGACCCTGTATAATATGCTATTGAGTTATTTTCAGTTTTGGTAAAAATAATTATTAAGAGTCATTGATTCATTTAGAATTTGTCAAAAGTAAATAAAAATTAATGAATAAAAAGTAGATCCCTTATAATTATTATAGCAAATCTCTGCTTGATATCAAATCTCTTCCAGTTGCGTGTATGCCATTATTCGATGTGCAACAACTTCATTCCATGCAACGATGCAACACAACGTTTTTAAAAACGCTCTTTTACGATTAAAACGCTTATTTAATAATAACATATAACATATACCGACAACAACCATATCCAATAAAATAATTGTTAATAAAAATAAATAGGTATATTAATAAATAAAATATAACAATTTATTTAACTGACATATTTTTTTACTGACTGTACGCGCGAGAGTGAGTATTTACGACACTAGTGTGCGAGCGAGAGGACATGATAAGCGCCGCCATTTTCAATTTCATTCTTTAATGAACCATGTTAATGTTATACCTATACACTTGAAACAAGTCAAACTATTTACAAATCGAACTGAATCTACCACTTCGGAAAGTCGATCTGTTGAGAAGAACTCACAAGAACTCAACAGCATTCATATTTTAAAAATATACAAACTGTCATCGCGGAACCTTATCGCCGTTCAATAAAGCATTATTATAGTGTCTACAATAGTTATTTATTGGTGAAACAAGGAGAATGAACGCAAATGTGAACCAAATTCAGCTTTCTGTAGCACTTTATCCCCTTGTGATATTACAGCCGCAATAACTCTGGCCGTCTGCTGAGGTATTTATCTTTCAAAGGCGGCACTAAACAATAAAAAAAGATTTAGTTATAATATAACATCCCGTAATTGAAATGCCTTTGTTCATAATCATTGAGTTAAAGTTTAAGAAGAGTGCAATACCTATACGCCATTATGTCACGGCGCCGAAATGGCTTTTGACAATCCCTAAAGACTTTCATATAAGTTTACTTAAACAGGGTGTCCCGCCTAAACTATTAAAATACCTTCACAAAGGTATTCTAGTACCGAAAGAAAAATTCAAAATCGATTTTTAAATTTTTGTATTAAAGAAAATGTGTTTATCGCTTTCATACAAAAATCGAAAAATAAAATTCGAATTTTTCTTTTTTTTTATATTTTTTCTGCAATCCTTATGGGTACTAGAATATCTCCGTGAACGTATTATACAGTTGCTTATCTTGCTAAATCGTATCAAAAGCACAGGAGTCACAGCGCCACCACGACTTTACGACTAATATTCATATTAAGAAAAGAGAAGATGGGAAAAAGAGGTGTAAAACACTCGTGCCCTATCTATCCCTGGGTACAAATATACTAAATCCTGGACACAAATAAATATGACTGGGTTCCGTTTATCGTGCGAAAATATACCTAACTCAGATGCCCTGAATTTGTCCTTTTTCCGGAATATGTTTTAAACTTTTGATGCAGGTTAACAGAATAACTTGGAACTTACATAATGCGTCATTAACAAAGTTGCACTAAATACCCGCGACACGTTACGAACTATGGCCCCTCTGTGCTGACCTTATAACCTCGCTTTCACTTCTATTAATTAACAAAAAAATCCAATAATAGTTTTTTATTCTTGTTGTCAACTACACAACTATCGTATTCTATTTCAAACGTATCAAGCTGCATCTGATGTAATGCTTACTGTATAATGTGGCGGCGAGTTGAACTTGCCTTCAAGGCAGTAACAATTTTTAAAGAATAACAGTTTCACTAAAAATTAAGTCATGATAAAAGTGAGGAAATTCTAAGTACGTTTAAATAACTACCGACAGTACTTTATAATAAAAGTATCTAAGTACCTATATTTCTTTTAAGACTTATTTAAATCTTAATATACTGGAACACAAAATAATGTAATCGCACATGGTATTGGCTTCGTAAAATTGATATACAGTCGACTCTCGTTAATTTAATCAAACCTGCGATTATTCGAACCTCTCTTCAAAGTTATCACGAGTTTCCTACAAAATCTCTTAATATTTCGAACCAAATCAAGATTTTTTTATGAACTTGGTAATTCGAAAGAAAAAATCATTGCTATATAAAAAAACGACGAGATTCGAAATTCAAGGGACTCTTAAAATATAACGACTATATAAAAACAATATATAAACAAACCCATTCCTGAGAAATGAGTGTGAAATAGACTAACTAATCATAACAAAAACAAAGGGTTCACGAGACCTCTAGAAAGAGGCCGAAAGATTGTAAGTAAGTACTTACAATCTTTCGGCCTCTATCGTTGGACGCGTATGAGTTCGAATTAACGCGTCGTTTTGTTTTATAACAATTATTTTTTTCACTGCTATATGTATAACAAAATCGAAATTTGCTGTTTTTTGTACACGTTTCTCCAAAACATCCTGTAGCTTCTATGTGGATGTACATTAAAAAGAAATTATTCAAAACTATCCAAAACTAAAAATTGAATCAAAATTGGACTGTTCGTTTTTGACAATTGAAGAAAGCTTTTGTCATTCGGAACAATTTAAAATAACTCGACACTTCTATGTCACAAAACAGTTAGTTATTTGCAACTTGTACATCTTTTAAGTGCGATGGTAGACATTTTGACGAAAATGCCCTTTTATTTATTCATCATCCATCATCATCATCATCCACAGCCTGTAGACGTCCACTGCTGGACATAGGCCTCCCCCAAGGTCTTCCACGTCGCTCGGTCCCGCTCCGCCCTCATCCAGCGTTTACCGGCGACTTTGACCAGGTCGTCGGTCCATCGTGCGAGGGGCCTGCCTACGCAGCGTTTTATCGTTTTATCGTTTATTTATTATCTATCATTAAAAAGTTTACTTTTTTACTTTTTATTAACTTACTTTAATGACCGAACACAATATTGCTGACAAGTTCACGGGTCGCAGGTTCGATCCTACCCTATGCAATGCTTTATGAACTCGTATATACCTATATGAACATTTTTAATTGATTTGGTTAACCATATGTTTGATGCTAACTTAATATCTATAATCCAACCAATATGGTTGCTTTACTTATTTTCCACTCACTCTACGTTTTTAAGTCCTCGGTGGTATACAATTCTAGCTAACTACAAATAACCCTAATAGTTGCTTTTTCCGACTGGTACCATAGCATTAGGAAACTATGGAAGGAGAAAACCCAAATAAAAAGTTTAAAGTCCTGTATATCATCAATATACGTACTTATATTCGCAACAATAAAAAAGCTAATGAAGCTCAAAGAAACGAAAACTAGGCCCGCTCATAAAAAAGAGCCCAAATAAGTGCTAACTTACATTTTGTTTTCCAAGTGAACCTCCTACCATGGAATCTCTAAATGGTGAGCTTCAATAGACTACAGACACGCTGGTATTATTTGATACACCTTTTACCTACTAATGAAAAGTTGTCGTAAATACAATTTTCAATATTTTTTATTTTTATACTTTTGTCTGTGGTCACATCACAGTATCTCGATCGGTTACCGTTATATCCAGCGTTGTTTTACAACTTTGAAATGTTAGGCCCGTATTTACTAGGAAAAGTGTAAGTTGATCATGACTCACGTGATACACTTTCAATTCATCATGGAGACGTGTGAACTCAATAATATCCTTATGAAGAGTTCAAACTTTTATAGGGATATAAGTAAGAAATACATTTTGTTTAGTAACTATGTTCTTTGACCTCAATTTGGAGGTAAACAAAGGGTAGTAAATTCAAACAAATTGAGACCTTATTCTCAGGTGCGGTAGAACAATCTAAGTTGACCTAACAGTCTCAAAAGTAGGACTTACAACAAATCGGAAAGCGTATTAGACGCGTGTAAGACGCAGGTGCGGTGTGTAGGGATGCCAATGTTTTCCAGAAAAAAAGTATATTTGGATCTGAAAAGATTATCAAACAGTATTTTGGAAAAATAAACAGTACCTATTTAATTTATTTAATGTTTTAAATACTTTCTTCCATGATGGAAAGGAAAGGGCAAAGGAAAAACATAAAATGTGCCAGCTGCTTTCTTCCTGGGCATACCATAAAAGTAAGTTAAGGGCCAAAGGTTTTACTGGAGCTTTTTTGTTGGCGATAGGCTGACTTCCTGTCACTGCAATAGTCTTTCTCCACCGTTGTAATGCCTCCTTTGTCAAACGTGACATCAGATGGTTTTGGCGGTTGCCTATCCCGTAAGGGATACAGACGTGAAGTTATGTACAAATATGTAACACATATTTTTGGAGCTGCAAAGAAATCTTTACTTTGTTGAACCATGTATACAAGCTGTTTTCAAGAGTCATTACGAACCGTCTCGCACGCAGGTTTGACGACTTCCAGCCTCCAGAACAAGCCGGTTTCCGAAAAGGCTTTAGCACCATAGACCACATCCATACGCTGCGGCAGGTTATAGAAAAGACGGAGGAGTATAACCAGCCACTTTGCTTGGCGTCTGTGGACTATGAGAAAGCCCTTGATTCGATCGAGACCGGGGCTGTACTGCAGTCTTTGCAGCGGTGCCAAATTGACTATCGATACATCGAAGCGTTGAAGTTTTTGTACAAAAACGCCACTATGTCAGTCCGTCTTCAGGGTCAGAATTCGAAGCCTATCCAACTGCAGCGGGGCGTTAGGCAAGGCGACGTTATATCGCCTAAGCTGTTCACCGCAGCGTTGGAAGATGTCTTCAAGCTTCTGGACTGGGATGGGCTCGGCATCAACATAAACGGCGAGTACATCACTCACCTTCGATTCGCGGATGACATCGTAGTCATGGCTGAGACCCTGCAGGACCTGAGTAAAATGCTCGATGACCTCAGTGGAGCCTCGCAGCGAGTGGGCCTTAAAATGAACATGGATAAGACGAAGATCATGTCGAACGTCCATGTTGCACCTGCTCCTGTGGTAGTTGGAGGCACCACGCTCGAAGTTGTTGACGATTATCCATACCTAGGACATAAAATCCAGTTAGGTAGGTCCAACTTTGAGAAAGAGGTCAATCGTCGGATCCAACTCGGCTGGGCAGCGTTCGGGAAGCTCCGTAAAATCTTCTCGTCGCAAATACCGCAGTGTCTGAAGACAAAGGTTTTTGACCAGTGTGTGTTGCCAGTGATGACATACGGCACTGAGACGTGGTCGCTAACTATGGGCCTTATAAATAAGCTTAGAGTCGCTCAGCGGGCAATGGAAAGGGCCATGCTCGGAGTTTCCCTGCGGGATCGAATCAGGAATGAGGAGATTCGCAGGCGAACCAATGTCACCGACATAGCCAGAAGGATTGCAGAGCTGAAGTGGCAATGGGCAGGGCACATAGCTCGCAGAACAGATGGCCGGTGGGGCAGAAAAGTTCTCGAGTGGCGGCCACGTACTGGGAGACGCAGCGTAGGCAGGCCCCCCGCACGATGGACCGACGACCTGGTCAAAGTCGCCGGTAAACGCTGGATGAGGGCGGCGCGGGACCGAGCGATGTGGAAGACCTTGGGGGAGGCCTATGTCCAGCAGTGGACGTCTACAGGCTGTGGATGATGATGATGGATGATGATGATGGATGATGAAAGAAATCTTATGAATTTAAGTCTAGCACATACAGTGTTTAGCATTTTATACTGAAAACAGTATTTTTGTTTAACAGTAAAACGAATAATGTAGTGAATAACAGTATAATACTATTTTTAACAGTATGTTTGGCAACCCTAGCGGTGTGGCGCATGGCTACTGGGCGGGTGCGTTCGGAACTCGGCCTTAGTAGTACAATTAGGAAAGTTTGAAAACGTTCTACTCGTAGAAGTAATTCCTAATTTCACGCAATGCCAAATGTTAAATTCATACATTTTGGTAAATAAGTAGGTACTCATTAAGCTCTGTATATGGGATACAGAGCCTCAATGTAGTAGATATTTAAAAATGAATAACGTAAAATTCAGGTAAAGTATACTTTTACTAATCATCATAGGTTTTTTATTATAAAAGGTCATCAAATAGCCCGCGTAGACTCTATAATAAAAAAAATATCATGTAGGTACCTACTGTAGTTTTGAAATAAAATCGGTGCTCTTCTGGCTGAGGACAAAGTTACGAGCGTTTGCCCGCGACTTCGTACACGTATAAAAGTCCTATATTTTCCCCTAAAGAATGTATACGTTCCAAATTTCATCTCTCTGCGCCCAGTAGTTACTAGTTACGGCTGTACGTTGTCTGTCAGTCACTCAGTCAGTAACGGAACAGTTTTATATAGGTATATTTTGATGATTGATTTAGGCCTTTGAGGTTGGGTTTCTTTGTGTTTTATAAAAAGCTTGTTATGGGCGGGATCAACCGACAATGTTGTAGACAACATTGGCTTTTGTCCAGTAGGTACCGTGTCTAGGCGATGATCATGATTTTACTTGACTCATTACTTGACTAATTACCCGACTACGGTGAAGCAAAAAGGAGGGTTATGATTTTGACCTGTATGTAGGTATGCATGTATGAGGTTATGGATGTTCGTTTCTGTTCCCTCACAATTTCTAAACTACTAAGCACCATTGGACAAATGAGGTGTCCTTGATCTTGATTGTCCGCTGTTCATAGGCTACATGGCGTCACGCAAAATTCACTTCAGCGCCCTCTAGGGGACTAAAAGTAAAGAACTAAAAAATTATCTACGGTTTTTTGTTGGGTATCAAATGAAAGAGCTTTCTTAGCATAGTTGAAATACGTAAACATTATTACTCCAAAATATGTGAAATAATAATTAAAGTAAAAAACAAAAATAAAATTCTTGACTGTTTCGTGTTGGTTGGTATTAAATGAAAGAGCTTTACCTAAATATGTAAACACTATTACTCCTAAAGCTCAAAATTAGGAAATAATAGTCTGCACAGAAATATTTACTATCTATTTTTATTCGTCATACTGATCATATGTTTACAGGATAGCCGTGGTCGTATGCTACCCATTGTAGCAAAACATATTCATTATAATACCAAGGTAATAAAATAAATTCAGAGTTGCATACGATCACGGCTATCCTGTAAACATATCTCTATCAGTATGACAAATAAAAATAGATAATAAATATTTCAGCGCAGACTATTATTTCCTACTTTTTAGAGCGTTTTTTAGTAGTCGAGTTTTAGTTTTAAACTTTATTTTTCAGCCTTTTAGTTGTTTGGCGAATTAATGAATACTTTAAAGCATGTAGGTACACCTACACTGGAATTTGGTTGAAGTTTGTTCTGTTCAACAATATAAAAGGAACGCAAACAATGGGCATTGTTCACTTTTTTTAACCTATTATTTTTATTATGTTATATTAATCTTTAGCCTATTTTGAGGGAACAATTTGAATAGTTTTATTTGTAACTGTGTCTTTTAATTTATATTGATTTTATGAAATTAGTACGTGATGACGTCATCAGTGGCATTAACTTTATAAACATGTGTCAGGCAGTAAAAAAAAAATTAGCTGTGTCTGTGTGCTAAAGTCATGCTATGTCACTGTCACCCAATGGATTGTCAACAGACAACAAACCAACATTTCAAACATTGATTCAAATCAAATCTGAACCGTCTTTATTTCGTCTGTTTCTTTACTTTGTAGATTGTATAAATAATCTATAATTAAAATAATTATTCTTAAAATTTTAATCGTTAATTAAACTTAGATCAATTGCAGGGAAAAATAAAGAAGCTGAGTTTGTTACGTTGAGGTCACGTTAAAATATAAACAAAACAAAACAACCACCATAGAGCTATTAAGTGTTAAGTTTGACTGTTTTTAAACAGCTTTAAGGCATAACACTTGATCGATTTGATGCCTTTGATGACGTCATCAAGGTTAAATAAAGGTCAAATGTATTTTGTTAAAAATCTCTTAAACCCCAATATTTTTAAATGTTTTAAATCGACTAAATTAATCAGAAACCTTATTCCTCGAAACGGTTTTTCGTATGAAATACTTAAATTAAAAAAAAATTAACAATGCCCATTCAATCCTATCAGGAAAGTGATAGCAAAGGAAACAAAACTGACAATAAATAACTAAATATCTGAACTGTGTTGTGCTTACATTAATTGAACTCTATCAATATAAAGAACTTAAAACATAAAGTAGTTACTTAAAATATATTTTCCAAAAATAGCACATTTAAATACAAAAAAACTCACTTTTTCATTTTTAATGTTGCAAAAGTTAATTACAATAATTACAAACTGGACACTAAACGTAAGAATAGTGTTCCAGAAACCTACCTGTACAGCTCTATTAGGATCGTTTTAAACCCTATTCTTTTATTTTCAAATGATAAGTAGTTAAAAAACGCTACTGATACCAAAACAAGTTCTCTGTCGACAAACAGTGACAAATTGAACTAATGATTTGAAACCAATGGTCTTTATTCTATAATTTATTACAATTTTAGGTAAGTACCCGTTTTATAAGAAGAAAACTAAATTCTATAATCTCTAATCCCATGTCTTTTGCCAACTGAATCGGTATTTTGAAACAATCAATTTTAAAATCGAACAATTTCATTGACGATTTTGACCTGTCACGAAAATCATTTGAAAAGAATTCAACTAGGTATTCAACTAAAGCACCGGCTATACTGTTTACAACAAGGCTTATACTTACTTATATAAGTATATGTACAAAACAATATAATAACAATAATTCAATCTGAAGCGTGTAATTTCGAACGGAATCGACGTACGTCCGCAGTGATAACCGGCATCGACAGTCAACATTACGCCTGCAGCAGTAACTAGAACTTGGGCCTTGCCAGCAAGATCGCGTACCACAAGGCTGCTCGCATTACGTAGCAACCTACACTATTTTGGCCGCGATTTCAAAGAGAAATTTGTACTCAATTACTTATATGAAATAATGTAATGTATACCGGAACTTTTAACGAATGTGTTACTTACGTTATATCTATACATAAACAAGTTGCTAAACAGATATTAATTCTCCTCTATAAGGGTATTTCTCCGAAATTTCATTCTTTGACTGATTCGTCTGGCCAAAATGTAATTTTAGTTATAGCTCTTTTGCACATGCTTATATTAAAATATATATGCCACACAACATATTTATATTTTGAAGAGGGACTCGTTTTGCTATGGTAGTTTTCAAGATATCGACGTTTAAAAAATAAAATGTTTCATATGTATCTTCTTTTTAAACGTTTAAACGTATTCCGGCACTTTTAGTGACTCTTTTAAGACCTAAAATACAATTGCAGGTCTTTATGGTAAATTTACTCAAACCTCCGTAAAAAATATTTCAAGACCATTTCTTTTTAACATATGTTTCATTTCCAGTATAATTAAGCAATAAAAACGCTCCTCTCTTTATGGAAAGGCATAAAACTTATTTATTTTTGATCCATATGGTGTTTTAATCATATGAATCAGGCACAGATAAATCAGAAATTTGCCTACACACGTATACCTCATCGTACATAAAAACTTCACTATTGTTAATTTTCTACATCAATCTCTAACCCAAAAGCATCGCACGAAACACAAATTGAAGTTTTAGGTAATGTTATAAGTTAAATTTTATAAAGTAGGCAAATGAATCAGAGTGCCACCTAAACTAAATACAGATGAATCAGGTATTTGTCTTCGTGACACCAGCATCTAAACCAAATAGCTGCACATCCTCTTTCTAGCGCGTTCGTTGCACGATTTGCTTCTCCTTGCAGAGGTAGCAAAATTCCTAATTTATTTATCCGACCAAATACGGTCAAACGCAGCTTATGCCAAAATAATCAGTATTATACGCCGAACACTTCTTATTTACTTATTTAAAAAAACACTAATGTAGTTGTAATCACACAAATTTTATTTCTAAGAGGTCAATTTCTTCTTAACAAAAGGCGAAGTCTTGTCTGTCATGTAAGCATTTATTCCAGACTGCGTTTTTAAAAGTAAAATAAATTAATTGCCGTCTGTACAGTGAGAGTGTTAGAGATCTATGCGTCTGTATCAGAAATTGAACTTAAAAATAACCATAGACGATAGATACCACTTGCCTACATTATAGTATACAGATTTAACGTTTGACAACAATTTGACAATTGTTTCGGTACGTAGACACTTGCGACTGGCTGCATGCCGAGATCGAGCCGCGTAAGTATAGCTAGCGTTTCGTCCGTTTGTATGAAGTTGAATTACTGTTATAGATATCTGTACAGTGATAACGGTTTTATCGCTAACATTTTCATAACAGAATTTGGGAAAGTGACGTATTTTGTATACCTCTATAACTATGCAATATTACACTTAAATACGAGTATAAAAAAATTACATAGGTACTAACACATATTACAAATGTATTAAAACATAGATAAAAACGGAAATATAATAATAGACTTGCTATGCGAGTTCTAATTTGACAAGTAAGTACGTGAGTCTCAGTCCGTTATTCTTAAAAAGCTTAGATACATAAGCGTGGACCATGTAGATTCGATGTCAATTCCATAGAGAACTATCATCAACAAAATAAGCTGTCTACAGCTGCTGGACATAGATCTAATCTTAGATCAAATTATGTTGATTGCTCATAATTATTATTTGGGCCATATCTATCCGCTATTTGATTTGTCGGAACTGTTTAACAGTACCACAAGAAAACTTACAAGTTTTTAAATTGTAGCTCTCTATTGTAGTGCATTTCGCTTTGTGTCCGTATATTAACTTTACTGTTACATTTTACCAACTTTGTTTCTGAGGTTCGATGTTTGTATTTTTGTTTTGTGTTACGAATAAAAGAGATTTTACCGTTCTAGTTAGAGCAGCTTTTTTGACATACATAAAGTTATGTTTTGAAACTGGTACTATAAAGGTAATTGTCTATGTGGCACGGTTACCATTGCGAGAACGTAGTTCGTTAAAAAATGATACTGAAAATAAGTATGAAACTAGAGACTGAGGAAATTTGTTAATTTTTTTTATGTAGAGCACTCGGAAGAGTATGTTCTCCTCGTAAATACTTAAACCTGAATGAAATAAGAAAGCTTAATTGTAAGGCAATAATTGTAAGGCCTCATAATATTGCACGGAATTTGCTGGGGTAGGAAATCACTTTTCAGACAGGATTATAAATATGTATATAGCTACCTACTGAACGTATGCCTGATATTATTTTAACTTACAGAAATTCTTGTAAATGTTCGTAGCAAAGATTTCTAGCATGCATGGTAAAAGGCTTCATTCACCACAAAGTATTTAAAAGGTTTTACGCGGAATAGATTTTATACAGATAAAGATATCAACGTGTAGCGTAGTTATGATAATATATGTAAGGTTGTTTATAATTTAGGTAACTGTGTAGATTAGTGCGTGATTGAGATTGAGCTAACGCTGTTTACTATTCCGGTCCGAATGATAATAAATTATGTAATGAGCCTGTTTATTAATTTTACTATCGAATAATAACAAACACTCGCAACGTGACATTATATAAAATTTCGATATCACTGAAAGAGTAATAAAAACATGTTTAAACCCCAAAGTTAAGCTGTTTTTGCTGGCTGTATTTACACGACTGAAGTCGCTAATTGGGCGCTATAGGTCTCAGTGATTTCGGACACAGGTGATATCACGGTGCCATGCCAGCGGGATTACGGTGACACAGTTACACAATGTGACAGTCGTGATTACGTGCGTTATGCCTCGGTGACAGCCGGGTCACATTTCGCGTCCTCATTTATGTCACCTAAAGCTAGGTCCACATGGTCCACAATTAACCGTGACGTGACTCCCTAACAGCAGCAGGGCTAGCATGCGACCAAAGATAAATAGTTACTCGAATCGACCAGATAAAGATTATATTGTTATTTTATCCTATTTTTTAGCTTATGTGATAGATAGAATTAATCGATTTGATACAATGTTTAAAACACAGAAACAAAGATGCCATATTCTTAAAAAATAAATACTGTAAGTGAAAAATTTATCGATTATCGATTTATAGTTGTCGATGTTCGCATACTAGCCCCGCAGGGCGTGATGCGTGAGCCATCTTCAGCGTCTGAAAAATACGTAGAACATTGAGCTGCAGCCAGTCAACGGAAAAAACATGGAATTGTCAAATAAAATCTCTTCTAAAAGCGGCCCAAAACGATCTCTATAAGTCTACGTACATCGCTAATGCCAAACAACAATGCTATAATTGAAATTAACATGATCGATGACATATGCTGCCAAAGCTGAACTGAACAACTTTGAGGCACAATTTTGGCGAGCGAGGAATAATCTCATTGTTTAAGTCATTTCCATTATCCAGAGCTTGTTATAGTTCAATTTTTGTACGTTCACCGGCTACAGGTGAATGTTTAGCTACAAGCGTGGTCGCTGATGTTCGTACTGTTACGCATAAATAACGAGTCCATTCAAAGTTGGTCTTTCAATGAATGTTTATTGTGTGCGTGATCACGAAACGTGCTCACTTGCATTTATCCTCAGCGTGCAAGTGCACCTGGTTATTTATTGTGATGGTAACGGTACAGATGGATCTTTTCGCCAGTTATTGACTTGCCGTGTTTTTTTTTGTGTATTATTGGATATTTAAGATTTGCATATTTATTTTTGACTCTAAAATCCAATTTGCCTTCAGCGGCCCTTTTATTTTTATTCGTACAAAAGTTTCTTGGTAGTCCTTCATTGTTCTTCTGAATAGCGACTATTCAAACAATATCTGGTGATAAATATGATCGCTGCGACGGCGGCGATACGTTCCGGTAATGTTTTATACAAGGTGGCCAAAAAGTACTTTGGAGAAAAATATCCTAGATAGGGCTAGTCTTCCCCATTCTGCAAAAAACTGAGTCTTATTTGGACTTATAGTTTGTCCATAAAAAAAATCTAAACATTTCAAGAAAAGCGCGCGCACCTTTCACCTATCCAGATAACGCGCATACCTCCCAGTACCAGTTCTTTCCTAAATATGTGTGCTGTGTCCATGTTTAGCACATGTTTAACTTAAATTAATTAGCAAGAACTGTGAACTGCACAAAATAATTAACTGCCTTAAATTAAAAAAGTTGCGCGGTCTACGAAACTAAAATTAATATCTACCACGACACGACATGACTTTAATAGTTTTAAGAAAACCAGTGCTATTCAAAGTGCGATACCGCACACCTTATTTTGTAACTTTAGATATAAACTATTACTATTTGTCAATCTAAAAAGTAAGATTTAAAAAACAAGTTGATTTGCAGATCGGGGAATTATGTAAAGGGAAAAGTTCCCAGTAAATTGTGTTTTATTTATGAAATATTACATCCGAAGCGCATCTTTGTGCAGATCACGTAGGATCGAGTGAGAATAGCCCTACCCTTTTGGATAACCGTGTCGTAAATGGCGATTAATTCTGGTGGCTCCCGCTCGGTGGTAGGATCCTGCCACCGTTTATATACCTAAAATCTACAGCCAAATATCAAGCAGCGGTTATGTGACCGGAAATATTTATGAAGATTATAGAAGAGATATTTCCTTATGCTGTCATCTCCGACCTCATATTCACCCATATTCACTCATATTCATCCATATTCACTCATATTCACATTTCTGTGAGACAACCCATCTACCCTTGACGGCAATATATTACATGATAGTTATTGCACAGGAAGGCACTCACTATTTGGCGTCGATATTAGTGGAAGTATTATCTTTATTTGTATCGTTGTAATCTCGGCCATGTTTTGCATTACATAATCGACGCCGCCGTATCAATTTTAATGAGTACTTTACGCTACGTATAAATGTGGCCAGCTTACGAAATTATTACAATTCATACGAATAAATGTTTGTGATAGTGTATTTGATATTAATTTAGTGTATAAATCGACAACCGTGCAAAGTTTAACATAATAAAGTTTAGATAGTCATAAAATTAAGCTGATAAGTTTTGTTTGCTTCTTGTTCGAATGCGTAAATTTCAAAAATTAAATAACAAGCTTAAGCTTCATCTTTTCTAGGCTATACTGTATGCAAAGATACACACAGGAAAAGAAATAAAGGTCCAAAAGTTCGTGGAATGAAAGGGTCTTAAATAATCGGCTGCATAGTTTCTGAAGTTTTCATAGAAATGAAGTTTTGGTTTGTAGTACTGGCACTAAATTGCAATTACTATAAACCATGTAGTAATTGCAATTTAGTGCCAGTGCTAAACCTTTATGATCTAGCTTTCTCAATGAGATAATATCAAGTGTAGACAACGAATGCGAGCTGCCTTTGATCCGCATTCGGTTATGTAATACGGCGAACTCGAACATTTGTTGCATTGTAGGATATTAAATTTCATTATTCAAATATGGAACAACTAAAATTTACCTCATCTCTTTGATAATTAAATTAATCTAATATTAATTAAAATTACCGCATCTTTTAGTGTTAAAAAGTCTGCCAGGAGCTTCGATCCAGATATGTATTATTGCATTATATTTTGATGAGTATATAGATATGTGTAAGTTGTAGAGTATAATATTTGTATCATATAAGATATACAAGTTATATTTTTTTATTATTATTATAATCTGCTCTACTTATTTTCCTCACACTATAGCCACTACTTTAGTCATAGTTGACGTTTAGAAATTGCCAAATATTGATGACCACTTTGGCGATGGGGTAAACCTGTCTGCCTGAGACGCCAGTGGTTGCGGGTTCGAATCCCGCACGGAACAAGAAAAAAAAATGTTCTGTGTCTGGGTGTTTATCTATTTATGTATTTATATTCTAGGTTCCCCCTAGTTCGCTAATAATACAAGCTATGCTTATTTTGGGGCCATGTAGTTGGTGTCATTGTCTGGGGATTTTTATTATATAAGTATTTACTCGTATATTATTTTTATATGGAAATAAATACATGAATATATGAAATGTTGATAGTAGGAACTGCAATACTAAATTCTGGTGCATATATGGATGAGTACTAAAAACGCATGGTACAATAGGAGCGGGTATCTCGATCCGCATTGCGTTATGTAACGGCGAGCAGTTGGTGCGAGCGCATTAGTCGGTAGGAGCGACGCGCTGAGAAAGTTATTCGACCTGTTTAGCTGGGAACCACTTCCGCGAACAGGGCTGCTAAGTAACTATCACTTAAAAACAACGAAATCGATTTTTTGTATTTTGGCTAGGTATTACTAATCATTTAATTAAATTATAAGGTTAAATTGTAACACTTTTATAACCGAAAATAGTAGGCAATAAAAATACTTTCATATACACAAACTGTTACTGAAAGTAAACTTATGTTCTAGTGCTGTGAAGATAACATAGTGAAACGTGGGGCTATCATAGTATACACCCAAAACTATGTTATGGAACTCTTGCGCAGGCCCTCTCACACCTCAGGCAATCACTTGACAAATGCGATACGAAGACCGTTAAATAAATAAAAGATTCATATACAACTCATTAATTTTAAACATGTTTTGTCTACAATACACTGTATACCTGAATCAAGTCATTCGAACCCAGGACCTCTTTATCTCGAACCTCAAACACGCATGCTAGCATTATTTATTTAATACTAACATAAACACAGTTAGTCATTAGCCTGTGAAAACCCTGTTCAAACAAGGAATGTTACAGCTTGTCGTAGGTCAAAAGAACCCGAAACTGACAATTTCCTGCATCGAACGTTTCCTGCCGCCTGCGCCTGCGCCATCGTACAACCTGGAAGTCGTATCGCCGCGATCTATGGCCCTAGCTCTTCAACAACCGGTCACGATGCTATCGAGTTTCTAATAATTACATACCTTTGTTGTTCGATTAATAAAGAAGAAAGTTATTTATATTATAAATAAACGTGAATCGCGGTGATTGGATAAAACGGTTCAGTTTATGATCTCATAATCTGTATCAATCTTTATCTTTAGTAACTAAATATAACTGTTATATTATGGAGTGGAAAGTTTAGATTGTTTGTTTGTTTTGTTTGTGATGAAAGAACTTAAAAACTACTGAACCGATTTCAAAAATTCTTTCACTTCTATTAAGCTTTGTTATGCAGAAGTGTCGTCATAGAGTATATTTTGTCAAGAAATTCAAACGGAACCGGGAATAACTGGGGCAAAACCACGTTAAACCAAAACTAATAGTCAATTTATACCTATTTTATCTGAAACCTTATTGTGTAGTAGGTACTTAATTGTTGTGAAGTTATTGGTACTTTCAAAACACACCACAAATAAACAAGAATCCATTTCATAAAACCTTAAGTAGGTATTTCACAGTTATATTAAACAATAATTAAGTTAAATTTAGACCTCGTGTCATGTAAACTAGAAGTTAGATTACATAAACACTACAAATAACTTATCCGGTAATAATTGAGATAAGTGATTATAAAGATCATTGAAATACTTATTAAACTTACACGATATCCAAAGCAAAGTTGACCCAGGCATCGCAATGCAAAACTATACATACCTACAAGTATTTTTAACTTTTAAAGATAATACGCTTAGAATAATAACGCTATTATTCTAAGATAATACGCTTATCTGTTGGATATTGTTAACTTAAATTTTATGATACGGATATGCGTCGCAACAGATGAGGCATATAAATTAAAGTATTATAGCTCTATCAATCTTGAATCAATTTACAAACTAATAGAAATACAACAATCATTATTTTAAGCATGTAACTTACGTTTGTAGGTCATTTTACTACACATCAAACTCTATGAGTTCATACCTATGCAATAAATGATAGCTTTCTTTACACGCCGGTTATAAAGCCTTTACCATGCCGGTCAGGCCCGATTACCGCACCCAATGCGCGCGCGCAACCTGACATGACATAAACCACACTCAAGGTCGTCAGGACACATGGTGACATCTGCATGTCAAGTCACACGTCCATTGTTACACTGCGTAATAAACAACGGGCAATTTGAACTGACGTGGGCGATATGTGCGCGTCATTAGAAAGTTAATATCGCATCTTAACGGGAATTCCGAGGTTATAAATTGATTGCATTTAAGTATAATCATAGCTTGTGTTAACTAAATGTAATAGGAAGAAGCAAATTATACAACATTTAAATTTTATTGATTTGAAATTAATCATCGATATCAGCACATCATAACAGAAAATCGAAGTTTAATATAGAGTTAAATTAAGTTGTTTTGTCATATAATATCATGAGAAAGTCTAACGCTGGGAGACGCTGCGTACGGCAAGATAGACCGACGACGAGGCTTTGGTCAAGGTCGCCAGGAAATACTGGATATCGACAGTAGAAAGCGCCCCTACTGTAACCCATAAAATGCAAAATGCTTAAAAGAGTCCAAAATTTTTTGAATTTTCGAAAAAAAAAAAACATATTTCTTAAATTTTGAAATTTCATTTTGTGGGTTACAGCAGGTTCGCTTTATACCGTCGATATGTGCAGTGACGTGGAGCGTCTCGTCTAGGTCATTGGGGTACGCAAAAAACGTTTCCGGCTGATAAAATGTCTACTTATAACATTTTATAAAAACACTCATTAAAAATACGTATATCCATGATTTGATAGAAAATTATTGTTTTAGTCACACATCTGTCTAAAATACCATGATTTCAGCTGAAATAGAAACTTAGACCTACAATAGTAAAATCTCAGTTACAGCAACCTTTTCTTGCGACCTGCCGTAATAACTATAATGATCAGAAAGCGGTTAGTTCGATGAGAGGTTAGGGGGCGGGCACGCGCGCCAGCCAGCACTGGCATACGTCATTTAACTGACTTCAACAAAATCCGTTATCTGTGCTCGCAAACTTGAGATCTGCAGGACCCTGGGCAGTTATGTATTCTTTGTTAGTTGAAATCTAAAAAGGTACAATTTGGGCACAAAAAATTAACTAGGTACTAAATAAAAAAGTGGCTTTTATTGACAATTGATTCACTTTAAATGCATGGTTGAGTTAAGAAATTATTTGAAAAGATCTAATTCACAAATTTTTGAATTACCGAATTACAACAGACGAACTTTACTCCATTTGGTATAAATCGTGAAACTTAAGAATTGTGATTTGCATTAAATTTTGGAGATAACAATGCAATGATAATGCATTGCAATAATAGGTACCTATGATTTAAAAGATTCGCACCTGTGCTCGCAAAAAAACTCTGGATTTTTTTCTACGTTAAAATTTACAGCCGGATGTTTTATTGCGTATATAGTTATTTTTTTAATACTAAATCGTCAAAATCAGTCTTTAGACTAAAGATAGTATCAGTTTTCTCTACGTGATCAATGTTCAATACAGGCTATATTTACAGACATATTTTTGTGAAAGTATTGCTCGCTCGAAAGTAATGTTTCGTCCTAGCACTGAGCCTATTGCCACATTGTAACCGCGACAACATAGATGTTCTAAAATTCAGCACAAATGTTACATGAAATTCTTATGTAATATCAATTCGAAAACAGAAACACCGGCCGCCTACATAATATATTATTGTACAACCTGTATGTATACGTAGGTACTAATTCTCCTACGGCTTCGTAACCTTTAACTAAATATTTTGACGTGAACGCAATATTGCTTTTAAATCTGTTTTGAAGCCCGGAGCCGTGTTGCACTGTCAATCAACAATTTTTTTACTGTTTTCACCACCCCGACCGCGGTCATAGAATCGAATTGTTGCGTAGGTAGTTTTTTTGTTGATACAGTTTTCTAGTTTTTTCAGTTTGCTACCATGCGACCATCGGTAACGATAAATCGGGATTTTATATACATAGCTTTGGTTCTGTGGGCTTAATTATGGTATCGAATCAAGCCATTCTATCTATTATGGTGCGTATGTTAGCTAACATTTTGGGATAAAATAATATTTTTCTTGTCGATTCAAGTCTTCATCGATGGTGGCATGCTAGCCCTGCTGCATGCACCTAACTGACTGTGTAAAGACTGAAGACACTGACGATTTGGTATATTAAAAAATTTACTATATACGCAATAAAACATCCGGCTGTAAATTTTTACGTAGAAAAAAATCCTGAGTTTTTTTGCGAGCATGCGCACAGGTGCGAATCTCTTAAATCATACTAGCTGCTGCCCGCGACGTCGTCTGCGTGAACGCTATGCAGCACCAAACGCACCTACGATTATAACACTGCTAGCGTGATAATATGTAGCCTATATGTTGACCCGACTTCTTAACTATCTTCATGCCAAATTTGAAGTAAATCCATGCAGTACTTTTTGAGTTTATCCCGGAAAGACAAACAGACAAAAATTCTAAAAACTATATTTTTTGTTTCTGTTTCGATTGTAGATCATACCCCAAGTATTCTTTTAAAAAAATATTCAATGTCCAGTTTTGACTTTCCTACCATTTTATTATATGTATAGATAATTGTTGCATTGTTATCTCCAAAATTTAATGCAAATCACAATTCTTAAGTTTCACGATTTATACCTAACGGAGTAAAGTTCGTCTGTTGTAATTCGGTAATTCAAAACTGTGTGAATTATCCTGGTCTGCATGCACCTAACACTACAAAACATGTGCTTTAATATAAATCTCAATATTGACAATGAAATTGTATGAAATTAAATCTTTAAGAATTATTTTTTTAACTATCACGGTCATTAACATTTATCAAATATTTGAGTATCATATCAATAAAATTTCCGGTTTGCATAATATTAGTGATCTCAACTTAAGATTAAAAATATTTGTTTAGCGCCATAAGTGGTGCTTTATGCAGTCTACATAATTTAGCGATAAAATTAACATTCGAAAAACGAGATGTTGTTAATTAACCTCAAATACTTTAACTTCTAGCTGGTGAAACATAAGGGTGATGGATAATAGTAAAACAATTAAGGTGTTAAGATAAGGATATTATTATTAAATGTTACTTTTTTAAATAGACTTTGCGCTTTTCATAGAGTAAGCACTAATGATCACTTATTCAACGCATGCCATATTGCATCTCACTCACTATTTTATTTATTTTTAAATATCCGCACTTTATTGAAATCACTGTGTGGATTTTTTTCATTTTATGCAGTTTAAATTGATTAATTCGGGTTCGTTAATACTGTATTTTGATGGAAAAATGTAACTTCGTCGTTGTGGCGCCGCCGCCGTGGTTACTGTGCATATCGCGGCCGGTATTAGGATGGGTGACCGCCGATAATTTAATTCTCACGACGACTTCCGCGGTCCAGGGTGCTGTATACTTGTATACAGTAGTCGTTAGGATTCATCAGAAGCCTTTTCGGTACCCTGAAAATCCTGACATCCACCAACCAACACTGGGCCAGCTTGGTGGATTACGGCCTAAACCTCCTCGTCACCCAGAGGAGAGACTCATAGCCCTGCATTGGGTTCATTTCACGGAGTTGTGATGATGATGTAACTTTACCTACTATTACTGTTGAATCCGACTCGAATAAAGAAGTAGGGTCTCGTGGTTCTAATACCTCGGTATAAAGTTTATTTATATTGACCGCTTCATCCGTGTAAATCTCAGTCACCTAGGTCAAATAAAACACTTTTTAACCGGATTTATCGCGTATATCATACTCGTCAGAGTATGTCACACATCTATAGATACTATTTATTTCAGTTTTAATGCATGTATGAGATTCTCTGTCAGAAAATATTTAAGATTAAGTAAATACTAAATATTAGATTGAATGCTCTTTTAGGTGACATTTTTTTTTATAAATAGGTTGATATGATATACGAAATAGCCGGCTTTAAAACTGGTTTGTTACTGATTATTGTATGCGATATTATTTTTTACTATTTTTAACTTTTTTACCTACAGGTATTAATTAACTTTAAATACCCAAATCCTTAACTCGAACTGCGGGGCTAGCATGCGAGCATCAACAACGATAAATCGGACCTTTTATCGATATTTTCATAGAACTTTTCGCACTTAGTTTAAGTATTTTTTTAAGAATGTGACTTTTTTGGTTCCTTCGGCTTAATCACGGTATCAAATCGAGTTATTATATTATATTATTAGTATTATTATGGTGCGCATATTAGCTAACATGATAGGATAAAATAACAAAATAATATTTATCTTGTCGATTCGAGTTTTTATAAATAAATAATAAATAAATAAATATTTCTGACACTTACACAACATTATCTAGCCCAAATTAAGTTTCTTAAAGAACTTGTGTTATGGATACTAGATAACTGATATACTTAAGAAATATATAAACATATATAGTGAATAAATACATATTTTTTATTAGAATAAACTCAAATAAACATATAAACATCCATGACTTGACGACTAATATCTGTGTTCATCACACAAATATCCGCCGCCGCCGGGTTTCGAACCCAGGACCTCTGGCATAGAAGGCAATGTATGTTACCGCTACACCAGCCGGCCGTCAAATGTGTATAGCACCATCTTTATCGATGATGGCTAAGCCTGCTATACACAATAGTTTTTTAAACGGCCTTATGAATAAATAGTTCAGTTTTTGAAACATTATAGCTCATTCGTTAACAATTTAGTTACCCCTGTCATGCCTATCAGTGAAATGACAGAATAGGTCAGAAATAGCTGATTAGTGTATGTTATTTATCCTGAAACCTCCTCGTCACAGGACAGACTCATAGCCCTGCAGTGGGCTCAATGCATTGTGATGATGATGATTCTATAAGTATTCCTGTTCTAACTACTGGTTAGTTGTTATTGCTGTCTTAAATACGATACGTAGAGGTTTACCAAGTATTTGATTGCTTCGAAAATGACAGCTAAGAAAACAAATATACTCGTTGGTTAACAGCTCATTAATATGCATAAATATATATTGTGTGGATACTAGATAAGGGATTAATAAACTTTAGGAATATAAAAAAAATCGATCCCGTCTGGGACTTGAAATCAGACTTCCCGCATTCCGGGCGGTCGTCTGTCGAATCTGTCGACTGTCCAGTTCCTGCCATTTTATTTAGTACTAGCTTTATCCCGCAACGTCGTATGCGCTTAACTATCCTTCTCGTCGTCCTTCCTTCCATAATACAAACAGACACTTATTGAGGAACCTTTATATCAAGTATCACATCCGTGCACTCAGGGGATGGGATTTTTTCATACAAACTAAAACATCATATATTTCCCGTTCCCTGTGGGAATTTCGGGAATTCCTTCCTTAGTGCACCCCTACATCCCCTAAAGTATGTATGTTCCAAATTTCAGCTCTCTACGCCCATTAGTTACGGCTGTACGTTGTCTGTCAGTCACTCAGTACCTCAGTCACTCAGTCAGTAACAGAACAGTCTTATATATATTGATTGATTTTAGTGCCTTGCCAAATAATTAAATACAGGTCGAAATGTGAAAAAGAAAAATAATGATACCAGTTATACTCGTCGTAGTGTAAGGTACTGAATGAGAATGATTGAAATTAAATGGTCCTTTTACATTCGTTCAGAATAAAATTTAATAAAAAAAAGGATTTAAATACATGTATTTGAGGTTTGTACTTTATCTTTACAGCAACATTAACGAAAATAAATAATTACCAAACATACCTTGTGCTTTAAAACGGTCACACAAGAAGTGAAATTATGTTTTTGGCAATTTTTTTAAAGACAACTAAAAAGTAAGTGACTTAAAGCATCTCCGCTTTAGAAATAACAAAATGAAAGTATAAAATATTTTGTGAGTTAAAATATCTTTTTTCCTAAGTATATCACACAAAGTGGGCACACTAGAACTGTCATTCTACTGCATTGAATTATTTGCTATATAAAATGATCATAAAAAATACAGGGTACGCTTATAATAGTCAATTATATTTTAATAGCAGATTAGGAATGATGAGGACTGAATTGAGCGATTTTTTTAAATATTTTTCAAAAATTAAAATTTCGAAATTCTTTTCTGTGAGTGAAATTTAAGATTGATCTAGATACTTTATGACTACATAGATTAGATTAGAAACGTTTTTATTACTTGCTGTGTCGTCATAAACTACAGATCAAACTTAAATTTTGATCACTTAGAAGAATTTTGAAATATTTATGTATGAAAAATATTTAAAAAAAAAAAATATTTTAGTAATTATTACCAACTCATCAGTCTTAATCTGCTATTAAAATATTATAAGGCGACCCTATATATTTGTCTATCGTGAAATCATTGAAAGTATCGCTTCTATTTCTTGCAAATCACAGTGATATGATCAAATATGAATTTGATTTTTTACAAATGTCGTAATAAATCCAAAATAAAAAACGAGCGTCTAGTAATACTCTGCTTATAAAATATCCTTGAAATGTATCTTCAAACTCCACCACTCTTCCCCATATCACAACCCCATATCCTTATGTTGAAAAAAGTAAAAACGCATTTGAAAATATTAATATTTTTACCTGTTATAGAATTGCCACTAATTTGATTTTACTTTATTATTTTGATTCGATTTACTAACCTACATATAAAAAGCTAAATCGAGCGGCTGCAAAACACCACTAAAATCTTTTATTTCGATACACATTGGATTTTTGTATTAAATCTGAATTATCCGCTCCTAAAATTGGATAGTAGTCAATTCAATACGAAGAATTCAAATTAAGAACCAACCAATTCCAACACCCATCGAATCTATCTGCAGATCAAAGCAAATGAAGCCCTGCCTTAATTTCCACACTTCGCACAGCAATCTCCCTTTACATCCCCTACAACAGCCCTCAATTTCCCTTCCTTTCGATGGGACACATCCAATAAATTCGAAATACTGCATGATGTCCCTTGATTGATACTGAATACCTGCATGTACCAACGTGTTAACTCTTAAATTTGATCAACTTTAGTACAAAGTCAAAATCTCGGATAATAATTCCTCTGATAAATTTGATCTAATAACGAATAAAATTACAGAAGCGAAGCGTATCTACAGAGTGGTTTGTTTGCCCGAAAATTGAATTAGAGTTTACGTGAACAATTTCGGACAAATTAAGAGAAGCGTCCAACCATTGCACCGTATAATGTGGCGAAACTCAAGAGAACTACGAGCGGGCTCTCGCGGAACTATCATAATTAATTAAGCTTCATGCACAGAAATAAATTTACTTTGTTATCATTACTTGTAGCAAAATGATAAGAATGTGGTTTGCGCTTCTATGGACCAACATAACATGGTGAAATTTCGCGGGCAAAGTTCGTTTGACTCAATTATTTAATTATGAATCAATTTTAAACTTAAATGAACAAGTCATTCATGTATTAAATTAGTATAGACAACTACCACGAAACGAGGCTGTTACTTAAAACTTTAAAGCTTATTGAATTTAGAATGTTTTCAGAAACTATATGATTGGCTTGCATTAATCAAATAAACCCTATAATATTGTTGTTGTATAAAAAAAGCTTGTTAAAGGAGAGACACCAAGAACTTTCTCAGTAGATAACCTGGTGACGGTCGCAAAGTTCCTCTCAAGTTACCTCGTAATGAGACAGAGGCAGAGGTCAGCTTTCCAGAGGCAAGAGACGTCGTCGTGTGTACCCTCCGATCCTTCCGGACCGGTCCGCCATTACCGCATTGCAATTACAACGCAGCTAGGTAACCAACCTGTTGTAGATACTGCACGAATATTTTTTATTTGAAACTTTATTTATTTAACAATGCAGTATAAAAAAAAATAAATAGAGTTAGGACAGAGGTACCTACAGATTAATTCTTAAGAAAAGAGACTGGAGAGTTTAGTTAAATGCAATACCTAGTAGTATGTGCTATTATACTGTAAATTTGAATGTATATTTATTTAAATAATAATAATGTTATGCCTTTAAACGCATTTTATCTTTTATATTTTCAACCGATTTCAAATAGGATGAGGTTCTCAGTTCGGCTGTATGTTTTTTTTATCTATGTTACACGATATTTCGGACAATTATGAATCGATTTTGAAAATTCTTGTTTCATATGATACAAGACACTTCATAGTTGGTCTCATATAAATTTCATCGAAATTGATTGAGTACTTCACGGAAAATTTCAATATATGTCTGAATTCGGAGAATGTTTACCTTGAAGTCGTTATAACTCAGCCAAAGTTTTGACGTGAAGTCGGTTTTTAATGCTCTGCATTCGTTAATTATAATTATATTACACATTTGGGTCGTTTAAAAGTTTAATTAATCGCGAAACCGTAAGACAACTTTATGGATATAGTAAGTAGAAAAGACATTTTGAATATGGCGTTGATGTTTATCGGAAGTTCAGCGGGTCAAACTGTCGTTACTTTCTTATGTCTGCCTTCCTATTAACATTTAAATTTTACATTGATTAAAATGTTCTTATTACACATTCTTATATAAGACTTCCACTTCGAAAATGAATATGGATATTATTTTAATGGATTAACAGATAGTATTTTGTATCGTCCCCTGGGACTTCGTCATCGGGAATTTATAGCAATCTCTTTATATTTTTGAATGAAGATCTATCTAAAATTGCTGTTTCTTTATAAAAGTGACCGTATCACGAAGAACACTGAACAAAATTGACGGTTGGATGCAGGACCTTTAATGATATTTATCGAATTTATCGTCTTATAATTGACAGCATCACATTTTAGAACTAACAACAATACACTTAACTACAAAAGTTAATAATAAAACCTACAAACATCATGTAATAAAAATACACGGCTCACTACCAATCATGACACTAAATTGAAAATCGCGTCAAAGTTTATCTAGAAATATCAAAGTACATGATTTATTATACATATAATTACAAACAACTTTTAACTTACTACAGTGTAACAAGCTCTTAGGTCTTTAATATTAGTAAATGTACTAAGTCGTTGTTTATTATCCATTAGATTACTTGAAGACTTCACCGGATGAGAGTTCAAAGTATCTCAGTTGAGTTTCCGGTGAGGTCAAAGGTATAAAAAGGTATAGCAAGTTTAATGTCGTCGACAAGTTTATATTATTATTGGTCGGTTTGAATATATGAAAACCTAATTGTAACTCTTTTGTAACATCAGCAACCAAAATTAAGTATTTTTAAACATTTCAGGTTAGGACCAAATGGGTTTATTCGATTTTAGATCAAGTCATAACTGACTTTTAACAACATTTTTTGTCGGCTACTGTAGTGTTTTTAACTGGCATACTATACTCTGGCAAAAATTCAATGCAGGACCCTGACAGTTCGTAATGTCATATAGAAAAATAATAATACCAATTAAAAACTTCGTAGTGTAAGTACTGAATGAGAATGATTGAAGACGAAAGAGTATTTGTCATTCGTTTTGTAACTTTATACCTCGTGCAAGGGTTACAGTAGGTTCGATTTTTAAAATCGTTTTGTCGTTAAAAATAAAATTTCAAGAACAATTGCCCTTTGCTAACAGCACCATAAAGAAAGGAAAATCTTGTTAGCCAAAATATATTTTTTTACCATACATTACGATATTATTATTTAAAAAATAATTACATTCATTCACTTAAACCACATCACTATTTTTCTTTTTTCCCGAAAGTGGGCACAATGGAACTGTCATTTTACTGTATTGAATTATTTACCAGGACATAGTATACATGTAATACTATATGTATACAGTATATAAGGTCCTTACATATTAAATTGGCGTTTTGTATGGGAGGAATAAAAGTCGTTTATTTTTTTAATATAATATATTTATTTAATCAAAGTATAATCCATTCCTATCTATGCACTTCTGCCATTTCATAGGTAGTTCATTTATGTCTTTTCTGAAAAAAAAACATCAGGACTGGAATCAATAAAATCTTTGAAGGCGGTTTGGACTGCCCATTGGAGTTGAATTTTTTCCCCTGTAAAAAGTTATACAAATTTCTAAAAAAATGGTAGTCTGTTGGAGCAAGGTCCGGGGAGTACGGTGGATGTCTTAAACATTCCAACTGAAGCTCTTTTAATTTGGTAGCAGTGTGGTCTTGCGTTGTCCTGAAGCAGCAGTGGTGGGCTATTGACCAGTCTCGGTTGTTTAGTGGCTAGTTTATCCATCATTATTTAGAGCTGACTACAGTAGATATCTGCAGTAATCGTCTGGCCAGATTTAAGGAAGCTGTAGTGCACCACACCGGCACTAGTCCACCAAACGCTGACCGATAACTTTTTTCTAGTTAATTTTCTCTTGGGGCAGAATTTGGATGGTTCACCGGGGTTTAGCCATTGCAATCTGCGCTTCCTATTATCGTAGTGTATCCATTTTTCATCACAGGTAATGATTCGATTTAAAATCCCTTCATTATTGTGCCGGTTCAGTAATGTAACGCAGCAGTCGACGCGCGTTTGTCGGTTTGCTTCACTCAATTCATTAGGTTTCCACCTTTCGAGCTTTCTTATCTTCCCAATTTGTTTCAAGTGGGTTAAAACAGTTTTATGACTAACACCGCAGCCTGCAGCTAACTCGGACGTAGTTTGCGATGGATCCGCTTCTACAATAGCCTTCAATTCTTCATTTTCGACTTTGGTCCCCGGCCGCCCATGGGGATTGTTCTGTAAGTTGAAATTTCCAGAACGAAAACGTTGGAACCAAAAACGCTCTGTGCTTTCTCTAGCGACACCACTGCCATACACATAATTAATTCTACGAGCCGTTTCTGCAGCACTGCTGCCATGGCGGAACTCATATTCGTAAATAACGCGAAATTTAAAATTTTCCATTTTGTAAACTCAATGGATGTTTGGATGTATGGATGATTGTTCCTCAATCACGTCAAAACTTCTCTACGGATTCGAATGTAATTTGGCATAGTGATAGAGTACAATCTGGAATAGCACATAGGCTACTTTTTATTCCGTAATTCCCGCGGAATTTTATAGCTAGTGTTTTATATATTCAACTTCCTATTTGTTACATACATTTTTCAGCACCAACATAAGTAAGCGGCTAGTTATCAAACAGTGGTGTTTGCCATGCCATAATTCAGAGATATGGTCCTAAACAGTAAATAAAAATAAATTTATAGCGAGAAAGTAATTTAAATAAATAAACAATCTTACGGCCCTATAAATTCGTTTATTAGGATAAACAAGCAGTCACTTCTGCAACTGGTTTGATACATTTTTAGTTCTATTTTTCATTGCAAGTAGGATTGGCTCTATACAACATTTAAATAATTATACCTTTTCAATTACATTCAACGAAACAACCGTTTCCAGGGGATTTGATACTTCTGTAGACTGTATGAAAAATTATGAAAGAGCAGTACCTACTATTTTTAGATAACAAAGAAAGTAATGATGATTAGAACATTTGTTTTTGTTAATGAGTCTCTTGATATTGTTAATTTATGTAAAATATGCTGAATTTTTTTCTCGTTTATGTAATTTTTTTACAATAATAATGCACAATGCGTTCTTTGTTATTTCTTTAGTCATTACATAAATCTCATTATTGTTAACCTAACTGCAACCTACTTGCTCCGGTGAAAGAGGTCCTGTAATAATACATCATACGAGGCCAGCTTGAAAAATTGAGTTGTATAAAGTCTCACTAAGCCCTATTTCCGATGTGTGGTGTCCATAAAATGGCTCATTAAACTTACTTTGGACCCACATAGTTAGTGTTCCAGTAATAGGAACTTATTTAATTAACTATCGCAGTTTAGGATCGCAGTCTTCAGATCCGTACGTCGCGTCGTCGTCTTCTGGCACCGTGGTGTAGGGGTAACGTACATTGCCTTCTATGCCAGAGGTCCTGGGTTCGAATCCCGGCGGCGACGGATATTTGTGTGATGAACACAGATATTAGTCGTCAAGTCATGGACGTTTATATGGTGATTTTAAGTTTATTTTCTAATAAAAAAATTGTATTTTTATTTATTTTATTTAATTGTAGTTTGACGACTGGCTGGTGTAGCGGTAACATACATTGCCTTCTATACCAGAGGTCCTGGGTTCGAATCCCGGTGGCGGCGGATATTTGTGTGATGAACACAGATATTAGTCGTCAAGTCATGGATGTTTATATGTTTATTTAAGTTTATTCTAATATGTATTTATTCAATATGTATGTGTATATATTTCTTAAGTATATCAGTTATCTAGTATCCATAACACAAGTTCTTTAAGAAACTTAATTTGGGCTAGATAATATTGTGTGAGTGTCAGAAATATTTATTTTATTTATTTATTTATTTATTCAACATGTATGTTTATATATTTCTTAAGTATATCAGTTAACTAGTATCCATAACACAAGTTCTTTAAGAAACTTAATTTGGGCTAGATAATGTTGTGTGAGTGTCAGAAATATTTATTTATTATTATTATTATTTACCGTAGTAAGTCCGAAATTTCTTCGATTTGTATGTGAAATATTCCAGTTTATTTTCTTTGCTCGAAGGACCAAACGATGTTTATAGTTTCTTTATGTAGATATAGATACGGGAGCTTGAGTTAAACGCCACATATAGTTAAGTTGAGTTTATTGTTGTAGTTGAGTTGAGATTACAGTAAAGTTAGGAAGGATGCTTGTCGACCCTGTGACTGGTAAGAGAATGCACGTTAATTATGATATAAGATATTTATTATGTTAGGGGCACGTGATGCATGCCCGCAACATGTGACCAAAGTAGGACGGTATTGTGCGATTGACTGTACGTTGAATTAACTTTAGGTACAACAGATAAAAATAGTTGTTTCCGTTTTTCGAAAAATAACATGCATTAATTGTACCGAATAGAAGAAATACACTTTACGGAATGGTTACCCGAAAAGCACACATCCGCCTTGACAATGTCATTCAAGACAAACAAATTGCACCAGAAGGTTTTGATTTTATAAAAAATATATAGAAACTTTATCAGACAGAACTATAGTCAGTAAGAGAACTTCTCGCTCGGACCGTTAATTCGAGCCTAGAGCGCCATCTTGTTATGACTAAAATGTCTTTGATAACTTCGAATATACCTATCTATTGTCGAGGGCGCATACAGCCCTTCTTACACATTTGGAGCAGTCGAAAATAATGTTGATTTATTATCGATAGTGAGCGTCTTTTGTATTTCGTTTTCCCTCAATGCATAGTTCGATCGAACTTTAATAACAAATAACCAGATAAGCAGGAGAACAATCCAAATCAAATTTGCTGCAGGTTTCAGAAAATCATCTGCAGGCAGTAAAATATTTATATTGGCTTCTTACATTCATTGTTTTCATTATTATTTATGCTAATTGGTTATGTGCGAACTTTCGCAATGATACTTACGCACGGCAAACTTTATCAAAGCTATAAAATTAAAATAAAACCACATTGTATGGTTTTCTTTAGAAGAGAGTATAAAACATTTTTAATATCTAATATTAATTAAGTTCCTTGACAACATTCTAAAGCGAGTTTCAGGAATTGTGCAAAATGTGAAGACTTAAAAAAATAAAGTGTTTATGAAACATCTTTTGAAACTGTTTACATTTTTTTTTTGTTTCGGTTTCTTTTGAATCCTTGTAAATTCAATTACTTTTTAAACTTATGTAAAGTTGCATTGCACTTTTAAATCTTCGTTTTAACGTGACGCCCATTCACTTGTAATATATATGGTGAAAATGAGTATCGAGAAGGTATAATTATTAGACTTAAGAACTCAGTATCAACAAAAATAAACAACATAACAGCTATTGAGGTCACCCAAACAAAATAAGAAGATACACGGATACACAGCCTACTATCTGAGTTAAGCAATTTATTACGCGGATTAAGTTTAATCGTGACCAAATCGGTAAGTTTTGTTTTGAGGAGATCCTTCTTGGAGCGTCCCACGCATCCTTGCGGCTTGGAGTCGGCGCGGGCGCAGGGTGCGCAGCGAAAGTGAGCGCGCGCCCCACTCGCGCGCAGCCATGGGGTGGGCCTACTCATATATAAACTCACATACAGCCTTAACTAATAAAGTCGAAGAGTTCAGGCGTCGCAGCTTGTAGACCGGCCATTCCCCGCCCCACCATGCGAGGGTTCTGGAGCCTAGTGGTCAGTGTTCTATCAATCTTACTTAATTTGGATTATTTCTAAAAAAAACCTGGATTTGAGCTATTTGGTTTTGTGTTGTGCTAAGTTTAAATCCGGAGCGGTAAGTTAGGGACGCGAAATTGTAATTTGAAGAACGACAACTGTAGAAATATATTATTTAATATGCAAAAAAAACCTTGTGCTTTTGGCATTAAATTAAAATTCTTTAAAGTTTTTGTTTTTAACTAAAGGTAGATACTATTACTATAAATACCTACTGAATTTTAAGTGAATTTTAATTTTACAAATAATGAATAGATAAACATCATATTAAATTTTTATTTCTATTAAATTTTAATTCCAAAATAATTACAAGGTGCTGTAAGTAATATATTTTTTTCATTTAAAATGTTATTCTGCACCATTGCTGGCGATGCACTTCATTATAAGTAAATAGATTATTTTCATAAATGAGATAAGTATTCCTCGTTTCTATATTTTCAAGCGAGCTATTTAAAGTGAGCTACGTGGAGCTTCGGCAATTTTTGAAAACACCTTCCTTCGAAACGAACTGACAATGAAATAGTTCACGTAAGAACACTTCGTTATTTACACTGCAATAAAACCCATTCGAGGGCATCCTTTTGTCATCACCAAGTGATGATTTAACTATGATTAGAAGAAATCTCCCTGCTGATGGGAATTAAGATGACAATAGTTTAAACCGCGATCTGAACGGCAATCTGTCAGTTTTTAGTAATATGTGGCAATAGTACCTACAATCAAGTCTAATAATATGTATACATACATTGTCATTGAAATTTAAACCTTATCTCAAACGAATAACTTGCGATGTGTGTACATATTAACGCACGTGACTGTACCTAAAGATAACGTTTTTTCGGTGCTGCTGCATATTGAATGTAATCGCTGATGTTTTCCCACAGTGCGTGAAAAGAACCGTGACAATGATCTCGACATTAATAACCTAACAATAGTAGGCTTTTTGTTGTACGGGTTTGCTTCTTCGGGCATTTTCACACTATTGTAACTTAATTTGCCAATCATTCCGGAACCTTCTAAGCGATATCTATCTCTTCCGCGTACTACGATTCCGAATAAACAGTGTTCTCAAAAGTAATATACAATTGTTATGCCGATTGGCAAAACACGGAACTTACTTATCATACTTTGAGGTTTAGTGTATCGATTATAGTAGTCATGTAAATTATTATCATTTAAAAATCGAACATGTCCTCTGAGAGTAATAATTGGGACATGCGTTACATAGCCGGCTTGTTACATTTTTAATTTGCTGCTCTCCTTTCCGGCCGTGTAGGTTTTGGCGCGACCCTTGTACGGAGCGAAGACCGGTCTTAAATATAACTGTGATTGTCACCGCGGCTGCGCTCGCCACTGTTACGTCACCATTGCATAACGAACGCCGAGTGGAGTATTGTGTTATTAGCCCCACATGCAAACTACGCTAATAAGACAGATGCACTTTCGCAGGTGTTTTCACTGTTTGTTTACATAACGCGGTCACGAATTTGACATTTCAAGAAAATCTGACGTCACGTACGGTACGTTCGAGGATGCGTTATCATCCTATTTATTTCTTCAAATACAAACAGAAAAGAGACTTACAATTTACAGTATGCTATTTTCAAGTCGCTTTAGTCCAAATACAGTAGCGTTGTGTCACTTATTTAAGGTTAACTATCGGCCCGGTCAGTTTATAATACATATAATATTTTTAAACTGGCCTTTGGATGTTAGTGATATCAGGATATGCCCACGACCCATTCACGTGTTCACGTGTGTAGTTCATGTGCAGTGTGTGATGTTTTGACCAATTTAAGCATAATCTAGATCTTACTTATGTGGTTTTTCATAATTTTGGAAGCGGTAATTTTATAACCCTATGTTGTTTAAGAAGGGCGTCGCATTCATGCCTGGTTTAAAATGATGTCATAAGTACTTTAATAATTTGTTTATGAATTACTACAAAAGTTTATTGAATTCATAACATTTGTTTTCAGTTTTGAAAAAAATCCTTTGTTTTAAAAACTCAAAACAAATATCAATACAGCTTTCGAAATAAAAGTTTGAACGTGAATACAGTTCAGCACAAACGAGTTTTTTAAAAATAGACCTTCACTGTTCATGCGCAGGCTTCAATAATCTGTACCAGTGCTATAGGTCGTGTTTTATGTATCAACTGAAGTAAGTTTGCATTGTTTCAGGTTACCCAAGCGGTAATTCTACAAATAGCGCTAGTAGCCGGGAAGGCATTAATACAGAGCGAACAAACATCGCAGCAGCAAGTGGAACCGAAAGCGAATGTGAACCAAGCTCAAAAGCGAGTCGGGTACGACTACTCTCCTCCGGCCGAGCCGCTCGACCTGCATGGCGGGTTCCTAGGACATGGCGACCTCAGCGCGGAGCACCAAGACGACCACCACCACGACGAGCATATCGTCCACCACGAAGACCACGGCGAACACCTCGACCTGCACCACGACCATCACGAGGAACATCACGAGGAACACCACGTAGAACACCACGACGACCATGACCACCACGATCACCACGACCCTGGCTACTGGAAGAAGAAACTCATATGGAAACCGGGCTGGAAACACATCAAAGTACCACAGTGGAAGAAGTACTACAAACCTGCATGGAAAAAGATCTGGAAGCCTATATGGGTACCTACAAAGATACCGGTCTGGAAAGAAATCAAAGTGCCCGACTGGAAAAAGATCTACAAACCCGTTTGGAAACCCATCAAAGTACCGGCTTGGAAAGAAATCAAGGTACCTGATTGGAAAAAAATAACAGTCCCCGTGTACAAAGATATTGTGGTTCCAGGATGGAAGGACATTCAAGTTCCAGCGTGGAAAAAAGTTTGGGTACCTAAATGGGTTAAAGTCGGAGTTCCCGGAGAAAAATACCTCGGTAAAGATCATGATGGCTGGGAATACACTTCACACGATTTATGGAAAAAGAAACTTGTCTGGCAACCATTATGGAAAAAGTACTGGAAGCCTGCGAAGAAACAGATCTGGATCCCCGACAAAAAGCTGGTTTGGAAAGACGAATGGAAACAAATTTGGAAAAACGATAAGAAACAAATTTGGATCGATGACAAAAAGCTAATCTGGAAAGAAGCCTGGCAACAGATCTGGAAGCCTTCGAAGAAGTTAATCTGGGTGTCGGACAAGCGGCTGGAATGGAAGGAAGCTTGGAAGCAGATTTCCGTGCCCGACTGGAAACAGATTTGGGTGCCGAGCGTGAAAAAGATTTGGAGGCCCGTTTGGATTTCAGAGTGGTTCCCTTCGCCGGATCATCACGAGCACGTGCACGAATCGCACGGCTGGGACCGCAGTGACGGCGGCGCGGCGAGCACGCCGGCTCCCGCGCAGCCGCCGCCCGCGCCGCGCCGTCAGCCCGCGCCGCAGCAGCCGCAACAGGACACATGGCAGTTCCCTAAATAATTCACTCTATCTCATATCTATATATTCACTTTAAAATATTGTTGTAAATATGAGTCAGCTAGAGAGTCGCATTTACTTCATCGTACATTTTAAATACTGGAGGCACACAAGCAAATCAAATATGGAATAATTATTTAATCGCATCGGCACGGCAAGCATAGGTAGTATGACCCCTTAATATAACCACCATGAATGAGATAGTAAGAGATTATGATTAATCGTTGCTATGCGAAGTTACATAATGCGATGCGATTTTTTGACAAATGTGTGTACAGAACAAATGAACGAGTAGTTATTTGCGCTCTCTCATTAATCGGCCGTAATTAATTTATTATCATGTGTGAATTCAAAGCTTTAAAGTTAACAAATTTAAGTTACCATATAAATAAGTCTGAGTAGAGTAACGAATAATGAAGGTGCTGTCAAAGCGATATTCTTGTGAGTGACATGAGATTGTGACCACTGATGCGTCGTGTGTTGCTTATGTAATTACTTATAATTGTTAAGTTTTTATTATTATTGTTGTTTTTAATTATAGCGAAACCAAAATTAAATGTTACGTAACGTTTAAATGGAGCCGTTGGTTTTTTTGTGTTAAAATAAAACAATGCCGAGTGTTTAAGAAAGGGATATATTCACCTAAGTAGCATACATTAGAGTACCTATGCACATATACTTAAGACGGGCCATGACTCGGGGGGATGACTCGGTTTCTACAAATTGAATAATGTTTAGCTAAGTGGTTATAAAGGTTAGCTAGGACATAGGTCATGGAGGCGTTTAGCAGTAGCTGAGCAGCTCGCTGATGAAGCAGGGCTTGATGCAGCACTCGTCCACCAGGCCGTTGCGCTTTTCGCGCGACGTCACCAAGTACGCCAAGTGCCGCGGCACCCACCACACCTTCTCGTCCTCGGGATCTAAAACAGTCGATTTTATAATCATTACACTTAATTATTAATAGAAATAAATAAATACCTAACAGAATAGTTGTAACAAGTTTTGGACAATAGTTTTGAAGGACATGTAAAACGAATATAATTTAATAAAACTGCTAATGTAACTAAATCAACATAATTTAGGAACAGCATAACCGAAAAAAAAACTCTGCCGGTTCTGTCGATAAAACATGACAGAGACGATAAAAAGGTCAGTGTCCAAAAACTAAAAACGGAAATTAAGACAGTGAAAAGACTTAAATGACAAAACTGTAATAATCATTCGAATTTATTTATCTCTTTAGTTACTCTCTAAAACTTTCTATGCACTTTCGATACTTGCTTCTTATGGCTTTAGTTAGAATCGATTAGTTACGTAATAACGATACCACTTCCACATAAGGTAAGTAATACATAACAAAATCTATTGAATACACCTACGTCTGGAAAATTGCTCGAAAGAGGATATTCTAGAGAATTTGATATTATTGACACAAACTTCTCTATAATTACTACTCCGATAATGGGGCGTAGTCCGATAACGAAGAATAAGGGCACGTTTAAGGACAGACGGCGCGGCGCCGCGCGTCGCTCGTGGCGTCGCGACGTCGTCGTTGCGTTGCGTCGTGTGTTTTTACTACATCGCCGGCTTTCTTATGGAACCATCCGCTGATTTAGAGTAAACCCGCGATGTAAACGTGTAAAGAAAAGGTGCGAAGCCCCGCGTGACGCCCCGCCTGTCCTTAAACGTGCCCTTATATTTACTCAAAATTCAAAGTTCATTATTTAACCTATAAATTGAATAATATCTATAATAAGCTGAAGGGCTTGTGTGTATTTTTGAACGCCTTATCTTGGAAACTACCAATCCAATTTAAATTCGCATATAATTCACTTTTACAATAAATACGGTAACTTTGCATTTCATAGGACAACTGTTGGGAGGTTTTTTAAAGTAATTCAACGGGAGTAATAGTATCGCGGGTAAATCCGCGTGCCCAGCTTGTATTCAGTAATTTCAGTTTCGGATAAAGTGTTTAATATTATACCGCTGTAAACTGCTGTATACCGCTGTAAACTGCAGTATACCGTTGTAAGCTGCTGTATACTGTTGTGTATGGAGACACAACGGTATACAGCAGTGCATTTGCAGTACCTACCTACTAGACGTCGCCTAATATCAAAATGCAGAAATCGAACCTAAGATGTTTTCTCCACGTTTATAACTCTTTGATATTACCTAAGCATAAAAGTGACTCAGTAGTAAACCCTATGTAGGTTAGCTTATTAGTCGCAATGAAACTTGCATTTAAAAAGTTAGAAAATACTGAGTTAATTAGGGTGTGAGTAGGGTGTGTGTATTATATTTCATGGAAACAAACTTACACTGGGCTAAAAACTCAATTTAAACTTATAGGCATGTTTCAAATATATATCACATATAAACTAATACAGGGCTAAAATTATAAAGAAATAAATTAAGAAGAAAACAATTATAAATCACAAATTAATATGTAAGGGTCTATCTACTTATAAAAAGTCCTTTATAGACTAACAGTCAAATTCATAGAAAATAGTTAAAAAGCATTTAAAATGCATTTTAGCTACAACACTCTTTAAGGTTTATAGTGTGTTGTAAGTGAAGGTGATTCATAGACATCTGAAAATCCTATTTTAACTAAAACACCGTTATTATACGGATTACATTACGCATGAGCGGAAACGTCGCATTTCATTGCACCAGAGATAAAATTGTGTTTTTTTTGCACTAGGGCTATGGATATTTCATTTACTTGCAGTTATAATTGGCATTTGACAGGTCGATACAGACATTTCATTTCATTACTTATTTTTGTTTTCGTTAGTTTCGTCACAAATTATTATAGATTTATCGCCTTGTTCAGTGCCTTCGTTTATTTAAATTTTCTGTGCCCCGACTCCCGACTATTCTTGGAAAAATACCACCAGTTTTTTTAATGCGGATGTGTGTGCAATCTATTGCCCCGATTACATTTGCGAAGTTCCTGATTGCTCGGAACTCCCTCATCACCTGTTCTTGCTCCTGCACAGTGTTGGGCATGAAAATGAACTCTTTACTTAATCGGGCAAGAGCTCTTGCTACTCTAGCGCAAATGCGGCATTCAGTAGCTTGGCTTATGCCATGAAGCTCACCACTGTCATCCTGAACCTGAAATTATTGAAATAAAATATTGTTGACCACGGGGTCTGCAAAGACACCGAAACATCGAGTTAAAATGTAAAATATAAATTATACGCGATTAATCCGGTTAAAAAGTAGTTTTATTTAAATTATGAATCGTGAAAACTTAAGACAATACTAAAATATTGTTATTGTGGGTGAAATACGTACAAGTATTACAATAAAATATGAACTCTGTACAGGGTGTACATGGCTTTGCTTCACAAGAGATATCCTCTTTGTAATACCTATCGCCTTATAGTGAGATTTTCTTTTGTGAGGCAAGGAAAATAAAGAGCCAGAAATGGTCAATATAATTACATCAGACTCATCTTCACATCCTCTCACCGCACTCAGATGGAAACACACTCCCTGTACTAACCTCATTTCTCGCCCAGCACCGCAACGCTGTCAGCACCTGTAGCTCAGGGGATACTGCAAACCCTCTTGGACATCGCGTAATTTCATTACGAACTAAATCGGTAATACGCCGTACAGTATCTTTATTAAAGCGATATCTCTTTTTAAATTCAATATCGTCTAGAGTAAAAGGGTCTTTTCTTCGTCGGTACTCCTTTCTCCTAGGTCGCACTCTATTTGCATCAATACGAGCTATCAGCTGTATGTTAATCAAATTGTTCATCAGATCCATCATCATCATCATCATCACAACTCTTTCTAATGAGCCCATTGCAGGGCATGAGTCTCTCCCCTGGGTGCAGAGAAGGTATAGGCTATAATCCACCAAGCTGGCCCAGTGCTGGGTGGTGGATGCCAGAATTTTTTAGGGCGCCTAGATGGCTTCTTACAAACCCTAACGACTACTGTATACAAGTATACAGCACCCGGTACCGACTGTTTAACGTGCCCTCCGAAGCACGGAAGTCGTCGTGAGTAATATGAATGGTCGGCTGTCACCCATCAAAGTACCGACCGCGCCGAATGTTGCTTAACCTGTGATATCGTATGATACACACAGTAACCACGGCGCCACGACGACTTCCATCCATCACTGACCACAAATTGACGCGACGAAAAAAATAATCACAGGGAACTAGGAAGGAAGACGAAGAGTGAAACTGTGAAACTCAAATTATCAATTTCAATAACTCGTTTATATTCGTTAACCTTCGGGTAGACTCGGCCGGTAAAATGGGCTTAAAGAAGCCTCATCCTGATTGTAAATTTGACATGTTTAGAAAGCCGTTATAGTATGTTTACAATGTCATTTATCGTCTATGAATCACCTTTTTTTGGTTGTGCTTTGTAAACCCTCTGTAACGCTGTTTTAACGTGGACAAATTCTCTATGAATTCGACAGTAACTGTCGAATTCATAGAGAATTTGTCCACGTTAAAACAGCGTTACAGAGGGTTTACAAAGCACAACCAAAAAAAGGTGATTCATAGACGATAAATGACATTGTAAACATACTATAACGGCTTTCTAAACATGTCAAATTTACAATCAGGATGAGGCTTCTTTAAGCCCATTTTACCGGCCGAGTCTACCCGAAGGTTAACGAATATTAACGAGTTATTGAAATTGATAATTTGAGTTTCACAGTTTCACTCTTCGTCTTCCTTCCTAGTTCCCTGTGATTATTTTTTTCGTCGCGTCAATTTGTGGTCAGTGATGGATGGAAGTCGTCGTGGCGCCGTGGTTACTGTGTGTATCATACGATATCACAGGTTAAGCAACATTAGGCGCGGTCGGTACTTTGATGGGTGACAGCCGACCATTCATATTACTCACGACGACTTCCGTGCTTCGGAGGGCACGTTAAACAGTCGGTACCGGGTGCTGTATACTTGTATACAGTAGTCGTTAGGGTTTGTCAGAAGCTTTCTAGGCGCCCTAAAAAATTCTGGCATCCACCACCCAGCACTGGGCCAGCTTGGTGGATTATGGCCTATACCTTCTCTGCACCCAGGGGAGAGACTCATGTCCTGCAGTGGGCTCATTACAAAGAGTTGTGATGATGATGATGATGATGGATGTGATGAACAATTTGATTAACATACAGCTGATAGCTCGTATTGATGCAAATAGAGTGCGACGTAGGAGAAAGGAGTACCGACGAAGAAAAGACCCTTTTACTCTAGACGATATTGAATTTAAAAAGAGATATCGCTTTAATAAAGATACTGTACGGCGTATTACCGATTTAGTTCGTAATGAAATTACGCGATGTCCAAGAGGGTTTGCAGTATCCCCTGAGCTACAGGTGCTGACAGCGTTGCGGTGCTGGGCGAGAAATGAGGTTAGTACAGGGAGTGTGTTTCCATCTGAGTGCGGTGAGAGGATGTGAAGATGAGTCTGATGCAATTATATTGACCATTTCTAGCTCTTTATTTTCCTTGCCTCACAAAAGAAAATCTCACTATAAGGCGATAGGTATTACAAAGAGGATATCTCTTGTGAAGCAAAGCCATGTACACCCTGTACAGAGTTCATATTTTATTGTAATACTTGTACGTATTTCACCCACAATAACAATATTTTATTTCAATAATTTCAGGTTCAGGATGACAGTGGTGAGCTTCATGGCATAAGCCAACTACTGTATGCCGCATTTGCGCTAGAGTAGCAAGAGCTCTTGCCCGATTAAGTAAAGAGTTCATTTTCACGCCCAACACTGTGCAGGAGCAAGAACAGGTGATGAGGGAGTTCCGAGCAATCATGAACTTCCCAAATGTAATCGGGGCAATAGATTGCACACACATCCGCATTAAAAAAACTGGTGGTATTTTTCCGAGAATAGTCGGGAGTCGGGGCACAGAAAATTTTAATAAACGAAGGCACTGAACAAGGCGATAAATCTATAATAATTTGTGACGAAACTGACGAAAACAAAAATAAGTAATGAAATGAAATGTCTGTATCGACCTGTCAAATGCCAATTATAACTGCAAGGAAATGAAATATTCATAGCCCTAGGGCAAAAAAAACATAATTTTATCTCTGGTGCAATGAAATGCGACGTTTCCGCTCATGCGTAATGTAATCCGTATAATAACGGTACATTAGTTAAAATAGGATTTTCAGATGTCTATGAATCACCTTCACTTACAACACACTATAAACCTTAAAGAGTGTTGTAGCTAAAATGCACTTTAAATGCTTTTTAACTGTTTTCTATGAATTTGACTGTCAAGATCAAAGAAAATGTAAATAATATAAAAAAATATTTTTCAAAATAATTTGAGACGTAAGTCTTAATTAAAAATTGACAATTAAAATGACAGATATTTAATCACAGCTAAACTAAAACTAATCGACAGCAGGCACCCAACGATACCTTTAGTTATAATCGTTGGGTGTATATTATTCATATAATTTTACATTAACTAGGGGACAATCTAGTTAGTATTTAATAAATTATCGTCTTAAATATTATTTAAATGTAAATCAGAGATCTTTTTATCTCTTTCAGAGAAAATGTATCATAATTTGCTAAAATCGCTGTTCGTATTCGCTATAAAATTCTATAGACCGTCGTTTTCTTTTAGTTATTTGTACACCACAATTAAGTTTTTGCATCAGTAAATCAAAATATTCCGATTCTTTCTTAAGGGCATTCAAAAACTGCAACAATACCGGTTTACTTTTCCCCACGTTATTATTTAAGCGCTTATGACATGATTCTACAGTATTAATTGTTCTGCTTCTAATCAATGTGTCACAAAGTAATAATGAAACGCCGTTACTCCTTCAGTAGACTGCGCATCTTCCATAACACTTATCGAGTCATTACATTCATACTTACGGTTTTTACTAAAAGATTCATGCATCTTTTGAGAATTAAACTGCATTGCTGACTGTACTTTAAGCGAATGACGAAAGGCCCCTTAAAATAATAAATTTTAAATAGCAATGACCAAACGCTACTAGTTTAAAAAAAAAACGGCACGATGACCGACAGCCCCTAACCCCAATAAATATTTTTTTACAATTCGCGTCCTCGATTTTATACAGAAACTTCGGTCCAGATACAAAAAAAAACATCCGTATAAATGTACAGATAGCATCGAAAGTTGATGACTAAAAAATTCAAAAAGTTTTATTCGTGTTAGGAATTTCACAAAACACTTGATTTCATCACATACTTCGGCTTACTAGTTGTTTAATAAGATATTACAGTAGACCAAGAGCTAATTGTGAGAGCCAATGTCACGCCACAACCAAATTGCTTACATAGTAGGTGCAATGAGCTATGGATGCACAATACGATCATGACAAACTGGGACCAGAGTATTTGAACAAGAATGGAATAAAATAGTCATAGTATCATTAGTAAAACTATCGACACTGCTAGTAGCACCCGTTCACGAGTATAACGCAAGCTATAGCCATCACCCTCCTCAACCATATTTTAGGGAAGAGCTAAAAGCTATTCATTGCCTAAACTACGACTAATATTGATTAGCTTCTACGTTTAGTTGTAATAATAAAACATAAATAGAAGTTGCTCAATATTGGTCGTTATTTAGGCACAATATGGTGAATATTGATTTTGAAAATTTCAATGTGGTCATCAACTTTGATACTACCGTACCTATTATGTGCAGGTATATTGCATAATAGAAATCGCAACGGTTATATCCTGCGAGAGTGCGATCAGTTTTCTATTGGCACTGTTTTTAAAGCAGTACCTTTATAAAATGTTACATGAATATGAACCACGTTATATGTTATATGTACATTATATGAACCCACGTTTGGCCTGATCTCACCTGATGGCAAGTGAAATGACAAGTGAAGGGTTTAGGAATGGACTGGTCTTCCATAAAGTATTTCCGGAACACGTCGGATCAAATATTTAGCGGCAGGGGAGGACGTTCGCCGAGTCAGTGACTCGGATGGAGGTGGGTGCGGCCCCAGTGGTGGGCCGCATAAGGAGATTGGGCCTCAGGGTCGCGCTGGAGAAGATCGCGGGCATTTTGTATTACGGGCCTCGGCAGGAACGGGGCTTCAGGTGCGACGCTGATGGTAGATGGGACCCGGATGAAGAGGGAAATGCGGTATCTGGGTCTCATCCTTGATGGGCGCTGGGCCTTCGGTCAGCATTTTAAGGTGCTAGCCGAACGGCTCATCAAGGCGGTGGCTGCACTAGCGTCCGCAGGAGTGCCAGGAGGACACTCCTAAGAAGGTGAGAGGAGTCTCTTGCTGCGCCCGCTTACGGGGCTTGGACGATCAATGCGATTCTACAATCCGTCCTGTCCTCGCTGAGTGAGTGCAGTGCACTCTGTCCTTCCACCTTGTACAGGTATTGACTGGACATGGTTGTTTCGGTCACTACGTGCACAGGGTCGCCCGGAGGGAGATGACGACACGGCGGAGCATACCTTAGCGGTGTGTCTGGCATGGGGTCGGCTGTGGCACGGGTTGACATCTGCCGTCCGAGAGGACCTATCGCTTCCTACCGTGGTTAAAGCCATGTTAGGAAGTCGAGAGACTTGGGCGGCCATGACCTCATTTTGCGAGGACGTAATGTTTTTAAGCTCCTTATATATAACGAGCGTTTGCCCGCGACTTCGTACACGCATAAACTCAAAAGTCCTATATTTTCTGTTCCCGTGGGAATTTCGGGAATTCCTTCCATAATACATTATATCAAGTGTCACATCCGTACACTCCAGGAATAAGGTTTTTTATACAAACTTAAACATCAAATATTTCCTGTTCCCGTGGGAATTTCGGGAATTCCTTTGATAACATAACCAGTCACTTTTTGAAGACCCTTTTTGCCAAGTTTCATGTCCGTGCACTGAAGGAATAAGATTTTTCATACAAACTAAAAAGTCCAATCATTTCCGTGCCCGTGGGAATTTCGGGAATTACCTTAAAGAATGTATGTTCCAAATTTCAGCTCTCTACGCCCAGTAGTTACGGCTGTACGTTGTCTGTCAGTCACTCCAGTTTTTATATAT
This sequence comes from Stenoptilia bipunctidactyla, assembly GCA_944452665.1. Classification (NCBI taxonomy): domain Eukaryota; kingdom Metazoa; phylum Arthropoda; class Insecta; order Lepidoptera; family Pterophoridae; genus Stenoptilia; species Stenoptilia bipunctidactyla. The sequence goes on along the minus strand of OX101721.1, from coordinate 42,295,603 downwards.
ATATATAATATATAAAAACTGATAAAAATATATTTAAATTAAATTTTAAACTATTTGAAATATTAAAAATTTTTAGTAGTTATGTAATTTCACATTTACATATTTATATTTCATAATAATCATCCGGGAGACGTCCGGTACTAGACATAGACCTCTCTACTCAATCAATGTTTGCATATAACTCAATTATATAATTTTTATCTGTTAGTTGCGTGCCCAATATGCGACGAAATTTATCTTGAAAAATGATTTGGCCTCAGGGCCAAACAACAGCTTATAACACAAAGATTAAGGATAGTCTAAATTATTATAACTGTCTAATTATTTTGCTACTTATTTTCTGAAGTGAGTGAACTGCGTGCGTGAGTCCGTCCTGCTGCGTCCCTTTTTCCAAATCTCATGCTTAGTCAGCTTATTATAGAAACCTCACACTTGGGCACAGAAAGGATACAATGTGCCGTATTCGACATTGCCTTTTCTTATTTATAAGTCTCTCCAGTGTCAAATTTTACGACGTGAAACGTGACAGCCTCATACAAAAACATTTTTTTTCTCTTTCTGTCACAGCATTAAGAAGCACTTAAAATAAGAGAATTCAATGCAGTTTTGCCAGAAGGCAAAGTTTGTAGAGCACTAAAAGCGATGCTAATTGCACTAGATCTATGGTTTTTAAAGCACTAAAATTTAAAATTGGGATATATTTAAAAAAAAACATATAAAATTCAAACCTTAGTTTTCAAAATATTTTTATGTTTAACTACGACATTAAATCAAACCTAAGAACCTAAAAAATCAACATATGCTTCTTCTGTGTGGTACTTGACGGGCCAGCCATAATATTCTCTACACTGGTATGTTGTGCCTAGTGCAAACATGCAAAAAGTGAGCATGTGTTCGTGAATAATCAAAATCTCTATTACGGAAGACAACCCACCCTCGTACGTAAGAATTTACTTACGGAAATTCCCCGGCCGGTTCGATCGACACTGTGGTGACTGGTGACTGGTGACATCGTGTGAGGTGAAATAATTCCAGAAAAGGTCGCTATATCAATGTACTTATATATAATTATAGAGCAGGCATAAAAAAGCACTAGAAATTGCACTAGGCACTGAAAATCTTACATACGCTCTGAACATACCAACAATGCACTAGATTTAGTGCCGAAAGCACTAAGAAGGCAACGCTGCAGTGCGATCACAGAACTTTATCGAATCGTATATTAACGAATGTTTACGAATGCTCGTATATATAGTATGGAGTCGGTTGCAAGTTTTGAGTAACATTGTAATTTTTTATTTTACAGATATTTATGAGTACAACATGATTACAAACATTCAAAATTAACAAGGCACACATTTATTTAACCTGGCCGTGCGGCAATGGATAGATTTCAATTTTTTCTTAAAAACCGTCTCCATACTATACGAACATTCGTTAACAAACGATTCGATAAAGTTCTGTGATCGCACTGTGTCGAATCGAGCCCTCTGTCCTAACCTGTTTAATTCGATTTAAAAATAGGAAACAGTAATCAATGTGTCATGTGATGAGTTATTTATGGAGGAAGATTTATATTTTCCGAATCATTATCTATAGAAGCTACCTTGTTATTGCGAACTGTTTACTTTTAGATAGTCAATATTGTTTTGTTCATACTTATCTCAAATTTATCAAAATACCTAATTGATGTGTGTTCCGCTTTGGGGAATTACAAAACAATAACAAATTATTGTCACAGTACAGATATATGCAGTAATTCAACTCGGCCGCCTCTTTGAAATAATTGCCTACAGCGCAACGCAGCAGGCCGCAGTCCGTTTACGTGTCTGGCTGCCCGCCTTCAGCGTTTAAATTCCATTTGCCTACTTTGTGTTTACTTCCATTTTATTTTGTGACTGCAAATATAATTCCTTTATATAAACAAATAAAGCACTTTGTAAATTGAATAGGAAGTGTTCTACACAAATACGTTTTGTGTCAAAAAAACATGTTTATTAATGTTAATTTAATTAGCGACCAATAAACACTCGCGCCTAGATTGAGATCCACGAAAAGATGTATTACCTATTACATTTTAAAGTATAATCAATCCTCATATTAACGCGGTCTCCGACGGCGTCTACTGCGGCCGAGGGCCGGTAACTCCGAACCTCTAAAACTAAACTTTTATTCACAGTGTTATAGTGAAGTGCTTCTTTTCCATTGTAAATAAATATAAAAGCTTTAAGTGTTATTAAATAGTTTCTTTCTCTTCAGCACCCTCTTCGAACTGCGAGCGACGCGACGGTACCCAAGCCGTCGCTACGCGACAACATGACAATTTATACTAAATTAAAAAGTTTATCTCTTAGAAAAATCAACTACCATCCATAATTTCGACGACTTTTTCCCCATCATTACTACCAGAACCATCATCGCCAATCTCTAAAACTGATACGATTATGATAGCTGAAGTAAGAAACGAACAGTTTTGATTCGAACCTATTTAAATCTATAATAATATATAAAGCTGAAGAGTTTGTTTGTTTGAACGCGCTAATCTCAGAAACTACAAGTGGGATTTGAAAAATTCTTTTTGAATTTGATAGCCCAACTCTCGAGGAAAGTTATAGGCTATATTTTATCCCGAAATTCCCACGGAATCAACAGTTACGCGGGTAAAACCGCGCGCGGTGGCTAGTTTCTAATAAAGACCGCATCAATAGCAGTTTTGTATTTCGTTGTGCTTTTTTAAAAATTCAAATTATAGTTGATTTTTATCGTCTGCAAAGTTTATGTTGAAATCTCCACTCAAAATCATTGGCAATTCGTAAAAGCTTTTTCCAATATTTTTTTTAAGCAATTACAAATAATAGATGTGTGTAAGTACTTACATATGTATCTATATTAATAATTTCGTCAAGCAGTACGGTAGACTCGATCGAAACCTAATCTTAAACATGACCTAACCTAAATAATAATAAAATAAAATTATATTAATTAAAAAATTGAAAATTATTTAAATTTTTATCTAGTATTACATTTTCGCCGCGCCGCCATAGCAATAGATCTCTACTCTCATCCGCCAGCTGTCTACTCTCCATCTGTCTTACGAATTATCGATCAGGACACGTGACCTGACTCGAGTTTAAAATTTTTTACCCATTCCAAAAAAAGTGCACAACGCCACTAAAGAAGTTTTCACTTCAAAAACTGTTTTGTCAAAAGTAGGATAGTTAAGTTTTGAAAAGAACCTCCTCAAATATTGTAAGACTGTAAATTTACTAAGAATTGTAAAACTTCTGTGAATAAACTTTAACTTGAAAAAATAAGATAGTTAAGTTTTATTGAGCCAAACTGGACCGGGCTGGATTTTACTAATTGGTTTAAATCAATAAATTTACAATGTTTTTTGGCAACTGATAGGATTGCTTGGTGGTTTTGTGCTTGGTGGTAGGATCCCTTCTGGGTCCGCCTGGCTAGCGACCACCCTTTATATAAAGTCTGCCGCCAAATGTTACCGCTCCGGCGGTAATGTGTTCCGGCAATATTGTATAAAAAGCCAGTTCTTTCCTAAACCCGTGTGCTTTCATCTTCGACCTCATCGTCACTTACCATCAGGTGAGATTGAGGTCAAACGCGGGTTTAGTCATTTATAAAAAAAAAAAAAAACTGAAAATATACACACTGCACATATAAAGCAAGTTCAAGTCAAACATACATCTACCATGTTTTGTTAAAATCGGTTTAAAATCTCAGATTGCTATAGTCTACGTTACGAAAAATATTGAAACAATAAATTCGCAAGGCGTAAAATTATCTTAATATTCGCTTTTTACATGGTTCAGCATTTTGACTTTTTTTTCAATTTAAAACATATAAATAGTTTGTTAAGACAAACTTTGTTATTTCAGCACGAGCACTGGGATTATCCATAAGAAAAGGCACAACTTACTCGATGTTGAGCGTTTCTCGAGTTCGGTGCTATCTTTGTCTTCAGTCCCGAGGCAGTACAGCATCCTGGCTTCAGCCAGCGCGCGGCCACAGAACACGCGGGGCTGGTCCTCTGGCGACTGCTCCGTCGTCGTCTCAGCTATCAGCACCAACGCCGTCGCTAACCAGATTATCAACATCTAAAACAAAATACAAATTATTAACAAACACATTCCTTTAAATTTACAAAAGTAAATATTGCAATCAAATTGAAAGTACTCTTCAAATTCGCAAAACATCGCCACATTTCGCTGACCTTAATCATTTTGATGAGACACAACCGGTGTTTATTTATCTTTAATAAATAACAACACAGTACAAGTAGAAGCAACAAGTGTCGTGAAATAAAACTTTCGCTGAAAATCGCGGTAAGCAACTACACATTACTATTTCAAAGTTTATGTTGCCTGTTCTGCTCAGCACTTTACTTTTAATGAACCAAAACCAAGATGCGTGCAGATGTATATTAATAAGCACATCGACATATCGCTCACCTTATGACCTTATATCGTACAGATTCCAAATGAAAATCACTAGTGCCGGGAATATCGACAGAAGGTCTTGTTTTATACTCGGGAGAGGGATGGTTTGACGTCATACTTATTAATTCTATTAATACTGAACAATAGATTCACCTACGAAACTAATAGCTGTTTATTATTTGTTACTTTGATATTAACGCCTACAGAAACTTGATAGGTATGCCTACCGTCTAGCGCTAGACGGTACATGGTACACGACTTACGACTTTGTATTTGTGTTGCCTTCAGAGTCGTGTAGTGAAACCGTTTTTAATTTGCCATTTTGTTTAAAATTTATATCCCGAAAAGAATATTTTATTATATTTTATTTTAGCTATAAGGTCAATAAGGTCATTTCCGACTAAAAAAATGCAAACATAAAGTTTAACTATTTGTACATTCATATGTTACTAAATTACTACAAATCTGAATAATTCATTTTATAAAACCATTGACTGAGATTGATCTTGATGTATTCTTCAGTTAAAATACTTATTATATAGGTACAAAAAAGATTAATTTAGAAAAAAAGTCAGAAATAGTTGGTTTTACCCCTCTGTGAGGCAATTCCGACTATTGAATATATTAGGGTTTAGATAAGAGCAACGAGCACAAAAGTGAGAGAAAAACCAAGTCTATGCTTTGTAAAAGCAAATTAATACTTTAAATTCAATGCACAACGGTTCAATTTACCAAAACACTATCATAAACATTTTGAAGGGGCAATTTCGACTGTTCTCTATAGACAATAGTGATGGGACTCAAAATTCGATTAAAGTAGTCGATGAATGAAAGGATAAGAAAACTAAAAAATGCACTTAGATTCACAAATCAACCTGGAGTAACTTGTGTTAAATAATCAACAAAGTAATCTTCTATGAAATAAGTAACTCTTATAATTTTTGGTATCTCATAGTGTACGTAGTTTAAGCAATAATTTAAATTACCTACATGGGAAGTGTCGATACGTTGACATCACTAGTTTTTTGCATTTTCATATTAATTGTCTGTGGCAATTCCGACTACCAATTTTAGTCGTAATTACCTCGTGTCACATTTTTGTGGGGCATTTAAAACTGTGTAAATATTCCTCTTAAAACGTATCGTAAGCAAAAACCAATAAGAAAAAAACAATTTATGGTAAACAAGGTCAACACTCACCGTGAAATTGGAAGAAAATAAGCCATAATTAATTTAAAACAAATAAAAATCTGTAACAGCTCTTTCCAACAAACACTGGTTAAAATGGCGTTTGTACATAAAAACATGGTGGGAAAGCAGCATGACGATTTAGCTGCGCCATTTATGCAATTTCGTAAAACTTGGGTTTTCTCCTACATGGACATAGATGGGGCTTTTGATCAACTGTTATAGAATAAAAGTTATTGAGTTTGGTTGGAATTACCCCTTAGTCGGAAATGCCCCCATTGACCTTATTTGAATCCCAGTGGGGATGGATATTGGTGTGATGAACACAGATATTCGCCGTTAAGTAATGGAATTTTATACAAGGTGTTCTTTTTGATATCCCATAACTTTGAGGTTTTGTTCCTTACTAAAAAATAATACTTTTTGCCAAAGAATATGTGGTTCAAAAGTGCATACTTTCCAAGATATCATCAATCTAAATATAATGAGTTCATAAATTATCACCCTTGTAAAATCTCTTTAACATTAATTCAATAGACGCGTGTCACTGAAGCCATACAATAAACAACAAAAACATTTTAAACTTTGAGGAATGTTGCATACAATGTACAATGCAAAACGTTGCGAACGGTACCTGTGTACAGCGATAAAAAAAAGATAGAAAATGCCACGTTGTCGCCTAAAGGTGTTTTACATGAGAGGTTTTGACTTAATTGAATAATTTTGTATGAAAAATAAAAACAAAAAAAAATGAAAAATTATTCACATGTTATTTGATTCTATTACGTACATGGTCCCAGCGATACCCTAGAGTTATAGGAAATAAAACGGAACACCTTGTATATTTATTTGCGATGTTTATATATTCAAAATGTAAATTTATCCGTTTTCTAGTATTCATAACACAAGTTCTTTGAGAAACTTAATGTGGGCTAGATAATATAGTGTGAACGCTAGAATAGAAATATTGAATATTATTGGCCGGTAGGCGGTCGAAACTTAGCCAGGTTATGCTATCATAAATGTGTCAGGTGTTTTCGCATGAAGGGTAAGATTATAACTCCTTTGATGGGAAATCTGCTACAGCAGCGTACAGCGTAAAGTGTAGGTGTCGATAATGCGGGACCCATAGCGTGCGCTAGTCGGCAGGGTCGCGGAGGTAGGCTGGTTAAAGTATACATTGCAGTCTTTACTTGTTTCACGACCAAAGCTATACACTTGGAATTGGTGGGTAACCAGCAATAATTGTTTATGCGCCTTACGTCGTTTTGTATCGCGAAGAGGAAACCCCGTCAACATTTATTCCGATAAAGGTACCTCATTTGTCGGCGCATACAACGATATTTAAAAAATCCTAAAACTAAATGCTGATTTTCTTGGTGAAAATGCCACCCAAGAAGGTATTCATTTTAATTTTATTCCGGCATATTCTCCGCATTTCGGCGGCCTCCGGGAAGCGGACGTCAAATCAACAAAGTTTCATTTACAACGAGTGCTGGGTCATTGTAAGTTAACTTACGAAGAGCTTTACATACTTCTCACACAAGTTGAAGCAGTTTTAAACTCCAGACCATTAACGCCGCTTTCTTCAGCTCCATCAGATTTGACTCTATGCATCCATGATTTGCCCATTACCAGTGTCATCGGAGTCTGGTTAAGCGCTGAGCATTCAACGCCCGGGTAATTGAAAGTTGGCAGCACTGCTCGCTGCGGTAGCCTCATATCAATATATGTATTTTAAACTGTTCCGTTACTGACTGAGTGACTGAGTGAGTAAGTGACTGACAGACAACGTACAGCCGTAACTAATGGGCGTAGAGAGCTGAAATTTGAAACATACATTCTTTCCACGGGGACGGGAATAATTGGACTTTTTAGTTTATATGAAAAAACTTATTCCTTGAGTGCACGGATATGATACTTGGCATAAAGGTTCTTCAAAAAATGACTGGTTGTGTTATGAAAGCAATTCCCGATATTCCCACGGGAACGGGAAATATATGATGTTTTGGTTCGTTTGAAAAAATCTTATTCCTTGCGTGCGCGGATGTGATACTTGGTAATAAGGTTCCTCAATAGGTGTCTGTTTGTATTATGTAAGGAATTCCCGAAATTCCTACGGGAAGGGTTTGGACTTTTTAGTTTGTATGAAAAATCTTATTCCTTGGGTGCACGGTTGCGATACTTGGCATGAAGGTTCTTCAAAGAGTAACTGGTTGTGCTATGAAAGGAATTCCCGAAATTCCCGCGCGAACGCGAAATATATGATTTATAGTTTGTATGAAAAAGAATATTCCATGAGTGTACAGACGTGATACTTAGTATAAAGGTTCCTCAGTGAGTGACTGTTTGTGTTGTGAAAGAAGTTCCCGACATTCCCACGGGAACACGAAATATTGGACTTTTTAGTTTGTATGAAAAATCTTATTTCTTCAATGCATTTGATGCTTGGCATAAAGGTTCTTCAATAAGTGACTGGTTGTGTTAAATATAAACAATGTTTATGCGCGTACGAAGTTGCGGACAAAAGCTAGTTTTATACATACTTACCTTTTTCCGTTCCTATGAGTAGTTTTTGTTTCTATAAGGAACATACAGACAGGCAGACAGACAAAAATTTTACTGATTGCATCTTTGGCATCAGTATCGATCACTAATCACCCCCTGATAGTTATTTTGAAAATATATTTCATGTACAGAATTGACCTCTCTACAGATATATTATAAGTATAGATAAAGAAATAAAATCCCCAGACAATCACTGGAAACTACATGGCCCCAAAGTAAGCATAGCTTGTGCTATGGAATACCATGTAGCGAACTAAGGGGGAACCTAGAGTATAAATACATAAATAGATAAACACCCAGACAAGGAACATTATATTTTTCTTGTTCCGTACGAGAATCGAACCCGCTACCACTGGCGTCTGAGGCAGATAGGTTTACCCCACCGCCAAAGTGGTCGTCATTTCGAAGTTTCATTTTTATTAGCTCTCTAGACACTATTAATATTAGAACATAATTATATTGTTTAAAGTTACTTAAGAAATACAATTTTGGCTTACGTACTTTATTGATAAACTAGCTGCTGCCCGCGACGTCGTCTGCGTGAACGCTATGCAGCACCAAACGCACCTACGATTATAACACTGCTAGCGTGATAATATGTAGCCTATATGTTGACCCGACTTCTTAACTATCTTCATGCCAAATTTGAAGTAAATCCATGCAATACTTTTTGAGTTTATCCCGGAAAGACAAACAGACAAACAGACAAAAATTCTAAAAACTATATTTTTTGTTTCTGTTTCGATTGTAGATCATACCCCAAGTATTCTTTTAAAAAAATATTCAATGTACCTACAGTTTTGACTTTCCTACCATTTTATTATATGTATAGATAATCTACAAATAGAAATACGAAAATAAATTAAATCTCCATATTAAAGTATCAAATTGACAATATCTAAATATGAATATTTAAACTCATAGAAAAGGTTATCGTAACTCAAGGCAGGAAAATCACTGTGTAGGTACCAAGTTATTATTTTAGATAAGAGTGTAGGCGTTGTGTCGGCGGCGCGAGACGCCACACTGTCGCGACAGCTAATGATCCTGTCAAAGGAACACGTCTGTTGATAGGCGGCCCAAAATGAGGCCTTTGTAGGGGGAAATTGTAATTATTTACCTAGTAACTATTGTCTTCTGAATATCGATTGATGGAAAATCACAGTGGGCTCGTGCGAAAATGTTAGTGTTGAAAATGGATTCTGCTAAAGTTTTTGGTGCTTTATTCGGGTTTGAGGCGTAGCAGTGTGGACAGTAATTTAAAACAAATGTTGCAAGTTATCATGGCAATACCTTTAATATTATAGCCGTTTTGAAAATTTCAAGTAGCCAGGCGGGTTGCAACAAATTCTTTAAAGGCACTAAATGCCTGTTGCAAGATGAGAAATGTACATCTAGAATGTGATTTTTTATCAATTACTTAAAGAAAATCGTAATACTTATATCTTATATCAGCTAAATTAGCGACTCTTCTGTCTTATTCAGTTTGATGCGCCATTTCTGGGGCATTCTGTTAAGATTACGTTGTGTTTAACCGGCAACACAAATTATTTTTACTGTATCAGCAGAGGTTAATGTTTTTGGATTTTTGTTTGTTTTGTATTATTCATACTTATATAAAAGATTATATGCTAACTTAGAATACCTACTAATCATATTAGTATTCTTATTGATATAAAACAAGCTAGAGTATTACTGATTCGTTTTAAGAAGAAGAAGACCAAAACCAATCACTGAATGACCGTAAATTCCTTGAAGTAGGGTAGACCGGAGACAATAGAACCATTTTTGAAACATTGGTAGATTACGACGAGTCTACTGAAATATATTTAATTTTGTCATTTAATTCAAATTTCAGTTAATTCCCTTGACTTACAAATGTGTACATTTAAATATAACCTACGGTAACGAAAAGTAACTGAAAATCATATCTGAACAAAATGTGTCACATGTTAAAACCCCCATACTGCGGGTTAATTTTACCAAAAATATATTTGGTAATAAAACTCTTCTGTATTTTTATAAACTATAATTCTATGAGTATTTTGTAATTTAACAATTGTAAACTACAATATATTAAAATATAATAAATGTTTTTAGTCTTAGGAACCAGAATACTTCAAATTAATCGGTCGAGAAACTCAAAACGTCAAAAACTTAATATTAAATTAATTTTCTTTCGTCAGTAAGAAAAAGTAGTCAAGTCTTACATTATTTACCATTGCTTTAGATCAGACCTAACATTTAAGTTATTAATTATTTTAATATCAGTCATTTAATGCTCAAAAATCAAAAACTGAACATTTGTATGAAGGTACAATTTACCCCTGGTACAATTGACCCTTACTGAGAGCACATCATTAAAATATTTTTATTTTCAATACTTAATTAAATATATTTAAGAAACAAACAATCTTTACTCAGATAAACATAGCTTTTGGTGCACATACATTCCTCATTTGGCAAACTATGCATTGAACCCAAATTTCTTTGAATGGTTCCAAACAGAGTATACAAAACCATTCTTCTTCATCTTAAGAGCCTTTTGGGTTCCTATTTTATTATATTTCTATTTTCTTTAGATGTTTTACTCTTATTTCCTTTGCCTTTGCCCTTTTCATAGTCTCCAACTCAAAAGAAGTTTTAGTCTCTTTGGATTTGAGACCATATTATATAGATTCATTTCTTCATTAAATATTTTTAAACTTGATACTCTTTCGTCCTTTTATTTCCTTTGTTGACGTAGGATCTAAAATAAAATATTAAATTAAGTAGGTAATTATTTATAATCCACAACTAATATGATATCGGGGTTAATTGTACCATGGAGATAATTGTACCGCTAATTGTACTGGTACAACTGTTCTGAGTAGACAGTTTAAATTTAAATCTGAAATTGCGGCATTTTCACAATGAATTTAAAATATTACAAAGTTTGAAACCTAAATAAACTAGAAAAAGCAATTATTTGATAAAAAACCGAGTTTAATGTGACATGCAGAAAAAAAGTAGTTGACGACTATACTTACTCTTACTGTTCGAAAACAAAGTGCGTTAGACACACAGGTAAACTTTGTGTTGGAAAATATTGGCATTGGTACTATTGCCCCATGGTACTTTTGTCCCCGGTCTACCCTACTTAGATTTCGATTTACATCTTTTTGGTCATGTGCAATCGGTCCTTGCACCCAGCAGAATTAGTTAAGGTATGTCAGAAGAATATAAAAGAGCTGATTCAGAAACCAAGTAAATGTGAATTCTAGCACACTTAGGAATCCTCCCCATCGCCAAAAATCACATACTCCGGTGTAATTTCACGGTGATCAATTAAAAAAAAAGTTTGGTATGAATTTGATCTCCCGACCCTATTTAAAATTTATTTGAAAACGAGTCAAAGACTCGTATCTAGCACAGTTTCGAAGTTAAACTTTTACGATAGCCCAGTAATCACCTAACTAATGAGAAGCGCTAATGGTATTTTGCCGTAAGGTATCGACTCACCTACTGCATCAGTAGGTAATGAGATGCATTAATTGCTTTGCGTTTGTGGTGCATTTTAGTTGTTTGGGTTCGAGTATACTGCAGAAGAAACTAGGACCATTACAGAAGAGCACTCCTGGACGCACTGGGGCACTTCGACTCACTTGAGTTTGTCCCGACTCACTGGGACCATTCCCCCGACATTGTACAGGATAGTCGCCGCGTACAGTTCCGACTCACGGAGAACCAACTATGCGGCATCCTCACCCAGTTCCAACCCACTGGAACTGGGTGAGGATTGAAGCATTGTTTCATCTAATTTTTATACAATTTTAATTGTCAAAATCGTCGTTTTCAGGCAATTTTTTTAACTTTTTTCATAGTGTCAACTTTGATAAACAACTGTGACAAAAAAGTATGGAAGTATAACTGCGCATAATCTTAAAAACTTGTCTAGTATGTGTAGATTCTAAAAAGGTATAACAACGTATACTTTACAAGGGATATCAAGCTACAGGAGCGAGACCACTGATCAAAGTCAGAATTTTCATTTTTCAAGCTGTGTTATTACTATTGTAAACCAGGTAATGGTTGTATGTATTATATCAAAATAGTTTACATGAGCACTATTCGGCCACTAATTAGGATATTCAGTAGAAATCAAGATTGTTTTGTGGAATAAAATAACGTAACTCCACAATAATAATGTAATGAAAGTGAACATGTTGCGAAATGTTATGATTGAAAAGGATCACGAGGTAAAAAGTAGCACACTCCCTGCGTTAAACAGACGATTGATTGACACTGTTCCTATCAAGTTTACGATGCGTGAAAACGTTAGCATATTTTACCTTGTTTTCTTTTTATGATTTTATTACATCACTTTATTATTTTATTCTAAAACTATCGTGCCACTTATAATAATATTCAACAAGAAAACAAGATAAGACTTGCTAACAATATCACACACCGTGGACGTGAAAGGGACAGTGTGCACCTGCCTAGTAACAGGGACTATTAATTTTCCTTTTAACGAAAGGAGTGTCCTCACATATCTGTTTTCGTTCGTTTTTTACCTGGTGATCCTTTTCCAATTCGTAATAACTTTTCGCAAAATTAAGCTACACAATAAATAGAGATTTTTTTGGGTTGTACAATATTTTATGACTGGAATAGGAGAACCCTGACTCTGAAACTATTTGGAATGTATTATCAGAGTCGGTGTTTTAATCAACCGGTAAGTATGAATTCTTAATTTATCCTAAGAAGAGTAAACTTGTATGTTAACAGTTTGGTACAGTAAGACATATAAAAACTGAGTGTGGTTGCTCTTAAAACTAAATAAATACTTTTAGAAAATGAGAAAGATGATGTATGTATGAGTGAGTAGTGTATCTATGTAATATTTATGCATGTGTGATATGTATGAAATATATATGTATGTGTGATATGTATGTAATATATAATTATTATATTAATAAAGACCAGATATTTTATTTTATTAAATTTTCAGTTTCCGTGTAGGATAGCGTATATATTGTTGATTTTTTCTTTACTTCAAAAATGTTAAGGTGGTAGATGGAAATGGCTTTGTGAATTTTGTTATATATTCTTGAGGAGAGAATGCTGTACTGAAACGATGCAAAAGAAGACCTGTGGGCTACTACTGGACATATATTGACACAGGACCGTCGCGCCAGCACGGCTGGGTCAAGCGGTAACTCAGCATGTTTGCGTAATATACATCGTAGTATGTAAAGTTGCCGAACAGTTAGAACTTTACATTCTGAGTATAAGGAATCGGTTGGGTGACGGATATTTTTATGGGTTATTACTTTTAAGATCGCTCTTTGTGTCTTTCCAGTTCCAGAAATAAAATTTTTCCTGCTCCACCCCAAACAGGGATACAGTATGCCAATACTGACTGGCACAACGCAAGGTAAACAGTTCTTATTGTCTGAGGGTCAGCAACATGTCTGAGAATTTTAAATAAGAACGTCATTTTGCGAACTCGTGATTTTAGTGCAGATATTTGGGAACGCCAATTTAGGTTTGCATCAATACAAACGCCCAGATACTTAACTCTCTGGACAAAGGAGGGTGAAACACAGCCACAATTTGGGGAAGGTGCATAACAGGTATGGACAACAATGTTTGAATCCCCCTGCGAAGGTGCTGATGCTGGTGATAGTGAAAAAGGAATTACTTGGGTTTTTTGAATATTTAATGTTAGCAGATTTGTTGAGATCCATCCCTTTACAGTCTCAAGGGCAGCCTCTGCATGTTTTCTAGCTGTTTCCCAGTCTTTGCCATGAACGAGGAGTGCTGTGTCATCCGCGTAAGTAAACATTTTACAGTGTGGTATGTTTAATTTGCATAGATCGTTAATGTACAACTGGAATAGTGTCGGGCCCAAAATGCTACCCTGAGGAACACCGTAAGTGATGTTTGCTGTTTCGCTAATATAGGAATCAATATTTAAATTTTGTTTGCGATCCTGGAGATAACTCTGGAACACTTTCAAAGCATTGCCGCGTACCCCATGGTTCTCCAATTTATCAACCAGTATTGGAATTGAAACAGTATCGAAAGTCTTGGAGATACCAGAAAAATACCAAAACACTTCTTTTTGCTCTCGAGTTTAGAGATTGAGCTACTTAGACTTTTCACTGCGTCTTCTGTTCAGATGCCAGATCAAAAACCGAATTGGTTTCGAGCTATTAAATTATTCTTTTCTAGAAAGTTTACGAGATTTTTGTTAAGTATTCTCTCCAAGACCTTCGACAGTACGGGCAATACAGATATGGGTCTGTAATTTGAAATATCACCAGAGTCTCCTTTTTTATGTACCGGGTGAACGAGAGCGGATTTCAAGGCTTTAGGAAAGACACAAGTGGATATTGAGAGATTACACAAATGAGTAATAGGTGGTAGTAGAGCTTTTTTTGAGGCTTTGAGAATAGACGGAGAGATTTGGTCCCACCCTGCAGCACAATCTGTTCGAAGATCAGTAATTATGCGATCAACCTCCACTGGATCAACCTCGAGAATGACAATAGAGTTTTTTGATGAATCTGATTTAGATGCTGAAAATGCGCCACGTGGAACAATTTTAGTAGCCAGGTTTCTACCTATGTTAGCGAAGTATTTATTTGCTTTATTAACTGCCGTCTGTGGGTCGCTGTCTATATAAAGAAGATCTCAAGTGGATTTATTTTTGACATTGGTGTTTGTAACTCCCTTGACTACTTTCCACATCGCTTTGACGTTTTTTTCCATTTTGAAATTCTTTTATGTGATATTCCCGTTTAAGCTTGCGTAGAAGATTATTAATGAAGTTGCGATATCTTTTATATGTTATAGAAAAAATTTCATTTGTAGGAGCTTTCTGAAGTTTTTTATGCATTCTATCCCTGTTACATATTCAACGGAGCAGACCTGGAGTAATCCATGGTTTAATGATGTTTCTCTTCCGGGGAGTGACGATACTACTACTGTGGCTGTCAACTGTTTCTCGAGATCAGAGAGATGAGCTGATCAGCAGCTTCATCTGCGTCTTGGGAATTTAGTATGTGACTGTAATCAAAGTTATCTAGGGCATCCTTTACGTCATCATAGTTAATTTTGCGAGTCAGCTTACGAGACTTATAAGCGATATGTGACGGCATTTCATTTATGCAAAGCATAGTTGGTAGGTGGTCAGTAATTGGAGATTCAATAACGAGGGCTATGGAATCTTTTGTAGACTTAAGCATTATGTGATCGAGACAGTTGTTGATCCTTGTAGGATATAAATGGGCTGGCAATGGATGCCAAAGTTGTAATATAAGTGAAATTATTAAAATAAATGGATGCCAAAGTTGTAAGATAAGTGAAGTTTCATTGCATTATAATTGTGGAGTTAAGTTATTTTTATTCCATAAAACCGCCTGGTTTTCTATTGAATATCCTTATTAGTGGCCGAATAGTGCTAGTGTAAAGTATGTTGTTATAATACAACCATTACCACCAAGTTTTACGACAGTTATAACAAAACTTGAAAAATGAAAATTCTGACCTTGATCAGTGGTCTCGCTCCTGTAGTTTATTATTGCTTGTAAACTATAAATTCATACACCTTTTTAGAATCTACACATACTAGACAAGTTTTTAAGGTTATGGGCAGTTATAGCTCCATATTTTTTTTGTTACAGTAGATGATCAAATTGACACTGAAAAAAGTTGAAAAAAAGACGAAAACACCTAAAATTGTATGAAAATTAAGTGAAACAATTTTTCAGGAATATGATTCAGGAAAAATTACACAAAAATAACTAAATTAGACCAAATGGCAGCTAAATGAATAAAAGAATTCGGAAAATTTATGTAAAAGTATGAAAGTCTCCGTCATTTTTATATGGCGGAGTATTCCACCAAAAAGATACAATTTTCTTACAGGCTTACATCTGGACCAACTCCAGATAACGGGTTATCCATTAATTACGACAGACCCTGTATACAACATCCCGCATTATGGCGAAACCGTCGGGCCGTGGGTCGCGGCCAATCAGCCTCTTCCGGGGCATGGGAATGATCATCTTGTTCCCAAAAGTCTCTCCTCTGGGTGACGAGGAGGTTTAGGCCGTAAGCCACTAAGCTGGCCTAGTGCTGGTTGGTGGATGTCAGAATTTAAGGGTGCAGAAATGGCTTCTGTCAAACCTTATCGACACCTTATCGTATACAGCACCTGGGCTCGACTGCCTCCGAAGCACTGAAGTCGTCGTGAGAAATAAATGATAAGTAAGCGGTGACTCATCCTAATACCGGCCACGCAGAGCGCGCTTAACTTGCGATACCCCTTGATATTCACAGTAACCACGACGCACAGTGGTGCATTTTGTATGGAGCTGCAGAAAAAACTATTTTATTGGGATAAATGTTGTTTTTTTTTGTTTCGTATTGCTAATAAATAAGTTTTTTTAATAACTGTTGAATAAAAATGATATTCATATCACTATTTCTTTATTAAGTTTTAAATTAAAAACAAGAAGTAGATTTGGCTCAGTGGTTTTGGAGCTACCTTCTTAAGTAACTCGGTTTGAGTTCAAACCTTGCAAACTTCGAAATGATGATTTTCTTTAATACACTTGTTGTGGAAATGATAGTGTAGTTTTAGCTTCTTGCATTATAATAGTCTTGTTATTTCTAAAATTAAATAACTTATCTTTCTCTGGATTTGTATTTTTAATGTTATAAAATCAGTGGAGTTAGCATTTAACATTTTTTTGTTAATCACTGTTGTTTAGTTTGCACACGTTATTGTCGAAGTTTCGAATTCTTGTGGGGTCCTTCATCAGGTGTAATTACTGATTCAAACTAGTTTTAAACATTTATCATTTTTGTTTCTGAATTATATTTTCATAATCAATAGCTATTTGTGCTAAGAAGAACCCTTCGTGTGCTGGTCTGGCTCTCACCTGGAACTGTCCTGGAATCTTACCAGACCTAAATTTGTAATTCATCAACTTGTCTTTTCATTTCATTGAACTTATTGTAATTTGACAAGAGCGAGATTTGAAGTTTTTCTTCGATGCGTCGAAAATAAAACGTTAGATTTTTCAAATCTATGTTCATTCGTGCCTTTATCGAATATGATGCTCGTAATTTTCGCCTTTAACTATGTTATATTATCAACTAAAATATCATCCAAGATTTCGTTTTATAATAATAATGCCGAATAATAATAATAAATTTTCATTTATCGTGGCATCTTGGCCCACTTGTTAGTAATACAACTTTAAAACTATGTGAGTAATACAAAAAAGGGAATAAAAATAGTTTTGAAAATTATACATTAACTGAAACAGATATAAAGTCAGATTAAGACAATATTGAAAGCTCCAGTTTATTAGCAAACATTCTCAATAAACTGTTTGTGTTGGATTTCAACCTGGCCATGAGTGAAGCGTTTTTTTACGTATTATGGCGAAGTAGTCATCTATTCAATTAACAAATGAACATTTTTTTTTACAAATATAATTTAATTTTTATTTTGGTATTAGTTTTTAATTATTAAAATTAATTTCAATAATGGTACCTAGTCTAAAAATAATAATAAAATCTAAAAGTTGAAGCCGCAATTGTTTTAAGCCTTTGAAAAAACCTAACACCCCCCACTCCGACCGGCACAGCGGTGATACTTTGATTTCATAACTTTACATGCGGGCTTTAATAAACAATCAGCGCCATCTACTAGGAACTTGTAGTACTTCATATTAGATCAAAAATTACTGCATTAATAAAATCAATAAATAATTATAATTGCATAAGTTGATAAAAATTGCTATGCAATAGCTTTACCGCGACAGTCTCCGAGTGCCACACGTCTTTTTTATATTTCTTATCTTTTAGTTGTTATACCTAATCAAAATTTGATTTCAGTAATGGTAAAAAAAACTATACAAAAAGTAAAAAATAACAAGAAAGTCCCTATATTTTTAGTTATTTTTTATAAAATAATTACATATTATTTATAGTAATCAATAAATAAAAAGATCGATGTGCGCGCCGGACTTGATCCTGCGTGTCTCAGGCCGAATGGATAGAATTTTAGACACTACCTACTCATAGGTATTCGAACTGATCTTCCCACTCTAATTCAAACAGAAAAAACTGGGCGTTAACCTACACCGATTAACAAATTGCAATTTGAAAACTTTAATAAAAATACTAAACTACCTTTTAACTACACTAATTAACTGATATACTTATGAAATATAAACATACATATTGAATAAATACATATTTTTTATTAGAAAATAAACTTAAATAAATACATATATAAACATCCATGACTTGACGACTTATATCTGTATTCATCACACAAATATCCATCGCCGCCGGGATTCGAACCCAGGACCTCTGGCATAGAAGGCATAAACATTACGTTACCCCTACACCAGCCGGTCGTCAAGATGACTTTATGTGTTATTTGAATTCGACAAATAACTAGTAAAGTTATAATCGAGTATCATATTCAAGTCTAGGGCTCAGCTGCAAAAACAACCTTGAATCCATCAGATTTTAGAAATACCACAAAAAACATGTACATTTTGTTGTTGTATGTATGTGACATTTTCATGTACAACTTGCATTCTTATTTATAATACTTAAAGTCACTATATTTTCCGTTCCCGTGCGATTTTCGGGAATTCCTTCCTAATGCAACCAGACACACATTCAAGAAAACTTTTACCAAGTTTCACATCAGTGCACTCAAGGAATAAGATTTTTTTTATACGAACTAAAAAGTTCTATATTTCCCGTTCCCGTGGAAATTTTGAAAATTCCTTCTTTAGTGCACCCTACACTTTCCAAGGAATGTGTGTTCCAAACAGCTCTCTACATCCAGTAGGTAGTTAGCAGTAGTAGTAGTTAGTTAGTTATGGCTGTTCGTTGTCTGTCATTCACTCAGTCACTCAGTACCTCGATCAATCATTGAACAGTTTTATATTGATTGATTGGAGGTTCTTATTCTTACACACTTCCAGCAAAAATATATTAAAAATAAACAGCAAAAAAACATCCCGCGAAACAAGCCTTTGATGAAAAACACTGAACTCAAATCGGTTAATCCGTTTGTAAGCTACGATAAAATAGAAAAACACATGAAAACTTATAAAAACAATTTATTGTTTGAAAACCAACAATTATTATGATTTTTTGTGATTGTCAGATTGTAGTATTGGTGTAGGCCATTCAAATATATTATCTGGGATTCATAATTTTAACTTTTAAGGTTTAAAATTTTTTTTCTCATTGAGAAAATTAAAATAAAAAAATATACAAAATGCAAAAAAAATAATATACAGAATCGAGAATACGGCCTCACCTTCGAAGTTGGTTGAAAAAAAGAGAAACACTTGTGCATAAAAACTCAAAGTAAACCAACGATTTTTGAGTAAATTAAAAAATCTATCGTGGAAAGTACAACTTGTGGTGATTACCAGTGCGATCTTGTTCTCACCTGGCCTAAGTTCTGCAATCAGAGTATTTGTATTTTTTTTACTACCAGGGCCTTATTTCATGACTGACAATTGTATGTCAAAAATTCATTGTAAAATTACAAAAATGCGTTTCATAAAACCCTGACAATTCATTTAAAATTGTCACATAATGCGTTTCATAAAACAATTGTAGCGACAGGCGGTCTACTGACAAATGTCATACAAATCGCTATGAATTGTCGTTTATGAAACGCCTGTCATGTGTAATATTACTAAGAATTGTAGAATTGTCCTGACAATACGATAGGCATGCGAGGACCTATCGATTACTTACAATTACAAAAAACGAAGAAAACTTATACTAATTGATGCAAAATAATGATAATGGTGGCCATTGTACACGAAATTGAATTCAATGGGCATTTAGCAAACTTTGTATATTAATAAAAAACTACATTAAGTAGCAGAACCATTTATGCATTTTCTTGAGAAGAAGTATAATTTTGATTGGGTGACTCTTAAAATTGGATTTAAATAAGTGTTAAGGGAGTGTGTATGTGAAGTAGAGATATAGAATTTAATTATTCATAAATTGATGGATGGAAGGAAGACGATGAGTAGGTACCTACATGCATGAGAGACGTCGCTTTAAATGGACATGCGTTTCGAAATTGTAAATATCCTTTTCTAGTTACATTTCGTTATCAACAAAGGTGAGTGAAATGAGGTATAAATGGATTTTAAGTTTTTTACATCTAGTAACACTTTAAACCCTGAAAATTGTCGTGACATTTTTTATGAAACGCTTTTTACTGACACTTGTATGTCACCTGTAGAATTGTAGTTTTATGAAACGAAAGTCACGTGAAAATCGCTAACAATTGTCAGTTTACCACGAATTGTAGCTTTATGAAATAGGGCCCTGCTGTCGACTTGTTTTTATACCTTACCTGTTTTTAACAGCTATACGTATATTTGGTATGAAATGTAACACCGTAAAAAACTCCCGTCGAAAAACGCGCTATAAAAGGTCGGTATAAACATGAAAATATATTTGAAGGCTGATAAAAAAATATGAAAATAGCATGATAGTCAAGTTCCGTTAAAGACAGTATTTTGACTTTTTTGGTATACTATATGCCATGAGGCAAGAACTAAAGGAGCTGCCTTGTCTATGAAAAAATGGTGTATACCTAAACAGAGGAGTAAAATGGCGTCTCTTTAGTGCATTGCAGATATGGTCACAAAGTGTAATGAATGCTTTTTTATTCTTATATTATTAATATATTATACTATCACTGCACAAAATCACAGAAACTTCCTCAAATTGATCGCTTTTGACAGTCCATGTACTTGTAAACACGAACTTCAAAATGGCGAACTGGCTTCATGTCGGTCTTGTCAAAATATATGGATATAGACCAACATGCTGTCTCCATTGGTATATCTCTATGACCATATGTAAGAATAAAATAAATATAACATTTGTACGAGTCTATTCAAAGTTAGAATGAAATTCAAAGTTACCCAAGATGACTGTAATTCTGTTAATTTATAGACATGAGTCAAAAACAGTTGTGTGATTAGGATTAACCAGCATTTCAGGCATCGTAATGACATAGCTATTGGCGTTTGAACTAGGGTTGCCAGCCATACTGTTTTTCACTACATTATACTTTTTACTGTTGAACAAAAATAAAGTACCTATACAAAATACTGTTTTCAGCATAAAATGCTAAACACTTTAAACACTGTTTGATATTATTTCAACTTGAATACTGTTTATTTTTCCAAAATCCTATTTAATATTATTTTCACACTCAAATATACTTTATTGATAGAAAAAAAGGCTGGCAGCCCTAGTTTGAACCCAAAGCCGATCGTCCACCGCCAACTAAACTGTTAGTTTTAGCTTAGCTCGCATAGTTGAGCCAGTTTTTCATACACGTGCGTCCACCGAAAACTATAATTATTTAAAATAATAAATAAAAACGTTTATTTTCAGACCGGTGATCCATAGTTTGTTAGTAAAACATTGTAGAAACTTAAAGACTAGTGTTAGTAGGCATAATAATAATAACATAAATATAATTTAAGATGCATTTACAAAATTACAAATTATATTCAAATTAATACTTATTAAAATAATACTACGCAAAATTAAAATTAAATTGTACATAATTGAAATTAAATTTACTAAACGAATATTTTGAATTCAAAATTGCATTAAATAAATTTATCAAATACCTATTTAAGCGCAAGTCACGGAACATAAAACACTAGAGGAAGGGACGTGTGGGCGTGGCGCACGTGCCAAAGTTAAGACTTGTGAGACTTAACTCGAGTCAGTCGCTTTCGTGATTACAACGCTTTGTGACGTCTTTTGCCGGTGTGTTCCATTACAAAAAAACCCATAAAATGACTCGATGTTCTGTTCTAGAGTGTAAAAACTATAGTGGTACTAAAACGTTAATACGATCAGGTGTTTCCTATCATCGGTAAGTCGCTATTTTCGTTTAATTTCATTTTTTATGTTTCGTTAATCGTTCTTGCCAATTAATTCGGAAAAAATATTAGTGTAAATGAATAATGACATGTATTTCATTGAAATAAAATCTAAAATTGCATAACGCGTGGTCCATATGACATATATCGTCGAAGAGCATAACTAAGTTGACAGAATCAGCTAAAAGCATGCAGATAGAATTCTGACATAAATCACTAAGTGTTATTACTAACTTCTACTCTATTTCAAGTGTACTATAGTTGATATTCTTTTATTCGTAATAGTCCTTATGTCTTCTTGATTTCACCAAATTATACCGCTCTAATTGGATATATTTCAGTGTGCGTAAAATGTAAATGTGTTAGTTTGGCGACAGCTATTCCTAATGAATTATTAAGCGATGCCCTTTCCTCTTGTGTTTTATGTTCCGTGGCGCAAGTAGCCCAATCCATCGCTGCAGGATGGGTGCCTGGACGAACAACTTTGGCTTTTTTTTTGTTTTTTTTTATTTTTTTATTCAAAACAAAAAAGAATTTTCAATTTACTTAGGCTATGTACCTAGCTGTAGCTATGCTAAACCGATTTAGTTTAGTTGGCGGTGGACGATTGGCTTACGGCTGTATTCGATTGCTCTGTGATAAATTAGATCATCAAATCAATTCGGTTGTGTTATAGGCAAGGTACTTAATAAAAAATTTACAGCTTGTCAGGTCACATATATGTAGTTCAGCCTTTCAGATTCCTCTCAAAAGATGCTAGATAGATGTATTTTTGTAAGCTTTCTGAAAGATACATAAAATTGTTTTAAGTTTTCACGATTCATAATTTAAATAAAACTATTTTTAACTGGATTACATAATCGCGTATAATTACATCCATTGCGCTTGACCTCGGGGTCTGCAAAGACTCCAAAACGTCGAGTTAAAATATAATTTATACGCGATTAATCCGGTTGAAAAGTAGTTTTATTTAAATACCTACATAAAATTTCCCAACATAAAAGAAAAGAACTCTTTTCACAATGTGAAAACTTACATCATATGAAACGAAAATTAAATATTTTGGTAAAACTGCCTCTTTTGCAAAATTAAGTAGCAAAGCGGGCAGGCTAAGAAGGATCACAAAATATCAATAGTCTGAAATTCAGCTAGATTTTTTTATGAATACCATTATTATGAACTAGACACCGCGCGCGGTTTTACCCGCGTAACTTTTGATCCCGTGGGAATTTCGGGATAAAATATAGCCTATAACCTTCCTCAAGGCCTATCAAAAGCAAAAATAATTTTCCAAATCCCCCTTGTAGTTTCTGAGATTAGCGCGTTCAAACAAACAAACAAAAAAACAAACTCTTCAGCTTTATATATTAGTATAGATTATTATTATTAATTATTATGAATGAGAGTAATCCCGCGTTTGAACTCAATCTCACCAGACGGCGCGCGAAGTTGAGGTCAAAGATGAAAGCACACGGGTTTACAAAGGATCTCTTCATAAAATATTGCCGGAATACATACCTGCAGAAGCAGTGATATTTGGCGGCGAACATTATGAAAAAGGTCGATATCGTACGTTTTGTATTTCAATAACACATATGTCGCTGTGTTGCATTACAATGCAGGTTTATGGAGGGTGTTTCATTGTAAACCGTACCATGGAACTCTACATGAATTTTAACTATATTAATAAACTAGCTGTTTTCGAATCCCGCGGGAATTTCGGGATAAAAAGTAGCCTATGTGCTATTCCAGAGTGTATCACTATCACTATGCCAAATTTCATCCAAATCCGTTAAGCTATTCTCCCTTGATTGAGGAACAAACATCCATACATCTAAACTTTCACATTTATAATATAAGTAAGATTTTACCCGACTCCCCATGATTCTGTTTATGAAGTGCATGATGCACATTTCTTTGGAACGAGTAGAAAGATTAGGCGTAATGGATTTTAACATTAAAGTCGACATTTATATCATGTTAATGGTGGAAATAACAAAGGATATTTAAAAACCTCAGTAAAGGATTTAATGAACTTAATTCTCAGGCTGCAAACTGGACGGCTGCCCGCTAACGTTCTCGACGTCAGCGGGCGCTCGAGCGATTTGTTGCGGTTTCATACAAACTCAATATTTTCTATCTTGTCGCGGAAATCGCTGTCCGCGCCGCTGTCGCAGCCGTCCAGTTTGCAGCCTCAAAGAATGAATTTTTTTGAGTACCTACTTAGCTATAATTACATCCACCGCAACGAGTTAAAAGGGAAGAAAACGGGCAGACGCGTGATTGGTTTAACATCAACGCTTAGGCTGCATGTGCGACTCGTACTGTTCAGACCAAGATTCAGACGTGCTCACCGCGCAAGTGCAACCTGTTTATTTTATTTTGTGGACCCGGCTGGTTATTTGGACGCGTTGTATTATTTCGTTATATTATATCGTTCGTTATATTATTTCGTGTGATCCCACTTAAATTTTGGACATTGTGGTTCATTGCATTCCTGACGACTTGCCACTTCTTTAATGGACTGTTCGATTATTTAATCTGTTTGAAATAAAATAGCCGAAATATAAATTCTGTGGAAAAAAGACGGTGACGAGTCTTCTGAGCCTTCAAAATGATAAGGAGCATGTATCAATCTATGAGCAGTTCAATGGGATCTCCTTCAAACAATGATTTCATGAAAGCCTCATCTATGGGTATTCATTGGATTTCCATATATAAAGTTCTTAATAAGGAGTTTTCTATGAGCTCATAAAGATTATTTCAAAAACCTCTATAGATGACACTTTTAGAGCCGAGCAAAAATTCGAAGGCGTTAAATCTGTATACTATAATGTAGGTAAGTGGTATATACCATCTATGGTTATTTATAAGTTCAATTTCTGATACAGATGTCACTTAATTTATTTTACTTTCAAAAACGCAGTGTGGAATAAATTGCTATATGATAGACAAGACTTCGCCTTTTATTAAGCGCCATCTATCGAAGCCTTTTGTACCATTTTTGTACCGTTTTGTCTTTTTAATGAGCTGTCAGAAAACCTCTCATTAAAAAATCGAATGAGGTGACAGTAACAGCATTTATACGTCGAGGTAATAGTGACAGCACTAACGATACATTAGTGATATTAAGATGCTCGTATAACTTGATGGTAGCGGAAGTTACAGTATTATAGATGGCGATGATTGACTAATTCTTATAGATGGTGCCAACAGCATCAACAACATCCTACCACCGCCGCTGGTATATACAGGGTTGATTGATTAATATATTCGCTAACATATTAAGCAAAGCTTGGTCACTCTAAATTACCATTAAAATAAGAATGACTACGCACTACTAAAACACATCTTGTAGTACTACGTCGTAGTAGTATCAAAGAGATACTGCGTCGTAGTAGCTATTTCATCAACAGCGACTATTTCTCAAAAAGTTTGTGGTTCCATATTTCTACTTTTTTACAGAGCGTCGCTAAAATAAATATGCAAGTATGTTTATATCGTATCAAAGAAAGTAACATTTAAATTTGGATAGCGACTAAAAATCAACCCTGTATATTGTGAAAGGTTGATGACAAGTGACAGATACGGTTAGGAAGGCTAGGCGCGCGGACGTATCTCAAACGGACGGTTTATATTAGCTCGGTATTAATTGGTTTCATCGTTGTAATTGTAAAGGTAATTAACGGAACGTACCAGCGAATAAATATTGTGTTGTGAATAAGCCGGTATCATAACCAAGCCCACACTCTCAGTACTAAGTAACTACCTAGTGTTTATTCTATAGTGTTTCTAAGCCTCATTTTTCTCATCAGAAGCGGGATAGGCCCATGCTTAATATTAATTAGTGTTTTAGATTCATATTTGCAAATAGTCTTCTCGGATCGACCCATGCTAAAAATTAATTTGTAATGATAGCATTGGTCATTCTAGTTTAATGGTCTTACTAGAAACCTATTGTAATAAAGTTACATCAACAAGTCATCAACAACTACACATGTACCTACACCTACACATGTGTATTCCCATATTGATATTTGTATTCCTTTCTTTTTTCCTTTGATTTATTGTATTGTTTTATGTATTCGTATTTCTTTTTTTACCTTAATTTAATGTTCACTTTTATGCACCCAATCTAAGATACCTACACATAAATTATGTTAAATTGCATTTTCTCGGTCGAACACTGTTCCTTAAGAATCAGGAGTTATTCCTAGTTTAAGGAGCAGGGTCACATTTGTAACTAAATTTATTATAATGTAAAATACTTTTCAACACACTTGCTCGTAAAGTGAGCGTTATTCTATTGAATTTAGAACTATAAACTGGGCTATAAGTCAAGCGTGCAATAATATATTATACCCTAGTGCATAATATAATGAATCCTACAAAGTTGAATTGTACCTTTGTGCAAATTACATGCGAGTAAACAGAGAATATTTTATTGGTCCGGGTTATACATTAAATATTTTCAGAAACAACAAAGAGGTTTTATACCACTTCAAATCCATATACATTTTTAGATGTTTGCGCCTTATATTAGTAAAACAAATTTGTATATCAAACAAATGATTCACAATTTACAATAATTTGTTATAAAATATTAAAATATTTGCATTTACCACTCCAAATTAAACATTTTCACTTAAAATAGGCTGTATATGCTATACAGACATTGACACATTTGGCAGAAAAAAAAACCTACGCGCATGCGCGAGCCTCGGCGCCATTTTTCAATCACAATTCACAGCTTTGTTATCAAATGTATTTGTTATTTTATGACCTCGTATGTCTGTCTTTTACTCACAAGTGTGTTGAAAAACGTCGTATGTAACTCGTGAGCGTTGCTAATTACAGTCTCGGCTCATTATTAAGCCCTCGCCTGCGGCTCGGGCTCAAATCACAGCCTCGTCTGTAATTAGCAACTTCGCTCACTTGTTACATAATATACTATTAGACTTTAATTAATCAATTATTCTAGGACTTAAAAACTCTGCAGCCGGATGGGATCAAATCCCCTACTTTGTTTGGAGAGGGCCCAGCGTGCAGTGTTGAAAGTCATTACATCAAAACCAATTACTTTCTCAATTATAATGTTCTTTCAATGAGAAAAAATTGCAAACTAAAATTAAAGAAACACTTAGAAGTTCCTTACAGTGCACACTTATTCAGAGACAAAAGACGCCGCCATGCCGTCTGTCCTACTGAAAAAACTCATCTTGGATTAGTTAAACGCCACTATGGATAAGTTCGATACTGTATAATAAAGTCAATAAAATTTTAAGTATATATCCCCTTACCGTCAAGCAGTGCTGCTCACATATAAAGCAATGGTTACAATCATTAAATTACTCTGAGTAGAAAAACAGACTCATATAAAATTACAAACAAAACACATAACATACACTTAGGGTACACACTACATTCACAGTCACTCTCACACAATAATAAACACATAGTTACAATAAAACATGGTTGAACAAAAAAAATATCATTTATCCCTAAAAACTACATTTATTTTAAAGTTGAAATTATACTTACTTTAGACAACATTTAAAATCCATAACCTTAGAATCTACTTGAACGATTTTTTTTCTTTCTTTTTAAAAGACTCTGCTTTCCAATGTATTGTTCACTTAACCGCTATAACCTTAAGCAAATACCATACACCCTATAGTTAAGTGAGGGTACTTCTAAATATTATCCAAACTACACTTGCATTTTTGTATTTCTAACGCAGTATTCTAAGAATGTACCCTCCTCGGTTTGATTTTATACATATCTCTGATACTTAATATTATTATATAATTTCTTGTTTATTGTAGTTCTATACTGTTTTTGAGGTGGGCGTAAACAGCTACGACAGTCATTGACTAATGTAGCTGTTTTCGATTATATTTATATTTGTAACTCTGTTTTTAATGAATACTTAAATACATAAAAAAAAATTCAACCGACTTCCAAAAAAGGAGGAGATTCTCAATTCGTCTGTATGTTTTTTTTGGGTCTTTGTTACACGATATTTCGGAAAATTATGAATAGATTTTAAAAATTCTTGTTTCGTATGATAGAAGGTACTTCATAATTGGTCCAATACAATTTTTATCGAAATCTGTTGAGTACTTCATTGAAAATTTCAAAGTTTTTAAAAATATGTATGATTTCGGAGAATGTTTACGTTGATGATATAACTCAGCCAAAGATTTGACGTGAAGTCGGTTTTTTAATGCTCTGCATTTTCTGATTATATTTTGTTAAAATCTGTAGGTACTGTGGTAAATAAAACAATTCTGTGAACATACCTAATGCGTTATTGAGTAGTGGAAGTTTCCTAGGATTGGCCGAGGACCCAAATTAATCGTTTTGTTATTTTGTAAAAATAAGTGATGTCATTAAGTAAAATTGTTATGGATACGAACCAACGATAAGGATACGGTGAACAGCAACTGTTTTTTTAACATTTTATATTGATAGTTTACTCCACGTGCGATAAATTAAATTTGTAAAAAGTTATTGTGTGATTTAAAAAGAATCAATACATTTGTTCTGTTATTTGCATCACGTATTCTAACTTTGTTTGGTACTAAGTATTTTGCGATTGGTTTTGAATTGTTATGTGGCGGTAAAGCATAACTTTTTGTAATAAGGGGTTAGTACCGCAGATCCACAGTCCCCGACGTACACGTACCGGAGAACCACAAATACTATAAATCTAATTTCATTTTTATTTTTATTTTTTCCTTTAGTTTTTAACTTGCACAGTCAACAGAAGATCTCATATGCATTTCTTTGAAATAATTTAGTTTATTCGAATCATACTTTCATTAAGAAAAATGTATTGCAAAACTGTCAAAGGAGTAGTCAGAGCAAACATATTACATTACCTGTCTAAGATTTTATTAGATCTAAGTAAAATAGTGATAATTACTAGAAAAAGTGATTAATATTTTTAAGATTTGTTTTTTAAATGCATATTTTTTTCAAAAGAAGGATGATTTAACATTGATGATTTTACATTGATTTTAGAAGGCTGATTCAACATGCTAATATTTTGTTTTTTAGAGAAAAGTTAAGTATTAATCAAGAGACTGATTATTTTATATTTTTTTTTATATAATATAGATATTTTTATAGTTTGATAAGGTCATGATCGATTACCTTGTTATTGTTGTATATTTAAACTACTAGTTGACTTATTTATTTTGACAAGCTCGGATTATTTATAATAACAAAAACTGTTTTTTTTTCATGATCTCCATTTGATAATCTTTATTGTAGTAATAATTTTTATTTTTTATGTTATAAAGGTTTGCTTTTTGTAACCATTTTCATATTCGTAAGATCCGCAGTGGTTCTGCATACTCAAAACAAGGGTGTCAATATCCTGTCGTGATAAACTGTCCCACGTCCTGCTAAGATGCAAGAAAAGCTGGTTTTCATGCACAATATCTTTAGGGAAATTCCTAAGAGCTCTTCTCTGAAGCGTACACTGGGCATGCTCAATAGGATTGAAGTCAGGGGATTGTGCAGGCCAATCTAAAGCTTCGATATCATGCTGTTGTAACAAACTTGTAACGATACGCGCCGTATGTGGATGGGCATTGTCGTGCATTAGCTGCATTTTTGTTCCATTTCCTGTCTGTAAGGCAAGATTACAGGCTCTAGCACCTCATCTCGGTATTTTAGAGCAGTCATATTGCCTTGTATCCAAACGAGGTCCATTCTAACGCCTAGACGAATTGCTGCCCAAACCATAATCGTGCCATCTTGTAATGTATGAACTTGTTGTGGGTGCTGCAGTCGATTCCAACGTTCTGGCTACTCTTTTCACGCGTACTCTTCGCAAATCAGGATGAAATCCAAACCTGGATTCATCAGTGAAATGCACAAGTGACCATTGAGAATGGTTCCAGTTTTCGTGTGCAGTAGCCCATTGTAATCTTCTTCCTTGATTGCCTCGACCTTAGCGCTGGTATCGTAAATGGCCTACGAGCGCGTAGGTTGACTTCATGTAGTCGACTTCTCAAAGTTTGACTTCTTACCAGCAAACCATACTCTCTCTGTAGCCTTTGAACCAATTGCATCGCCGTTACATTTGGTTAACTTCGTGCAGCATTTAATATCGGTACAGGACATGCGTTATAATGCGTCGAGGTCCTCGGTGCCGTTCCACCACGTCTCCCGTGACACGATAACTTGTCCAAAGCCTGGATATAACGCTTTGACTGGTCCTGACATGGCTTCAGAAACCGCAATTTGGGTAGCGATATTGACACCCCTGTTTTGAGTATGCAGAACCGTTGCAGATGTGCCAGGAGCGTCTTAGGTGGATCCACGGATTATTAATTTTAAGTTTTCAACGATTTTTATAAAAAAAATAATTGTTTTGTTTAGGTTTTGACACAGGTTTTGATGTTTCAAAAATAAAGTTAAGATTGAAATTTTGTCTGAGTTTTTCCTCTTCTTCTTTTTTTTGTTAATTTAACTTTATCTAAAAATTTATTATCAGATTAGATAGGCTGTAATAAACAGGTTTATTTTAATGCATGACATACTTTAAATCACAGGTACAAAATGCAATACTGCGAAATACTACGTACACACATCTTAGTAAAAAATATACAAACATTAAGCCTTGGATCACCCCGGGACTCATTCGCTGTATGAAACATAGGGATAAGTTACACATGAAGGCCAAAGCACAACCCGATAACCTTATATTGCAAACTTCGTACAAAAGATATCGGAATTTTTGTGACGCTCTTCTTAAGAAATTAAAAAATGCTTACGATAAAAGTGAATTAGAAAAAGCGGGAACAAACAGGAAAGTGGTTTGGAAATTTGTTAAAAATGTAACTTTTTTGTCGAAACAGCATAAATCCGCTACTGAGCTATTGCAGGGCCGGTCCTATGAATCGCAGCTCGAATGTGCTAACTTAGCTAATACCTAAATATTTTACTAACATTGGGAAATCATTGGCTGAAAAAATTCTTAACCAATCGCCCAGCGGGGCTTTAATGTAGTAAATAATTGGTTACAGCAGCATTTATTAACTCTAAATTCAGACAAAACTCATTTTATACAATTTTCCATACGAAAGTCTAATCCTGTCATTCCTAACCTATACGCGCACTTTTGTTCTGATCAAAATAATCAACCGTGCTCGTGTCCCTCTATTTCTCCTACTAAAACAATAAAGTACCTAGGTATAATAATTGACGAAACTCTGTCCTTTAAACAACACATAGATACGGTGAAAAAAACGGCAGAATACGCAAGCTAATTTTTGTTTTTAAAAAATTGCGCACCATAGATGACTCTAAACTTATTAGGCAGGTATACTTTGCATTGTGTCAGTCGATACTAAATTACTGTATTACGTCATGGGGCGGGGCAGCTAAAACGTTTCTCATTAACATTGAAAGAGCACAAAGAGCAATTTTAAAAGTTTCCCATTTCCGACCTTTCCTTTACCCCACTGAGCTTCTCTATAAAGACTGTAAAGTACTGACAGTCACAGTTATTTATAATGAACACAATTTTAAAATACCATTGCACCCTTAACTACAGACCACAAGTAGCTAACAAAAGAAGGCTTGACATTGCACGACCGCAAAACACAAAAACTGCATTCTCTTCTAAATTTTACATTTTTCTAGGACCACTACTTTATAAACGATTAAACTCCAAACTAAGCATATATCCCCTGACCTATAACAACACTGAACGGATAATACGATCATCACTTTTAAATATGTGTTATGAAGATACAGAGAAACTGTTAATAGTCTTAAAATAACATTGACTGTAAATAAATGCAGATTAGAATCTAGTTATAATTTTCACCTTCGTTTTTAATAAAGGTTTAGTATGTTTTTAGTAGTACATATAGATTATTGTCTATTGTATGTTGTATTTGTATATCGAGTTATGTATTTAGTACAGTATTTCTCTATTAGAAAAAAAAAAAATTTACAATCCTTACTTACCTTATAAAAATATGTTTATGTAGTATTTGCACTAATTGTTATTGTATCCATTTGTTGTAGAATTAATAGTGACTTAGCAATTCGTTATATTGAACATTTTATACCTAAAAAACAAGTAATCATAATTACCTAGTTTAGGTATTATGCCTTTGTTAATCTAGTTCATGATAAAGTAATGAAATTAACATATTATTGTATAGTCCATGCTGGACTGGGAGCGAAAGAAAAACATCGAATGTACCAGCTGCTTCTCTTCCCGGGCATACTGTAAAAGTCAGTTAAGGGACCGAGGTTTTATGAGCGATTTTGTGGGCAATGGGCTGACTCCCTGTCACTACAATAGGCTCTCTCCATCATTATAATACCTCCAAATTTGTCAAATGTGACATCAGATGGTTTTAAAGCCTCTGTTGTTCTGCCTACCCCATAAGGGATAAAGGCGTGAAGATATGTATGTATGTATGTATTGTATAGCATCTATTGTTTAATTTAGTAATCTTATTACATACCTACGGATTATTTTGTTTAACCTAGTATAAATTTCTAAATTAATGTTATTCTTAGATATAAGTTTTTATCAGAAATAAATATCTTATCTTATCTTATCTTAATGTGTAGGTGTGTTAAGAAATAGTATATTATGTAACAAGTGAGCGAAGTTGCTAATTACAGTCGAGTGGTATAAAACCTCTTTGTTGTTTCTGAAAATATTTCTGATTACATATGAAATATGCTCTGTTTACTCGCATGTAATTTGCACAAAGGTACAATTCAACTTTGTAGGATTCATTATATTATGCACTAGGGTATAATATATTATGCACGCGTGACTTATAGCCCAGTTTATAGTTCTAAATTCAATAGAATAACGCTCACTTTACGAGCAAGT
Source organism: Stenoptilia bipunctidactyla (assembly GCA_944452665.1). Classification (NCBI taxonomy): domain Eukaryota; kingdom Metazoa; phylum Arthropoda; class Insecta; order Lepidoptera; family Pterophoridae; genus Stenoptilia; species Stenoptilia bipunctidactyla. The sequence goes on along the minus strand of OX101721.1, from coordinate 42,262,541 downwards.
GTGTTGAAAAAGTTATTAGAATTTTAGTTATTTAGGTTTTATTGAAATATCCCTAGACAATGTTGATGTATGTATAATTACTTATTTTTCAACACACTTGCTCGTAAAGTGAGCCTAATTCTATTGAATTTAGAACTATAAACTGGGCTATAAGTCACGCGTGCATAATATATTATACCCTAGTGCATAATATAATGAATCCTAAGTTGAATTGTACCTTTTTGCAAATTAAATGCGAGTAAACAGAGCATATTTTATTGATCCGGGTTATACATTAAATATTTTCAGAAACAACAAAGAGGTTTTATACCACTTCAAATCCATATACATTTTTAAATGTTTGCGCCTTATATTAGTAAAACAAAATTGTATATCAAACAAATTATTCACAATTTACAATAATTTGTTATAAAATATTAAAATATTTGGATTTACCCCTCCAAATTAAACATTTTCACGTAAAATAGGCTGTATATGCTATACAGACATTGACACATTTGGCGGAAAAAAAAACCTACGCGCATGCGCGAGGTTCGGCGCCATTTTTCAATCACAATTCACAGCTTTGTTATCAAGTGTGTTTGTTATTTTATGACCACGTATGTCTGTCTTTTACTCACAAGTGTGTTGAAACAACGTCGTATGTAACTCGTGAGCGTTGCTAATTACAGTCTCGGCTCATTATTAAGCTATTATAACCCTAATATACTATTATAACCCTGGAAAATTAAGATTATCTTTAATATATTTTAACAAAATTTTTATATCATTGTATTAAATATTAATACAAAATAAATATCATAAAAGTTTAGTTTAAAATATTGTGTTTTCTATTCAAGTTCACTGTTCGAGCTCAATTAATTAGGCACACAAAAACTCTGCATATGAGCACAACTTTACTTTTCTATCACTAAGTTGACTCCCACTGACCGTGTTCTGTCCTTGTCTTTTGTATGTGATTTGTGACAGAGACAACGCTCTATTAACTCGTTTCGATGGACAGGATATAGATTTGAGTATGCATTTTAAGGCAGTAGGGTTTTTGTAATTAATTTTAAACGCTTCACATACACATTTAAGGGCATTAAGCAAACATATGAAATAAATACCACCAAAAAAATGATAACATAATTTATTGTGAAATGCTTAAATGAACAAACATAAAACCATTCAAGAAAGTCAACTTTCAGGTGAAAATTTAAAATTTTGTATTTTAATTTCAAAGCTTTCAATCCTTCAAGTACTTAAATACATCTGGAATATCTACATCAGATGAGTTGAGTTTGACTTTCATTTCAAACAAAGCTTGGCGGAAGATTCGCAGCCAATTGGGGAGGGGGCGAACAAAGGGCCGCCACTCCTGGAAGTTGACAGGGTTCAACACCCGCTTCCAAGTTGCTGCGTAGTCTTTATTCGGCTCCCAAGTTCTCACAAATTGCGGACTAAACAATTTGTTGTTCCCTATTGCCACCTTCTTGGGCGACTTGTGGTAGACGTGATATGTGCGCTTCCTTAAAAAATAAAGAAATCAATTAGGTAAAGTAGGTAGTATGTATGTTGTTACAAATAGTTTTATTTTTCCATCGAAAGAATTTTTGTTCTTCCGAGACTTATTAATAGTTGCATTTTACGCTTCAAAAAACTAAGACGTAAACTATTCCGCACGAAGAATATACTTCCATGCTGGACTGGGAGTGAAAGAAAAACATAGAATGTGCCAGCTGCTTCTCTTCCTGGGCAAACTGTAAAAGTCAGTTAAGGGACGGAGGTTTTATTGGCGTTTTTGCGGGCGATACTGACCCCCTGTCACTGCAATAGTCTCTCTCCATCTTATTAATACTTCCAAAAGTGTCAAACGTGACTTCAGATGGTTTTATAGCCTCTGGTGTTCTGCCTACCCCATTAGGGATACAGGCGTGAAGTTATGTATGTAGTAAGCAATAGTCGTCTCCTGAGTATATTGTGGACTATTGCTGGTTAAGCGAGACTCGGCTCGGCCGGTGGATGGGTGACCGTCGATCATTAGCTTACCATGAAGACCACCGTGCTTCGGAGGTCTCAGGTACTGTATGTGAAAGTCGTTAGGGTTTGCCAAACTAATCGTCACCTCCATGAAACGTCATGGCCTTTATTTTGATAACTGTAGAGTTGTAATCTTTGACATTTATTTCGAATAGATACAATGCCTGTTAAACCGTTTGCTGATAAAGTCGATAGCTGACAGCCTTGTTCGTTAAAAGTTGAAAGATTCTGGGTTGTCTGGAGGAAATCGCTTGCTAGCGATAAGACCGCCAATTGTTATACAATAATATACATATAATTATTCTTGTTTGTAATCCATTTTGTAATTGTATGCAATAAAGAGTAAATCAATGAATAAATAAAATTCTTTACAATATGATTGAAATATTCTGAATATACATGGAATAGACTCACTTAATTGAAAGTTTACAAGGGCGAAGATCTGCTGCGAGTGGCCACGAGGATAGGACTCAAACCAAATCAATGCTAAATGGATTTAAGGATAGGTACCCATAGGATATCGAAATCAACAATTTTAAAGCATTGCCGAAATCGAGAAGGATAAGTAAGGTACGGAGTTTGTTTTCCATTTGTCATCAAGTGCGTGTATTTAAGCTGATACAGTGCTGTGGCCAGGACAGAAGCCGGATTGGAATTGGGTAATCAGCCCATTGACAGTAAGGAAGGCTGTCAATTGCTTATGCATAATGTGTTTGAACATTCGAGGGAAAGGTCGGATCGAAATAGGGTTGATATGGGTTACGGCATTAAGATTAGGGATTTTAATTGAGTAAAGGGATAATATGCGCACGTTTATGGGCTACAGATAAGGTACTAGAAGATAAAAAGATGAGTAATGATGGGCAAAACGAAGGACAATATCCTATCGGTCACTATCGAGCAAACTTGTGATCACCAACCGCAGCTGAATAAATGGAAAGGAAATATTTCTAGACTTCATCAAAAGAAACAGCTGTAAAAGAGAAAGGAGAATGAGGAGGATCGACAGATGATCCAAGGTGTTGGCTTTAATATTCAAAATGAGGAGGTAGGGGAAATCAAATGTTATGTTAGCTAATTTTTTTTTAAATAATCTATTAAGTGGTTTCATTACTCAAATAGCTCCAAAACATGGATTATCATAATTAAATGCTATATAAGGATGCATAATAATTTTTATATTTAATGCATAATTTAATCCTTTTCAGCCGTTAATATGTAAGTTAGTATTAATGTAAATAAGTAAATGTAAATAGTATAATTGAAAGATTTTTTTTTCATATTTATATGTAGAGCTGTGGTTTTGTAACAAACTATTTGTGAAAACTTTTAAATGGCCTTCTGAAACTTATTTCTACATTGCTAAATTCACAATATAGCTGTAAGTTTTCCGAACATTATTAAATAAATAAACTAAATATTTTTGCCCCAAACGACGACTTAACCAGGTGCATCTTTGTTTTCAGATAGCATTGAAAATTAACTAAAAAAAAAATTAAAAGAAGTAAAGGTAGGTATTGTATACTCACAGATCCGACGGTATCGGGTATAGATTTGTGACGTTCGATGTATCAGAAGTACACAAGAAGATAGTTGCGATCAGCACAGCGATGCTTATCTGCAGACGATAAATAACTTTATAACCAATAAAGACAAATAAATAAATAGTTTTAACATTCACACTAATAATATTCACTTTAATACCAACCAGAGACCGATGCATTTTGACGTTTTAACTATAAATCTAATTATCATACATTACTATTTGTCAACCTATAGGTACTCGACAGTAACTGGACAGTTGTTTTTTTCAAAACTGACTTTTATACAAACATCTCATTGTCGAATGTTGAATGACGTTGCTGCTCAAACTATGCTTTCAATGGCTGCATTACATACCGCAATAACTTCAACAAGTTTGTTTTGTACTTGTGTGATTAAAGTTTGAATTTGAATACTTTTTAATGTTAACAGGCGTTTGTAATTACTTTAACAAATGTTTTTGGAACAAAAAGCAATTGGGTTTTCTTGATTCAATTAACTAAAGACCGCATATAGACAGAAAAGTTTGAATTATTCTATTTCCATTTGAGTACATATAAAAAGGCAATCCCGGATGAAGGAAAGATATTTAAATATTGAGCTCTAAGACTTAAAGCCCTGATTAATAAAATGAATTTAAAAAAACCCAGACAATCACACCAACTTATCATCATCATCAGCACAACTCCATGTAATGAGCCCACTGCAGGGCTATGAGTCTCTCCTCTGGGAACGAGGAGGTTTAGGCCGTAATAAAAAGAGTTAGGCTGGCCCGGTGCTGGTTGGTGGATGTCAGATATTTCAGGGTACCGAAATGGCTTCTGACAAACCCTAACGACTACTGTATACAAGTATACAGCACCCGGGACCGACTGCTTAACGTGCCCTCCGAAGCACGGAAGTCGTCTGGAGAAATGAATGGTCGGCCATCACCCATCCTAATACCGGCCGCACCGAGCGCGCTTGACCTGCGATATCGTTAGATATGCACAGTAACCACGCCGCCACGACGACTTCTCACCAACTACATGACCTCAAAGTAAGCAAAGCTTGTGTTATGAGTTACCATGTAGCAAACTAAGGGAGAACCTAGAATATAACTACATAAACGCCCAGACCCGGACTTTTTTTCTTTTTCCGTGCGGGAATCGAACCCGCGATCTCACGATTGGCGTATAGTGTCTAAACCACCGCACCAATGAGGCCGTCATATGTGTAGTATAGACATGTATGATGTACCCTAATTAGTGTATACAGACAGACGCACGCACATACCCATATCCTTAAATCATAATATTCGTACTTAAACATTACGCAAAATCATCTCATATCTTTTCTTATGTAATAAAGTTATGTAAAAGTAATAGAATTGAAGTTATGTATGACAATTGTCTGGGAATCAACTTTTCATTTGTTATCTTAATAATTTAACTTTTTTGTTTGTTCTACAAACCAATGGCAGACCAATTGTTTCTGGTATATCATGGAAACTCTTATATCCTTTTTGCCTAAAAATCAACACTTCACTTGAAAGTGGGCTTTGAAGTTGTAGTTTGTAAGATATTGTGGATATGATAATGACAATTTATCTTTCAATTCGCCGAGGTCTACAAGTTGTGATAACGATTTCAATACCAGGGCCTTGAGTCTCTTTCCTGGGTGAACAGGAGGCTTGGGTAGGACATAATCCACCAAAATGGCCTAATGCCGGCTGATGGCTCAACAAGAATTTTCAGTGCGAAATGACTTCTGACAAATCCTTTTGACTACTGTATACAGCACCCGGGATCCCGAACCCCAAACGTGCCCAAAGCACAGTTAGTAGATAAGGACTTAATATCGTAATTGTATTTTCTTGAAACTTTAATTGTACAGGGTGACTGGTGACTTTTAGATATTGAAGTTGAGCACTCTGTACTCGATTCTGATCATAATTATGCAATAAAAGTAGGCACTTAATTTTTCACCAGAATTCCCTATAAATAAATAAAGAGTTCACGAATGCTTCACGGCTCGACAACCGTTCGTGAAGTCGTCTGTACCTACCTAACTGTTCATAGCGCCTTGCGTACGGCCGTGGTAACTAGTAACCAGTGTAACCATGCGTTGCGTAATGAATTCTTTAACTTTCAGTTAAGTTTACAAAGTAAATTATTAATATTTATTTTTATTTTATTTTTCCTCTTCATGTATGATCTCAAATTATCACGTACTCGAATTTCAAAAGTGACACACCAGTCACCTTGAATAGCTGCTACCATAATACATATTAAGAATTTCACCCAAAAAAAAAAACCCATTAAAGAAAAAAAGTAGCGTATGGTTGTTCAAATCTTATAATTCTTGTCTCGTAATTTTTACAAGCAAATTTTAACATTCCTTTTTAAGGATAAATATAATTCCATTATCATATTATTCGGGGATTAAAAATCTTGAACTAGGTAGTTCTTTATTAAATATCTACATCGAATCATTTGTTGGTATAGTTTTTATATGACCTACGCAACTGGACTGACGATCTGGTCAAGGCAGCCAATAAGCGCTGGATAAGGCTGGCGCGGGATCGAGTATCGACGTGGAGAACTCTTGGAGAGGAAGCCTTCGTCCAGCTGTGGAGATCTGCCAGCTGGTGATGATGATGAATATAGGTATATATTATATTTATATGTTCAGATGCCATTGTCTAGCGTTTAACACACCCCAATTCTGTATCCCGATCAATAAAACAGGCACTCAGGGAATTTTACTTTAACTCAATCATCCTGATAATATAACAAATTAACATCGATACGCCATTATTGGCATTATTGGCTTAATAAAATGAAGACTTACAAAAATACAAATATGCTAGGAAAGCGGCCCATTCTTTTAGCGGCACAGCCCATCCAAGATGCAATGCGAGAGAATAATAAAGGTTATAGGACAATTACAAAATTTTAAAATTCCTTCATTTACGTAATATAATATATATGCATTGATCTATTATCTATAATAATATATAAAGCTGAAAAGTTTGTTTGTTTGAACGCGCTAATCTCAGAAACTACAAGTGGGATTTGAAAAATTCCTTTTGCATTTGATAGCCCAACTCTTGAGGAAGGTTTTATCTCGAAATTCCCACGGGATCAAAAGTTACGCGAGTGAAACCGCGCGCGGTGGCTAGTTATTTTATATTATGAAAACAAATAAACTAGCTCTGTACCCGCATGGTTGTAAGCCATAAGCAGATCAATAATCATAGGGGAAAGGAATAATTTTGAGTGGACTAACCTATGTTGGTCCTATGTTATAATTGTATTTTTAACCAAATTTTAATTCAGTTTGGTACATCGAAGCATAGTCTAACAGCCAATGATTATGTGTATATTAAATAAATTGGTAACTGCAACCTTTCAAAACCATTCTTAGAAGTATGTAAGCAGTTATGTGTTTTTTAAGTTATTGAAAGAAGATACTGAATACTTTAATTCCGTTCGTGCTCGAGCGGAAGAATACTCTTGTTTGAGATTGTTATACCTGCAGCAGGGTTAGCATGCAACCTTCGATAAATAGTCGAATCGACAAGATAAATATTATTTAGTTATTTTCTCCTATTATGTAAGCTAATATGCGCACCATAATAAATATAATTACTCAATTTGATATCATTATTAAGACCACAGAACCAAATATGTCATAATCTTAATAAATTACATACACTAAATACCAAAATTGCTTCCATGCTGGACTGGGAGCGAAAGAAAAACGTAGAATGTGCCAACTGCTTCTCTTCCCGGGCATACTGTAAAAGTCAGTTAAGGGACAGAGGTTTTAAAGGCGTTTTCGTGGGCGATAGGCTGACCCCCTGTCACTACAATAGTCTCTTTCCATCTTTATAATACCTCCAAATTTGTCAAACGTGACATCAGATGGTCTTGTAACCTCTGCTGTTCTGCCTACCCCATAAGGGATACAGGCGTGACGTTATGTACCTATTTATGTATTTATGTACAATACCATATTCTAAGAAAATATCGATAAAAGGCCCGATTTATCATAGCATGCGACCATCGATATAGAGTCAAATCGACAAGATAAATATTACTTTGCTATTATATCCTAAAATGTTAGCTAACAGGGGCACCAAAATAGATAGAATATCTCGATTACCATACCATGATTAAGTACACAGAACCAAAGATGCCATATTTAAAAAAAAATGTCGATAGTCGCATGTTAGCCCCGCTGAAGGGATGTCTTGTCGTCACTGATGATGGCTAACAATCTAATCTCTCAATCGAAATTGTTTTTTTTTCGCATTTGATAGCTTTTATATGGAGGTAAGTAAAACCTTGTGCAACTGCTAGCAATAATATCTAATAAATAAACAAGTCAATGAATTACTTGATTATTTTCAACTTGGTACAAGGCTAAGTTACAGTTTAATTAACCTTCCCGGCCAAAAACGAGATTTCCTGGAGGAATGACATTTTTTAATATTTAATATGTAAAAGTACCTAGCATTTGTGTATTTCATACTAGCTGTTTCGCGCGGTTTTACCCGCGCAATTTCGTATCCCGCGGGAATATTGGGATAAAAATGTGCTATTCCAGACTGCACACTATCACTATGCCAAATTTCATCCAAATCCTTTGAGCCGTTCTCCCGTGATTGAGGATCAAACATCCGTACATCCAAACTTTCACATTTGTAATATTATTAAGAGTAAGATTACTCATATGTTTGTCGGTTGAAGATGACTTAGATCCAATTCCCATTTCCCTTTTCAAGTTACTTCATGTACCTATAATTACAACCGTTCGGAAGCTGCAGTAAAAATGCATTTCAGCTATAATAAAACTGTTGCTTCAGCAGAAAATTAAAGTGTCTCGTAGTTTGAGGACTTAGGTGACTGTTGAAAATACTTACTTTTTACAGTTCGTTTTTTTATTCGTATCTCCAAAGTCTGAAATGAACTTCGTACAACTGATCTTCGACTTTCATGATCAGTATAGCCCTGGTACTTTTAGGCTTAATTTTTAAAAAAAGAAAGTAAAATATTCATTATAATAAGTATCGAAAGCAGGTGCTTTATCAGCGCTTTGAATCAAACAAACTCGGCAATTGGACTTAGTTACTTAGATAAAAATCTTCTCTTTTTCCACCTATTTTTTTTTCTTTTTGAGAACCTCAACACAAAGAAGTTACGCCCTTTAAAATTAAGACATAGTATGTCAAAATATCTGTCTATGTGTTATAATAACAAAGAAGTGACGCCCTTTAAAATTAAGACATAGTATGTCAAAATATCTGTCTATGTGTTATAATAACAAAGAAGTGACGCCCTTTAAAATTAAGACATAGTATGTCAAAATATCTGTCTATGTCTTATAATATGTCGTATCTAAAATTGCGTATTAAGTACACATGATTAATTCGATTAACTATAACCTCGTTAGCTTATGATTTAATTTCTGTTTACCCACATGCCATTGACGAATTTTAAAAGTCAATCTGTTAATGATATGGCAACATATTTATTTATTTACTTATTACATAGGCTTAAGGACTTGCATCCATGCCGTAAATAAATTAAAAAAAAATACTTTTTACGGTTGAATATGAAGAACGCCTTGCATGTGAACCTTTGCAAAACCAATTTTTTACAATAAGTAGAGCCTAAAATTATTATGCCGAAAATTTACTGATAGTTACTGTACCCACAACTTAATATAGGTAGGTACTGTAGGTAGGTATTATAATGTATTCAGGAAATTTATTAAAATTCAAAAAGCGCTGGACGTAACGAAGTTTTTTAGAGAGCTATGCTGTAGTTGGCTGTTCGCGTAATACATTGACTTCTACGAAAAATATAGGTAGGTACCTATCTGGATTTTAGATTTAGATTTTAACAAAATGGTACCTATGTATATTCAAGTTTATATAATCATTAACTTTATACTACGATTATTTATTTTATTACTATTATTATTTTAAGCATTTTCGAAATAAAGTTTATTTTTAAGCCATATCTAACAAACGATTTTCTAAACAAAATTCCATAAAAGTGACAGCACGAACATATTTCAGTATTTTCATATATTCTTGTTTTATTTTCAATAGTTTATAGTGCACAATAGAAATAATAAATTCCATAAATTCTATAGTAATAATCAAATCAATCATCAAATCAGCTGAAGCATATACCTACCTATACGTAATATTCATAAGCAAGTGAGCGTTTAGTTCATTCGATCGAACAATGTGGTTTAATACGTTATTCAGCTCGATATTGCCAGACTATACTAAAGTGGAGCAGATATTACTGGTAAAAGATCAATTTTAAAACTTATGTGCTTTATTTGATTCTACCCGCGTTAATTCTGATTTCGTTCGGATATCGAAATAAAAAAATAGTGCAAGTGTACCTACATTTAAGCAGTGCTTTAAAACTTACAGCTAAATCATAATTAGAACACAATACTCATTACCTACATAATTTGTTTGCGAATAACAAGGAGTGACAAAATTTTCCCTTGGTAAAAGGCTTTCTTTTTACTATAAACATTGTCATTTATTGGGCACTTTTAATAAATTACTCTTGCGTTGTTTCTGAGAGTTGTTGATAGATAATATATTTTTCTAGTTATTTGGTATTTAAGATGTACATACGCTATCATGGCTATTTGATTTTTTTTGTGAGAAGGCGATGTTGAAAGCATCCCGACATGGTAAAGTTAATTGCGGCAAACAGATCCAGATATTGTTATTTCATTTAGAAAAGTTCAGGGAGAAACATGAGATATGTCATTGTGCAATTTTTGATATGCGGGCAGTACCTAGAAAAAACTTTGCCGCCTATTGAGCTAGTGGCGTTCACCCTCCGGCATGATGTTTTGTGTAGCCACTGAGGAAGATAGGTACCTATTCGGGAAGACAGGTAGTCGGAGTATTCGTGCTGTGTTAGAGAACTATTTTCGACATGCAGGCATCGACTCCTGGCATACTTGAAAGCTACATGGCGATAGCCACATAAATCTACATGGTCCGTTTTCGCAGCAGACGCTCGACTGGCGCTCTTCATATGAAGAAGCAAGAGCTATATACCAGATATATTATGCATGGTGCATGTCTAGTATGATGCTCTTCTGAGTAAACTTGATATACCTACCGATCGGATCACATTCGATTTGAGTAGGTACTTACTCTTAGATGACTGCTCTTCTGACCTATCTAGTCAATTATTGTCAGGGGTCCTCAAGGATAATTTCTCCCTGCAACTTTATTCTTGCTTGCTGCACATCCTTGACAGTTCTGTTATAGAGAGACATGTTTCCTATGCGCTAGCGTACCTTTATTCAATCCAGATTTTGGGAAAGTCCGTAATAAAGCGTGTTATTTGACCTAGCAAAAAATTACTGATTGGGGCATGTCCAAAGACGTACCTTCGGCACCTACTTGCCAAAATATACCTGCCTGACACCATGTACAATATACCATCAATGGCACTTTAGGAATACTCGTACCTATCACATTACAGAATTCATTTTGAAGAATGGGCTGACGCTCTTTTTGAACAAGTGAACCCACACCACATACTTACAGCCAGAAAATATTGAGTAGGTCATTCAGGTAACTGTCATCAGCACCGCACTAATTTACAACAGCGCAATGAGAAGTTTTCTGACAGCTCATTAAAAAAGCAAAACGGTACAAAAGGCTTCAATAGATGACGCTTTACAAAAGGCAAAGTCTTGTGTGTCATATAGCCATTTATTTCATGCTGCGTTTTTAAAAGTAAAATAAATTAATTGACGTCTGTATCAGAAATTGAACTTATAAATAACCATAGATGGTAGATATCATACATAACGTCACGCCTGTCTCCCTCTGGGGTAGGCAGAGACAAGGGAACACCAATTGCTGCGATCCAGACATACCTCTTTCGCTTTTTCCACGTTCATCAATCTTTTCATACATGATCGCCGGTTACGCGTACTTTTGACTAGGCCCTTTTTCAAAATGTCGCCAATTTGATCGGCATACGTTCGTCTAGGCCGGCCCCTTCCAACAACAGCATCCATTCTTGTTCTGTACACCTCTTTCGTAAATCTACTTTCACTCGTCTTTTCCAAATGCCCAAACCACCGTAGCATACCCTTTTCAATCTTAGTCACTACATCCTCTTTCAATCCGCATCTCTTTCTTATTTCACTGTTGCACACCCTATCACTCAATTTCACTCCACACATGCTTGTCAACGCTCCCATCTCCACAGCATTAATCCTGCTTTCATGTCTCTTCTGCCGCAGCCAAGATTCACTACCATACATAAGTGTTGGCGCCAAAACTCCTTCAAGTATGGCCAGACGAGCCTTATTCGGTATAATTTTGCTTGCCATAACCGAGTATAAGGCGCCATTAACACAATTTCCTGCTTTCAATATCACCTTCACACTTCCCATCTCTTGTAAACAAGGACCCCAAGTACAAACTCTTTCACTTTATCCACTTTTTCGTCTCTTATCATAATATTGCATTCCGTCATATCCTCATTCCTCTCCATAACCATGACTTTCGTCTTTCCAACATTCACTCTCAAACCTTTCCTTTTAAATGACTCATACATCACATTGACTATTTGTTGCAATTCTGACGCTGTCGATGCAAGTACAACCTGGTCATCGGCGTAAAGCAGAGTTTAGATCACTGTCTCATTCATTTCTAACTGCCCCATTCAGATTCTTTCAGATCTGTCAAACAGCTATCCATGGGTTGAACAGCCATGGAGACGCTACTCAGCCCTGTCTAACACCGCGATCGATGCTAAACCAATCCGTGTAGTCATCATTCTACCTGATTACCTGACACAGGCGCTCGAGTCCTTATATAAGGATTTCAGTGCCCGTGTCAAGTCACTACCCACCCCATGCTCGGATAGAGTTGACCACAGCTCATTTGTCACCACACTGTCATAATTCCAAGTCGATGAAACAGCAGAAAACCTTTCGATGTTTGGCCAGAACCTTCTCGGTCACTGGTCTTAAGGAAAAGACTTGATCCGTACATCCCATCCCCTTTCGGAATCCCGCTTATACATCCCAAATCTTGGTTTCTGTTTCATTCATCACTCTCTCGATTAATATCTTTGCATACATTTTGCCTACAATACTCAGAAGACTAATGCCACGGAAGTTTTTGCATTCCTGCTGTGAGCCCTTGCCTTTATAAAGTGGCACAATAACGACTTTGCACCAGTCATCTGGAACACGACCCAGACTACCAACACTTATTAAATAGCTGGTACAGCAGGTTTGCTGTGACACCTTCACCTGCCTTGAGCATTTCGGCATCTATCCTATCATACCCTGCCGCTTTACCCAATTTATACCTGCCATTGCTTTCATTACTTCTTCCATGCTTATCTCACTTTCACCATCGGTTACGCCACTCGAAGGTGGGGGGGACCTACTTTCCAAAACATCACTCGCGTTTCGCTCAAATAAATGCTCGAAATATTCCTTCCACTGATTCATTGTATCTTCATGCTCACTAATCCCATTCTGATCTCTTACCACGCCCACTTTCGAGTCTCCAACCTGCCCTCGGGCTCTTCCGACTAAGTGCCAGAACAGTTTGGAATTGGCTCGAAAGTTTTCTGAGAATTTCCTATCAAGCTTGTTCTTACATTCTTCTTTCTTCTTGCTCACCATATCTTTCACAGTCTTTCTCAATCTATCATACTTTTCTTTTGCTACTCTTTCATCATCAGTCAAGTCATCTCGCAATCTCTTTCTGCCTCTTATAGCTAGTAGGTCTAGCCACGTTTTCTTATTTTCTAGTACAATACCTTTCACTTCATCATCCCACCACTCGTTCTTATCCCTCCTCACATTCTTCTTCACACTTACCCCATATATTTGTGCAGCCGTTTCTACCATACCATTCTTAAATTTACTCCAATATTCCTCTATCTCGCAATCTTCGTCATTCAATAGCGGTCCCAACCTTTCTTTCAATTCTAACTTGTACTTCTCACGGACAGTTTCTTCTTGCAAATTTTCGACTTTCACTCTTTTCTTTCCAGACATACGTACCCGTGGGCGATGTCGCCATTTTTCTAGCGGACCTGCCATTCGTGTCACCACAAGAAAATGGTCGCTTCCGACATTTACTCCACGGTACACTCTCGTATCCCTGACTTTCGTTCTCAACCGTTCATCCACAATTACAAAGTCAATCATACTTCTCTCAGACTGCCTCTGCCAAGTATAAATGTGAATCATTTTGTGACTAAACATTGTGTTAGTCACCACGAGCTTTCTCTCCAAGCACACATCTAACAGACCAGTTCCATTATCATTCACCCTTTCATCACCAAACTTTCCTAAAACTCTATCATACCCATCACGCTTTACACTCACCCGGCCATTAAAATCGCCTAACATAATAATCCTTTCATTGTCTTCACATCTCCCAAGCACATCTCTGACATTATTTCAGAACTGTTCTCTGACTGACTGTGGCTTTGACTTATCCGGTGCGTAAAGACAAAGGATAAAAATCCTGGTCAAGCTTACTTTTAGTCTCAGCCACAATAGCCTAGGACTCACAAACTCATAACCTTTCACACACACATTCATTCTTTCTGAAAAAAGAACGCCCACACCTTGGCTTCCTCTCTCAAACTCTTCAACTCCAGACCAGTAACCAGAGAGTTGGCCATGCGTGGACATTCCACAACCTTTCTTTTTCGTCTCACTTACACCTAGCAGATCAATTCCCCTGGCATTCATCACCTTGCATACTTCACTATCTTTATATCTTATCATCTATTCCTCCACAAACATTCATCGTCGCAAAAAGGCATTCGCCTGCCCTCTTTTTGCCTGCTGGGGGGACAAGACGTGACGTGTGGCAATGCACGTCACCGTTGGGAATATTGCCCCCCCCCAGATACAATGGGGCAGCCTGAGTTGACCTCAGGGAGGGATTCTCCAGTTCGGCTGGTACCCTCCTGGGGTAGTTTATTTTTTATTCTCCTCCTCAACGTATCAGCTTCTCCTACTTCATCGGATAGGAAAGGATTGGGTCAGTTGGAAGGGGATTATGAATGGCGAAAAGGAAAAAGGTATTATGAAGGATACTGCATGCACGGAGGGGACGTTTGTTGTGTACGCAGTAGCTAGGGAGGCTGGGGTCGCTTACCCGAGTGCCTTTTCTTCACGGTCGGACAGACCAATGAAGCGAACACCCCATGACGTGGTAGATACCACTTAACTACATTATAGTATACAGACTTAACGCCTTCGGCTTTTAAAAAGTGCCATCTATAGAGGTTTTTTGAAATAATATTTATGAGCTGTCATAAGACTCCTCATTTAAAATGAAATAGTTTATTATTGACTGGTATTCGTGCCAGGTATTCGTGGCGCAACAGTAGTGGCTCCTGCCTGTACGTATGTCAATAATTCAATACGACTCACGGTGACTTGCGTCGTCGAGTAAACTTAGAAACGTATTATTTTGAATCTGTAATAAAACTACCGACAAAACGTATTTTATTTCTCGGGTAATTTTTTATCTTATTTGAAATCTGTTTGAAATAATCAATCAATATCGCTACTTTTTCCTGTTCTTTCTTACGTTACAACAAACAAACGAACGAGATACGTTATTGTTTAGATCTGTTGACTGTATGTGTGACGACTGAAAAAAGTAATAATAAGAGAACGAACATGAAAAGAATTGGGAATCAAAAGACACTAACTGGTACTAATGATACCTACTTTCGGAATATAATAACGATAGTCAAGGACTTCTGTTGAGTGCCTAGATCAAACAAAATGGTCATTTATTTATAATATTCTGACGTAAAACATTGTTCGAACTTGTGTTCAACTCATTTTATGAGATTAACGAAGTTTAGAGTGCATTTGTGTGCATTTAAAGAGTTCTGCATGTTAATAAATATAACGAAACTCTAAATTGTATCAACCATTTTAGAGTAGTTTTTGATCTTGCACAAAGAAGAAGTCTTTCAGAATTTTCATACTAGTCTGTTTCCCTTAAGACCAAAGTAATTGTCTGAAATTTTAAGACTGTGTCATGCTGTGATTAAAGTTCAAAATGCAGCCTTTAATATCACCTATCGGTGAGTAACCAATGGTACCTGTCCTATAAAGAGAATTTGAATTATAGATCAAGAGTTCTATTTTTGTAGAATCAGATCTTTTCTATGTATTGTTTCTTTATATTACAGCAAAATACTATTATCATTGATGGGATATACTATTTCATAATACTAAAAAAATATTTTAAGAGTCAATACAATAAGTAACTGACCATTAGGCAAATTTCTGTTTGGCATTTAGGTAGACCCTTCGAAATGCTTGTACTCCAAACACAAATAACTTAAATGTAAACAAATATGATATTACTGTTGCCAAAGTAAAAGCAATAAGTGATTTGTGTAGAGATTTTTGTTTACTCTTTATTGTACAAGACAAACAACATGGGCTTAAAGGTACAAAAGGCGGTCTCCTCAGATATTTAGTTAATTTGTTTGGTAGAGTTTTTTGTCTCAACCAGACAAAGTCACTAAATAATTGAGGAAGACCTCACAGTTTACTTCTTAGCCTCTACAGACCAAAATAACAAATACCACACCTTTGCAGTATTATACATCTACTACATTTTGATGTTTAATAATGCTGTAATGGATACATATCAATTACAGTTTATGATGTCAAGAAAATACCTATGTTATTATAGAATTCACTACTTGGCAGTAAACTAGTGTTTTGGTCAATATTACAGTTAAAATTAATGTTTATATAAAATGGTTGAAATGCAATTAAGTGCACTCTCTAATCATTGTATGCATCGCAGATTATTTATCTCACTATGTGGTTTTAATTAAAAAACTATTTAATAGTTCAATATTGAAACCGATTCCCATTATTTGCAGATCATGAGTCTAGGAGCAACACTCGCAATGAGGATTCCAATGGAAACCAAGCTTCGGAGGATACACCGCTACTTGCCCGGTTTCCGACCCGCGATGTACAGAGGAACTATACAATACCTATAATTGGGACTTTATTGCTCAGTATCCTGATTATTGGTGCTCTGATTGGAATATATCTTCTTATTATCCAAATTGATTCAGGTAAAAAATTAAAAAGAAAATAACTTCACATGAAAGCAAGTGGCATTGAAGTCAAATATGGAGTACCAGGCTTACACAAAAACAAGCTGTTCACACAACATTGTTTCAAAAACCTTGACCAAATGAATTATTTCTTTCATTTCTGATATCCTTCAATTTTATGGTCTTACAAAATTATTATCCTGTGTCACATGTCTAATATTTTGCTATTAAATTATTCACAATAGAAGCCCATAAAAATTGATTTTATTTTTTAGGAGTCTCGTCTCATTATTGCAGGCACAAACAATAGAAAAATTACTTACTTAATAATTAAAATGTCCAACATTGACTAGGATAGCACTAAGAAAATTATTTACCCTTATTTCAAGAACTCAATGCCTGAGTTGAATATTATACGCCTAAATCTTAACACATTTATTTTTATATTTAGAGCATGTTTTGCCGCCTCTTGACATGCCGCCGTTGGAACTAGTATCGCGCAGGCAGTGGGACACAGACAGCGACTATTCAAAGCTGTCAACCCTCATGTCCGCAGAGTCAGACTTCGAAGCAAAACATGTCATCTTAGTCCAGACGGACACTAGAGAATGTGATTGTTTTGATTCCTGTGTTCAACTCTTGGATGAGATTAAGGTAATTATTGAATACCTAAATGCTTAAATAACAACTTATTTTGACTATTATGTTATACTACTTAAAATTTAGATAAAAAATGTTAATGGTTTGTCCATGACTAGGTAAGACACAGGAAAATCAGTCCTGTAATTTTCTCTTATGTGGACTTTATCATAACTCATAAGAAATGTTTTAATTGGTATTCTATTATTAGTATTTATATGTTATATTATTATTGATAGCAAAAACACAGTTGTCATGTCATAACTATGCTATTAGTATCTATAAGAGTTGAGTTAGACAAAACGGCTTTTCTATTATATTATTATGTCTATTTGGTACAATGTTATGAATTTAAAAGTAGGAATGGCAGTGTGTTTTATAAAAAATATTGTATAATATACACTCTTATTTATCGACTTGTATGCAGCATTTCTAATATTCTATCTTACATAGCAATGACCTTTGAGCGATAAACTTGTCAGATTAATTATTGTTAGTAAATACCTACATACCTACTGATTGTTCTATCGGTTGACTCAAAACATTTTTATATGATGAAATTATTATTTTTTTTAAATAACTACGCTCTGTTTCCCGGCGTTAGTACCAAATTAAAGTAAACAAATCTTAATTTAGCATCTGCAACTCAAGCATTGATTTGCGGATAAATATTAAGGAACAAAATTTTACTTTAGATTAGGAAGCTTTGTGATACAGAGTGTGATCTTGCCGTCATTTAAAATAACATAATTTCCAATTCTAACACCTGTGTAACTGTAATATAAATTCTTTGATATATCAATGTTCTATCTGGAACGCAATGATGAAGTATCATTGACTTGTAAGCGGACACCATTCACCTACATTTGTCTCAATGCCGACGCTAAGGTCCTTCTTCGTACACGAGGTAAAGGTTAATATTGAGTCCTAATCCCCTCTTAGTACAGAACGAAAACATTTTCTCTGGTAGATTACAAAAGTTGTATTTATCAATTTTAATTGATGTAACCTTCGTTGGTACCCTAACTATTCTTGTTACAAGCAACCATGTGTCAATTGTAAAAACCATGCTAACTGCATGAAATCCGGACAATGGATGTTTTTTCTTTGAATACAGTTAGTAGATACACATGTGAAAATACGTGAGTACATCACACTTTCGTCTAATGTTTAATTTCTGGTCATAATACACTAAAAAATAATAGAGACACATCCTAGCACATCCACCTACCAGAGCTGGAACAGCTCGGTGTATTCCTGCCTAAACCTCTTCACCCAGAGGAGAGAACCATAGCACTGCCTCATCATTATAAAAAGCTGTGATTATTATGATGATGACACATCTTAGACAGACGCATACTTATAATATCACGTACATATCTCATAATATCATACAAGTTCACGTGAACAAATTAAGAAAGATAGGTGATATTTTTCTTGCAAAGTTGTTTACGTAAAACTTTTAACATTCTATTGACCTTTAAATGGGTTTTATGGCTGCGTTCCCAGTAGGCAAACAGTTAGCGGCCGACTAAGTGAGCCGCAAATGTGTGGCGAACTGAAATTTGAGTTAGCTCCTAACTCTGGTCAATTTTTGTAGGTCGCATGGGAGTCGGCCGCTCACTGAGATAGTCGGCGCGTGTAACGCTGCAAACTGCGTACAGTGAGCGCAAAACTAGCAAACTGTGGACACTCCATTTCAAATATATGAAAGCGAATTCAGTCGGCCTACTGGTAAACTGCCTACTGGGGACGCTTTAAGCTTTAAAGTTATAAAACAAAACACTTTAATAAACATGTTTATTATACAGGGTAGACAAATAAGAGCGGTCAGTATATAAGTATTCAAACAGCGAAATGATACAAACATGAAATTATATTTAGAATGACATTTGTTGTATTTCCTTGTAGGTGAATGGAACTAATGGTCTCTTCGGCATTCAATACAACTTTATGGTGGCGGAATACGGCGAGGTGTTCGAAGGTCTCGGCTGGCATCAACCCTCGCCGCTGTTCGATGAGTACCCCGACACGGCTATGGTCATCGCTGTCATCGGTAATCCTATACATAAAAAGACCAAATAAAATCGATCCCGGTTGGGATTCGAACCCACATCTCCCGCATTCCGGGCGGGCACTCTTCCAACTGAGCTATGCATAGCTCTTTAAACTAAGCTACCGAGGTCCCGGTAGCTCATTTAGAAGTGTGCCCGCCTGGAATGCGTGACATCTGGGTTCAAGGCCCAGCCGGGATCGTTTTCATTTGGTATTTTCATCTATAAAATCTATATATCTTAGTGTGTTATGGCTTTCTCAAACGTTAGATCATGACTCGAGCGAAGAATCACTGCCTCCATAGAGAACTGTCAAAATATGTTCGATTTCAAATCTGAGTAAGCTTGTATAAAATGGGCCTGAGACTAACGTGATTATTCCATGGAGCTTCTTTTGGTAATATCCAGCCTAGTTAGGTACTATTCGTGCCAACTAATAATAGAACTGTCAAGGCTATATTACATTCCCTACGTTTAGGTCTCCTTAATGTCAAAAAAAACTCAGCAGTTGGACCGTTGCTGATAAAAGCGTCTAAGTTTGACACTAGAGCGACCTAAAAGTAGATAATAGGCCCGATTCGATATTGAATTCTCTTATTTTAAGTGTTTCTTAATGCCGTGACAGAAAGAGAAAAAAATAGTTTTGTATGAGGCTGTCACGTTTCACGTCGTAAACTTTGACACTGGAGAGACTTAAAAGCAATGTCGAATACAGATTGGTATATTGTTCCTAACTTATTTCACAACTATTTCATCACTTATTTGAAACTTAACTTACATCAGTGTTGTAGAAATAAAATTAAAAAATATACGAAAAATGGTCACAGATTATAATGTAGGTATTAAAAGGTAAAAGCTTTTTGATGCCTGAATTTCATAATGAAAATTTTTTTTTTGCTAACTGTCGCAATATGTCATTTGCGTTCTGAAGTTGCCTAAAAAGTGATTCTATTCTTGTTTGACTCGCATAGTACTAAAATCATCGCTAGCTTAGTAGTATCATCATCAATCATAAGTAGGGGAGGAATATCCAGTGGACTTCCAGTACCTACCTAACAAAGACATTTGCTCCTGCAGCCTTCGTGATAAAGTTTTATTAATCACATAGAAATAAATATTACGGTTCTTTATATAACCCTATACCTTTCCCTTTTACATTGCACCAAGATAGACATAGAGGCAACAAATTACTCCTACATATTTTTTTTATATTGTAAGTATAGGACGTTTGTCTTCCATGCCACCTGATGGAAAGTGCGCATGAAGACTATGGTGTTACACGTCCATCCACGAGAAACCTATTCACTCGACACTTAAAAGTTCCAGGACTGTAGTGGTCAGGAAAAACAGACGCAGGCAGATTGTTCCACTCCTTGGCAATCCGTAAAAAGGAACTATCGAAGCGTTTTGTTCGACTTCTTGGTAAATCCACTATATAGGGATGGAAGTTCTGTCTGCGTCTGGTAGTCCGGTGGTAATATTTTCACAATACATATTTTCGCAATAAGCCTAGGTTAAGGCCTTTTTGTTTAAAGCTTCTCTTTTAATTTTCAGGAAACTACACGCATGTTCCCCCGACTCGTTTGCAGATACAGCAGTCCTTAAACCTGATCTTTGAGTCTCTCAGCATGAGCCGTTTGGAGCCGGACTTCGTTGTGTTGGGGATGTCTGTGAAATACTACCCTAAATTCCTGTTCAACTCAGTCGATGATGTTATACCGCACTGGAACAAAAAGTATACCCACTAAACGATTGTTTGCAAAGCTAATTTTGTTTCGAATAGATATGAGTGTTAGTGCATTTCTATATTGACGAATAAAAATTGTAGAAATGAATTTTGGCTGGCATACTTAGATTTTAAATCAAAGATGTTTAGGATTGTAGTCCACTGTTTACCTACGGTTCTTAAGTTAAGCGATATGTAACAATTAAGTAATCCGAAATATCCGGGCAACAAATTGCATTGTGGAAGGACAAATATCTGGCCTCTGGTCACTCTATCACTGACTTAGCTTTGCAAACCGAGTCTGGTCTTGTAATCGAATATTTATTTTTAAGCTATCGCGAATCACTAGGTCTTCGTTATATTAGTTTTATTAAGCAAAGTTTATGAAATAGTATTTAAATTCAACCAAATAATCATATTCTGTGATTCATTGTTTGTTATGGTGTGGATTGTGATTTTTATTTAAGTTTTTGTTATTGAATTATGTACATATAATTTTATGTGTTTTCTAGGCTATTTGCAATGTTTTATTGATTTAATGAAATTCAGGCATAATATAATGTATGTAATTGTTATGTAAATATTTGTTAATCACATTTTAAAATAACTTTATTGGTGGACACCCAGATGCGAATCACAGTCTATTCTAACAGCGCCATCCAATAAGGTAAACATATAGATATCGATCTGCTTAACGACCTGATCTTAGGTTTCGAA
This sequence comes from Stenoptilia bipunctidactyla, assembly GCA_944452665.1. Classification (NCBI taxonomy): domain Eukaryota; kingdom Metazoa; phylum Arthropoda; class Insecta; order Lepidoptera; family Pterophoridae; genus Stenoptilia; species Stenoptilia bipunctidactyla. The sequence continues at coordinate 42,240,708 of OX101721.1, read as the reverse complement.
AATACCAAAGCAACCATGGTTAATAATAGCTTTACAAATTTTATTTTCGTTCCCTGACACAAATTAAGAAATCAAAAAAATTATTGTCTTTTATGCAATTCGGATATGATTAACAATTTCTTATTTTCTTTACTTGAATGTCTTTATTATTTATTTAAAGCCATTGCTATACCTTCGAGAAAATAAAATTGTTCTCTTTTTAATGGGAGAGCCACTGCGTCAATTAAAGTCAAATTAAATCTTCCGATTTAAAAAAAGATATTCAAACAACTTTTCGATACCTTTTGGATTTGCGCTGGTATTTGTTTATGTACCTTTATTTTTGTTGGCCATAATAATTGTATTTTTGTGTTTTTTTTTATTTGCATAATTATAAAGGAGCTCATAATAATGATATTTGGCGGCTTAAAAAGCCGTTTTACATGTTGATTTTCTTTCAACACGTATTGTAAAAGTAATGTTCTTGTTTAAGGGACCTGTTATTGATTAACTAGCCACCGCGAGCGGTTTTACCCGCGTAACTTTTGATCCCGTGGGAATTTCTGGATAAAATATAGCCTCCAGAAATTCCCACTAAAGAGTCAGGCTATCAAATGCAAAAAGAATTTTTCAAATCTCACTTGTAGTTTCTGAGATTAGCGCGTTCAAACAAAGAGACAAAAAAACTCTTCAGCTTTATATATTAGTATAGATAAGGCAATTGACATCCAAAAATAACAGTTCACATAAAATATTTCAACTTTTGTTTTATGGACATTGTTTTTCCTTTGCATACTGACGTTATAGAGACTTCGAGAAGCGGTCCTATACAATTAGGACAACAAAACAAACTTTTTCTTTTAATTTTGACATCACTGTTTCATAACGAAATAATATTGAGTATTTAGCGTCGTTTATAACAAAACCGTAGCTGTTTTGGATGCATAATATAATCCATTTCATAGTTGTATATGCACAGATATATTCACATAGATGTAACACAGATATATGCTACTTATATACCGTGTCTCAGCTGTTACTTGAATTGGAACAAAGTTATTTAAGTATTGCTGGTTCAGATCTTGTACGATAACATGCATTTGTATTTTCGATAGTGTAACAGAGAAAAGACACATCACATCACATTGTTCAAGATTCAATATAGCACGCGTCATATCGAATATACGTGCCAAGTAAACGGGTGCTACAGCGGAGACTGTGATATATTGAAACTGCTAAATATAATAGAAAAAGCAGCGTTTTCGATTTTAAAATAACTTCATATTACGATTACTCGATACGAAAACTGTTTTTGATTCTTTATTATCTGTAAGATAGGCAAGAATATAAATTGTAATAAGAGATAATTGTAATAATTCGTAATGGAATATTTCTGTGGTTTCAAATTTTATGAGAAATTAAGGCACGTTATTCCTTGTTTTATTAGATCAAATATGTATCGAAGGCTTACATTTGAGGGAAGCGATAAGATTTAGTATATCTGCCATGTTTTGTTGGGAATTGGTTTATTTTAAATTGATACATGGGGTATGGTATATTAGCTAGGGTGGGGGTATAATGTAGGAAAAGTTTAGCAATGAAGTAATCCCTGACCTATGAAGCTTTACTCTTTTTGTGTAATATGTTCTTTTCAGGAATTAAGGACAGTTTTCCAGTCTGTAATAAGTTAGGGATAGTAACAGGTTTGTAAGCGGAGTCACGATATAACAGAGGGCCAATGATGATGGCATAATGGACCCGGCACAACTATGAGAATACAGTATGTACGAGGTTTTTGCGCAAATATAGTAGTTTCTGGATGTAGAAAAAAACGTTTAATCGATATAGAGTAAAGACATTGATGAGTGTTTTATTAACCACGGAATGGAATTTTATTCTTAATCATTATATCATAGAAAATAATAGTAGTTATAAATTAAGGTTGTCAATAAAATTATTATCACTTACTAGAGTCACACAAATTACTGCCATAGAGCTTGGTAATCATGAAATGCCTCCATATTATGTCTAGTTTTAGTTAGCCCAGATAAAAACCTTAAATAATATTGAATATACATATTTTATATACTATCTACTACAAAAGTATATTATGTTAATGTTAAAGTTTAGAGCGAAAATAATTAATTTTAATTAGCGCATCACCTCTTGCCGTAGTATAACATTTTAAAATTAATAATTTTTAAAATTTTAGTTTTCCCATACAAAATATATTTATAGTCTCTATTTAGAGACGTAACTCTATTTACTCTGAGCGTAGGTATGCCACGCACTTTGCGCAGTAAAATATTGCTTCATAACAATAATGTAATAAGGTACTTCTTACAAAATGTAAAGCAAGGAGCAAATTTTTTTTATTTTTTGTGTTATTTATCATAATTTGTAAAAAATCGTAGAACAAATGTGTTTCGCATTGATGTGGAGACGCTGCCCGCTTTGAGGTGATGCGTTAAAATTAAATTAAATTAAAATTAACCCTGTTTATGTATAAATGTAGCTGGATGCAGGATCTCATGTACCAAAGAAGAAAATTCAGCGCAGACTTACTTTTTTTTGTAAGATTTTTAACTACGCACATTATAGTAGGATTTATGTTGTGTGACCAATTTTCTTGTTTTATGCCATGTATAATCTGTTAGCTTTTCATAGTCACGCGACTGCCATATAGCCTCGTTATTTTATAAGTAAAATTTTATGTTATTTTATAAGCAAGATTTCTTAGATATTAAGTTAATCAGATCTTCCTTTGCTTATGTAAACAGTCATAATTGCTCACATGTCAATTTGAGTCATTTAATTTATAATGAAATGTAATTATAAGTTTATTTATGGTAACCTGTATCAAGTTTTTTTTTATATCACAGAGTGTATAAATAAAAATATTCTAAATAATATTACACTATGGTTAAGTTTATTTATAAAAATATGTATCACGAGCCACTCATTAAGCTTGTTATAATTGCAAATATTTGTTTTAATAATATATTGCAGAACCAATAAAATTTGTTATTGGTTTTGTTCAAATAATGAACATAACGCATTTAAGAATTGTGTCAATATTATTTTTATAACACATCACATTCGAATCAATATCAGGATTTTACTCTGTGGATATTAAAAAATTAAAAGTAGTATCTATGTAATTAAGTTATTTATAAGTTGGACTTACCTCATTTTATTTTACTATATGTAGTCGGCGAAAACTATATTATATGATATAGGGACCAGCTGTCGTGTCTAATTAATATGTTTGGTGATTTTGTCTTTATGTCTTTATATTGGGCGAGACTAGCATTTGTTTATGGAATATTTCAAATTTCAAGTTTTGACTTCTCGCAACACACTGCAAATTATATAAGTCATTATTCTGTGTGTTGTAAGCAAGTGTTCGAATTTATTAATAAGTCCAAGTTTAAAATAACCTGCTTCTCCATCTTCGGGTCTATGTTTATTTTCATATGATGATTATTTTATAAAGGTATGACCATCAATTCATTTAGGACCTTTGGTTGTATCAGTTAACGGACTTCCACGACCTGATTTTGTTACCCATCTCTTTTTTTGCATTTAAGTTATATTTATGTAAAATATGTTTTAAATCGATATTTAATAACTGTGCGAAGCGCATTATTCTTTTGCTTTTGTAGTAAATTGTGTTTAATTGTTAACTTACCTTATTATATCATAATAATGAAATCTATGACGCTATCCTGTACGTTCTTTGGCAGTGTGAAGTTTAACCATTTTCTGGACATGTTAAATATAAGTAAATGTGATGTTTAGTATAAATACGTGTACCAAACATTATATTGGTGTCATTAAAACAATAAAAGTAGATCATATTCAACCATTTTATTATTTTATTACAATAACGCATCGTTCCGCAGTCTATGAATTAATTTAAACTTAATGTACGATACTACTATAATGTCAAGTCATATTTTTCACAGCTTTACTCATAAAAATCATATGTAATTATGAACTAAAGCAAGTCGCATGTACTATTAAACACAGACAACCTGCATGCTAGCGTGATTAACTTATTATTTATATAAACAAAAATTCATTTCATTCCCATTATTTCATAATCAGAAGGAAAAATAACAATTCCACCATGATTGCGATACAAGGCGGCACACACTACTTTCTAATGTAAACTTAAAACAAAAACGAACTCGTTATACTCACACATATTATAAACTAGTTAAACCAGAGCTATCCTACCAATACCGTATTTACAACTTCGTTAATAACTATCGGGATCAATCTATGTCGAGTTTTCTGAAGCTGCCTTCGACTGAGCCGATGTCGCTTTTGAAGGAGTTTCCTTTATCTCTTGAGGAGATGATGCCTCTGGTGCTGAGGATTTCCATGTCGTCGAGACCAAGCAGCTTCTTCCTCTGTTCGCTGAGCAGCTGTCTGGTGAATTCCACCATTTCTTCAAACGGCACCGGCCCGCCGTATACGTTTGGTAAGCATTTGATATCGACATTCTTGTGCAACTGTTTCAGGTTAGCATAAATCTGGAAGATAAAAATATACCTTTAAATATAAGCTGTGTGTTTGTAACGCTGAAATAACTTTGTGGCTTCATGATGATACTTCATGCGAATTGCGAAAGCCTGTGTACTCTACTGTCGGTCAGAGTTAATTCCTTGAGTAAATAAATTAAAACAGTGTAATAACCATTGCGGCTAATTACTGAACATGTTGCGAAGCGTATAGAAATGCCTTGCGAATGTTTTGTGGACTCATTTTGAAAGATGGTGCAATGCCCAGACACGATCTTTCTTTATGCATCATGTGGTTGTTAAATATTATGAAATATTATCGCGTGTGCGAAAATTAGGAATAGTTTTCCAAAATATACTATACTTTGTGATATATTAGATTTAAATTTCCTATTCGTAATATCTAAATATGAATAAAACTGTATTTTTTCAGTATGATCTTATTGAAAAAAATCTAAAACTTTCCGAGATATTGTAGCCAGAGGTTTGATTGGAAGCAAGTCTATTTATTTTTATAGCTACTCATACCTCATAAAAGTACATTAATCTTTAAGCTCTGCATATTCTGACGACCACTTTGGTGATGGGGTAAACCTATCTGCCTCAGACGCCAGTGGTAGCGGGTTCAATTCCCGCCCGGAACAAGAAAAAAAAATCCGTGTCTGGGTGTTTATCTATATAAGTATTTTTATTCTAGGTTTTCCCCCTAGTTCACTAAATGGTATTGCTTAGTTTGGGGACACGTAGTTGGTGTGTTTGTTCGGGGATTTAATTAATTTTATTTTATATAAATTTCTCGTGATGCATTATTTTCTAATATAGCTTATTTCTCAATATGTAACTACTATTAGCGACATGCGAAATGTTCTGCCACGGTGTGTGTTTTTTGAAGATTGCCTTGTTGGGTTCCAGTCAATTAATTTGCGAGTGCCCGTTAATGGACACTCGAATTGTCCAAATATGGCGTTGGCTCTTAAAAAATAAGTAGATATTTGAAATATAATAAATATGAAGAAAAGGTTAAGTGCCTCTAGTAGCGCGGTGTGCATTTCCATACAATACAATACAAATACACTTTACTGCCAGAATCAAAAGGATACAAACATATTAAAATAGAAGGAAAACTGGATTCAAGACAATTTAGGTGGCCTTATCACTCATGAGCGATCTCTTCCAGGCAACCTTTATTTACAAAAAAAAATAACGTACTACAAATAATAATTTGGTAGGGTTTGCGTTGCCATTATAATAATATTGCCTATCGGTGGATTATGGCCTAAACCTCCTCGTCAACCAGAGGAGAGACTCATGCCCTGTAGTGGGCTCATTGCACGGAGTTGTGATGATGATGAATGTAAAACTTAGAGCCTTCAAAATCAGATTCTGTTAGCAGCAGTTGAGTTAGTCGGTCTCCGAGGTGCAGCTAGACGCTACGATGCCTATCGTGGGGTCGCGGGTTGGATTTCCGCATGGAACAAGAAAAAACGCAAATGTTCCGTGTCTATATTTGTATTTATGTTGTAGGTTCCCCCCTAGTTCGCTACATGGTATCTCATAACACAAGCTTTGCTTCCTTTGAGGCCATGTAGTTGGTGATTGTCTGGGGATTTAGTTTATTTAATTTTGTATTTTATAAGTTTGACATAAGAGAAACCTGAAATTGAAGAGAGTTATGTCGAATTCAGCTCATAATCTAATTAATTTAAACGTAGTTACTTATAACTTGTGCCATGGATAAATAAACTGAAGAGCATTCAAAAATTCAAGACTTGCTTATGTATATCTGTGTTCGTCACAAAAATATTAATTACCACTAGGTTTCGAACCAAGGACCTCTGGCATAGAAGGCAATTTTGTTACCGCTACATCAGCCGATCGTCAAGTTCTCTTTTCAGTAAATGGTAATATTTAGTGATACTTTTTTTTTATAAGCGCGCCTATGAAAAGTTTTTACACTTTTTTGAACGATAATATATCCAGAAATGTGTACATGTTGTGTATGAAAAAAATATTTACAAAAAATTACCATATAATCAAACGCTGTGTAAAGAGAAACACGATTAATGAAAAATGGCTCGATAAAAACATGTCACAAACATAACAATAATTCACCATTTCAAACGGATATTGCCACGGAATGCCTTAGTGGATCCATGTAGAAGTTACATAAAAACAAAACGGACTTCTCTTAACCGATGGGTAAAGCAAAATTTTTAAATCATTATATTTTTTTAAAATAATCCAGTTAAACGTAATTTCGCTTGCTCACCTCGGCGAAATTATCAGGGCGGGCAGTATGGATCTTTCTCCATTTACGATTTTTATAAATACTATAACCCACTCACTATCTTCTTACCTACCACTTGTACGCAGATGACTTACAGATTTACACTCACACTAAGCCTAACCTAACCTAACTCAACAGCTGCTAACAGAATCTGATTTTGAAGGCTCTAAGTTTTACATTCATCATCATCATCATCATCACAACTCCGTGTAATGAGCCCACTACAGGGCATGAGTCTCTCCTCTGGGTGACGACGAGGTTTAGGCCATAATCCACCGAGCTGGCCCAGTGCTGGGTGGTGGATGTCAGAATTTTCAGGGTGCCGATATGGCTTCTGACAAACGATAACGACTGCTGTATACAAGTATACAGCACCCGGGACCGACAGCTTAACGTGCCCTCCGAAGCACGGAAGTTGCCGTTTGAAACGAATGGTCGGCGGTCACCCATCCAAGTACCGACCGCGCCGAACGTTGCTTAACCTGTGATATCGTTGGATACACACAGTTACCACGGCGCCACGATGACTAGATCTACGAAGTTATACATTAGAGACACATAATGATGTTACTATTACACATGCTCATTTCAAGAACGAAAGGATGCTTCAATTGAGCATGTGTGTCAGAATGTTGCTCAAAATAAGTGTACTTATTTCGAGCACGCTCGTGAACCGACAGGCTTGCGATTTTCGAGTTTGCTACCAGCGGCGCGTGTGGTAGAGGGTGTGCTTTAAGCGAGTTTGGTTTGCTTATTGAGCATGCTAGTATCGATAAGTTGTTCATACTTAAATATGTAAACTGCTCCTAAGCATGCTCGTATTGAGCATTCTAAATAGCAAGCTTTTAAGCATGCTTTTTTCGAGCAGGTGTAACAGTAGCATAAAATTAGAGAGTGTTATGTCGAGTACGACCCAATATGGTGTGAACGTTAGAAATTAATATTTATTTTTAATTCATAGAACTTACGTGCAGTCTTTCTCCCATTTTGGGTGTGACTTTGCTGATGGCGAAGTCTATGATGTACTTGATCGCGGAGGGCATGTTGATGAGGTGGAACGCCTTGTGCCGCAGTGGCAGCGATTGCTGGAACATAAAAATATATTATTTATTTATTCTACATAGTTCACATGGATAAGAAATGTCTTTATAACAGTTCTTTTAAATACAGAGCACAATCTTATCCTCGAAAGATCTCTTCTGTTATTGGAAACGCTCTGACCTTTTATTTAAGGTGCGCCTAAGATGCTGGATTAATTATAATGCCATTTTGGAACTATGATAGAGTTCGAGGTTCTTTGTGAATTCACATTCGCGAATGGTGTAATGTTTTATTTCCTAATATTTAATCGATAAATCTTAAAATGCATATAGAGTCGAAAATTATTACTCAAACACATTTATTCCATTTTTTTATAATATTAAAGATTTATTCAATGTTCATTGAATAATTCTAAAAATTACTGACTATATTTTTGAGAGTTATAGTGCTAAATAACTATTAAAGCGCAATTTTACTTAATCTAAACCTAAATACATTTACTGCGGCCAACAAAAACATTTTTATAAAAAGACAACAAAACAATGACGACATTAAACACTGCTACCCCTGATTAAGCATATCATAAGAGATCTAAATCTGAGTGACTTGCCACGTTCAGCAAACACCTACAAGTTATAATGTTCGATTGTCGGGTGTATATAAAATAAAAGGCCAGCTAGATATTTGGAGCAAAGACTGTATTTTAAATTATTAATTATAATGTGCAGCCGCCATGCACAACTTGTAGAAAGGAAGAGGAAGAAAATGGCGGGGCTGCCAGATAACAAAAACAAAATCGTAGGAATTACCAGTAACAAAATAGTCTTAAAATTAAGTGTACTTTACATAATATGACTTGACTCAAGAGCTAAATTTTACTGTTAGATATTTATTTCTAACATCGGGTGTTTTCCGCCGAAAGGCGTGTAGTATGCCAAATAATAAGACATAAGACATAAACAATAAGACATACATAATATGCATTATGCATACATAACCTCACTCCTGTCTCCCTTTGGGGTAGGCAGAGACAAGGGAACACCAATTGCTTCTATCCGGATGGATAAACTTCGCATCCTTCACGTTCATTAATCTTTTCATACATGACCGCCGGTTACGGGTACTTTAATTAGGCCCTTTTTAAGAATGTCGCCAATTTGATCGGCATACGTTCCATTCTTGCTCTGTACGCCTCGTTCGTAAATCTACTTTCACTCATCCTTTCCAAATGTCCAAACCACTTTTCAATCTTAGTCACTACATTTTCTTTCAATCCGCATCTCTTTCTTATTTCACTGTTGCGCACCCTATCACTCAATTTCAGTCCACACATACTCCTCATCTCCACACCATTAATGCCACACCCAACACAATTTCCTGCTTTTACCCTCTTTTCTATATCATCGTCATACTTCCCATCTCTTGTAAACAAGGACCCCAAGTTAACAATCTTCATTCCTCTCCATAACCATAACATTCGTCTTTCCGACATTCACTCTCACACCTTTTCTTTTAAACGACTCATGCATCACAATGACCATTTGTTGCAATTCCGACGCTGACGATGCATGTAGAACCTTATTGGGCGGGGTAAAGCAGAGTTTTGATCACTTTTTCATTCATTTTAAAACCCCAATCAGACTCTTTCAGATCTTTCAATTAGCTATCCATGAATAGATTGAACAGCCATGGAGACGCTACACAGCCCTGCCTAACACCGCGATCGATGCTGAACCATTCTGTGTAGTCATCATTCAACCTGACACAGGCACTCTAGTCCTTATATAAGGATTGAAGTGCCCGTATCAGTCACTATCCGTCCACCACAAACTCAGATAGAGTTTACCACAGTTTTTGAATATAATAAATCCCCAGACAATCACACCAACTACATGGCCCCAAAGTAAGCATAGCTTTTGTTATGGCATACCATGTAGTGAACTACGGGGGAAGCTAGAATATTAATACATAAATAGAAACACTTCTTCTTGTTCCGTGCAGGAATCGAACCCGCAACCACTGGCGTCTGAGGTTTACCCCATCACCGAAGTGGTCGTCAAAGTTAAGTTCACCTTCCTAAATATTCGCTTCGATATCATTACTCCGGCTCTACTCTATTTTTGGAAGAACCAGTTCCATCGGTAACTCACTTGCTCTAATCTCACACAAGTGAGATTGAGGTCAATTGCAGTATAGTGCCAGCAATAAAAACTGTAATGTCACGAACAGCAACCCGCATCTCTTGCGCCCATCTAAATGTTTTAGTGCTATCAAGCCTACATATTTGCATCATCCCAGCACACCATCTGCCTTTGTGCTTACGTCAGATTTTATTTTGTTAATAAATAATTGAGCGTTACAAAATGCAAGAAAAGAAAATGTTGCACAAGTTGAAGTGAGTAATCCCGTGTTGAATTTCAGTTAACTTTGTAAAATTCCGTTCGTTCTAACTTGTCCTATGTATGTATGTATTCAAAGTTTAGATCAAGATGTGTTTCCTTATTCATATAACTCTGTTTAAAATCAACAAATGTAATTTATTGTCTTTTTAATGTTTTAATCTAATCTGTAAAAGACGGACAGAAAACCATTGTTTATCTACTTAAAAGGGCCCTCATACATGTTTTAAATTTACGATTGAAGATTGAGATTAAATATTGAAATCCACGAAAATATACCAAACTGATAATATAAAGGTAACAACATTTAACATCTGCGTGGGAACAGTTGGTTGACCTGATTGACCATACATGATTTCCCAAATCGATTTTCTGCCGTGATCAATGAATTGAAAAAATAATTGAAAATTGTAGCAAACATCACATACTATTAGTATTTAATAACTACAAGCAATTATCGGTGTTGTAAGAAATGAGTAAGCCGTGTTGGAATAGCTGCGTCGTTCGTGAATGACCGCTGTGGCGTGCGCTAGACAGGCGCGGCGGTTGCCTTCGATCTGACCTCAACCTTACCTGCCTCATTTATGGCACATTTTTTACTACGCGAATGAATAATATTGTTTTTATTTAAGTAAAACGTAAATTGTCGTGAATTATAGAAAAAAATACAATAGCTACAATAAATATGATATTATTTATGCTTTACCTAAGGGGCACGTAGCTTACATAATGTTAAAAGTAATAATTTCTTTAACGTCTATGGTACTTATATGGTAAGTCTCGGTACGCGTAAGGTTGTTACCACAAAAATCGATGGACGGACGAATGGAACAATCGACATAGATCGATAAATTTTACTAAGCCCCATCTATTTAAATTTACCTTATCATGTAATTTGGTTACCTGGCAGAGATCGCCCACTAGCGGTAAGGCCGCCGATTGTGTTTTTCTTTTTTTTTATTGTTTTTTTTTTCCTATTTTGTTTATGTGCAATGAAGAGTAAATAAATAAGTAATTAAACCAAACAATCCGTCGACCTTCGATCGACGTCCTTCCATACGACGATAGGTAAAATTTCCTAAACTTGCTAACATCTATGCTCCACATATTTTAATCTTCATACAGTAGGACCTCGATTATCCGGACTAATTGTTGTCGGTAGGCATCCGGATAATTGAAAGTCCGGATAATCCAATATATGAAGAAAAACGGGCTTTTTGCATATGTACATATGTAGTCTGTACCATACATATGTAATGTTAGGTGTTTATTTAAAACAACAAATACATATGAGCGAAAATCAACGTTTATTAAGAAATTGTACATAATGTACGTATAATTTGCTTACAATAATTATGTATGTATTTGGTAATTTGCATTAGGTAATCATGAAATAAAATAATTATGTACATAGTTTAATTTGGTTTAAAATATTTGGCAATTGTCGTTTGACGTAAGCCACTTCTTCTCTTCATTGCTGCTATATCACGAATTCGTTTCAGCTGTAGTAAACTCACAGTATCACTCTCTGTTTGTTTTTCAAACCACTTGAGAGCTGTTTCCAAGGCATGAAGTGCTTCATCATGAGATGGTTCTGCATCATTCTCCACATCTAGATTTTCTTCAGGTTCATCTTCTTTCGATTCCTGATGTTCACTTATCTGCGTCTGCAATATGTTTTCTACGATTTCGTCATCTGAAATAATCTGAAAACCTTGATCACTAGTGACCCACTCTTTTACATCGTTACCATCACAATCCTGGCATATTTGTATATTTAACATTAGCTTATTTATATCCTCCATTATAGAATCATCCGTATTGGATATTGAATTTTCATTCTCCTGATTAAGTACTTTGTTCCAAGCCTTGCTTAAAGTCTTCCTTTCAATCAAATCCCATGCATCTACAACCATGTAACAACACTCCTTTAAATTCATTTTCTTAAAAAATGATAAAATGACCTCTACATTATCTTCATCAATAGATAAAAACCTACCTAAAAGTTGTTTTCTATAAAGTCGTTTTAAGGTTTCAATAACACTTTGTTCCGTTGGTTGTAGCAAGGATGTCACATAAGGAGGCAAAAATTTTACTTTAAACTTTCCATTTTCTCTTCATTTTCTGTTAGAATAAACTCGTCGCGATTGGCAGTCCGGATAATCGCGAATTCGGATAACCGAGGTCCGGATAATCGGGGTCCTACTGTATTTAATATTTCGAACACGAGGAAAAGAAAATAAATGTGAATTATTTCCGCTTAAACCCGCTAAAGGTGAGCTTAGTCAGAAGGCCCTCTGGCCTAGGCTATACGCCTACGCTGCAGTGTTTGGCAGGCATATCTCCGATTTAAAGACTTCTGGTATAATTTTGCCAATCTTCTCATCGCCAAGGTTGAGGCCAGATATCGTACGCGATTTCAGTGCAAAAGAGTATTGTTCATAGCTGACCTGTCAGATTTTTGACAACTCATGAAATGTATTAAAACAACATATAGTGCAAATAATAGCTCATGTTCGCTTTATTTCAAATCATTTGCTTATATTAGAAACCGCAGCAAGGATTTTAATATTTTATCCTCTCAAGTTACTCAATAAACTACTAGTAGTATCATTCACTTGAAATGAAAATCGCGAAATCGTTTCTAAGAAATTAAATTAAGTCTGCAACAATAGTAAGGTTATTAAATAGATATAAACAGGCAGCATTTCAATGGCATTATCACCTTTATACATCCACATACCTAACAAAGATGACCGGCTGGTGTAGCGGTAACATACATTGCCTTCTATGCCAGAGCTCCTGGGTTCGAATCCCGGCGGCGGCGGCGGATATTTGTATGATGAACGCAGATATTACTCGTCAAGTCATGGATGTTTATTTAAATTTATTATAATAAAAAATATGTTTTTATTCAATATGTATGTTTATATATTTCTTAAGTATATCAGTTATCTAGTATCCATAACACAAGTTCTTTAAGAAACTTAATTTGGGCTAGATAATGTTGTGTGAGTGTCAGAAATATTAAAAAAAAAAAAGTAGTTTGACAGGTCAGACACTGTATGGACCATGAACTTTATAAAATTTTATACTCTTTATAAAATTTGGTGGATTCATTTTTGACTTGTCTGTTTCATTCCTAAAGCTTTATCATTCCTATAAGTCAGTGTGTTCCTCTTCCTCATCGTTACCTAGATACTCTTCATAAAATATAACATACAGCTTGTGCTTACACTAATACTATAAAGAAACTCATTGAACAGTTACCTATAGCTAGACAAAAGAGCCTTTGGCAATTGATGAAGCTACCCTTAAAAAAGATCAGACTTCTTCTTATCTTAAACAGCAATGCAAATAGCTACACAAATAATGTAGGTGTTTGTTTCGCAAGATACTTTGGATATTCAAAATTTGCGTAACAAGATATCCGTCTCGAGGTTACGGGGTTGCGAAATTTTTTACTTTAGTTAATTAGAATTTTGATTCTCAAGGCTATTAGCTTTTTGCAATAGTTCCAAAACGCGTTGAGTAGCTTTTGCTTCGAATTCGATTTATAATTTTAATCAAGTACTTTAACTGTTGTGGTAACAACGTTGTTTACAAACCATATATTGGGTTGGGGAAAAAGTTTCTTCGCATTTTTGAAGAAAATTCGAAACATTTTTAATATAGTTTATTGACATTTAACTAAAGTATGTATGTACCATTTTGTTCGATAACCTTTTGCCATCTTGTAGGTAGGGACATGATCCCATTGCTATAAAATTTTGGGACCTCTCATCAAAGTACCGCGACAAGTGGATTTGGCAGTCCTCTCGTGATGTTAACCTAACACTGCCAAAAGAATTCTGAAGAGACCGAAACAGGTGGAAATCTGAAGGTGCAAGGTCAGGGCTATACGGCGGATGCATTAACACCTCCCAGCCAAACTCTCTTAATTTTTGCTGGGTGGCTATAGACGTGTGAGGTCTAGCGTTATCATGATGAAACACCACACTCCTTCTGTTGATCAATTCCGGCCGCTTTCTCTCAACTTCTTGTTTTAATCTCATAAGTTGTTCGCAGTAGAGTTCAGAATCGATAGTCCTGCCTGGTGGTAACAGCTCATAATGAATAATGCCCTTCCAATCCCACCACACACAGAACATCACCTTATTGCGAGTTAACCCGGGTTTCGCCACAGTCTGTGAAGCCTGAACGGCCTTTGACCACGACCTTTTTCGCACGTTCTTGGCGTACGTGATCCACTTTTCATCACCAGTTATCAGCTTCTTCAAAAATGATTCGGTTTCGTTACGTCGTAATAAAGAATCACAAATGAGTACACGGTTCACTAGGTACTCATCATATCATGCTTTTTTGTGTACCCAGCTTTTTTCAAATGCGCCAAAACTGTTTTGTGGTCAATTCCCAGTTCTTCAGCTACGTCGTAACTACTGATAAGTCGATCTTGCTCCACTTTTTCAAAAATGGCATCCATTTTATCCGTACTAGGGCGACCAGACGAGGTGCATCTTTGACATCAAAATTTCCGGATTGAAAACGCTTAAACCAAATTTGTGCTACTCTCACAGACACTGCACTAGGTCCATAAACATCGCAAATTTTTTTCGCAGCTTGCGTTGCATTTTTACCTTTTTTGTAGTAAAATTTTAAAATGTATCGAATTTCTTCATTAGATTCACTCATCTTGACAGTACGAAAAACAAGTGAAAATCACACATTTTCCTAATTTGAATTTGGAATTATGTTCTACAAAATTTTAACTTTCAATGATACCAAAACCAGTCAGATAAAATATAGCCAAAGAGATTTTATTACAAGTTCATACATACTACAATGCGAAAAGACTTTTTCCCCAACCTATTAAAAGCTTGCAATACGTACGATAGGTACATTCATAAAGAAAACTAAATTGTCATTGAACATATCAATAATATTGAAAACACAATGAATAGTTTATTACTATTTTTTATGCGGTTTCCATAGTTTGCGTTACACTATCTTCATTTGATCGATCAATTTTATTACTTACTAGCTGTGCCCGCGACTTCGTTCGCGTGGACGACGAAACTTATCAATGAGTTTTCGTGTAAAGTGCTATTTGTGTAGAACGTAATTTATCGAGCATACCGGTATTAATACTTCTGTCCCGGCGCGGGCCCTTTGTGGCTAATTACAAAAGAAAACCAATCAATTGTGTGACTACGAGAGGGTATATGATATCTTTGTTCGCGGCATCGTTCGCGTTCTGTAAGTTTTTTTGTATTAGATTTCTATTTCGGTACCTGTTTAGCAAGATAACCGATAGCGAAGTTGAATAGATAATGGTAACGACAGATAGCCACCGTACGACATCAAGTGAGAGCTTCAGCATACACGACATTATCAGTGAGCCCGTCCGGAATATGAATATAAAGTTTCCTTGGACTACTCACGCTAAAGCTGACCATGTGACCAGCGTACTCCCTTTTAATACGTTCGAATAGCTATCAACACTGATTTATGGCTAAGCTGAAATATACAATCTATACGATCTACGCCTTATAAAAGTGAACAAAAGTATCTACCTAATTAAAAAATAAACTCATTAAGAGAAAATATAGTACCTACCTACTTAACTTACCTAAATAAACCTATTTCTGATGATAACTAATCTAAAGTCAATAAATAAGCAAAATCCCTAACAACTTATACCTATATGAATGGCTTATCTTACCTAACAGTCTAATAAAATAACTTACGGTCACCACGCACAATATCACATATACTACCTATACTTTAAAATTATAATCCATACCTACGACTTAAAGAAATAAAACTAAGTAACTCAACCTTAAACTGTACCTACTTAGTAAAAACTAAAAGGAATAAAAAGGTCGCACTGAAAAGCACGGTTTAGAATTGCAAGTAACAGTTCTGTTGAAACATACATTTTATAGAATGCTAATAAGAACAAACGCTCGCCACTTGACTTGACACGTTCAAATCAAATTCAAAAAACTGTCCTTATAACCTATTACTTACTTCGGGATAAAAAGTACCCAGTGTGGTGCCCAGGATATTAAAGAATAATTATACCAAGTTTCATAATGAATCCGGCAGTTTTTGCGTGATGCCTGAACACATAGACGGACAAACATTTTTTAATCACATTTTTGGGTTCAGTGTCGGTCTAGTAACACCCCCTGCCATTTATTTTCATGATATTTTCAATGTACAGATTTTTTACTTCTACAGATTTATTATAAGTATAGACTAGCTGTTGCGCGCTCTTTTACCCGCGCAATTTCGTATCCCACGGGTATTTTGGGATAAGAAGTAGCCTATTCCAGACTGTACGCTATCACTATGTCAAATTTAATCCAAATCCATTCAGCCGATTTCAGATTCAGATTTCTGCAACTATTTTTTCTGGTATAATAAAAGTCTTAATTTATCAAGAGCAGGAATTAGAGAGGTAGGTATGTCATTTCACTCAAACCTATTCGTATGTATGTAGGTATGGAAGCGTAGGTACTTTAGTTTTGCGTCTATCAGGTAAAACCTGCACCTATGTGAGAAACATTGACCATTGTGTATTTCGCAAAAA
This sequence comes from Stenoptilia bipunctidactyla, assembly GCA_944452665.1. NCBI lineage: Eukaryota > Metazoa > Arthropoda > Insecta > Lepidoptera > Pterophoridae > Stenoptilia > Stenoptilia bipunctidactyla. Next base: position 42,223,878 of record OX101721.1, on the reverse strand, counting down.
CATTATCAAGCGGCGTGTTACACGCCTTATGTGACATCCGATTTAAAAAAGAGCAGCTGTTTTAAAGTACGATAAAGGTCCTTTGCCTGACAATCTCTTTATAGATTTGATATATTTTCTTGTTTAATGTATCTGACTTCTAGTTTCGAAAGGACAACAGTTCATAAATTCATTTCTGTCATGTTGAAAAATGATTGTGAATTTGTTATCCGTTGAGACTCCGGAGAGAATGAAATCTTTTTTTGCAAGGACGTTGCGGAATATTTTGAACATGAATAATCCATGCACTGGCAATGTATGTGGTACAGAATCAGTATCTCGGAAATATCAATGGTGGATGTGTAATAAAAATATTCGAAAGCTAGAATCTCAACTAAAGTAAAATTCACATTGCTATTAAGTTTTAAGAGCGAGATCGACTCCATTAGCTAACCTTTTAAAAAGAAAATAAAAAGCTGAAGCAATCCAAAAATCTAGTCTAATTTCGGATAGGTACTTATCAGTCGGATTTGAAAAACTATTTCTAACTTGGTAGTGTTAAATTTATTTTTTTATCGGTGGCTAAGTGAAGAAGAGGTCAATATATGTCAGCACCCGGGTTAAGTAAGCAACTGGCTCGTCATAAATCAAATTTCGGTACACCAACGCCGGAAAGGTGATATTTAGCGGCAGGCGAACCGTGAAGGGGCTCCAAGCGGACTGCACTCGGATTAGGGTGCCTGACCATTGTTGCGGAGCCAGGCTGCGGAGCGGAGAAACTGAGAAATATTTACCTATAGGATAAACCATTAAATGCCTGTGGGTTAATATTTCTCGATTTATCCGCTCCGCAGCCTCGAGACGCATCAATGCACAGGAGATACCCTTATGCCTCTATTACGACACGCTTGTCCTGGCATTTTCCAATCTAACACACCAAAAAATCTCAGGGTTGATCTCGGGAGACTGTCAATAAGAGTAACTACAAATCTCACCTCTCCCCATTTCATAAGCCTGGCGAAGTCAGCCGGGTTCCAGGTGGTGACGTGCGCGCCGCTGATGCCGCTGCCGTCGCCCACGTGCGCCAGCCCGCACACCTGGTCTGCAGGGTGCTCCAGCAGGCTCTCGTAGATCAGCACGTGGAAGCGCGTCATGTCCCAGCAGGAGTACTTCGTGGCGTTGAAGTTGCCTGGCAAGGGAATCTATATCAGTTAGTTTTTGGAAAGGACTTTTAAATCTGCAGCTATATCTTGATAACTATCTGTAATTAGAAAAAAAAGCTCTCGCGCAGCTCTTAGGGAGTAATAGGCAAGGGTTTAGATTAGGGAGTAATAGGAAAGGCATACGATTTTATGAAAAAAATCCTACGGTTACAATTTTGAAAGTTTAAACGTGAACACAAAATTGTCAAAAAAAACGCAAGCTTTGCCAGAATAAATTTGAAAGTCATTGAAACATAACTTTTATTATAAAGTACAAAGGCCCGTATCTTAAAGAGGTACATACATATAATACTTCCTACGCAATCATGCCGTAGGTAATTAAAGACAGTCGCACTCGCAACGCAACGCTTAAAGTTAAAGTAATTAAAAAAGTGAACCGCCAAATAAACGTAAAAAATTACCACATCCAATCATCCATGCACAATAAAATAAATGTTTATTAGATAGGTTCAGCCAATCAAACATTTCGTTGTATGAAACACTCACCCAAGTTGTAAATAATGACTCGTCGTCCCTCGTGGTCTCGAACCGGTGACACAACGATGTACCTGCGTTAGAAAATTAACTTGATCATTACGTCGATTACATAAATGTCGGGCCAGGAATAAGTTCAAGGTAACAAAAACTTTACGCAAATAGAAATAAACCTACTTAAGCATGTTTCTAGGTTAATGATTTGCGAAATCTACTACGAACAATCAAGATTTCTATAACAAAGACAGTGAAATTACTGCCCGTGCTGATACGTATCAACTGTGAACAGTAAAGTTAAACTAAGCTCCTGATTTGGGAACCAGATGCCGGAAACATATTAAAATACTTTTTGTAGATATAATTATAACACCTTGAAACCCATTTAGAGCCATGTCTATTGGAAATTGAAATTGAAAAATCTTTATTCAGTATTATTAACTTAACAAATCTCATAAGTGTGTTAGGAGACTCCGCTCTCTCCTTAAATTACTTAAGATACGGTTGATAAGAAACTTGAAGTAAGCGATAACAATTTGACATTTTTAGTATAAGTACTTATAGTTAAAAGTAAAGCGTGAAGCATGAGTATCATAAGAATAAAATTTTAAGCAATAAAACATTAATTGATTGATATAATTTTTACATTCATATTATTATTGTTATATATGTATGCATGTGTTTTATTTATTTCAAAATATTATAATAGTTGAGTGTATAAGGATATTTTACGACTAAGTATTTTTAATATCTGCACTTCAAAGAAACATTTGTCATGCATCGAGGACCGAACCCGAAACATTCAAAAACAAAGTTAATATCATTAAGCAACATTGAAAACTTCCTGAGAATTTAAGCCATATATCAATCATATCATTGATAATACGCAACATTGAAAACTTCCTGAGAATTTAAGCCATATATCAGTCATCTCATTGATAATCCGCATGCTTTCTAGGGAAAACTTGTCGTAAATCTCCCTTGGAGAGACGAGCACGTTATTCTTAAGTTTTCACGATTCTCTAAATAAACTTAAAGTCTAATGTTTATAATGCGGCTTTTACTCACATTTACAGTCGGAGGTGTCCGACTAGTTTCGAACTCTGTGCGAACAGAGTGCGAGGCGGGGCGCAGCAGCGACTGCACTCATCTTTGATGAAGGACTCCATAAGAGTTCGAAACTAGTCGGAAACCTCCGACAATAAATGTGAGTAAAAGCGGCGTTATTTCACATTAGTTTAATATGACTCACAAATCATTTTTAAACTCAAACTTAAAGTCTTTAGTTTTCTACATAGGTTACACTAGAGAAAACGCGATAAAATCCGGCAAACAACATCTTTTAATTTTAGTCTTATCTTTGTCATCAAAACATTCACACCATATTATTATTTATACGGAATGAAGTTTTTTAGGATAACAGATAATATTTTCACCACACGGAGCATTCGAACCCGGGGCCTCTCGTATAAAACTTTTTACCGCTACACTGTGAAGCCACAAATATATTCTAATATACCTAATATATTTCATAAATAAATAAATGAACCTTGGAATGCCTCAGTTTCAATAGGAAATAGTTATGTCACCTGCCAATTTTGAATTAAATGCAAGATGCGACCTTGTGCCAACACACGCGAATTAATTACTTACTAAGAATTGCATCAATGATTTTAAATTTCATGAAACTATGAAAGTAACTTATTGGCATCTTTTTGTGCGTTTGAAGCAATCTATTTCATGTAATTAATGGGTGCATGAATACTGTATAAGTAAACCTGAATTTTGACCTTTTGTGTTGCAAGCACGCTTATTGCGACAAGGAAACATAAGAATATGCAAAACTGTGTAAAGTTATTCGGATTACGTAATTTTATTTATTTATTTTACTAACTACATGCGGTTTCGCGTGGATTCACCCGCTTAACTCTTTAGTAAATCTTTCTTCTGAGTGTAGTTGAAAAAACAGGGTAACTGATATGAACTGATATGTTTTCATACCCATGCATATAAAGTTGAGCGTTCTTTTATTATATTTATAGATGAAACTTTTATTATTTTGTGGAGCTTATAGAATATATGAATTTTGAATTTCTGTTCGAGGTCCACCGAGTATTATAATTTAGTTAATTGTGATTATACTATGTTACCCTGTTATCAACAATCTTAATCTACATTTGTACAATAGCACTAAAGAGTGTGGTTTAAAGACGTTAACCTGTGAAACCATCAGTCTGATCCGAAAATATTTTGTTTTTGTTTGAAAGTCGACCTCTTGATCTGTGGAAATGAGAAATTCTGAAGGGTCCATTGAGGGTAAAGGACCGCGTATTTTCTACCCTAGTTTTTGCGTAACAGGGAATCTACTAACGATACATCCAAACATTCATATGATTACAAAATAAAATATAGGTATCTTAAGTAACTTACCCGTTTTTAAGGATGTCTTGCATAATTGGATCTTCGCAGTCGAGATTAGTAAAGCTTTGTGGGTAATATTTTCGTAAACTGAGATATTTCAAAAGGGTTTGTTGTGCCATCGGAATACTGTACTTTTTGTGTCGGAGAAAACGTAACAAAAAGTTGTCATCTGCAATAAAACATCAAATGTAAGCAAGATTACCAGCAGTGCGATCACAGAACTTTATCGAATCGTTTGTTAACGAATGTTCGTATAGTATGGAGACGGTTTTTAAGAAAAAATTGAAATCTATCCATTGCCGCACGGCCAGTTTAAATAAATGTGTGCCTTGTTAATTTTGAATGTTTGTAAACATGTTGTACCTACTCATAAATATCTGTAAAATAAAAAATTACAATGTTACTCAAAACTTGCAACCGACTCCATACTATACGAGCATTCGTAAACATTCGTTAACATACGATTCGATAAAGTTCTGTGATCGCACTGCTGATTTGTATAGGTTAACGAAACGTGCCTATTTCTTGAGTTGTCGTATAGTTTTTACATGTCATTTACATGGTATTTAATTTATTTATTGGGTTATGATTAATAGTGAATATCGTTTTGTCAGTTAACTTCGAATTATCAGCGAGTTTGGTCCCCATTTAAAAAAAAATCCTGAACCAAAACTGGCATTTAATAGCACATACAACCATTGATAGTAGTCGTATGATGTTACACAGCATGGGCTAAACCTACTAAAAAGTATTTTTACGTCAGGTACTTCACCAGATTGAGACATTCTAAAAATTACCCCATACCTTAATGTGGGGAAAACTAAGTGATGACTGACTTAGTCATGGTTGTTTTATAAGTAGCTATTATCAAAACACATAAATGCCGCTCTACTGAAACCCAGGAAGACACACTCTACTAGAGATGTTATATTAGGATCGAATTTTCATATGCCTGTTATCTATAATCATGGTGTCATAACTGTTACTGGGTAACAGTCAAATAACAGTGAGAGTTTCTGATCTAGTTCGTAAAAGGTACTATATTCATTCTATTATATTATAACATAATGATTATCGCGCGCTTTGATGACTGCATGCAACGTCGCTCACTGTTATTTAACTGCTATTGAATAACATAGTAAAGAAATGTTCGTATTACCGAATATAACATTTCTGCCGTGTAACTGTTGTTTATAACTAATATGAATATATCAGTCACACCTCTACACTCTACCTTGAACGTCTACCTCTAAAGAAAGCCTTGGCCACTTATAACTTAAAAAAATACACTATTTAAGTATCTAATTAAAAACCCAAGTGATAACAACTTTTAACACTTTAAAAATGTCACTGCAGTATTTTTAATTCAAAAATGAGTTGGTAATAGGTGTCAAAGGTGTTTTTCAATTCCATTGTTTAGTGTGTATAAGAATAGAGATTTTAGGTAGGTATTTAGCTTAACTTGTACTTTATGGTGATATTTACAAGGAGTCTGATAGGCTATTTTACAAACATAATAACACTTATGTTGGTAGTAGTCACGATTACGTACTGATTCATTACCTAACATATAATATATTATAATAATAACGACATTGACTTTGTGTATTATAAGAATAAACTAGCAGATTAAAGAATAAGAACTTATGTCATGCCAAAAAGAGCCAGATTCGAAGAGAGATTTAACATTTTTTTCTATTTGTAAGTATAAAGCTATAAGTTAATATACCTACTTAATAAAAAAATATCTTTACTTATTAGTACCTATGCTCGTAATATTCCTTAAAAGGTACATACGTAGGACATTATGTAATTATCATTCGACTAGATTTTATTCGTCATTGGGATAATAGGATTCTAAAAACCATGAATACTTGTCTTCTTTTCATAAACAATAGCAATAAAGTGAATAATACAGAAAACTAACTCATTTTTCTTTCATTTAACCTCAATTTGCCTTGTTATTGAGACTGGTTAATAAGGTATTTTTCACTTTTATTCACTGACGTACTTTGCTGTCAGTACTATAAGGAAAATATTTGCATTTAAATCACTTTAAGTCGCTATGTTTACCATTTACCGGACAAATGTTATGATGAGGTATTAAATGCATTGTATTTACAATGTAAATATGATAAGTGGGAGGTAAGCTACCTTGTCGAACGTTTCTGATGTCTTGGTTTTGTTGGATCCAGTTCCTCATGATGGTTAGAGCCTGTTCCTTGGTGGCTGGAGTCTCGCGGAGTTCCCTGGCTGCGATGGCCGCGAGGCTGCGGCGCAGGCCCAGCTTGCCCTCGGACTCCACCTTCTCATTGGAGGCACTCCATGCTGACCTCACCGTCAGCAACACGCTTGCAGTCGTCATTACTTCAACTCTGAGGACGAAGGATACATTACACGTTATAGTTATCGTATCATCTTATTTGCTTTTAACAAAAATACGTTTGTTTAAGTATAGTTTTTTGCATAATAGCGAAGTTGTTAAATATTAAAAGGTTTTTTGAACTGTAAAAATGGCTTATTCCACTTCACCCCAAAAAAAGTTCCACTTCCACCCCAAAACATTTTTTAGCAAGTATTTTAAATCGTAATATTTATTTACTTTTATACGCCAAAGTGAGAAATAAAGTCAACAAAAAAAATGAAAGCAATAAAATAATTACTAAAATACAACGCAATGATACCACGAGCGCGGCCAGCTCCTGTCTCGCTCTCTCAACCAATCAAAGGATCATTAATTTCTTATCTTACATTTGACCGGTCGGAGCTTCTTGAATGCGCTTTTGTAATTATGCTTTGTAAGTTAATTAGTCGGCCTTAGTCGTGTGCATTACGAGTATCTGCTGTGACATTTTGTGAGATTATTTTTTGTGTGTGATTATTAAAAAGTATTACTTAGTTTCTGAATATGCTCAGATCTGAGAATGGCGAACCTGAGGCTGGTTCTAGCTCCGCTGCAATTTTTAAATATATTCAAAAATCAAGTATGTATCATTTTTACATTTTATATGAGTACTTAAAACGTTAAATACTCATTTTAAGCTACTTGACTGACAGCTTATTTTATTTAGCTGTTTTTTCACATTATATGCGTGATTTTTTGTCTCTTATTTCATTAAGCCTGGCTAAACACTTATTTGGAAAGTCAGCGACATCGAAAAATTAATTTGGCGGAAGCGTGGCACCGGAGACTTAATAACGAAATACAGAAGAAACCTGGACTGCTACAACTGGTAAAAAAAACTAAGCGACGAAGCCGAAAACTTTGAAAAATATCGAAAACCTATCCAACACAATCAATAAAAAAGGACAAAAATTTGAGTATAATTTACTTGAATACAGAGAAGGTACAGCAAACTTGTCATAATCCATTGAAAAAATTTCAAAATTATTTGGATAGGTGCTTTTTTTCGTTCAAGCGTAATCTATGATTTGATTTTTAAGCTAAGACTTATTTTTCACAAAAAAAAAACTATGAGCTGTTATGTTATCTTTCAACTTGTGATTTTAAACTTTATTACACTATAGTTTGCTCTAAGTAATTCAAAGCTGAAGCTGTGTGTCAATTTTCTATGACATAGTTTATGTCCTTTTAGAACATATTTTACTATAAATTATTTTAATCTGAAGATGTGATTTATACTTTCATTTTATTATTTGTCTGTTTAACAATTCAAATTTGATTTTGTCCACTTTATTTCTATAGTGTAGTATAAGTTTTAAATTTATTGTAAGTAGGTACTTCTATTGTGGGTCATTGATTCATTATAGTCATCTGTGCTATAGGCAAGTTTTACTCATGTGTTTTTTTAATTTGTCCTTCAACTTTTCTGTGGACTCTACCAGAATAGTTTTGGGGTTTAAGTAGAATTGAAGTACGGAAATATCAGTTTATTTATTCAGGAAATATCAGTAAAATTTAGAATTAAAAAACGGAGCTGCATCTGCCTACAAACTGCTTTGCAGTTTGGCAGAAGTATAAATTTGTAAAACTTGATTGTTAAATATGGAAATAAATCATTATTATTATTATTATTTTTTTTTTATGATTTCTCATCTCGGCTTGCGCCGGTTTTTTTATGGCATACACGGGCCTAAGCCAAGTGCATGTCAGATAGGGTAGAGTTCGGAGGGCTTGAGTGTGACTGAGCGATAGTGTTAGGTTGGGTTAGTGACATGTTTGTTTCCTGTTCGGTCTGTAAAAACTTTCTCACTATCCGGCACGTGTTAAGGATAGCAGCTTTCTGCATAAGATGGTAAGTGTTTGGGGCTAAATTATTATTATTATTATTTATTTTTTGTACCTATAATTTTTTGGTGTTGAAATGGAATGAATGTATGAACTGTAAAATTTGGAAAACAATAGACTTTAGGGTTTAGTGAAATAAGCCGTAAATGGGCTAAATGGTAATTTTAAGCTGTAGGTGGATCGCCCGATATAAATATTTTATTTTGAAAGCCTTTGACTACTCTCATCTGCTTTTTTTCATATGCATTTTTCTATCGAGACTATTTTATACATTGAACTATCCTTTGTAAAACCGCAAGATAGAATATTCTTAATATAGATATTTTAAAAGTGTCATAACTAGAAATTTATCTTTAATATCTCTTTATGTTTGCTGTGATTTATATTCATGTTGGCTCATCGCGGACATTAATCTGATTTCGCAGAAGCATACAATATGAATAGGTACTTAGCAGTTGTCCTGCACCATCTGGTGTATCTAGTGAGCAATGCCTGGTAAGTTGGCCAGTCACCAAAATAATGAATAAATAATTAAAACAATAACTTAGTAAGTGGGTACTGTTTTATTTTCATTTACAAACTACACAATGCTACCCATTGTGTCCAAACTAATTACAATAACTACTACACTAATTACAATAACAATAGTGCTATCTAAACAACAATTTCTAATTACAATAGTGCTATCTAAACAACAATTTCTTTTCACAGAAATAGCCTACATGTTGTTCGCTTTAGATTGTGTTGGCAGGATGTCAAGGATCTCTTTCGGGAAGTATTCGGCGACCGCTCCTAATATTTGAATAGTTTTTTGTGTCCAGTTTAAAGGATCTCCAAATGCAGATGGATCCGTCGCCAGTGTAGCGAAACCCGACATTACCTCAGGATCGCAGTTTTCTAGCTTTCCAATCAGTAAAGCTGCCTCTCTATAACCTTTTGGATGAATTCTTTCTATTTCGGAACGATTAAAAGCGCACAGTATCTGTCTTAGTGCTGTCAAATCGTAGTATGTGTAATCCTCTGGTTCCTTTCCAGCAAAATCTTCACGTACTTTATCAGCGATGGCGAACAATTGATCTTCATCTAGATTGTAGTTTAATCCAAAGTTCTGTATAACATCAATTTCGCTGAATGTTATATTGGCGATATCTTCTGGTGTAATAGCTGTTGTGATCCAGTGTAGCAACATCAGAACCTTGTCAGGAATGTTAGGAATGCCGTCGAAGTAGCCAATTATTGTTTGCCAGATGTAATCGGCCTCCTGACGACCAAGAGGCTCTTTCCCTAAGTGAGCGTGGCATTGCACTATCTCCTGTGGCGCCATACTATTCAAGTCATTGATTGTTAAAGTTTTTCCATCGGGAAGTTCAAGAATTTCATTGCATGATAAACTACATACTGCAGTTATATTCAGGACCAATAGAAATAGGTTATTCATTTCCATTTGTGAACTAGCAAGTTTCATTCAAATTGAAAGAATATTCGAGTTTTCCCTTTGTAGCTGTTTATATATGAGCTGGAGCTCATATTTTATGAAATTGGTAATTAATTTTCTCGGTGTTGGTCAGCAAGTGCCTGCCAGCTTAATAATTTAGTGATAGCAATGCTCGTTCACATCGCCCGCCGCCGCCGCACCGCTGCAGGGGATGCTGAATTATAAACACTGATCGATTACTGCTAGCATGCACGTCTTCGCTGACCTCTCCCTACGCGTAAATGACCCAATGCTTGGTCTGTACGTCACACAAGATCATTTTTGTTGCCTTCTTTTTGTTTCGTGTCACAAACAATCAAGTATACCTGCCTTCTATTACATTACCTTAAATGCGTAATGCAGGTAATTTTGCTTGTTATACAAATCGTAGGTACTTGTTGTACTAATATTACAAATGTGAAAGTTTTTGAGAATGTATGTAGGTTTTAAATTTGATATTGAGTCACCCAAAAACATATTATAGCCAGTGGCAACACTGCTCGGGTTAGTCTGATTCTATACTTAAAATAAGTAAGAGAGTCAGTGGTCCGCCGTATGCCCTTTCTGACATTGTTGAGTTCTTTAGTTTTTTTGATTCTGTCTTGTGATTTTTAATGCGAATATGTGTTTTTTACCGAAGTTTAAACTTAATTTGAATGTTTTGGGAGCCTTTCACTACATTACCAAACCCACGCCTTATAATATTTATTTTATTTATTTACGCTTCATTGTATGCCATATAATATAAATAATATTCATTATTCTGATTAGCGTTGCCAGACGCCCCGATTTTGGCGGGACGTCCTAGTCTTTTTATCAAATTATATGTTCCGCGCGGGAGAGGCTCTATCCCGCTATTCGGGAATAACTCGAGGTGACACGATCGTGCGTGCAGCGCAGCGTGCTGAGGAAGCGCGGGCGAATGGCACTATTCATTAATAAGACAAAACTGACTCAACTATTTAGCGATTTATCCTATATCATACTTTGTTAAAATTCATTCTCTAAGACAATTTTTACTTCCTATTGCCGCGCAGGCGTAATTTGAACTTCGCAAAACGATAAATATTTAAAAACTTCTGATTATAGGTATACTTTTTTTATTATGTCCCGCTTCATTCAAAAAGCTCCAAAATCCTAGCATGACAAAAAGATCTGGCAACGCTTTGGTTTATTCTGGTTAATAACCAAATAAACCAAATCGATGCATTTATGTGTGCGGAGCCGCGGGACAACAACTAGTGTAGAGTTATAGAGTAAAATTGCTTATGACGTCCATTGCTATGAATACGTGGCCCTTAGTCAATTAACCTTGTAAGTGTTATTTGTATTGAGTTTATATACTAGCATTTGTATATAATAGCAGGGACTAACATATTGCTATGGCATTTACCTAAAATTAAATAGGTTTTTCCTGTACCTACTTCATATGCGGTTACAATAGAGTAATAAGTACCTATCGTTGTGGTTGTTGGTCACAGCAATTCCATTCGTCCTATTATATAGTTAATATTTTTTCAGAACAATGTGTTAATAAAATATGCAATAACAGCATTAGGTACAGTTGTAACATTTTATGAAACGGTCGTATACATTTAAAATTTTACGAAATGTCGTTGTCGTAACTCACGTACTTATGTGGGATATATTCGTGCAAGCAGACGCCGGCGTCGGTACCTCGGGAGTGTTATTTCAAAATTCTCATCTACTTGATCGTAACAGGCCTGAACTAGCATAACTGATTATATAATACGATATGTACTAACATCGTGGGTAAATATTTAAACTTTGTTCAAGTCTGCAAAAATTCCGTGTTGAAAAACTGTACTTAAAAAGGTGATATTTGCCGTCGGTTACGTGATCGGCGCTCGGTCAACACGAGCAGGTTACAAGTTTACTCTATTTTAATAGATTCGAGATTATGACGAGAATCATGTACCTGCTTGAATACTTCGCAGTTTCCTTGTGGACTTTTTTTCTTTTGTTTGCTGTTAATTTTGTCTTCCTACGTGTTTTTATTACCTTAGCGGTTATGATGTACAAAGACATAAAACGTTTTTGGAACTCACGGAAATAATGTTTTTTTAGAAGTAATCTTGGATAAAAAAAAGACTCAAATTATTGATTAAGGAGTTTGTAATGTACGATGTTTCGGCATCTTGTACTGGAGTCGTCTGATCACAATGACTATTTTTATTGTTATGGTAAAAAAAACAATTTGATAACCATTACTTATAATTCTTGTTCATATCTGCACAAATATCATACGGAACATAAATTGATGAAAAAACAATTAAATGATAAAAGAAAATAAATGAAAAATAGTAACACTTTATTGTTTAAGAGATATTTTCAAAGCATGCTACTTATCTAAGCTAAGTACCCAATAGAGTTTGGCGTCTATGCCTGCAGTGCTAGCACGGATCTTTTGTCGATCGTAAGTTTACAAATGCTCGTATAGTATGGAGACGGTTTTGCAAGCAATAATTGAAATCTATCCATTGCCGCACGGTCAGCTTAAATAAATGTGTTCCTTGTTAATTTTGAATGTTTGTTAACAGGTTCTACTCTTAAATAACTGTAAAATAAAAAATTACATTGTTACTAAAAACTTGCAACCGACTCCATACTATACGAGCATTCGTAAACTTACGATCGACAAAAGATCCGTGCTAGCAGCTAAGACACACCGACAAATCAGAATGTCTTCTCCCTTCCCAACTATCGATCATATGCTGGAGGTTTAGGCCCGTATTATAAAAGCTTTCTCAATCATTGACCATGATCACGAATAGGGGGTCGCTGTCAATCACCTAGCGATTCTCTATAGAGCACTGTCAAAAAAACTCTCGACGGCGTCGATCGAATGATGTAACACCTTTAGAAAGAGTACCTACTCAATAAATAGAAGAAGAATATTTTATTGTTACATATTTATTATTTACTTTTATTAAAAAATGAAGTACAATCAGCAAATAATAAGATCTCGAACTTTTCATTAATCACAAACGGGAAATCATGCATTACCAAGAACAAAGTATTGTCTCAAGTTTTTACTATTAATTCATATTCTATTGTAGAAACCAAGAACAAGAAAGGTTAAAGAATACATCACTTGAATCACGCTCATCTAAATTACTTGGTCAGAAGATCTCTTTTCTAAGTTTATTATGATAACCTGTTTCTGGTGGAAATTGTTACTTTAGAGTTAAAACTGCACTAGTGAGAGAACAACAAGTATTGAAAGTCAGAACGCGTAAAAATATTGTTATCTAATATGAGTTAAAAACTTTAGGATCAGTTAGATTATGACTCATATGAAATCATCACTACTTATGGTAATTTAGACTTCGAAAGTGAACAGCAAACCAAAAGTGTCCTGATTTTGATTATATTTTTGGTTTTCACATGTTTTTTGTCATTTTTATTTGAATCATAGAATTTATTCTAAGACATTTTGCTTCATAAACTTTATTTATCAACAGCGTAAATTGAATATTCTCCATTTAAAATGACTTCGTTTTGCGACGACCGTGAAGCATTTCCTTAGCGTGTCCACCGCGCGCCGCCTGGAGACCATTGTTAACTCGACCGTGGCTGCGCTGGACTGACTCACGCAAATCTCATTATACTGACAACCCAAGTTCATCTCCTTGTTCAGAAGGTTAATCCTTTATTTAATATGTCCTCAATGTTTAAAAAGTAGATCTTTTTGTTTCCAAATTCGAGCTTTAAAATGTTTCTATACATTGTGATTAATTTAAAACACCTTCCTCGAAATGATGATGTTGATTTCAAGAGTGTGTGCATTGAAATCAGTGTTGAAGTATTACCATTTTTCTCGTGATTCATTTTCTTTTTCAAATTAGCCTCGATATTTATCTCCACTTAAATAAACAACATCTAAGCATAATTTTACGGTAACCCTCCATTACCGGTAACCGAGGGGTCACGTGAACTCAGCGTGTCATCAAACAATTAAACGTTTCATAAACAGCGCAATTATCTATACACTTTGAATTACTACAACTTGCAAAAACAAAGCTTTAATCAACAGACAGATCCGGTTTTTAAGGCGTTCTAGGTTATAAATAAATGACATCTAAACCTTCAGATCCAAATTGAGATAAAATAAACTATATTACGGTCCCGATATGGCTCTCAAGATCAAGGGTTCATTTTAAAGTTTACTTGAGTCTGTTACTTGAATTTAGTTGAGTGTTTTACAGCTCATATGTATAGGTATTATTACCATTACTAAGTAAAGTTGTACCTACATTAAACAAAATATACAGTACTTATAGTGTTGTTTCCGTGAATAAGACATTAAAAATAAACTGCCCTCCATATTTGCACAGAAATCTTAATCTTACCAGACATTATCGTTTAGTATTGTTACGATTTTTTTTATATAAATTGAGAGATTGAAGTTGAGAATAAATTTATTTCCTTAACAGTAATTTAAACTCACGGAAACATGTAGGTTGGCAATATTTTTCTATCATATGTAGATATGGGATTTTAACTGTGATTGTACTTGCTTCCATGCTGGACTGGGAGCGAAAGAAAAACGTAGAATGTGCCAGCTGCTTCTCTTCAGCTGTTTTAAAAGCGTTTTTGTGGGCGATAGGCTGGCCCCCTCCTGTCACTACAATAGTCTCTTTCCATCTTTATAATACCTCCAAATTTGTCAAACGTGACATCAGATGGTCTTGTAACCTCTGGTGTTCTGCCTACCTCATAAAGGATACAGGCGTGACGTTATGTATGTACTTAAATTGAAACAGTCTGATTTAAATTTGTGCTAAAAATGTTTCGATTGTACCTATTTAAAAAACGTAAACAACGTTAGATAAATAAACCCCAATGCCAAATGGAAATAATTTGCGGAACTATATAATATATATGAATATATTATAGGTAGGAACGTATGTATAATAATATCTGCGGAAGTGGAACTGGAATGACCATATACTTAGATAAAAATAAACAAATGCAAATTTTTCTTTCCAAGGCAAACATGTGCCAAAATCTTGGAATTTTCGGCGCAAAACCTTTAGCCGCAATAAAATCGGCCCATAAGTAGTCAGTGGTAAGTCACTTTGGAGAAAGTGGCTACTGAGCAAATATATCTCGCTTTGTGTTTTGAAATCCATTGTTAACATTTTAAATTACCGTTCACTTTAAATATGTAATAATAGATATAATTTTAAGGATTACATAATGTTAATGTGTGTTTTAGTTTCAACAGTAGGTATTCTTATTGGGTATAACACTATTAATATTTTAATCGTTTTATTAAGCACGTGTAAGCGTGTGAAGTACGGATAAAGAAAACCTTGACCAGCCGTGGGTCGATAACGTATCAATTATCCTGTATTTATTAATGTCCACTTTTCTTAAAACAATAGTTCATTTATGGCTTTAAGGTAAATTCTACATGAAAACGTCTCTACTAAGTCTACGTCTAGGCACTGGTCTAGGCAGATAGATAGATATATAGAGAGATAGATGAAAGGGTCTAGGTCCATGTTTTATTAACCTGAACACAAAAACGTCATAAGAGTAAATAACAGCACCGAGCTATGGTTGTCACTTAAAATTGAGTCAGTGTTTGGACCACTCTACAAAACTAATAATATTTATCAAGATTTTATTTTAAGTGGCTTGGTTGTTTTGAGTAACAACCACCAAAACTAGCTATGGCCATGCCATGGAAACTTTATCCTTATGCAAAAATCTTGAAAAGGCTGATGACTTTTTTATATTTTACAATAGAGGAGCAAACTAAACGAAACCGCTACTCTACCGCAACTCCTACCGCTAATAAGCTCCTGGTTGATATTCAGGATAAATTACTAATAATCGATTAATATTAATCTACCCATATGTTAAGAATAAACTCTGATCGTAGATATTGTTCAAAAGAACTTCCTATAAATGTTCGGAAAGAAACAAATTACGGACGACTTTTCATTCAAGCGACAGTAAATCGCCGTTTTAGACCAAATACAGACTATGAAACCGATTAACACGACTAAAATCGTAAAAACACATTTTCATTTCTTACCAATCAAATATCCAGGTACTTACTCCTGAAGGTAAGGTAAGTACCGTCTTTGCAGAAAAGTAAAGTAAGTTTATCTTTTTATTGACTTCATTAAAAGAAACAGGACACAAATTACCGAAACCTACGTCTTTATGTAATTTTTTTATGACTGTTATTTGTGCAAGTAATCCTAAAAGCAAGACAAATGCTTTAAAAAACAGTTTTCAAAGCACGTTATCCTGCAGGCGTTATACAACATGGTCACGTCAATTAAATCTTTCCATTATATTATATCGAGTGATATTACGTAAACGGCTGCTAAAATATTTGCAAGACAAGTCCATGGTCACATGAAAGGAACTTTATTGTGCAAGTTCACAAATTTTATCATACCTATCAATCTCCTAATATGTCTACGATCGCAAGTTATGCCTGTTTTAGCCCGAGGATACCCGCTACCTTGTAAATGTTGCATTTTAGATACCTAAATATAACTATAAAACATTTATTATATTATAACTATCGCACCTTGCGTAACTTTTTAAGAATAATCAACGAATGCAGAGCATTAAAAAACCGACTTCACGTCAAAACTTTGGCTGAAGTATAAGGTCGTCAACGTATACGATCACCACGGAATCTGCTTTGTGACGATGACTTAATTCATACATATAAAAAAAACATGAAGCACACAATCAATTTCGATGACATTTAAATGGGAAGTATTCTCTATCATATAAAACAAGAATCATCAAAATCGGTTTGTCCAGTCAAAAGTTATGAGGTTACAAACATAAACCAGAAAATGTATAATAGTAAAAAAAATAGTACTGAGTGAAGTCGAGATTGTGGTTATCGCGGTTGTGAGTTTCGGTCTTTTCTTAAAATGGATTTCTGTCGTTTGTCAGTCTTAAGGTTTTCAACTAAGAAAACAATAGTATATTAAATTAAATATTTCATATGAAATGCCAAATGATTTAAGATCAAATAAACATTATATAGGAAGTCCTGTTGTTACGGACCATATCAAACGATATCGCAGGTTACCGCGTACGGCGCGGCCGGTATTAGGATGGGTGATGGTGATAGACGGTGATGGGGCCGCACCGAGCGCGCTTAACCTGCGATATCGTTTGATATGCACAGTAACCACGGCGCCACGACGACCTCTTATAATAATATATTAATTCGACGATAAATACCGTCACGATATTCCATATTTACCTAGATATTTAAATCGGATAAAGGAGATATAATAATTAAAAACGATTTTTTGACTACATCCTTAATGCTTAGTGATTAAATTATTAAATTTCATCACAACGTAATGAGAATGGAAATGATAAATGGAAAACCAAAACATTTCTTGACATGAAAAAAAAAAAATTAAAAGCCTAATCGACATAGCCATCTAACATTCGGTTTGGTCGATTCGTCGATGTCTGATCACCGAACATTCAGTCCATTCTACGGAGTCCTGTAAATGTACAAATTGTACAATACACTTTTAAGGAACGATCGTTAAATTGAGGTGTGACTAATATATTCATATTAGTTATACATAACAGTTACCCGGCAGAAATGTTTTATTCGGTAATACGAACATTTCTTTATTATGTTATTCAATAACAGTCAAAGCTACAGTGAGCTACTTTGCATACAGTCATCAAAGCGCGCGATAATCATTATGTTGTAATGTAAGTAATAGAATGAATATAGTACATTTTACGAACTAGTTCAGAAACTCTCACTGTTATTTGACTTTTACCCAGTACCAGTTATGACACCATGTTATTGATGAAATTCATATGAAAATTCGATCCTATTGTAACATCTCTACCGTTAAGATTTTCCAGAAGCTGTTGAAGATTCTGAAATCCCCACACATGTGTCAAGCAAGATTGATGGAAAACTGCATTAATAGTTCTTATGATCTTATCACGGAATACCCATAGACCTTTACGCTCATTAAAAAGAGGTTTTTATAATTAAGATGATAATTAAACACAGCCGTGTTCCGTATAAATACTAGTGGTTTCCTGTACAATTATAAGAACAAATGGATATATTCCGACTTCAGTCTACGATCGGCCCAACAATTACCGTTCCAGGACAGATTGTTGACTGCCATGGCCACGGGTACCGCTTTCTGTATCTATTGAGCACTTAAAGTAGCTTATCGGCTTTTATTTCCGTTAAAATGCGTATAACCACGGTAATATTATCGATACAGTATTTCAACTCAGCCGCATCTTTGAAATAAATGACTACAGCCGCGCGGTACGTTAATATGATATAGGGTTGCCCGCGTTTTGTGTCCATGTTTACCTATGTTTAAATAACGAATCAGTTTTATAAATTAGCCACCGAAAATTACCGGCCGAGCGCATGACGAGATCGAGCCGAGAGCTCGCGTTTTAAGTTAAGTTTTGGCCTATTTCGAATTCACAGAAATAATATTATATGATAGAGAGATAAAGAAGTTAACACGGAGAAAGAGGGTAAAACGATAAAATTTGTGATTTACCGCTGAGTTTCGTAATTGTTATCCCACGGCTTATTTGAACCCGCGTTTGAACTTAAACTCGGCGATGACAAGAAAGCTTGTGAAAAGAAGTTTGTCCTACACACAACGTTGACGGAGCTCTAAAATATTCTATGTCATTAATATCATTGTAAGGCATTCATAGCTCACGTTTAAACCAAAATTTTCTTTAACTGGGTCAATGTTGAACATTTGTCTCAACCTGCTTTTTTGTCATAACATAATCGAAGAACTCGTCTTGTTCTTGATTGTCTGCTTGAAATTAGGTGATTATGTGACACAAAAGCTTCGGTTACAAAATAATGATATGCTTTAAAGAAGAATGAAATAAAAAGTAATATGTACGTACTAACTGCCATGCAATTTAATCTCAATGTTGAAGTGTTTCACTTGATTGAATGAGACCGAGAAATGCAAAACAATGAATAATAAATTGCCCATAAGTATATCAGTTCTGCCATGGATTGGCAAGAAATAAAGAGGCTTTGTTTATAAAACCCCTGTTTTCTGATTAATATGTTAATAACAATAATGAAAATAAATCAAAATAAATTTTTTCCATAGTACCCCAATATTACTCATTTTCTTACAAAAATCTCTGGAAAATCCAAAAGAGGCTATAAGGTCAGGTAAGTAAACTAAAGAAAACTAATTAGAAATCGAATAACTCATTGCAACCTAATTACAAGTTCTTCATTTTAAAATGATACTTAGCTTAGTACCGATATGGTAAATTATAGTCTTAAATAACAAAACTGCTTGAATTTAAATAAAACACGGATTAATCGCGTATAATTTATATTTTACATTTTAACTCGACGATTCGGTGTCTTTGCAGACCCGAGCGTCCGGTCACGAGCGACTGAGGTATCAGGCGTCAGATTGATAGTGGAAAAAGTTATACATCATCTCCATCTAATTCTCAGTCTTCAAGCGTAGCGTTCAGGGTTAACACAAAATTTAAGTAGATATCATTTTCAAAGCTTAACTGTCTCTTACCGTGCTTTTAAGGACCCGTTTCTATAGACGTTTGTATGGACAGTTTGGTAAATATTCGGTACTACTTTACCATACTTTCAGTGAGGTACCTTTATATCATACCTTAGAACTTAAACACAACCTAGCATGCAATTTAAAACAAAATACGAGTACTGGAAATTATATTTTGTTTTTAGTAGTAGCAGTTACAAGACTAGGTACGCAATAAACTGAAATTCAGTTTCAGTACCTACTTGAAAAGAAATATCCGTTTTTATGATTATAAACTTGGAATCATGAATCAATCAAGCATACTTAGTTAGTAAATAGTTATTATGCTTTATTGCTTTATAATTCCTTAACAAAAAGAAGTTTAAAAAATTCTCAATTTTTTTTCTTTGGGTTTTATTATTGTACCTACTTCAGATTTTTTGTGGTTTTAGCTGAATTGTTAAAAGAAATAAGGGATGACGTTAACCCCATTGGTTTGTGAATTTTGGAGTATTTGGCTTATGACCTTGAAAATATCAAAAAACTTTTAGCCAAAGTATCAATCGGTCGTATTTTATTTATAGTGTCAGCGACACATAATCTGCCGGGCTTTCATAAAAGGCATCATAAAAGGCTTTCTAAAACAAATCATGTTAATTTCATCTGCACCGTGGTTGACATCCTTTGGTTAAATTAACGGCAGAAATTCAAATGTACACGATATTATTTGGTTAAACTTTTATCCATGTGGTCAAATTGTGTACAGTCGTATGGTAAAGTGATTAAATAAAACTTCGCACATAGACCGCACATACAGATATACCTTGTTACAGACGGTTGTGAATTTTAAATCCAAATATTAGCTAAAGACGAAAAATTACACTGACGTAAGTGATTGTAGTTAGTCCGGTAATTAATAAGTGGTTAGTAATGCTTAGTAAACTAGGTACATACTTTATTTTGGACTTTGAAAAATGTGTTCATTATTGAAATGGTTGGAAAACACAATGCGTTTAAAACCAGTTCCCATCCATCATTAACAAGCAAACTAATTATCTTTTAAATGAGAGTAAACTTGTACAATAATAAAGCTGGCAATGACACAGTGTAGTCTTTTGTCTTTTTTACTCGAAAGACTTTTCAATATGAAGGCAAACACCATGTAAGGTAGGTACAAAATACACAAAGCAAGTTAGGTATCAGTATCTGCCCCTTAGTGTTTCGCATGAATGAATCTAAGCAGTATTTTAGTCCTACTGTGTGTGATAAAATAATAACGTATTATAATAACGATAAGAAAAAATTGAACCAAACATAGTTTTTAAAACTTTATTTTTTGATTATTTAGAATGGTGACTTTACAAACTTGAGTGAATCGCCCCAAGCACTGAGACACAGCTACGGCGAACTAACACAGTATTTTTTATATTTCTGTTGTAATAAAATATAAAAATGTTACAATAAAGCTTAAAATGCTGAAGTTAAAAATATTATAAATAATTATTATTTTAATAATAAAGTTGAGAAAATTTCTTTTAAACTACACGCACGGATCCGAACTTCTATCCTCGCGTAACACACCGACTCTAGAATTCTACATCACTGAGACAGCGTGAGCACGAGTAATATTTTTTTATCATTAATGAAAATAAATACAAAACTTTGCTTTAAAATCAGAATATAAACTAGGCCTCTTTAGATTTATCTCACTTTGTTTGTGTCTTTTATAAACTAACACTTAGGTATTTACAAAAAATCTTATACCACTCACTTAAAAAATAGCTATAAGGATATTTTAATTGTTATTTACAAACGCGCAATTCTGTGAAATCTTAAAAAATATTGTTTTTTTTTTATAGTATACTAAGTACTTACTTAACGTTGGGTTGTGCTCGTGTAGACGTCTACCCGCTCGGCTGCTCTCGGCGTTCGAATGAACAATGAAGCGATCTAGCCCACCGCGGTCTTCTGTCTAACCACTCTTGCAACCGGCGTACGCACACGACACTAGCGAAAAAATCCTAAGCATAAGTATAATAAACCTTACTCCTTGTGAAACTGCTAAATTTCTGATGCAACACACATTTTAGAATTATATTATATAGAAATATAAGTAGAAAGTAGGCAGATTCGCTGATTACCAGGCCTGAAAAGGCGGCCATGTGTAGGTACTTCTAATTAGGTAGGTTAACTTATTAAATATTATTATAATAGCATTATTGAAATGTAACTTTATTATTTATTCAAATTTTAACCCTCTTATTCACAATGGCGAGTAAATTTTACAAAGGCTTGGGTAAATAGATTTGTTTCTTTCACGCCTTTCAAAATAAAAGGACGCAAGCATATTTTAGCAGTTATTAAAATATGTTCATCTTACGTTTATGAATACTTAGTTAAGTATGCTTATAAATAATATTGTGTCTCACTGTGTTTGCTATAAAACTATTAATAACCACCACCACCTCGCTATTGATAGACTTCTTACCTATGGTAGTTTAAGAAAGTATGCCCAAAGACTCGGTAGGTACTTGTATTGACTGTTAATCACCTAATATGAAGTGATCATTTAATATTTTTCTGATTTCCCACTCTCTTTCCGACTTGTAGCTACCTACTTAAAAAAAAAAAAAAACCCCAGACAATGACACCAACTACATGGCCCCAAAGTAAGCATAGCTTGTGTTATGGGATACCATATAGCGAACTAGGGGGGAACCTAGAATATAAATAAATAAATAGATAAACACCCAGACACGGAACATTTTTTTCTTCTTGTTCCGTGCGGGGATCGAACCCGCAACCACTGGCGTCTGAGGCAGATAGGTTTACCCCATCGCCAAAGTGGTCAGTCACTTACCTATATTAAATTAGATGCGAAGATTATCCATTCTCTTACCTAAAGAAAAGTTTAGAGATGACGTTTGCAGTTCGTCTAGAAAATACATCCAAGCGTAGGGTCGGCTAGAATAGCCGTATCACTCCTGCGGGGCTAGCACGCTACCGTCGACAACGATAAATCGGGCCTTTTATCGATATTTTCTTAGAATATGCTATTAAGTGTACCTGTACTGTATTTCAAAATTAATTACTGTGAGGAAGTTGTACACGCTAAATATACTGATTCAGAAACATAAATCACTGTCTTATAATCCCACAAGTAGCAGAAGGAAAGATATCGTGGATTCTTGTACGTTTGCTTGTACGTTTGCTTTGCACCAATATAAAAAACAATCCGTTTACTTATACAACAAAGTAAACAAAGTTCTTAACATTTATCCGATGGCTTTATCCGAACTAAAGAACAAAGTCACCGAGTGGTTACTGACTCTCAATTACGGAGAAGTGGAGGAGCTGTTCAAAGTCATGGTGTGAATAAGTTGGCATATGGGCATTAAATATAGTTATATTACTTATTTATTTACTTACTTCTATGTATAATTCTGCATGCATGTTTATGTAGGTATCTTACTTTATTTATTTACCTATATATTCATGTATGTATAAACCTACTCAGGCCTTATTGATAGGAAAGTTTTATTTTAATAAATATAAATTCCATAATAAAGATCCCAACATGATAGTAAATCACTAATTGCTAAGTAATAAATCGTACCTAATAATTGTAAAAAAAATTAAAAATTTATTGTAAAACTTCTACCTAATTATTAAATTTTATTAAATTGTCGCGTACTTATTAAGTCAATTTTATATAGTTATTGTATTAAGAATAAAATTGTCGCTAGCTATATTTATGTTGTATTTTAAGGAATAGCGGGGTATACTGACACAGATAATTAATACTTAAAAGGATGCCTCAACAACCTGTAAATTAGTATAAGTTTTTGCGAAATAAATGAATTATGAATTATAAAAGTGTATGTAATTTATTAAGATTATGACATATTTGGTTCTGTGGTCTTAATCATGGTATCAAATCGAGTAATTCTATCTATTATGGTGCGCATATTAGCTTGCATAATAGGATAAAGTAACAAAATCTTGTCGATTCGACTATTTATCGATGGTTGCATGCTAGCCTTCTGGTCGTAAAGGTGACCAATCCGAGTGACCCATATGACCCGGTGGTAGTACCATGGTACACCTACAGGCGCCTGGCTGGCGACTACCCTGCATATAAAATTGGGATGCGGATAATGATGGGATAGGAATAAAACCAATTTGGAATAAAAACAAGGGCAATCTTGTAGACCCCAACAGCGGAGTATAAGACAGCGATTCGTACAGTCGCGGGTTCGTCCGAAACGAAGTACTTAAGAAGAAAATGTTTCGGTCAGATTGTATATCTATTTTTTTTTATATTGTAAGGATAGGACGTTTGTCTTCCATGCAACCTGATGGAAGACAAATATGAATTTATAGTCTTACTGTCGAATTCATAGAGAATTTGTCCACGTTAAAACAGCGTTACAGAGGGTTTACAAAGCACAACCAAAAAAAGGTGATTCATAGACGATAAATGACATTGTAAACATACTATAACGGCTTTCTAAACATGTCAAATTTACAATCAGGATGAGGCTTCTTTAAGCCCATTTTACCGGCCGAGTCTACCCGAAGGTTAACGAATATAAACGAGTTATTGAAATTGATAATTTGAGTTTCACAGTTTCACTCTTCGTCTTCCTTCCTAGTTCCCTGTGATTATTTTTTTCGTCGCGTCAATTTGTGGTCAGTGATGGATGGAAGTCGTCGTGGCGCCGTGGTTACTGTGTGTATCATACGATATCACAGGTTAAGCAACATTCGGCGCGGTCGGTACTTTGATGGGTGACAGCCGACCATTCATATTACTCACGACGACTTCCGTGCTTCGGAGGGCACGTTAAACAGTCGGTACCGGGTGCTGTATACTTGTATACAGTAGTCGTTAGGGTTTGTAAGAAGCCATCTAGGCGCCCTAAAAAATTCTGGCATCCACCACCCAGCACTGGGCCAGCTTGGTGGATTATAGCCTATACCTTCTCTGCACCCAGGGGAGAGACTCATGCCCTGCAATGGGCTCATTAGAAAGAGTTGTGATGATGATGATGATGATGGATCTGATGAACAATTTGATTAACATACAGCTGATAGCTCGTATTGATGCAAATAGAGTGCGACCTAGGAGAAAGGAGTACCGACGAAGAAAAGACCCTTTTACTCTAGACGATATTGAATTTAAAAAGAGATATCGCTTTAATAAAGATACTGTACGGCGTATTACCGATTTAGTTCGTAATGAAATTACGCGATGTCCAAGAGGGTTTGCAGTATCCCCTGAGCTACAGGTGCTGACAGCGTTGCGGTGCTGGGCGAGAAATGAGGTTAGTACAGGGAGTGTGTTTCCATCTGAGTGCGGTGAGAGGATGTGAAGATGAGTCTGATGTAATTATATTGACCATTTCTGGCTCTTTATTTTCCTTGCCTCACAAAAGAAAATCTCACTATAAGGCGATAGGTATTACAAAGAGGATATCTCTTGTGAAGCAAAGCCATGTACACCCTGTACAGAGTTCATATTTTATTGTAATACTTGTACGTATTTCACCCACAATAACAATATTTTAGTATTGTCTTAAGTTTTCACGATTCATAATTTAAATAAAACTACTTTTTAACCGGATTAATCGCGTATAATTTATATTTTACATTTTAACTCGATGTTTCGGTGTCTTTGCAGACCCCGTGGTCAACAATATTTTATTTCAATAATTTCAGGTTCAGGATGACAGTGGTGAGCTTCATGGCATAAGCCAAGCTACTGAATGCCGCATTTGCGCTAGAGTAGCAAGAGCTCTTGCCCGATTAAGTAAAGAGTTCATTTTCATGCCCAACACTGTGCAGGAGCAAGAACAGGTGATGAGGGAGTTCCGAGCAATCAGGAACTTCGCAAATGTAATCGGGGCAATAGATTGCACACACATCCGCATTAAAAAAACTGGTGGTATTTTTCCAAGAATAGTCGGGAGTCGGGGCACAGAAAATTTAAATAAACGAAGGCACTGAACAAGGCGATAAATCTATAATAATTTGTGACGAAACTAACGAAAACAAAAATAAGTAATGAAATGAAATGTCTGTATCGACCTGTCAAATGCCAATTATAACTGCAAGTAAATGAAATATCCATAGCCCTAGTGCAAAAAAAACACAAT
This sequence comes from Stenoptilia bipunctidactyla, assembly GCA_944452665.1. Lineage (NCBI taxonomy): Eukaryota > Metazoa > Arthropoda > Insecta > Lepidoptera > Pterophoridae > Stenoptilia > Stenoptilia bipunctidactyla. The sequence continues at coordinate 42,198,340 of OX101721.1, read as the reverse complement.
TTTATCTCTGGTGCAATGAAATGCGACGTTTCCGCTCATGCGTAATGTAATCCGTATAATAACGGTGTTTTAGTTAAAATAGGATTTTCAGATGTCTATGAATCACCTTCACTTACAACACACTATAAACCTTAAAGAGTGTTGTAGCTAAAATGCATTTTAAATGCTTTTTAACTATTTTCTATGAATTTGACTGTAGGTTTCCCCCTAGTTTTTTACATGGTGTCCCATATCCCGCTTTTCATAATTCGGGGTCATGTATGTAATTGTTGTGATTGTCTGGTATTTTTTATAATTCCCATATAACAGATTATATACAAATGAATAAATAATTACAAAAGAAATTTCTTTATTAAGCGTGACCAATGTCTGTAAAGCCATCGAAATAAAGATCAGAGAAATGCAAAAACCTTCAAAATATTATCGAAATAAAGCCTTCAAAAGCTTTAGAGATCGTAGTTAACACATGTCTTCATTCCATCTATTTACTTAAAAACAAAAATGAAAACGGTACATAATTAACTACTTACTACAATAGAAACTATAATTCCACTGTGTCTAACTAGCCAGTAATCTACCAAAAATCTTAAATATTTTAAACTTAATAATACTTAGGTATCTGTATACATATTTTTGGAATCATCACAGAATTAAGATTAGCATCATCGCTTTAAATAACTTCTTGTAAATAAAACCTGCATCATATTTTTTAGCATTGTGGCGTATCAATAAATCTGTGAATGACATTGCTAAAGGTTACATCAGATGTAGGTAACATAAAATGTGATTAAAACAGCCCGGTCAGCAGTTCCATTCCAACCAATTAATATTATTTAAAACAGTATGGGTTTTAAAATCGCAGCATTTAATTAAATATGAAGTAAATAAGTCTTGGCCAAACTAGAAAGGAAATTACTGAAATGCACCTACAAGTTTAATTTTGAAATAAAAATGTTAGCGATTGTTTTTCAAAAGATATTTTTCGGATACTTTTTTCGAATTACTTTTTAACAGTGAGCCTTTGGTGGGCTGCAGGGACTTTTTAATGGTATGAGGTGGCGTGAGATCTGATGCTCGTACAGAAGTGTTTATCATCAATAACGCTTCAACTGCAACCAGATATGTCACAGAGGTCCTTCAATAATATGTTGAACTTTGGAGGCTAAATTTCATATGAGCGATTTATTTTAGGTAAAAAAATCAAGACAGCATCGAACCCTACGCAAACCTCTCACCAGTTTCGAGATGCTACACTGACTGCCTGGCGCGGTTTGCTGATGCTAGATCGGATGCAAGCTGGGGTAAGGACTAAGTATAGGAGGAAAGAAACCATATTAAAAAGTACAGATATAAGTTTGCTGTTTTAAGTTCTTTCATATTTTTTTATAATGTTGTTGAATGCGCATGTGCTGGGTTATAATTTGAAAATGCAAATATTATTAATTACTATACACATATTTTTTATTCTTGTAACCTGTTTTGTGCATCTGTGAATAAATACAGGGAGTCAATAAAAAATTAACAGTTTTTAAAGTTAAGAGTTAAATTTTGTGTACTTAGCTAAATGTGACTTTTTGTTAAATCCTCAATATTTACTTGTAAAATCCTAGAACTCGTGAAAAAGTGATTCAAAACATGTATTGGACGATATCTAATCGGAATGTAAAAGTAAGGTTTACCTAATAAAGAAAGCTGAATTTTCCAAGAATTTTGTAGGTAACATGTCCAAGTTTCCGTGCCGGTGAGGGTAGGTAGTTAAAAAATATTTAACCGCGACGCAACGCAGCACGACGCGGGTTCCCGCGAGTGACGCCCTAAACGCTCGTCTCTGTAGGTGGCCGCCAGAAGTGCTCAGTTCAACAACCAAGTCGGTCAATCGCCTTTCGCCATTGCTTCTCCAACACTGCAAAGCAACAAAAGTTACAGCTAGAAGCTCTCCATCACTCACCGGATATAGCCCAACGTATTTCTACTTTATAATTTTTTTTGTGATTTTGTTTTCAATTGGGAATAAATTCAACACCCGGGGGATACTAAGCACCTACAAACGCTTTCGCTGACTGCAATGCATCCCGTCCAGCGGACTTCTATAGTTAAGGGATAGGTAAATAAGTTTCCGCCAAACAGGATAGACAATTTGGGTTATACCTATACATATACTCGTACGATATCCTTTCTTCATAAGTAGTTGAACCTTTTATAGATTCTGTGGAACTCAATTCTACGATCACTATACATACATTTACGAGTACTTACTAATAAACCTACTGTAACCTATAAAACCTACTGTAACCTGTAAACCTATTGTAAGACCCACTACGTCCATCCATGGTATGTGATATAGTGGCTTCGTGCAGTTCCACTCCCGGCAAGCCATTAGGTACGCTCTCTAGATTCAGCATTGGCCGTGTAGGTAATAAGGTCTCTATAGACAAAGTCAAAACGTTATTCAACAGCTTAGTTTGGGGCCCTGTAGTTGCTGTGATTGTCTGGGGCTTTATTTATTTATTATTATTTGTAAAGGAAAAGGTTCTACCGCTTCGATCTGAGTTAAAAAAAAACAACAAATGTCTCACGGAAAGATAGCCTAGTCAGTATTCTAAGACCTCAATGGAAAAAAAACTAAGGCAATTTACCCCGAAAGATGTCTAAGTAGGTACGTTCTTTTGAAATAATTCCGTTTGTTAAGGATAACATAAAATAAACGCAGTACGTTTTAAAATGTGTTGTAAAATGTTATATAGCTGTTGGTGTACAATAAAGAATTATTATTATTATTTATACCTAAAGCTACACTCCTTTCGGCGATTATTATTATCCCCTGTTTTGTTGCCTTTTTAATTATAAATTTAGGCAAGTACAGGGTTGGCGATTCAGATTAAATGGTTGAAGTGATTTTTTATATAAGTTACAAAATTATTGAAGGTAACATTTCTACTAACTACATTTACTGTTAAAATAAAATAGCAATTTTGATTTGAATATAAGATTGCAATGAATTTAGCATAAGTAATATTTGAATCCGAAACACTGTCATATGTTCCTTTTAGCTTGAATTAAATAACTACTTAGGTAGGTACATAAAACAAATACTGCCAATGACCTCTTAAAACTATTATTCATCTTATTTCTTACTAATTGTATCTTACTCTTACTAATATTATGAATGTGAAAGTGTGGATGTATGGATGTTTGTTCCTCTATCACGGCTGAATGGATGTATTTTATTTATTAACTATAATTTCGGGATAAAAAGTATCCTATGTTACTTCTAGTACCTCTCATGATTCGTCGAGTAGTTTTTGCGTGAAAGCTGAACAAATATCCACGCTTTCATATTTATAATATTAGTAAGGATAAGGATTGACATTTTATAATATTTGACAATTAATTGTTTAGATCCCTTTCACATGAGGCTTAAGTATCTATGGAACGAAAATACTTCAGCGCAAAGCTTCCGAGTAAACTATATTGAAAGTTGACCCGTCCGGCACGTGAACATGAAGATTTCTAGAACTGCTAACCCGGGAAAGAGCGACGTATAACTGACCATGCGAGAAACAACTGACACCGAGACCTATTCCAGCAACACGAAAAGTCTGCCCTTGAGCCTTATTAATTGTCATTGCAAAACACACCGATACTGGGAATTGCGTTATTTTAAATTGGAATGGAAAATTATTTGGTATTATGGGAATAAAGACGGTTTCTCCTGCACCGCAACCTGTTAAAATTTGAGATATCCAAATAGAATTATACCCAGAAATATGTACAACTTACAACAGAAAAAGAAATGAAAATAAAGCTGAAACGCCTGTGCAACGCTATCTACCTATACCTATTTCACTAAAAAATAAATACCTATAACTACAATAATTAATAAAAGTACCTACGCTTTTACCTAAAAACTACAAAAAAAAACTGAACATAAATAAGCCAAAATTTGGAATTTGACCGAATATTTAAACACTACCAAAACAACTAATACCTATTTAATAAAATAACAACGAAAGAAATTCAAATAAACTATTTAAAGACTAAAAGTCGCGCTGATAAGCACGGTTTATAATATCAATTATTGTCTGTCAATAAAATCGAACGCTCTGAACGCATCAACAGCCAAATATTGAATGAATTATAAAGCTTGCGCTCGCCTCCCGCCTCTTTATACTTTTTATAGTTATAGTTTTTCGAGCCGCGTCGAGCGCGGCTACCGTTACGCAAAAATAATCCTTATATCATTCAGTATTCACGCGCGATGGGTTATTAGCGTATTTCATGTATAAGTTTGGTGTTTCTATACCGATTTCTATGATTCTTTTTTTATTGAATAGGTAGTAATGTAATTTTTTTTTAATTAGGGATGAGTGAGAGTATTATAAACGTAAGAGTAAACAAATATAATCAGAAAGCTCCGAACTGCTAAGCTATCGGGATTTACACGTGTTATTGTGAGTCACCCATAAAATATAGACATATACTGTTGTGGGATATTTTTTATATAATTTTATGAAGAATATTTCTGTCATACATGATTTCTATGTAGCTTTAACCATTAAGGCTGCACACGCGACGGAAGCTTAAAAAATGAAGTAATTTCTCCCGTTTTCCCAACATTTCCCTTTACTGCTCTGCTCCTATTGATTGTAGCGTGATAATAGGTATACTATAACCTGCCCAGGAGTATGAAGAATAATTTTACCAAGTTTCGTTAAAATCCGTTGAGTAGTTTTTGTTTCTATAAGGAACATACAGACAGACAGACAGATAAAAATTTTACTGATTGCATTTTTGGCATCAGTATCGATCACTAATCACCCCCTGATAGTTATTTTGAAAATATATTTCATGTACAGAATTGACCTCTCTACAGATTTATTATAAGTATATATATATATAGAATATAGATTTATTCATACTTACATTTTAATGTAAATTAATAACGACTTGTCAGAAAAATGACATCCACAAAGTTGAACAAGCAATCAGATTAATAACTTAGCAAACTTATCAATTTGTGTGGTATGGTAAACACGATTCAAATTACCCGAAAAATTTATGATATTTGCAAACTATGAAGGCATCATCAATGTTTAAAAAGTCCTCAAAATAGAAGGAATTGTTTATTAGAACACATAATACCATATAAAACGTAACTCATACCTATCCACATGAAATAACGGAACTTACGATAAATAAAAATCGGTAAAAAGTATTCAAAGTTACCCAAGATGATTGTAGGTAGGTACCTCAAATTAATATTTGCGTATGATAATCATCATTATGAGCCATAGCATTTACAGAAGCTGTATTCATTGTATCTCATCATGTATTGCATTTAAATGACGATTTTCGAAAAAGTCTGGCCTGGGTAATGGACGCAAACAGAACAACGCTCACTTTCCAAAGGTATCCGTCCCTTCACCAACCACCTGGGGCTTTTGGTCGTTCCTATGAGCCCCAACTTACCTACATTTAAGCAAATCGTGTCCGGCGTTACTTCAGCCCTGAAAGGCTTTAAATTAATATTCACTAAATACATTTGATCTTGCATGGAATTCTGTAGTCACCTTTGGGATGTTTCTACCAAATGAAAACTAGACTACAATCAATCAATCATTTATTTGCATGAAATATGGTACAGATATGAGGTCTTAAATTTATACATAATTTACCTCTTTTAGGGCATGCAACAATTATTAGTTTCTAAACAATATATTTATTATTAAGAAGGTATAAGAATTCTGTTTTATTGAAATAAAGTTATTATTACCATCAAAGAATTCTTTACACTGTAAAAGTTTTTTTGAACTAATCATTTTTACATACGTGATTTTAATTTCACATAGAAATTTCATACATGGTACGAATGGTACTTTAAATTCTTTAGGTACAGCGTTAAAAATTTTTACACACATGACATAACACTACCAGTGCAGTACCTACTGGTACTTTAAGGGTTTACCCAAACTGTACAGCAGCGAGCGGAGCTGTATTCTATAGATAGGTAGTAAATAAATATTTATTAATTTATTCCCGTACCTCCCTTCGTATTTGAATAGCTACATTTTTATACGCCGACTGCGTCTCTGGATATCTGATATAATAGATAATTATTACCATCAAAGAATTCTTTTACACTGTAAAAGTTGTTTTGAACTAACCATTTTTACATACGTGATTTTAATTTCACATAGAAATTTCGTACATGGTACGAATGGTACTTTAAATTCTTTAGGTACAGCGTTAAATATTTTTACACACATGACATAACACTACCAGTACAGTACCTACTGGTACTTTAAGGGTTTACCCAAACTGTACAGCAGCGAGCGGAGCTGTATTCTAAAGGTAGGTAGTAAATAAATATTTATTAATTTATTCCCGTACCTCCCTTCGTATTTGAATAGCTACATTTTTATACGCCGACTGCGTCTCTGGATAGCACTAAAATGTATGTAAACTTGGTAGAAAACGATTTTTTTTTCAATTTAGGCCTGATTTTTCATAAAATCTTTCTGGCGAGTAAAGTTTACTCGACAAATTAAAGTGGTCTTTAGTCTTAATATAATTAGTGTTATTATACATATAACAGAAAATCGTAAAACCACTTTAATCCGCAAGGTTTTACTTTATTCGTAAGGTAACTTTTATAACTATTGAGAAATCAGGCTTTAATAACAAATTCGTAAAAAAAAATATGATGAAACTATACTAGTAGATAAGATGTTCACGTTAAGCTTGTTCCACAGATAGAAAATTACTTATATAAAATTTAAATGAAACTAAATATATTATTAAAACATTTATTGTTATAAAAATTTAAACAAAAATACTTCTTAACTAATCTCTAACCTAAACCAATATTTTATACAAAATAAAATATGAAAACAACGCTATTTACAGTGACTTGAGCTTGATTTAACTAAGATATATATTATATAAGGTACCATAATTATAATATGCATACATGTATAGAGAAAAAATAAATAAAAGTTGCTCATGATTTGAGAAAAAATCAGATCACGTCAATGGTAAAGAAGTTTTGTAGATCATGGAAATTAAAATAATACATAGCTTTCATACTTTACGAACAATTTGCTGTTGAACTACCACCAAATGCGTGAATGACTTAGACTTAGTTTGACTATTAAAGAGCATAGTGTTTAAAGACAATGGTGTGTGGGACTGGTGAGCTACCCATATGCTAAGACCATGGATTACCGATGAGTACACATTAACAAAGGTCTGCTAGGAGAAGGTATCAATTTGCCAGTCCAGATGTGGTCTACTTTCAGAAACGTTGGCAATATATGTACCACAGCAGGGTTAAAAAGAAAACGAAACATAAGTAATAGATAACAGGGCAATAGATAACAAAGTAACAATAATAATTTATAATTATATATCCATTTAGATAAAGAATTGGATTGGAAATGGTGGCGCTTGTATTTTTTTTTACGTTTTTAAGCTTCAGACATTCAATGGAAATTATTCTAAAGAAATTTCGACAGATTTATAAATTGTGAGATATTAAGATATATTATATCTTTTCGATTTCAGTCTTCCATCAATCACTTTATTAAAGAAGCTCTTTTTGTTCTGTATTCTTATGGCTATTGCTTTTATTTTATCTTATATCTATCACACAACTTGTACTTTTTCTATTTATTATACTTGTTATAAAAAAGATTTAAATCCATCTCCATACTTTATTTTTTATCATTTTATTTAGTTCTATATTTTTTTTTTCATTTTTATTGTAAAACGAACTGATACTGATCATTCGCTGTTTAAGTCTTTGTTTATTAGGTGCTAAGTCATTGAACATAGTTGATAATAATCTTCAAAAAAATTGCAAACAATATGTGCAAGTGCGCTGCCACTACTAATCCCCCACTTTAATCATATGGAAAATATAATAAAAAAAGTTGTTCCTACCCAATAAACCAATTTACATAATATAATTTATAATATACATAGTAATAGTTTATTCATAAATAAAGGCAGTTACTGGTAGCGTTTTCTCATCATCTTTCGTTTCTTCTTTTCATCTTGTTCAGTTTCCTCTGGTGCTGGTTGGAAGAACCATGGTCCCAGGAAGTTAACCCAGAGTAACCAGAACGCCCGCACGGGAACCAGCATGAGCAGGAACCAGAAATAGTTGGACAACGCAGCGAAGATGTGCGTGATCGAAGTCAGGATCACAATATCTTTGAAATGCCTGGAAATAAAAAAATAAAGATTATAATATCTATCTACTCCATTCTATAGAGAACATTCGTAGAATTAGATTTCGCAAGCTTGCATTTCATATGAGTGCAGAATATGAAATATAGATTAATACAATAAAACTGAAAGGTTAGGTTATTTATTTCGACACGAGACACTCTCAGAAAATATTAGTCTGATTTGCATAAAATATAGCCCATCTCTTGGGATAGGTGATTTCCATGGTATTTTCCAAGATAATAGATTTAAGCAAATTTTATTTGTTTTTAATTGAGGTTATAACATAACTTAGCAGTTTCTGAAAGAGGTTCAGCCAGGAGACAATTAATTTCTGCTCCAGAAAATGAAACATGTCCTCTATGACGCCGCAGAATGTGCACAAAGGTGATGTAGTTTTGTCAATCATGTATGAATACTTATTTTCGGGTATACGATCTGAACGTTACCACATTGCTGAAACCAAACTAGCTCTGGCTGGAATCATCAAACAATGGGATAACATTTAGTTCACTCTGTATGGTTCTATAAGTACCATATGCCCTCACTTTTTAAACACTCATTAAAAAAAAGACGTGTGGCACTCGAAGACTGCCACGGTAAAGCTATTGCATAGAATTTTTTATCAACTTAGGCAATTATGATTATTTATTTATTTTATTAAGGACGCGTTTCCGCAAATCTTCAAAATAGGGTATATTCTGGTACATATTGTGATAAAATGGCGCAGAGTTTAGTATAATTACAAATACTAATAGATAGATAAGACTTTCATCTCCATTTATTATATAAAAATAATATAAATAAATTTGTTTTTGTGGCTTAAAAACTAATTTTGCGATGCCTCGTCGCACGAAAATGACGATTTTAAGCCAACTTACGGTACCACTTTTGGTATGAAAACACAAGTATTTATGAATAAAAAAAATACTATTCGGTGGTTAACATGTTCATTTTTGATAACTTGCATTTTTTTCTTTGAAATTAATACTAAAAACCCTTTAAAAAAAAATAAAACCAAACACGTAATTTTTCTTCATATTTGTATAAATGCGTAAATCTTAACACACTGTGGTAAGGGTTATTATACTTTAGCAAATAATGTCAATATCATTCCAAACAAAAACTAGATATCTTCAGTCTGCGCTCAGCCGCTGTCGAGAGTGGACCTGTATCGCTTTTGAGTTATTTTTCGTGCTAAGAAACATCGCTGTACATACACAATTTATTACATCAAACAAGTCTCGATACTTGACGCTCTCTGAACTGAGTTGAAAAGGTAATAATATAATTTTATTGAAAAAAAAAAAATTACAAAACCTTTTATGATTAGGATTGAATTTGGAAACTTGGAATCATTATGTTTGTTAGGACTAAACCTTATCTCCAGTTCTGGTAGTGGGGTCTGAAGGTATACCTCGAGGTGCTACTGGTACTCCTAGACGGGTAAAGCTAAGCATATCGAGTTTGGGTTCATTTTGATTCGAAGGAAGAGACCTTACCACTAGTTTTGGTAGTAGGAGCTGAAGGTATACCTCAAGGTGCTACTGGTACTCGTAGACCGATAGAGCTAGGCATGTCGAGTTTGGGTTCATTTTGATTCGCAGGACGAGACCTTACCACCAGTTCTGGTAGTGGGAGCTGAAGGTATACCTCAAGGTGCTACTGGTACTCGTAGACCGATAGAGCTAGGCATGTCGAGTTTGGGTTCATTTTGATTCGCAGGACGAGACCTTACCACCAGTTCTGGTAGTGGGAGCTGAAGGTATACCTCGAGGTGCTACAGGTACTCCTAGACGGGTAAAGCTAGGTATATTGAGTTTGGGTTCATTTTGATTCGTAGGCCGAGACCTTACCACCAGTTTTGGTAGTAGGAGCTAAAGGTATACCTCAAGGTGCTACTGGTACTCGTAGACCGATAGAGCTAGGCATGTCGAGTTTGGGTTCATTTTGATTCGCAGGACGAGACCTTACCACCAGTTCTGGTAGTGGGAGCTGAAGGTATACCTCGAGGTGCTACTGGTACTCCTAGACGGGTAAAGCTAGGTATATCGAGTTTGGGTTCATTTTGATTCGTAGGCCGAGACCTTACCACCAGTTTTGGTAGTAGGAGCTGAAGGTATACCTCAAGGTGCTACTGGTACTCGTAGACCGATAGAGCTAGGCATGTCGAGTTTGGGTTCATTTTGATTCGCAGGACGAGACCTTACCACCAGTTCTGGTAGTGGGAGCTGAAGGTATACCTCGAGGTGCTACTGGTACTCCTAGACGGGTAAAGCTAGGTATATCGAGTTTGGGTTCATTTTGATGCGTAGGACGAGACCTTACCACCAGTTTTGGTAGTAGGAGCTGAAGGTATACCTCGAGGTGCCATTGGTACTCCTAGACGGGTAAAGCTAGGTATATCGAGTTTGGGTTCATTTTGATGCGTAGGACGAGACCTTACCACCAGTTCTGGTAGTGGGAGCTGAAGGTACCATATTTTAAAAGAACTGAACAGGACACAAGGAACTGAAATCTATAGGCGGTCAGATTTGGAGGAATCGGGTTTTCATATTTTAAAAGAAATAATAAAATTTATGGACAAAGGATAATGCAAGTGATTGGGCTCCAAAAAAAAAGTCATTGTGCTGGGATGAGATGAGAGTCAGATTATAGATTAGACACATGTCATTCATATTTGTTAGGACGCCAAAAAAATTAGCCCTGGGAAAAAAAAGATATGACCAAAAATACATTTTGCGTTTAATAGAATAAAAATAGTTTTCTTTTATGATACAGAAACTGAACGACCGTAGATTTCTACGAGTGTATTCGTATAACCTTTACAGCCATTGACTACGAAACTAGTGAATATTTTAAATAAATACGATTATTGGTAAAAAAATTGCTTGTGTGATCCTTATAAGTACCTAATGGGTTGGCTACACAGTTGTAAACCGCGATTAGTTCGTCTCTTTTCTTAGTATAGCGACTTCCCTTCTTATTGTCGTCGAGCGAGACAGCGCACTCACACACAAAAGAGATGTTATTAATCTGTCTCTTTTCTTACTATAGCGAACTTTTTGCGGCACTGGTTCGGCGACATTGGAAGCACGGTTTACAACTGTGTAGCCACCCCTTTTGATTTGATTTGTCTTTTTTCTTACTTTAGCAATGTCTCTTATACGGCACTGGTTCGGCGACATTGGAAAAGCAGTTTACAAATGTGTAACCACCCCTTATGAAATAATGGTATGTATGGTTCATCTTATACTGCCATTTAGAATAAGCTAATGTGTTGGTATAAGTGGTTATCGTTAATGAAAGAAGTAAGACTTTTAAACACATGATTTATTATTTCATTCATTACCATTGGTCAGAGTTCTTAAACATAAAATAAGTACTATTTTTGAAGACGTTATTCATTATGTCAGTACAATTAAACAGACATCACAAATTATAAAAGGAATAGTACTTTTAAACACATGATTCATATTAACAATACAATTAAATATCATAATCATAAAAGAAGTTCGACTTTCGACTCGAACCCCGAAATGTTTCGAATGAAATGGACAATGCGCGCTAATAATGTGCTCCGAGAAAGAGATAGAGAGCGTTAATGAAATCTAGTTGTAATAATTATATAACCACTATTAGACTTTATTAACCACTTATAGCAACATACTAGCTTATTCAAAACGGCAGTATTAGATGAACTATATATACCCTTATTTCATAAGGGGTGGTTACACATTTGTAAACTGCTTTTCCAATGTCGCCGAACCAGTGCCGTATAAGAGACATCGCTAAAGTAAGAAAAAAAGACAAATCAAATCAAAAGGGGTGGCTACACAGTTGTAAACCGTGCTTCCAATGTCGCCGAACCAGTGCCGCAAAAAGTTCGCTATAGTAAGAAAAGAGACAGATTAATAACATCTCTTTTATGTGTGAGTGCGCTGTCTCGCTCGACGATAATAAGAAGGGAAGTCACTATACTAAGAAAAGAGACGAACTAATCGCGGTTTACAACTGTGTAGCCAACCCATTAGGTACTTATAAGGATCACACAAGCAATTTTTTTTACCAATAATCGTATTTATTTAAAATATTCACTAGTTTCGTAGTCAATGGCTGTAAAGGTTATACGAATACACTCGTAGAAATCTACGGTCGTTCAGTTTCTGTATCATAAAAGAAAACGATTTTTATTCTATTAAACGCAAAATGTATTTTTGGTCATATCTTTTTTTTCCCAGGGCTAATTTTTTTGGCGTCCTAACAAATATGAATGACATGTGTCTAATCTATAATCTGACTCTCATCTCATCCCAGCACAATGACTTTTTTTTTTTGGAGCCCAATCACTTGCATTATCCTTTGTCCATAAATTTTATTATTTCTTTTAAAATATGAAAACCCGATTCCTCCAAATCTGACCGCCTATAGATTTCAGTTCCTTGTGTCCTGTTCAGTTCTTTTAAAATATGGTACCTTCAGCTCCCACTACCAGAACTGGTGGTAAGGTCTCGTCCTACGCATCAAAATGAACGCAAACTCGATATACCTAGCTTTACCCGTCTAGGAGTACCAGTGGCACCTCGAGGTATACCTTCAGCTCCCACTACCAGAACTGGTGGTAAGGTCTCATCCTACGAATCAAAATGAACCCAAACTCGATATACCTAGCTTTACCCGTCTAGGAGTACCAGTAGCACCTCGAGGTATACCTTCAGCTCCCACTATCAGAACTGGTGGTAAGGTCGCGTCCTAAGAATCAAAATGAACCTAAACTCGACATGCCTAGCTCTATCCGTCTAGGTGTATGTACCGGTAGCACCTCGAGGTATACCTTCAGCTTCCACTACCAGAACGGGTGGTAAGGTCTCGTCCTAAGAATCAAAATGAACCCAAACTCGACATGCCTAGCTCTACTCGTCTAGGAGTTCCAGTAGTACCTCAAGGCATACCTTCAGCTCCCACTACCAGGACTGATGGTAATGTCTCGTCTTATGAACTCGAACTTGACATGCCTAGGAATAGGAATTCCAGTAGAAGCCCTCGAGTGTACCACCAGCTCATCAGGTTCGATGGTGAGGTTTTATCGTTACGAATAAAACGAGCTCAAACTTTCCGAGCACTTTAATTAATCTTACCCAATTTAATCGTTTTAATAAAAGAATTTGCAAATATTTAAAACTAAAGTATCAAAACTGTTCAAAACCTTTCGTCTTTTTCACGGCACGCTTGTGTGCGTGAATCTTATACATGTAGTAGTAGAATTCGATACCTAGCCTTTTCGGAAACGCATCCTTAATGCAGTAATGTTTGATCTAATATGAAGTTCCACAAGTTCCTGTTAGGTTTTTTTCATTACGGAATTTCTGGATTCGGTCCCCAAGCTCAAGGCCCGCGATAGAAGCTATGCAATAGCTTAAAATGTGTCCTCCCCTTATCCATACAAATAATCTTAACAATATGAAATACCTCTGTTACATAAGGTTTACAAAATGTATCCCGGCCATCACAAACTGCCTCAATAGCTAATTTATCTGCAACCTCATTACCCAAATTATGATGGAACCCATTGTAGCTTAATGTCACCAGACCTTTCTATTCCAAATACTTTTTTAAATATTATGAATGACTTTCAATGGATTTAGTATTTTGATGATACTTGTTTACTAAAAATTTATAGTGAATCAATGAGAAAAATATTTTTTTTAAAGAAATAAAAATATGGAGTGAACTCTTCCAGATCTACTTCCTGGGGTTCACCAGGTTTAGTTTAGGATATTTATTAAGTAAGTTTAAAAGTCAAATACTTACTCTCCCATGCCACCGTCCATATTGAGGTCTAGCCCCGGATCGAGCAAGCTTTTATCAGCAGCATACTGCGGGCGGCTGATGAATCGCATCATTTGATGGCACCCAACATATATCACCACTACAAATAAGTTCATAAACTGCAAACAATCATTTATGTATAAGTTTTATGGCTAATTATCATTTAAAAATATATATATTAAATGATTATTAATAATGAAATTTAATATTTTTATTAACTAGTACTTACAATGTTTGTATAAGTTATATTGTCTATGTAGAAAACTCCTGTTACAATTGAATAAGCTGCAAAAGCCGTAATAGACATGTTTCGATAGAAATTTATTGTCGCTGTGTTCTCCATCAAAATTTGTTTCGAGCCCTTCGTAGGAGCTTTCCCTTTCTGTGGCTGCGGGAAAAGATAACAAGGTTAGGTTAAATAGTTGAACAATGAAAGTAAAAACAACAGAAAGTTATATTTATAGTGTATACACTTGAAAGGCAATATTTTCTACACAACACTAAGCAAATTTTGCACATGAGTATGTTGTCCAGTGCCAGTAGTTTGGATGTTAGTAAGTAGTTATACTTTGTCTGTAAAATAATTATGAAATTAATAGGTGATGGTAATTGTACCTACTCCGGAAAGGTCACAGTCGAGTGATATTGTACATGCGACTTTAAACAATATTTTATTGAACTTGGAACAACATGGTATTATTGTATTACATTTTTTTAATACTTTATAAGAATAACAAAATAAGTTGCACATATATTATATTAATTTTTATTTATAATTAGAAACCAAACTACTGCAACTTTTTAGTGGCCAAATGTTTACTTAATAGCGTGTATAAATTACTTAGTTACAACATATTCTGACTTTTCTTATTTGAATACTCTAACCCAAAAGATTATTAAGATATTTAAAGATTATTAAATATCTTGTGTTATGGATACTAGAAAATGGATAGTTAAAATAATAAATATACATTTTAAATATCCATGACTTCATGGTTAATATTTGTGTTCATCAGACTAATATCCACTGCTGCTGGCATTTAAACTCAGGACATCTGGCATAGAATGCAATGTATGTATTTTATTTCTACACCAACTGGACTTCATATTCAGTTACATATATTTCCACAACCATGCAGATTTCCAATTTAAGAAAGTATCTAGCCAAGCAAACGGAAGTCTGACTATTCCATACAACTTTTATTTCTATGCATCTATTTGTTCCAAAAACCTGCAAGCTCTACTGATGGACTGAGCTGAAATAATTAACTCTGAACACGGTGTACCTACACACCTATATCACACATATGGAGGTAAACTATTCCTAACACTCCCTGCTGTTTCTTCAGGGTTTGGAAATACCAATGCCCCCAGCTATAGTTTTTCTCAATATTTTAACAAAACAATTTTGCTACATTGAATTATGGTTAATCTAGAAAATCTATGGTGAATTGTTTGATTTTAACAATGTCATCATTGTAATTGTCATCACTAGTTGATATCTTATTTCTAGATCTGGTTGCTATTTGTCATTATTTTTATTATAGCCAATGCTGAAATGAAACTTTCACAAAACTGCAATACTTTCTAGAAAATGTAAATACAGAGTAAAGTTAAATATCAGTTTTAAGGATTATGAAGCAAAAATTAAAGTATATCTCATAATGATTATGTCTTACTGATCCTATTTTCAGACCTAAAGAGTCTTATTGTCCTTGTAGGTCTCCAAATGAATTACCCTGCTAAGGTATCAAAAGATATTGCCATATGGATACCAAGAGACAAATAACAAAGGGGAGAGAGACAATTAACAGCTAGAGAGACCTGCAAAGGATGGTAGTGTATTGATAACTATGGTGAAGGACAATTTCATAGGACAACCTAAGCCTCAGAGAAATTAAGGCGGCTATTATGTGGCATGTGGTCACATTGAACACTGCCTGACCGTCGCACAGTCCTGAAAGATCTATCTGGCCAGTGACCAGTATTTTCTGGACAATAAAATTAAAATCTAGATACTTTGATTCAGCAATGGAAACACAAACTCAACCTAACATATTGCTAGATAAGCAATATATGTACATTCTGTTTTGAGAAAATCATATATTAGAATCTAAATATCTTAATCGTAGTTAATTCTTATAGTTTAAAAGCTTAAGAGTGACTAAAACAGTAAAAAAGGATATATTGCACTTACCGGAGGCATTGTGGCACCCTTCGGAAATAGATTTCTTTTAACTTAGAAATTCGTAGACTTTCAGCTACACCAGGTTACTTTTTAAATCGCTGGCAACCTGCAAAACGGCAACAAAATAATAATAAATACAACCGAGGCATTGCCCTTAAGAAACATAAAAAATACTCCAGTAATGAACCAAGAAAACGTCAATAATATTACAGGTTACTAACCTAAATACTATAAAGCTCAGAGCGATTTTACATACGAAACTGTTTATAATTTTTAATTATTTATAAAGTAACATTTAAAAATGATTTGCTATTCATTCTCTGATTGCCTCCGTGTGTGTGTTGTCCCATAAAATTAACATACTGCCAAGTGCCAACCAACCAACTTTTTTTTCAATTCAATTTTAAGGTTGAGTTGAGTGGCAACCTGAATCCTAACCAACCACTGACCTCTATATTTACCACTGGACTGGCTTTTCCGTAAGTTTGACAGCTATTTTTTTGTGCCTATTTGAAGCGCCACTAGCGAGTAGCGAGTGTCCGCAGAACTAATTTTGACGTATATTGCAAGTGGCCGCCAGAGAAGTGCTTGCTTATTGTTAAGTGATTTTATATTTTTTAAATATTAATTCGAATTTTATGTTGTTATTGTTATAAGCATTATATAAAAGTTATCAAGAATGAGGACATGTGTATATTGTAAGCGACTAGTTTTAGTACCATGGACACTCGCTACGCCCGACAGCGCCAAAATGGCGATTATCAAACGGGCACAAAAGCACTTTGACAGCCGCCAGTCCAGTGGTAAATATAGAGGTCAGTGTAACCAACCAACTATTAAAAAATACTATACCTACCTACTGAATACTCTGTTTTTTTTTTTAAATAATCAGTGTTGCCAGTCAGGTCTTGTCAGAAATTACCTGAAATTTGAAAAAAAGTAACGTTTTTGTATAAAAAGTAACCTTTCATATTATTATTTTTTTTTACTAGAAAGGTTTTATTATTTTATTTATATTCATTTAACTTTGATAGAATAGAATATTAGTTGTAGGTATTGACTAACAGAAACATCGATGAGTATTTGCGCACTTGCCCGCATTTCTTGATTTCGAGCAAGTGAGCCTGATACAAGTGGTGTATTGTATGCCATATGGATACCAAGAGACAAATAACAAAGGGGAGAGAGACAATTAACAGCTAGAGAGACTTGCAAAGGTGTAAGTGTGAAAAAGTACCACGTGTTGTTCAGATAGATGGCTATAATTGTTCACAAAGGTCTGTCTGTTCTCCTGCTAACACAGCTTACTAACATGAAAAATTCTTAAACGAGCGATCCGTTTCAAGTTGCTTTTATGTAAGAAATTAAAAGTTTTAAAGCACAAGGTATGTTTGGTAATTAATTCTTTTCATTAAAGTTACTTTAAAGATATAGTAAACACCTCAAAGTCAATTATTTATAAATTTCTTTAAAATTTTATGCAAAACGAATGACAAATACTTGTTCGTTTTCAATCATTCTCATTCAGTACTTACACTACGAAGTTTTGAACTGGTTTATATGACATTATTTTCTATTTGACATTTCGATCTATCAGTTTACTGCATAGAGTTATTTGCAAAGATTTAAATCTTTGGTTATTTGTCAGAGTTTATCCAAGACATCAGTAAGTAAGACAAGACACAAGACATCTGTCTGTTAGTACCCTAAGATTTGGTTGTGCCTTAGATTTCGTAAATAAAGAGTTTATAAGCGCACACCAACCTTACGGCAGATGTTAGAATTTCATTTGAAAAGATTAAAAGTAAAATAATAAAAATGACGCGGGTTGTCCGTCAGAAAATAATAATTCTAATGTTTGTTTTTGCCTCGAAAAGTAGAAGGGTCCCGAGACCCAGATACTGCCCCGCCGCGCCACGCCTTTATAAATAGTCATGGATAATATATATTAAGAAGTGATTAAAGTTAATTCCAATAAAAGAAAAAGTTATTTTAAAATATCGAAGTTTCATTACATAGATAATCTGCTTATCTGAATTGCCGCCTAACGGTCCCCTTTAGTGTACTGACAGTGTCAGTGTTAACTGTAAGTGTTGCTTGCTCAGTCCAAAGAGAATAAAAAACTACTTTAAGGAGAGAGAGAGGCCTCTAGGCTGCAAACTGGACGGCAGCGACAGCGGCGCGGGCAGCGATTTCCACGTCACGATATAAAGTATTGAGTTTGTATGAAACTGCGACAAATCGCTCGATCGCCCGCTGGCGTCGATAATGGCCCAGATTCCCCGCGTCGTAGCCCGCGCCACTGTAGCTGTCGCTGCCGTCCAGTTTGTAGCCTTAAAAAATATTATTGTTAAAGTCTGGCTAACGAAAGTAGACACTGGGGGTTTTGAAAAACTTTTTATATGGCAGTACTAGCATGAATGTCAAAGTCATTTGTCTGGTGTCACTTTTGTCAATCTAACCACAGATTAGAAAATATTATGTACAAGTACAGATAGACACGTCAATAATATAGGGAGTTTAGAATGCATGCTTTTTGCCGCTTGGCAGCGCTTATGTGCTTGAGGTTTTTTAGGTGGACTATGCATTAAAGTGGTTTTTTATTATGGCAATGAACTAACGAACCACTAACTAAAACAATCAAAACAACACTTGTTAGCATGTTATAAAGTTATTCGTCGAAATATGTGAATCATGAAGTCTATCAAGCATCACAACAATTCAGTTACATAAAAGATAAACTTAAGTTCTCTTGACGCTACTTCTGAGTTTGCAGGAAAACACAGCAAATATGTGCAGTTTACAACAGATATGCATAGGACTTTTACCAGCCGGTAGCGTATTGTGATCAAATGGCGAATGATTCACTCAATTCACTCATATTAAGTTGTTATTGCCAGTAATAAGTGGCGCCACCAAACGTTAAAATGGTGCTATGGCCAAATTCTTGAAATTGAATAAAATGCTTTGATTGTCAATGCCGTGAATCTAACGGTTGTTGGTAGTTTTGGTAATTGAAATTTTGGAATTTTCGTTTTTGAAAATGAATAAAAAATTTGATAGAGTTATAAATACTAGCAGAATTTGTCACGAAGCGACAAATTTCGTGACAAATTCTGCTAGTATTTATATGCCTACGCCACTACCGCGGCTGTGAGCCGCAGCAACAGCAACGGCTAAGATAGCGGCAAGGAGGCAAATCTCAGCGGCAGGGACCACCGCGAGGGACGCGGCGCACGGCCGCAGCTGTGGAGAGCGCCGGGCAGTGCGGGGCGCCTCAGGTGGAGGCAGGACGTCGCCGGGGAGGGCCGGCCTCTTTTTCCACAGCAGTCAGCCGACCTTCAGCGTTCTCACGCAGATCTCATTTAATCAGAACCCTGACATGTCCACTCTCCGGACTTTTATATGTTTACAAACATACTTCTAACGTCATTATTTTATTCCTTTCATGACACATAGGCCAGTATCTCAGTAAAAAGATCCAATAACACAGATACCTCACAATACCTCAGACGGAGATATGAAATAAACAATCAAACATAAAATATTTACAAAGTTTCGGAAACTACAAGCTAAATATACAACTTAAGGAAAAATATAAAACGAATCTGCTAAAAGTAACTAAGTACCTACTTATAACATAATAAATTAAAATAGCAAATCAAACTACGAAGCTTGTCGCTAGTGAATAGGTACTACATTGATTGAAAATTTCGCGGCCTGGCCATTAAAAAAAAAACTTTTGTGCCGTCATTTTGAACTGTCATTATTCAATTGTCAGCCCGCGAATTTTCAATTTGATATCTTGTTTAAATAAAATTTGACGAACAATATAAATACGTGTGTAGAACAAATTTTCACTAATGGAGAAATTTGAACAACGTGCTGGGATTAAATATTTGTTTAAAAAAAGATTAACACCAAAGGAGATCCATGATGACATGCAAACAACATTAGGGGAATCTGCCCCGTCTTATACCACTGTGAAAAAATGGGTTGCAGAATTTAAACGTGGACGAGAGAACATCGAAGATGACCCTCGCTCCGGCAGGCCAATGACGTCTACGACCGAAGAAAACATCAATAAAGTGTGTGATCTCATATTGAAAGACCGTAGATTGACTATCAGAGAAATTGCAGACACTAAAGGCATCTCATATGAACGAACGCAAAACATCATTGTCCATGAACTCGGCTTTTCTAAGGTTTCGGCTATGTGGGTCCCCAGATTTCTTTCAGTAGAGCAAAAGCGAATTCGACTCACGATTTCTCGCGACTGTTTGGAGATGTTCGAGGCTGATCCACAAGGTTTTCTTGACAGATTTGTGACAATGGATGAAACCTGGGTTCACCACTATACCCCAGAATCAAAACAACAATCCAAACAATGGAAAAAATCAGGTGAACCAACTCCGAAAAAAGTAAAGGCAATTCTGTCGGCTGGCAAGGTGATGGCATCGGTTTTTTGGGATGCTAAGGGTGTCATTATGGTGGACTACCTTCCAAAAGGCGAAACAATAAACTCTGCGTACTATAGCACCCTTTTGCGCCGTTTACGTGAAGAAATTAAACAGAAACGCCCAGGATGACTGAGAAAGAAAGTGTTGTTTCACCAGGACAAAAACACCTCGGTGGGCAGAAATTTTTAACGACTGAAGAGGTCGAAGCCGCTGTTAACCTGTATTTTGAAGACCTTGAGGAATCTTTTTTTAAAACAGGTATGGAAGCTCTGGAAAGCAGATGGAAGAAGTGCATAGAGCTAAATGGAGATTACGTCGAAAAATAAAAATATTTTTGTATGTAGGTACTTTATTCTGTTTTCTTGACTAGGCCGCGAACTTTTCAATCCACCCTCGTACTATACTCACACCTAAAAAAACACATATCAAAACTACGCTTTAGTACCTGTCGGGCATGACGGTGAAGATGAGTTCGAATATTACAGCACACGGAATTAGAATGGAACTGACTGTTCATAAACATTGCTGGAAAACATCACCTAATTGTCTAGATATAAGTATGAATAGTTACGTCCGAGTCAGGTGAACCCTGAAACTTTTTTCAAGTGTTCAAGCCGTACTCCTCACCAGGGTACTTTTATATCTCTGGAGTCATTAGCCGACTATTTATGAGATTTGGCATGTCGTTATCACTATTTCACGACTATTTTTGGAACTTAAACAAAGTCGTTATGCCTTACCGTTTACGTGCACGAGAGGTGAGGATTAGTGCTTGACTGATTAGACTTGAGCTGTAATCCTTACCAACCTATAGCTATACCGCCGCAACTATAATACGACTACTTTTATATGCATCACTATTTAATTACTATTTTTTGGCATTGTCAAAACTCCTTTCCAGTGAGATTTCAAAAGTGAGGTTTACAGCTTGAAGGACACAAAAAATCGACTAAGGAATGTAATGAGTTTCAACTAAAAAGCTCAAAACAAGCACATACGATTATAAGAGCTTCTAAATAATATTTAAACTGTATATTTTGTGATTCTTTGCTCATATAATGCAATACTTACCTACATACGTAGATCACACTAAAGTTTTGCGTAGGTAACTTAAAAAAACATGTTATAACCAAAATAATATTATTATTGCTTTTCAAAATACTCTCCTTTACATTTTAAATAAGTTTTCATGCGATCGAACCATTTTTAAAAAGGAATCATAATGCATATTTTATTTTACTTAATACGTGATGATGATCGCTATATCCATAGCATAAGTTCTTAAGAAAACTTTATTTGCCCTAGATAATTTGGTGTGAATGTTGGAAATATTTATTTTTAATTTACTTAACCAGACGCCCGTTGAAGAACCTTTTTACCAAGTTTCACATCTGTGAACTCAGTGGATAAGTTTTTCATATAAACTAAAAGTGATATGTTTTCCGTTCCCGTGGGAATTTCGGGTTACTTTCCATGGTGCACTCCTACCCCTACATCTTCCTAGGCATGTATGTTTAAGCTTCAGCTCTCTACGCCTAGTAGTTATGGCTATACGTTGTCTATCATTCACTCAGGCGAGTTTTATTATAGGTATGTATGATACTGATGAAGCTCTGATAAAAAATAAGAGCACGAATGAGGTCTTCGCTCTCTATATCCCGTGTGATCTATTAATTTTGTGAAGTGTCGCGGAGAGAGGTATTATTAAATGCAGAGCATTAAAAACCGACTTCACTAACATTTTTAAATGCTTGTCAAAACTTTGGCTAAAGTGAAATGTCATCTACATAAGTATTATGTCCTCCGTTTCCATATTTTTAAGTAGGTACAGAATCGATGACCGTTAAATTTCTATGGGCCACAACTGACTTTTGATCTATCAAATGAAACAAGAATCATCAAAATCAATTTATAATTGACCAATTAATCAAGTAGGTAACAAACATGTACAGTCACGTGCATTAATATGTACACACTTCGCAACTTATTCGGATATTATAAGGTTCAATTCCAATGAAAATGTATACATATTATTAGACGTGACTGTACACATGATTTGATAACCGCTTGCTTTTGGAAGTCGGTTGAAAAGAACGTGTGCGGTGACCTGCGACGGACCGTGCTTGCGACGAAATACGGAAAAATCTTTCTCAGGATGCCCGTATTGAATGCTCGATTCGTGCGCAATACACGTACAAATACAGCGAGCGAAGGCATCGAGCGCTGGATATTAGGTACCTACTAGTTCCATTACAGCAATCCAGTACGCACCATTGCACAGGACGTGATCTATCAGTAGGTAAATTTTATAAATGTTTAACACTCAAAACATGGTTTTATGTAGGTTTATAGGTATGCCCCAAGCTAAATTTTCGAATATTCTACATCCATGGTTGTCTGGTAGAGATCGCTTCACAGCGATAAGGCCGCCAATTGTATATTTTTTTTTTATGTGTTTAAATTTTTTGTATTTTTTGTAAGGCATACAATAAAGTGTAAATAAATAAATAAATACCCATAAACACTTATGACCAACAACAATTATGATTTAATTTTTACCCGACTAGGGCGAAGCAAAAAGGAGGGTTATGATATATGTAGGTATGACTTGTATGTATGTACGTGGGCATGGAAGTTTATCTGTTCTCTCACAACTTCTAAACTAGATATCATAATTGAACAAATTGTATGTCGTTGGAAGCGTCTTGATTGTCCGTTGGTTAAAGGATCCAATACATGACGTCACATTAACCCTTTACCCGCCAGACTTTTTATCAATTGTCGTGCTCCCAGCGCCAAGCACAGTAAATCTAAAAATAAATACATACAACAAATAGGTATGTTTAATGGTAGATCGATATACCCGTCCCAGCTTCGCACGCTTCACATTCAATCTTAATAGTTTCAGCTACTTAAGCTTGAAGAGGTAACAGACAAATATGTATATAGAAAGAGTAGTTTTGATATTAAATTTCTTATACTTAGTATGTATTTCGGTAGCCAAGTGAAACAAAGATCGTTTAAAAGATTTTGAAAGATTTATTGATTTCCGCACAATATATTAGGCCAGAGATTAATATTTTTATGACTCTATATTATGACGAAACCAATGAAATGCCGCTTTGTAGTAGTGGTGTTCATCAACAACGTCAATTTTTTTAAAAGTTTGTGGTTCTATATTTCTATTTTTTTGTACTAAGCGACGCTAAAATAAATATGACGGTAAGTATTTTAATACGGTATCAAAGAAACTAACATTTAAATTTGGCTGGTGACTACAAATCAACCCTGTTCTATAATGTAGGCAAGTGGTAGGTATCTATCACCTATGGTTATTTATAAGTTCAATTTCTGATACAGACGTCACTTAATTTATTTTACTTTTAAAAACGCAATAAATGGCTATATGACAGACAAGACTTCGCCTTTTGTAAAGCGCCATCTATCGAAGCCTTTTGTGTCGTTTTATTTACCATTAACCATTTACCAAATATTAACACTTTTTTAATACAATACAGCGTTATTAAATAAAAAAGGCTATAAAACGAATGGTGGTTTTTAGTCGTGTATATATATATATATACCTTGGCTGAATGGACTAGAAAATATTTGTCGGATATTACCGGCCGTGGCGGTTAAAGGGATAAATTGCCTACAGAGCCCTATTAGGGGTCAAAAGTAAAGACCTAAAAAAAATGTGTCCGTATCGACCGCGCGGCCACGGCGTTTTTTCTTACATCTAACCATGCCAAGATTATGTAAAAATTTGTAAAAGTCGATTCCTAAAAACATAAATTTGTAAAAGGTATAGTTAAAAAGTTATAAGGGTTTGAACGTGGCCGCGCCATTGAAACAATGCGAACCGCGCGGCCACGTAGATCTTTAAAACTAAACATTGCAGAGACCTGAAGTGATATAATTTGATATATTGATATAATTTCTATTAAATGTGTGGAAAGTTTTCTATTATCAATAAGCCATGGTCACCCTATCGACGTATTCAAGCCGTACTAAAGATTCAGTGCTAAAGTTCCTTAAATATGACCCTAGGAGATTTTTGTGCATCTTTAATCGTTTCTACAAATTTAAATCTTGGTTTTACAAAATACTTCAGACTTCTGCGATGCTTTTTCAGCAAGATATCGACGGTAAAGTACTTTTCTAACGTTTCGATGGCGCGGCCATGGTTTTTTGGTCTTACAGCTCCTATTATGTTAACCTATGATTTTTTATTATATTTTTACTAGTTTTTACAAATTCGAATCCAGGTTTTACAAAAAACTTCAGACCTCTGCTATGCTTTTCCATCGAGATATCGACGATAACCTAATTTTATACCGGTCGATGGCGCGGCCATGGTGTTATAAGCTTACAGCTTCTAAAATGTAAATCCAGGATTTTTTTCTATATTTTTACAATTTTTTTACATATTCAATCCGTGTTTTACCTAAACTTCAGGTCTCTGTAATGTTTAGTTTTAAAGATCTACGTGGCCGCGCGGTTCGCATTGTTTCAATGGCGCGGCCACGTTCAAACCCTTATAACTTTTTAACTATACCTTTTACAAATTTATGTTTTTAGGAATCGACTTTTACAAATTTTTACATAATCTTGGCATGGTTAGATGTAAGAAAAAACGCCGTGGCCGCGCGGTCGATACGGACACAAAAAAATATTGACGGTTTCGTGTGTGGGGTCCAATTAAAGATTTTTTTAACACAGTTCAAATACGTAAACGTTATTACTCCAAAATAAGTTAAATAATAATTAAATAAAATAATAAAAATCAATCTTGAGTTTTCGTGTGGGTATCAAATGAAAGAGCTTTGTTAGCTCAGTTTAAATATGTAAACACTATTATTCCAAAACATGTAAAAAAATAAGAAACTAAAATCGGACTACTAAAACACGCTCTAAAACGTAGGGCACATGTAATAGTTTCCGCTGAAATATTTATGTATTTTTATACGTTATACTCATAGAGATATGTTCACAGGATAGGCGTGGTACATGTGCCACCTATGTAGCAAAACAGATCCACTATAATACCTAGGTCATAAAATCACAGTGGCATATGATCACGACTATACTGTAAACGTGTCCGTATCGACCGCGCGGCCACGGCGTTTTTTCTTACATCTAACCAAGCCAAGATTATGTAAAAATTTGTAAAAGTCGATTCCTAAAAACATAAATTTGTAAAAGGTATAGTTAAAAAGTTATAAGGGTTTGAACGTGGCCGCGCCATTGAAACAATGCGAACCGCGCGGCCACGTAGATCTTTAAAACTAAACATTGCAGAGACCTGAAGTTTAGGTAAAACACGGATTGAATATGTAAAAAATTTGTAAAAATATAGAAAAAAATCCTGGATTTACATTTTAGAAGCTGTAAGCTTATAACACCATGGCCGCGCCATTGACCGGTATAAAATTACGTTAGTGTCGATATCTCGCTGGAAAAGCATAGCAGAGGTCTGAAGTTTTTTGTAAAACCTGGATTCGAATTTGTAAAAACTAGTAAAAATATAATAAAAAATCATAGGTATACATAATAGGAGCTGTAAGACCAAAAACCCCTGGCCGCGCCATCGAAACGTTAGAAAAGTACTTTACCGTTGATATCTTGCTGAAAAAGCATCGCAGAAATCTGAAGTATTTTGTAAAACCAAGATTTAAATTTGTAGAAACGATTAAAGATGCACAAAAAACTCCTAAGGTCATATTTAAGGAACTGTAGCACTGAATCTTTAGTACGTCGATAGGGTGACCATGGTTTGTTGATGACAGAAATGTCCTTTATAATATAAATGATATAAAACTACTTTTTAACCGGATTAATCGCGTATAATTTATATTTTACATTTTAACTCGACGTTTTGGTGTCTTTGCAGACCCCATGGTCACGAGATCAAATAAATTATACGCGATTAATCCGGTTAAAAAAATAGTTTTATTTAAATTATAAATCGTGAAAACTTAAGACAATATTATAAATTATATCTAAATTGAATAAAATGAATCGATAAAGTAAAAAATATATGTTTATTTCTTTAAAAACACAGATAATCTTAGTCTTCGTCTATTAGACCATATGTTAAATTATGGATAGGTTGTAATGAACTTGCGTGTGTTTTGAATTTATTATCGTCGTAACAAATCATTTCAGAGGTATTTAATAGCAATGACACTTGTAATGCCCAATGAGTCCTACAACCGGGGGAACATATTCTACAGCACCTATCAGTCTATATTTTTTTTGTTTTATTTTGAGAAAATGGGGTATTTCTTCGAGTTTGATTTTATCTATGCCATTAAGATCAAATAAAATATTATTTATTTCGTATATATACTTACCTCTTGGTTTCGTTGTTACAAATCAAAAACTAGTAAATCCCCTAAAAGTCAAACTCAAAGTAAATCAAGAATTTTTTGTTACGTAGATTACTACAGGGTTACTTTTTTTGGAGTGTCATCCGTTGAGAGGTTATAGAGTAGGTCAAACTCAAAACAAACCATTTCCTCTAAATCACAACAAGCCCAATGAAATTAAGTCGAAACCAAGGGAATATACCAAGTGGGGAGCAAAATCTAACAATATAAGTCTCTCAACCCTTATACCTTCAGCATAGCCCCCACCATTGAGGACTTTTATTATGATGATTTGGACTTCGTAAGATAGGTATAATTATGCCCATTTTCAAAACTGCAGAAATTATGGCTGCATAATGCAGACGCCAGTAGTAGCCGAGTAGGTAGGACGATCACGGAAATCTCGCAAATTTCAACACCTTGAAGCTCGTAAAGTATTGGTTGCAGACTAAAAACTAATATGACCCAATCAATAGAAAAATGTATGCACAAAATTTTCTCAGAAGCAATAATTACGCCATTCGTACAGATTTTTGAGATATGAGCAAAAACCTGAAAATAGGGACGTTTAACTCCCCTACACCCTCTGCACACACCTCATTTTCGAGACTTTCAGAATTTTATCTGGATCCCAGAACGTATAACTGCCAATTTTCAAACCAACACGAATTTTCCCTGATTTTACTAATTTGACTGGGCGACACCGCCTCTGAAAGTCAGCGTATACCTATCAATTAAAGTCAGCCTTTTGAGAAGAGGTGGCAAGAAACTCAACCCTGGAGTTGTAGGTGCCCAGGGGCGTTAAACACTATTTAGAATAGTTATATAGTGTATGTAATTGATAGGTAAAGGGTGGGATTAAAATTTAATTTAATTTATTATGCGAAATAAATATGGATTTGATATATAATTTCTATTAAATGGGTGGAAAGTTATTTATTATCAATAAGCCATGGTCACCCTATCGACGTATTCAAGCCGTACTAAAGATTCAGTGCTAAAGTTCCTTAAATATGACCCTAGGAGTTTTTTGTGCATCTTTAATCGTTTCTACAAATTTAAATCTTGGTTTTACAAAATACTTCAGACTTCTGCGATGCTTTTTCAGCAAGATATCGACGGTAAAGTACTTTTCTAACGTTTCGATGGCGCGGCCATGGGTTTTTGGTCTTACAGCTCCTATTATGTATACCTATGATTTTTTATTATATTTTTACTAGTTTTTACAAATTCGAATCCAGGTTTTACAAAAAACTTCAGACCTCTACTATGCTTTTCCAGCGAGATATCGACGATAACGTAATTTTATACCGGTCAATGGCGCGGCCATGGTGTTATAAGCTTACAGCTTCTAAAATGTAAATCCAGGATTTTTTTCTATATTTTTACAATTTTTTTACATATTCAATCCGTGTTTTACATAAACTTCAGGTCTCTGCAATGTTTAGTTTTGAAGATCTACGTGGCCGCGCGGTTCGCATTGTTTCAATGGCGCGGCCACGTTCAAACCCTTATAACTTTTTAACTATACCTTTTACAAATTTATGTTTTTCGGAATCGACTTTTACAAATTTTTACATAACCTTGGCATGGTTAGATGTAAGAAAAAACGCCGTGGCCGCGCGGTCGATACGGACACCTGTAAACATATCTATATCAGTATGATGTATAAAAAACAAAAAAGACTATTACTTGTTTCCTACTAAACTTTAGGGCGTGTTTTAGAAGTTCGTTTTTTAAACGTTTCGTGAAGTTTTTTTTTATATGCAAGTATTATTTCTCAACTCAATTGTAATATTACATAATTTGGGATGATGCTAAATTATACTTTTTATAGTATATTGGCTCACCATACTCTCCATATAAATATATTATTAGGTATTGCATTTTGCATCCCAAGATATTAGGTGAGTGTTAAAATCAATTTAATATATAGGTTTTGGATTTCATAATTACGCATAAGTCTTGAAAGCGCAAACATGGTTTATTTATGGTATTTTTTTATTAAAACTTTGTGTATAACATAATTGTACAGTTTTTATTAGATTTATTTTAATCTTAAACAACACTGATAAACTTCCTTAATATATGAAAAACATAAAGATCAATATTTAATAAGTAAAAATATTTTATTCATTTAAAATATCAGCTTTACAAAAGTAGTGCTGCTAAATTATGCATCAAGTTTTACAAAAAAAGTGTAAAAAAAACATCATTTATTACCCAACCAATAAACTAATTATTTATCTTAAAAACTCACAATATGGCAATGAGTTTTAAGTACAATAATCCACCGTTTCTCCAGTTACAAATTAGCGTGATATTTCTTGAATGGAGCTAATCCAGCAGCAATTTTACTGCCCAAATTAGGATCTACTTGCATAAACATTTTGATTGCATGCTCTTGAATAAAACCAGCTGCATCCTTTAAGTTGCCAACAATATTGTTAATGGTGCGTTGCTTTTCTTGATCATCAAAAACTCTGTTGTAAAGTTGACAGGCTTGAGAAAAGTTGTCTTCAGACTGACCACTGTCATATCTATCTATGTCCCCACTCACATTGTACCTAGGTTGCAAGCGCTGAGCGCGTGGACACTCTTGTGGTCCAGAGAAGGAGTTAGGGAAGTAGTTAGGAGAACCATCTTGGTTATCCATTGCTTGTGGTCCATCTCTTTGGTAGTTTGAAATTTTAACTCTATAAGGACAGTTGACTGGAATTTGTAAGTAATTAGCACCAAGACGATGACGATGTGTGTCACTGTATGAAAATAGTCGCCCTTGTAACATTTTATCAGGAGATGGTTCAATACCAGGTACCATGTTCGATGGGCTAAATGCGATTTGTTCAACTTCTGCGAAATAGTTCTTGGGGTTCCTGTCTAAAACTAATTTACCCACAGGAATCAATGGGTAGTCTGAATGAGGCCAAACCTTGGTCAAGTCAAATGGATTAAATTTGCAAGTTTCAGCTTGAGCCATTGTCATTACTTGTATGTACATTGTCCAGGATGGAGAATTGCCTTTGGCAATTGCATTAAATAAGTCCCTGATTGAATAGTCTGGGTCAGTTGAAGCTAACTCTGCAGCCTTTTCAACTGGCAAGTTTTTAATACCTTGGTCAGTTTTATAATGGAACTTTACCCAGTGGGCTTCTCCTTGGCCATTAACCATTTTGAAGGTGTGAGAACCATAACCATTCATATGCCTATAACCATCTGGAATGCCTCTATCTCCAAACAAATAAATGACTTGGTGAGCAGTCTCAGGTCTAAGTGTTATGAAGTCCCAAAACATATCAGCGTCTTTAAGATGAGTGGCAGGATTTCTCTTTTGTGTATGGATAAAACTAGGGAAAAGAGTTGGATCTCTAATGAAAAATACAGGTGTATTATTTCCAACAAGGTCCCATATTCCGTCATCAGTATAGAACTTAACAGCAAAACCTCTGGGATCACGGACAGTGTCTGCGGAACCACTCTCTCCGCCCACAGTGGAAAATCTGACCGCAATTGGAGTCTTCTTTCCAACAGTTTCAAATACTTTGGCAGCACAATACTTGCTGATGTCATGTGTTACTTCAAAATATCCAAATGCACCAGCCCCTTTAGCATGAACTACTCGTTCTGGAATACGCTCACGGTCAAATGACGAAATTTCATCTAAGAAGTTGGCATCTTGTAGGAGAGCAGGCCCATTTCGGCCTACAGTTTGAATGCCTGTCTTTACTCCTACTGGTGCTCCCCATTTTGTAGTTAATGTACCAGCACTGTCCTGAAATATAAAAAAAAAAACATTAATAATTTTTATTTGCAGATGTTGTTTGGAATCATTGGTAAGAGAAAAAATTATCTATAAGGGATTGAAGAGGGAAAGAATACTAAACAAAAATATTTGCTCGACAAATTTCTTCTCAAGAGTTTTTCATAAATTTGTCTTTCATTGTAAATTACCGAATAATAATAAACCAATATAAAGTAAGATAAGTTAATATTGCAATGTGTTTTGTGTGTTAAGTACTTATCTAAAAATTTATTGATATAATCTATATCTGTAGTATAACAATGAAAGGAATTTGGTACTATAACACAACTTATCAGTTCAATATTTAAAAGATAATCTGTTTGAAGTTCCATAGATAAATAAAGTATTAAAAATTAACACATTTAGATATTATTATATGTAAACTTTTAACATATAGCAAAGTTAAAAGTTCATTGCTGATAAAAATAAAACAAGTAAGTATGCATTCTGTGTAGAGCACAAGTGTTGAGTGTAAATGGTAAAACAATTTCATGAGAATATAGAGAATTTGATGAGTATACAATATAAAAATTCAGGAATATTAAAAATTCCCAATTATTAATGCTTCACTTAAATTTGCTGCTGGCTACAAACATAAATAAGGTGTCATAAAACAGACACACTGTGATCATTATTTAGAAATTTAAAATGCAGTAGAAAAAATGCATAGAAGAAAATAGCAAGGCATAAGTAAATTTACATAAAATGATAATGCATTCTGACAAGAAACTTTAGGTACTACATACTTATCAAAATGCTTAGTAGCAAAGATCAAATTCAAAGGTCATCAATCATCAACAAATCCAGAAAATCAGAACAAATATAATGGAATATTGCTTGTCAAACTAAGTGAAAGAAAGTGACTATTATATAGTAATTTTTAGTTGTTACATCTCATGTTTATGGAAACTCTACACAAGAATTATTTTTTTAAATAAGGTCACTATCACTAACAATCAACAATATGGCGTAAACACATACAAAAACTATTAACTAGCAGCAATGCAGATTTATAGAAAAAATACTTAGTACTACTATGGGAATTGATAAAGGATACATACTTTCACAGATTTTTTGAAGTTCACTAGCTGATCAGCTGCGGGGTCCCTTGAGGCCATTTTGGACTTAGTATCACTATCACAGGATAACTGTGCGGGGCGCTGAACACGTACCGCGTTTACAAATGCCGGCAGATATGTATGCGATCCGTATTTATAGAGTTTGGTGCACAACACCTACGAACGCAGATACGAACGATACAAACAAACAAAGCAAAAACTTGTTAGCGCCTTATCATTATGATTAGCTATACGAAATTTAACAATATAATATAGATAATATGTAAGCTTTTTCATTTTATTATACACTACCCTATCCAGACGCTACATACATTAATACATTTCTAGTTTAGCATTCAGTTCATTAATAGGTAAACACTGAGCGCTGAAATATACGTAACATTTTTCAAATACCTACGTTTAGCAAACTTGCTAAACCTAGTAGTAACTCTACAATTTTCAGTTAGGTTATTTTATTAATTCAAAATGAATCTAACTAACCTGACGCGAGTGTACAAACATTAGTAGTACCATTTTTAATACAAATCTAGTCAACTTGTCATGATACTATGCATCCTATATGCATCATTATTCAAGAACCATGGACTATGGATGGGCCTATTTCCCAAAACAAGTAGAGTACATAGGTACAATAGAGTAGCGATATATAGTAACTGTGGGAAGGAACCACCGAATGTTTAATTGATAGAAATATAATTATCTGGACTGTGTGTGAGTAAATGAGGAAAACAATAAGGATGAAGGATATTTTATTATAGGTACCTACCAGAATATTTATCAGATCATATTGCTGAACATACATGGGGGTTATTTTGGTAGGTATTGAGGTCCTCCATCCCTGGGAAACGTTTGATCCACACCTCAAGTTACACCCTTTATAAATATTTTTATACAGGGTTGTTTTTTAGTCACCGTCCAAAAAATGTCACCTATTTTCTTTGATACGATATAAGCGTACCTGCATATTTACTGTAGTATCGCTTAGTAAAAAAAATAAAGATATAGTCCGGCTAATGAAAGTAGAATATAATAATAAACCAGAAAACATAGCGAATTGTAATCCTGACAATAGTACGAAATACATGGATTAAATAAACTTGATACTTGATTACCTATTTTTTTTTTATAAAAGTATCGTAAAATATAACAAAATTGGTAATGTTCTACTTATTGAAGAGAAGTATATTATTGAAATGATAGGCAACTATTATAATAGAAGAGTGTAGTATTAATCAGGTTTAAAACTAAAACAACAAAATACAATAATTATTTTTACTCATTGTAATCAAAATCTAAATCCAGCAATTCTATATGGAATGAATCGTCAGAGTCACTGGTATCGCTGTTTCCTATTATGAAACTAATCAAAATTTACAATGTTTTATTATTTTCAAATAAGAATATTCCAAAATCTCAATTACCAAAAACAACCGTTCGGTTGACAAGTGACGAACTTGACATACATGCTACTAGTGTCATAAAAAAAGTTTGCAAAAATCCCCAGTATCTACTTTCGTTAGCCAGACTCTATTAATTCAGTGGATGGCACCACAAACATTGATGAGCATAGCTACTATTACTATACGATTGATTATACTACGACGTAGTACTTTCGTAGTAGCGCGTGGTCGTTTTTATTATAATGGTTATTCATTCATAATTCAGAGTGACCATGCTTTGCTTAATATGTTAGCGAATAGATTAATTTCCTAAACACATACCTACTTACCTTCTTTTTGCAAAAATCGTTTTTATAAATTATGCTTATTGTGTACAAAAAAATGGCCGGTGACTAAAAAACAACCCTGTAGATTTATGATAGGTACGTAACTATCCTTCTTATTTGTGATAGGCACTTACTATCCTTCTAATTTGTGATAAAATCTGAGCAAGTTTTCATCATACCTACGAGCCTAAATCGTCCTCTATCTTTTGCTCGAATGAATATAAGTACTTAGTTTGAGCGAATCTAAGGCTGCAAACGGGTCGGCAGCTGTCGCTCTCGCTGTTGCTGCCGTCCAGTTTGCAGACTAAAGAAAGTGCGAATCCTGAAACCTAAAACAAACTAGAAAATATAGAGTTGAGAAGATCCACAGAGCTGGGTCGCGCAGTCGCTCGTATTATTTTTTATCAGAACATTATTTTGTATAAATGTAGATATTATTAAATTAATATACTTATTTTGTGATCGATTGCATAAATGTCATGAATTTTTACATATAATCTCAATTTTATAAAAAGTAGGTATTCTAAAATTATTCTGCAGATTGTGCATTGCTTAAAACATTTTGCAAGTTGCCTATTGAATGTGTCGGACGGATAAACAGTGCACTATTTGTAGCAGAATAAGATAACTGGTTTGACGGTTAGTTCATTGCCTTGTTATATAAAATTTTATCCATCCGACAAGAAGTAGTCTGAACTTTGAACGTTGAACTTCGTAAAGAATCTCAAACAAATTTAAGAGCTATTTTTTATAATTATTACAATAGCAACATCTAGGTATATGTATAAGCAAAGAAAGGACGTAACCATAGTGGCGACGACGCGACGCTAGGTCTAAACAAGATGACGTCGTCGGATCAGGTTTTTCGCTTTTTAATTTTGCAGTCAGAATTACGTGGGTATGAGACACTACAAATCTAGATAATCGAGATGCCTAGCCTATCTCATTAGATAGATACGATAACCTACATTATGTTATTGCAAATAAAAATAATCGAGGATGCACCTTGTATCCAGAACGGAATCGCCTATTTTTGGTAAGTAGGTACTTAGTTACTGTACCGTGTAAATACAAAACACTGTAACTTGAGATACAGTGTTTTGATTTAACAACGCCCATTCGCTTTAGTTTAGTCTATTCTACCATATGACATTCACAGATTTTATAGTTTGTATGAAAAATTCAGAAATACGACAATGTGAAATACACTGTATTTACTATAAATACAGTTTTATTTTATCTAAACACTGCAACTTGAGATACCGTGTTCTGCCTAAACAATCTTCGCTCGAAGACAGATACAATGTTTGGTCAAAAATTCACGAGCTGCGGGCCCGCCAATCAGGAGCAAGAACCGGCGTCGGTCTGCGACCGTGATTGGTTGTTAGTGTCCGAGAACGTATCAACTCGACCGGCAGCGAGTTGATTCGTTGTATTAATGTATTTAAATATTTTGTATTTAAATATTTGAGATTGTTCAATGTATTTAAATATTTGAGAGACTCGCGCAGTTTATTTTTGGCCGAACAGATCATAATGAAATTTTGCACAGAAGTAGCTAAGATTCTAAAATAACACATAGCCTAGATTAAAAAACAACAAAGAGAAACAGAGGTAGATAATCATTTGGATCTGAAATTTTTTTTTTTTTTGTTATTTTGCTATTTAAGACATCTGGAACATTTATTTTAACTAAAAGGGGACCAGTTGTAATCCCAAGTGAGTAAGTAAGGCCTTGCATTACAAAAATAGATTGGAAAAGGGGCTACTATAACACTATTTCGAAAAGGGCATTAATTAAGCATATTTTTTTTAAGATTATGTGCACTTTTAATACCGTACCTTTTTAATTCACAGCATCCAGTT
The DNA here is from genome assembly GCA_944452665.1 of Stenoptilia bipunctidactyla. NCBI lineage: Eukaryota > Metazoa > Arthropoda > Insecta > Lepidoptera > Pterophoridae > Stenoptilia > Stenoptilia bipunctidactyla. The sequence continues at coordinate 42,162,790 of OX101721.1, read as the reverse complement.
AAACTTTAGTAGAGTTTTTCGGAATATAATAAATTTACCTCTTTTTTTAGCATATATTATCGTCCTAGAAACTTACAAAATTATTACTGGATTTTCTCAAATGACTAATAAAGATGGACTGAGTAAAAATGAAACGCGCGTTAACAAATATTTATTGCAGCTGTAGGCAAAGAGGGACCAAAAAGTGGAAATTTCTTAAAAAATCAAAAAAGTAGTACTATCTCGAAAATCAGAGAACTTTTACTAAACCTAAACATGATATCTGATAGACCTTAGGTCCATCTACCTCCAGTGTCACTGAATCATGTCGTTTCTGGGACAACCGGTATGATGTTGGTATGATAGTTCATAAGGTTTGTTTTTTACTTTATCTGTTATATCATCAGGACTGATTGATACTCATAATTTTAATTATTTTATTCACTCAGAAGTTTTAAATAAATATATTTTAAGTTCCTGCATAACACTGTAAGACTGATAGAGTTGCCATGTTTAAATATTTTAAAATATGTAATTGCTTACTTACTTTTTTATTTTTAATATATCCTACTAATATTATGAATACAAATTTTTGTTAGGGATGAGAGTGTGTGTGTGTGTTTGTAACGTCTGTCACGCAAAAACTACGTTACTGATTTTAGGGAACTCAAGCTCAAGGAAAGATAGGCATAGAAAGATAGTCTGGAATAACATAATATTAATTTTATTAATCCCGAAATTCCCACGGGTACGAATGCAGCGGGTAACACCGCGGGGCGCTAGTAATATAATAAATATATATGACTTTAATTTCCTATCAGATAAAATAAAAGCCATGTTTTATCAAGCTAATACACGGTAACTCTAAGATACAGTGTATTGCTGTAACAATGTCGTCATTCGCCGTTCACAATTATGGAAGCAATACAATTTTTTGAAGATATTTCACTTTATTTATTATATTTTTATGAAAAACATGTCGGGCTAGATGACATATTAAATTACCTTGAAATTGATACCAAGCAATAAATACTTTCCTAAGTAAATTTTAGAGTAATCGGCAAAAAACTAATAAAAACTTGTTTGATCAATTTCACGAATTTAAGAATATGAAGTTACAGTGTTTTGTATTCACACGGTACTACTTAGCTTACTTACGTGGCGCGGTTTCGCTAGTAAAATTTCATTAGTGTACTTGCCCTACAGTCATGTGAATGGAATACTTAATCACTATCTAGGCATTTGCCTTAGCTTCGTTTAAAATCGAAAAACGTTGTACCTACGCGTGTGTAGCACAGCGGGAGCCAGCCGAGTCCTACGCGCGCGTGGCCGAACGTCCGCGTCGTAAGCGCGTCACACCAATTCATATGTTCTCAATTCTCATACATCGTCAAAATCCAGTTAATTAAGTAATTTATTTTTTTGATCTCACAGGATGAGTATAATTTATGTCTTAATATTCACATAATAATGATTTTTCCTGAACGTACTTTATATAAAAGAAATGAATCAACTAATAATAATTGAAACACATTTCCTCCAATAAGGTAATAAGTAGAATTAAATCAACACTGACGCAATGTAAATGATACCTACTTAGGCGCTAACATATGGAAATAAGTATTAGGTATCTACCGACAAAAATAAAATAATCTTTAACCTTTACTCGTTCTTTACAGACATAATGCAAGGTGATACCTCTAACGCAGTAATTCTTTGATACATTATAAAATGTACCTCGAGAGGGATTCCTTATCTTTGACGAAGCCTTCGTCGACCACTAAGTTATGGTAAAGTCGTTAAAAGTTCGTAAAAACTTTTGAGCTAACAACTGAAACGAATACGTGAGATGATGTAAACTGGACGGCAGCGACAGCGAGAGCGACAGCCAGCGATTTTCGTGACACGATAGTAAGCATTGTGTTTGTATGAAACCGCGACAAATCGCTCGAGCGCCCGCTGGCGTCGAGAACGGCCCAGATTACCCTCGTCGCTGCCTGCGCCGCTGTCGCTGCCGTCCAGTTAGGCTTTTTGTTTGTTGCCATGTCAGCACAAACTTAAACACATAAGTAAGTAAGTACATCATATCTATGGATATACATATATTTATGATCATACAATATAAATCCGCTCCATTAATCATTGATAAGATTATAAAAATGGCCACCAGCTATGTACACTCACGTCTAATAAGATGTATACATTATCATTGGAATTCAAACCTTATGACAACCGAATAAAAGCCGAAATACACTGTTGGAAACAAAACATCAAACCAAGGTGACTTTGCTAGTTTACAACGTGTTTCCAACAGTGAAGACGGCTGTTGACAACCAAATTACATGACCTTGGCGGGTTGGAAACGGCGGTGTTTAGAATCACAGACATACATCTATATAGACAACGCAAGTGCCACGATTTGTATTCGAACCAAGCGTGCCGACTTTTTAAGACCTATTGTGACGTCACAGCTGATATTTATTACTGGAAAATACAAAAAGATTCAGAGACACCGATACCGCCGATGAAATCGATTATTAAGAACGATATTGATATTGTGGACTCGATTTTCTAACAGACATACATAAACGCATATTACAATACATATTAAATCTAGAGGCAACCAACCTTGACGCTTGGTCGGGGTTCGGACACGCAAAGGATATGCATTTGCGTTATCTATGTAGATGTATGTCTGTTTTTAGGACAGTGTGTACGCTTGTTATTGTATATTTTACTATGTAAATAACTAGAAATGACTCGAGTTTTGAAGCTTTTTATCCTGCGTTTCAACCTTTCCTTCTTTGTATCCTCAATTGCATACAAAACTGCCATCGCGAAGATGTTGCCAGCGCGAGAGAACAGAGCACACTGACGATTAAGGGGCGTGGCCTGGCGTGACCTTGGCTTGTGTTCTTGTTTGTCTCCTTGTTGGAAACCACCGTTTGTAACAGTGTGGATGAACTCGGAATTGGTTGTCAACAGCTTAACCTTCCTTAACCTTGGTTGGAAACATTGGTTTTCAACGTGTTTTCAACAGTCTGGCGGGGCCCTAAGTTTCGAAGTGTATAGGTACGTCTTGTTAGCGTGACTATGTAATAATTAACTAAATAATTATGAGTTTCCTAGAAGTTCTATAGGTTGATTGTTTTTTTTTTACTTAAAGCCGAAATACACTGTTGGAAACAAAACATCAAACCAAGGTGACATTGCTAGTTTACAACGTGTTTCCAACAGTGAATACGGCTGTTGACAACCAAATTACATGACCTTGGCGGGTTGGAAACGGCGGTGTTTAGAATCACAGACATACATATACATAGACAACGCAAGTGCCACGATTTGTATTCGAATCAAGCGTGCCGACTTTTTAAGACCTATTGTGACGTCACAGCTGATATTTATTACTGGAAAATACAAAAAGATTCAGAGACACCGATACCGCCGATGAAATCGATTATTAAGAACGATATTGATATTGTGGACTCGATTTTCTAACAGACATACATACACGCATATTACAATACATATTATGTAAATATAGAGGCGACCAACCTTGACGCTTGGTCGGGGTTCGGACACGCAAAGGATATGCATTTGCGTTATCTATGTAGATGTATGTCTGTTTTTAGGACAGTGTACGCTTGTTATTGTATATTTTACTATGTAACTATAACTAGAAATGACTCGAGTTTTGTAGCTTTTTATCCTGCGTTTCAACCTTTCCTTCTTTGTATCCTCAATTGCATACAAAACTGCCATCGCGAAGATGTTGCCAACGCGAGAGATCAGAGCACACTGACGATTAAGGGGCGTGGCCTGGCGTGACCTTGGCTTGTGTTCTTGTTTGTCTCCTTGTTGGAAACCACCGTTTGTAACAGTGTGGATGACTCGGAATTGGTTGACAACAACTTAACCTTCCTTAACCTTGGTTGGAAGCATTGGTTTTCAACGTGTTTTCAACAGTCTGGCGGCCCTATGACGATTATTATTTAGGTCCCGTTGTAGGTTCTCAAGCCAGGATATACAGGGTGACTGAAGAGTCACTTTTGAAATTCAAGGACGTGATAGTTTGAGATCATACATGAAGAGAAAAATAAGAATAAAAAAATAAATATTAATTATTTACTGAGTAAACTTAACCGAAACTTAAAGAATTGATTACGCAACGCATGGTTACGCTAGCGATCGTTGGCAGCGATTCGCGTGCCAGGTCACGTGCCGCGATCGACTCAGTTGTATGTAAAGTAAATAGTAACATAGTAATATTTATTTGTAGGGAATTCTAGTGAAAAATTAAGTACATACTTTTATTACATAATTATGACCAGAATCGAGTACAGAGTGCTCGCTTCTGTACAAAATTTGTCACCAGTCACCCTGTATAACCCTTGCCAAGTAGGTGCAACTCGATGTTTCTAAAAACTTAGACCTACTTAAGCGTTGATCATGACCCAAGCATGTATTCGCTGGCAATTCTCCAAATTGTGTAAGCTTTCAGAATATGAGTTTTAAATTACTAGTATTGGATCGGAAGGCATCGCATGAAAGTTTTAGTCGCGGGATGACCGATTCATGGAATGACTACACAGTCTATAAATGACCAATTCTATAAATGACCGATTCTACAAACGACTGCTTTTTTTATTCACTCTACTTATGGTAAAAGTAGCACTTTCATTAGGAATATAGTACCTAAATATAATACAAATTTAAGAAAGGCAGGTCATTTATTTTGTTAAAAAAAGTGTTTTATGCTCATTAATATTAATATTGTATACTACATTTCGTACCGCAATAATAATTGTCGTTAATTAATTGCTACGAAATGTAGTACAATTTTTATATTAATGAGCATAATACCTACTCTTTCTTTCAAAATAAATGACAATCCTTTCTTTATTTTTTATTTTATTTAGTGTAGTGAATAAAAAAACATTAATTCTTAGAATCAGTCATTTGTAGAATCGGTAATTTGTAGATTCGGTAAATTGTAGATTCGGTCATTAATAGAATTGTACATTTCAAGAATTGGTCATTTATAGAATTGTACATTTCGAGAATTATTCATTTATAGACTATGTAGTCATTTCCCGAATCGGTCATTCCGCGACTTATCAGCAGGAACGTCATCGGTTTACCTTACGGAGAACGCCTGGTTTACCTTATCCACCAGTGTACTGAATCGAACCTTATGGGACTGTTGGTTCTATCCGTATAAACACAAAACGCACAGGTATTGGTGCATAAACCAAAGATAACAACGGTGAAGCGCCCACATATATGTAATTGACTTCTGGAGTACCTACCTTCCAACGGTTTATGCGCGGTAATATTCGTTGTATAATATTACGTGGTTTATGGTATAAAGCCCCAGCCAGACTGTTTAAAACCTATGCTTCCAACCAAGGTTAAGTAAGGTTAAGTTGTAACAACCAATTCCGAGTATCATCCACACTGCTATAAACGGTGGTTGTAAACAAGCCTCCAACCAAGGACTCAAACCAAGGTCACACTAAGCCACGCCCCAAATTGTCAGTGTGCTTTGATCTTTCGCCGATGCGACGTCATAGTTTCAATACAAATCGTGACACTTGCGTTGTCTATGTAGAAGTATCTCTGTGTTTCTAAACATCGCCGTTGCCAACCAAGGTCCCGCCAAGGTCATGCGAAATTTGGGTGTAAACTAGCAAAGTCACCTTGGTTTAATGCTTTGTTTTAAACAGTCTAGATGGTGCTTAAATATGTACTCTATATTGTCATGGCTTGGATGGTAATATTAAGATTATGTGCGTCTTGCAACTTTTAATCAAAAATGTAAATTTTGCAGTAAAATATCAACTGTCTACGTATTTAATAACCATTATATTCTTACAATTTTGGACAGAAGTGCGTTCGAGCTCTGTCGATAATTATTAACACAACGGGAAACCAATTATAAAACTATAATTTTAAAACTCCTTTTTCAATGTTTTCCCTTTCATCTTTCTTGATGAAACAGTAGGTCAAGTTTCTAAGATAATGTTTTGGTCAGAGCCTAGTAATATAATGGATTCTTGTAGATACATGCGAAAGAAAAACAATGCCTTGATGATAATTCTGCACGCAATTAACTTACTGAGTCATAATCGACATTGCATTTTCTTATTTTTAAGTCTCTCCAGTGTCAAATTTTATGACGTGAAACGTGACAGCTTCTTACAAAAAATATTTTTTTCTCTTTCTGTCATGGCATCATCTAGAAACACTTAAAATAAGAGAATTCAATGTCGATTCGGGCCCAATACTTACCTATCTAGTTTAAGTTTCTTCACCGATCAATATTTAGATTTGAATACATGAAAACATTATCTAGCCCTAATTAAGTTTAATTAAGAACGTGTGTAATATACACTAGCTAACGGATCAATAAAGGTACCTACCTCCTTCAAAAATACACTTACTCAACGAGTAAGATGAAAACATTATCTAGCCCTAATTAAGTTTAATTAAGAACGTGTGTAATATACACTAGCTAACGGATCAATAAAGGTACCTACCTCCTTCAAAAATACACTTACTAAACGAGTACTTATAAAAAATCACCTATTTAGGAATAGTAAGTAGTGTTTACATATTTGAATTGTGCTAACAAAGCACTTTCATTTGGTAAGTACCCCACAAGAAACCGTCAAGCAAACATTTTAAGTTTTTTACTTTAAGTCCCCTAGAGGGTGCTGTAGTCGTGGCATTATTTAACGTGACGTCATGTTGCCTATAACCAGCGGAAAATCAAGAGGTCTCCAACGACGCCTTATTTGTGCAATTATGATTACTAGTTTAGAAGTTAAAAGATATCCCAGCAAGCACAAATAGTATTATAATGGACCACTTTTGGTATACACGGAAACTAAGAGCTGAATAAGATTGTTCTATAATGGATTTGACAGCGATGTCGATTCCAATATAACTCTTATTTGGGAAAAATTTATTCAGCATATGGTTCTAATTTGGTTCACATTTCTCCATAAGTGTATTATAGTAGCACTAAAATGGAATTATTATAGGCCACCAGGCTGTTTATTAGCTGCTTAACAGAATAAGTGTGACCTGTTATACCTGCAGACTAAGCACTACGATTGGGTGACTGCTAGTCTTAAAAAACGATTATGGTTCTGCATTAGATATCCTTTGATCATTTATATAGTCTACAAAAACCTAATTAATTTTTATACTGGGTTTAGTGATGGCCGACCAATTAAATTCATTCAATGCAGGAAAATGTTTAATGGCGAGTGAGGTTTTGTGTTATGTCGTAACTTGTAGTAAACTATTTTAATGTAATAACATGTGAAAGCATTTGGGAACGAAAACTCACTGTATCTAAATGTTTATATGGTTTTATAACTTTTTTTTAACCGAATTATTTCGTTTTTAATTAGAAATCTTGTTAAAATAGTATAACGATAATGTATAAATACATATATTTTTGTCTCAAATATGTTGTAAGTTGTAGTTACATTCAAAAAAGTGTATATTTCATTTCGCGCATTAGTAGGTAAAACATAATATATCAACAGCAAAATATTATTTACGATATCAATTTAGATTGATATAAAATGGCGATTTCATCAGAAACCTGTGTGAACCCTTGTAATGCTGAATTAATAAACATGGCTGTACAAGAGTATACCACAATTCCTCTTTAATTATTATTATTATTTATTAATGTTTCTGGCATTAAATAAGAGTTCAAGTGACCCAATATGCTGTTTGCCTGCCTTATATTAGTTTTATATTGTTTCCTATCAACGCTAAAGCCATAAATATGTCAACTGCTAATTCATTACTTTTTCTTAATATTTATTTTGTAGTTTTAGGATTCCTTTTCAAAACATCAAGCACTAAAAATAAAATGCTGTCTGAAAAAGGTATACCTACTGAGAACCTAGTCACAGCCTCGCGCGTTATATCTGTTATCAATTTTATTATGCAGACTAAAGCAATATAGTGTTAGGTATTTCTGTAGCCAATATAACAGCCAAATGCTGTATTTCTAAGTTAAATGAGGATCTCGAAATACCTTTGGTGTTCGCGTGTACTAATAAAACACCTATGAGCAGCTTTGAAAAATAGGATACCTAATAACAGAGTTAGGATGAACAAATGTGGAACTTTTTGCGTTTAATCGCTCTAAGTGTACACCATAATGGTGTACACTTAACACCATAATGGCATATTCTAAAACTGTTGGCTGAACAGCAGTTCACAGAGACTCTTTTACAGTGGTTAAGTTCTACGCCTTTATTCAGCAGTTATCATACTGTACTGCCACTAAAATACTCATATGAAACCAATGCGATGAGGGCTGTAAGTAGGCATTTTTAGAATCTACTGTAACTCTGATCCCTTATCAACAGTATCCGTTCCTACTTCTATGATGCTCTTATACAGACCAAAGCGTAATTCGGAACTCAAAGTTCTCGGTTGAACCATTTTAACTGTTTATTAATTCCTCAAGTTCAGAGTTATAAAAAATGTGATCTATTGTAATACTACTTGTGTTGTTGGGATACAGGTCAAAATCATAAGTAAGTAAGTACCTAAGTAAGTAAAACGTTTATTTACTGTTTTTTTTTACCCTCCTAATTGCTTCACCGTAGTCGAGTAAAAAAAATTAATTAAAATAAGTGTTATTATCTCTACACCAAGATGACCTTTAGCAGCAAATTGTTGTACAAATGTAATTTTATGCTCATTAAAAAGATTCACATTGAATTCAGTTTGTTTCTTGTTATTATGATTAGGTACTCATACCTACACGTTGACATCTGTCACGACACGACATTTTTTTTCATTTGATTTATTTACATACGTAGGTGCCCACTTATTTGATGCTCTGTTGTTTTTTTACTTTGTACTCAATACTCTGCATCAGGAAGAGTGCTCATTTTGATAGTCCCGGCTGGTATATGTAGTGTTTCACTCTACCTTCCATTACAAATTGTCCTGCGGGGCTAGCATGCTACCGTCGACAACGATAAATCGGGCCTTTTATCGATATTTTCTTAGAATATGGTATTTAGTGTATGTAATTTATTAAGATTATGACATATTTGGTTCTGTGGTCTTAATCATGGTATCAAATCGAGTAATTATATCTATTATGGTACGCATATTAGCTTACATAATAGGATAAAATAACAAAATAATATTTATCTTCTCGATTCCACTATTTATCGATGGTTGCATGCTAGCTCTGCTGGATTCCAATTCCGGGGGGGGGGGGGGGGGGCGGTATTTGTGTGATGGTACACAGTATCATCGGTCGTCTAGTCGTGGATATTTATATGTTTATTTCTAATAAGTATTTATGTTGTCATTGTGCGCTGTCATTTTCGACCTTACTACACTTACCTATATACAGGTAAGATTTATACTAGTAACTAATTAAAAATCAAGAGTACTACTTTAAATTCTTAGCTTTAGAATGTGCAAAAACAAAACATGTTATCTGAGGTTATCTTACATAATACATTCAAATCTTTATTGATCGTACTAATGAAAGTTGGTGGTGGTTTGTAAGTTTGTTCGTCGAAATGAATTAAGGGGAAGCAAACTGTCAAAAGTCAAATGTAGAGGCAGACGCGGTCGTAAGCTGACTTTTGGAGGGGAGATATTTTTCTTTTTAGTGGTTATTATTTTCTAAGATTTCTTAATTACGATAGGGGGGGGGGTCATGTCCTCTGTGACCATCCACCTGGGTCAGTACCTGTAGAGAGCGCTATGAAGTGGTTTTGTCCGAACTCATAGTTCTCGGTTGAACCATTATAACTATTTATTAATAATAATAATAAAATAAAATCCCCAGACAATCACACCAACTATATGGCCCCAAAGTAAGCATAGCTTGTGTTATGGGATACCATGTAGCGAACTAGGGGGGAACCTAGAATATAAATACATAAATAGATAAACACCCAGACACGGAACATTTTTTTTTTTTCTTGTTCCGTGCGGGAATCGAACCCGCAACCACTGGCGTCTGAGGCAGATAGGTTTACCCCAACGCCAAAGTGGTCGTCAATTCCTCAAGTAACCTACAAACAACAAAATAACCTCAGTATCAAATGACGAAAATGGGATTTTGATACTTTGACGAAAAAATAATAAGCAATCTTCTACCTAGTTTTCTTTTCCATAAGACACAACAATCATAGTCGTAGGTATTTTAGGTAATTTGCACAAGTTCATTTTAAATTAATGTTGTACAGTCACAGTCTCGGCACAGTTGATGTATAGATACATTATAGATTATGTAAAACAGAGATAAAAAATAAAAAACAAGCCCCTGTATGCGATCCATAAATCTTATCTACTTTTAGGTAAAGTTTGATCCAAGCACAAAGGTCAGAAAGTTCTCGACTGTAGGTTACCTTTGTTTGATTTTTGCATGTGTATATTTTGCACAGTATAGTATTCTACTAGCCACCGCGCGCGGTTTGACCTGCGTAACTTTCGATCCCGTGGGAATTTCGGGATAAAAATATATAGCCAACCTTCCTCAAGAGTTGGGCTATCAAATGCAAAAAGAATTTTTCAAATCCCACTTGTAGTTTCTGAGATTAGCGCGTTCAAACAAATAAACAAAAAAACAAACTCTTCAGCTTTATACAGGGTGTCCCGCAACCCCTATATAATACCTTCACGGATGTACCACGGGGATTACAGAAAAATATAAAAAAGAAAAAAATTTAAAGTTATTTTTAAATTTTTGTATGAAAAAAAATGTCGAAATTTATTGCTTTCATACAAAAATTTAACAAAAAAATTCGATTTTTTATTTTTTTAATTTTTTCTATAATCCTTATGGGTAAGTACTAGAATGCACCCGTGAATGTATTATATAGGGGTTGCGGGACACCCTGTATATTGGTATAGATTTACAATGAAATTCTTTAAAAGCAAACAGAACCGTAGAGATCGCGCCAAACATCTAGTAAGTACCTACCTACCCTCTGAAGTTGTTGCTGGACGGTTCGTGCAGGTTTTTTGTAAGTAAAACACGTGCGCAAAACGTCTTGCAACTACTTCAGAGTTTCAGAGGGGACCAGATGCTTGGCGCGCGCGATCTCTACCAGAGGTTGCAAGATTTACGTTGTATTAAAAAAAGTTGAAAGAAATTACAGTATTTTTCGACAAATCATATTGAAATATTCTTTTTTTCTTTTTATACCTAGTGCCATTCTAAGCCTAGTGCCTTCTAGCAAAGTTTGGCTGTTAACTTGGCATTTCTGTTTTTAGAGATGCAAAAGAGTTCGGCAGCATTCGTTGTATTCCATATTCCTAAAATATTAAACTATAGTATATTATGTAACAAGTGAGCGAAGTTGCTAATTACAGTCGAGGCTGTGATTTGAGCCCGAGCCGCAGGCGAGGGCTTAATAATGAGCCGAGAGTTATCATCTCACGAGAGCTCACGAGTTATATACGACGTTTTTCAACACACTTGTGAGTAAAAGACAGACATACGTGGTCATAAAATAACAAACACACTTGATAACAAAGCTGTGAATTGTGATTGAAAAATGGCGCCGAACTTCGCGCATGCGCGTAGGTTTTTTTTTCCGCCAAATGTGTCAATGGCTGTATAGCATATACAGCCTATTTTACACGAAAATATTTAATTTGGAGTGGTAAATCCAAATATTTTAATATTTTGTAACAAATTATTGTAAATTGTGAATAATTTGTTTGATATACAATTTTGTTTAACTAATATAAGGCGTAAACATTTAAAAATGTATATGGATTTGAAGTGGTATAAAACCTCTTTGTTGTTTCTGAAAAAAATTAATGTATAACCCTGATCAATAAAATATGCTCTGTTTACTCGCATTTAATTTGCACAAAGGTACAATTCAACTTTGTAGGATTCATTTTATTATGCACTAGGGTATAATATATTATGCACGCGTGACTTATAGCCCAGTTTATAGTTCTAAATTCAATAGAATTAGGCTCATTTTACGAGCAAGAGTGTTGAAAATATTATTAGACAAAATAGAAACATGTCGACAATCCGATAAGGGGATTCAACCATTTAATTTGACAGCGTGAATAGTTTATAAAATAACATATTTCTTCTTCATATCGACGGCTGGTTGCCAAATTGTCAAGAATTGAATTGAATTGAACATATTTCTTTCATGATCTATTTGTTAACAATTCTTTAATATTATGTTCAACTACAAAAACTGCATATCGAATAAGTACTGACTTGTACTTCAGCGGTTTGCAAGGTAGAGTTGCAAATGTTTCCAATATTCATAATTTTCAACAGGTAAATTTTTGACTAAAACAATCCGATTTCTGTAAGAAAGACGGATGCACTTTATTAGTACAAAATCTCAGAAACATGTTGCCAATAGATGTAAGCGCTTAGGGCAGTCAAATTGATCTCATGCGCATAAATTTATAAAACGTCATTAATCTCTTCCTAAGGTCAAACACGTTATGGTCCACCGCACAGGCAAGGTACAGGTTTGCAGGTTTGCCTTTACAGGTCAAGTAGCGTATGTGGGAATACGGTGTACCAGAGCGGTCTTCAGGTCCTATTTGCGATGGCAGTGAGTACGAGGAAGCAATAGTATTGCTAGGTCTTGCGTTTATTTTGCCATAGGTAATTTGTAAGCCGCTTCTTTTCTATCTTGGTTACGATAGTCTTTGTTTTTCATTTTCCACAGACATGGATGACTTTTACATACATTTCAATGAATTCTTCAAGCACTATCTTATTTGTAGTAGACTCTGATGTCGCCATTTTGGCTTTGAACACGTGGTAATATTATACGAGCTATGATGACGACCGTCTTCGGCCACGAGACTGCAAACAACTGACGGATGACCTGCAGGCACGCACACACGCAAAGGTTCACCATACGAAGGGACCCGAGGGAAATCGACTTTTGAATTTGCCCCGGTCTCCTGTTCGGGTCAATAAAACTGCACAGGTCGATCGGCATACACGTTTCAGTCAACCTGCGCAGGCGATTGACAGTGAGAGCTATCAGGTAAACCGTAACGTGTAACCGAGGGTCGCCGGCCATGCCCTCTTGGTTCTTCTGCTACAGCGGTGATATGTGTCAGCAAAGTTTTATACACAGCCAGTGATGTGCTTCTTCGACTTCATATTCATTTACCATCAGATGAGATTGAGGTCAAACTTGGTCGATAAAACAAAATTGCAACTTACATATTTTTACATTATAAGTAGGTAGATACTTATATTAGGAGTGAACTCAGATCAATGTATGATCTGGAGGCTTAATGTAAGTAAGTAAGGCCTACTTACTTTTTAGACTTGAAATGTGAAGTATGTGCGTTACACTTATTTGTAAAAATTCAATTTTATTATACCTACCTTCCGCAACGAAAAAGGTATTGCGCAATAGTTTGATAGAGCAACTCGCCGGTACCTACGCCGTCATTATGACGAATCGCATAACATACGCACACACACACACAGCCTAAACGCACATTGGCTGTCAATTCGAAGTCAAATATGCGTATAAATTTGAATTTTCTGCATAAAGAAAACAAAATTTTGTCCTGTAGTTTATAATTTAAATTAGGAAAGAAGTATACGACATAAGTGTACCTACAGGCCTGAAAGGAAACAGGCCTGGGAGGAAGGAAATCTTCATTCATGATTGCCTTTTGCGATCGGCGGGGTTATTCGCGTCACTGGGTAAAGCAACAGGGCTGTGCTCGACGAGCTTGGCGAGATGGCAAAGATTTCGCCGTCGAGCTCACTGATGTTACATTTAACAGAATACCAAAACCTAAAGAAAAAAAAAAAAGTAAAATAAATAAAAATAAAAAGTTGTCAAACGAATAACATTTCTTACTCATGCCGTCATCAGCCGTGTCGTGTTATAAATGAATACAAAATATGTCACTTGTCGCTGTTGCATCGATGAACTCGGCGCTGTATAATCCTGCTGCAGTTTTAACAAAATAAGAAATAGGTACCTAATCTAATCAGAAATTAAAAACCATAGATCTCAATTACTCAAGTATTTCATCATGCCACCTAAGTGAACACTTAGTCTCCATAATCAAAATAGTTGTACATACATACCGTCTCATCCGAAAACTGTATCTCGCTTCACTCAATTATATTGCAGGTGCTAATAAAACTGTAACGACCTTTTAAACCTTTGAAGGTCAGATAAGAACAGACATATATATGACATATACCTATTATCATAAAAAAAATACTTAAACCGGCGTTATCGCTCATATGCCATTAAGTGTTTTCAGAGCTTCAGGCAACAAAACAGAAATCAGCAATTGAAATTAATTGGTAGAGTGTGTAATGATTTGCCAAAACAAAATACTTTATTAGAATAGTTTAATTAAAACGCAAAACAAAAACCTATAGGTCGCCTGTGTTACCGAAGGTCACAGGGTTCAATTTCCAGCCGGGCAGCAACAATATTTTTCAAAAGTAAACGTGCCGTTCCTTACTGTAAGTTATTTATAACAGTTTTTTTTTTAATACTTATCTTATTTTTACATTTTTATCTTTGTATATATCTAAAGCCGCAGTGTTTGTTTACTTTTAAGCGCTTACCTATGTTGGAAACTCCTTTTTTTACATATTACAGCTTCGGTGGCGCAGTGGTCGAGTGTCCGGCTACGGCGTGAGAGATCCTAGATAGTGGATCGAGTCCTAGCCTCCACAACACAGAACTTTATCGACTCGAATGTTTACGAATGTTCGTATAGTATGGAGTTGGTTGCAAGTTTTTACTAACATTTTTATTTTTTATTTTACATTTATTTAAGAGTACAACGTGTTTAAGAGGAGATTATAGCTTACAAACCGTCTCCGTATTATACGAACATTGGTAAATATACGTGTCGATAAAGTTCTGTGCTATGCAAGCCAGTTTAGGAATCGTTTTTTTTTCTAAACAGGCTCAGGCTAAATAGGTTATTGACAAACAATTAAGACTTGCCGCTCAGGAGCGTATTTTCCGCCTAAAGTTCTAGTCATACTACACGCTGACTAGTAATTAATGTATTTAAAACATAATACTAGTCTTATCTTATACTAATATTATAAAATATGTGAATGTTTGGATGTTTGTTCCTCAATCACGGCAAAACGGCTCAACGGATTTTAATGAAATTTGGCATAGTAATAAAGTACAATCTGTTTTTATCCTGAAATTCCCGCGAGAATCAAAATTGCGCGGGTAAAACCGCGCAACAGCTATAACTATTATCATAGGGTTGCTAATTAAAAAGAGTTATTTTAAATAACATTATTCCCCTCTAAAAATCTAAGTTGCCTTCTAAATTACTATGTCAGCCACAATCTGCCACAAACCACGTCAGCGATATTTAAAAAAGCTCTAGGGTTTATGGCGCTTCGCCGGCAGCTGCCGCGGCACCGCTCGCTCGGCTCGCGCAGACATAACTATATGCAACCTAACTGCTCCTCCTCGATGCTCTCGTCGTCGCACCTAATGGTGCGTACAGATTGCTGTAATGGAACCTGTAATGTAACATTCTGCGCACCAAACTTCCAAATACGCAACCTGCGCAGAACTTTACATTACTAGTTCCATTACAGCAATCTGTACGCACCATAACCGTACCGACTACGACTTTCGGAACGGGAGCCCTTCTTGTCGCATAATATTTTTCAACGCAATGTTAATGAATATATTATGGTATAATTATTGTATAAATTGCTTCAAGACACTTTTTTCGCAAAAGTTATTGTCTCGTGGCTAAGTTATGAAAATAGAAGCTTGAACACGTGGCCAAAAAAATATTCTGTGGCTTTACTTATTATTTCTCATATTATTATCATATAGGTAGTAATGTTCAGCGTCGTACGATTTTATTTTTTAAACTTGATATTCCCGCCGGTCAAGATTATTAGGAGTGAAGCCACGTGCTAGTTTTAAGACCAAGACTAGTTTTAAGACTACTTTAGATTTTTTTGATTTTACTTTTTCGTCGACAGCATCTTAGCATCGGGACCTACAAATTGAAGATATTATCACATGGTTGTATGTATGGTTAATAATGTGAATGTAACGTTACATAAAACAAAGTTGGGTAAGGTTTACCAGTTTAATAACTAGTTTGGCCTCCGGATCTAGTTCACGCACATTGTACAGTCGCCGACTGCAATCAGAATAAGTACCTTATATAGGTTGATTTCTAGAAGGTCTTTGAATTAATAAATAAAAAAAGGTCAGAAGATGATACGTTTGGTCGTCGATAAAATTTATTTATCAATTAAGATCATTGCTTGAAATGGTTATCTTGATTATCTTGGAATTTTGGTAAGTGTCAAGTAGATACATGAATGAGTTTTAATATGTAATAATGGACAATAAAAACGAATACAAGATAAATTGGTTGCCTCAACGTCTTCGTGGTCTCTTGCCTAGGTTTGATTTCCTGTTTTTAAAACGGACTTTTATACATACACACATAAGGAACTTCGCGCGGTTATACCCGAGGTTTAATGCTAATAAGATTTTACTTAACCCTTAATTAACCTGTTAGGGCCCAGGGACTCCAGCCGCTTTGCAAAGTCCTAAAAAATGTTTCATACAGAACCTAGACATTCAAGCGTCGCGGTATTTCCCTAATTTTATATCTTAAGATTTTTTTTAGTTTTGTAAACCTGAATCATTATTTTAGACTATTAAATAGCTTCTAGTAAACAAGTAAGAAAATTTAATCAACCCAATGTTGATTCTATAGTAATAGCCTGGCTAAGCATCAAAGATATGGACCCTGACGATGAAGATGAACAGTCTCAGGATGTGTTTCAGGGTAATATACCTGAGACGTTGCTTTCCACCTCCGAAGATGAGTGCATACTTACCTTCTGATCATGACTCAGAATCGGAGTGTTCAGTTAATTTCAGTTATGAAAATGTCGTGACCTCAGGTAAAATTTTATAAGAATTCGCTTCAAATATTCGAATAATACGCCATCATGGAATTTACGTAACATAATACTCTTCACTTGCCATCAAATCATTATTAGGTACCGAGCATGGCCGCTGATCACTTCTGGAGGCATTTCAGCTTATATTTAATTATTAATTGTTACAAACAGTTGTAAAATGAACTAATAAGAAGTTGAAACTAATAGCGGCAAGAGAGCAACACGTTTTCAAAGAAACTGAGCAAATAGAGCTCAAGAGAAGAACATAAGAAGAAGAAACATAAGATAGGTACCAAAGAAAATACTGCTTAAATAAATAGTCCTAATAATTATATTATTTATGCCTAAAAAGAAATAATGAATAGGTACTTGTGGCATAGCTGTAAGAACCCAGTATGAATTACTTATACTAAAAAAATGCGCAAAATTTGCTGCGGCAACCAAACATTAACGACTGCACTTTTTTTTTATTTTGTATGACGGACGATCCTTTTTTAATTTTCTGATTTTAAATGACTCATACAGTTAAATAAAAATAAGAAATTAATTATATTTAGTTCAGATTTTTTTTATTGAAGTCAGAAGTTGATCCATTTTTCAACCGACTTCCAAAAAAGGAGGAGGTTCTCTATTCGTCTGTATGGTTTTTTTTTTGTGTCTTTGTTACACGATATTTCGGACAATTATGAATTGATTTTGAAATAGAGGATACCTCATAGTTGGTCCCATATAAATTTCATCGAAATCGGTTGAGTACCTCATTGAAAATTTCATAGTTTTGAAACAATATGTATTATCTATGATTTCGGAGAATGTTTACGTGGATGACATTATATTTAATGGTTTTGTTTTCTTTTGTTAATCTAAATAATATTTAACACCTAAGTCTGATTTAAAAATATAATGCTGTATTATTGGATACTCTTATTGACGACCGGATGGTGTAGAGGTAACGTACATTGCCTTCTATGCCAGAGGTCCTGGGTTCGAATCCCGGCGGCGACGGATATTTGTGTGATGAACACAGATATTAGTCGTCAAGTCATGGACGTTTATATGTTTATTTAAGTTTATTTTCTAACAAAAAAAATGTATTTAATCAATATGTATGTTTATATATTTCTTAAGTATATCAGTTATCTAGTATCCATAACACAAGTTCTTTAAGAAACTTAATTTGGGCTAGATAATGTTGTGTGAGTGTCAGAAATATTTATTTATTTATTTATCTTATACATGGTATACCGCGTTTTCAATTACTTTCATTCCACTTAATGATCAAAATTAATTTTCTGAAGAGTCATCGTCGTCATATAATGTTGGAATGGTTTCCGCGCTTTTTCACCATGCATCCTCTTTAGGTTACTGTGGCGTGAAAATACACATACTGATACACAAAATAAGTAAAATAAATAGTTATTTTTAGTGAAAAAAAATTTTTCCGGACTTTAATTTTCAAATGACTTTTGACAGATAGAGGTCATTGGTGTTCCTATTCTCATTTGAATCGCATAGTACGACTTTTTAAAATTAATAATTTTAAAAATTTAAGTTTTATACACAAATATTTGTTGTCTCTAAACTGTGTCTGTCAGCGTGAGATATGACTGAATAGTCACAAAATTTGCACCAAATAACTCTACGTAAACTGTACTTGTGTGAAAAAGAAAAGTGTACCTCAATGAATTAAATATAATCTATACTAATATTATAAAGAGGAAACCTTTGTATTTTTGTATTGAATAGGCTCAAAAACTACTGAACCGATTTCAATATTTCTTTTACCATTACTTAGAGGGATTCTTCCGAATCCGTATAGGCTACTTTTTATCCCGAAAATCCCGCGGGAATCGAAATTGCGCGGGTAAAACCGCGCGCAACAGCTAGTTACTTAATAAATAGTGACATAGACGCGCCGTCCTAGAGTTCTTTGGTGCAAACTTGACTATTCAGACATCTCTCACGCCATCCTGACAGACCAGTACCGTTGGGGTCACTTACTTGGTGTGTTTGTCTGGGGGTTTCATTTTATTTACTTATCGATTTATTTTAGTTAATAATAAATAAATAATAAAATCCCCAGACAATCACACCAACTACATGGCCCCAAAAGTAAGCGTAGCTTGTGTTATGGGATACCATGCAGCGAACTAGGGGGGAACCTAGAATATAAATTTTTATACATTTTTTTTACATAACTTCACGCCTGTATCCCTAAAGGGGAAGGCAGAACACCAGAGGCTATAAAAACCATCTGATGTCACATTTGACAAATTTGGAGGTATTATTATGATGGAGAGAGAATATAGGAATGACCACGGAGGAAATATATAGAGGAGCTGCCCTATCCGGTTTTTTCTAGGGACTCAAGTGAAGCTTACGCGCAGGGTGCGGAAGGGGTAAGCGGTGGGTTATGGCCAATCATAGCCAAACAGGCGATGGCATTAGTCACCTAGTAGCGAGTAGTAAAAACCGGTTGAAACATAAGGTTAAAATATTCACATGATCATCAAAAAAGTTCAGCTATACTTTACTAGGTGGCTCTAATTTTTTAACGAAATTTCATACGTTCCAAATCTGTCAGAAAAAACCGCGAAATAAAAGTATTTCTACTAGACGGCAGATAGCGCAACCTTTTTTCGCGGCATAAAAATCACCTAGGCAACAAATAACAATCTAAAATTTTGGACACAAATAATTGGAAAATAAACAATTTGTAAAAAATAATTATGAATGAAAGTATCTTCGTGTTAAGTTAATTTTATTTGGATTGTCAATGTAATTCCTTTATAAAAGTATAGAAAACTAAATTTTACATCGAGAAACAAATGGAGGATTTAATTTTTTTTAATATCTACGCGTGTACATACTTCACAGAAGTCAGCGACGAACTGACGCCAGAGCCTCAAAACTAGCGAGGAACAGCTTGCACTAAAGGCTGTGACGTCAGGACAACCCAAATTGAAGCTGTGCAACTTTGCTTACAGCAGCTCTACTATGTATCTGCTTTGTGGGAATGACAGGGGGTCAGCCTGTCGCCCGCAAAATCGCCAATAAATCCTCCGTCCGGGAAGAGAAGCAGCTGGCACATTCTATGTTTTTCTTTCGCTCCCAGTCCAGCATGGAAGTTTTTATATCTAATATTGTATGCAATTTTTTGAAGATGTTTCAATTTAGATATCTATATTGATAAGTAAAATCCGATACAAGCCGTGAGCTAGGCTTGTTAATGCAATATCACGCTATTAAGACATATTGCACCATATTTTAGATCTGCCAGTAAATAGAAACATACCTACCTACTCATGTTTTAGATAATACACAAGAAAATGACAGTGCAAGGCAAAGTGCACCTATTTCTTACGTAGGATTGAGGACAATTTAGGAATAAGTATTATAAATGTTACTAATCAAGTAAGTACCTGCCTACCTACCTACGTATAAATCAAATTGCGTATATCGAGACGCCTTCCTTCCGTAGCCAGTCCTTGATGTAGCAATTTACAACGATGACCTTCGATAAGTTCTAGATAAAGGTTTTTTGGAACAAATTGAACACATTAAGGTTATAAGATTTAGGTTAATTTAAAGTAGGTAAGTATATAAAATCACTGAGCTTTGTACAAAAGATGAGTGGTTTTTACGTAGTTATTTGTAATTAACTATGAATTATCTACTACGTTGATTCATACTCTAAACAAGGTAGGTAGGTATATAACCTACGTTATATACTTAAATACATCAAGGAATTTAGATTAACTATTTATGATTTGATCGTAAAGACTACGTTACTGAACTTCGAATAACGAGATCATGATACATGCAAGTTCAATAGTATGGTGTACATTACTTCGAAGGCTTACTGCAGTGGCACGTTTCCCCGACGTTCGCATGCCAACGATCACTACGGACAGGTTGCCTCGCTTCGCTAGGTCTTAAAAAAACACCTAGGTTTGACTATGATTGTATTGTAGGTATAGTACTTATATCTGTGTCGCACTGCCCATTTGTCGACGTCAATCTGTAGTTTTTACTAGGCCTAAAATCGACGCCGTCTGTCGATTATCGATCGATTGCTGTGGTATAACACCCTTACGCAGTCAGTGTTGCTATAGGTACTTTTGAACTCGCGGCCATTGGAATTACATAAGCTGCTGTAGCATAGAACTAATGGACATCGTTCTTCTGTACTTTTGAACACATGATTTCGTAGTGGATCGTAAAAAGTTCTGAAACCCAGTTATGCTCGAGCAAGACACTGCTTAAACGACTACGGCGAAGTTAAATAAGGGTTATGTAGGTATATTCAATTTGCTCCTACAATTTCCAAACTATACTTGAGAAATTACGTGAGACGTGTTAACAGGTTGTATCTTGTTAAACACATAAATACTTACATAAAGTAGGTAATTTAAAAAATACCTGAGTCACAAATAGGTACACATAAAGGTGCTAGGTGTGTTGAGTTACAAATGAAAGGGTTTAATTCATCATCATCATTCAGCCTGGAGACTTCACTGCTGGACAAAGATTCTACACAACGTGCTCCACACTGATCGGTCCGGCGGCGCTGCTCACATCCAGCTTTTACTGGCGACTTTGACCATCTACCTTGCGGAAGCTCTGCCTACGCTGCGTCTCCCAGCCCAGTACGTGGTCGACATTCGATGACTTTGCTGCCCTATCGGCCGTCCATTCTGAGAGCTACCAAAACCTACCCATTGCCACTTCAACTTTGCGAATCTTCTAGCAATGTTTGGTTCGCCTGCGAACCTCCTCATTTCTGATTCGATCACGCAGGAAAACTCCTAGCATAGTACTTTCCATTGCTCGCTGAGCGACTTTAAGCTTATTTGTAAGGTCCACACTCACGTTTCAGTAGCATATATTATCGCTGGCAACACATTGGTCAAAAATCTCTGCCTTCAGACACTGCGGTATTTGGAAGTGAAGATTTTCCTGAGCTTCCTTAACTAAGATTCTACGATTGACCCCTTTGTCAAAGTTGGACCTGCCTAACTGTATTTTTTGCTCAAATATACATAATCGTCTATATACAACTTCGAGCGTAGAGCCTCTAAGTACTACAGGAGCAGGTGCAAAGTGGACGTTCAACATAACTTTTTTTTGCGAGGCTACATTTAGGTCGTAGAGCATTTTGCTTGTCTTGCAGGGTCTCAGCCATTAGTTAGATGTCATACGCGGATCGAAAGCGTTCAATTACGTATTTCAAAAGTATGTTTTTGAACTACAAAATAATAAGAATAATTAGAAAGTTGAAACATTGCTACAGATTACATAAAATGTCATATGTAGGTAGGAAGGTAATAAAATTATAAAAAGCAAATAAGTACTTAATACTCAACGAATGCAGAGCATTAAAAAAACCGACTTCACGTCAAAACTTTGGCTGAATGTCATCAACGTAAACATTCTCCGAAATAATACTTTTTTTTTTAAGTTTGAAATTTTCAGTGAAATACTCAACCGATTTCGATGAAATTTCAATGGGACCAACTATGAAGTATCCTTAATCATATGAAACAAAAATTTTCAAAATCAATTCATAATTGACTGAAATATCGTGTAACAAAGACACAAAAAAATACATACAGACGAATTTTGAGTACCTCCTCTTTTTTTGGAAGTCGGTTGAAAAATCACGCTGTGAAAGATATGAAACACGAAATTATTACTTATCATCATTGTTAGGTGAAAAGTATTATATATTTATCGTCTTATAAAGTAAACAAATTACATAATTATTGTTTTGCAGAATTAAATTACCGTGGTAATTATATGATAGATAGTATGATAATGGTATGATAGATTGCTGCTGTTACAATGCAGGTAAAGCTGATATTGTTTGGCATTGATATAGTTTAGTAGCATATGACTATTTTCTAACACCACTATGAATATGTCTTAAGTAGGTACATTGAATTGAATTTAACTTGAAAACACACTTTTTAGAACGTGATTTTTAACAGTTTTAGTTTTTAAAAATTTCCAAATTATACCTACCTTAAGTAATTTTTTTTCTCATCTTGGATGGATGAAAAAAATGAATAGGTCTCATCTACTGAAATGCATTGATGCACAAATGAATTAGTAGGTACTGTTATCAATATTAATATAGTTTCGATAGTTACTTGGGCCAGGACGAAAATAATACTCAAAACAATCAAAGTTCTATACAGAAATTATTATTAAGTAGGTAGGTATATCAGAGATATGATTACAAGGAATCAAGTTAGAAGTACTTTTGGCCCCTGTCTCGCTGTGAAGATTTGGGGCTAAGATCCTTTTTCAAACCACTGCACTGTTGACCTGTAACAACTTCAAACCTACCGAATTAGGATTGAAGTTGTTGCGGTCTTTAACCTAAACCTAAAACATATAAAACTGTGCTAGCATTTTTTTATCCCCAGACAATCACACCAACTACTTACATGGCCACAAAGTAAGCGTAGCTTGTGTTAGGAGATACCATGTAGCAAACAGGGGGGGAACCTAGAATATAAATAGATAAACACCCAGACACGGAACATTTTTGTTTCTTGTTACGTGCGGGAATCGAACCCACAACCACTGGCGTCTGAGGCAGACAGGTTTACCCTATCGCCAAAGTGGTCGTTATAATCTCCAATGACGATATCTGTACACGGTGATCTTTGAGCGCTGTTTTGTGATTTGATTCGATATCAAAATGCTGAATAACAAACATAGATAACGCATTGAAAAAAACACTAAACAAAAATAACAAATTATAAATTCAAGCTCAACAAAGACTACTCGAATAATCCGCATGATTTTCATTAATTAGCATAGGTATAGGTACCTAAGTACCTATGACTAGTAAAATTATCGGTTTGACAACAAGAGTAAGTAAGTAGGTAGATGACAAAAACACATCGAAGATTGAAAATCTTGTACTTATATTAAGTTTAATAATAAATGAACAGGTAGGTATTGCAGACTTCTGCGCAAAACAAAATAATTATTATGATCCTTCTCGTTCTGTTGCATAGGTACCTATCTAGTAGTAGGATAGATGAATATTTTTTCACAGGTCTAAGTAAAAACAGGAAAACTGTAAAGAGCCTTTCAGAAATCTTTACAAATATTTTAATTTAATTAATTGGTCAATTTCTTAACCCTTAAAATGAAATAACTTACAATTAGGTAAGCAAGTTCACAACTTACAAAATGAAATGATTCAAGAGAACATTCACAACTTTCTAGCTGTTATCTACTGTAATTTACCAGCTATTACTGATGTATTTCTGTCCAGCAATTTTGTAAACGTGTGGCCTGAATCTGCTTTCATCTTCTCAAAAAATACGATAGAATATTTTGAAAGATAAATTGAATCTTGACGACTTTGACCAGATCGTCGGTCCATCTTGCGGGGAGCCTGCCTACGCTGCATCTCCCGGCGCGGCGTGGTGGGTTCGAGCGACGTGGAGAAGCTTGAGGAGGCCCATCAGGCCTATTATGGATCTTAAAACCATGCGATGATATCATGAAATAGTTTTGACGTAAAACAAAGATTTAAATCTTTGACGTAAAACATATCCTGCGATCATTATTCGGTATTACTCCTAGGTGAAATCTCTTAGCTAAGCTCTTGCCATGTAGACTGAATACAATAATCGGAATATATAATAATATAGTATTTATTTATGAAAGCATTCGAAACGGAAAAACACAAATGAAATCAAGAAACAAACATATCATAGAGGTGGGTGCGTCCTCACTTTTTTCAATTGACGTTTTCAAGTCATAGTTGATATCATTGAAACTGTCATTGCAAAAGGAAATGCCTCTTGCATGCAATGAATTGCAATGTATGTATATGTATTCGTTCATTCATTAGGTACTTTTATCATCATCGTATCATAGAAATCAGAGTAAGCATAAAGTATAATTATTACTCTAAGATAGAAATCTTGTTTATCATGTCATGTCATGTACAACACAGCATCTACGTTTCACTCAACCATAGAGAGAGACAAATATACCTAGACAAAAGGTAATAGGAGAGTGTTATTCAAACAGTAGGTAACCTAATAAAACTATAAATATATATTGTTTTGTATTTCATTAAACCTGCCTGTACTTTATTTAATGAACGGACATGCTTTTGTTTACCATACCTACCTACTTCCTACTACTTACATAAGTATGGCTTATGAATGAAGTAAAATCTGGCGAAAAAAAATCGCATCATGGTAACCCCGACTATAGTACGACACATATATACCACTTTGGCGATGTGGTAAACCTATCTGCCTCAGACGCCAGTGGTTGCGGGTTCGATTCCCGCACGGAACAAGAAAAAAAAATGTTCCGTGTCTGGGTGTTTATCTATTTATGTATTTATATTCTAGGTTCCCCCCTAGTTCGCTATATGGTATCCCATAACACAAGCTATGCTTACTTTGGGGCCATGTAGTTGGTGTGATTGTCTGGGGATTTTTTATTTTTATTTTATATGGATTAAACAAACATGATACTTGATTAATTTCTTTATAAAACTATCGTAAAAAATAACAATCTTGGTTAGTACTGTGCAACGTTTTGATGAGAAGTATATAATTAAAATGATAGGCAACTAGTATTAATCAGGCTTAAAAATAAAACAATAAAATACAAAAAATATTTTTATTCATTGTTATCAAAATCTGAATCCAGCGATTCTATATTGAAGGAACCGTCAGAGTCAATGGTATGTATCGCTGTTTCCTACATTGGTTATGAAACTATCAAATTTTTAATTTTTTTATTCATTTTCAAATATGAAAATTCCAAAATCTCAATGAAAGATTTTCGGACACATCATTAAAAAAACAAAATGGTATAAAAGGCTTCGATAGATGGCGCTTTACAAAAGGCGAAGTCTTGTCTGTCATATAGCCGTTTATTCCACAGTGCGTTTTTAAAAGTAAAATAAACATTATTGACGTCTGTTTAAGAAATAGAACTTATAAATAACCAAAGATCATAGATCATACCACTTACCTAAATTATAGTATAAAGACTTAACGCCTTCGGCTTTTTAAAAGTGCCATCTATAGAGGTTTTTTGAACTAATCTTTATGAGCTGTCAGAAAACTCCTCATGAACAAATCTTCTAGCAAGCTTCATTAATACACTAGGGATTAGTTAAACACCTGTTCAAGTCGGATATTATGTTCATCGATTTAACGTTTTATGATTAGCACCGGATCCTAAACTTTTAAAAATGCTACTGCACCATTTGTGTGATGAAATTGTTTTCAAGTTATTTGCTGATACTTAAAAACTAAAAGTCAAACAGATAACTTGAAGCCTTGTGATACAAATTATTAAAAAATATTTTCTTAAGGTTATTTTAAATACGTAGTTCACCACCTCTCAGAATTCAATACCATTCACTCACACAACTGGAAGATTTATAGTCACAGATAAAACCTTTGCTCTGCACAAAACAATGTAACTCCCTAAGCGAAATCACAGCCTAGAGGCCTATTTAAGAAAATAAGTTTTTAACAATAACATTTAATGAATAAAAAAAGTTACTTCTATGGGCATTCTATTGTCATAGAATTATGAACGTACTCTAACTGGGTCTTACTTTAATGAATGTTAATGACAGTTGAAAGTTGACGTTTTGACTGCAATGCGGGACATATAATTTGCTTCAAAAAGACATTTTACTACAGACTGTCAACTTGACAGTGTCAAGTCTAAGTTCACGCGTGGCAAAAAAAAGAACTAACTTACAGTACACGTCGACAAGAATCTTTTGGCGCGCGGCGAAAATTGGAACTAACTACAGTCTTGGAAATGTCACTTCATTACTTTCACCGCTCATATTTGTTATTAAACTTATCTACTTTTATACTCAATAGTAAGATATGAAACACGCCAAAATTTACAAAATGTAGGCTTACTTGATGTAGTTATAAAAGTAAAGAGGTTATTTTCAGAAAGAAAAACCATATAACGTCCCAATCTATTTGTAAGAGTAAAGAATAGAGAAATATTATACTTAGGAATAGAGAGTCTTCTTACAGATTTTTTGTTATCCCTTTTGCTACTAACGCTACCTATCAATCGGCCCCAAACTAATGTATCTATATGTAGATCTCCGTATTGATTACATATATGTAGATACTTACATATATGTAGGCAATGAGCCGTATTCGACATTGCATTCTCTAATTTGAAGTCCTTCTGAAGTCCAATTTGAAGAATTCGAACTCAAAATTTTCTAAGAAATATTGATTTTGAAGACTTTATGGAATATAAAAATCACTATGAAACTCAGGAATAAACACAGCGACGAGAAGAACACTATTTTGTGTCCTTCAAGCTGTAATCTTCACTTTTGAAATCTCAATAAAAACGAATATTGACTATGCCAAAAATACTGATGAAATAGTCATAAATAGTGACGCATATAAAAATAGTATTATAGTTTCGGCTTTATAGTTATAGGTTGGTGAGTATAGCAGCTTGAACCTCAAACTGTAAAAACTATCCACATGGTTGAGGTTCCAAAAATTAGTCATGAAATAAACGTAATGAAATCCTAATCAATAAATAGTCGCCAAACGACTCCAAAGATTTGAAGGTATACCTAAATTAACCAAAGCTGGTGCGGTCAACACATTGACACATTGCTCATGTGTGTTGTCTTTAAATAAGCGCTCGGCGTGACGTCGTACTGCATGCGCATCATGAATACTCTGCCCGTCTCTCTCGTGCGCGACTTAGCGTATGAATGTGAAGGGGAACGATATCGTTTTACTTTTTCTACTGTTTATAAATGTGGGGTGATCTTGTGATCACGTGTGTTTATTTATTTGCAGTGAACGCAAAAATAATAGAAGTGTAACTTCGTGTTTATTTTGTAGTTGGCAGCATATGTCATCGACCGTATTTGTCAATAATAAAAATATAAAGATACCTAGCCTAATTGCGCTATAAAATAGTTTGTAAATCGATTGCACATGCATAATATAAATGCAAGATTAAAGCAATAATGTAATAGTTATAATAAAAATAAATAATTAACAAGTATCACATATGTATAAATTGTATTTATTTATCTATAACGCGATCTTACTAAAACCTAACTCTAGTCATCACTTAAACTAGAGTCGCATTTCGAATCAAAATCATTCATTTTCAACATACCGTATAGCGAAATCGCATATGTGTGAGTACTCTTGAACATTTAAAAACTTTAAATTTCTCCGCAACACCTTCGACTTTCAGGTTGGCAAAAAGCCAAAAATTGTGGTGAAATAGTTGTATGAAACGATAATTATTTCGGGCTGATTTAATTTGAAAATAAAAAGTTTTTATTTTCTCTACATTTCTATGGCGGACAGTCGCGTGCAAAATCATTACTTATCTTTGCTTAGAACTGGCGCTCTTTAGGTTCGTTACTAACTTCTATTAATGTTAATTCTTTGTAGACAGTGCTCTGTGATGAATTTTGTAATATGGTAATAGTACTTACACAATAACCCTTAAACACCGGTTAAAAACCGGAAATAAAAAGGGAACTTGGTTGTAGGTACGCGACAACGATTTGAATTTTTAGAATAGGTCTTCCTTCCTTACTCATAGGTAAGTATGAATAAATGTGTCGTTCTATAGGTAAATGAGAGTAAGTACCAGTTAGGTAGTTCTCTTTTTTTTCCTGACTTATCAGCAGATTAAAGTTCGCCACAGCTAAGGTCCTAAAATATTCTATCTTAAGATTTAATATAAAAATATATTTGGCCACCACAGTTGACAAAGATACGATAACACATTACATAAGTTTCCGAGTTAGGATTAGCAACACAATTTGTGCCAAACCTAAGTACAAAAGACGACATCCTGTAGTTACATTTGTATATTGTTACACACGATATTTAATTTTTTTTCTTAAGATACGATATCGTTCGCCATACATTTCAATTTACCATCACTCACGAAGAAGATAGTATATACCTATATAGTAAAAAGTATGAGTGCAGGATGTCGTCTACTGTACTTAGGTTTGGTATAAAATAATATGGCAAATTCTAACGTGCAAAATGATACGATACAATATATCTGCTGATAAGTTAAAACATCTTAGAACTTGCTTTAAGTTAAAAAAAAAGTACGAATACTAATTTAATCACATCAAATTTATCTCACATGAATACAAAAATAAAACCTGAACCCACCTGAAACCCACCCATTCTTAAAATACAAATCGTTATTATTATCGTTTCATAGGACTATTTCATCACTATTTTTTTGCCTCCAGCCTTCACCTGAAGGTCGTAGGCATTGCGGAGAGAAGTTCAAGCTGCAATCCTCACCTGGGTAACTTCATATCTCTTGAGTCCTTTGCCAACTGTTTGAGATTTGGCATGTCGTAACGTCTATTTCACAACTATTTTTTGGAACCAATTCCAAGTCGATAGACCCTACAGTATGCGTGCACTAGAGGTGAGTATTACAGCTTGACGTTCACCACCTAGCTATAACGCGAAAACTATAATACGACTTTTTAAGCTATTGCATAGCTTCTATCGCGGGCCTTGAGCGTGGGGACCGAATCCAGAAATTCCGTAACGAAAAAAACCCAACACCCCCCCACGCGGCACAGCGGTGATACTTTGATTTTATAACTTTACATGCGGGCTTTAATAAACAATCAGTGCCATCTACTAGGAACTTGTGGAACTTCATATTAGATCAAACATTACTGCATTTCATAAGTTGATAAAAAAAAGCTTTGCAATAGCTTTACCGCAACAGTCTCCGAGTGCCACACGTCTTTTGTCTTTTTATATGCGTCACTATTTATGACTATTAAATTGTCGATGCTACTTCACTATTATTTTTTGGGATAGTCAATATTCGTTTTCATTGAGATATCAAAAGTGAGGATTACAGCTTGAAGGACACGATATTTTATGGCAAGTTGCTTAATTTCTTGTAGATAAACATTTCTTGTAGAAAACGTTTTGTCTACAATATACTAAGTGTATTTTTCTTGCCAACTAGACAATTGTAGCGTGAGTCTGGCAATATTGGTTATGTATCTAAAAATGTGATCTTAATAAAAAATATAATGAACTATAATTTTGTTTTGTTTCGATCTTATTACTAAAATCTCGATCGTGTAGAACTGGCTTAAAATTAACCAAGATCCCGAGTTGCTAGATGTAAAATGGTTAGTATTTTCAAGTAGTGCAACACCTTCTATATCACGTTAGGGATGCGCTACGACATAATAAAAATATCGGTGGTAAAGAATTCAACAGACATGGTTCTTCTATCTAATAGAACGCGTCTATGGGATCATCGCGCGAGTCAGCGAGCGACGCGACCAGCGACTTTCGAATATATGTATTAGCTTTAATTTAGGTAATTAAATAAATTCCATATCAGTAGCAAAATATAATAGAACTTTGAAAACGAAACATCTGTTTCTATCATTATTCTGAAGAATAGTACAGTAATTGGGGCGTTATGAAAACTATTGCTTTACTTATAGTCAAAATCACGGCTAACAATGGTTTCTATGTTGGCTATTTCTGTCAATTTACCTAAAATACAACAATTTAATTCGCGTTTTAAATGTACTTATCACTTTTATAGTTATTGATATTTTGCATTTAAAAAGAGAGTATTAATTAATATAATTCCATTTTATCATTGGTTTATATTGATATACTCTTTATCGATATCGACATTTTAATGAAGGAACTTATGACTCCCGCAAGCACTATTGTATAGAATGCAAAATTACTCCCCGGCCGGCGCCCCGGCTTCAGTGTTTCCACAATGAGGGGAAATCCCCCTTTTGAGGGGAAATCAGGGTCCAGAGGGGAAGAAAAAGGGAAATACATTAGAAAGAAATTGACAGCTAGTGATATGCACTTTCATTATATCAAAGTAATTATATGCAAAGTCTACTTGTCGATGATTGTTGACTCATTTAATGTAAATAATAAATAGTTTTATCATAGTATGGTATCACCAGAGGCGTGGGCAGGATATAATAGAAAATATATACCTAGATTTATATATTATATAGTTTTTTTTTTTTTTTTTTTTGAGGGGAAATAAGTCCTAAAAAGGGGAAATCTGAATTGATGCGTGGGGAAAGGAAATCATGAGAGTGGAAACACTGCCCGGCTTATTCTGGGTAACGATCGAGAACAGTGAACATCGAGGAGAGGTCGTGGAGGATTTTTACCATCTAGCCACCATCGCCGTTCGCCAATTACACCATGGCTGATACCGAAAAAGCGCCGCAGCCGCAGCCGCAACAACAGCAACAAGACCAACCATCGCCACCGCAGGAACCTAAGGCGGCTAAACAAAAGCAGGTCATTGGTAAGTACCGCAGCGCTACGCCATCTTAGTTTTTAGCGTGCAAGGCTTAAAATTTTTGTGGCACGTGGCTTGTTATTTTAGGTTTTTGGTAATTATGATATGAAATACGGCGCTACTCATGTGAATCATTAATGTCTATAAATACGGACTTTTGGAAGCTTTTGTTTGTATAGGTTAACTTCGTTTTCTATTTATCGATCCTATGCTGTCCTCTGCTGCGGCGGTCCGATTTGAAGGAGTACATTTATAGGTCCGCTATGCATGCGTACCACAATAATCAATAGTAGTATATTGTTTTATACTTCGTTATTGTCGATGAAACGACTTCCTTTATCTTATCGTGTCTTATTTCGTTGTTTATTTGTTGTATTGTTTTGTCCTGGTACAGGCAAAACTATGAGTTATTCTTGACTACGACTTATTTTGCAACGGTATGATGGTTTTTGGGATTCAAAAATTCCAAGTCATGAATGTTATTTTATCAAATACTTGTATTGGAATGCAGTAAGATTTTTAAGTTTATAAACAATCCAGTTCACGCATAAATTCTCAAAATTCTTCAAATATATTCTCAAAATGAAAATAATCCAACGCTGTCCTATAATAACTTTTTTTTAAAACTACCCTATATCTTACAGAATTTATTACTGAGTATTTATATTAAGTTTGTGAACAATCTAGTTCACTTGCATATATGGGTAGTCTCTAAATTATTGCATAAATTCTCAAAATTCTTCAAATATATTCTCAAAATGAAAATAATCCAAAGCTATCCTATAATAACTTTTTTTTAAAACTACCCTATAACTTACAGAATTTATCACCGAGTATTTATATTAAGTTTGCAAACAATCCAGTTCACTTGCATACATGGGAAGTCTCTAAATTATTGTATAAATTCTCAAAATTCTTCAAATATATTCTCAAAATGAAAATAATCCAAGGCTATCATATAATAACTTTTTTTTAAAACTACCCTATAACTTACAGAATTTATCACCGAGTATTTGTATTAAGTTTGCAAACAATCCAGTTCACTTGCATACATGGGAAGTCTCTAAATTATTGTATAAATTCTCAAAATTCTTCAAATATATTCTCAAAATGAAAATAATCCAAGGCTATCATATAATAACTTTTTTTTAAAACTACCCTATAACTTACAGAATTTATCACCGAGTATTTGTATTAAGTTTGCAAACAATCTAGTTCACTTGCATATATGGGTAGTCTCTAAATTATTGCATAAATTCTCAAAATTCTTCAAATATATTCTCAAAATGAAAATAATCCAACGCTAACCTATAATAACTTTTTTTTAAAACTACCCTATAACTTACAGAATATATCACCCGAGTATTTATATTAAGTAACTACCCTATAACTTACGTGTCTGTTTCATGATATGTCAGACAATGATGAATCGAATTTGGAAATTCTTGTTTTGTATGATACACTTCATAGTTGGTCCCATATGAATTTCATTAAAATCGGTTGAGTAGCTCATTGAAAAATTAAAATTTTTGAAACAATATGTATGATTTCGGAGAATGTTTACCTGGATGACACTCTAAGTTGGTCAAAGTTTTGATGTGAAGTTGGTTTTTTTAATGCTCTGCATTAGTTGATTTTATAAGTATAAATCCCATTCAGAGTAAATGGTTACTTTAGACATTTTCTGCTTAAATGTGCGGAAGAATCATCATACTTCTTTTGAACTAATTGACTCCTGGACCTGAGGACTCCAAAGTAAGCTTTAATATAAACATATGTTCTGGAGGAGACCGCACAGTAAAACTAAGGAGTATCCTAGTTCCGTTGTTAGGTTATCCTAGTATCCATCAAGACTCGAGCCAATATCCTAAATTGAATTAGAATTAACCCATTAGCTGATCAGCTGAGCACTTGAGCAATGTACTGGAGGTCATCATCTGCTGTTTTTGCTGTTGTGCTAGAGTAATTGTATTCGTAATATGTAATTTCTACAGCTTTAAGTAGAATTATAATACTTTTTGTGTTTTATAAAAAGTACATGAAAATACTTATAAATATTATTTTGTTTACAGCTGAAAAAGTTTTGGGCACAGTGAAATGGTTTAATGTGAAAAGCGGATATGGATTCATAAACAGGTAACTTTTTTCTATCAATATACCTTTATTTTAATAGTATTTGCTCAGACATCATGGAAGAAAACATGCCATCCTTTTATTTGTGCAAAACAATAGTAATGGGGAGAAAATATATGAAAGATTATTTACAGGAATGACACCAAGGAGGATGTATTTGTACATCAAACAGCAATCGCCCGTAACAACCCACGCAAGGCCGTGCGCTCGGTCGGCGACGGAGAGGCAGTGGAGTTTGCCGTGGTGGCCGGGGAGAAAGGCTATGAGGCCGCAAGAGTCACTGGCCCCGGAGGTGAACCGGTCAAGGGTTCTCCGTATGCAGCGGATAAACGCCGCGGATTTCATCGCCAGTAAGTTGTCTTGATTAGGTTAATTATGGGATTTCCTGATAGAACATTATCAATATTTTTATAAATAACATGCCTTTAGTAAAATTTTTAGGTTTTATTCTAAAACTGCTCAAAGTGAATGTGTTTTAAGAGAGATCACAAGAAGCTTTAGTTTAAAAAATAAAAATATTAAAAACAACCAAGCACAAGAGACTATTTGTTTTCATTGTCGTCCATTTTAATTTCAGATACTACCCCCGTCAAGGCGGCGGACGTGGCGGCGAGGGAGCTCCACGCAGGGGTGGCATAGGGCGTCGCGGACCCCCGCCCACTCAGGGGGGCGCGCAAGGTGACGAGGGACAGGAAGGAGGTGCGCCACCACAACGCAGGTATACCACTAGGATAATAATACTTTACGAATACTTTTGTTAGGAGCCAAATTTAATAGTTGTTTATGAATTACAGTTACTTCCGCCGTAACTTCCGTGGAGGACGTCGTGGTGGCGGCCCTGGGCCCATGAACCGCGGCGGATACCGTCGCAGGCCGCGCAACTTCCAGCAGGGCCAGGGGCAGCAGGGCCAGGCCGCCCAGAACCAGGCCCCGCGTCAGAACGGGCAGGAGGGTGATGCTGCGCCGCAGCCACCCAAACCTAAGACCAAGCCGGCCGGCACCACCATCGAAACAACTACTAACGAAAGCCAGGCCTAAAATGCCCCTTTCAAATATCAAGCGGCTTATAAATGTAGTGATCTAGTATGCCGCAATTACTGTCTTGTCTCTGTCCAACTCAGGTTTCATTTTAATGTTGATGAATATTGACAACGTGTATTTAACATTTTTTTTGTTGGAACTAATAAGTATCATGGATCAAAGATGTGATATTTTCATTATTAAGAAAATAATATATTGTATGATTGTTTGTTTGTATTTTTAAACAAAACTAAAAAAATTTGGTTATTTCTAGGTGAATTTTATCGGATTTGGAAGTGGTGAATATTCTTTAAGAATAAATTTTTAAGTAAAAACTACTCAATTTGTGCAATTAAAACCTGTGAGAAATGATACAGTGGTTCCAATGCCCCAATGAAATAAAATATTTTACTTTTTTTTGCATTTTACATTATTAGATTGTGAAACAACTCATGGAAAATAAAACTTCTTTTTACCTGTGTGAATTTATTGTTTAATTTAAAATGTCCCTCTACTAGCAATAGGTACCGGTGTTGTAGGATGAATTAGGGCGTGGATCCATCTCAACAGTACGGCGCCGCCGCACCTTTCCACGGCGTCGTACACGGCTCACTGCTCGGCGCTTCATATTGGCTCTTAAAATGATCTCCATGGTTCATTATAGAAAAGTATGCGGCGCAGAGGCGTGCGGTGCAAATCAGCTTTTCTGTGCGTGCGTCCGGCTGTCTGGATACTTTCTCGCAGAGAGTTGCTGCTTATCTAGGTGATAAGTCCATTGCGGACCCACCGTACCACCGGCCATACGCCTGGTGGGTATGGTGGGACCATGGAATTAATAAGTAAATTCCATGGGTGGGACTTAACCATACCACCGTAGGGTTGGAATGTAGGAAGTTTTGATTTATCAGTTTTATTTGAATAGCTAGGTACTCATAGCAAGCACATTTTTTTTATTTATTTCAATTACAAGGAAATAAAATCCATTGTGGCGCATCGCCGGGTGCAGTTTAATGTTTTAATATTTAAAAAAATATATATCGGTTTTTTAATTTCAGTATATAAGAATATTATATTATGTTTTTTTTTTCAAATCCCATCATTAGCACGGTGGTATGCGTGCGTCCGGCTGTCTGGACATTTTCTCGCAGAGCGATGCTGCTTATCTCGGTGGCTAAGTCATCGTATGTGACGACGATCTGTAAAGGTTTCATCGTTTGTGACGCTATAGTTTCCTCAAAAAATCGAAAAAACTTTGGCCAGCCAGCCAGAATTTCGCATTTTCCAGCATTCCAGATCTCAGCCCCCAGAGGGTTTTGAGGATCCAGCTGGTATATAAAGGAATGTGACGCGATATGTGACAGCAACTAAAGTGGTTTTATCAAGTAAAACGCCATAATTTTCGAGTTAACACGAAAAACAAGTGGCCAGCCAGCCGGACGTTTCTGGCTGAGCCACTTTGTTTTTTCCTTATATCTCAGTAATTAAAGCAATTAGAACTGAGTTTTAAGTTTAAAAGGAATGTGACGCGATATGTGACAGACCTCATATAGTTTAAAACATACCTGACGCATGTGTTTAAGAGTTATTTCGATAAAGATTTTGATGACAGATGACAAATGTCCGGCTGGCTGAGCCACCCATTCCAGCGCTTGCAGACGGTCTAGAAAGCTAGATTCTTATCAAAAGGAATGTGACGGCGACGAAGACGAAATTGTCGTATGTGACAGCTCTAAATACTGCCAAACAAAAAATATAAGCGATTGTTTATTCTTTCATACAAAGTCAATTAGGGTGACCATATTTTACTGCTGTACATTGTCATCCTTATAAAATACTTTTAAATTTCAAACATGACAAACAACTTGATCATTACGTTGCTCTAATTAAGTGGGTAAATAAAAATATTATTTCATAATGCATCATGTATTTATTTTTTATTAATTTACTTTTTGTTTGTGTTTACCAATTAATAAAATCAGTCTGGGATTAATGTAACATGTTGAAAAAACTAAGTAAGTATACCCTTCTCGTATACAAACTCTTCAACTTTTGACTTGATATATTATTTTATTATTAATCTTGACATTAAACCACGAGAACATAAAACGTGTAAGTAGGTATATAACGCAACAAATTACAGTTGCAAGTAGGTAAGTAACACTTAATGTAGGTACGTGAAAAGTGAATTAGAGAGACCATATTTTACCACGGTTACTGAAGTTGAACCTTGATGTAATACATTTTATATGTTAAACATACATAATTTAACTAAATAAATAACTTCTACCTACTAAAAACCCTGATAACCAAAAAACCCTTCTTATAGGAGGCATTACGATATTTTTTATAGATATCTACTTGTTGGTTTACATTCGCTCATGCGAGCAGGCAAGGTGGCATACCATACATCTATTTCAATCACGGGAGTTTGCGTTCCTGACAGCTGTCGAAATCATAGTTTCGAAGGAAATGTCAAAATGAAATCGACATAAATATTTTATTCAACACTAAAACTTAATATTGCTATCTAAGCACCATCATTTCAAAAAAGTTGTTTAACTAGTCCGTGGCTAGTGGTTTAGTCATCAGTCAGTGCCAATCAGATTTTTTGTACATGAGCGCGCGCGTCAGTAGCTTTTTAGTGCGTAGTTACTTAAAACATGTCAGTCTATGCCCGCCATGTAAGTGCTCGGAGTAGAATTATTTTATAATACTTATTGTTTTGTTAATGATGTGAAGTGAGTGGCACTTACAGTAAAGTAGTTTTTTGGCTACAAGCTACCTATAAGAAACACAGACTAATAAGGAGAACAAGTTCAGACGGACAACTACCTTGTCATAGATGTCGGTCTATACGAGGCTCACATATTGATTTTGACAGCTTGTTTTTTTAAAATGTTATTCTACACAATGAGGTGTAGCAGTTTTTTTTCTACGGACATGGCAAAGAACTTTCTTAGTATGTTATGCTTATAAGTAATTCCTTTGCCAAATAATAAAATTTACAAATAAATAAATATGGGTCTGGATGTTTTTCTATATAAAAAATAAAAAATATCTATGTGTTTATATATTTCTTAAGTTTATTTATCCGTTATCTAGTATCCATAGCACAAGTTCTTAATGAAACTTAATTTAGGCTAGACAATGTGGTGTGATTAAATATTTTTTTCTGACAATCCAATTACAAATCCAATATAGGTATATAATTTCAGTCCTCGCTGTCAGTATATTTCAGGTATTGTTGAGTTATAGTTAGGTACTTCCTTTGGTATATTTTCTTGGAAATTCACATATGGGTAACACAATTTTCACAACTTATACAATATTTTTATAATTTATTTATAATTAAATTCAAACATCAATTCACAAAGATTGTTATTGTGTCAATCTCTACAAAGATTGTTCAATTCGAATTGAAACTTTCAATTCAATGAAACTATTCAACCAATTCAAGCAGTCAAGTGTCAATATCATTATGTGAGCCCATGGACAATATAGACTGTAGACTATAGACATAGACTGATGCTAATATACACTATGGAGATTACCAGCCGTGATAAGAAAGTAAGTTATTTCCGTGTTACAACATAGGTAGTGTTTTTACAGGACTTAATTTGTATTGCTGAATGCTAGTTAAAATTGTGTTATAAAACACCGTCTTCTCCTCTTGGGATTTGAATTCAACACCCTTATAATAGTAATAAGTAACCTTCATATAAATTACCTGTATAAATAATTCTCGCATTATTTATACAGGTAAAATAACTCGCACTGCATTATCTTCCCCTACGAAAAATTAATTTATGCACTGTATATCATACTATAACCTAAGAAATATTTAAGGACAATTCACACTATATCTGTTATATTAAGCTATCATATTTATTACTTCAGGTAATTATTGTCAACAACCAACTTTTTGACCAACCAACCAACCAATTTGTTGCGTAGGTATTACTTACACGTTTTATGTTCTCGTGGTTTAATGTCAAGATTAATAATAAAATAATATATCAAGTCAAAAGTTGAAGAGTTTGTATACGAGGAGGGTATACTTACTTAGTTTTTTCAACATGTTACATTAATCCCAGACTGATTTTATTAATTGTTAAACACAAACAAAAAGTAAATTTATAGCTCCGTCTTACTTGAGGTTGAAATTAAACGATCAGTTTGATGATTAGAAATATAATGATTTAATAAATTGATAAAGCTTAATATATACAGGTGTTAGAAAGAAATAATAAACAATCAGCTATTTCATTCGAAACTCTCGCAGAGCGAGATAGGTGCGTCTATCTCGCTCGCACACACATATCCTCGCTGTTGCGCCGTAGTCGGGTAGTAGCAGCTAGTTGCTAGGGTAGCTACAGTGCTCCCCCTCAAGCGAAGCGTACTGGTTTGACTACACGTCCACTTCGGGTAGTGCGTATTGTCGTCTGCTGCGAAGTACTGCTGTGTGGTACTGCGGTCGGGGCTACTACGTTGTCAGGCGGCGGTGGTGGTGCGATAATGTACGCCGGTTTCAGTCTATCGATGGATATAGTTGTTTCACGAGTCGGTAACTTTATGGTGAAAACTTTACCGTTTCGTTTTAGTACACGAAACGGGCCTTCATATGCCGGTGTGAGTGGCTTCTTCACTGCGTCGCATCTTATAAAAACATGATCGCACGATGACAAATCTGGATGTATGAAAATACTGCGCTTGTTTGCGTGCGGAGCTGTTATTGGTTTTAGTTCTTTCATGGCGCTCTGTAGCCGGTTTACGTAGTCGTAGTCCGTGACTCGTAGCGTAATTTCGTTATTATTTTCAAACAGTTCGCCTGGTAGTCGTATAGATCGACCAAATGCAAACTGTGAGGCGCTGATTCCGCTGTCGGTTCGTATAGCGGCGCGAAGTCCCAACATTGTAGTAGGTAGCTCGTCGATCCAATTGTTTTTCATCATTAATCTCGTACTGAGCGCTGTTTTCATTGTGCGGTGCCATCTTTCTACGACGCCGTTGCTCTCCGGGTGGTAAGATGTTGTGCGTTGTCGTTTAATGCCAAGTAGTTCCGAGAGTAGCGTGAATAAATTGCTCTCAAACTGTCGCCCTTGGTCGGTAGTTATAATATGTGGGCATCCATAGCGAGCAACCCAAGTATTATAAAAAGTCTTCGCTACTGTCTCCGCCGTGATATCTTGCACAGGTGTTGCTTCCGGCCATCGTGTACAGCGGTCTATCATCGTTACACAATATCTGTAGCCATCACTCGATGTAGGCAACGGTCCGATGATATCAATGTGCACATGTGCGAATCTTTCGACTGACTGCGGTGTAAACCGTGCCGTCTCACTCTTCGTATGCCGTTGTATTTTCACACGTTGACAAGGTATGCAGGTTTTCGCCCAAATA
Source organism: Stenoptilia bipunctidactyla (assembly GCA_944452665.1). Lineage (NCBI taxonomy): Eukaryota > Metazoa > Arthropoda > Insecta > Lepidoptera > Pterophoridae > Stenoptilia > Stenoptilia bipunctidactyla. The sequence continues at coordinate 42,122,916 of OX101721.1, read as the reverse complement.
CCAACGTCGATGTTCATTTGTGGCCAAAAATATCGTGATTTAACTAGTAAGCGTGAAGTTCTTATACCAGGGTGGCTTATGTTATGTTAACTGTTGGAAAACTTGCTTTCTGTACTGCGCTGGAATATAGGGTCGAGCTTGAGATGTTGAACATTCGCAGTATATTTCAGCGTCGAATTCGGGCATGTAAATTTTCTTTAGGTATATGTTGTCTCTGTCTTGCCGTAGTAATGTTTGTAGTTCGCTGTCTTGCTCTTGAGCCTTGGATATTTCTTTGTAGTTTATCGGGCTGGGAAATGTAATCGTCTCGACGCGTGAAAGTGCGTCTGCAACGATATTTGAGCTCCCGTCGATATGTCGTATATCCGTAGTAAATTCACTGATGAACATAATCTGTCTCATTCTTCGCGGTGTTTCTGTGTCGCAGCGTGTCTTGGTAAACATGTAGATAAGAGGTTTGTGGTCTGTGAATACTATCAGATGGCGGCCTTCGTAGGTTTTTCTAAAGTGCTTCATAGCCATATAAATCGCTAAAAGCTCGCGATCGTAGGTGCTGTAGTTTACTTGAGCGGGTAATAATTTCTTTGAAAAGTACCCGAGCGGTTGCCAAACGTTATTTACTCGTTGTTGTAGTACTGCGCCCACTGAAGTATTAGAAGCGTCGCACATGAGTGCGAGCGGGACGGAGTGATGCGGATGAGCTAGTAGAGCGGCGTTTTCTATCTCTTTCTTGCATTCGTTGAAAGCCGACTCAGCCTCATTTGTCCATTTAATTTGAGTTTTATCGTTTTTCTTCGAGTTATGCATAAACGCAGTGAGTGGCGATTGCGTTTTCGCGGCGTTAGGTATGTGCTCTCTATAGAAGTTTATCATACCGAGGAATCTTCTTAGCTCTTGAATGGTTTTAGGCTTCGGATAGGTTTTCAAAGCAGCTATTTTTTCTTTAGGTGGCTTGATTCCGTCGCTGTTTACAGTGTAGCCTAAGAATTTCACTTCTTCCGCGCCGAAAACACATTTGGCTGGATTTATTGTTATTCCGTTTTCTTCGAATCGTTGTAGTACTATGTGTAGGTGCTGACGGTGCTCTTCCTTCTTCTTAGAAGCTATCAGTGCGTCGTCGATGAATGGGAAAATGAAGTCTAATCCTCTTAGCACGTCGTGAATAAAGCGTTGAAAAGTCTGCCCCGCATTGCGTAAACCAGGGCACATTCGAGGAAATTCGAATAAACCGAAAGGCGTTATGATGGCAGTCTTCTCTATATCCCTCTCGTGCACGCTCAATTGTCCGTAGGCTCTATTTAGATCGAGTGTAGAAAAGATCGTCTTGCCGTAGAGTAGATGGTTGAAGTCTCGAAGACGTGGTATCGGGTAGCGGTCTGGCTTAGTCGCGGCATTTAAGCGACGATAATCTCCAACAATTCGTAAATCGCCGTTCTTTTTCGGTACGACGTGTAATGGACTCGCCCATGAACTTTTGCTAGGGCGGCATAGGCCTTGTTCAATCATGGACTCGAATTCTTTCTTGACAGATTCGTATCTATGCGGCGGTATTGGTCTGGCACGGGAGTTGACTGGCGGTCCGCTTGTTTCTATAAAATGTTCGACTGTAATCTTCGGGTTCAAATTCATAGAAGTGAGGCGCGTTGTTCCGGGATACTTCGCTAATATATCGTGAAATGGTTGTTGTTGATCTATGCTTCTTATAGTTGGCGTTGCACATTTGTATGCAATCGCGGAGACAGCTAAGCTTGTGACGTTGTCGATTAACTTTCGATTTTTCAGGTCCACTAATAGTTGGTGGTAGTTTAAAAAATCTGCTCCAAGTATCGGCTTGTTAACTCCGGCGACTATAAATTTCCATTTGTACGGACGTCGTAGTCCGAGTTTTTTTCAGCGTTTTTTCACCGTATGTAGGTATGGCAGTGTTGTTGGCGGCGTATAGTTTGAACGTAAGTTGCTGATAAGATGTTCCTTTTATTTTCGGTATAACCGATATATTTGCACCGGTATCTACCAAAAATTGTAGTTTTGAGTTCTTGTCCCTTACGAAAAGGCGGTTTGATTGTAGATGAACGCTGGTATCCGCCGCTGCCAGCGCTGAATTTAGTTTTCCGAATTTTCACTCAAAAATCTGCAGGGTGCTGTACATTTTCGCGCGCTTTTTCCGAAGCGTCGGTGATAAAAACAGTACGGCGACGGTGTTGAAGAGCGGCTGCGAGAACGATATCTTCTGTCTCTCTCTCGCGCAATGTATGGACGACGGCCGCGCCCGTATGTTTGATGTTGTGTTTTTAAAGCGGCGACTTCTAATGTTAATTTTCTTATTTCTTCAATAAGTAGCAGATTTTCATTTGAGTGTCGATGGCTGCACGAAGCTGAAGTTTCTGGAACGGTTGAGACGGCGTTTACTTCTCGGCTTTGCTCTATTAATTTGTCGGCTAATAAAGATAGATCTTCTAACTGAGCCTTCGTTGAAAATGTATCGCTGACGACTAGTACCGAGCGAACGTGTGCAGGCAAGTGGTTCATCCACATCATTTGAAGAGTAGAGTCGGGAACTTTGTTTCTCGCAAGATCTCGCATTTTTCTAAGTAACTGCGATGGCCGTTGGTCGCCGAGCTCCATTTCTGATAGGAGTTTCTGGAACTGTCTGCCTTCGCTTTCTTCGTAAACTGATATGAGCCGGTCCTTTATTAAGTTGTATTGATTTTCTTGAGATGGCTTGTAAAGAAGATCGCTGATTTGTTCGACGTCTGGCTTGTCTAGTTGAGCGATGACCATTAGAGCGAGCTGAGCTTGACTTTTCTTGAGATCGTTGGTGGCTGCTTCAAATGTTATAAACCACAATCGCGGTCGGTCGCGCCAAAAGGGTGGAATGCGCATGGATAGCGCGATGCTGCCAACTTCTTGTTTTTCTTCCATTGTTCTGAGGTCGGGTCACCACTATAGCTCCGTCTTACTTGAGGTTGAAATTAAACGATCAGTTTGATGATTAGAAATATAATGATTTAATAAATTGATAAAGCTTAATATATACAGGTGTTAGAAAGAAATAATAAACAATCAGCTATTTCATTCGAAACTCTCGCAGAGCGAGATAGGTGCGTCTATCTCGCTCGCACACACATATCCTCGCTGTTGCGCCGTAGTCGGGTAGTAGCAGCTAGTTGCTAGGGTAGCTACAAATTAATAAAAAATAAATACATGATGCATTATGAAATAATATTTTTATTTACCCACTTAATTAGAGCAACGTAATGATCAAGTTGTTTGTCATGTTTGAAATTTAAAAGTATTTTATAAGGATGACAATGTACAGCAGTAAAATATGGTCACCCTAATTGACTTTGTATGAAAGAATAAACAATCGCTTATATTTTTTGTTTGGCAGTATTTAGAGCTGTCACATACGACAATTTCTTGTCTTCGTCGCCGTCACATTCCTTTTGATAAGAATCTAGCTTTCTAGACCGTCTGCAAGCGCTGGAATGGGTGGCTCAGCCAGCCGGACATTTGTCATCTGTCATCAAAATCTTTATCGAAATAACTCTTAAACACATGCGTCAGGTATGTTTTAAACTATATGAGGTCTGTCACATATCGCGTCACATTCCTTTTAAACTTAAAACTCAGTTCTAATTGCTTTAATTACTGAGATATAAGGAAAAAACAAAGTGGCTCAGCCAGAAGCGTCCGGCTGGCTGGCCACTTGTTTTTCGTGTTAACTCGAAAATTATGGCGTTTTACTTGATAAAACCACTTTAGTTGCTGTCACATATCGCGTCACATTCCTTTATATACCAGCTGGATCCTCAAAACCCTCTGGGGGCAGAGATCTGGAATGCTGGAAAATGCGAAATTCTGGCTGGCTGGCCAAAGTTTTTTCGATTTTTTGAGGAAACTATAGCGTCACAAACGATGAAACCTTTACAGATCGTCGTCACATACGATGACTTAGCCACCGAGATAAGCAGCATCGCTCTGCGAGAAAATGTCCAGACAGCCGGACGCACGCGGTGGTATGGGTAAGTCCCACCATACCACACCAGGGATATGGCCGGTGGTACGGTGGGTCCGCACAGGACTCGTTTGTGCTGACGATCTGTAAAGGTTTCATCGTTTGTGACCCTATAGTTTCCTCAAAAAAATCGTAAAAACTGGCCAGCCAGCCAGAAATCAGAATTTTCCAGCATTCCAGAGGGTTATGAGGATCCAGCTGGTTTATAAAGGTATATGACGCGTTACGTGTCAGCAACTAAAGTGGTTTTATCAAGTAAAACGCCATAATTTGTGAGTAAACTCAAAAAGCAGGTGGACAGCCAGCCGGACGTTTCTGGCTGAGCCACTTTGTTTTTTCCTTAGGTATATCTCAGTAAATGATTATTTTATCACCATTTCAACCGCAAGTCTAAAGAATGTGCCGCAATATCTCTGACAGACCTCATATAGTTTAAAACATACCTGACGCATGTGTTTAAGAGTTATTTCGATAAAGATTTTGATGACAGATGACAAATGTCCGGCTGGCTGAGCCACCCATTCCAGCGCTTACAGACGGTCTAGAAAGCTAGATTCTTATCAAAAGGAATGTGACGGCGACGAAGACAACAAATCGTCGTATGTGACAGCTCTAAATACTGCCAAACAAAAAATAAAAGCGATTGTTGATTCTTTCATACAAAGTCAATTAGGGTGACCATATTTTACTCCTGTACATTGTCATCCTTATAAAATACTTCCAAAAAATTTGTCAAACTTGTCAAATAACTTGATCATTACGTTGCTCTAATTAAGTGTAATTAAACTTACAAAGTGCTTGGTGTTGTAGAATATATCAATGGTGGTTCACTAGGGCATTATAAATGTCATTTTTATTGTAATGATAATGATTGGTTTTGCTATGACGATATGGATTACAAAATTAGGCAAAGCCTTAAAAAGCCAATGCTCCTACATTGTCTTGTTTATGTTTTGACAGACTGAACTGAGAGATGCATACCTACATTATAATGAAGATGTTTTAATTACTGAGGAACTTGTTTTATTAATGAGTATTTAATACGTTAAGGCTGATTGAAAATAATTAAGTATAACTCAAAAGACTGATTTATTAAAACATATCTTTATTTATTAAGTTATACTTATTTACACACAAATTAGTGTAAACAAACTGAATTAGATTCAATTATTAATTTAATGATTGCAGGTGGTTTGTTATGTGAAGTAAAGAATTGTAAAGTATATAATATTATTTGATTAATACTCATAAGTAATGCCATAAGTTTAAGTGTAATTAAAAATAACGTTTTATTAAAAAGTGGTTATCAAGATTTCAAAAATTTTGATTATTTTTACAATTAAACAAAGTCAGTAAATACTTTCCAATTACCAAAGTGTACAATATGTGATACTTACTTATTTACTTACCTACCTACTAGATTTAGCAAATTGAACTAGATTTAATTATGTTGTCAGATTATGTAAATTTATAAATATTATATTTTTACTTTTTATGTATGATCTCAAACTCTCACGTCCTTGAATTTCTAAAGTAACCCACCAATTACCCTGTATACCTACTTACAAGTTTTACGCTCTTGTGATTTAATGTCAAGATTAATAATAAAATAATATATCAAGCCAAAAGTTAAAAAGTTTGTATAGGTACGAGAAGGGTATACTTACTTACTTTTTTCAACATGTTACATTAATCCCAGGCTAATTTTATCAATTGGTAAACACAAACTAAAAGTGAAATAAAAAAAAGTAAATAAGTAGGTACATGATGCATTATGAAATAATATTTTTATTTACCCACTTAATTAGAGCAACGTAATGATTAAGTTATTTGTCATGTTTGACAAATTTTTTGGAAGTATTTTATAAGGATGACAATGTACAGGAGTAAAATATGGTCACCCTAATTGACTTTGTATGAAAGAATCAACAATCGCTTTTATTTTTTGTTTGGCAGTATTTAGAGCTGTCACATACGACGATTTGTTGTCTTCGTCGCTCTAAAGCGTGCGTCCGGCTGTCTGGACATTTTCTCGCAGAGCGTTGCTGCTTATCTAGGTGGCTAAGTCATCGTTTGTGACGACGATCTGTAAAGGTTTCATCGTTTGTGACGCTATAGTTTCCTCAAAAAATCGAAAAAACTTTGGCCAGCCAGCCAGAATTTCGAATTTTCCAGCATTCCAGATCTCAGCCCCCAGAGGGTTTTGAGGATCCAGCTGGTATATAAAGGTATGTGACGCGATATGTGACGGCAACTAAAGTGGTTTTATCAAGCAAAACGCCATAATTTTCGAGTTAACATGAAAAACAAGTGGCCAGCCAGCCGGACGTTTCTGGCTGAGCCACTTTGTTTTTTCCTTATATCTCAGTAATTAAAGCAATCGGAACTGAGTTTTAAGTCTAAAAGGAATGTGACGCGATATGTGACAGACCTCATATAGTTTAAAACATACCTGACGCATGTGTTTAAGAGTTATTTCGATAAAGATTTTGATGACAGATGACAAATGTCCGGCTGGCTGAGCCACCCATTCCAGCGCTTACAGACGGTCTAGAAAGCTAGATTCTTATCAAAAGGAATGTGACGGCGACGAAGACAACAAATCGTCGTATGTGACAGCTCTAAATACTGCCAAACAAAAAATAAAAGCGATTGTTGATTCTTTCATACAAAGTCAATTAGGGTGACCATATTTTACTCCTGTACATTGTCATCCTTATAAAATACTTCCAAAAAATTTGTCAAACATGACAAATAACTTAATCATTACGTTGCTCTAATTAAGTGGGTAAATAAAAATATTATTTCATAATGCATCATGTACCTATTTACTTTTTTTTATTTCACTTTTAGTTTGTGTTTACCAATTGATAAAATTAGCCTGGGATTAATGTAACATGTTGAAAAAAGTAAGTAAGTATACCCTTCTCGTACCTATACAAACTTTTTAACTTTTGGCTTGATATATTATTTTATTATTAATCTTGACATTAAATCACAAGAGCGTAAAACTTGTAAGTAGGTATACAGGGTAATTGGTGGGTTACTTTAGAAATTCAAGGACGTGAGAGTTTGAGATCATACATAAAAAGTAAAAATATAATATTTATAAATTTACATAATCTGACAACATAATTAAATCTAGTTCAATTTGCTAAATCTAGTAGGTAGGTAAGTAAATAAGTAAGTATCACATATTGTACACTTTGGTAATTGGAAAGTATTTACTGACTTTGTTTAATTGTAAAAATAATCAAAATTTTTGAAATCTTGATAACCACTTTTTAATAAAACGTTATTTTTAATTACACTTAAACTTATGGCATTACTTATGAGTATTAATCAAATAATATTATATACTTTACAATTCTTTACTTCACATAACAAACCACCTGCAATCATTAAATTAATAATTGAATCTAATTCAGTTTGTTTACACTAATTTGTGTGTAAATAAGTATAACTTAATAAATAAAGATATGTTTTAATAAATCAGTCTTTTGAGTTATACTTAATTATTTTCAATCAGCCTTAACGTATTAAATACTCATTAATAAAACAAGTTCCTCAGTAATTAAAACATCTTCATTATAATGTAGGTATGCATCTCTCAGTTCAGTCTGTCAAAACATAAACAAGACAATGTAGGAGCATTGGCTTTTTAAGGCTTTGCCTAATTTTGTAATCCATATCGTCATAGCAAAACCAATCATTATCATTACAATAAAAATGACATTTATAATGCCCTAGTGAACCACCATTGATATATTCTACAACACCAAGCACTTTGTAAGTTTAATTACACTTAATTAGAGCAACGTAATGATCAAGTTATTTGACAAGTTTGACAAATTTTTTGGAAGTATTTTATAAGGATGACAATGTACAGGAGTAAAATATGGTCACCCTAATTGACTTTGTATGAAAGAATCAACAATCGCTTTTATTTTTTGTTTGGCAGTATTTAGAGCTGTCACATACGACGATTTGTTGTATTCGTCGCCGTCACATTCCTTTTGATAAGAATCTAGCTTTCTAGACCGTCTGTAAGCGCTGGAATGGGTGGCTCAGCCAGCCGGACATTTGTCATCTGTCATCAAAATCTTTATCGAAATAACTCTTAAACACATGCGTCAGGTATGTTTTAAACTATATGAGGTCTGTCACATATCGCGTCACATTCCTTTTAGACTTAAAACTCAGTTCCGATTGCTTTAATTACTGAGATATAAGGAAAAAACAAAGTGGCTCAGCCAGAAACGTCCGGCTGGCTGGCCACTTGTTTTTCGTGTTAACTCGAAAATTATGGCGTTTTGCTTGATAAAACCACTTTAGTTGCTGTCACATATCGCGTCACATACCTTTATATACCAGCTGGATCCTCAAAACCCTCTGGGGGCTGAGATCTGGAATGCTGGAAAATGCGAAATTCTGGCTGGCTGGCCAAAGTTTTTTCGATTTTTTGAGGAAACTATAGCGTCACAAACGATGAAACCTTTACAGATCATCGTCACAAACGATGACTTAGCCACCTAGATAAGCAGCAACGCTCTGCGAGAAAATGTCCAGACAGCCGGACGCACGCGCTCTAAATACTGCCAAACAAAAATATAAGCGATTGTTTATTCTCATACCTACTAAGTCAATTAGGGTGACTATTTTACTTCAACACATTGTCAAGCCTTATAATGCCACTAGTCAAACATGACAAACAACTTGATCATTACGTTGCTCATTAAGTATGTTTGTAAAAATATTATTACACTAGCCACCGCGCGCGGTTTTACCCGCGTAACTTTTGATCCCGTGGGAATTTCGGGATAAAATATAGCCTATAATCTTCCTCAAGAGTTGGGCTATCAAAAGTAATTTTTCAAATCCCACTTGAAGTTTCTGAGATTAGCGCGTTCAAACAAACAAAAAAACAAGATCTTCAGCTTTAATTATATGCATGTATTTTTTGTACCAATTAATGAAATCAGTCTGAGATTAATCTAAGATATTGAAAATATTATTTGGTTAATACTCATAAGTAATGTTATAATGTTAAGTGTAATTAAAAATAACGTTTTATTAAATATGTATATCAAGATTTCAAAAGTTTTGATTAATTGCTGCAAAGATATCATGAGTTATTTACCAGCAGGACCCTCAGCCGTTTCAAGGTTTTCAAGCAAGGTAAGTGGACTACGGGGCAAGGAAGGCCTCGACTCCTGCGACCGAGTTTCTGTTTTCGTGCTCTACTTATTTTTTTCCATTGGTCATGACTTCGTGGTTTCGCTTCGATACCGATTTTAGATTTTAAAACCTCAGTTATTAGATATTTTTTAATTGTGTGTAGGGGAAACTGAGGACACTTGATACTCCTGGGAGACTTGGTACATCGAAATATTTAAAGAACCGGATGTTATTGAACTATTTTGACTGGTAGCACTGACGCTAGTAGTCGAGCCCAAATCAAGGGTAAAAAAATACAGCTATCAAACCGCCATTTTTGACGTGACGAGCATTGTTTTGTTTTTGGCCGGTACAAGATCTTTTTTTGAATTGGAAATTGACTTGTTTTGCGTAAATTAAAGTGAAATTTATTTGTTTTTCTTAGTTAATAAGTTCAATAACTTAGTTGGCTGTATTGTTTGTTGATTATCGGCTCAAGATTGTAATGAGGTAAGATACTTTCAGATACTTTCTTGATTTGTGTGGTAGTGAGGACACTTGGTACACAACAACTTGTTACATTTGATCCCCGGATCAAGTCTCCCATATAATATAATTTGTTCAAGTTCTAAATAATATTTCTTTTTGCAGAATTTTTCAAAAATGCCTCGGGTTTACAAAACTACATAAAAACTACATGAGTATCAATATATTGCGGCGAAGCCAAAATTCAATTAGATTGGCAGTTGATATAAATGTTTAACTTTTTAAAACTTTGTATTTGTTACAATTTGATTTTATTTTACAATTTTGTGTTCCTTAAAAGTTCTTTAGTGTTAAATATCAAAACTTTAAGACTTCGCATAATTTTGAGACTGATTAAATAGGTTAAGCTTATTACAAATATCTCATTTTTAATAAATGATTACTTAAGCGGATACTGTTTGAGTCTAATTTTCTTCGGAAATTTTACCAAAACCTAAACTACCTGCATAGTTTTTCGCAGAAATATTGATTTTTCAGTTTAGATCATGTTGTCTGTCTGTAGGTATTTATGAACATGTACTTTTATTGTGACGAATCAACTGTCCCATGGCATAAAAGATACTTGATCTGCCCTGATCAAGTCTCCTGACAGGCCGAATCAAGTCTCCCATATAGTGGGGACACATGGTACAAACCCCTTTTTTTGAATAAAATTAAATATTGACTTATTTTATGACCTATATGTTTTGACTCCCACGTATATTATACCTAAATAAATTTTTAATACTTTAGTTAAAAAACATCTGAAATTCTCCAAAAATTTAAGATTTTAGGAGGCAAAATGAAAAGGGGGGATCAACTGTCCTCAGTTTCCCCTACGGAATAAGTAATTGTTAGTGACTTTTTTGAGTAAATCGACGTTTTAGAGGCTGTCACCGTGTATCTTGTTTTTCATTTTATGTTTTTCTTTAAAAATTTTCGCAAAAGATAACGACAGTTATGAAGATTAAACTATCAATATTATTTATTTAGAATATATTTTTACCAGATCAAAAGCAAAATTGATAAGAATCCCAATCCAATCTTTAAGATTTTTTTTATATTGTAGGATAGGACGTTTGTCTTCCATGCCACCTGATGGAAAGTGCGCATGAAGACTGATGGTACACGTCCATCCATGAGAAACCTCTTAGGACCAGTTCCAGGACTGTAGTGGCCAGGAAAAACAGACGCAGGCAGATTGTCCACACCTTGGCAATCCGTTACAAAAAGGAACTATCGAAGCGTTTTGTTCGACTTCTTGGAAAATCCACTATATGGGACTGGAAGTTCTGTCTGCGTCTGGTAGTCCGGTGGTAAAAAGGACTGGGTTCAATTTGTTCAAAAAGAGCATTCGCAACCTCACCAAAATGTAGCCGATAAAATACTGTCAAACAAGCAACCTTGCGACGATGCTTCAACGTCTGCAATTTTTTATTTGTAAGGCTGTTGTTATTTATAAGTTTACGGGCTCTTCGGTCAACAGAGTCTAGCGCTTCTAGCTGGTATTTGGCAGAACCATCCCAAAGGTGACTGCAGTACCTACTGCTCCTGCACGACCTCACTTGGGCAGTGTATAAGTTGAGCAGCCGTTCAGGGCTGAAGTACCGCCGGACCTTCGAGATGACACCCAATTTTTTGGAATCGGTTTTAGCCATAGACTCAATTTGTTGCCCGAAGTTGAATTTGAACGTTATAATGAAGCCTAAAGGCCCTAGATGGTCGGTGATGGGAACAAATACATTATGGAAAGTGGGCGTATAGGTGAAGGTGCTCTTTTTTGCGGAAAATAGACACGCTTGTGTTTTGGCGACGTTAAATTTGACCAGGTTGGACTCGCCCCAATCGGACACATTCCGCAAGGTCGAATCAACGCGCTCAATCATAGACTCTCTCAAAACCTGGTTTTCATGGGCGCTCGTTCGCTTATTGGATGTGCCTGTCTGGGCTGAAAACGTAAAAACATAAAAGGGTCCTGCTGACATGAAAGTTTCACAGGTGATTCCTCATCAAATAATCATAATTTGAGAACAGTGTAAATGAATTTTAAAGGTTCTAATATGCCTCTAACCGAAGCCTGAAACCTGAAAACCTTCAAACGGCTGAGGGGCCTGCTGGAGAATAACTCATGATATCTTTGCAGCAATTAAGGTATCTTTTTTCTAAATTATACCTTTTGGAAGGTACTAAATACTACGGACGTATACAATAGCTGTAGATCGAATTTAGGACAGGGTCCTGCTGCGTATACGGGCTTGGATCCACGTCCTTACTTAACTATAGGCACAGAATATGCTATAGGTTAGCTAGCATCAATGGGGAGTTTTCTGACAGCTCATTAAAAAAACAAAACTGTAGAAAATTGGTACAAAAGGCTTCGATAGATGGCGCTTTACAAAAGGCGAAGAATTTATTCCACACTGCGTTTTTAAAAGTAAAATAAATTAATTGACGTCTGTATCAGAAATTGAACGTATAAATAACCATAGATGGTAGATACCACTTACCTACATTATAGTTTACAGACTTAACGCCTTCGGCTTTTTAAAAGTGCCATCTATAGAGGTTTTTTGAACTAATTTTTATGAGCTGTCAGAAAACTCCCCATTTCGTTAACACCAGACAGAACCCATAAAGTAACTTTTTATTTTATCTGAGACAGAGTAGCCGCTCGGCTTCCTAAGAAGGTAGCGACATCTACATGTGTAAGATATCAACGGCGTATAGTAGTTGCATCTGCCAGCAAATAGATGGCAGTATTTTAAATTTCACTCTATACTACGGGTTTATTTATAACTAAGGGCAAAAAAATTTTGATTTGAAATTTTGTATTACTTTCCCTTAATACATTAAATTGTGTAGGTATAACATAATAAATCTTGAATGAAATGAACAAGCTGTTACCGATATTTTTCAATGGATTTAGCAAGTAATTGTAGGGTAGGTATTTATTCTCTTTTAAATCTCGTTTATTTTTGGTTTGTGCTATACCTATATGTAAAAATATTGAAAACAGCTTAAACATATGCAGTACAATATAAAAATTGCTTTAGTTGTATATCATTATATAATAAAATCTATTCGATTTAGAAGTTTAAGGAAATGCATCACAACTACCAAAATTTCATAATTTGTGAAATCAAGCGTAGCGTTTCAGTGAAGTTTAAGCACGTCGTCGGCGCCTACGTTGTATGCATAAATTCTCCTGAAAGCGCCAAACCAAAAAAACTAGCGATGACCAACAGTGGGATACGCCATTCTGCAATTATTGGGTTATGATAAGGGACTGAAAATGTCCGAGTTACTTTCATAATTTGATGAAATATAGAATCACAGGATATTTCCACAGCTACTTTAGGAGAATCATAGGCTGACACCCCTTTATATAGAATGGCAGCGGAAAGTTTAATTCGTTTGGTTCAAGTATATGTATATTTATGCTGCAATGTATCGCTAGTAAATATATTTCGAAAATTGTAATTTTAGAGCAGCAAGAGTTTCAGATTTGAGACACCAGTCAGAAGCACCGCCGACGTAGTCACGTTTCCTTTATTCTGAAATTATGCTAAAACTTCACTGTAAATCCGTATTTATTTCATTATGTTATAATAAGATTTTCGATTTCAGTGGTTTTGCTTCCATGCTGGACTGGGAGCGAAAGAGAAACATAGAATGTACCAGCTGCTCCTCTTCCAGGGCATACTGTAAAAGTCAGTAAAGGGACAGAGGTTTTATTAGCGTTTTTGTGGTCGATAGGCTGGTCCCCTGTCACTACAATAGTCTCTATCCACAACAGTAGTTAATATCTTTTGCCAATTGTCGTGATAAGTAATGAATATGTTTAGTCTTACTGGATAAGCTCTCAGATATATAAATAGGGATTGTGCTCTCGAGTTGAAGATGTGAACAGTTGAGACTCAGTATTATTTTTGTTACTTAATTTTTTTTATGCAATCGAGGAAGGCGTCTTTCAGGAGAACACTAGAAAATTCGGCAATAATTTGGTTGGATTGGTTTTGAGCACCTCTTCTATAAACGCGAATAAAACATCCCTGACTTCAGAGTTTAGAATTTCTAGATTTATGGTTTGACCAATTTTTTTTATGATGTTTAGCATTTCGTCTTATTTTCGGAGGATTTTGTAGGAATATTCCTTATTTATATGGAAGAGTTCCTGAGCAGTTTTTCAAGGGAGTCTATTTTAGTATTCATTGATTCTGTTCGTTTGGATTTTTCATTTAAGTCGTCCTTTGTATGTTCAAATTTTTTTAACAATTCGTCATATTGTGTACTAAGAAATTCCAAACTTTTAATGCACTCCCGGTTTTGTTCTTTTAACTCGTTTACACTTTTTTCAATAGATTCAAATTTTATGTTTTGTTGCAATTGAAATGATTCAATCATTTGTTTCATGTCCTGTCGCATGGCTTTCATTTCGTTCATGAAATCTTCATCATGCCTACGTTTTGTGCGCCTTATATTTCTGTCTGAGCAACTCTCCATTTCAGACTCATTGCTAATATTTTCAGAGTCATATTTTACTTGTAGCTCATTGGTTTTTGAGTATAGGGGTTTCAGAGTAGACTTCGAGGCTTTTGATTTAGGTGGTGTACGTTTAGTTGACATGGTTTGTTTAAAATTAAGTTTCAAAAGAACTTCAAACACAAACTTTCAATTTTAGATACTTTAAATCGGGCGATACCCTCAGAAGTTAGCTCGTTGAATAATTGTTAGTAAATGTTGTTGTGCTCGCCAACTCAGTGTAGTTCCAGTTAAATATTAAGTATATTTGTTGATGAGAATTTTGTATGGTGTTTATTAAATAACTTGGATTGAAATTAAGTTTTTATAATTGCGACAGTGGCAGTGTTTATGGTGTGTGTGCAACCGCAGACTCGGGCGAATGATGACGGTGAGTGTTTATAGATGATATTATCAATAGGTTAGTGCTAGACTCACTAGTATTCAGGATCTGGAAATTTGCATTGTTGTCTGTATGATACACAGGCCACTATTATAATCACTGTGATTCGATCTTTACTTTGATCCAGTAGTACATAAAAAAACACGTCTATCTCATGACAGCCATAGGAGAATGAATTATTCATTATATAATATGAATTATGAATGATATAATATGTAAGTATGTGTTTATTTATTTTTATTATTCAGATTTTGTATATTATATTGTAATATTAGTTCTGTTAGGTACGCACGCACTAATTTTGCTTCTGTTACAACTCTCCATTCACAGGTCTGCTGGTAAAAAATTCATTCAGAAATAAGGAGCACCTTTTTACATGTGTTAGATTTAAGTAACCCTGTATTTTTATATCTGTGTGTACACTAATAATAAAAAAAAATAAAAAAAATATATGTATTAACAGTTTTTTAAAAAACTCTATCTGTCAGTACTTAATGCTTACATAGTAGCTATTATGCAAGCGTTAAGTACTGACAATTTCAAAAAATTACGAAACGCGAAGTCATGCAAGGTAAAAAAAAAATTATAAAGAAAAAGGCTTCAAGAATTAATCTACTTTTCTTGATTAATTGAAAATTGGAAAGGCTTAGGAATAAAAGAAACCACCCGTTTGAGGCACACAAGAAAAAAGACGAAACTCAGAAATATTGATAAACACAAAAATATTGCAACGGAATATAAAGGGTGTTGGGTAAATATTTGGTCAAATTGGAAGAAGTGGAAGGTATTGTGGGCCTATTCTGAATACATTTGCTTTGAGTACTACTAGCCTATGTCTGATAGTTTAGTAAATATGACTGTTTTTCGTAATTGTCAAGAAAGTCCCATATTTTCACCTTCTGATCTAAATATTTCTTTTGCATAAGTATCTTCTCAAAAAAAAATACCTAGTCGATACAGCCTTATTATAGTTAAAGGAGTATTTCATGCAACGATTCTAGAATAAAAATATTATGCGGTAACAAAGTCTCGAGGACGAGGCAAAAGTAAACCAGATATTTTTTTACATTGCAATCAGTTTACGAAAATGCATGGAAGAGTAACTGCAAAGGAAATCTCTTTGAAAAGCGGCAGTTGTTTTCTTTAAAAATGTAGAAAATGTGATTGTTTTTATTTGTCAACGCAAGTAGCTCATGGCCTAGGCAACGCACAGTAACAGTAACATCATTGTCCCTTGAAATGTACATTTGCGAAACTGAAAGAGTCGTCATAGTGGACCATTCATGTAAAAGGTAGCAATTAAATATATGAATATTTTTAACCGACTTCCAAAAGGAGGAGGTTTTCAATTCGTGTGTATGTTTATTTGTGTCTTTGTTACACGATTTTCTGGTCAATTATGAACGATTTTGAATATTCTTCATATGATTCATGTCACATATAAACTTCATAAAAATCGGTACTGGGTTCGAATACCGGTGGCGTTAGATATTTTTGTGATGAACACAGATATAAGCCGTCAAGTCGAGGATTATACAGGGTCTCCAACAACCCATGATCCTGCCTACCTTCCGGCATAGGGACTGAATCGCGGGAGAGCGCTGGAGTACTTGCACGTACCCTCTTTCCTCATCACCGCTTCTTGATGCTCGCTACAAATTTCTATTTTTGTCCCCTCTGTTGGTCAACTGTTCCCCTTCTGGGGTTTGACGAAACAAAACGTGAATTCGCATTCGGAATGCTTTTGTAGCTGTTTTCTGCGGTCCACTCAAATGTTTTTCTGATAGTGTGCCAGCAGTGTGCAAACTCAAAATTGTTGCGGCATCTGACTAGTTCCAAGTGATAAACTGGGCCAGGCTCCACTCGGTGTAGTCGGTCAAGTTTGGTGTTTCTTGCTTCCTTGTACAATTCGCATTCCCATAGTGCATGACCTCGGCTCTCTTCTACTTCTGCACCACAAGGGCACAGTGCAGACTCGCACAGCGCAAAGCGGTTAGGACGCTGTCTAAAGCAACCGTGTCCTGTGAAAAAATCTGATATTGTGTAGAAATCGCTCTATAGCGATAAGGCCGCCTATTGCACCCTTCAAAACTGTTTTTGTTTTTGTTCCAATGTATCTTTTCTTTTTCTTTTATAATTTTGTAAGTAAGTGTGCAATGAAGTATGAATAAATAAATAAATAAATAAAAATAAAATATTAAATTTAATTATTAAGATATTAAAATATATCTAATCAGTTGTATTCTAAACCTATCTATTTTCATATAAATGTGCAACAGAGCTATAACTGAAATATAATTTTGACCAGATGAATCAGTCAAAAAATTTAATTTTGAAGAAGTACCTACTTACCCTTTAACTAAAATTTCAGCACTTTCAGTGTTTTATTATAATATGAGGTTCTTAGCTATAAATAATATTAATTTAAAACAGATTGTTAGAAGGTAGAAACTGGTAAACATTTATTCTAGATATCGAGCAATAACAAGTATTTTAAATAGTCGTTTTTATTCTAAATAGAGACAAGTAATAGATAACTCATTTGAAGAATAAATTAAGCGAAGCGATGGAGTCTATTTTGTGATTATTAAGATCCGTCGTGCGTTGTCATCAGAACCGGGGCCGATAGTATAGTAGGTCACTGAATCGGAAAATTCGCTTTTAGGCATGTTTTGAACTGTTGGTTAGTGCCGACTGTCGAATGCAGCTACTTTGCAGTTGTGTGGGGGCCGGACTGTTGGTATTGCAAAATGGCTTTAGTTGCGTGCTGCTTACCGCCCGAGAATACCGGCGCAGGCGTCTCGGTCGCGTCGCTCTCTCGACGGTTTATCGTAGTTTCCTTTGAGAACCTCACATGTGTCGAGAAAACAATCAAGTAAGTAACAACTTTTTGTCTTTTCTAAATAAGTAAATACTGCAAATTTTATTATTTCTTAAACCACGCGCTCGCGCCGCACCGCGATTTAATTTCTAAATAGATGTCCATTTTTTTTGCTTTTTAATGTTGATATACAATCAAATTATTTTTTATTTTCAAATTATTTAATATATTGTCCTAAAAGTTGTTGCGTTCACTTTCAAGTTCTATAATAACTAACCGGACTTAAAATGTCTTATTCGTGATGGGCAGTTTTATTTATATATTTTTTTTAAACCGTAAAAACTAAATTTTGTAAGTAAGTCTAACTTTGCAGAATAGTTACTTATTTACCTAAGTAAATACTTTAGATTTGCAGTGGAATAAATTCGCCATAAAGACACAGAATCTTTTAGTCACATTTTTGGCAATGTAGGAACGGTGTGTTTGTTTGAAATAGTTACCTACACAGTGAAAGCATTACGTTCGTACGTCGTCGATTACGAATGATTTCCCAATGTTTACGTCGTTCTTTTTTGGTGTTCATTTTTAATTGGATTTGTATGGGTGACGTAAATTTAATTCATAACAGTATATTCTTTTTACCGGTCTCTTTTTTTTTTGCATAATTATTTTTATTATTTTCTTTTCCTGAGTGTTTTAATCTAATCTAATATATAAAATTCCCGTGTCACAGTTTTCGTTGCCATACTCCTCCGAAACGGCTTGACCGATTTTGATGAAATTTTTTGTGCTTATCCGGTATCTATGAGAATCGGCCAACATCTATTTTTTTTTATTTATATGGCAAAACAACGTTTGCTGGGTCAGCTAGTATTATCTAAATAAATATGCAAGTGCGAATTTAACTTACTTAAAATACGTTTATTAATAACATATGCCTTTGATAATGGCATGTATCGTCAAAGTACCTGCCTAACCTAACCTAATTATTAGGTATCCTTGGACCTATGGGAACACTTAGTGGACCCGGTGGTAAAATTCTTAGTTCGTACCGCGTACCGCATAGGTATAAAGAAACTACCCTACTTTATATTTTTGAAAATATACTTACTTTGATTATTCTGTTTCATAAATAAACTTCTTTATTTAATCTATTGTTTGTTCAGTGGTTGAAATTTGAAGTTATTTTATTTTATTACTTATCCTTTTTTTATGAACTTCATAATTAAATACTTACACAATGTGCGCTTTTTGCTAAAAATACAGTAAAGTTGTTGCTTCTTGTATTTATGTAATAGGTGTAATAGGTTATGTACAGTTCCTTTTTGTCATTCAATAAAAATTAATGCCTTTTAAAACGGCCTTACCAATCTCAAGTGTAGGTCGGCTAGAATAGCCATAGGTACTTAGGGTAGCCAACTTTTTTTTCAAAAAATACAGTATATTTGAGTCTGAAAAAGAATATCAAACAGTATTTTGGAAAAATAAACAGTATTCAATATATTTAATATTTTAAATACATATTTTTAGAGCGTCTTGCACAAATTATCAATTAAAATCTAGCATATATAAAGTGTTTAGCTTTTTATGCTGAAAACAGTATTTGGTATACTTTTTTTGTTGAACAGTAAATAGTATAATGATGTGAAAAACAGTATAATACTGCTAAAAACAGTGTAGTTGGCAACCCTAGCCATACCGCCCCTGGATAAGCTTGTCGTAAAAGGCGACTAATCCGAGTGACACCCGCTTGGTGGTAGGATCCTATTAGGGTGCGACCTGCTAGCGACCACCCTTCATATAAAATCTGCCGCCAAATGTTACCGCTCCGGCGGTGATGTGTTCCGGCAAAAGCTTATGAAGAGCCAGTTCTTTCTTAGGCCCGTGTGCTTCCATGTTCGACCTCATGTTCACTTACAATCAGGTGAGATTGAGGTCAAACGCGAGCTTAAATAATATCTTAAATAAAAAAAAAGACGTGTGGCACTCGGAGACTGCCGCGGTAAAGCTATTACATAGCATTTTTTATCAACTTATGCAATTATAATTATTTATTTATTTTATTAATGCAGTAATGTTTGATCTAATATGAAGTTCCACAAGTTCCTAGTAGATGGCGCTGATTGTTTATTAAAGCCCGCATGTAAAGTTATGAAATCAAAGTATCACCGCTGTGCCGGTCGGATTGGGGGGTGTTAGGTTTTTTTCGTTACGGAATTTCTGGATTCGGTCCCTACGCTCAAGGCCCGCGATAGAAGCTATGCAATAGCTTAAAATTAATAGCTATTAAGCATAGGTAAATGTTTAAACGCGCGATCTTCTGATCTAAATACCAATTTTAGTTTGTACTTCATCGAGGAATTAATAGGCACCGACAATTTGAAATGATTCTCTGTACGAAATATCGAAACTGCGGTGCGAGCACAGAACTTTAGCGACTCGTATGCTTACGAATGTTCGCATAGTATGGAGACGGTTTGTAAGCAATAATTAAAATCTATCCATTGCCGTACGACCAGCTCAAATAAATGTGTGCCTTATTAATTTTAAAAGTTAGTATAGATGTTGTACTCTTAAATAACTGTAAAATAAAAAATTACAATGTTACTAAAATCTTGCAATCGACTCCATACTATACGAACATTTCGATAAAGTTCTGTGCTCGCACCGCAGAGCAAGTTTACAAACATAAAATCAGGGACTAGAGAACCCCGATTGCAAGTAAAGAGGCACCATAAAATTCAATATAATTTGACACAGCCAAAAAAAAAAACAGAAAAACATTTGTGTGTGAAATTTTTTATAAACCGTTGATTTTAGAAGCTTTTAAAATTAACTTAATAGGAAATTTATGCATTTTTTTTTATTGTTAAATTTTTTTTTTTATCATTTATGTTTTTATTAAATGACTCATAAAACTAGGTTTAATACTGTACTGTCACGTAATTCCTTGTATCAACGAGTAAACGTGTACATAAATATCCATGTATTAGATAAAGTGAGTACATAGCGCACGTTTATCTACCTAAGCATTCCCACGCGTTAATTGTTTCGTGCAGAAGACAGAATTACCATATGCCTCTTTGTATCAATAATGTCACGGTAAAACGTAATACATAATATTATTATCAAGTGAATGTTTGTTAGGGTACATGTATGCACGGATGATTGTTTGTTACTCTTTCACCCATTCAAACGGCTTTTTTATCGCTAAATAAATTTCGGTTTGATCGCAACCTCACTTGATGGAACGTAAAAATGAGGTCCAAGTTGACAGTTAATTAAGGAATAATTTTGACGGATTGGAGTGAAAGTTTGTTTACAGCTATGACATAGCCAGAAATAGGTAGTACATAGACTTTTTTCCTAATATTTCTGTGGTATCACGGGCTACAGACGGGTAACGCAGAGAACTGCAATTACATAGGTATATTAATTTATATGGTCCAGGTTAAAACGTATGGCAATAGTTGCTTATTACGTTCAATTTTACCATAGTTGAGAGCTTTATTTTATAGAATACTCAGTACTCTAAGACAAAAACACAAATTGAAGGTAACTATCCTTCAATTTAAGTCCAATTAGATATTTTTTATGCACTGTGATGTAACCAATACTAATAAACAAAAGTTTTCAACACTCACAAAGCCCGCGTAAACAAGTTCTTCTTGCGAACATCGAATGGCATCAATCTATGGCGCCACTTGTCAAATGCACGTAAAACTAATCTCTTCGTGCCTTAAGCAAACGAAATAGTACAAAACAAGAAAGTAGATGTCGTTTCTTACCGCACCAAAAGGGTTTTTGTTTGTTGAGATCGGTGGACCATAGTTGAGTGATACCCTGGACCATAGTTGTGTAGTTTTACCAGTATCTAAAAAAATATTGGAACTTAGAGTAAATACAGACCAAACGCCATTTTTAAAGTATTTTGTTCGGTTTTATCGTGAAAACTTAAGACAAAATTATTTATGAGATTATGTATTTAAGTACCTAAATATACATACATACATAGCTTCACGCCTGTATCCCATATGGGGTAGGCAGAACACCAGAGGTAATATAACAGTCTGATGTCACGTTTGACAAATTTGGAGGCATTATAATAGTGGAGAGACAATGGGGAGTTTTCTGACAGCTCATTAAAAAAACAAAACTGTACAAAATTGGTACAAAAGGCTTCGATAGATGGCGCTTTAACTTAAGGCGAAGAATTTATTCCACACTGCGTTTTTAAAAGTAAAATAAATTAATTGATGTCTGTATCAGAAATTGAACGTATAAATAACCATAGATGGTAGATACCACTTACCTACATTATAGTTTACAGACTTAACGCCTTCGGCTTTTTAAAAGTGCCATCTATAGAGGTGTTTTGAACTCATTTTTATGAGCTGTCAGAAAACTCCCCATTGCAGTGACAGGGGGTCAGCCTATCGCCCACAAAAAAGCCTCCCATAACACCTAAATATCTACGTATGTAATAGGTTAAAAGTTTTAGGGAGGCCTAAAATATTGTTACACATTTACCTATTACCTATAGATAAATATATTCATTGGTTTTTTTTTTGTAGAAACTACAATGGACACTAAATGTCAATAAATAGAACACCCTTTATAAAATAAGGGATGCCCGGTTACAAGTAGTCTGATAGTGACAAGGTTTTTGGAATAGTATAACTCCAAAATGCAGTGTTTTGGAGCTCGACTTTGCAAATAATATAAAATGATAACAAGACACTTCTGCTGTAACCGACGCGACGACGACGGTTTAAATAAAGTCAAGTAAATTAATGAATAACTTTAGTGCAGAGGGCCCCAGTTGGAATTCTAGCAGGGCGGATATTTGTAGACTCACACAGAAAATATCTTGTTTATGGCAACATTTTGAATTATGAAGTTCTACGTGGTCTGTGAATCGTTAAACTATTCACCTCAGTTTCGAAAAACTCAGTTGAAGTTAGCGATGAAAGGTTTTGCGGGTCGATTTCAAGATGGAATAAAACAGGCTATTTGTGAGATATTTACGTATTCATTCTTTTATTTGAAAGACACATTCATGCCATTTTGTTTTGAAAATAACATAACTCAAAAGTATCCGGGAAGTCCAATTTTCAATGACTCCGCTGCACTAATTCTACTGAAACTGAGTTATGGCCTAGCTAGGACATGTCGACTTTCAGGGTATCAGTTTATTGCGGCTTATTGGTCATTGGAGACTTCAAAAACCCCCACCAGAAAATATCATATGCATATGGTAGAACGATTTTAGGCTTAAAAAATTGGATTAAAATCAGGGTTCGCCGATATTCAGGGTGACTAGTGACAAATTTTGAATACTGAAGGAGAGCACTCCGTGCTTATTAAAATTATTATTAAAATTATGTTATAAAAGTAGGTAAGTACTTAATTTTTCACCAGAAATCCCTATGAATAAAAAATGAAAAAATATATATATATATATATATATATATATATATTTTTTCATTTTTTTGAATTCTTGTATGATCTTAAACTATCACGTCCTGGAATTTTGAAAGTGACCCACTAGTCACCCTGTATATCAGCGGATAGATATATATCATGATATATATCACGATATAGTATATATCAATTGATTTTGTTCTGCCTTCTGAACTAAAAATTTTGGAGATTAGATTACCGTGGCAACACGTTGCCAAATACTACAATTCAGAATAATTTAGATTGTTTTCAAAAATGGCAAACTTATTTAAAGTTGGGAAAATGGTTAAGTATTTAAAAATAAATAATAAATATTTCTGACACTGACACAACATTATCTAGCCCAAATTAAGTTTCTTAAAGAACTTGTGCTATGGATACTAGATAACTGACTGATGTGGAGAGGCTGGATCATAATTGGATCTATCAAGTAACAGGAAAAAATCTTTAATATCTCGTACACAGCCTGTTTTATTCCATTTGGAAATCGACCCGTCCTAACTGAAAGACACTATTTATGGATTTTTGTGTATTTTTGGTGTGTTATGGTGCGTTTGTTTAATCGATCAACAATCAATTAGCCTGTCACAACCCATTCGACGTAGGGCTCCCACAGTTTTTGTTCAATTCACTTCGTTTGGTGGCTCAAAGCGCGCTGGTCATCCGTACAATCGTAAATCCAATAATAGGTTATTGGGTTTCTAGCAAGGTACAAACCATAATATTTTAAAGCTTTTGCATTTAAAATGCTTAATTTAATTGTGTTTCGTACAGTGCTGCCAGTCAGTCATTAACTAGGTCTAGTATAGGTACGTACGAGTACGTCTAGCTAGATCGACGCCTCGTTAACTGTAGGTAACTTCCGCCAGGTTAAGGTCGCGCGCGCTTCTCGACCAGTACGTCGACTATCCCTGTTACTTATTTATTTATCGTAAAGCTCCAGCTAGACTGTTGGAAACAAAACATCAAACCAAGGTGACCTTGCTAGTTTGCAACAGTGAACACGGCTGTTGACAACCAAATTACGCATGACCTTGGCAGGTTGTAAACGGCGGTGTTTAGAAACACAGACATACATCTACATAGACAACGCAAGTGTCACGATTTGTATTTAAACCAAGCAGGACTTTTTAAGACCTTTTGTGACGTCACAGCTGATATTCATTACTGCGAAATGCAAACAGATTCAGCGACACCGACGCCGCAAATGAAATCGATTATTAAAAACAATATCTATGTTGTGGAATCGATTTTCTAACAGACTTACATACGCGCGGATTAAATCTAGCGGCGACCAACCTTGACACTTGGTCGGGGTTCGGACACGCAAAGTACTTACATGCATTTTCGTTATCTATGTAGATGTATGTCTGTGTTTAGGACAGTGAGTACGCTTTTTATTGTATATTTTACTATATAACTAAAACTATAAATGACTCGAGTTTTGTAGCTTTTTAGTCTGCTTTTCAACCTTTCCTTCTTTATATCCTCAACGATTTGGGGCGTGGCTTAGCGTGACCTTGGTTTGTGTTCTTGTTTGGAGGCTTGTTTACAACCACAGTTTATAACCGTAGACATAACCACCCGGGCGTCAGACATAGCTTCAAAGATTTTCACATAACTTTCATGACTTTGAAAAGCATTTTAACACATATTGACGTAACTGCCAGACTTGCTTCGCAAACTCTTTTCTCCACAGTAACCTGGTAGACACCAAAAAAGATGGACAACGATTTCGTAGACAGCATTTTTTTAATAAGTACCTATGGAATATTTTTTATGTAATTATTTTTACTCTGAGCTTCCATGAAAAACATGCTTGAAGAAATGATGCCAAGACCAGTTGGTTACCTACTTTAGTAATTTTTGTTGAATGTCCTATCAAGACTGAAATGTTATTACAAAAAGTATCCCCTATTATTTCAAAATCAGATACAAAATTCAGGATGGCTGTGCCTTCGAAAGTGAGATTAGCATTGACATTAACACTAAACAACACTAAACAAGTGTGGCAAGCTATGCAAACATCTGAAGACACTCAACTTTGAACGCTTTTATGTGTCGAAAAAGACCGACACCGCATGGCAAAGTGCAAATCTTTGTTCAAACTTTGAACACATATCCAAAGTCCAGTGCCACACATAGCAATCACACATGTGTTCAAACATGTGAATCTAAGTCTGGCGCCGGCCCAACAGTGTGGATGATACTGATTATTTGCAAACAACTTGACCTTGGTTGGAAGCGTTGGTTTTCAACGTGTTTTCAACAGTCTGGCTGGGGCTTAAGGATCACTACACCTGGCTTTGACATAAAGCTTACCTGATGGTAAGTGACGAAGAGGTCGACACACGTGGAAGGAGTTTGGCTTGGATTTTTTTCGTGGTGATATTTGACAGTTGACTTTATTTAAAGAGTTTGTCCGTGAAGTCACCGTGGCGCCGTGGTTACTGTGTGTATCTTACGATATCAAAGGTTAAGCAACGTTCGGCGCGGTCGGTACTTGGATGGGTGACCGCCGACCATTCGTTTCTCACGGCGACTTCCGTGCTTCGGAGGGCACGTTAAGCTGTCGGTCCCGGGTGCTGTATACTTGTATACAGTAGTCGTTAGGGTTTGTCAGAAGCCATATCGGCACCCTGAAAATTCTGACATCCACCACCCAGCACTGGGCCAGCTCGGTGGATTATGGCCTAGACCTCCTCGTCACCCAGAGGACAGACTCATGCCCTGCAGTGGGCCCATTACACGGAGTTGTGATGATGATGAAACAGTTTGTCCAGGCTGACAGTGAAGAGACTCTACCACCAAGATGGAGTCTCTTTCATAACCTTTTCCAACGCGGTTATCCAAGGGCCGCCGTAGGGCTATTCTTAGCCGACCCTACGCAGACAAAATATTTTGATAGTGTTTTGAAAATCCTATAAGCATAGATTCCTGCCGTTCTTTGAGCCCTTGTATGGGCTGAATAAAAACGAGACCAACACACGAATACTTTAGCTGCTCCTAAAGTATCTGTGTCTTATTGGCAAAGCTCTGAAACTACTTGATTATTTTGAAATGTAGACTTTATGAGTTGTTTACACATGAAGCAAACACACATAAGGTAAAAAACATTAACTAAAGAAGGCAGACGGTTTTTTGTTTCCCTCGAACCTTGATCCGGCTACAATCTATTGTGTGTGACAGGAAACGCGATTGACCGTGTCCAAATAATAATGATGGGTATTACTGATAGTCAGCATTATTAAAATCAGATGGTCAGCAAAATACCACACTAATACCACACATCTAAGCACATGACGGTAGGTAATAAAAAAACAAACAACGCGAATATAAAACTACTTATTGCTACTTCAAGTTAAGTTGTGACACACTTACTTACATGATTTTTATTTTATGGCTATTACTGAGTAGGTAGGTATCTACTCGGTTATAGCAAATACGAAATACAGTGACTGACTGTATGTCGGTATGTCCAATTAGAATTGTATACAAGTAGTATACATTTCTAATTGGAAACTCACTTATACTTTGATTTAAGAAACTGAAATACACTAGTTTGCGACCCATTTCCATAAAACTTTCTTGTAACAATTACAGTGCAATACCTAAACTTGAAAATTCTAATCTCGTTTTCGTAAGAACTAGGTATGCTGGTTACATCAATACAATTTACTGAAAACAGTAGCTCCACTACTATATAATGTGCGTTGCCATGACATTCTAAATAATCCATTTTGTATACCTATAAGAATCTCGTGTTTGATATTTACTTTCAAAATTGAAGATTGAGTGACATCATTAAGGATAGATAGATATCATCATTTAGACTAGAGCATTTTTTCCAGCATGTCTGTCTAATGTAACGTTCTTACTAATGCTCGGCGTAATGGTGCATTCAGATTGCTAGTAATGCAACTAGCAATGTAATCTGCAAAAAAAGATCCCATGATTTGGTCGCCTGTCGAGCACGAACTGAGCCGCAGTAGAGCGCGTTCGTAACCTGCTCAAAGCTATCCGTACTTTTTCTGTTTTTAGGATAACATCAAAAAATGCTCGATGCTCAATTTGGACGGGCGCGCGAACGCCCAAATTAAGTTATCGTAACGATTTCGATGTCAAATGAAAGCTCTGGGTATAAAACCAATATAATAATAATCCATTTGAATCATGTAAATCAGTTTTCTCATTTAGTAGATAATTTAAGAATTAATTTGTATCGTGAAATTGTAAACAACCAGAACTTTTAAAGTTTTTGTTTTATCATCTGTAAGCCCTTTATACAATTTTTTACGCCACCAACGTCGAGGCCTTCGGAACTTTGTCATAAGTACAACGATTAGCTTTTGCTCATGACTCTGTACGCGAATAAACATTGTCCATCTTGTATCCATAGCAAAAGTACTTAAGAAAACTTTATGTGGCCTAATAATGTGGTGTGAATGTTGTAAATATTTATTTACTTTTAATTTACCTAACCAGACACCCATTGACGAGCCTTTTTACCAAGTTTTACATCTGTGAACTCAGTGAATAAGTTTTTCATACAAACTAAAAGTCATATGTTTTCCATTCCCGTGGGTATTTCGAGTTACTTTCCTTGGTGCGCTCCTACCCCTACATCTCCCTAGGAATGTATGTTTAAGCCTCAGCTCTCTACGCCTAGTAGTTATGGCTGTACGTTGTCTATCAGTGACTCAGGCGAGTTTTAATTTAGGTATGTATGATACTGATTCCAATAATTTTTCAAAGTTTCGCGGAGAGAGGTATTATAAAATTCAGAGCATTAATAAACCGACTTCTCTAACATTTTTAAATCCTTGTCAAAACTTTGGCTGAAGTGAAATGTCATCTCCTGGGCCACCTCTGTCTTATTTTGATCTATCAAATGAAACAAGAATCATCAAAATCGATTCATAATTGACCAATTAATCAAGTAACAAACATAACCTCTTCCTTTTGGAAGTCGCTTGAAGAGAACGTGTGCAGCAACGGACCGTGCTCGCGAGGAAATACGAAAAAAATCTTTCTCAGGATGCCCGTATTGAATGCTCAGTTCGTGCGCAATACACGTCCAAATACAGCAAGCGCAGGCATCGGAGCGAATATTACATTACTAGTTCCATTACAGCAATCTGTATGCACTATAACACTCACAGCGAGTGAGTGGTAATATTTGATTGTAGAGAAGGCAGCGGACCAAGTTGCCTTGCTTAGCGCTGCAGCCGCTCCAGGGCCGAATTCAGTTTCGTTGTTCTGTACAAGCAAATGCTATAATTTATACTCACCTTTAGACGATAAACGAAGCTTGCAGAGTGTCTTGCTTGCCTTGTTGATACTCTTAATAACCTAGAATTAATCTAGTTCCGGCTTAGCGCCCTCGCCTCTCGCGCTGACTCGCCGAGCCCAATGATATTTGTTCTGATAGCTTTAACTAAAGGATCTTTTCGAAAAAAATTGAGAAGCCAAAGGTATTATTGTCAAAAAAGTATCAGTCCGTCTGACTCTATGTCCTAAGCGACGGGATCAGAAGCTACAGACATATTTTTTATCAAACTTCTTACAATCATGTAAGTATTAGATAAGCAGGTTTTAAGATACTTTTCATCCCGTTAAAATAACTGGATTAGCGGCAAATTTAAGTTGAAATCCTAATCAATAACTGGAGATAATCGATAAACCGTTATTTATGCCCATCAAATGTATCGTATTACCAATCAAGACATTTGTAGCACAATAAAACAGTATAGTGAATAACTATAATACTAAACGGTTACAAAATTCATTTTAGTTACGCGCGATTTAGCGCAGTTTATAGTAGCGGAGTGACTCTATTTCTAATACCAAAAGGTTGATATTGATATGGCAGCTGCCTGCTGGGAGTTTAATCATCCGACTAGTAATCAAGTTTAAGTTTTTGTAGTAAATCACTGCAAAAATAATGAACATTTTAGATGTAAACACTCTTCTAGGGCACGAATTCTTTAATTGATCTCTTTAAATAATTTATTTATTTGCACGCAAAGTATTTTAAGTATATTTTTCGATTATTATGGTTTTGTAATATTGGCGTTAGTATATATTTATATCCTTCTTATATAGAATTCGTGAATATTTTCGATGTAGTTTGAAATGATACAGAGGATCTTTTAGTTCTAAAATTACATCGTGATCAAGTTTTACGGTGGCGAAGTCGCAGGAAGTAGATGAGAGTTGTGACGCAATATAGCCATGCCTGAATGTGACCTAAGTGAATGCCTGGGAGTAGACATCTACACGAATTTTAGCTGTATCCAGAGATTCACCTCGTGTAATGCTATCCAATGGGAATAACAGGATGAGAATGGGCTTAAATGTCATTCTAGGCCGTGTGATGTTTCAACTTAACTCTATCCAATACCTAATGGTGAAAGAAAAAAAACATCCTTCTTCATACATTTATAATATAATATGTTAGTAGTATTTAAATCAACAAACTCAAGAAAACATGATCTTAAGATGGATTAAGTCTTGATGGATTTATATTATCGCCTCTTATTATATTTTCAACCGATTTAAAAAAAAAGGAGGAGGTTCTCAATTTGTTACGTACCTATATGTTTTATATTTGTTACCTCATAAGTTTTAACTGTGTGAACCGATTTTGATGATTCTTATTTAATATGATAGAGGATATAGAGTTGATCCATAATAATTTCGAAATCGAATGAGTAGGTGCCTACTTCATGAACTTTTTTTCTAATAAGTATGAATTCGGAGATCGTTTACCTTGACGACCTTGTGTTTCAGCCAAAGTTTTGACGGGACTCGGTTTTTTAATGCTCTGCTGCATACGTTGATTAGGTATAGGTACCTACATTTAAATCGACGACGTTCAGTATCTTTACCGACCCCGTGTTAAAGACGTGGAAACGTTTTTAGTTACTCAAACTTTTATAATCTTACTCAATACCAAATCAAACATTATTGTTAAACATTGAGTAAAGGAATATTTAATTCATATTATATCTCTGTTGCTACCTTAGAAACAAAATAGGGTAACTCTATCAGCCTTGAGTCTTGACGCATTATGAGTAGGAGTAGGGATGGGTGCCTAATATTATGTGACATATTATTGACGTATATGGATATTACTGGAATATTGAATACAAATTACTGGAATATAAATTAATGATTTGCCCCGCTTTCTCAACCTCCACGTGCCACGTGCTGGTAGGTACCTATGTGTGCGCCCCTGCGAATAAATTAGTGGATATTTAAATACAGTTTTTGTATCTACATATAACGCCTCTTTTCAATATATTTTTGCAAAAAGCAGTTATTTCCTACAAACATGTAGGAAAGTCTGAAAGTTATTTTCTTTAGCATTTAATAAAGGTACCTACTTGGCTTTGGCACGCACCTTTATAAGCCTCCTCGGAGAATGCTCTTTTTGCTGTTTTAAAACTGTTCGATCAAATAGCTAAATCGTTAAAAACACAACATTTATCACAGCAATAAAAAGAGACAGATACATGGGTCCTACCTAGATACAACAGAACGTGTGTAGGCGTACACTATCACAACTAGTATTTTGGGAAAACCCGTATTCTGTTTGGCAACTCTATTTGGTCTTTGATGCTATTTCTTTAAGTATTTTTTTATTAGTTAATGCATAGATCCAAGTTTTTGAAGCAAACTACTCGTATTTTGGTATGTTATGTTGGTATTTGTTCCACCACTGTGTAGAAACTTCCGTAGAAAGCATAAGACCGGCGCAAGGACACTCGTTTTGGACGACTCAAACTGCGACATCATAATATTATAATATACTATCCTACGCACGGTAAAAGTTCACGCATTTGACACGCTCAAGATATTGAGGTAAAAATCTCTAATACCTACGAAAAATAGAGAGGACAGTTATAACTTGAAAATATGCTAGAAAAAAGTATGATTAACCAGTCTTTAATACCTTGCAGCATGCATATTACTTCAAAAACCTATTTTTTAACTTCGCCGCTTTAGATTAGGTTTCATTATTTCAGTTTATGATTCAATCTAAATGACTAAACTTGTTTATACGCTTTTTAGTAGATTTTAATATTAAATTTTTAATCAAAGATTGAACACAAAATGGAAATCCGGATTTTTTTGTCATGACGTTGTCATAGTCATAGGTATGTGTACTTATCCACTTAAGGTCCTAATAATATACTTAGGTATGTAGGTAAATTGTTATGAATTTAAGACCAAGAATTGAGTTAAATAGAATTACCTGCTTACATCAAAAGAAAATTGAGTAACATAGAAAACATACAGAATCTAATATAGTAGAAACATAAAATACCTTAAGGTCACTCTTACCACGTAAGTTCGGACAGATATATCCTGTAAGAACTTAGGTACCTACGTAATAAACAACATAGGAAAATATTTAGGGAAACGTTATAGAAAATCTTTATTATTGTTAGGTAAACAAAGAACGCTTAACTTCACCTCAATGTCACCTAATTTTGAGCGATGATGAGGTCAAAGATGAAGTAGATTTACGAGTTCAAAAGAAAACGGTCTCTCCATCTTACGCACCATAGAACTTATCGCCTCGGCGTTGTTGCGAAAATTGTTGACGTCAAAGTTCATACGAAGCTGTTGAGCTTTTAATTATAACCTTTTGTACTTATTTAGAAGCGACACGTGTATATAGTCGACCTTCGTGAGAGAAAACTCGCAAAACTAAACTTTTTCACCCTTTATTCGAAGCACAAAAGCACTAACAAAAGTTGAAACAGGTTATTTTCTATGTTTTTTACGTAAGTGCTACCTAATGGAAAATCACTAAGA
Source organism: Stenoptilia bipunctidactyla (assembly GCA_944452665.1). Classification (NCBI taxonomy): domain Eukaryota; kingdom Metazoa; phylum Arthropoda; class Insecta; order Lepidoptera; family Pterophoridae; genus Stenoptilia; species Stenoptilia bipunctidactyla. Next base: position 42,091,182 of record OX101721.1, on the reverse strand, counting down.
AACCCATTTGAATATACACACCTACCCAGTGCTTAAATTAAATGCAGTGTTCTGTATGATTTTTACGTGATTGGTAACCTAAAATAGCTGGCTTTAAATCATCATCAGAAGGGAGACGTCCACAGGTGGACATTGGTTATTTGTTTTTATTCTTATTAAATCAAAAAGAGATATATCTCCTAAATAATATAATTGCCGCCTCTAGCCTATAATTCGTCTATGTTCTTTGTTCATAGTTTGTTTACAAACGCCTTCAAGTTCTTGAAGGGCATAACAAACCAGCGCGTCGCTACATAGACTTTGTTTACTTAACACGATAAATCCGGTTAAATACAGGATGTGGTTAAAACTCGTCTTCAAATATGAGATCTTGGAATGGAATAAATCTGTAATAACGAATTTGATCGAATAATATTAATATTTGTCACCACAACCTCTCACAAACCTTAAAAAGGACATCCTTATTTCTGATTCTTTCATATATATTTTATTGTACTTGTATGTAATAAAAATATGCTACAGTCAGTTTTTGACTCAATCTTAATAAAACTGATTACGTAAGTACCTACTACCACCGGGTCGCAGAATATTGCGGCACGGCCGACTCGCTTTCGCCGAAATAATGCTGACTTTCTGCAGGCTGTTTGATAATTTAATTGAACTACTCCTATGCACCGATATTTAACAAAAGTGGTAAGATCTTTGAAGTTTACTTTCAGAGACCGGTATCTAACACCACAGCAGTGACACAGTGGAATAAATTGCCATCTCAAATTGTGTCTGCACAAACAATAGTACTTAACATTTAAGAAACAATACTCCTTTTCTATTCATAACAGAAAGAGTATTTTCGATTATACTCATTAAACATACTATTGTTCAGTTTGCTTATGTATATTTTGTCTATCTATTTTGCAGACATTTTGGCTACGTATTTTCATTAAGTGTGCGATAAAAACATGCAAATAAAAGTAGGTGTTGCGCTGCGTGCGGTCGTTGATTATTGCTAATAAACTCATGAATATTGCCTCCGTGGTGCAGCGGGAGTATTGTCAATACGCGATAGACTAGAATTCAATTCCCACTGCTATGATGACAAATGTTTGCAAGTCTTGTAGTTATTTTGCGCCGGTACTTTTTCATGATTTATGTAATTATCTTACTTCTGTTTGAAAAAATATTTTAAATAAACGATCTTTTCATAGCTTGAAGATAGATTGCGCTGAAAGAAAACTATGTCCTTTATTATTGTTTACTAGCTTCTGCCCGCGACGTCGTCTGCGTGAACGCTATGCAGCACTAAACGCACCTACGATTATAACACTGCTAGCGTGATAATATGTAGCCTATATGTTGACCCGACTTCTTAACTATCTTCATGCCAAATTTGAAGTAAATCCATGCAGTACTTTTTGAGTTTATCCCGGAAAGACAAATAGACAAACAGACAAACAGACAAAAATTCTAAAAACTATACTTTTTGTTTCTGTTTCGATTGTAGATCATACCCCAAGTATTCTTTTAAAAAAATATTCAATGTACAGTTTTGACTTTCCTACCATTTTATTATATGTATAGATTACCTACCGCTGTTCAAGGCCCAACTATCGTTGTCTACTCTATTCAGCGATAAAGTGTGATCCATCAAGACTGAAACCTTGACGTTTGTAGGTTATTTAGCTTAACTAAACAAAAGAAACCTTGCGACTTAGTCCTTCGCTACCTAGTTTATAAACTCTCAAAGTACTGAACAGGTGAAAGGGAGTAGTTGAATAGATGGAACGTGACAATAGGACAGATGCACAATAGAAGTCGCGTCACTCACCTGTTGCCAGTTGCTGCCCAATCAGCCACACGCCTGGAGTGTCCTCGAGTGGTCACGTGCCTCCTCGTCCCCACGTCTACTCATCTAGCTAATAAAACTAAATTAAACTAAGGATGCGTTCATTGTACTATTTATTTTAAATTTTCTGGCGATCTGCAGATTTCAGGTCATGATTTCGCTCACACGGACAAAATTATTAGCGACAATGACGCCAATTGTGTTTTAAGATTAATTAAATAATATGCTTATTGTGAAATTCACAGTTAATGTAAAAATATCCTCGTATTATGTAGTTTAACCGACTAATCCGATCGACCCCCCTTGCTTTTCGTATCCTTGAAGTTTTTTCGGGACTTACCTAATCACCTAATTACCGATGGTTTGAACAGAATAATATTACTTAAATAGTCTTTAAAAATAAATGACTGCTCGTATTTATGGACTTTGTTCCTGATCATGGTCTTCTGTTGCGTAGGGGTTGCTTTTCATTGAAGTGCTGGAGAAGCCAGGGTAAGTTTCACTTTTGATTCTTACGGACATATTCGTTTTCTTTATGCCCGTGACAGTACGAAGGCGCTTTTGTAACATTTTTGTCATGTCTTTCAAAGTATTTCTGTGCGCTAATTCTGATCCCTGCGAATAAAATTAAGCCATGTTGTTGAACTTTAATTCAGTTTGTAAATATTAAAGGTAACTAATAGTGTTACTATCTTCACCGGAAGTCAACAGAGTTCTTTCAGCCAATTTTAACAAAACTTACACATGCATATATTACTCAACAGATATATACTTATTTATATATTTTTTTTAAATCCCCAGACAATCACACCAAAAACTACCACGCCCCAAACTAAGCAGAGCTTGTGATATGGAATACCATGTAGCGAACTAGGGGGCACCTAGAATTAGATAAATAATTAGATAAATGCCCAGACTCGGAACATTTTTTTTTGTTGTTCCGTGCGAGAATCGAACCCGCGACCACTGGCGTCTGAGGCAGGCAGTGTTACCCCATCGCCAAAGTGGTCGTCATATGTTAGGTTATATTTGCAATGTACCATGGTGATAGTTGTCGTGGCGCCGTGGTTACTGGCTTGGGGTGTTACTGTGTGGGTGGGTGACCAACGGCCATTCATTTCTCACGACGACTGCCCTGTTTCGGAGGACACGTTAGCAGTCGGTTCGGGGTGCTGTACCTATACTTGAATACAGTATTCAATAGGCATTGTCAAAAGCCATTTCGGCACCCTGTTAATTCTGCTGACATTCACCACCCAGCACTGGGCCCGCTTGGTGGATTATAGCCTATACCTCCTGGTCTCCCAGGGGAGAGACTCATGCCCTGCAGTGGGCTAAATCTGTCAGTACCAGTTAGATTATAGAATTCAATTAGATTTTATTTACAGACTGGAACTATCAGATTGGGTTTAATTTAATTTAGCACAATTATTAATGATTTAATATATTATGAATGTGGTAAAGCTGAAATGATAAGTAATAATTTTTTGAATCGTGGCCACTTTCTGTATTGAAACGATACGTTAGGTACTGAAACTATCACCCGCAGCATGCCATGCTACAGCGCAAAATAACACATCGTATTATGAAATTTATAAAAATCTACTATTCCTAGCAAAATGTAATAAATTTGACTTATCATAATATCTTTATAATTTGGTATAACATCACAGCATAAGTCTGGAATTGATCAGCACATTGGAAAAGAATCGCAAACAATTAATGGGACTTATCTAGCCTTCTAGTCGATTTCCCAAGTTAACAGTTCAAGCTTTGCAAAATTTTAAGTTAGCAAATTACTTCTCAAACTGGCCCCGCAATCCAACTGCCCTTAGTATTCTGATAGTAAAAAAATCTTTAGCTTACGTTATCGTCTGATGGCGAGTCATCCAACATTGGCAAATTTACAGAATTAGGGTCATCATTGCTAGTTGACGAACTGGATTCTGAAAGCTAAGCAAGGGTAAAAACTGTATAAACTAATTCATTTTTCAAATGTTTCATTATCAAATGAAAATCTACGATACTGTGTAAACAATTTTCCTTACCGGTATCAACGAAACCGCCCTATGGCTAGGCGTAACATGAGTTTCATCATCAGTCTTGCGGGCGTTATAAACTGGATCAATACATAATCTGTTATCTCCACTCGTGTTAAACAAGAAGAACACATTGTTGGTTGGAGGCAGGAATTTGGAGAGGAAATGGCTGGCAATCAGGACCCCGCAGATGATGATTCCGAGAACAGTCAGCATGGGGTATAAACCGACACGTTGCGATTGCACAGCGCATTGAGACCTCCGCTCGTCGTACCTGCAGACAATTCAACTTTAGCTGACTTCATATGAAGCTGGACATTTTGTGATATGGAAACCAGTTATGGGACTTTTTTTACATGTATTTTTATAATGCGCTCAAAAACTTCCAGACCCGTAACAATTATTAGCATTACTTCTTAGTCTCATAATGCCTTCCTATTTGCACCCTGCAAACACATTCCTAAGTTCCTAACCAATATTATAAGAGACATCTTGAGGCAGAAGAAATACAGTTTCCTATTATCTCAGTAGACGACGACTGGCACAATACAAAGATCATCCAAAATGGCACTTAACCTCCTGTAAACCAAGGCCAGCCGTGGAAGTTTTATGGATTTATGGGCCATTTATAAATTCGGGCCAAGCGTGGGTGCCAGTGTATGAAATTCGTTCTACATCAAGTGATCTAACATTTATTTTAAAAACGACTTTCATTTAGAATTTAGTGATCAAAAAAAAATTAAGATTTCTTAGATAAGAAATTAAGATAATCTTATCCCGGGAAATATTCGTTGTTAATTTAACGCGTTACATTTTGGCATGAAACTAAATACATCATTAGAAGCAAAGATTTAAATCTTTGATTAGAAGCCTCTCGGGTACCGTGTCAAACTACTAGTATTTTTACCAACGCTCTCATCCCTAGTTCTCTCATTTGCAAAAGAGAAAATAAATTAATCCCATGGACTTAATAAAGCCTACATGTGAATGTATCCATACGATCCGGCTTTAATAAATTTAGTCCTGCGAAATTTCTAGTATAAGAAGTAAGTAGATACCAACTTTAACAAAAAGTCTAGCAGTAATAATTATTTCTATATGTATAAGAATTACAACATACTAGCTGTTTAGCACGGATCCTGCAGGCCTATTATGGTTCTTAAAACCATGCGATGATATCATGAAATAATTTTGACGTAAAACATATCCTGCGATCATTATTCGGTATTACTCCTCGGCGAAATCTCTAAGCTCTTGCCACTAGGCTGAATACAATAATGCCAATATATAATAATATAGTATTTATTTATGAAAGCATTCGAAACGGAAAAACACAAATGAAATCAAAAAACAAACGTATCATAGAGGTGGGTGCGATCTCACCTTTTTCAATTGACGTTTTTAAGTCATAGATGAAAATAACATAGAATCATTAAAACTTTCATTGCAAAAGGAAATGCCTCTTGCATGCAATGAATTGCAATGTATGTATGTATATGTATTCGTTCATTCATTAATATCATCATTGTATCATAGAAATCTTAGAGTAAGAATAAAGTATAATTATTACTTTAAGATAGAAATCTTGTTTATCATGTCATGTCATGAAAGAACCGTAATAGGCCTGCTGATCGCATAAATATCTATCATTTATAATTGCCACTTTTGTTTATTACTGCTAGTGTTGTTTAGTTAATTTTAATTTACTCGTAAGTTATTGCTGAATAATATCCTACCCACTGCTCTTTGCTAACATAATATATTCTTAATGCAATACATTTATATCATAAGAGTCTAAAGGGTTTTGTTTGTACTACTTGCATAGATCCATGATATAATAAACAGAATCGACGAGGTCTTTCTGCCTCTCTCTTTATGTCATCGATTGTAACCGCTGCTTGCGCAGCTGCGAAGGCGAACGGTACCACCATAACACATATTATTAACTTAGCTTCACTACAAAGTACCCAAAGAAATTTAAAAAAATGTTAATTCTTGCATTGTTTTTTGTATTCAAAAACCGACTTCTGACACTTACTGAAGCGGATTTTACTGCTATGGTTTTAATGGTTGGTTGAAGTTGGTATGGATCTTCCATGTCAACATGGCCACCAAACTAATAGACTTATCAAATGTTTTACATAGGTAACAGAATAAGTATTTTTTTAAAGTAAGTAACTCAGTTTGTGGACTATTGCAAGAACGCTGATATTTGACGGAAAAGTTTATATAATGGGTGGAAGGGGTCCTCGGGTCTGAGCAGGAACACTCGGATCCGATTATTTTTCCGACACGTTTCTTTGCTGTCTCTTCGCGGCTTATGTCTACCTACACTTTCAAATTGAATAATAGCATTCTCATAGGCAGGCAGTCGCATGATAAAGTATCCCTCTTGAGTCAGACACAGTACCTAGGTAGTATGATTTAAATAAATAAAGGCCATTTATACTATATTATGTTAGTAAGATATAATCATTGTATAAATTAATAAATAAATAATGTTGGTGTGTTTGAGCCAACTACGAGTGAGCGACATTAAGATATAATTAATGATTCTGTCGATTTTCTTGATGCCACTTCAACGTTTCCTGTCTTGTCCATATATCTATCTAACTACCTATATCTATACTTATAATAAATCTGTAGAGAGGTTAATTCTGTACATGAAATATATTTTCAAAATAACTATCAGGGGGTGATTAGTGATCGATACTGATGCCAAAAATGCAATCAGTAAAATTTTTGTCTGTCTGTCTGTCTGTCTGTATGTTCCTTATAGAAACAAAAACTACTCGACGGATTTTAACGAAACTTGGTACAATTATTCTTCATACTCCTGGGCAGGTTATAGTATACTTATTATCACGCTACAATCAATAGGAGCAGAGCAGTGAAGGGAAATGTTGGAAAAACGGGAGAAGTTACTTCATTTTTTAAGCTTCCGTCGCGTGTGCAGCCTTAATGGTTAAGGCTACATAGAAATCATGTATGACGGAAATATTTTACATTAAATTATATAAAAAATATCCCACAACAGTATATGCCTATATTTTATGGTTGACTCACAATAACACGTGTAAATCCCGATAGCTTAGCAGTTCGGAGCTTTCTGACTATATTTGTTTTACTCTTACGTTTATAATACTCTCACTCATCCCTAATTAAAAAAATAACATTATTATCTATTCAATAAAAAAAAATTATAGAAATCGTCATAGAAACACCAAACTTATACATGAAATACGCTAATAAGCCATCGCGCGTGAATACTGAATCATGCTATAAGGATTATTTTTGCGTAACGGTTGCCGCGCTCGACGCGGCTCGCGGCGCGGCGGCGGCGGTAGGGTATAAAAACGCTTCAATATTTGGCTGTTGATGCGTTCAGAGCGTTCGACTTTATTGACAGACAATAATTGATATTATAAACCGTGCTTTTCAGCGCGACTTTTAGTCTTTAAATAGTTTATTTGAATTTCTTTTGTTGTTATTTTATAAAATAGGTATTAGTGTTTAAATATTCGGTCAAATTCCAAATTTTGGCTAATTTATGTTCACTTTTTTTTTGTATTTTTTAGGTAAAAGCGTTATTATTAATTGTAGTTATAGGTATTTATTTTTAAGTGAAGTAGGTATAGATAGATAGCATTGCACAGGCGTTTCAGCGTTTATCAGCGCGACTTTTAGTCTTTAAATAGTTTATTTTAATTTCTTTTGTTGTTATTTTATTATTTGTTTTGGTAGTGCTTAAATATTCGGTCAAATTCCAAATTCTGGCTAATTTATGTTCAGTTTTTTTTGTTTTGTGTAGGTAAAAGCGTAGGTACTTTTATTAATTATTGTAGTTATAGGTATTTATTTTTGAGTGAAGTAGGTACTTATAGGTAGATATCATTGCACAGGCATTTCAGCTTTATTTTCATTTCTTTTTCTGTTTTAAGTTGTACATATTTCTGGGTATAATTCTATTAGGATATTTTAGTTCAAACAGGCACTTAGATTTTAAGTGTAAGGTATTTAAATAGTTTGCGTTAAGAAATGAACATGATGAAGTTACTAGATTTCAGTTAGGCAGATATATCAGCTCTTCAGAAGCTGTGTGGCGGATCTTAAGTTTTACATTTACGAAAGATATCCACCTGTGACCCATCTGGATGTTCATCTCGAAGGCGGTCAACGTATATATTTCAACGCGTTCCATAGATACTTAAGCCTCACGTGAAAGTGATCTAAACAATTAATTGTCAAATATTATAAAATGTCAATCCTTATCCTTACTAATATTATAAATTTGAAAGCGTGGATAGTTGTTCAGCTTTCACGCAAAAAGTACTCGACGAATCATCAGAGGTACTAGAAGTAACATAGGATACTTTTTAAATTATCGCGAGCAGAGCCGCCGGCACAGCTAGTTTAAGAAAATAATTACTGATATTGCAACTGTAAATACAATTTAATGATAAAAAAAATCAAAAATTTTTATTCATCTTAGGAATTTCACAAAACACTTGATGAAGTCAGTCATAACATACTTCGGCTTTAACTAGTTGTTGATAGTTGTTAAATAAGATATTACAGTAGACCAAGAGACAAAAAAGCCGGCGGAAAAAAACTCTTGGCACTCTTTTTCAGTCAGAATTATCAAATTAATACACAAGACAGCTAATTGTGAGAGCCAATGTCATGTCACAACCAAATTGCTTACATAGAAGGTGCAATGAGCTATGGATGCACAATACGAATATGACAAACTGGGACCATAGTTTTTGAACAACAATGGAATAAAACAGTCATAGTATCATTAGCATAATGACCTGGCACCGCTAGTAGCGCCCATTCACGAGTATAACGCTAGCACCAGCCATCACCCTCCTCAACCATATTTTAGGGAAGAGGGTGACCCGGTACCCGACGCTACCACTAGCCATGCCACCTGAGGGAGGGAGCATGACGTTATTGCTGTTGTCTTGACAAGAAAATAAGTGAGTGTATGCCATAATATGTATACTGCACAGCCAAGCCGTAAACAAACGTATTAAAAACTTTTAGAAATATCCTGTTGTGCTTAATCCCTTGCCTTTTTATCTTCTAAGTAATCTTTTGTTTTATAATAAGCTTTTCGAGATAGAGTGTTCTTAATGATTGATTTAAGTTAAGTTATTGAATGGGGGATTGAATTGACTTCGGAATTTTGTTATATATACGTATTGACATTCCAATAAATGATTTTAGCCAGCCTTAATTTGGGAAACGCTAACTTATGATCGTTCCTAGTACTTACAGAGTAATTTTTATCATGGTTATCTTTCCTAGTTTTAAATTTATTACTATTCTTATAAATATACATAATGTTTTCATAAATATATTGTGATGCAAGGGTCAAGATACCAATCTCTTTAAACTTTTCTCGAAAAAACTACTTATAAGTTTATACATTCCACGAATAGCCCTTTTCTGCAGTGTAAATATCGTGTCAGTAATAACTGAAAATAACTGAAACATAGCAGCTTCGCCCTATTAACATCAGTCAGTGAGCGAATTTTCTTTATCGCGAACGCTGCAGAATTAAGTCTACTCGCTAGTTGTGTGATAGGGGCGCCCCATTGCAATTTAGAATCTAAGGTAATTCCAAGAAAAACAGAGTTATCTACTAGATTCAACCTGTTCCCATTAGGCTGCAGATCAGACTCAACTTGTTTTAAATGTGGTACAGAGAATTTTATAGTTTATTCGTAGTTGATTTTCTGTCTTATCTTTTTCAAAATTAATGATGTGTCAGCAAACAATACAATCTCGTGGTTATTGCCTACCATATAGGGTAAATCATTTATATAGACTAGAAACAAAAATGGGCCCAGAATTGATCCTTGAGTCACTCTCATTCTCAAAACCGACCCAGCCGACCGTTTCCGGTTAACCTCAACTTTCTGAATTCTATCACTTAGATATGAATTCAAAAGTTTGAGGTCAGTGCCTTTGATGCCGTAGTGGTGGAGTTTCCTGTTGAGAGTATCATGCTGAACACAATCAAATGCCTTAGATAGGTCACAAAATACACCGAGAGCATCCTGTGACCTCTCCCAGGCACCAGTGATTATTTCAAATAGTTAAACACCAGCACCAGTTGTTGAACGGCCCTTTGTAAATCCAAATTGCTTTTTTATGAAGTAAATAGTTATAGGTGAAATGGGCCAAGAATTGATTAAGAATAATTTTTTCATAAATTTTACTACATTGAAATTGGTCTAAAATTAGTAGGGTCTGTAGTGCTATCCGACTTAAACAAAGGAATAACCTTACTATGCTTCATTAAACTCCCCACTAATGATACAGTGTTAAATATTTCAACAAGATAAGGAGCTATTACATCTATAATAGAATTTAATATTTCAACAGATATGCTCCACAGATCAGTTGTTTTTTAATATTAATTGTCTTAAATGTTTTAATAATATCCCCGGTGTCTATGGGTTGGAACTTGAGATATTTAATTGCAATTTACATATTTAATAATACAATTTATAGGCCCAACTATATTGTTCTGTATTCTATGTCGTTTAGGGCAAAACTGAAACCGAGCACTGACGATTGTTTTTGCAATTTTTAGCAATACTTATTCTGAGTCTTATTCTATTTCTATGTCAAATGTTTTGTTTTTGTATGTGAATTTTTGTGTTTGTGGAAATAAATTATTATTCTGTTAGCCAGTCTTACACAGCAATAGAGAATATTTGATGTCAACAAACCAGTTAGAGTATCCACAGTTCTTAATGCCATCGCAAACAACGCCGTTGGTGATGCAAAGTGGGATGTCGTGCACTTTGCAGTCCGTCTCGTTCTTGGACATACATCCAGCCTCCTCCGTTGTGACGCGAGCTGCAGTCGCCGTCACTTGGTATTTATACGACTGTAAAACAGAATATTGAATTTTTTTTATACTTAGTAAGCCAATTACTTATAAAAGTGTGGCCAATGTTAAGAAATCTGTAGTGCAATTCCAAGTATCGTCACAGTCCCGCTGTTTTTCCACCGAACTTCTAACTTGCTCAACTCTAGAACGGCATCGAATAGAAGTACGATGGAAACGTAATGTCGATAAAAACGACTTCGTAAACAAAGTTTATTAAACTCAAGACATCAGCGCGAGCACAGAACTTTATCGACTCGTATGGTTACGAATGTTCGTATAGTATGGAGACGGTTTGTTAGCAATAATTGAAATCTATCCATTGCCGCACGGCCAGCTTACACAAATGTGGGCCTTGTTAATTTTGAGTGTTTGTAAACATTTTGTACTCTTAAATAACTGTTAAATAAAAAATTACAATGCTACTAAAAACTTGCAACCGACTCCATACTATACGAACATTCGTTAACATACGATTCGATAAAGTTCTGTGCTCGCACCGCATAATAGTGTTATAAATATGCAACTTTTGTTATACGACTTTTGAATCGTGAAATATGACGTTACATACATAACTTCACGCCTGTATCCCTTAGACAGAACACCAGAGGTTAGAAGACCATCTGATGTCACGTTTGACTTTGGAGGTATTATAATGATAAATAGAGACTATTGAAGTGATAGAGGGTCAGCCTATCGCCCACAAAACACGCCAATAAAACCTTAACTGACTTTTACTGTATGCCCGGGAAGAGAATCAGCTGGTACATTCTATGTTTTCTTTCGCTCTCGGTCCAGCACGGAAGCCGTTCATGAAAAGGAAAATGACGAATTGCATGAAATATGACGTTCTTTTGTTGTAATAAGAGATCGCGTCAAACATCGGGTTCCCTCTGAAGTTCTTGAAAGGCGTTGCGCGCACGTGTTTTTTTACAAAAACCTGTGATCTGTACTAGTGACGGAAAAAGTCGTATTGAAACTATTTTGCTTATCCAATTTGACGACTTTTCGATCGATCGCCCGACTTCTGGACTGTAGATTCGTAGCAACGACAAAAACAGTTCCCTTACGTGAATCGCCCTACTGGTCAACGTAAATAAATAGACAAGACAAGACAATGACATTCAGCAAAATCGGCTACCTTAAAGGTCACTAGTTGAATTAAACTTTATTTTCTTTATGTACTTATTTAAATAAACTGGCGATTAATTAAAAAAAAAAAAACAAAAACCATGGAATCTTTTGCGATCCACTCAAGGATTAAAACGATTAAAATACAGGTTATAAGTAACAATCAATCATATACGCGCTTAAGTGATTAACTTACAACTGACTAAGAACCTTTTTAGGTGTAAAAAGTCGGATTTGAATTGAGTACTTATCCGAATAAAGTAAGACACAATGAATAGATTGGTTCATGACGCAATAAACTGTGTGAGGTCAGTCCGACCTCAAGGCCGGACGTGGAAAGGAATCGAGCAGAGATGTACTGCAAGTATGACCTCGGGTATAAAGAAGGGTCAACGTATAATATACTAGCTGCTTCAAGAGCGTTCATACGCATATATACACACGGCTTCATACACATTAACCTATATCTCTAGGTATTACCCCGTATGATATTTCAGCTCCATCATTGTAGCTGCTTAGCAACAAACATCCATGTATAATTAATCACAAACATTCTCGTTTATAATAAGAGGAAAGTAAGCATGATCTATACTATGAAATATAATAAAGCTGAAGAGTTTGTTTGTTTGTTTAAAGTTTCCCCGAATCTTCCAATCAGACATAAAAAAATGATTCTCATTAGTATAACTGTTCGCGGATAAAACTGCGTGATGCTGCAAGTTAAATGTACTTCTATTCTTAGAAGCATTAAGAACGAAAACCCATCAACTTGTGAAGTTAATTTTCGTTACCTACTTACATTTATCCAGTTCTGAGTAAGTATTTTGTTTGATAATGACACATTTTAACGATCGCTTTGGACGGTAGCTGCTGCTGTCATTATCAACAATTTTCATATATACTTATAGAACCAAGACATCATTAATGATTTTAAATTCAAGATAAGCTAGGTTCAAACATATTATTTCTGCTCAGATATTGTGCAAGTGCAAGCAGGTATTATTCTCGCATTCTGACAATTTGTCTCGATGATGTTTGATTGCGAAAAAATTGTAAAATTTTAATTACGAATCGTACTAATTATAATGCCACTTAAGTATCCCACCTGTTCAAACAAACAAAGTCTTCAGCCAGGCGCGGTCACAGACTGAAATTTTGGGTTTTTGAACAACTGAGTTTTTGGGGGGGGGACAAATAAATTTTTAATTACAAGTATCTTTTTCTAGATTCAACTCTTTTTTCATGATTTTGGGGGGTGTCATGTCCCTTGTAACCCTCGCTGGGACCGCGCCTGTCTTCAGCTTTGTTATATTAGTACCTATTGATTGATAAACCCGATTTGTATGTATCAAACCCGATTTGTATGATGGGAAAAAATGTTCGTTACTAACCTATCTTCATTCTAGAACATGGGACTGCTTTTATTAATACCAAGTATGTTTATACAACTTCAAATAAGCAGCACATAAAATTTATACCTAACAATGGCCAGACATTCGTCAAAGGTATTCAAATTAGGTGCTCGACAGCAAATACATATAGTAATGTGAAAGTCAAAATGAGAAATATTTGCGTTCAACCCATACATAACTACTTATAGGAGAAAAAAGTATTTTTAATTTTATTTTTATCCTTTCTTTCTAGATAGTATCCTCTGGTAACCATAGTTTCAAGCGGTAGGTTGGTAATAATGAGAGAGTTCTATCAGCAGAAGTACAATCTTATGGCAAAATACAATCAAATCCATGTTGGTGAGATCTGCCATGGCGTAGGAAAATAAAGCCTTAGCGCGGAGCGCATCTGATATTACATGTGCATACAGTCATTTTATCTACACAAAGTTTACCCACCGCGCGCAAATTAACTATCTCTACCTTCCAGATTTGGTCGAGCTTTCATTCAAAGAACTTTAATCTATAATTCAATCGAATTGATAACTTCTTTATTTTTAAACTCCTTTCGTCGTAAAAAAATAATATTTCAAGAAGAGTTGCCCTTTTCTTACATAGTCATAAAAACTAAATATTTTGTGAGCCAAAATACTTGTACTCGATACATTATGATATTATTATAGAAAAAACATAATAACGTTCATACACTTCAGCGGCATCACTATTTTTTTTCATCCCTAACTAAAGTGGGCACACTGGAGCTGTCATTTTACTGCATTTAATTATTTGCCAGGGTAGGTCTAATGAAGCTCACTTACATTCATATCGATGTTGATACTGCTATTGCTCAGAAAGCGCAGTCGTATACGACCGTCTGCCAAAACAAGGAAGTACTGGGTTCGAAGAGCATCCTCGCTTAGTACTGAACACACTAAAACATAAGTCCCCGCATTGTATATTGCAAAAGCTTCCTTATTGCTATAGCAGTTATATCCTATTGAGGTTGGATATTGGATTACTGTCATAATCGATACATCTTCGTTCTCCGCGACAAATTCGATTAAGCACTCGTAATCGGTTTCGCTTAGCGTTCGCATAACCTGTAAATGAATATTAAGTAATTATTATCATGTAAATTAGTATGCAAAGCAACGCTACAGATGCCAGATGTTATATATTTGATTTTATTCTGCATATCTTCTTATTCTCCACCATAGAAAAAATAAGGATACGAGAACAAAAAAAGAATGATATCTTCTTACGAAAGATTGTCTTACCAATGAGAGGTTTTCTGACAGCTCATTAAAAAAACAAAACTGTACAAAATTGGTACAAAAGGCTTCGATAGATGGCGCTTTGCAAAAGGCGAAGGCGAAGAATTTATTCCACACTGCGTTTTTAAAAGTAAAATAAATTAATTGACGTCTGTATCAGAAATTGAACGTATAAATAACCATAGATGGTAGATACCACTTACCTACATTATATTATACAGACTAAACGCCTTCGGTTTTTTAAAAGTGCCATCTATAGAGGTTTTTTGAACGAATTTTTATGAGCTGTCAGAAAACTCCCCATTATAAAAGGCATTATAATAGGCAATTTCTTACAAACCATCTTTGGGTGAGAAATTGGATACTAAATGATAGGGCACTCTATACTAAGATTTAAACTATATAAACCTATAAAGAACAATACTTAAAATGTAGTACCCGTCTTTGCTAACCGATTTCACTATGACACACCCAACCCCAGACCTAACTGTTTGCGAGATAATCGACTTTTAAATTTTTTTGTAAAAATTGCCGACTTTTTGCCATTACATGTCATATTTTGAAATTTGTGCGCTCTTTTATTATTATTATTTATTTTTTACATGCAGATTAAGATGCTCTATGATTTTAGTAACCAAAATTCTACGTCAGATTACTAAATACATAGTTCTGAGCGATTGAAAGTTCAAATAATTATAATTTTTTATCGCTTTAGTTAGAAAATATGGGTGCTACACGCCCTTAATAGATCTAGGTCGACTAAATCAGTAACCCTGTATAATAAGACATTATAAAAAAATATTTTAGAGGTTCATTAAGTTGATAACAAGTTATTGAGTGGTACAGAAAAAACGTATTGCATTCAGATGGTTTTCACGGGTTAACAAGTTTATTGTTCTTAAATTGGGAAATAAAAAAGAGAATTTTGATTAAAAACAAACTTAAGTATTTGTAGAAAACCATTTTAACAATATACAGGTTTAATTTTAATTAACGCATCAGCTCTTGCGGGCAGCCTCTCCACATCAATCCCAACAACATTTGTTCTACGACTTTTTACAAAACTTGATAAATAACACAAAAATCAAAAACAAAAAATGTTTGCTCCTTAATCTAAATTCACCTACCTTTTTTTTTTTAGTATCCTTTTGAAGCGATATTTTACTGCGCAAGGTACGTGGCATACCTACGTGTAAATAGAGTTAGGTACAAATAAATATTTTTTGTATGAGAAAACTAAAATTTTAAGAACTATTAATTTAAAAAAATTGTAGAATAAAATGTTGTTGGGATTGATGTGTAGAGGCTGCCTGCAATAGGTGATGAGCTAATTAAAATTAACCTTCTATTTTATAACCTTCATGATAAAAACCAAATAAAACGTAGAACAAAGAGTCTAATTCTCGGCAGTTAAGTGTTTAAAACTCTATCCCTAATCAATCCGATATGGGTTTTCAAAAAATTTTCAGCATTTTGACGGGAAGCGTAAAAGGCGGTTAACAAAAGTTCTTACCTGAAATACAAATAATCTCGTATAATGTAACTTTATTAGTTTATTTAATGAGAAAGTAATTATGTAGTAGTTAAATATATCCAATATTTATTATTTATTTTAATTATTCTATACTCATTCAGTTGATACTTATTATTTTCATCCTCATTTATTTATTTTATATATGTACAAACATAAATGGTAGTTAAATCTAATTTTAAAACGTACACAATACAAAAATGGGATGATGAAGTGTTTTTTACTTTTTTTTGTATACTTATTTTTAATATTAACTATGATATGACCCTATCAAAAAAAAAAATATTATTGTAATAATGCTGTATATGAAAGGTCAGGCCTGAAAATCAGCGCTGCCATAAATTTTATACATTTCTCGCAGCTATTGCTGAGGTCTGCCCCATTATCACAAAATGCTTTTTTTTTATTTCATATTTTTAATAATTTTGTAACCTTTATTTTTAAATGTATATGTTTTTTTCCTATGTAACTGCATTAATTATTATTTTTTTGTGATAATAAAACTTTTTTCTTTCTTTCTTTCTTTCTTTATGCCCATGTGCTGTCATCTTCGACCTCATCTTCACTTACCATCAGATGAGATTAAGCTCCGTTAAAGCAAAGTACAGTCACGTTTAATAATATGTATACATTTTCATTACAATTTGAACCTTACCACAACCGAATGAGTTGCGAAGTGTGTTCACGTGACTGTAGGTACCTACCTTCGTATTTATAAATGGATTTTCCGTAACTTAATCAAAACAATTTTTTTTGATTTTACCAGTGATGAAGGCGATCCAAAACATAAATATTATTCATTAGCATGCATTATGTTATACCTGTCTCAAGGTAAAGGTGTTGCCCTTTTTAATATACTTGAGATGCTTTTCCGGCCTAGTTAACAAGGACGTGTTTATCTTTTAGTTTTTTTTTATGATACTGCGGTAAACAAGGACCACCTAAATTGAAAACAAAATATCTGAGATAAATAATGTAATGCAATTAAACAGTTCGTGAATTCGATATCTTTTGTTCTTTTCGGCACTTGTATTAGTATTTATTTTACCTATACCTTTACAATTTCGAATCAAAATCATAGTTTTTGGAAACCTCCTCTGTGGCTCTTATTAAACACATGTAGTTTAATTGATGCCAAATTTTAATTCTACTTCTGGGAAGTTAATGGCAAAAAACGTTACGATGTTAAGTTTTCTGTAACTCAATTTGTCATTAAATATAAAACTTCACCTTGGGTTATTTCCTAAAAAAAATTTCCGTCATTTTCCTAAAAAAATAAAGTGGGCCTTATTTAACCTACCGAAACAAAAAGTTATGAAATATCACTCTTCTATTTCTTATTCACGTATTAATCATAGCACTCCATGTATTATCATTTGAACTAAATAATCCCTTTAAACCAAGAAAAAAATACGTCATTCAAAATATTTATTAATACTACGTGGACCTAATTAAGCATACTTATAGAAAAATGTTTGGTATTTATGATTTGTTAAACTTGAGTATCTTTATCTTGTATTAATATAATACTTAGAATAACAATCAACAAAGATAAATTTTTATGTCAAAATATGCTCTTAAACTACAATAAACATTAAAAAAGAAAATGATATAAATCTAAAACACAAAACAGCCTATAAGTAGGAACATAACAAAATATCACGTCAACTTAGGCAGCTTCCAGCTGTTACAGTGTCCTCGAGATTTTTCATGGAGGGTTCTATAATTATAAACTAACAACAATGTTAAATAAAGCATTATTATTTCTCAATATATTTTTTTGAAATATTTAATCTTTAGGTACCATTAGCATAAATAAACAAAATTTTCCCATAACATAACTTTAAGTGAAATAGTTTTTTTAATAGTAGGTAGGCTACCCAATAATAGATGTTCATCTTGATATTAAATATTTATATTAATATATTAATATTAAATAGTATTATCTTGCACATTAGTTAAGAGTAAAAATAACTTGTTTCTACACCTACCTATCTGAAACCTGACAATGCCATATCAACCCGGCAACGCCGCCGCGCCGCACCGTGCTCCCAGCCAGCTAGACGCGTTAAAATGGACTTTGCTCATAGAGCGCAACGCCTCTGTGGCAATTCATATTGTGTAGGTATCTATAACTAATTGTTATTGAATGCAGATATATCTACTTTAGCAAAAAAATTACAAAATAATTACCTACTCATAATGGAGTTCGGGAGTTTTAATTCCCAGTAAGTATTAATTATTATTGAGGCTATGGCGCGAGGACTAGAATAGACAAGAAAAATAATATTAACAGTATTATTTAACTAGTATGTAAACTATTAGTTTAACTATTTAATTTAATTTAATTAGTTAATTATTTAGTTTAGTGTGAGGTGTGGGAGTCTACTCTGGAGTAGAATTGGAGATAAAGAAACTCCAGAAACACTGTACAATCTACTTTATAACTTACATTATAATCACTTATATATAAGTCTCACATTTGGCAAAGAGCTGGGCGTTTTTTTCACACCCATGGCTCCTTTTCATTTAAGAAGTCATCCACTTTATAGTTGCCTTTTTTACGTAAGTTCCTGTATGTCATGGGGAACCGTGTTGTAGAAGTGTATACACAAGTCCATCTTCTTCTTCTCGTGTAGGCTATAAGTATTTAAAGACAGACTTAAATATTATAGGGCGTTGAAATGACGCGTCTTTCTCTATCCCGCATTTCCGAATAGGTACAAGCAAATGTAAAAGAATTCTAAAAAAGAAAACTCTTAATCACATCATTACACGTAGTAACTCTTTAGTAATCTATGTCATTACTTCTTGTAAGTTACTAGAATAATATGGTTAGGTACGTACCTACAGCGCCGGCTTTGCCGAGTTAATATGGCATTGTCAAGTTTAGATAGGTAGGTGTAAAACCAGTTATTTTTACTCTTAACTAATGTGCAAGATAATACTACAAACATTCATGCTAATTTGATACAGTCTGAGAGGTATTTGAACGATAAAATATATGAAAAATTGTAATTATTTAGCAAAATTGTTTTCCATATTATCTCTAAAACGTGACGTTTTAGACCCATATGTTATATAACATTTTTTGCTCGTCTGTATGTCAGCAAACGAAATATACAAGTTTTATAGTGCGACGCCAAATCGAAAAAAAATCAAAATGGCGGACAGAAGGTGCACCAAAAATTTTCAAACCCCTTTAGATAAAACATGCACTTATGTTAAATTAACTCGAAAATAACGGCCAAATCAGAACTGGTTTATTTCGGTTATTAAAATTACACTTTTCAAAGTTTAATAATGGCCGTACCTTTTACCCGCCCTTCGTGTGGCCTTTATTAGGCTCGTCATACATTTAATTAAAACTGTTGTAAAATACACTTCAACTATTAAATCAATTCAAACTTACCTTCAAGTAGGCATAAAATACAATATATTTGGCTTCTATGAAGTAAGTTTTAAAAAAAGCATTAAATATCGCGCTCAGATTTATAGGTAGTTTTGATGACAAAAAATTACTACAGAATGATTAGACGGCACGAATATAAGCTTTCCTATTGTGGATTTCTTGTTTGTGCGTCGTAAGAAATAAATAAAACGGTTGCAAATTCGTAAATGTAGAAGTGACCCTTGACATACACCGGCTCTTGTTTCCCGCAGGTACCTTAATACCAAATATAGTTATTGTACTGTTATTTAGGCGTTGCTATCCCAAAAAGCTTTATCTACAAGTCAAGACATATTGACAAATTAAATGCTATGAAATGAAATAGAATGAAGCCACGAAGTTAAATAATGTTGAATTATCTCAAATTAATAAATAAATGAATATTTCTGAAATATCTATTTGAAACCCTTTTATTTGGCCTTCATCTCTTGATAAAGAATAAGATTATATCTTCTGATTAAATGCTGGTCTTATGGTCGTATTACAGAATAGTACTCATGTATTGATACTAGTTTTGAAACTAGTATCAACGACTATCTTTATTACAAAACGTTGCCTAATACTAGATTCAATGACCAGATATCACTTGAGTACTAAATGATTTGAACTGTGTTCACGCTTATTATAGAACTTTACTTATGCATATGCCAATGATTGAAACTAGTTTCACAACTGTATTCACTTGAGTGTGCTTTCTACCATACTTGAGCGTACTTCAAATTAAGTTTGTGTTGTTGTGAACTGTGGCTTAGAGAAAAACTAGATAAGTACGCGATTCGTGCCTTGTTTAATAGTGATCTGTATTAACTACAATGGATCCTTTCAGTGATATTGACCATTACGATAATATTTTTATACACGAAGTGCGTATTCCACGACAATTATTACGAGATGTACAGGATCCCTTCGCCATGGATGAGCTAAACTTTAAAAAAGATATAGGTTTACACAATCTACAGTAAAAATGAGGAATTAGTAGTAAATTATGTTTGAATTATATTATGGTGCCTTTGATGGCTTTGAAAAGTTTGAACTTGCTTTTCGTAAATAAAAACTATATTGGAATTCATAATTTCAAGTGACTTTACTTAGTAGTTGGCAACATTACATTTAGCTTTTACGTTTCGTTTTATTTTTGAGTGATAAATATATATTCATAGTAAAAAGAAGCGACAGTAATAATTTAACCGTACTGCTTCTATCGAAAAACAGATAAATAATTCAAAACATTGGCATTTTTGTCATATATCATATAGAATTTAACGCAATTTATAAGACATTGTAATCTAAACTTTGCGTATAACGTAACAGACCATTAGTTATTAAATCATTAAATGTATGTAATGGGAAACAAATTTTTTTCAAAGAAAACCCAGTATCAACTGGGTCAGATATTTGAAACTAGTTTCAGGTAATCTGGTTTTGATAATTGTTTTGTAATAAGACTAAAGCTCAAGTCAAGAATCAGCTGGTGAACAACGCTTACGTGAAACGAGTATTAAGTCTCGTTCTGTAATACGAGCATTAGTCTTTGTACACAAGGCAGTAATATGCCTTGTGTACAAAGCCACGAGTAAGATTTTTTTCTCCGTTTAAAGTTCAGCTTAGACCTAAACTGTTACTACAGTTTTCTTTAGTGGAATCAAAAGTATTAAAAACCATTAATGTACCTCGGTACCTCGAACGGGACTTATACGGGGATCCTTTGACACTAAATTGTTACGGAATAATCGATTCAAAATGCCATCAACTAAATGTTTAGGTAATGTAACGTAATAACCTACCATTGTGCTTAGAAATTCACTGTTAATCTCTACTGTTAACACACGTATCATTACGAGATGCAAATGACAGATATCGTGCAAAATCGAGTTAGTAGGTAATCGTGACGATAGTACGATAATATGCGAATTACCTCAATTTTTTAAGCACCGGGGCTTAACTATGTTGCATAAATATGTATCGCTTGTTCACGGTAAATTATCTCTATTTCAGCTCGGCCGCATCATTCAGCCAGCGCCGCGGTCTCTTCACATGCCATAGGGCTGCCCGCCTTCAGCATTTAAATTACATTTAGTATGTTTACATCCATTTAGTTTTGAGACTGTAAATATAGTTTTTTTATTTATATACAAATAAAACACTTCGTGAATTGAATAGAACGTGTTCAACAGAAATGCGTTTTGTGTCAAAAAACCACGTTTACGTTTTAATAACTAATCGATCTTATAAATTACCGAAAAATACTTGCGCCTCGACTGAGACGTACGAAATGATTGATTATTAAATTTTAAAGAATAAAAAATCCCCATTTTAAAGCAAATCTCATTCAAAAATTGTTTCGGCATGAGGACACTCGCGACTAGCCGCATGCCGAGCGCATGCCGAGATCGAGCCGAGTATTGCTCGCGTTTCGTCCGTTTACATGAAGCTGAATGAAGACATCCTCATATTTAGAAAGTTTACGAGCTCAAATGGTACCTATGTTCTCTGTATTTTGGATTTTCTTTTAGTTGCTATCGTTACTTACCTACACTACGGAATTTTGTTTTTTTTTTTCATTAAGGGAATAGTCGTTTAATGGGAACTATCTGTGGAAATTTAAATAATCGTTATGTGATAAGCCACATAACATAAACTTAAGTAAATTTAACTGATAGTGAAAAATTAAAAATATTGCCAGACGCCGCTTATATTACTTTGTAGCCACATTGTTGGTGTGCCGGTTTGGGTTACATATTTATTTCTATACTTTTGTTAGCGTTTAACATTCTCTCAATTATTAGGCTATATTTAAAATCTAAGTATTGTACTTAAATGAGCAAAATTATTCACACAACAAAACTGAACGGACACAAAAACTAGGCATTTCTGATGCTTTATAAAGCCGAATACGACAAAGGCTATATTTGACACCAAGTTTGATCAGAGAGCAACCGCACGCCAACTAGGTATTTACTTATATGTATGGAATACTAATTAAATAAAAATACTAATTAACTAAAATACTAAGTAACTTCAATCACGTTTTTTTGCTTATTGGGTCAGCTAAGCGATTTTTTATTCACGCACGTGTAACCTAGGGCGATATAGCTAAAGTTGATTTCAAAAGAAATTTAGGTAGGTAATGTTAGATTTTTGGCCGTGACAATCGACATCCACATTTCCTTTCACACGAAAGAAGCTAGATTAAAAATTAAGACTAAATATAGAAATAATCATACCACAGTCATGGTATCCGACAGTCCCATTCCATAAGATATATCGTACTTTAAGTGATAAGAAAAAGCACACTCAGTACTTATATCTCTAGGATTGTACAGAACAAAGAAATTTCTCCCTCTTCCACCATATGCCAGATGGAAACATAAATTAATCGATATCGTAAAAATCCACCACATTATTTTTAGTAAAAAAGTAAACTGTTTGAGGTTCAAATCAAATCGAATGGGCCATGGATACTGAATTAATTATACAGGGTGGCTGATGGAGAGCACTCTGAACTCGATTCTGATCATAATTATGTAATAAAAGTAGGTGTTTAATTTTTCACCAGAAATCCCTATGAATAAATAAAGAGACCTAACTACCTACACTTTTCCCGACGCGCTGCCTCAGTCAACACGCACGCAGCAGTGTTCCCGCCACAGGCACACTCGCTAAGTATACTTATATTGCATTACGCTTATGTAGCCATGCGTTGCGTAATGAATTCTTTAAATTTCGGTTAAGTTTACTCAGTAAATAATTAATATTTATTCAATATTTAATTTTCTCTCTTCATGTATAATCTCAAACTATCACGTCCTGGAATTTCGTAAATGACTTGGTGAGTCATCACCCTTTTACCTGTATATCTATACCTATCATCTAAGTACTTACACCAATATAATAATTCTGAAAGGTTTGCTTATTTGAACGCGCCAATCTCGGAAACTGCCAAGCGAACTTGATTATTTTATTCTTGATAGCTTAGCTGTTGGATAAAGCTCTTATACCTAAGTTATCAAATTCGAAATTAATTCCTATCATGCATCAAAAGTTAAGCGTGTAAATGCGCGCACGGCTACTATACCCTGGCAAATAATTCAATGCAGTAAACTGACAGATCGAAATGTAAAATAGAAAAATAATGATACTAACCAGTTAAAAACTTCGTAGTGCTTATCCTGAATGAGAATGAAAGTTGTGGTGTGTACTTTATCTTCAAAGTAACTATAATGAAAATAAATAATTACAAGACGAAGTAAAATCGACTTGATAACTTTAATTTTTAAACTCCTTTGGTCTTTAAAAATGAAATTTCAAGAATAGTTGTACTTTGCTAACAGATTAATAAAAGAAATATATTTTGTGAGGCAAAATATTATTTCCACTCATTACGATATATTTTTTTTAAAACTGGAACTGTCATTATAATATAGTATATTATAGAGTATGATAAAACTCTTGCTAGCCGCCTGTCCGCCCAAACGTGCAACGTGCCCTACGACACTTGGACGTCGGCCTCTCATCCATACCTTCCTATAATTAACGCGATGTAACTTTGCTTGGCCTGCACTATCGAATGCACTATGATATACCTTAACCATCGTGCTACGTTGACTTCCCGGCTCACATTATCCCTTGATTTCTATGACAAAGAAAATGGAACGTCATCACTGAAGCTTATTTATTTGCTTAGGCGTAGATTTACGACAGTTTTGTATGAGTAGAGAATTGATATGAGATCTTTAACAATAGATTTAACAATAGATAATAAATAATAAATAAATATTTCTGACACTCACACAACATTATCTAGCCCAAATTAAGTTTCTTAAAGAACTCGTGTTATGTGTTGTGTATACTAGAGAAATATATAAAAATACATATTTTTATTAGAATAAACTTAAATAAACATATAAACATTCATGACTTGACGACTAATATCTGTGTTCATCACACAATTATCCGCCGCCGCCAGGATTTGAACCCAGGACCTCTGTCATAGAAGGCAATGTATGTTACCGCTACACCAGCCGGTCGTCAAGAATCGGGAAGTCATTACGACTATCTTCCTCAAGAACTGCATTACTCGTAAAAGCTCACAAAAGGAGTTATTATGATTATTCTGTACCTAACGCCATGTCAGACCTTTTTTACTAAAAACCATGTTAAAACCAATAATTAACTGTGCAACTACCTTAGATGCATTCATTTCGAGTACTTCTACCGAGAAATGTCTACATTTATATTTTATTTATCTATAAAGTACCTAATTTTAATCGTGCCACATGCCAATCGAGTCTATGATGATAAAGGAAGCTGCTGCAGTACCTACTCAAAGTAAAATGGTGAAAGTAATGTTTCATAAATTAAGTAGGTAACGCTAATTTTCTTTCTTTTATCCTATTTTCTACACTTCTATCCAGTTTGATTGATACGCAATGGCGAATTGAAAAGGCACAAGCACAGGCAGCGCGCAGCGCGGGGCGTCGCGCGGCGCGCCGCGTGGGGCGTCGCGCGGGTAGTCGCGGGGCGCGTCGCGCGGGGCGTCGCGAGGGGCGTCGCGAGGGGCGTCGCGCAGGGCGTATGGCGGGGCGTCGCGCGTTTTTGTTACATCTCCGGCTTTACTCTAAACCAGCGGATAGTTCCATAGTAAAGCCGGGAATGTAGTAAGGCGGAGTAAAACAGTACGCCCCGCTCGACGAGCCGCCTGTCCTTCTCACGTCTTAATATTAGGAAGTTTGAGACAAGCACGTCTCAAACTTCCTAATATTAATCACGTATTTATATTCCAAGTGCGCGTTGCTAATATTATTCATTGTGCTTTTTATCATAATGTTATTTTTACTTTCAGAATCCGCCATGCGAAAAAGACAATGTGGACGTCGAAGATTCAGGCAATCATTATGACTACGATAAAAATTTACGCACCGAACTTCCACAGATTTTAGCTGTAAGCATTAAGAATTTACTATTGCTAGGTAAGTGATTATTCCGTTTCATATACAAGTAAATGAACTATTCAATCATAAATTGTTGCATATAAATCATTTGAATTTGAATTGGGTCTGTTGGAATATTCATTAATATGCCTAAGTAATTAGACTAATAATTGCTATATTGTATTTATGTACTGCAATCATAAATCTAGGTCACGTGAAGTGCTTATGGGATTGGCGTTAGACAATTCGAAATAATATCTTTTTTAAACTTAGTACTTAAATTATACAGGGGCCGCGTATAATAGACAATTATATTTTAATAGCAGATTAGGCATGATCAGCGGGTCTGAATTTCGAAAAAAATTTTTTTTTTCAATATTTTTCATAAATTAAAATTTAAAAGTTCTTCTCTGTGAATAAAATTTAAGGTGACATTTTATGACTACACACAATTAGATGGAAACTTTTTTATTACTTGCTGTGTAGTCATAACCTACAGATCAAACTTAAATTTAGATCACTTCGAAGAATATTGAAATTTTAATACCTGAAAAATATAAAAAAATATATTATGTTTTTCGAAATTATGACCCACTCATCAGTCTTAATCTGCTATTAAAATATTATGGACTATTATTAGGCGATCCTATATATTGCTATATATTGCTCAAGCTTATAAGGCTGCAAATGGACGGCAGCGACAACGACAGCGACAGCGAGATTTCAGCGACACGATAGAAAGTATTGAGTTTGTATGAAACCGCGACGAATCGCTGTAGCTCTCGCTGTCGGTGCCGCCCAGCTTGCAGCCTAAGTAACTGGCAGTCATTTTTATTATTTACAATGTCTCAAAGGCGTTTCTTAACATGTTTGCAAAAATATAGCTAAGATCCGTATTATGAGAACGCTTTCTCAAGTGTAAATCGTGACTCAAGGATAAATTCCCTGCCGCGATTCGGTGTCAAGTCTCCATAAAGCAGTGTCAAAAAGCTGCATATAACCTAAGTACAGATAAAATCCTACTAATAACTTAAAAAATATGGTACCTACCTAATTTTGACACGTATTAAAAAATATCTATTCTTGTTCTAAATATCTATTGTTATTTACCGATTTTATTTATTCTGATTAGTCTGATTAATAAACCTGTGCTTTCATTTTCATCACAAATCTATCTCAAACTTTCTCAAATTACATTATTGTTGTTTTTAAGATGTTGTATATTTTCAGGTTATGGAATGACTCTAGGCTTTCCAACAATTTTAATCCCTGCAGTGAAGAATCCGATCGAAGGCGAAAATATTCAATTAGATAATACGGGAATATCATGGATAGGTTCGTATGATCTAACCTGTGTATAATATTTTTTCCTCAATGACTGCCTTTACCTACTTCCATGCTGGACGGGGAGCAAAAAAGAAACATAGAATGCTGGTACATTCTACTTCTCTTCCCGGGCATACTGTAAAAGTCCTTTAAGGGACAAAGGTTTTATTGCCGTTTTTGCGGGCAATAGGCTGACCCACTGTCACTGCAATAGTCTCTCTTCATCATTATAATGCCTCCAAATTTGTGTAAACTTGACATCAGCTTGTTTTATAGTCCCTGGTGTTCTGCCTACCCTATGAGGTACATAGGGTAGGCATAACAAGGTGCGAAGATACGTTACATTTTTTAAATTATGTAAAAAAATTTTTAAGCCCTTATATTTATAAGGGTGTTGAATAGTAAGGCTGACACCAAGGTCGTGCTAATCACATAACGAGGGTTATCTAATTCGAAAAAATGCTAGGATAGATTGAAACACAGATTGAAAGTACCCAACAGTCGGCAATATGATATTATTTTGGACACATTAGCTAAAGTAGTAGGTAAGAAATATAATATTTTGCTTACCTTCTATGTTATTTGAGTTTTATATGTAACTTTATTATGAAAAATCAATAAAATAAGTACTAGATAGTATGAAGAATAAGGTACTTGCTTCTGACTTTATTACTCAGTATCTATACATAGGTATAGGTACGTTGTGTATAGGTCTGACATTTATAATATAAAACAAGAAATAAAAAAGAATATTGTGGAGCAAATACAAAAAGATACTAATATAAGCAAAGCACGAATCTTTAAGTATTTAATAGTAAAAATCTTCATAAACAAATGTATTCAATACACATTCATAGTAGTCGTGATCGTATTCTACTTTTTGGATAGGTAATTTTATAATATGAATGTTCTGTTCATGACATAATGTCCTCTTGATCTACTCACTACTCCGAACATAGTACGAAACCCAGGCGCGGTCCCAGGGGCGTCACAGGCGACATGACCCCCCCCCCCCTAAATCATGAAAAAAAAGTAGAGTAGAAGCTAGAAAAGATAATTGTGATTAAAAATTTAGTTGTGACCCCTCAGAAAATATCAGTCTGCGACCGCGCCTGCCGAAACCTGTGACCAATCAAAAGATTCGAACTAATTTCTATGTAATTTCTCAAAGGATAAGTAGATGATATAGAAGTTTGGACGAGAGAAAAATATAAAGCCCATATTAAAAGCCCACCAGCTAAAATCATAATCCCCCTTTTTTACTAAAAAAAAGTCGCCCAAAAATAAACGCGGTAAACTGTTAGACACTCATTTTATTAATAGTTAAATAAATTATGAAAACTTGACAAAGTAAAACATTATTTTAAATCATCAATTATCGTATGTTTGCAGGTTCAATAAATTTGATAGTGGTGCCAATAGGGTGTGCGCTGTCAGGGGTGGTGACATCGCCGATGGGGCGGCGGCGCGCGATGCAGATGCTCAACATCCCATTCTTCGTGGCCTGGCTGCTGTTCCACTTCGCGCAGACACCTGGCCAGCTGTACGGAGCTCTGTTCTTGACAGGCCTTACTGGAGGCTTGCTTGAGGCGCCGGTAAAAACATATGCGTTTAAGAAAATTCTGCGTTTTATATGATTAAGCAGATGATGAAATGTATTCACTTAACTATCAGTTTGCTTGCTAAAACATAATAGAACCAGCAGTACCTATTGTTCGATAACATAACAGGTTTTTTTAAATGCATTTAATTTAGGGTGTTTTCGAGTATTCATTTATCTTATCACGCTGGAAAGAAACAAAAAAAAACTTTTAAAAAATCCACATAAATTAAAAACGCTTAAGTGACGCGAGTCCGAAATTAATCCGAAAATCTCGGGCATTTTTAAAATCCAAATATCCACTAGGCTTCGAATTATACCGCTACTACTCAAGAGCTGTTGTGAATACTGTCCAATTAGGGCAATTCATAGTCATAAATCACAGTCCTATAATAATTTTTATTTCCATAACAGGTTTTGACCTACGTTGCTGAAATCACTCAGCCGCACTTGAGAGGAGCCTTGTCAGCTACCAGCTCCATGTGCATTATAATCGGGGTTTTCACGCAGTTC
Source organism: Stenoptilia bipunctidactyla (assembly GCA_944452665.1). Taxonomy (NCBI): domain Eukaryota; kingdom Metazoa; phylum Arthropoda; class Insecta; order Lepidoptera; family Pterophoridae; genus Stenoptilia; species Stenoptilia bipunctidactyla. The sequence goes on along the minus strand of OX101721.1, from coordinate 42,062,246 downwards.
CTGCTGGGAATATTCCTGTACTGGAGGACTATAGCACTGGTCAATATTTCATGTACGGTATGTAACTGTCATCAAGTCTAACCTACTGATGTATAAAGATTAATGTGAATAAATAAATATAATCCCCAGACAATCACACAAACAACATGGCCCCAAACTAAGCAGCGCTTGTGACATGGGATACCATGTAGCGAACTAGAGGGGAACCTAGAATATAAATACATACATATGTATAGAAACGCCTTCACCCGGAACATTTTATTTTCTTGTTCCTTGCGGGAATGGAAACCGCTACCGTCTGAGGCAGATAGTGTTACCCCATCGCCAAAGTGGTAGATGTAGACTAACCGCTAATATACGATACAATTTCGGCAAGATAAGCAATGTTCAGGACTATTCTCCTAAACAACAGCGTTAAGTTCATCGATGCACCGGCAACGAGTGACATAATTGGTATTCATCTATACAAATAACACGACACCAGCGCTCGTCGCGGATGACGGCGTGAGTAAGATTATTCGACGAACTGTTTGTCAATGGGGTAGAAAACTGCCAACTCTTTTCACTAGTGGCACTGATAACGCTTGACCCATAACAACTGTCAAATACCATTGTAAAAGTTAATTTTATAGTGATTTTTATCGAAAAATTAGAAATGCATCATTGCGTAGTCATGCAAGTTTTATAGAAAATGGATACCACAGATTCTCTTAGGATATACGTACACTTGCTAAAGTAATGATGTACTTAATTTAAACACTTGTGTAAATGTTTTGTAATGTTTGTGTAAACTAAGTAGTACGGTCCACATTTTACACATTTTGATACAGAAAAATAAAATATTATATAGATTTACCGCAAAAAAAAACACTGAACAAGCAATTTCGGCAAAAACTTGTTCATTTGACAGTTTATTATGGGTCAAGCGTATGAAGTGACATCTATTTAGAGCTTTTCGTTTTCTTCTCCATTTACGAGCAATTACATAACGTAAATTATTGGGCTTGACGACGAAATCTTTTCCATCTCGTCGAGCACAGCGCGGTGTTATTTGAGTTACGCGAATAGCCCTGCTGTCCGAGTTCACTAAAACATCCACTACTGACTGGCCAATGAGTTATCTCGAAGACTTCTGCGCTTCAGAGAGTATTCAGAGAGAGTTATTGCAAATAAAAAAATACAAGAGTGACAAAAAAAATGTGGTCGTCCTTCCGGACTTCCAGAGGGCTAGTCTCCAGCGGTCGATAAACTTTGTTAGATGACATTGTGGTGCTCTGAAAATTGGGTTTTTAGGCGCACAGAATAATCACGGAAATTTTTAATCGATATATCTAATTGTTTGTATACAAATGGTTCAGTTTGTCTATCATTATCATCTTTATAAAATAAGTAAAACTTATTTTTTTATTATTTAACAAAATTAATGTTATTTCAGATAACTGCAGTGATAGCACTGTTTTTTGTGCCTGAGTCTCCTCATTGGCTTGTATCACGAAAAAGGCATGACGAAGCAAGAAAGGTAGGTATCCCAAATATTTATTTATTTGCTACACATATTTTGTTCAGTTTAATAAAAAATGAGGATTGTGAACAAACATGCAAACTTTTTGCACACAACACCTTTATGCACCAAGTTATAGGCACGGAAGGCTGTAGATCAAAAATTGTAATTGAATCTGAACTCTATGCCCTTGAAATTAATTTAATAATCAACGAATGCAGAGCATTAAAAAACCGACTTCATGTCAAAACTTTGGCTGAATTATAATGTCGTCCAGATAAACACTCTCCGAATGCATTCATATTTTTTGCAAAAATTTGAGTGCATCCCATCTGGCCCGGTGGCTTGGCCCGGCGCCGGGCCACATGGGAGAAAAAAGTTTTAACTGGCCCTAAGTTTTATAATTGATTTCGTTTATTAAGCAGTTTGATTTATAAGTTCAATCCCTTTCATAGACGCATGTAGTTTTTTCACAAATTACGAGGTGTATCCTCCATTTTTCCTTACCGGAGACGATAGCACTTGATTTGTGTCACCTGTCACTGGGTTGCCTGGCAGAAATCGCGCTTCGGCGATAAGGCCACTCTTTGTATGTTAATTGTGATCATATTATTCTATTTGTATGGAATTGCAGCCGTTGCCAAAACGAGCCGTGCCGTGTATAAGTTTGCATTTCGTTATGCAATTATTCGCATATAGTTGTGCAATGTTTATGATATAACTTTATGATCAAGGATTTCTCTTAGAAAGTTTTCAACTGACTTCTAAAGGAGGAGGTTCTCAATTCGTGTATGTTTTTTTGTGTCCATGTTACACGATATTTCGGACAATTATAAATAGATTTTAAAAATTCTTCCCATATAAATTTCAACGAAATCGATTGACTACTTCACGGAAAATTTCAAAATGTCTGAATTCGGAGAATGTTTACCTTGACGACGTTATAATTCAACCCAAGTTTTGACCTGAAGTCGGTTTTTTAATGCTCTGCATTTGTTAATTATTAGAACTTTGAGATGTAGCTACTCATTTAGTTTCAACATAATTATGATAAGTAATGAAGTGCTTCAATATTAGTAATTGAACTTAAAACAATTTATTGTAACTAAGTTTTAACGTCCAAATGAGATTTAAAAATATTCACTTGGTTTTATTAGCATCGGTGAGCATTCTTGAGAATTTAGTTTGGATCTTCCATATTGTGGAATTATTCTGCACACCAATGCAGATATGGATTAAAATATCAAGCCATATTGATTATTTTCTTCCGCAAAGAAATTAACCAATTTTCGTCAGTAACTTTCATCCATTTTTTTTAAGCTAAATTCCTAATTAAATTGGTACTTACTTCATATCAACGCTTTTACCAAAAACATACCTACCTCAGGTACGAGTAAAGAGTTCAGTCTAAACAAAGAATTATTTTTTCATTTTAGAGTCTGCAATGGCTGCGTGGTTGGACTGAAGCTAAAGTTGTCGAAAATGAACTGCAAGACATACAGAAAATATTTGAAGAAGGTAAAGTTGATATGTAATCATGTTTTATGATACTCTTAATAAGTATCTAAAACTGTTCCGTTACTGACTGAGTGACTGACAGACAACGTACAGCCATAACTACTGGACGTAAAGAGTTGGACGTGAAGACTTTGGAATGTACATTCTTTAGGGGAACACAAAAGAGGACTTTTTTGTTTGTATGAAAAATCTTATTCCTTGAGTTCACGGATGTGATACTTAGTATAAAGGTTCTTTAATAGGTGTCGACAAATCATATTCCTTGAGTATGCCGATGTGAAACTTGGTATAAAGGTTATTTCAATGGATGTCTGGGCCCTATAAACTAACAATTGTTAGCGATTTTCACATGACTTTCGTTTCTTCTGTATATAAAACTACAATTCTACAGGCGACATAACATTGTCTGTAAAAAGCGTTTCATAAAAATTGTCACGACAATTGTCAAGCTTTAAAGAATTATGAGATGTAAAAAAAGCCATTGATACCTAATTTCACTCACTTTTGTTGATAATGAAACGTAAATAAAAGGCTTTTTACAATTAAGAAACTCTTGTCAATTGAAAGCGACGACGTCTGTCATGTATGTAGGTACCTACTCATCGTCATCCTTCCATCCATCACAATTGGTGAATCATTTCATTCCATAACTCTATTTCACACATTTCCTTTATACTTATTTAAATCAAAATCGAAGGGTCTCTAATCGAAATTACACGTCTTCACAGAGCCAGTTAAAGTTTTGATGAACAAAATTGCATAGGTAAAGGGTTCTGCTACTGTTGTTTTTATTTTTATAAAAACAAAAAAAAAGACGTGTGGCACTCGGAGACTGCCGTGGTAAAGCTATTGCATAGCATTTTTTATCAACTTATGCAATTATAATTATTTATTTATTTTATTAATGCAGTAATGTTTGATCTAATATGAAGTTCCACAAGTTCCTAGTAGATGGCGCTGATTGTTTATTAAAGCCCGCATGTAAAGTTATGAAATCAAAGTATCACCGCTATGCCGGTCGGAGTAAGTGTTAGGTTTTTTTCGTTACGGAATTTCTGGATTCGGTCCCCACGCTCAAGGCCCGCGATAGAAGTTATGCAATAGCTTAAAAATGGAAAATGACAAAGTTTGCTATATGCTCATTTAATTCAATTCAATTTTGTGTAGTATAGCTTATTTGTGTAATATATTATTATACTGCATCCATTACTATTATTTTTCTTGCTTTTTTTGTAATTGTAAGTCGACAAGTCCTCGCTTGCCTGTCTACAATTCTTGGTAATTTTACATATGACAGGCGTTTCATAGACGACATAGCGATTTATATCACAAATGTCAGTAGGTCACTACAATCGTTTTATGTGCGTTTCATATGTGACAATTTTGGATGACCTGTCAAGTTTTTATGAAACGCATTTTTGTGATTTTACAATGAATTGTTGACCGACAATAAAATTGTCAGTCGATCCGAGTTTTATGAAATAGGGCCCTGGTCGTATTATGGACGGAGTTTCTTACATGCTGGACTGGGAGCGAAAAATAAAACATTGAATGTGCCAGCTGCTTCTCTTCCCGGGCATACTGTAAAAGTCAGTTAAGGGACAGAGGTTTTATTGGCGTTTTTGCGGGCGATAGGCTGACTCCCTGTCACTGTAATAGTCTATTTAAATACTGTAAATAGTATGTATTTCTGAAATTCTCACAAAGAGGATAGTTTCGCGCGTACGAAGTTGCGGGAAGAAGCTCGTCTATTATATTGAATAGGTTTCTCGTGGATGGACGTGTAACACCATAGTCTTCATGCGCACTTTCCATCAGGTGGCATGGAAGACAAACGTCCTATCCTTACAATATAAAAAAAAAAAAAAAAATTGAACTGGCGGTCGCACGTTTTTTGTATTAAATTTCAATTAAAAGTACACTCATTATTTCATGACCTAGTTACCCCTTCTAAACACACTTATTATTAATACACCTTGTAACAGGCGGGTGGATCCACTGAGGGGTAGGGGACCTCAATGAATACCAATTTAACCCACATGAGTGTTCAGCAATATTTAGTGGTTCTTGAGATATTTGCGGATTAGTGTTTTTTTTATAAAGTTACATTCTAGTATAATGAGATTTGAAATTACAACTCAATTTATTAAAAATACCCTATTATAATAGGCCTTTCATATCATGTAACAACCAGCAATTGTATTTTTTATTAATAGCTATTTTCAACCGATTTCCAAAAAAGGAGGAGGTTCTCAATTCGTGTGTATGTTTTTTTTGTGTCTTTGTTACACAATATTCCGGATAATTATGAATCTATTCTTGTTTCATATGACAGAAGATATTTCAGAGTTGGTCCCATAAAAATTTCATCGAAATCTATTAAGTGCTTAATGGATAATTTCATATTTTTAAAAAATATTTATGAATTCGGAGAATGTTTACATTGACGACATTATAATTCATCTAAAGTTTTGACGTGAAGTCGGTTTTTTAATGCTCTGCATTCGTTGATTATTAAGTTTAAAGTTTATTTTATTACAGACCCAGCAGAAATCGAAGACCATAGTTTTATTAAGAACATATCCTTCTACACGTGCAGGAGTTTCCTGGTGCCCTACTTCCTCATCTGCTACAGCTTCTTTGTTGGACACTTTTCAGGAATGACAACACTTCAGGTACTACTTTGATAAAGAATGATTATTTCCTTACTACTTTACATTACCTAAAAGTATACCTAAGTTCGGAGAATGTTTTTTGAAGGTACTTTCAGCTACCCGAAAAAAAAAATATCTTGATGAATAATAATCTTAATACATAGGAACTCCACCTTAAGTCTTCGTTCCGGATACATGCCAGTAAATAAATTCTCGATTTTAATGTCAAAAGAAGTACCTTCTCCTCATATGTACAGAATGCGATAAAGTTGAGGAAGTTTACCATATTACATCAGAGTGTGTTGGGAACAAAGTGAAAACATTTTATTTTTTTAATTTAAGCCATATTTAACTTCAATTCCATCGGATATAAAATTATGCTTACACAGAGTTGAAACTTTTAGTGGGGCAGTAAAAAGAAGTAGGTACCTTATTTCTGAGTGTACGGGAAACGTTCCATAAAAAAATTTGATAGGTATTAGGAACAGGATCGCTTGGCATTAAAAAGATGTGTAAAATGGGCATTTTCTTACTAACCGTTTCTTTTTAGGTTATGAATGGAAATATATCAAAATTCCATAAAAATATGGATTATCTGCTACAACCATTTTCTTGTAGCATACTTCCCCTTACTGCCCCACTGGAAGTTTCCATCCATTAGAGCAATCGGATTTTTTGGGGTAGGTGTATTTTAATTTTATCAAGAAAGTCTTGAGGGATACCCTCGTAAAACAGGGCGGGCGCATTGAACATCGTTAATTGCAATTTGAAATGTACCTATTCGTATATAAAATAAGACTCCAACAATGATGTATTACAAATTGCAAAGCGAGTAATGAGGAGGGGCTTGGAATGTGTTGTATGAACGTGGCCTTTAACCGCGACCGACTTGTATTTCAAACTGATAGTCGCTTCTAACGCGGAACCAGCAAATCAACCAACAACTAATTGAGCACCTTCATAACTTTCAGACGTACGCCGTGTCAATATTCCAAACCTTAAAAGCGCCGATTGACAAGTACTACGCGACGTTGATTCTGGGCATTCTACAAATAGTGGGTTCCGGCGTGTGCGTGGTGTTTGTGCACTACATCGGCAAGCGCCCTCTAGCGTTGTTCTCCACGGCTGGCGCGGCGGTCTGCTGCTTCCTTGTTGCTGGATATGACATCTACATTATAAAGGTAAGTTTGCCAAATAATTACATAAAGTCCTCACTTCGCTTCGTCCTGTATGTTTTTTTTTATATTTGTTACCTATACACAGGGCTTCTATACAGGGTTACTGGTTAAGTCGACCTAGATCCGTCAAGGGCGTATAGGATAGTACGGGTACGGGTACGGGTCTTTTCTTACTTCTTTCACTATAAACACCCTACCTCAATCCTAACCATTTTCGAGATAATAGGCTTTTAATTTTTTTTTATAAAAATTGCCGATGCTTGCCATTAAATGTCATATTTTGAAGTTCTGAGCGATTGAAAGTTCAAATAATAAAAAAAATGTATATTATGTAGCAAGTGAGCTAAGTTGCTAATTACAGTCGAGGCTGTGATTTGAGCCCGAGCCGAGCGGCTTAATAATGAGCCGAGACATACGACGTTTTTCAACACACTTGTGAGTAAAAGACAGACATACGTGGTCATAAAATAACAAACACATTTGATAACAAAGCTGTGAAGTGTGATTGAAAAATGGCGCCGAACCTTGCGCATGCGCGTAGGGTTTTTTTTCCGCCAAATGTGTCAATGTCTGTATAGCATATACAGCCTATTTTAAGTGAAAATGTTTAATTTGGAGTGGTAAATGCAAATATTTTAATATTTTATAACAAATTATTGTAAATTGTGAATAATTTGTTTGATATACAAATTTGTTTTACTAATATAAGGCGCAAACAATTAAAAATGTATATGGATTTGAAGTGGTATAAAATCTTTATGTTGTTTCTGAAAATATTTAATGTATAACCCGGACCAATAAAATATGCTCTGTTTACTCGCATGCACAAAGGTACAATTCAACTTTGTAGGATTCATTATATTATGCACTAGGGTATAATATATTATGTACGCGTGACTTATAGCCCAGTTTATAGTTCTAAATTCAATAGAATAACGCTCACTTTACGAGCAAGTGTGTTGAAAAATATATACTTAAATATTATTGGGTAGCTGACAAAACGTTTAAGAATTTCTGCCAAACATCGTCGATAATATTTTTTTTAGATATCCCGAAAAGAAATGTAAACTGTAAAAAAAAATTTTGATTATTTCAACTTTCAATCGCTCAGAACTTTAGTAATTTTACGTAAAATGACATTACTAAATACAATATGGGCGACTGCCCTTACGATCTATAAATACCTGGCCTAGAGATGTGTAAAGATGGGTAGCTGAATATAAGGTTTTAAAATGGAAAATGTTTCAGGAACTTTTCATTTCCTTGAAATACTGAAAAAATAACATGAAAATCCTATATATATATGCAAAACTTCAACAAGAGATTTTTGCTATGAAGTTTATGTCAGGCGTTTGTGCACTAAAAAAGAAAAAGAGCCTATTACGTGCATATTACCTTTCGCCGTTCAAAGGTAATTTATAAAGGGATTTCTTAATAATCGATGTAGATTTTTGGAGGGTGTATAGTTCTAAGCGCCGCCGCAGCTTGGTTAGGCCTTTCTCGAACTGGACCGACGATCTGGCAATTTAAGGATCGCGGAAATTCGCTGGATGCCGACTGAGCTGGACCGATCATCGTGAAATCTCTGCAGGAGGCTAATGCCTGGCAGTGAGAGTCCATAAGCTGAATGGTGATGAAGATGTACTTACTGAGTCATTTTATTATTATAACTAGCTGACCCGGCAAACGTTGTTTTGCCATATAAATTTAAAAAAAAATAGATGTTGGCCGATTCTCATAGATACCGGATAAGCACAAAAAATTTCATCAAAATCGGCCAAGCCGTTTCGGAGGAGTATGGCAACGAAAACTGTGACACGATAATTTTATATTAATATAGTGAAATAAAACACCAACACTTAGACTTGTTCACTTTTAATCAGTTAATCTTACAAGAATGTCAACTAAAAACGAAGCTGGTGCTGACAATGTGTTTTGGTGTCTCGCCCACCCCTAATACCATATTACTGTCATCACATGACAACAGTAGCCCACAGTTCTATTTCCCACTATACAGCTGCAATAATATGAAAGTATATCCTCTAGGGGATTACTAGTACTTTGGGTTTCGTATAAAATATAAAGTATTCTTTGGCTTATATGTCGTGATTTAATTCAGCCTCTCAAAAAATTTTTACAGTTTATAACACACTAGTTGCCGATTTGCCGCTTTTTTTTTAGCTTGGTGGTAGGATCCCTTCTGGGTCCGCCTGGCTAGCGACCACCCTTTATATAAAGTCTGCCGCCAAATGTTACCGCTCCGGCGGTAATGTGTTCCGGCAATATTGTATAAAGAGCCAGTTCCTTCCTAAACCCGTGTGCTTTCATCTTCGACCTCATCGTCACTTACCATCAGGTGAGATTGAGGTCAAACGTGGGTTTAGTCACTTATAAAAAAAAAAAAAAAGATATAACACTAGTTTTTAGAGTATGTTAGTAAAAAATATGGGTGACAAATGTTGGCATCCTGGTGGAACCTGAAACAAACTTTATACATTAAGGATTAAAGAAATGCATATTTCAATAATATGTGATAAGTAACTAAGACTACAAGATGAAATGGGTCTTTTTGACACGGCAATGGACTAATCATAAAATGTGAGAATTTCTAAAAAGCAACCTATTGCACGTGACCGTGACTCTTGATATCTATATATATTTACTCACAAGATTTAAATGGTTTCATCGACTTACCTTGATTGTCAACCATCGTGCTAACAGGCAAAGATGAGGTAAAATGTATCCGCATTCTTTACGTAGCGACGACATCGCAATTTACGTATCTCATCCTATTAATAAGCAATAAGGCAAGTCCGTGCACAGTAGCAAAAGGTCAGCAGGTAGGCAAGCACACACAGTTATCCGTTAAGAAACGCTGGGGCAGAAGAAAATATTAAAAATATGGAGCACAAGAGCACAACATACAAAGAAACGAACCGTAGAACGATCAAACGCACAATACTCACAATACGCACAAAAAATATTTTGTATGTCTTTAACTACGTTTGAGAAATTATTAATTGATGTGAGCTCTCACATAAGAGCGATAATGCAATTTTTCCGATTGTTAACCAATCTGAATCCGAGAAAATAAGAATCTAGAAATCTTATTTGAAATGACGGATCTAATGTGTTAGCTAACAAAGAAATAGTTCTACGGCTATTCGGTTTCGGATCGAATAAGAATCGGATGTAGTGCGTAACCGCTCTTACACTTCAAAATACTGACATGAGTTTGTCTATACCACCTTCGCTTGAAGGTACGACTCTGGCCTGGCTAGCGACCACCACCCTTTATATAAAATCTGAAACACATCACGACTGTTCCGGCAATATTTTATGAAAATGACTCTATTGTATCACTCTACTAACTCCATTTGTGGTAATGAATATTTCTTTCTTTCTTATTCCTTCTCTTCCTGCCAAAATCTGTGTTATCTTAATCTTCGACCTTCAGTTACCATTAGGTGAGATCGATATCAAATGCAGGTTTAGTCACTAACAAATAAACAAATAAACCACCTGCCCAACACTGACTGTTACACTCAGGTTATTAAAATAATAAGCAAAATTACAAAAATATAATAATTAACTAAAAACAATCATCGGAAGACAAGTTTAGATCTTCTGGTGAACTTATATTATCAACTTGTAAAATTAACATGAGGTCATCGTGGCGCTGTGGTTACTGTGTGTATCATACGATATCACAGGATAAGCAACGTTCGGCGCGGTCGGTTCTTGGATGGGTGACCGCCGACCATCCATCTCTAACGGTGACTTCCGTGCTTCGAAGGGCACGTTAAGCAGTCGGTCCTGGGTGCTGTATAGGTACTTATATACAGTAGACGTTAGGGTTTCTCAGAAACCATTTCGGCGCCCTGAAAATTCTGACATCCACCAACCAGCACTGGGCCAGCTTGGTGGATTATGGCCTTAACCTCTTCGTCACCCAGGGGAGAGACTCATAGCCGTGCAGTGGGCTCATTAAGAAGAGTTGTTATGATGATGATAAAAATTAACATTCCATATTAATGACCCACGACATCGTTTCATTCTTCAATAAGCTTCGTAATCGCAAATTGCAACATGTGAAACGTTCCTGATGCTGCGAAGGTGCGCGAAAACTGAACGTTACGTCGGCGATTTTTAAACGCTTGTGTGAACATTGAGATATAGTTTCATACGATCTATTACATTTTGCCACCAACACAGTGGGCGATAAAAAAACGCCGCGATTCAAAAACGCTCCGTGTAATACTTAGAAGTACATTTGTTCTATTCAAACGATTTTATAATGCGCGTTTAAAAATCGCTCGTGCGAACTTAGGCTTATTATCTGTGTTTCGCACGGTTTTTGCACAGTTTTCGTGCGCCATAGATGCATATCAGTAAAATACTTTTAATTAATTAATTAATTATTTCTCGAAAGTACTATGAGAAAAATATACATATCATACTTTATCAATTATTTTACTGATATTTTTAACTAGGATGATATATTTATAGACCTTAAGGGCAGCCGTTTAGTCATCTATTTTTCAACCGACTTCCAAAAAAGGAGGAGGTGCTCAATTCGTCTGTATGTTTTTTTTTGTGTCATTGTTATATGATATTTCAGACAATTATGGATCGATTTAGAAAATTCTTATGTCATATAATAGAGGATACTTCATAGTTGGTTCCATACAAATTTCATCGAAATCGGTTGAACACTTCATTGAAAATTTTAAGGTTTTGAAAAAATATGTATGCGTTCGGAGTATATTTACGTGGATGACATCATAACTGAGCCAAAGTTTGACGTGAAGTCGGTTTTTTAATGCTCTGCATTCGTTAATTATGGTTGCTACGATCATATAGTTTCTTAATCTGCACGTGAAAAAAAAAAAAAAAAGCGCACCAATTTTAAAATATGACCGTCAATGGCAAAAATCGGAAATTTTTATAAAACAATTTAAAAGTCGATTATCTCGAAAACTTTTAAGTTTGGTGTAGGGTTTTTTCATATTAAATAACTTAGAAATGACAGGTACTACTCACCCTTAACGGATCTAGGTCAACAGTAACAGTAACCCCCCTGTATACCTATATTTGAATGAGTGAACCGATTTTGAAGATGTCCCATATAAATTTCATCGAAATTGATTGAGAACGTTTTTTCGTTGTCATCATTGTTTGATTGCAAATGCAAGGAAGGAAATTAAGAAATAGGTACAGTGCGACCATTTTATTTATAAAATATGCTTACCTGTCGCTGTAAAACTATCATAATTATTACCTATAGATAGGTAGCAAACTAAATTTCTGTAAATACAATCACTCACCGGATGACATTTCTTAGATAAAATACGGTCTGAATCTCGTGATTTACTTGTGGGTATTTCCTGTGCGGAATAAATAACAATAGATACCTAGTAAGCAGTTATTCAGGGAAATGCAGTTTATTCAATGGAACAAAATGCAACCGTCTCCCGGATAATCAGCCCTTAATAGAACTACTTATTGAAATAATGTCAGTTTATACAATTTTGTATATTATAAGATATTGTATTTCTCATACAATGTTTTCTTTTTAAATGCATTTAAATTCGACATATTGAGGACTCCTACTTATCGACCATGCACTTTGATTTCGTCCCAGTTCTAAATACAAAATTTTATCTTTTTTTATTTCTATAATTTTGCTCATTAGGTACTAATTTGTTTATTTTTTTTTCCATAGAATCAAACGTCTGAGGCAACAGACGAAGCTAACAATGTTGTAAGTGTAACTTGATATTCATTTTTCGATATAATCCTTTAAAACTGCTTTGTAACCCGAAAATTTCCCCATAGCTTTTGCATCCAAAGATAATTACAAGAAATTGTATACAAAAAAAAACATGTTATATTTGCAGAGTAGTTCGTACGCGTGGATCCCGACCACCCTATTCATGGCGTTGGCGCTCATCACTCACACTGGGATTAGACTGCTGCCATGGATTCTTATAGGAGAGGTACGTAGATATATTCGAAGATCCCATATAAAATCATCATCGTCGGTACAAACATCTCATCGCAATACTTCAATTGCATGTTGTTTAAGAAAAGTAGATATTAGCGAGACCTCAATAATTTATCTCTAAAATACATGAATTTTGTACACATAAAAATAAGCAATACTCTCAAACGTAAGTACCTATGTGTCTTTAAAGCCATGGGGGCTCAACTTCCAACATACTTATAAAAACGAAATAGGTAACTCATGGGAGGTGACAAACACTTTATTAACTTTATTATAAGGGAAAAATCATCATCATATTATTGAATGCTAATAAAGGTATGCGCACACTATGCCAGGCCGCATCGCAACTCAAAAATCCGCGTGCGATCCTCTCATACATTTTATGTGAAGTATCGCACACTATGCCCCGGGGCGGGGCGCGGGTCGCATTTCATATAAAATGTATGGGAGTGACGACGCTGCGATGCGCCCCAGCATAGAGTGCTCGTGCTTTTAGAAAACAAAAGTGTTCGCAAAATAGATAAGTCTCTAACACTGCACTTGCAAGTGTGCCATGAATGAGTCAGTTCCTGTCCTGCAAGCTTGGAGGTAGGTACTTCACGAGCTTAATCCACACCACGCCCGGGGGACACATCTCATCATAAGCCATAATTTAGTCCATAATTTTGGATGCAGGGAACTACAAACGGAAACGTTATTTAATATTTAACTATGTCGGTAAACTTTTTTTATAGACTTTTTTTCAGCTCTAATTTTCAATGACCGCTTTATTGATTTTGATGGAACGTATATAAGAGTGATGTATCTTCAGTACATTCTATCAAATGAAACAAGAACTATCAATATTGATTGAATTTGTTAATTACCTAGGTAGGTAATCAAAACAACATACAGAAAATAAACATGACGAATTGAAAGCGAAGTAGGTAGAAACTTAACCTAACTTTCTGTTTAATTTATATCCTTTTTTTAGTTTCTCGATGTTGCAGGTGTTCAGCGCTAAGACTAGGTCTGGCGGGGCTGGGCTCGCCGGGGCGGCGGGGTATATCCTGGGCTTCCTCACAAATAAGATGTACATCAACATGGTGGACAGTTTGATGATTTGGGGGACTTACGGACTCTATGGCATCATTAGGTAAGGTTTTATTTTAATTTTCTTATATTTGAATTTTTGAAAGTGTCTTTCAGGCTCCTTTTAACTTAACTTTAAAATACGCTTTTTTTTAAAAAGTGCACTTTTATGGAGAAAAACGCTGTTTTGTAAAAGATTCTCTAAAAAAACATTTTTGTTTTATAAAACGCCCTGTAGATTTGTTTATTAATGACAAAGTAAACACCTATCCAAAACTGAAAATTGAATCGAAATCGTACCATTACTTTTTTCAAAATCGATGTCTGAAGGAGAACTGGATTTTCAGAAAAAAAGGAAAAACCAAAATATTTTAAAAATGGTACACTTCGAAAGTGTATGATTTGGGCTCAAAGATCGCAAATGACCTCTCCTATGTCACTTTAAAAGATCCCGGTTTAATTACCAATAACCCTGTACAAAGAAAGCAGATCGTGAATTGAATCTGCGATGTGGCTTTGATTATGACGTCGTCGTTCCACGCACATACACATTTTAACCAAAAAAAATTATAACCTTGCCTATACATAGACTAGCTACTATATTGCATAGCTACTACTAACCAATTTTTAACAACGAATTAATAACGCACCGAAATAATAAGGGTGTTCATGCGAAGTCTCATTATCATTTTCACCTCTCTTTATAATGAGCCCACTGCAGGGCTATGAGTCTCTCCCCTGGGTGACGAGGAAGTATAGCCTAATGCGAAGGGTACTTCTAATAACTAGCTCTATTTGTTCTAAGCTCTACAGACTTTGGATTCAGGTCTCATAAAAGACTACGAGTGAACTCCGCTCCGCTTTTTTGGCTTGTGGACACCCTTTATACAAGGTGTTCTTTTCGATACCCCATAACTTTGAGGTTTTGTTCCTTACTAAAAAATGATACTTTTTGCCAAAGAATATATGTGGTTCAAAAGTGCATACTTTCCAAGATATCATCAATCTTAATATAATGAGTTCATAAATTATCACTCTTGTAAAATCTCTTTAACATTCATTCAATAGACTCGTGGCACTGAAGCCATACAATAAACAACGAAAAAAATTTAGACGTTGAGGAACGTTGCATACAATGTACAACGCAAAACGTTGCGAACTGAACCCATATTTGTGTCATAAAGGTGTTTTACTTTTACATAAGGATGTTTTGACTTTACTGAATTACTTTGTACGAAAAGGAAAAAAATAAAATTAAAATTATTCACATATTATTTGATTCTATTACATGGTCCCATTAATACCCTAGAGTTATGGGGAATCAAAAACAACACCTTGTATAAAATCGACTGCCGCATATCACCGCTCCTACGACACATATCACTGGCAATGTTTTATGAAAGTTCCTTCCAAAGCCTGTGTGTGTCTTCGACCGCAGCTTCCAAATTATAAAGGAAAAACCACCTTGTAAAAAAATTACGCCAAGGTAGCTCGAGTGCCTATCTACATTGTTATCACAATTATTATTTAAAAACATTACATATTTTCAGTTTCACTGGGTGTATAGTGCTGTATTTTATTTTGCCGGAAACGGAAGGAAAGACGCTAACTGACATAGAAAATCACTTTTCCGGTGTCAAAAAGATGAACAACCAAGTTTACCGTTGTGATGTGAGTTTGCTTTGGTTTTCTAAATGAATATTGCGGCTAAAGGTAAGCGTCCACAGGTCGGTATAGTAAGCATCGTACGTATCGCATCAAACGGATTGTAGTATTATTTGTATACAAGTCATACAAGTGCGTCCACTGATTCGCACTGAACGGATCGCACATTGGCAATGCCGACACTGATGCTCCAAGAGGTAACTGTTGCGTTGCGTGCCGATGACGTCCTACGGCATGCCGATCAGGGGACGCACCCAACGCGCTCGTTCCGCATCGTCCAATCATCGTTGGTGTCATCATTTATCAAATCAGGAAATATATGTGATATTCTCCACTTTTCGATCTCTTCTTGAATATTTCGTGTATCCAGATTTTATGTTTCCTTTTAGATTTTTTGCATTTTCTTCCTCTTCTAGTAAAAAACAAGCAATAACGACTTTTTCTTCTTCGCTTTCCTCCATTCTCACTAACACTATCCGTAAGTACCTACGAACACTACGAAAATCCGAATGAAGTGGCATCGGCAATCCGATTACCGGTACTTGCTTCGGCGAATCCTTTCGCTACCGATACAGTGGACGCACTGGGAAAAATTAATCAGTTTGCTGCGATGTGTCCGATCCTTACGACGCGGACATGTGGACGCTTTCCTCCATTCTGGGGCTAGACGAATTATAGTCTAATTACCTACCTACCAACCTAATATGCTAGACTTCTTGGTGTAGTTTTAAAATCTTTGACTTTTATTCTAGAGGTCCTATTCCTAGATATTCCCGGTCGGGGCGGGTATTTACGTGCTGAACGTATATTCGACTTACGTTAATATTTCTTAA
Organism: Stenoptilia bipunctidactyla; assembly: GCA_944452665.1. Taxonomy (NCBI): domain Eukaryota; kingdom Metazoa; phylum Arthropoda; class Insecta; order Lepidoptera; family Pterophoridae; genus Stenoptilia; species Stenoptilia bipunctidactyla. Next base: position 42,045,819 of record OX101721.1, on the reverse strand, counting down.
GTTCATTTGGTTAGATAATTTTGTGTGTCTTTTACAAATATGTAGTTATAAATATTTTTTGAATAGCACTATATCGTTACAAATTCAACAAATTCACTATGAGAAATAAAATATGAGAAATAAAAGGTTTTTTAACCTTTCCATATGTTCTTAACAGAAAATGTATTACGGCACAGCGAATGGTATTCCCCGCACCATGTTATAGCCTAACGATGGTCCTATATTATAGAAATACAAACTTTTACCCACCGTTGTCAGTAAAAAGCTGATAAAGATCTTACATCTTCGTATTGATCTTTCGTATTGTGCATCCATAGCTCATAAGCTATGGATGCACATTCATAGTTATGTTGTGGCATGACCTTGGCTCTCACAATTAGCTGTCTTGTGTTTGTTTTTTTTTCATGTCACGGTCAAAAGGGAAGAAAACGAAAAGCTCTAAATAGATGTCGCTTCATACGCTTGACACATAACAAACTATCAAATGAATGAAAGTTGTAATCGAAATTGCTTGTAAGTTGTTCTATTTTGGGTTAAACCTATAAAATAATGTAAGCACATGTATCAAAATATGAAAAATGTGGACCGTAATATGTACATTTTCACAAATGTTTGAATCAAGTAACATCTACAAGTTCCGCATGTGTATATCCTCAGAGAAACTGTGGTATCCATTTTCTATAAAACTTATAACTACGCAATGATGCATTTATAATTTTTTGATCAAAATCTCTATAAAATCTACTTTTACTGTGTATTTTTGACAGTTGTTATGGGTCAAGCGTAATCAGCGCCTCTAGTGGAATAAGAAGGCAGTTTTCTACCCCAAAGTGTGCCAAGAGTTTTTTTCCGCCGGCTTTTTTTGTCTCTTGGTCTACTGTAATATCTTAATTAACGAATTTTGATTTTTACACGGCAGTTTTGTATAACCACGCGCGTGGACACGCGTGGCCCAGCGTTGGCCCTACGTTGGCCAATTTAGTACATTTAGTAGTATTTAGTAAATTTAGTACACAGTAGATAGGTATATAGACCATACTTGGAGCTGAGTGCGATCTATTAAGACGGCATACTTTCACAAGTGACGCACAAGCGCATTACTTTTAGGTAAATGACGCTAACAAACAGTTCCTATGAGAATAGCTTATTATATACTAAACTAAAGTTATAAGTGAATAGTTGCCTACAAGCATCCTGAAAAAGAGATTTTTAGCAATCTGAAACATTTCATTAAGTTTTTGATAGGTATAAATTATATTTGCTTGGAAATTTTAAGAATCTGCTAAAGAAGTACCTAATCATTTTTTTTTTTTTCAGAAAAAGTACCAAAGTTCTGCCATGAGCGAAATGAAAGGAACCACCAATCCATCATTCGAGGATGATACAACAAAGCTTTAAATTATTGACATAAATTTCATGAAAGTTATATTTTTTGTTTCGATCATCAATAAATACCGTTTGCACCTTATAATATAAATGAAGTTTTGTTTTATTGAAGTAAGTTGAAGTCCTTGCAGTCCTATGCAGTTGTTTTGAGTCTTGAGTCTTGACATTGATGTTTTATTACGGGCTCAGTCAATATTTTACATATCAACGATGAAATAGGTTATTAATTATTACTTTGTTCACTTAAATTTTGAACACATACAAAAAAGTACAAACACGACTACCCTTCATTTATGTATTTGCTGCCAAATAGCACTGCTCCAGCAATGATGAGTTCCGGCAATATTTATGAAGACCAAGATCCTTCCTAAACCAGTATTCTGTCATGTCCGACCTCATCTTCATCTCACCGTGAGGTGAGATCAAGGTCACGGTAATGTTATCTACAAGTAATTCAACTCGGCCGCATCTTCAAAATAAATTCCTACAGCAGCGCCTGCGCTTAGTACAAGTCCTGCATCACGTGACCATTTGCATAATATGGCAGTGAAGTCAGCATGAAACATTCTTTGGGCGTTCAACAAATCGTTATTTGCCACAATCATGTCATCTACGAACTGATTTAAGGAGCAGTTTTTTATGACGTTTGCAAAGTTGCTGACGTATGTGAGGTAGTGGAAGGGGCCTTGTACTGAGCCTTGGCCCGTTCCTTCTGTTACTTTTATAGTTTTACTTAGCAAAGTAACCTTATAGCTTCGGTTCTCGAGGTAAGCTTTGCTGTAATCAATAAAAAGTAACAGAAAATGTTTTTTATTTTTCGTTTAAGTAGCTATTAATTTCATCGGTGAAGCAGGACAGCAATATTGTTGTGCTTTTTTGGGTTGAAACCCATTCTGTTGAGGGCATAGAGTCTGACCAATGAAAGCTGTCCACGAAAAAAAACGAGAATTTTAAAAAGTCAAGATCAGTCAATGCTGGTTTTACCCTGCCCAAATGAAGTTGATACTATTTATTTATCGACTTCGATAAAGGAGGACGTTATTTATTCGATGTATGTGCAATAGTAAGTATTAACTTCGTTTAAGCAGCGTGAAGCCAGGTGGCGCATCTTGATTTTCAAAATCACCTCCTTTTTTCTTGGACAGCTTGCAATGGTCAGACTCTAACATATTATTAGAAGCATAGAAGTTGTGAATGATCTTACAGACGTATTTCTCTATAATTTTATCCTACACCGGAATTATCGTGATTGGACGGTAATTAGAATACAAGTGTAAGCTACCAGTTTTATGAATAGGTCGTACAATGCCAATTTTTAGCTTATTGGGATATCTTCCCGTAGCAATACTCGTATTACTCGTATTTATCAGATGGGTAAACTGCGGTAGTTATTTTATCGGCACATTTATAGACACACTTAAAAATAAACTGTTCAAATTACTCTTTCAAAATAGATTAAATATTAATATTACACAATAAAAATAATAGGTAAAAAAATGAACAATGCCCATTTTCGGTCAACAATTCTTTTTTTTTTTTTTTTTATAAGTGACTAAACCCGCGTTTGACCTCAATCTCACCTGATGGTAGTGACGATGAGGTCGAAGATGAAAGCACACGGGTTTAGGAAGGAACTGGCTCTTTATACAATATTGCCGGAACACATTACCGCCGGAGCGGTAACATTTGGCGGGAGACTTTATATAAAGGGTGGTCGCTAGCCAGGCGGACCCAGAAGGGATCCTACCTACCACCAAGCAAATTGTAATGAAATTGTAATTCATCCAAAGTTGTCACATAATGCGTTTCATAAAACAATCGTAGTGACAGGCGGTCTACTGACAATTATTGTCACGTAAATTGCTATGAATTTTCGTGTATGAAACGCCTGTCATGTGTAAAATTACCAAGAATTGTCAAACGACCACCTGTCAACGAAGAATGGATGGAAGGGTGATGTTGAGTAGGTACCTACATGCATTGCAGACATTGCTTTCAACTGAGATGCGTATCGAAATTGTCAAAACAATTTTCTAGTATGGTACGTCTCGTTTTCAATAAAAGTGAGTGAAATGGTTTGAATGGAAAAGGTATCAATTTGGTTTTTATTTTTTTACATCTAGTAAAGAATATTTATGCACTTAAAACCTTGACAATTGTCGTGGCAAATTTTATGAAACGCTTTTTACTGACACTTGTATGTATGTCGCCTGAAGAATTGTAGTTTATGAAACGAAAGCCATGTGAAAATTGCTAACAATCGTCAGTTTACCATGAATTGTAGCTTTATGAAATAGGCCCAGAAGTAGGTATGTACGTAATATTAATTCCCTAAAGTACTTAATGCACCTCTTAACAAATATGATAATAATATGATTTGATTCCCTCACTGAAGCTGGATAAAATTGGCTACTGGGCCTTAAAACCTATGTTGCGAATCATAGCCTGTGACATCGACATATCTATCGATTTCTGTATGAACTTGCTTCAAGGTTATTTAAGTTATGAATTGATACAAACCAGGGGCCTATTTAATAAACGCAACAACGATAGGTGACAGGCGACAGGTGACAATCCGATAATTTGACAATATGTTGTTTAATAAAAATGATCCCTGACAAATATGTCACGGTGGAAAATCTGAAAATCTGCAAATATGTAGAAATCGTGACATTTTGACATATTTCTGTTAAATAAATAAATTCCCTTGACAGGTGACTAGTTGATTGGAAAATCTTGTCAAATTAATTTTATTGAATTGTCATGGCAAAGTAGACATATTTGTCAAATTGTCAAAGATTTTCGACAGGCGTTTCATCCGATGTCAATACTATTCGGCAGTTAAATTAGTACAGTTTTAAAAAATGGTATTAACGTCGTCGATGGATAACAATAGTAGCGAAGATGAATATTTGGTGCCGACTGTATATATGACGACATCCCATATTTAAACCAAGAATAAACTTTAGTTTCAATAAAATTGATGGAATGTTCATAGAACGGTTTCGAGTAACTATCTAAAACTACCGTGTCATACTAAATGCATAAAATTTGCCAAATAAAACCTCTCTGTTTTGTAGATAAGCCTGCAATTGTTAATTTGGCTTCCATTTCAAAAAGCATATAAAACAATTTGGTCTCGAAAATCAAAGTTAAATAATTATGTTGGACTTTTTTTGATATTAAGTACCGTCACGTTGTTTCACATGTATGCCTCAATATAGTGCTGTGACAAATATGTCGGAATTAGTGACAAACTTGTCAATTGTCATTACAAATAAGCTAACAAACAATTTCTTCGAGACTCGACAGGTCAACCTGACAAATGTCACTGTTATTAAACAGTTTTACAGCGTGATAATTTTGTCAGTATTTGCCTATCGCATGCGGACTTAATTGTCATCTTTATTAAACGCCACTTTTCGCGACAATTCGACTTATTTTTAAAAAAGTGACAAATTTGTCGGATCGTTGCGTTTATTAAATAGGACCCAGATTAGGATAACGTAGATAGGTGGCGCTGTTGACAGATTTTCTTTTATTTATTTTAATTCGCCTTTTAATCTTTTTATTTTAAAATATTTAATTAATAAGCCAACAAAGCACTTACTTCGATTGAAGTAACAAACAAACATAATACTTATTCTTATCTGGTTATACTCTAAGAATGACAGAATAAATTGAAATCGCCATAATTTTGTTTTTCATGGCTCTTTAATACGACATAATGAATATAATCATATAATCCTTACATAGATACATAGGGTCGAGAGAGAATATCGGTGATTTGGAATTTAGTCAGACATTCCTACTTAACGTGCCTCATTGGCGTGAATTTATCTGTAAGGAATGTGATATCGCTAGCGAATCTAATAGGCATAATCCCAACCGTGACCTTAATATTTCTATTTAATTGGGTAACTTAATAAATAAACAGTGGATTACCAATATCAATATATATAAAACTTTCCGTTACTGACTGAGTGACTGAGGTACTGAGTGACTGACAGACAACGTACAGCCGCAACTACTGGGCGAAGAGAGCTGAAATTTGGAACAAACATTCTTTAGGGGATGTAAGGGTGCACTAAGGATGGAATTCCCGAAATTCCCACGGAAACGGGAAATATAGGACTTTTTAGTTTGTATGAAAAATCTTATTCCTTGAGTGCACCGATATGAAACTTGGTGTAAAGGTTTTTCAATGTGTGTCTGGTTGTGTTATGAAAGGAATTCCCGAAATTCCCACGGGAACGGGAAATATATGATGTTTTAGTTTGTATGAAAAAATCCCATCCCTTGAGTGCACGGATGTGATACTTGATATAAAGGTTTCTGAATAAGTGTCTGTTTGTATTATGGAAGGAATTCCCGAAATTCTCACGGGAAGGGTTTGGACTTTTTAGAATGTATGAAAAATCTTATTTCTTGAGTGTAGGTACGGATATGATACTTGGCATGAAGGTTCTTCAAAGAGTGACTGGTTGTGCTACGAAAAAAATTCCCAAAATTCCCACGGGCACGGGAAATATATGATTTTTAGTTTGTATGAAAAAAACTTATTCCTTGTGTGCATGGGTGTGATACTTGGTATAAAGGTTCTTTCAGTGGGTGTCTGGTTGTATAGTTTCTGAAATTTCCACGAGAAGGGTAGTTAAGCGCATACGAAGTTGCGGCATAAAGCTAATCATTCTATAATAACTATTTACTCAAATACAAAAACATACCATAATACCTTAAGTTAAGAGCAGGGGTGTCACTCTTAAAGTATTTCAATTTGACTTTAACAATATGTATTAAAAATGGACCGGTCATGTTTTCATTTTACCACGATATATGTCTACAGTTGTAATACACCAATCAAACAAAAGGTCTGCCTGCTGACAGTTTCGACAGGTCCTGTCCAGTCAGCTTGTTAGCTTGTGGTGTTTTCTGGCGATTTATGCGCGGTGAGCTGAGCTGAGGTTCCGGGTTCGAATAGCAGTAATGTAACTTTATCTGGGCGAGATAATTTGATGGTTACAATACAAGATAATATTTATAATACCAGCCACATTATAGTATTAATTATAGGACCAACATTCAGATGGCAGCACGGGAGCTTAGCAAAATGGCGGCGCGTCAATTGGGATGACAGACAAGTTGAAGCGTTGAGTGGCTCTCTATTCCTTTCTCTATGGGTAAGAGATAAGACTAAACTAGCGCTGCCAACATTGCCCGAAAAAGCACGAGCTGAGTGAGATATTAAATTCGGAGGTCCTTTGTTTCTTTCGAACACCTGACATGCGATGGAAATGGGTTAATACTATAGAACACCAGGCAAATAGTTAATTCACAGAAAGACATTTTTAGTATGATTTAATAATTATAAGTAAAAATATTTTCATATATTTTTTTGTAAATCAAATCTCAATAGTTTAAGCCAATCATTACTAACATGAATGGTCTTGGATGTAATCCTTTTATAACAAATTCTGTAATCGTCTCTGAAATAAACTTTTATAAGATGACAAATAAACTGAAGAATTTTCTCGACACAAAAGTGACGTATTTTAAACGGCGTAAAAACGGCCTACTTATTCCACTAGAGGCGCTGCTTACACTTGACCCATGCAACTGTCAAATACCAAAGGAAAAGTTAATTTTGTAGTGATTTTTATCAAAATATTGCGTAGTCATTAAAGAAAATGGATACCACAGTATCTCTGAGGATATTGGTGCACTTGCAGAAGTTGTGGATATAACTAATTTAAACTTATGTGGAAATGTACATATTACTGTCCATATTTTTCCCATTTTGATACCGGAAAACAAATTATTGTATAGATTTACCGCAAAAAAGAACACTGAACAAGCAATTTCGATTACAACTTGTTCATTTGACAGTTTGATATGGGTCAAGCGTATGGAGTGACACCTACTAAGTTAGAGCTTTTCGTTTTCTTCTCCATTGTCAATCATAATCAGAAGAGTCGATTATACCAATTATAATCGAAAAAAAATGTGATTGAATAATCGATTATTAAGTATGTTACGTTTAATGTAAACAGCGTATAAGTACTTAAGTACATCTGAGACCTCAAAATATTCATGACCATGTACAGAAATAGAAACGAATGTATAGTTAAACAAAAATAAGTGTCTTCAAAATCGAAATTATTCAACTTAATAGAAACTCATATAATATTTAATTAAACTACAGATCTCTGTAATATCTATGATGAGGAATGTTATTTTATTACTGTATTACAATAAACACTAAAATCTTTATAATTTAATTGAACGTACAGGAACGTACGTAACTAAGATCGTCTTAAGCACGCACGATTGAAGCATAATATTTTGTAATTTTCTGTCTAAAGTTTTTGGGCAGTTCTAAGGTTTATCAAATACTAGCTGTTACGCTCGATTTCGGGATAAAAGGTAGCCTATATGCTATTCCAGATTGTACTCTATCACTATGCTCTATCATTTAATTCTTAAAGGCCAAAACTGCGTAGCGTGTGTCCACGCGGGTTCCAGTTGCAGGAGCGTTTCTGTAGTACGCCGCCGCCATCTAATTCAGGGTTTGTGTGATATTTGACTGAACAACTTAATAATATAATGTATGTTCATAGTATTATTATTATGTACTTTCCTATATAAAAAAAAAACCTGATATAGGTATATACATAATAAAATTCGATAGTTTATTTTTTATAAATTTTTTTATTTAAATGAAAATTCTCATATATTAAATACACAGAATGAATAAAAAAAAATTAAACAAACCAAAAAATCCGAAATATTGTTGTTCGAGTAGTGAATGTATAGTGTGAACGCATCGTGTATAAATCATTTTGAGTGAGTAAAGCACGCCTGAAACGAACGAATAGGTTAGTGTTGAGGGTGACAATCTTAGGGGTTTTCCCCCAAATTTAGGGGCAAAAAGTGTCAAAAGGGGGTTGGATTTTTTAGGGTTATCTTTAGGGGCTTTGTTAATACGTGCAATTTTACTCCAATAACTGTTATTTCATTCGTCCATTTATGTAGTTTAGTAAAAAAATGTTTTTTTCTTTAAAAATGAACCTTATTTTTATAAAAGAGAGTTGGAAATAATGTGTTTATATAATTATATTATATACTAAGACAAATATACTCTATGTCTGACCACAAAGACTAAAAATCCTATGTCCTTTCCCAATGTCTTGTCTATATCTGTTGTATCAAATGTCATAACAATCAGTTCAGTAGTTTAGCGGTGAAAGCGAAAAAGACAGACAGATCGAGCCACTTTTGCATGTTCTTCAAGCTGTAATCCTCACTTTTGAAATCTCAATGGAAAGGAATTTTGACTATGCCAAAAAATACTGATGACAGAGTCATAAATAGTGACGCATATAAAAAAAATGTCGTATTATAGTTTCGGTGGTATAGGTACAGGTTGGTGAGGATTACAGCTTGAACATCAAGCTGTAATCCTCACCTCTCGTGCATGCAAACGGTAAGGTGTAAAGTATCAACTTGGATTAAGTTGCAAAAAGTAGTGTGTGAAAATAGTGATAGTGACATGCCAAATCTCATAAATAGTCATCTAACGACTCCAGAGATATAAAGGTGTCCTGGTGAGGATTACAGCTTAAGCATTTGAAAGTTTCAAAATTCTCCGGAACGCCTTCGACTTTCAAGTTAAGGTTTGTGCTTAAAAATAGTGATGAAATAGTCGTATGAAACGATAATTCTTTTGGGCTGATTTAATTTGTAAATATTTTTTTTCCCTACGTTTCTTTGGCAGACAGTCAATGAATGTCAAGCTGTACCTAATCCTCACCAACCTATAGCTGTACCCCCGAAACTATAATAAGACTATTTTTTTATATGCGTCTCTATTTATAACATCAGTAGTTTTTGGCATAGTCAAAATTCCTTTACATTGAGATTTCAAAAGTGAGGATTACAACTTAAAGAACACATTTTTGCATCTATTTTAATTTCGGCACTACATTTAAGAAATTTTATAAAAATAACTAATATTTAGGGGTTATTAATGGGGGTTTAAAAAAAATGGGGTAAAATTTTGTTAGGGGCTGGCAGCACATACGTAGGTACATTCCTATCTATCTTAAATAACCTGCCTGTGTGTGCCTGACATTTCGCAAAGCAAAGCATACATGTGTGACGTGAACTAAGTAGACGTGAACGATCCGATGACAGTTTATTTCCTTAAAAAAATAAGTTTCTAGTATAGCAAAAAAAGAATTTTTATTTTTTTTATGGTGTATTTTAGTAAACAGAGTGTAATTTTTAGGAAAAAATTAAGTGTATTAGATAATTTTGACTATATCAGTGACAGTCACGTTTGTTTATTGGATTGGTTATCATCCGCCATTTTGTACTGTCGTTTGTTTAGTGACTGGATTCCTATCAAAGTGATGCTATATTAATTTCATATTGATGTATATTTTTATAGTTCGCGTGTGATGTACAATGTTTTTGCAAGAAACGTTGCAAACGGGAGATTTGAATTAAACTGTGTGGCTTGTCAAACTGACGTCGAAATATTATCAACTTTACTTTTATGTGCCGGATGTGTTCTACAATCAGCTAGGGCTAACTTACGAGCCACCTTGAGTGGTGTACGTGTCCTGACACCTATGCTGCCAAAATTATGAGTGGCAACGGTAACCAAGGGCCGCCTTTGGCGCCCAGTCAGCGAGGCTCCGGACCGTATCCTTTAGTACATTTTTTACATTATGTCTATCTTTAGTATTATCACTTTATTTACGTAATAATAATGCCACTACAGCATTTTAAAAACATGCATTTGCGAATGAAGTGTCAGAATTTATGATAATATCATAAAGTATTAAATCCAGACCTTTAAAACAAAAGTTGGTGACAACTCATTCTATAAAATGTCTTGTTCATGAAGATGTACCAAATCAGTAACTTACCAAATGTTAACTTAAACTGATACCATTAAGTCTTGCTGATAACACTAGTCATTTATATATTTCCATATAAATATATTGATGTTTGTAATTTAAGATATATTTGAAATTTGCTATAAGTATTATTCATTCCTTTAGTTGACAGTAGATTTCCTGCATAAAAGTTATAACATTAAAGTCCTGTAAATTAGTAGAAGTAAGCTTTGAATTAATATAGAAATCATGCCAAATGCGAGTTGTTTGTTGTTGTTTGCGAACTGTAAAGACCAGGCATCATGTTTTGTTTATCAAGCAGACTCATGAATATCTCATGTTAGGGAACAGTTAATAGATAACATAACAGGAAGCAAATTGAATTACAAAACAATCATTCATACATCTTTTATTGATGCACAAAAGTATGTTGTGCATATTTAGCATGTTGGATAACTTTCAATATAATAGGTACTTTTTTAAAGATGGTAGTTCTATTAGTTGTACCGCTGTTATCATGCATATGTTGCATGTTTTGCTGAAAACTTTTTATAGCAAATCTTGAGCAAAACCAACCTTTTTTTGGTTAAACTATTTCTTTTGTCTTATTCATTGGCCAAGGAGACAAATTATAGGAGGTAAGTTCTTAAAATATAATTTTAAAGGACCTCAACCTGAAATTATATTTTATAAATGTGTTTTCTATTTTGTTATACTTGCTCAGTTAAAATATTTAAAGTACATTATACATTCTCCATAATTTTGCATAAAATACTTAATATCGGATGTCATTTTCGAGTATTTCTATACATATTTGTGTCTACACATTTGTAGGGCTATAGTTTATTTGTTTAATCACAACATCATAAAAAGTATTTTTTTTTATACAGGGTGTCTTATTAGCAGAGGACCTAAGCAACTTTGGTAATAGGCGGAATCATTACGTAAGGAAAATGCCAAACTTTATAGTGTTAGGCTTTGTAGTTTAAGAAACATTCACTTTTGATTCTACATTGATGTTTTGTAATAAAAGTTTTATCATGTTTATTCATCCGCAAAAAATAGGAAGATATGCATAACAACTTAGGCAAATTTTAATTTCTTATTATCAAAAAAATTACATTATTCCAGTATAAAAGTTGTCTTATAGCAACTATGTCTTGGATTAGTAGAAATGCAATCTTTGGCTCCAACTTTGTTTTTCTACTTAGATAGCTCTTTTGGTCACCAGCCAATATTGGCCAAAGTTGTTGACCTTGTTACCCATTTTGTTTTATGATTAGAGCTCCATGTGTATGCCTTATTTCTCTACTATAATACAAGAATGACTGAAACTTTGATTAAGATATTGTTTACACATTGGATTTTACAAAATTTGTTTACATTCCTTGCAAAAATGTGTAAATTGAGTGTGTCAGCAAACGGCACTCACTAAATGTGAGGGATTTTGATTTGTCTCGGTTTATGTCAATGTCTTTAGGACACTGAATTTTTTTATCTAAGAATTATGAACTAAGTCCTTAGCGAGTTAATGCATTTAAGTTGAATATACATCTTTTTGATATCCAACATTCAATATACATTCTCATTGCCCTATTTCTAAACAAATTAATATCGTAAAAAGTCAGGATAATGTGTGCATTTGTGGCATGTTAAAAGTATGCAGCTACTGTTACATGTCAATTATCAACTATGAACAGATATTTGCAGATAAAACATTAAGGGAGTAACAACTCTTTAACCAGTCTTTGTGAATGAATGAGTCATAGTTCCATTGAAATGTTAACAGCGAAAACATTTATAAACTTCACCAATAAGCATTATAAGATCCCTGAATAGTAAGCGAATATTGATTTAATTTGTAGAAGGAAATCCTGGATGAGAGCTGTTAGCACGCTTAACCTCCCACTGATGTCTATTCTCAACAATTAGTGATGAAAAGTTCGATATTTTATATGAACTCAGGAAGCTGTTGATATGCTCCAATTCACGACAAATAGTCTCTTCTTGTTATAAAATCAATAGATGCAATGCAGCGGTTTTTGAAAATAACTACTATGTTATCTTCCTTACTGATTTATAGTTTGCATAAATTTCTGCTATGATTTTTTTACGTCAACGTAACGTTCTTACGTCGAATACATTAAAACTACAGACCCAAAACTTATTCTCTTGGTCTCACTTATTTAATTATCTTGACCCATATCACCAACACTATAATGGTCCACTACTAACACCCTGTATATAATGATAGTATACTCAAACAACACTCAATGTCTATGAATTCTTCAGTGATTACTAAAATTTCATGTGACAAAATCCTAAACCTAAACATAAAGTAATTTTGAAGCTATGGGTAAAAAACACTAACCGTAAACCATATTGAACCTATACATATATTCATTTTGTGTATTTATAAATCTGATAAAAATAGAGTTTTGATGGTTCAATAATGGGGTTGATTGAGGTGCCCTATGTTCGTAGTTCAGTGATAGTCCATTGATCATATTAGGTTGCTTTCATAGCTGCATCTGCTACTTATACCTATGTTGGTGTAAGTTTTGCACGTTTTTCTGGGTAATGTATACTAATCTATTTCATTATTATTTTAATCACCTAACTATTCATTTTGCATGCAATGTAACCTAGCATAGCTTTTAAATTTCAAGCGTTACTTCTAGAGCCACTGTGAGTAGACATCTAGCATAATAGATATTAATGGTTTTCTTGAATTGCGGTACAAATAAAACGGATATAATCTATACTAATATTATAAAGAGGAAACCTTTGTATGTTTGTATTGAATAGGCTCAAAAACTACTGGACCGATTTCAAAATTTCTTTTACCATTACTTAGAGGGATTCTTCCGAATCCGTATAGGCTACTTTTTATCCCGAAAATCCCGCGGGAATCGAAATTAGATTAGAATAGATTTCGGGCATTTTGGAACTCAAGACATTATGAACTTTTTGTAAATAAAGTTCTTATTTCGCCTGCGGCAACAGTGATCCTGTGGTAAATTTCCAATTAGAGCAGTTATTTGTTTACTCGGGCTCGAACTTTCGAATTTATGTTTAAACAGCCTTCAATTCAAAATAATGTAATATAAAATAACGACTTAAATGTTCGAAAACTCGCGGGATACCGAAACTTAACTATCGTGATTACGGTGTAGCTTCTGATACATATTTTTGGTCTTAAATGGAACATTTTTTCAAAAGGCCTGTTCCTAGTAATAAACTCTTCAGTTTCATAAATTAACATAGATTTAAATATTATGAAGACACCTGTAAAGGTACGTGCAGGCTATGCCGGGCCGCATCGCAGCGCAAAAATCCGCGTGCGAGCCTGTCATACGTTTTATATGAAGTATCGCACACTATGCCGGGGTGGGCCGGGTCGCATTTCATATAAAATGTATGCGAATTTCGCAGGCGGATTATTGCGCTGCGATGTGCACCGGCATAGTGTGCGCGTACCTTTAAAATACAATCAATAGTTTCAATTAAAAACACAATTTTGAAATTTCTACAACATGCAAAGCTATATTCATAAAAATTACGGTAAAACTAATACAAGGTCACGTAAAAGCCTACCCTTTCAAAAAGCGCGCATTTATTTGTTATGCAATTATCCTCACACTATGAAGACCTCGCTGTAATGAGCTTGTTAGGTACATACCTACATGCTCCGTTGAAATTCAAAAGATATTTAATAGAACAAAAATCTGAAAATAATATATTTTTTCTAATAACGTACAAATCTATACCTAGGAAATCCCTCGTCGCTAGGCAAAAATGAATGTAAAGAAAAATTTGCTCAAGATTTTGTTCTATCGATATGCATTTAATGTAACCCACACTTTTTTTCGTCGTATTATTAAAAATACTAGGCACATTAGATCTATCTTAACAACACATTAAGATAGATCTAATGCACCCCTAATTATCTAGACTAATAAGAAGTTCCTATTTTAAGTAGTCGAAAAAGTTTTCCGCTAGGTAAAGGTTTACTTGAAAAACCTAATTCTCTAAAAAAACGACGAAACCAATAACGGCCGTTAACCGTTATTGGTTTCGTCGTTTCGGCAAATTTTTCTTTGCATTCATTTTTGCCTAGCTACGGGGGTACCGCTAGGTATAGACACACATACAAAACCTTTTATTTCGATTATCTTCTACGCCCGCTCGCTTCGAGTACTCAGATAATAGGAAAGAATCTACCCGACTTTGGTCTAACGTAAAAGTAGAGTATGCCGTAATTCCTTTGATTTCAATGTTGGTACCTTTGTACTTGACGGAGGGTAGATGGGGGAGAGCGTGCAGTGAAACAGCTAGATATAGTGATCTCATTCTAGCTCTCACCCCATTCCTTTTCGTATTATATTCCTACGTATACCTATAGTGCATAAAAGGTCTAGTCGAGTAAATGTTCTGTTAAATGGTGTAATTGAAAGAAAAAACGAAATACTTAGTTCATAAACGTGTTTAATCGTTTGATGTTTCCAAATATAATTGTGTATACGTAGAATAGCTTCGGATAAAGTAATTTGAATGCCACCGTACAGCGATGTAACGCGCCGTTTCCTTATCGATTTTCTCTATGCAGCATTAAATTAAAATTGTGAATGCGGACTACCTACAAACGCTGAATCTATCATGCTTTAATTTCGCACGTTTGCAAAGTTTAAATGTAATGTAGTAGTAATATTATTGTTATAGTAATATTGGTGCTATTTATGTGGACAGAAGCGTCTAAACGCACATTACCTCAGTAAGAGTTCAGATAACACGTGAATCTGAATAGGTGGAAACAAAGCAATAATTGTAGTTTTAAGATGAGCTAAGTTTATAAACTGCCTTATGCAGATGATTGAGTCTCCGCTTTTTTGGGAGTGGTTCAACATTTGGCTAAGTGAATTTCTAAAAGATTTGTATCATGAAATTAAAATGGTGGCTTTAAGAGGAATCAACAGTTCCATTAGCTCATTGCCGCACGGTTGTGTAAACCATGGAAATCAGTCACAACAAAGTACGGTTGATCTGTCGCAAAGTTTACAAACATCTTTAAATATGCCTCAAGCCGCAGTGCAGCACATGAACGCGAATCATATAAATGTGCAATCGCTAAATACTCTGTCCGTGCATTTTGTACAGCATCATAGTAGCTCGGGTTCTCATAAACATGAACAAAACTCTTCTCGGTACTCAAACTCCAACGGTATGCAGCCACATCATTATAGGCTATTAACTCAATCTCGTAAGTAAAAACCATAACCGCCTTCTATATTATTTTCCTATTTATTAGCATTTCACTATTTTTATTTTCTATGTAATTCTGAAACACAATTCACGTGCTGTATTATGTAAGCAATATATGTATATTTTTAGTTTTGATATGCCATGTCGCCGTGTCGTACTTGCCTGCTAAAAAATGTTTTAATATTTCTACCCGAACATTGTTTTCTGGTTTTATTTTGTACTTATGTTTGTTTTTATTTAATATACGATACCATTCCTTAACTAGCATTTAATCAGTTATCCGCGGGCGTCAACACCACACAGTAAGTTTTCAATTTGATTATGTTTCGAGGATAAAATACGTGAGTATTGATAGTCGCTGACGGTGGTATTTTTGTCCAGGACCGGAATGTTATCATCCTTCGGGTACCGGGGCGGCATATATGCCGAGCTCTGTTGGAGGGGCTCAGTCGTCGTCACAACCGACCCTCAGAGTGCAGCCGAATCCACAGCCGTCAGCGCCGCCTGCACCGCAACAAGACCTGTCGAAAACTGCCATGGTCAGTCGCACCCACTTGTTTCACATTAATTCCGCTTACAGTTACGGTTCTTTGAAATCGATGCGTGTCACATTTCAGCTTTCAACAATGCATGGTTACTACTAATATGGCGATAACGTTTTCTTGTCAATCACCTTTTTAACCCCCGTCGCAAACGGGGGTGTTATCAGCTTAAAGTGTTCATCTTTATCTACGTATATTTTCTGACCATAGCAATATTTATGTTTAGGATTCTGGTTTTGATTATAGTTAGAATTCATAATAAATTTTGGATGTTTTGTATAATGCTACCAATTTTTTGTGACTAAGTAAATATACTAATTAAATGTGAATGTTAAAGGAGCTTGTATTTCTATTGTTATGTTTTAATTTCAGTAGAGTTTTCTAATAAAGTTCACGAAAGCGCCGTCTAACTTTCATTTTTGATTATCTATACATTTTTGTTGTTCGTAATTTATTATTATTCAATGATAAATATTATGTTACAGAGCGGTCACAACTATGTGTCGCCCCAGAATCAAAATCCTCCGACCAGGCCGCAGTATCAAAATTTCCAATACAGACCAGCACAACATGGAACTCGGCCAAATACTCATCAAAGGTATACTTTTTGTTATTAAATCTACTGTTTTTCTTGACGCTAATTGAAATTTCTGATAAGCATTTTCAATATTGTATATGCGTAAAAAATAATAATATTCCAGTCAGTAACATAAACTAATAAAAAGACTTGTCAATTATAAAATGTTACACCACGCATAACTCTTTCATAGTTTCATTTAAAAAGTTGTTTATTATAAGCCGCAATGTATATCGCATATCGTAAGTATGATGAATTTACATTTCAGAGCCCAGCAGCAATTCATGCCAAATGCATCGGCCACAGCAAATGCTCCCGTTATGTATCATCCACCAACTTTAGTGTTCCAACCGACCCACATGGTGGCACCCTCGTACCAGCAGCCTCGCTCTACAACTCAAGGGTAAGAACCTTATAATGGAACTCGAAAAAGACTACTTTGCCGCCAAAGTATGTCGGTGATCGATGCACACTATCGCGAAATGTAGACGCGAGTGATGACAGAACGTGTGCGATTATAGTAAGATGTGCGGACAATTAACCTTTGTAGCTGACGTTTGAATCAATTATTCATATTTTTTAATCGTAATCTTTACTTGTTTCGATAATTTTATTTCATAAACTGATCTTTTCTTTCATCACGCTTACTGCTTAAGAAACACATCTTCGTTTCATAGGTTTCATAAAATCAATTTGATGATTAAGTAGAGTAAGCATTAAGTGAAAAGATGAATATATCCTGATAATGTCCAATACTATTCTCTTACATTCACTCTCAAGTTAAACAAATTGCAAAGGTTACATTATCGGAATGTAGTGATGGAATGTCAACACATAAGACAAACGAGTTGTTTGTTACGTTAAATGCTTTTTTGACGAAACTGTACTCGTCGATAATAGCTGATATATTTGGTTCTAATGAGACTAGTTTATCAGAAGGATTTCGTACATTGTTGTTCTAAAATAAAGATTGTTTTTGTTACTATGTGACACAATGGAAGTTAAAATATACTACGTCACAATTCTATTAGATACCTCAGTAACAATACGTAGTTAAAAGTGAGCGGGAATAAGTTAAATAGCAAACGATCTTTTAAAAACATTTAAACTTCACGCCTATACATTTTGTATGTTCTAGAATCTAGATTCATTTTCTAGTAAATATTCGGTTTGCAGTTTTGCTTTTGTAATCCATGAATGACAATCAATAATTGTGCCTTGTTGCAAAACTGGAGCAGAGCTGTGAGCTATTGCCGAGTTCAGGATGCGCTTTATTCAATGTATTATCCTAAATAGGGCTGGCGATAGTAATTTCTAGTTATTTGTACTTATTGTGGTAACTACACAATAAGTAGAAATAACTAGTTGAGGAAGTCTTTATGAAAAGAAATTTAATTCATATGCTTAAACTGAATGTTTTGTTTTCGTTTTAGCTTATTAAACATTGTTTCTTTATTTCGGCTGTAGGTTACGTTTATTTCTATAGGTATTATATGTATTTATTTACAAATGCATGTCCAATTTCGTTAAAAATCAATAGCCTTATCACAGAACAGACATCTACAGTAATTCAACTTCATACAAACGGACGAAACGCGAGCTATACCTACGCGGCTCGATCTCTGCATGCGGCCAGCCGCGAGTGTCTGCATATCGAAACAATTGTTGATTGAGCTTTACGTTAATATGCGGATTGTTTATACTTTAAAATCTGATATTACATCTTTTCGTGCGTCTCAGTCGAGGCGCAAGTATTTTTTTATAAGACCGATTTCTTATTCAAACGTAAACAACACTTCCTATTCAATTTACAAAGTATTTTATTTGTTTATTTAATGTATAATTGTAGTCACAAATCTAAATGGAAGTAAACACAAAGTAGGCAAAATGTAATTTAAACGCTGAAGGCGGGCAGCCCTATCACGTGAACGGACCATGGCGCTGTAGGCATTTATTTCAAAGATGAGGCCGAGTCGAATTACTGTAGATACTGGTACAGTGGCTTTATTTTTGGGATATCTAGAAGTATCTAATTTAAACTATGCTGCATGAAGTAAAGCTTTTCAGTTCATTATCGTATCCTTGTTTTTAATAAAAACTGCACTAGTTATTTTAAATGCTGTCAATATTAGTGATTCACATGTGGATTGTCATTGTCTATAAAATACGCATAAACTGTAGTATATCAATGTATGTGGCAATTTAGATAATTATAAGTTGAATTTCCAGTAAATAAATACTGTTTCGCTGAGTGATATTTCGTCGTTGTTTAGTGATTTATTGTTGATGGACAGTACTGATTACAGAGACTTATTATTTAACACAGTTCATTCCGGGTAAATAGAAGTAACAGTATTAATATATTTTAAATGAATATATTGTTAAGATTGACATAATAGTTACGAAAAGATAATAGTTAATGTAAGTAAAAGTATTATTTTTTTATTATAAATTCGTTGTCTCTTGAACTACCACACTAAATCTAATTAAAGGCGATGTGTACTTAATTATACACAAAGCTTGAAGTACTTCTCTTTCTTGCTGACATTTTGTACATAATAAGACAAGTGCCACTTTAGTTTGTTTTCGATGACAACATGGTAAGCCACGTGGCTGTCAGATATAACACTAGTTTTTAGAGTATGTAAAAAAAAATTTTAGATTTCTAATTTCTAGGTCTAATTTTCTAGGAACATCTGATCATGTCGTTTCTTTGAAAGTGAAATAATGCCGTTACAAACAGGCTTTGAATCAATAATTTTATTCGTTGCACTCTCTATATACACCACAGTCGAACTGATATAATGCAACAAATAATAGGCGGTTATAATGCCTACATTCGATCATTTATAAATTTATTCATTGATCAACACACGTATATTTTCCGGCTTCTCTTATTATTATCACGTGATTCTCAACTCCTGACAAGTTCATTTCTCGTGCTTTATGTTCAATCTTAATATATTATTTAAAAGATATGCTTATTTGACCAGTGTCATTATTAGAGAATACAATACATACTTAGTAATACAATAAAGAAACTAGGATAGTATAACATCAGTGTTGCGTATCTCAGTAATATGTTTGCTATTCCATGAAATTAATTATGGTGTTAATTTCATTAACTTCAACCAGAAAGCCGTTTGCTTACCGTTAAAATATTTAATTAAAATGTATTGAAAATACCTAAAGTGTGATTCAACGTTTCTATATGGTATTTAGTTTTATAGTAAAATTAGTATGTTGTTCTTCGATCCAGTTCGGCAGAGCCTCAGGTCTTTCGCTATTCCATTTTTGTGTCAATAATTTTGTAGTTTTATTAAATAACAAAATATTTACATAATAATATTTAAACTATAACTGTAGAAGTACTCCTTCGGTGAACCGGAACGACGTAGTTCAACAAAATGCTTATCGCTAATCGCAGTACCTCAGAATTATTAAAGTACATTTTCCGTGAAAATATACGGTACGGTTACTAGTAAGTTTTCTACGTGTTTTCTACCGGTTTCTACCGGTTCATGTTGTTTCTACCGGTCATGATAGCGGACGCACTAATGCTGGAAAATACAACGATATTTCATAGATTGTAATCATTACTTAACTTCTGAGCGTTCCATTTTGATTTACCTTCAAGTGAGATGTGGCCAAACGCATCCAATAACAACCAGTCACCGTTAAAAATATATTAATAACTTTTATGTATTATAACAATGATTCGTTCCACGACGTGCAAGTTGAACTACTCAACAATCAGTCGTGAGTAAGTACGTTAAAACTTTATATTGATTTATTTATTTACACTTCAGTATACAGTACAGACAGTAAATGAGAAAAAAAACGGTTGAGTAAGTACTACTAGGCGGTCTTATCGCTGACGAGCGATTTCTTACAGACAACCATGTCACGGTTATATAGTAATAACCGTGAAACATTGGTCACGTTTTACAGGCTTTTTGATGTTTAAGGACTAAGCTATATTAAAATAATTATAGCTTAGGCCTTACCGCTGTAGAGTTGCGGCAGGTTTCAATATCTTACCAGAAAGTATAAGTAAAGACTATCCGAGCTATCTATCCTTACTGTTACTGCCCTCTCAATATCAAAATATTCGTAACGCTTACTCGAGTTAAGGCTGTGATCTCGAGTTGAGAGTGTCCCTCTGAAGGATTTAGTCATTGCAATAAAAATGGCTTCGCATCACATGTTGTCAAATATATTATTAATTTTTAGATTTATTATTATTATCCTTTTTAAATCCTTTCTTATGAATTATACATAAAAAGGTATGTATCAGTTAATAAACATACTTTTTTAAACTAACGTTACGAACCTGTAGAAATAAAACGCAGGTTTACGTTTGACAAGACAGGTACACCTACTCATTCTCGCTATCGACCGAACTTATACATTATTACGTTTATCTCAGGTTTTACTGTAACAGAATATTTATTTTAATGAACATATAAATATTTTCACAAGAATACCCTAAAATGGCTGACCTGCAAAACCTACAAAGTAAGTATTACTTATTAATGATATCCAAGGAATCATAATGTTTTTGATGAATTCGAAAACAAAATAGTTCTTTTCTTGCCGTTGTTTCGCATTTTTATATATTTTCAGACTAAGGTTAAGGTCCTCTAAAAAGAGCATCATTACCCTACTGGACTTGATTTACTATCACTCCATTCCGCATTCAATACCCACGAATGCTAATAACAATAAACTAAAAGTCGATGCTTGGAAATCTTGGAAATTACACAACAATTGTCTTACATCTAATTCCAGTTTAATATTAGCTTCAAATAATAGTGAGAGTGCATTTTTTAAGTTTACAAAAATTTGAGTACTTTTTCATTTGGTTTCTAAGTTATACTTAATTATTGGTCCATGTAAAACTAATTCTATTGATTCAGCTCAAAACTTTCAACTCTTAGGGAGTAATTTCTGAAACTAAAACAAAACTTATATATATGAACATTTATTCTCTTAACTGATTTATTTGAAATAATAAGATAAAATTTACATACGCTCACTCACACTAGTTTTATGAAATCTAAATCTGAATGTAAATTAACGTATGATAGTTCAATGTCTCAATTAATTCGGCGCTAGTCTCTGCGGTGAACAACGTCGACGTTTGCAAAAGAACCAAATATGCCTAATAAATATCATTATCCCTCACATCACTGCAAAGCGGTTGTATTAAAAATAATATTAGTTAAAAAACATGATATTACCGCCCGACTTCGAGGGATTCATTTTGATTGACAGTTATTACTGGAGTTAAATGCCTGATACGATAACGAAACGCACTACGTTTTTTTATCTACCGCCTAACTTATTTATCGTTAGCGCAAAGCCCTCGCTAAAAGCAAAGATAGGAATTCTTAAACTACCCACTATTTTGTGTTCTTGAAACACAAATAAGTAACTCGAGCTGCTATTAATAGGAATATTAACAGTCAGCCAAAGATTTAGACCGGACGTCATACAAGTGTGCGTAAAATTAAAAAATGTATACTATATTGAAGAAAACTTACAATGTGTAAGTACAAAGCACGTTGTTTTAATATTAACTAGGTGAAATATAAGTCGTAATAAGAAATTATTTTGATTTATATCGCTAATTTTAATATCATTCATTACACAGGTAGGTCGATATTTTTTTTTGGTTTCTTCCCTTTTTACTTAAGGCATATAACCTTGCATGATGTGTTCATCTAAATATTATTGTACATTTGAATGTTTTGTTTTTGCTTTGTATGTTTTTGTCACATTGTTAATTAAGAAAACAAATTATGAAATATGAGGGTCATTCCTAGAATCATTGCGTTACTATGTACTAACGCCCTAGAGAAGACATCGTCTATCATTGCCTTGTCACATCAAACTGCGGTGACTTAGCCACTTAGCCGCATTTCACTGAGACGTTTGCTATCAATGTATGTGATGTGTCATTTTCACAAAAATTGTACATTCGAGTTTTGGCCGTGTCCCACAACTTTCCTCTTATAACCTCTGGTGTTCTGCCTACCCTATAAGGGATACAGGCATGACGTTATGTATGTATGTTTTTTCAAAAATAATGATGGAATGTTTCTAATTTAGCGCTACCAATTTCAGTTAAATAACGTAACTTTCATGTATTTTGTCGATTTTTATATACTAATGTGATTGATTTTTTGGAAGTTATAGTTATGTGCGATTTGCTGTACAATTAAAAAAACCCTAACCACGCCCAAAATATTTAATTAAATTTATATTTGTGAGGACATAAACTGGTAAAAGTGGAAAATTCCCTTCCAAAACCGCAATTTTAGCGAGATGGTGCAATTAAAACGACCATTTATGCAGATTTATTTAAAATCGACAACATTTTTAATACTTTCAATGTGCGAACAAACAACATGCGCCCCAGTAACAGTTCAGTTTTCATCTTCCAGTATCCGCAATCAATTTCAAGGTAAGTTTACAAGTTTCTTTTTTACAAACTATTTAGAATACTTTATTAGCTATCAGTGAACTTAATTTGATTCCAAGCATTATGATTTAATGTGTAAGTTTAATATAATTTTAACAAAATAGTTTAAAGATAGGCTTCCAAAACTTCCGCCTCGTTGCCAAAACGCAGGTAACGTAGAAACGGAATGAAAAAGTTTCGGAATGGAATTCTGAGGAAGATGACACATTAAATCAAATATGTATAGCCAAATTATTTGTGACTTTTTGTTTCAGAAATAAAGCGTTTTGAGTTTGAGTTTGATTGATTTTTTTATTTTGATAAATATTGTTGTAATGAATGAATTGAAAATAATTTAAACTCTAGTAAATTTTTTGCATTTTAATAATATTATTTTAATTGGTTGCCTATGTAACATAATTATTTTGTTTTAGGTACGACTTAACCTGAATAAAAATGGTGGTTTTTGCAACGAAGTGAAGATTTATTAATGTGCAATAGCCTTAAGAGTTCTCTTCCGTTATACCAGAGTACAGATATCTACAGTAATTCAACTCGGCCTCATCTTTGAAATAAATGCCTACAGCAGCGCCGCGGTCCGTTCACATGTGATAGGGCTGCCCGCCGTCAACCTTCAGCATTTTGCCTACTTTGTGTTTACTTCTATTTAGTTTTGTGTGTGCAAATACATATACTTTTTTTATATAAACGAATAAAAAACTGTGTTAATTTAATAGGAAACAAATGGAAATTAAAATGATTATTATGTGTATTTACTGTTGTTGCTTTCAGTTTTTATCTATTTTGTATTTTATTACAAGACACGTTAACGAATTATACTACTTGATTCAATTCAAATGAGTTTTAATTTATTATATTATATATTTATTTTTTCGAAATCTATTAGTTGCGGAGTGGAATAAATGTTGTTCCCAGGGATCATAAATAAGTCATTATTTCGGTAAATAATACTGATTAAGAGGTTTCCTTATAATTTTCAATTAATGTATATATATCAATCATAAATTTCCTTCATAAAACGATTTACAATAATAAAATTTAAAAAAAACGCATAATTTTAAAAGTGTACACTTTTTGTGAAAATGACCCTGATAGACCAAACATTGTGTAATTGTAAATTTTGTAAACGATTGAAAAACGTAAAAAAAGCCTTGCTGTGTATTAAGAATATTTCCAAGCGCGAAGGAATAACTTTTCATCACTAAGAAATAAGTTTTAATATTTTAAAATCAAATATGAATAATATTGTTACTGTCGCCATGTTCAATCATTCATCAAAGACTAAAAATAATTAGATGGCAAAAGTAGGTAAAGAATTTACCTAACGTTTTCTACGCCTAGGAAAAGCTTTTAGTAATTTTTATGATCATATCAAATTTATTATAGTATGGTACATAAAGATATTATACATTTCATCAAAGACTAAAAATAATTAGATGGCAAAAGTAGGTAAAGAATTTACCTAACGTTTTCTACGCCTAGGAAAAGCTTTTAGTAATTTTTATGATCATATCAAATTTATTATAGTATGGTACATAAAGATATTATACATAAATCAATCGACAAATCGACAGTAACAGCATCGAAATATCGGACGTGAGAAAATAAAATCGAAAATCGTAGTAAGAATCCCGTAAATACTTTAAATCATAGTGAAAATAACCACGATAGTTTAAAACAGATATTAATCTAATAAGTAAATAAAAAAATGAAGGGTTCACCTCATGAAATTTATTAGGTAGAAGACGTAATATTATGTTTTCATTCTGGAAAAAAATAAATAATATATTTTATAAAACTTAATAAATAAACTAGGGATGCAACGA
Organism: Stenoptilia bipunctidactyla; assembly: GCA_944452665.1. Taxonomy (NCBI): domain Eukaryota; kingdom Metazoa; phylum Arthropoda; class Insecta; order Lepidoptera; family Pterophoridae; genus Stenoptilia; species Stenoptilia bipunctidactyla. The sequence continues at coordinate 42,020,836 of OX101721.1, read as the reverse complement.
TATGGCTATTACGATACCGATACGAATGACGAATGTATTGTTATAGCGAATACGAAAACGAATGCGATAACGAATGCAGTACGATTATTTAATTTACATCTATTAAAACAAGTCAATTGAGTAAAATCAACTTTAAGGACAATTTACCACCTAAATGTCGTAATTAAAATCAATTTCTTTTAAATTCTTAAGAAAACATAAAATTTTCAAATTATCTGGTTTGAGTCTGTTTCTTATATACGTGGAATAAACCGGCTGTGGAATCTTTCTGAATCCACTGTTGCTGGTTTGATGGACAAATACTTATTGGCCAATTTTTTCAAATTAAGAAATACAGTATTTTTTCTCCATTTTTTTTACGTTTTTTTTTTACATCAATCTAGTTTTAAGAATCGTTATAAATCGTTATACTTTTTACGATACCGATGATCGTCAAAAATAACGATAACCTGCGGTTTACGATTATCGTTGGTATCGTTGCATCCCTAAAATAAACCTAATAAAACGTCAAATAAGAAATTAAAACGAAACTTCATTGAATAACTGAATTCATTCAATTTGATGTGCTTTCAAATCGAATAGGTATAAAACCTTCGTGTTCATTTCTGTAATTTTTACCTATGAGAATGACACGTTACTGTCAGTCCATACCGCGCATGCCCCATACTCTTGTTATCAAAAACGACTCGTTATTTCTTTGGAATATCTACATACGTAGTAATAATATCTCAATGGCTAGAATAGTACAAGTTTAATTTTTGTGCAGCATAGACAATTACTAATTCGGTTAATGGATATTATAATAAATGAACTCCACTCATACTGCTCATACTATTGGTATTTTCTGATGAGCTTAGTCTTAAATTTTGGCCTTCACCACCTCCTGAGAAAGCTTCGATAACTTTGTATGGAATTTATAAATGTGGCAGAATATTACGATTTTCTGAAATCTTTAAATGATATATGAACTATTATAAGTAGTTAGATCGCGCACAACTACCTACCTCCAATGTGGTTTTTTTTGTACTTATCAACTTTTCTCTCAATATGACTTTCTATAGCAAGATCGGTTTTACTACTTTTATAATTTTTTTTTTATTATTTATTTAGATTTAAGCTGCGTGAAATTGATGTGTTAATTTATTTTGAGTGTATTATTGTTCACATTGTCATATTTTTGGTGTATTAATGTGTGGTTATTCATTATGGCACTACAATTCCGATCAACAAAATTGCAGGTCTCACAAACGTCACCATGAGGGTTCCCGGTGAGCGACACTTAGATTAGAACTTGAAGGTTTCTATGCTGCTGCAAAACAATGTCCAGACTTGTAAAATTTACCCCTGGTTTAAAAACGTTATGTGTTCAGCGTATCTGTTATAGAATCTGCAGAAAGTTATTTCGATGAGTTTCAACTATCCGTCACGTAAATCATCCCACTGGAATAGAATTGGTAGTGGTATTCAGTCACCACCAATCTTCTTTGAAATCTTCGTCGTAATTTAGCATCATGTGATATCTATGTCAAACTAGAGATAACATATAACTTCATATATTAAAGGTATATAGTTTTGAGAAGTGGAGACCCTTTTTAAAAAAGCCACCCCGATCTCCCTTTAGATTGAATACACCGAAGGATGAGCAGTAGCGTTGTTTTGCGTTATAATCGCCAAACCCCATGCGAAGCATGTAAAAATCATAGCACGTCTTGGTTTTCTTACGCTAAACGTGGCAAAATATTAGTCGGTCTTTCGAGTCTCAATGGGGAGTTTTCTGACAGCTCATAAAAATTTGTTCAAAAAACCTTTTCAAAAGCCGAAGGCGTTAAGTCTGTATACTATAATGTAGGTAAGTGGGTGGTATCTACCATCTATGGTTATTTATACGTTCAATTTCTGGTACAGACATCAATTAATTTATTTTACTTTTAAAAACGCAGTGTGGAATAAATTCTTCGCCTTCGCCTTTTGTAAAGCGCCATCTATCGAATCCTTTTGTACCAATTTTGTACAGTTTTGTTTTTTTAATGAGCTGTCAGAAAACCTCTCATTGTAATGAACAGCGTCACAGGATTTGGCCATAAAAATGGTTTATGGTCTATTTCTCTTTAAATATTTAAATCTTTCTTTGTTTTACTACCTGAGATCTTTGCTAGAGCTTAAACAAGACCGGATTGGGGATTAGTTGTCGGTATCTGAAACAACTTTTCTAAGAAAACAGTCTCATTGTTTTGCAGCAGTATTGTGAAATACTATTTTATGTGTATTGTGTTTTGTATCTGGTACAAAAATTCATTTTTAAAATCTTCTGTTTTAATACGTTACTATAGAAATAGTATAAGAAAACAATAGTTTTATTTTTTCTGTTTTAAGTCATGTGCGGGAATTTCTTTTGTCTCATATTCTCGCATGTAAAATCATTATCAAATGCAAGCTTCTTATAATCAACACGTATCTTTATATTTCGCTACGTTCTCTTTAACAGCTGAACCAGTAATTTTGTAATATAAGGTATCAAGATTATAGAACGTAAAAATTGATAATTATATAGGTAAAACAGTTTTATGAGACAGAATAGAAAACCGTCATGAACCGTATTAAAATTATTATTGTGCGCTTAATGTGATGTGAAACTTTTGCCTCTTTTCAGTAACGGCAAACAGATTCTTAGTAAAGTCATAAATCGTCTTGTGTAATAAAAATTGTGCGTATGTAGAAGTTGCTTAAGAATATGTTTTTAATTTCGTAATTTTATAAGAACTCACTCCCAGGTATTAAAATCAGAATATTGATGAAGAGTTTTTTTTGCACTACATATTTTATCAATTTATTATAATAGTGTTAGTGAAAACTGGCAAAGCAGTAACATATGTCCGCATTACATTTCTTTCAGAAATTTACTTAAAGATTATATCTGCCGCATATGATTAATTTGGACTTTTTTTATTTTGAACTCTTGCGATAAGTAGGTAAAACTAACAGATCAATTTAGTTTAAAGAAACAAGCATGTTGTTGCGACTTTCATTCATTTGTGTTTAAGAAAGAGAACTTCATTTATTTTTATCGATGTATCTTGTTTTACTGTTAACTATTCATTTATTTTCTTTATCTCTTTCTATATAACAGGTACTACCAGTACGTGCCTCAACCTTACTTAAGTTATAGCACTCCTGCAAGTCACACACCGCCTTGTAAGTAATCTTATACATCTTGCAGTTCATCTAATCTTTACATAATCGGATAAGTTTATGAGAATTGTTTGCACACAAGTTTACATTGTTCATTTGCACGTACTTCTTCTCGTGTCCTTCAAATTATGATGAGTGATGGTGTTTTGTTTAATGCGAAAGTATGTAGATGTGTAATTGTTGTTCGCAGATTATTATCATTCGAATAGTCAACAAATGCCGGCTCAGAATATTCCTGCGAATCCTCCCGGGGGTCGGGCTAACCCGACTACGTTAATGGGCCCCCAGGGCACGCAGGTGACGGCCACTGCCCCCACTGCGTCGCTGACGCACTCGCAGCCACCGGGACATATGCACCAGCCTATACCTGGGAATTTCATGCAAGGTTGCAAAATATATTAATATAAATACAAAACACAAATACAAAAACATGAATAACCATGAAACTTTTAGTGTATGTGAAAGTATTTTAATAAATACAGATCATTTTTGTTTATATACTCTATGATACAATAGCAAGTGCCTCTATAGCTATTTAAATTAGTTAGTCATGTTTTTCGGGGAAACTATTAGTAAAAACGACTTATTGTTATTTAAATTGTCCAATAATATCAAATTAAGCACATTTAATTAATACAAAAGTAAAAGTGCTCGTGAAGCACTTAGTAATTAATTATGCACTTAGAGTTCGATTATTTAAGAACTTGAAGTTGTAACTCCAGTTAATTACTGTTTTATAACTCTTTCCTATTTTGTTCCTAGGTATACGTCCCGCGCCAGTGAAACGTAGCCGTAGGGTCCCAATTATCGACCCTGTCACACGTAAGCGTAATTAAATATCTCATTAACATTATGACAACTGCTTATCTATTGACATTTGGCAGATGAAAAAACATTTAACATGATATGAATATGTATCGTATTGCTTTTAAGTTTTGGTTTATATATTTTTTGTTTAATCCTTACATATAATTTCTTGCAGAACAAGAAGTATTGTCAGATTTATATTCAGATAATAGTCAATACGTGAGTGGGGAGTCAAGTGAAAGACAAACACCACAGCCAGCTGTAAGTTCCAAACACTTCTTGTCTTATGATGATTTTTTAAGGGAATAATTGTTTAATGAGTTGTTGAAAATATTTGCACAGGAATCAACGCCGAGTATTGCGGAAGAATTTACCAGAATGGTCAACGAAGTCGCCAATCAGCCGACTTCGTGTGAAAGTGCGATAAAACCGAGTTTTGTGGCAAAGAATACGGATGTGCCTATATCTTCCACAAGTAATTCAATTACACCTCAAATAAATGCAATATGTTCTATTAATAATAATATAGTAAAGTCTGATTTAAATTCTAACGAAACTAAAAAATTAGGGTCTGATGTTGCGATAGAACCAAACGAAACTCCAGTTGTATCAGCAATATCAGATAGTCCTGTCATAGTGCCTAAAATGCCAATAAATATTAAGCAAATTCAAAAGAGTAGTGAGCCGAATATTCAGACAGTAGTTGTAGAATCAAGTAATAAAAATATACCTATTAAGCAACATAAACAAAATAGAAGCAAACCACTTGTGCCTCAAGGGGATGAAGTTGAGAAGAGTTGTGGGAGTGTGAGTCAAGAGATCGGTGTTGGTCCGAGCGAGACGGTTTTAGCGAGCGTCGCGGAGCCGACGCCGACGCCGGAGCCCTTGCCGGTGCCGGCCGCCGTGTCCGCGCCGGCGCCCGTGCCGGTGATCCTGCCGGTGGCCATAACCTCGTCCCTGCCGGTCGCCATAGTCGCGCCAGTCGTGTCGCTCGCGCCGCAGCCGCAGAGGATCAGAGAACCCCGAGACAGACTGCGCTCCGAAGAAAAAGACAAAGTGAAGGAAATCGAAATCGTGGAATGTGAAACCATGTCCATCACTGCCGTACCAAATGGACCTACATGTGCAGGTACACATTTTGTATTTTTTTTATAGTCCTAACTTTCAATTGGGTCCAAATTAAATTCATTTTATATAAAACGAATGTTCAAAGTCCTTTTCAATAAATATTAAAATAATAAAACTAATCAATAATCTCGGATCTTAAATACATATCATGCGTCGGCCGGCGGTGACGGTAATAGGTCCTATAGTGAGGGTAATAATAGTTCAAATTAGAGGTATGCTTAACGTGACCATACGTCCCGCCTGAAGCGGAACAGTCCCGCTTTCAAGGAGTCTGTCCCGGTGTCCACAACAAGGCCTACAAAGTCCCGCTTTTTCAAACGATAATATAAAATTAACTTTTCCCGTTTGAGACGGGTGAAAGGGCGCTCCGCGCGAAAAGGCAGATTCGAAGGAAGATCCGATATTTTGAAACTAATTTGTTCAGCCGCCAAATACAAAAACATGACTTAGAAGTTATGCCACCACTGAGCTTAGTAAGTCGTGCCTATTTTATGTATTGTACTTAAATTATTTTGTGTTATTCAGTCTTGTTTAGTAAAACTTGTAAATCGCAAAAATCGACAGATGTCCCGCTCCCGGCACAACAAATATAGATAATCCTTAGGTAAGCTACGTTTCTATAAGATAACTGTGTTCTTTTAGCAATATTCCCATATAGCTTTTCAAAAAAGGGCCATTGTTGTGTCCTGCAGTGTGAGTGAGAGTGAGTGACGCTGTTGCGTCACCTGGGTTTAAACCTCTCGGCCAGCGTCTGTCTCTCATGGTCACATGATCGCTTGTCTTTTTCTATATTTTAAAACTTTTTTGTAAAATGCAGTGTATAACAAAGTCTTCCGTCTCTAAGACAAATTTTTATAATATAACGCTTTTTAAAGGTAACGTACAACCTAAACAAAAAATATTTGGAACTTCAAGTAATTACAAAAACTTAAAACCCGACTGCGGAATACATTTAGTTCAAACTAAAAATCGCGAAACAAGCACATATAAACTACAAGAGCTTTTAAATTGCACTTGTTTTTTTATTGTTTCTGTGAATATGGTTAATTTAAAGCAGTATAATGTACATTTATTTAGAATAGGCTGACCATTAGCTTTCATTTGATACCTATATTGTTGTAATCAGAATTTATTTGTTTTTATGCCCAAATGTTTATTTTAAGACGCCATATTGAAATTTCATTAATTCAATGTTACTCGCACAGTTAATACAAATCTTTGATAACTCATTTATTAAAATCTGTCCAGCAGTTCAGTAGAAATCTGGGAAGAAGAAACAGACATACATACATACACACATTACGCGCTATACATAAGCCTCATTTGCGTGCCGCAGTCGGGTAAAAAATTAAAAGAACAGCAAAAGTTAACCATCACCAAGCTTTAATATACGACCGAAAATAATATTTGGTAGTCAAAAACTTTCCATCGACTTATGGATATTATAATACGTTCCCAATATATCGCATTTAAGGTTTAGTATTCTGATTATCATTTTGACTTGAATAAACTATATTTCGCAACAGTACATTATAACCTAACTTAAGGACGGTAATTTTTATCTTGGTCGATTAACAAAATTCCTAACTTCTTAAAACGAATGTTGAGGAATATTTTAGCATTTAACGACTTATTGCCATCTGTCATTAGTAAAAATACCGAGAATAAATTTCTATTCATTACTTGAGAAAATTGTAGCTTTGGCCATTACAATAGCTTTTTATAAAAACGTGTCAGTGGAAGGGGTAGTTAAAGCACTCAGGTAGTCGTTGCTGCACATTATTGTTATTTGCTAAACAGTGAACCTTTCATCACTAAACGTTCTTTAAATCAGTTAAATGCTAAATATCTCCAAATTTTGTTTTGTGTCAGTTCATGTTTTAATATCGTGATAATAAATTCTAACCTAGATGAAAATTACATGGTAAGTATTTTTTGATACTAGAAAAGGTGATTTATTCCGTGCCTTCAACGAATTTAACTTTTGATCTGAGATTCAGATTTATTCATATATTTTAATGTGTGGCCTCTTAAAGAAATAAATAGAAATACTATTCAATAACTCATTCCTATATTTCTCTTTACATTAAAAGTGAAAGTGTAGATATTTGTTCTATTTCTCTTCTATTCTATAAATACTAATTATATTTAAATTAAAAACGTTTAACCAGCAATATCTGAAATCTTTAAGTTCGAATAAATAATAAAATATATTTTCGAGTTTTGCTTTAACAGCCAAACCGTATGATGGCTTTGTTATTATTTTTTATTTGTCTGCGAACGAATACATTCTCAGAAAATGCTCTTGAAATCTAACGTTAGATACCGTATGATTTTATTTCACGCGTATTGAATTTATAAATAGTACTATAATATCATGTATCACTTACATTCGTATTACCCGCCAACAGCCATCTTAAATTAATCGTTCATTCAACGTTCTCCACTTCAGCTGACGGCTGGCGAAATACCAACATCAAGAAAAATTTGTGTTGCCATACCAAAAACTTACATCGCCTTTAAATGTTTCGGTAAAATTATTATTTTAGACGTATTTTAGCCGTCTTAAATTATCGGTTTCCTTTTTAATAATGATACTAGAATTGACAAAAACATTTACATTTAAGACTTCCTATGGATAAAAATATATTGTGAAATAAAACAGTACTGGATCAATCGATTTTGTACTTGCGCACATCACTAGTATCTGTCCTTGTCCTCATGGACTGATTCAACATGGCGGGTCTTTTACTTCACAGTCACATAGGGCATGGCTGTTACAATATTATATTTTATTACTTTTAACTATTTTATACATTTTAATTGAATTAATTTAACATTTTACAATTTTAAATTTACTTTAAGACGTACAAATAAGTAGTGTTTCAAGTGAAACGTGTGTTTTAAAGTCGAGACATTCTAGATCCTTGAGTGACCTTTTCGACAGACTTTCTTTTATTTTACCATATTGCTGTGCTATACGTAGTCGTTAATGCAAATAAAACACATTACTGTTGGGATTCGAGTATTGTGTAATATGCGTCATTAATATAAGTGCCACAAGTGTGAGTTTTACCCTTATTACAGATCAATAAAATAGAAAGAACTCCCACGTGGAAATACCTCACGTCCCTATTTATAGAAATCGAACTTGGTTCATAAAAGTGATTGGTGTTCGAAAATCCTTGCTTTTCATTAGTGTCTACGTTTTAGCAGAAATAAGTTAGTGCAGTGATAAGTGTTAGCAGTATATCAAACTATTTTGTCAGGGAGTGGTTTAATTGAAACATATTTAGATCTGTATAACTTTTCGCATTACATACACTTATATAGAATACTTTTCTATAAATTATTCATATTCTAAGTATGCATGAAATTACTGAGACACAATGTACAACCGTTTTGACTTCTGTGCAACTTTGATTCTTTGATTCTATCATGTTTCGAAATCGGAATAATACTTAGTTTGGCATTTGTAATTTAAATTATACTTATGTGATAACCAATCTTTAAAATTTTGTTACAGAAATTAGTTCAGTTGATAATTTACAAGAAATCAATCCTTCAACTAGTCAAAATAATCAACCCTTAACCACAGAATTGTTAAAGAAACAAATTACTAAACCTGTTATTGAAAGTGTTAAAACTGAAACAGAAGTGAACAACATTTCTGTAGTTGCTGAATCTACCACTCCAACAGCAACCGAGTTGTTGTCTGCGAGTATTGAAAAAGTGGCAAAAGACCAGCCTTTACAAGGTGAAAAAGAAGCTCAAAAAACTGAAGTGTCAAGTGCAATTCAAGCTCAAGCCAAATTAACTCAAAGTATAGCTAGCTGTATCCGAACTTCACAACCTGAGCCTATAATGAAAGATATTAACCTCAATAATAAAACAGGTAAGTTTTATTTTGCTGTTTTGTATTTTTTTACTGATTTTCCACCAGTAGCTACTATCTGCTGGAATAGTTGAAGGTTGTGTTAAAGCAAGATATAAAACACGGAATTACAACAGTTCATAGTCATAATTTGAAGAGATTGAATTTAATCATAATTTTTGATATTGTTAGTAGAATGTTCAATGACCTTATAACTATCATTTTATTCAGATCCAGACACTGCCAATGGTAATACTGTAGAATTAACTACAGCTGAATCTATCAAGGAAGATTTAAACAAGAATGAAAAAATAGTAAAGAATAATAAAAATAACAACAAAAAATCTGCCAAAATGGCTAACAGTGACATTAGCCTAAAGGAAGAATCCTATGAAAACGGCAATGAAGAGACTGATAAAATAAGTAAAGTGGAACAAGAAGCATCCGAGCTCAAACAAGAAACAGATTCAGAAGTTTCTGGTGATACAGCAACTGTTGCTGAAGTCCCTGCATTGGTTCCTAAATACAAATATAGCGATGGTAAGAAATACAGTTGTTCACAAGTTCTTAGTTATCTTATATATTTTGTTTGTCTTGATACCTCATTCAATATCAAATTTATTTACAGATCAATGGTCTCCCTTCAACAAGGCTGGTAAGAAATGCTATGACATTTCCCTGCTGAAACAAATCAAAGAGGATCCACTTTCCAAAAATAAGCCAACTAATGCCGCTTTCTTGGAAGCTTGCAATGTTATAAGAGTAAGATTACTCATCTCCTTATTTCTATCATAGTTTCCTAAAAGCAAAACGAATGTCATATTAATAATTTTTTTCAGGCTTTGCCACTACAAGATGTTCCAATAACTTTCTCAAACCTTAATAGACCTGCAAATGACTCGCTGTTCCCTAACTTCTTCCCCAAGACATCAGGAGTGGGCCCTAGAAACAGTGCACCTAGGGATGCTAAGCGGGATAGCCGTAATATGATTCCAAGTGGTATGTACAGCTATACAAATTAGGATTTTATTATTAACTGCATTTTTCTCATCCAAATGAATACAGTATATTATTATTTCACAACGGCTTTACAGGTAAATCAAGTGTGCAACTGTCTGGACCTCAAGGTGGCGGAGGTGGTGGCCATAAACCAGTGAGGCATGTTTCACTGTCTCTTAGGGAAGAAGTTAAACTCAATCAATCTAAGGATGCTTGGAAACCTACCCGATTCAAGAAGGAGAATCTAGAAGAAGAAGAGTTACAAACACTTGTAAGATATAATTACTTATTTTAATATTAACAAAAATTTTTATGTAAACTTACTTTCACACTAAAGCACAATTTTACTTTTCAGGAGATATACAGGAAATTCCGAGGAATTCTGAATAAACTGACACCGCAGAAGTTTGATACTCTAATGAATAAAGTTGATGCACTTGAGATCAATAATCAAAAGAGACTTGAAGGTGTCATTGGCCTAGTCTTTGAAAAGGCTATAGATGAGCCAAACTTCTCAGAAGCTTATGCAGCTATGTGTAGCAAACTTGCTGTTCTTAAGGTGGAATCATTACTCAAATGCCAATGACTATTATAATCTAAATGATATTTTTTCTTATCATGTTTTAAATTTATAGGTGCCAGCTGATGATGCCCCAGATCAGGATGTGAACTTTAGGGGACTAATTATTAATAAATGCCAAAAACAATTTGAGTATGAAAAATCAGAAGAAAAAATAATTAAACTAGAAAAAGAGTTGGCAGAGTGCACTGATCCGGTAGTTATTATAAAATAGAATTGCAATATATATACTTGTGCTTCCGTTATTAATTTTATAATTATGTTTGTAGGCTAAAAAGAAAGAATTGCAAGGGCAAATAACAGAAGAAAGCAGAAAGATCAGAATGAGATCTGTTGGAAATATTAGGTTTATAGGTAAGGAGCACATATTTATTTAAAAAGAATCCTCCCTTTAAATATAACAATGCGCCTTTTTTTTAATAAAACCTTATAAAGCCTCAGCGAAACTTTTAACATGACTTTCTGCAAGCAATGCGATCATTTTATAATTTGCTCAAGCTTTTTACTGTTTTTTTTATTGGTAACTTAAGATACTTCATCTCTCATGATCTCAATGCCAAGTAATGGTTTGCATTGATAGTGTTGAAGACAAAAACCAAGACTGTTTAGACCGAAAACACTTAATTTGGTTGCAGACTTTATATGATGTGTTGTTACTAGCCAGAAAGGGTATTATTACCTACAAACCGGAGTTGTCGTCTTTTACAACTGATTCTACGCGTCTATAATATTTGCTGTATTTTCTATTCTAAAAATAAAATAGTATTGAAATAATACACATGTAATTATTTATATACTTCCACTAACACAATCTATCAGATTATGGTTGGTTGGTATGAACTATATTCTAATAAGCTTATAACATGAATAAAAATTTGTATAAATAAATAATAATAAAAATTAAATGAAAAAAGAGTATTCTGCTTAAGCGAAATTTTCCTATCATAAAATTTTCTTTATAACCTGCCATGAATGTTATGAAATCTCTCTGCTGTACACAATCTTATTATTATTATTTCTATTTTCAGGTGAATTATATAAATTAAAAATGTTGACTTCGAAAATTATTGTGTATTGCATGACCCATTTAATTGATAAGTTGGAAGAGGAAAAATTGGAGTGCTTGTGTAAGCTGCTAACAACTGTTGGTGAGCAAGTGGAGAGAAGTTCTGTCAAAGAACAGCTAGATAGTGTATTTAAGAAGATGCAAGAAATTGTTGATCGGAAATCTAATAAAATCAGCAGTCGTGTTAGGTAGGTGTTGTGTAAAATGAACATTATTGATGAATATTCTCTGAGTTTGTATTGTACCTAATATTGTATTTCTTGTTAGGTTTATGCTTCAAGACGTGATTGACCTGAGGAGAAGGAGATGGGTAGCTAAGAATGTTGTAGACTTACAACCTAAAATGATGGATCAAATCCAAAAAGAAGCAGAACAGCAACAGCGTAACATTGAGGTATATTCCATCATTATATATTCAAATCTCATTTAAAAATAAATCTAAAAAAAAACATATTACATATGACTTGAAACACATCTTGCAGTTGATGAATGCATCTTCAATGGGAGGTTTCCGCCGCGACGATGGCGGTCGTAATAAACGAGGTGGGGATAACCGCAGACAAGGATCAAATACCTTTATGGACACAAATAACTGGAAGACACCCAGATCAAGCTATAGTGTGGATACTTCTAAGCTGAAGGCAGGAACTCAGCCACAGAAGGTATAAAATAACCAATTTTTAAAATAACACTAAGTTTAGCTTTAAAAATTATATTATGGTGACTGACGTGAAAATTTTATTTCATTTTTCAGAATTTAAGCCACATCAAGTTGGCTCCGCAAACCCTTGGCTGGAATCATGGTTCTAGTACCAAAAATACGGCTCAAACTACCGCTAGTAGTAATTCTATTATTAGTCTATCTAAAAACATGTATAGTATGTTAGAAACTGGTGCAACTGATCCTACATCTATAAGAAGTAAGTTTTTTTTTATTTCTTGCATTTACTCTGAAGTTCTCTTGTTCTTACAAAATACTATTTACAGGTAATAAAGATGTTTCGGCTAACTACTCAAAGGGAGCATCAATTGAAAGATCAACTTTCAATTCTCGAGGCGATTTCTGTGAGTGCCACTGTATCTTTTTGATTTTGTTTAAATAGGGTTATTTAATTTAATGGATTTAGATATTTTAAAAAATGTGTTAAAATAAATGGTTCTGCAATTTTTTCAGCAACCGGTAGTGGAAGTCGTTCTGGGTCTGTGGGTGTAGGCCGCTCAAACTCAAGCAGCCGTAGTAGCCCACCGACGCCGCCACCTACAGTTGAACCAACATTTAGTGCAGCACCTGTACCACAAGAACCTCTCGAACCAGCTTTGAAGAAATCTGTCAAGTCAGTCATAGAGCTCTGGTTCATGAGTCATAAACCTGATGATGCAGAACTCGTGGCGGAAATAAGTCATATATTGCAATCGCCTGCACACCAAGCTGGTTTTATCACAGAAATATTAAATGTTGCTTTAGAGAAGTAAGTCAGATCATGTTGAAATCAAATAACTCAAATACATGTCCTTTTAGTTATATAGGAAAAAAAAATTGTTATCCTATACATTGCTACAAGTTTAACATAGATGTTAATTGAAATAAATTGTATTTCAGGTCACCAAAAGAAATTCTACTGATAGCAAATTCATTAGGTAATCTTATTTCTACCAATACTATCTCTGCAGATAATTTGGTATTAGGAATGACAGAAATTTTCGAATTCGCCCCAGATTTGTATATCGATATTCCTATGTTGTATGAATATTTTGGTTGGATCACAGCTCCACATATTGAGAAAGAGGTAATTATTGCACTTCACTTTTAAGCTTTGAAAAAAGGAATTTGTATTGATGTTTTTTTTTTGTATTTACAGCATATCACATTTACTCAGATATTAAAAATATCTGAAAATATAATTGCCTCAAACCATGGCCATTTACTACTGAAAGCAATAGTCAAACATTTAAAAGAAAGTATGGGACCTACTTTTGTCAAGAACAAGTGGCAAAAGTGTGGACTACAGCTTAAAGACTGGATGAATGAAGACCAGGTATAAATGTTAAATGTATTCTTCTTATGTAGGATATAATGGCTTTTAAAAAAATCTTCTGTAGACTCTAATGTCTACAAAAGATTTACATCAATTTTTGCATTTGAGCATTTTTTTGCATTTGTTTTGCAGCAGTAAGAATACCTACGTGTACTCCTAAGATGCCTATATAAATTAATTCAAAAAAGTTAATATTCTTCAAATACATAGCAAATATAATAAATTTTATTTTTATTTTAATAGGTGCCAAAATGGTTGGAAGATAATAAGTTTGAGTTCTTAGAAGGAGGACCTACTGTAATTGAAGAAACAAAAAAACCACTTACCCCACAACAAACCCAAAGCAAATTACTCCAACTTATGAATACTGATGAGACTCCAGAATCCATCAAAACATGGGTGGAGGTAAGACAATAATAAAAGATCTGCTTTCTATATGTATCATTAAATTAAAATATTAGAAGGTTTAAATTTAAACTTGATATTAACTAATAATTAACTTTTTTTTGCCTAGGAAAATATTGGTGAAGCATGCAATGAAGATAGTTTTATGAAGTCACTTATCCAAGCAATATGTGAGCATGCATTATTTAGCTCCGAAGCCAGAGATGTGCCTCACTTCAACCAGGATAAAATGTACAAATACTGTGGGCTCATAAATGAATTCGGCGAATCACGGCAAGCTCGAGAAGCTAGCTGTTTGTTTGGAATACAACAGTTAATACATAGGTTAGAGCATCCACAAGGATTAACGCTTAAAATATTCCAATATCTAAATGAACAATATGTTATTTCTGCAGAAGGCTTTATTTCATGGGAAGAATCAATAGATGAGCCAGAAGGCAAAGGTAAACATACAAATAGTAATATATTTAATTGGCATAAAGATTAAATTATTTTTGGGTCAGTTTTAAATTTGGTTCTCAAAATATTTCAGCTGTGATGTTAAAGGCACTGACGTCATTCTTCACGGATATACGGGAGGCTGACAACGAGTCCTGTAGTGAAGCCTGACGCACGAATCGCGCTTTAGTCGCGCCTACGCCGCCAACATACTACAATGTCTTCTATATTTTTATATTAGAATCATCCTAAATGGAACTCATAGAATATATAATTATTATGTAATGCTTCACCTAACAAAGGTAGCAAAAAGTTGTATAATATTTTTTATGCGATATTTATCAAGTCCTATTTTAAATTTGCAATCTAACGCGTAACGTTATATATCTTGCAATACCTTATAGGATAATTTGCTTTGAAATAATAAAAACATACTACCTTAAATTGGTGCATAAGCTTATATACATGCCAGCAAAAGGGTTTTAGGGTTACGCATTATTTTGTTACCTTTTATATGTACTTGGTTTTGATGTTGTTATAGACTACAAAATTTAAGAAGTTGATAAAGACATACACATTCTCTTATTGCCAGATATGGTACATAAATTATATTGTTTAACTTAAATTTATAATCTCATACAAGATGTTTTTATATATTGTACATTGTTTTACAAAATTCTGATTTAAATAAATTGTAATGCAATATTGTATTGCTCAATGCTGTTTTATAATTATATTTGAACAAATGATTTTAATCATAATTTTTATTTGTATTGCAATAATGCTATATGTACTTATTTTTTATCATTTTTATCATAAAATAATCAATGTAAAACAGGAACATGTAAATATCTGTTTTGCAATAATGATTTTTTTGACACATCTTGCAAGATCTGGCGAAAAGAGAATTCTAACTATTAGTTAATAGAGTATCACTTCATAAATATATAAAAATAGATTATTAGCAAAATATGCCTTGATCAAATGTGATCCAACAGAAACACCAAACATTAACAATGAACTTCCGTAAATAGAAATAAATACATATTGGTTATACATGTATCTAGTGAATGTAGGTATACAATATTTTGTGGGCGTTAAATTGTGACGAAGACGTCCTTCGTTTTTCTTAAACACCATAGTGAATTCAGTCAAATCAAAATCACTTACTTAACGTTTCTCAAGAACATGAAGTTATGAGTTCAATCAGAAGATGTTATTATATGTATATCACTTTGTTTTTATTGACTTAGGTATAGACGATAATTTCGAACTGATTAAGTAAATGTAAAATATATAGACACTTGAAATTTTACTGCGGTTGAGTTAATGTTAAATGGTAATATTTTGTGTATACCTAAGAAAAAGCTTTTTATATATTATATTAAACATTGCAGTTAATTATTTGAATTCCAGGTTTGTCATTGAATTAGTATACTTTTCTTTTTAAAACCATTTTTTTATTTTATTAGATATTTTATTAATTAGTTTTAATTAATATATTACAATGTCTCAGTTGGCACCGAGGATTGTTTGAAATTGTCGGTATGGGCGCGGCGCGGTCGGGCACCGGCCGTTCCTTCGATATTGTTTCTGTCTACTGGCTCCCGCTGCTGAGTTTATTTTTTATTATTACTACTCTTGTCGGTTACTATTCATGTTATGTAAATAAAGATTTAATGACGAATTCATGTTTACACTGAAATTCCTTGCATCTTATTGACCGTTTTGTGAGATTGGAAGTAGGTCATAGCATATTCATTTATTTTTAGACATAACACAAATGATTTTTTTATATTTCATTGGAAATGTATATATTCAACAAGGAGTTTAGTTAAAAATACATTTAATTACATATTTTTAACACATTTTATTTAAAAAATATATATAAAAATAAATCTTCGAGATTTCTGTACATAAATTGTTGTTTTAATAGTTTGTAGAACAGTCTGTTTAATTGGAGTTAACAATAATTTTACTATGAATATGCTTAATTGAATCTCACATTAACCATCTAGTTTTATTCAAATTAATAGATGCCTATGTTATGTACTGACATAGCATTGCACTTGTTCATTACATGGGAAGGAACTAGTTCGCAGCATAACCTTTTATTTTGGATGGAACCACAAAACACAATAAGAAACGAGTCGTCTTCAAATTAATCGTTAAGATAAAATCGTGCTATTTTTGATAGCATTGTAATAATAAACATACGGTTCAGTACTGGGTGTCACACGCAGTGACCTCTGCAGAGCTAACATGAGACTAGCAGTAAAAATATTAGTTGATTAATACAACATAATTGGTCAGCACATCTAATATTTTTTTTTTTCCAAAATGCGTTGTAACCAATCTGTATAAAAGGTTGAAAGTAAGATAAATATCGACATTTGACATACAATGGTTATTCCACCTTGTTAAGAACAAATCCCAAGTTTTCTATAATCGAATGAAATTCTGTGAACATTTTAGTGTAGTTCACTGATATATGTATGATACAAGATATCAATTATTGCTTTTTGTCATTTCGTAAAATATAGTATATTCCCATAAAATGAGAAGATTCGAAAACAAAATCCGTGGTTTAAAATTATTTTATAATTCAGATAAATTACTAATTCATGTTTGTCCTATTATTGTAATTTCAATATTATATAGCACTACAATTACATATTACAGTGTCCTCCGTGACATAAGACAACATGCATATGGTTTAGCTCAATGTACATGCAACATGACATTCAATAAACATGTTCATTGAGTCCAAACATTGGCCTTTGAATTTTTTAGCGCAACAAAATGTATTAAATATTATAAACTATTTATTTGTCGTATATTGTCAACGAATCCATGTGCCTTCAATATAAATGCATAAAGACCATAATCTATTTTTTGTCTATGCATTCCCAGAGCATGACATTGCAGGGAAAAGTATAGATTTACAATAATAATAATTGCTGTTGTGCCGCTAAGCCAGTGAACTTTTACGACTAAGCCAATGGGCTAATCCTATAGAGAGTTGCGTAGTAAAGGTAAAACGTGTAAGATAATTATCGATGATTACCTACCTCAAATGAGTTTCTCATAGACATAAAAAACTTCTCTAACCACATAAAGTTAAGTATAGGCACATATTTATAAAAAACTTTTTTAGAGATGCAAGCAATCCATGAAATAGTTTTCCAATATTTTAAGTAGGTATTTACTTGCGTACTATAAATATTGTTGTCTTCCGTAACAGTAACACTGCACTGTACCTGAATAAACCTACTTATGATGAATTAAGAAGTCGCTTTTTGACAGTTTTTGTATTGCCGATTAATAGCCGTTGTATTGACTTGTAGCTGATATTTATTGTTATACGTGTTACATATTAAGATTACCTACATAATTCAATGATTTCGAATATGCATTTGGAATTAAGTGAGGCCGACCATTGGTTATATAATATTAGATATAAAATTTGGTTAGTATCGACTGGCAACCTATACTTGTGGTTATTAGTATTTCTGGTGGTTGAGTGGAATTTAATAGGATAATATTTTTTAGATATGAGCACAGAAATTATTTGGGACTGTCGAAACAGCTCAAAATTTTAGTGGAATAACGCATAAAACTATGTCCTATTTCGATATAATTGCTCTATAAATAACTATCGACTCGGTCATGTTAGCCCTGTTGACCTCTGAAGGGGTTGTGTTGATAATTAAGTCACTACTGCAGATTTAAAATGTTTTTTTTTTGTCGCGAACACGAAAATGTTGCCGGTGCCGCAGCAGAGCTGGGAGTGTCGAATTTAGGCTCGTTGTGTTCGTTATCATGAGGGAGTCCGTTTTTTTTTCTTATTTATTATCGAGGGTCGGTTCTCTACTGAACATGTACCCTCACAGTAGTCAGGTGAAAGTGTACCTTGATTATTGACATTCCTAGACTAGCAGAGGTATCGAGTCTAGTTTGGGCTCGTATTTATGTAGTTATAAGATCTTACCATACTTGATAGAAACTGTTGAAGGTATAGCTGGAACGTTGTCATGGAAACGGCCTGGATAAACCGAGCTAGGGATATAAAATTATGATCTCTCTCAGCAACTGGCACTTAAATTGGTTGAGTGATTCGCTATCGACTATACGTTGCAGAGTCGCCTTCGAGGTATACCTTCAAACCGCTCATATTGTCTTGTTTTTTAATCAGACCAGAGTCAATAGGCAGAAAATATCCCGCCAACACCTTTTTACTTTTCAAATGTGCATAAATTAATAATAATTTGTGTGTGGGCCTTGTTAACGTAGTACCTAGTAATATTTTATACATTTCAATTTTGTTAAACCAATCCTTAACTTCTGGCAATTATTGATATTACTTGAAATAAAAAAAATGTATGGAAAACAGAAAATAACTTTTTATTCCATTTTATTTGCTATTATTTTACATTTTGATATCTGCCAATCCGGCGCTCTGATATTTTTCGTAAAAGCTCTTGTGCGTGTTTAACTGTACATTATAAAAAAACGGAGAATTCATTTCCAAAAAGAAACTATTTTTGATTATTCTTAATTATTAAAAAAAAGTTTGAAAAGTAAGAACTTTATAACAGGTTTTAGAAAAACAGACCTATGTTCGTTCCACACCTTGGCTCTCTCCCGTCGTTACCCCTGACTTCGCCTAGTATACCGCGTGCGTCCAGCTGTCTGGACATTTTCTCGCAGAGTTGCTGCTTATCTAGGTGGCTAAGTCATCGTTTGTGACGACGATCTGTAAAGGTTTCATCGTTTGTGACGCTAAAGTTTCCTCAAAAAATCGAAAAAACTTTGGCCAGACAGCCAGAATTTCGCATCTTCCAGCATTCCAGATATCAGCCCCCATAGGGTTTTGAGGATCCAGCTGGTGTCTAAAAGGAATGTGACGCGATATGTGACAGACCTCATATAGTTTAAAACATACCTGACGCATGTGCTCAAGAGTTATTTCGATTAAGATTTTGATGACACATTACAATTGTCCGGCTGGCTGAGCCACCCATTCCAGCGCTTGCAGACTAGATTCTTATCAAAAGGAATGTGACGGCGACGAAGACAACAAATCGTCGTATGTGACGGCTCTAAATACTGCCAAACAAAAAATATAAGCGATTGTTCATTCTTTCATACAAAGCCAATTAGGGTGACCATATTTTACTCCTGTACATTGTCATCCTTATAAAATACTTCCACAAAATTTGTCAAACATGACAAATAACTTGATCATTACGTTGCTCTAATTAAGTGGATAAATAAAAATATTATTTCATAATGCATCATGTAAAGGGTCCGCCACCTAACGTTTTTTTTTCAACTAGTGCTTATTTCGTGAATGGTAACACTTAGCTCAAGTCTGATTTGACAGATAATTAGTTTTATCCTTCCGCTGAACGAATTTGGTTGTGTATACGCTTGAACAACTGACCATCCAATGCGTTTTCGCTTCGCTAGTTGGGCCTGCGATCGACTTACAGAAGATGCCGATTTTGCCAAAAAATCATTTTTTCAGATGAAGCTCATTTTGATCTTGGCGGGCAAAGATTTAAATCCATAGATGCGCCCTTTCAGTACACAGAACTGACGAAATATTGTCATCACTAAAAGAGGTGCATGCACAAGTCTTGTGACAGTTTCTAATGAGTGCTTGTCGTGCACGATCACATAGATTATTTTGCTTAAAATATTTACATAAAGACTTAATTATGCTGTCTTGTTCATTTCGCGGGTGTAAAAATACGAGTCGCAATACAAACAAGGATGAATATATTACTTTTCATGCGTTAGTAATTATTATATTATTTAATTCATTTCTCGATTTTGTCGGGCAAGGAAGTAAGTAATCAGATAGTAAATAAAAGATAAACTCAATACATAATTTAACCTATTAAAATCATAATAGAAAACCTTTGAAGTTTTTATTTTACTTTACAAAGCCGTCGTATTTTTTGACTACTTAATGTTAATAGAAAAATATATTGGTTCATTAAATTAACATATTATTTTAAATCATAACGGTTTTAATCAATTTTTTTTATTAAAAAACATCTTTCCATTAAAAAATTAATTTAGCTCAATCAGCCTAATTATTTTTACGTCCAGTATCGACTATGAAACTAAGATTTTTTTCTATGAATAAATAAAAGCCTAGATTGTTGGGTAGCTGACAAAACGTAGATGTTTTTAAACACTTCCGCCGAGTATCTCACACACTAATTTTTTTAGGTATTCTTAAAAGAAAAGTAAACTGTAAAAAATTTATTTCTTTATTTCAACTTTCAATCGCTCAGAACTATGTATTTAGTAATCTTACGTAGAATGTTGGTTACTCAGATCATAGAACAACTTAATCTGCATTTAAGAATCAATTATAATGATATTAAAGTGCAACAATTTGAAAATATGGCAAAATTTGGCATTTTTATTAAAAAAATTAAAAGTCTTTATCTCGAAAACGGTTAGGTTTGGGGTAGGGTGTATAGTGAAATAAGTTAGAAAAAATGGGTACTATTCACCCTTAACGGATCTAGGTCGACGTAACTCTGTATAAATTTAAGACTTAATTTTATTTACCTACATGAAAAAAACACAAACAACAGAACGCCAAAAAATTTATAAGTTGGTGCTTTTTGAAGGGACTTAAGTTAACAATCCTTTAGGTATGTTTTTAATGAATAAACGATTTATAAATATTTATCTTTATTTTTAATACTCTGTAATCTAATTTTAGGCGTGTTTTCAGCGTAAGTTACATCTGATCTTATTCTATGACGTTTGTTGACGTGGAAGCGCCGTGCTTGTGTGAGTAAAAATGACAACCTCACGACACGTACGGGCAAATCTATGGATTTAAATCTTTGTTGGCGGGTATGTAAACAAGCAAAATTGTCGCATTTGGGGCACAGAAAACCCGCACGCATACATTGAAAAGCCGATTCACCCAAAACGAGTCACTGTTTGGTGCGGATTTTGGTCCAGAGGCATAATTGGGCCATTTTTCTTCGAAAATGAGCAAGGACTGGCCGTTACAGTCAATGGCGATCGTTATCGGGCCATGTTGAACAAATTTTTGTTCACAAAAATTGAAGAGGAGGATATGAGCAACATTTGGTTTCAACAGGACGGCGCTACGTGCCACACAGCCGAAGCTACACTCGATGTTTTGCGCCCTGTTTTTGAAAATCGCATTATCAGCCGCAGAGCTGATGTCGTTTGGCCGCCTCGGAGCTGTGATTTGACACCGTTGGACTATTATTTGTGGGGTGCTCTCAAAGATAAGTGTTACGCCGACAAGCCAGAGACAATTGACGCTTTGAAGGACAATATTCGTGAAGCCATTGGTGAAATACAGCTGCACATAATCAATAATGTGCTTAAAAATTGGACCGATCGTGCAGGCGACTGCATGACCAGCCGAGGCATCCATTTAAATAAAATTATTTTCTATTATTAACCGGAAGGATTGTACTTTCAAATAAAAAAAGAAATTTGAGAAAATATTCAGTAGTTTTTTTTTATAGCATTTTCAAAAAAAAAAGTTATTTGGCGGACCCGTTATATATTTTCTATAAATTTACTATTTGTTTATGTTACCAATTAATAAAATCAGTCTGGGATTAATGTAACATGCCTTCTCGTTTACAAACTCTTTAACTTTTGACTTGATATATTATTTTATTCTTAATCTTGACATTAAGCCACGAGACCATAAAACGTGTAAGTAGGTATATAACGCAACAAATTACAGTTACAAGTAGGTAAGTAACTATTAATGTAGGTACGTAAAAAGTGAATTAGAGAGATCATATTTTACCACGGTTACTGAAGTTGAACCTTGATGTAACACATTTTATTTGTTAAACATAAATAACTTAACTAAATAAATAACTTCTACCTACTAAAAACCCTGATAACCAAAAAATCCTTCTTAGAGGAGGCATTACGATATTTTTTATAGATATCTACTTGTTTACTCAGTAAATAATGAATATTTATTTTTTAATATATTTTTATGTTTGATCTCAAACTGTCACGTCCTTGAATTTCTAAAGTGACCCACCAGTCACCCTGTATACCTACTTACAAGTTTTATGTTCTTGTGGTTTAATGTCAAGATTAAGAGTAGATATAATCAAGTCAAAAGTTGAAAAGTTTGTATACGAGAAGGGTATACTTACTTAGTTTTTTCAACATGTTACATTCCCGGACTGATTTTATTAATTGGTAAACACATTCCAGATTGTTCCGGGTGCTGTATACTTGTATACAGTAGTCGTTAGGGTTTGTCAGAAGCCACTTTGGCGCCCTGAAAATTCTGACATCCACCACCCAGCACTGGGCCAGCTTGGTGGATTATGGCCTATACCTCCTCGTCACCCAGGGGAGAGACTCATGCCCTGCAGTGGGCTCATTACAAAGAGTTGTGATGATGATGAAACACAAACAAAAAGTAAATTAATAAAAAATACATGATGCATTATGAAATAATATTTTTATTTACCCACTTAATTAGAGCAACGTAATGATCAAGTTGTTTGTCATGTTTGACAGATTGGTGGAAGTATTTTATAAGGATGACAATGTACAGGAGTAAAATATGGTCACCCTAATTGACTTTGTATGAAAGAATAAACAATCGCTTATATATTTTGTTTGGCAGTATTTAGAGCTGTCCCATACGACGATTTGTTGTCTTCGTCCCCGGCACATTCCTTTTGATAAGAATCCCGCTTTCTAGACCGTCTGCAAGCGCTGGAATGGGTGGCTCAGCCAGCCGGACATTTGTCATATGTCATCAAAATCTTTATCGAAATAACTCACACATGCGTCAGGTATGTTTTAAACTATATGAGGTCTGTCAGATATCGCGTCACATTCCTTTTAGACTTAAAACTTAGTTCTAATTGCTTTAATTACTGAGATATAAGGAAAAAACAAAGTCTTCAAAAACTCGAAAATTATGGCGTTTTACTTGATAAAACCACTTTAGTTGCTGTCACATATCGCGTCACATACCTTTATATACCAGCTGGATTCTCAAAACTCTCTGGGGGCTGAGATCTGGAATGCTGGTTGCTAGCATCACAAACGATGAAACCTTTACAGATCGTCGTCACAAACGATGACTTAGCCACCTAGATAAGCAGCAACTCTCTGCGAGAAAATGTCCGGACAGCCGGACGCACGCGTCTCTTCGATGGCATTTTCGTACGCTTTCACCGAATCTACAGGGCCTGTAGATGAGTGTGTGAATACCTACCTCGAATTTTATCTTTAGTTCTTGGGAATAAATGAAAGTCAAAGGGAAAGGGAATAAAGGGCGCCAAGTCAGGACTGTATGGCGAATGACTTATTATCTTGACACCTGCCATAGTCAAAATTTCAGGGTCGTGGTGAAGGAGGATCCTACTTCGAGGGCGCTGCTGTCGAATTTTTTCTAAGGCAACTTGTAAACAGCGATTGCCATACCAGTCTGTAGTAACTGTCCTTCCATTTCGGGTTCGTAGCAATATATCCAGCTTTGATGTCAAATACAGCATTTGAGTCACCACCGTTGAACTTATCTAACATTTGGGGACCAGTCCAAGCGTAAGCGTTTCTGGTCGTCGGTTAAAGGGAATCCATCTGGTACAAAGCTTCCTGACGCCTAAATGCTCGTGCAATATTTTTGAACTCGCTTGACTCATACCAATGCCTAGACTTGCCCGTATCTGCTGACAGGCCACTGTCTTATCTACCTCTATCATGCGTCGCACAGCACTGATGTTATCTTCAGTAGTCGTTGTAAAAGGACGTCCCTCACGCGAATCATCACTTAGATTGCTACGTCCACGCTTAAACTCGTTAAACCAATTGTAAATAGTGGCACGATATGGAGCTTCATATAGAAATGCTAAACGCAGCCTATCATAGCTTTGTTGTTGAGTAACCCCACAACGAAAGTCATTATAAATCATTGACCGAAAATTTCTCGCGTTAAGTTCTTTTTTAAGTGTAGGTACCTAACAAGAGTTTTAGATTTGCCGCCAATTCACAAAAACAAATGACAAATGAATGCAATATACTACAGATCTACCAGGATCTGATCTGTCACCTGAAATTTCGAGGTATTATTTTTGGTTTGGCTTCAAAGGACAATGACCACGTACTTGTATGAAAATTTAGTCCAGGCCCAGCGCAAAAGAAATTTATCTCGAAATACTGGTAATATTGAGTAATTAAATAATGCATATGGGGCACCATTGTAATATTTTCGTTTTAATATTGAACAAGTAACTTGCGAAAAAGTTCTCGTAAAACTTGCGAAACAATACTAATTGCGTCACACTGAAATTGAAAAGACGCGGCGTATTAGATAGACCCAATGATGTGTTTATCCTTTTCTACAGTCTTTTAAGTCACTTTTTTAGAATGATTCAAAGAAACAAGTCGTACTGAGTCTATTTATGTCAAAAAGTCATATACCTAAAATTTCGAATTAGGCAGGTCTTTATATTTGTGAGGGTGCGATTTCATTGCCGCCAGCAGTGTCGTCTTAAGGCTATTCAGCAGTGCTAGCACGGATCTTTTGTCGATCGTAAGTTTACGAATGCTCGTATAGTATGGAGTCGGTTGCAAGTTTTTAGTAACAATGTAATTTTTTATTTTACAGTTATTTAAGAGTAGAACCTGTTAACAAACATTCAAAATTAACAAGGAACACATTTATTTAAGCTGACCGTGCGGCAATGGATAGATTTCAACTATTGCTTGCAAAACCGTCTCCATACTATACGAGCATTCGTAAATTTACGATCGACAAAAGATCCGTGCTAGCACTGCAGCGTTGGGGTGCGGGTCTCAGTCTGCGCCCTCGTTTTCTTTTACTCTGCAGCCATAGATAACTATCAAATTCTGCAGAGTGGCACGCGACTGACGCGACGACACACTGCAGTATGAAAGGGGTCCTACGTAACCAAAAAAAACACAATACACGTAATTTTGATAATTTATTTATTTATTTCTCTAAAACACAAAACTAAAATTAAACTTAATTATACCAATTAAACTCAATTATACAAATAAAAAAATTGTTTGATGATGATGATGAATGATTGTAATGGCGAAAGACACCAGCAATCCAACTCTGGTTTATATTATGACTAGCCACCGCGCGCGGTTTTGCCCGCGTAACTTTTGATTTCGTAGGAATTTCGGGATGAAATATAGCCTATAACCTTCCTCAAGAGTTGAACTATCAAATGCAAAAAGATTTTTTTAAATCCCACTTCTAGTTTCTGAGATTAGCGCGTTCAAACAAACAAACAAACAAACTCTTCACCTTTATATATTGGTAAAGATTTAATGGCCAAATATCTATTTATGGTATGTACATACATCAAACAAACTCAATTTTTCTTGCTTTGGAGTTGGCAACGATTTTAATTAAATCATTTATTTTTATATCAATTTTGAATTCAATACTTATCATAGTTAAGTTTGTCAGTCTGTCTTGGTCTTGGGTCATGTTTGACTGAAGATATTTTTTTATTAATCTCAATTTTGAAGAGATCGTTCACCTTAAGCTACTATAACAGGGAGTGTTAAATGTATATGGAGATGAGGAGATTATTAGAATATATATAAGATATAATAAGTATCATATGAATATATAATGAATAGTACTTGTTGATACATTGGGAAAAAATATTGGCAACAATTCTAATTCATTACCTATATAAATCCTCCCCGTCAATATCAATTCAATTTTTAAATGTTAGTTTTTCTTGGAGCCAAGAACATTGAGATTTTTTCATGCATCTCTAATTTTCTCCAGCATTCAATGTTTTGGAAGAGTGAAAAAACTGGATTGTGTTGCGTCAAATCAAATCTCTCATTTAATTTCGAGAGACCAGTGTCCAGTAGATAAAAATTGAAACATTCTTTTTTGTTAGTTGGGTCTAAAACGGGCTCATTTGCAGCCTCGTAATCAAAATGTCTTTTTCGGGGAACTTGATTTGCAGTTTCTTTAAATTCTGTTTCGCTTTCTAATTCTTCAGTAATTAATTTTATAATAAATAAAAAAAAAACGTTCTTCATTTGCTCTTTAGAGTAGTGCGGTTGGTAGGTACATAATGGTAAAATAAAAGGTAGGTGAGTACTGGTGAAGATTGGTCCCTGAAACAGGCATAGCCTGTGCTTCAAGTAACCATAGTCCTAGTTGGATTCCCTGTAGGCCAGATTTTAAAAATGTGCGTGCCAAAGTAGTTTGAAGTAAATGGATACATTTATTAAAAACTTATACATATTAAACTTATACTTAGGATAGTTTAAGAACTATACAGCTCGGATCAGATTTTTTACAACTGTACAAACTATCGGTGCGGTATTGCTCTAAATCTTTTTTAACCAGATTAATAATTTTGGTATCCTAAGCAATAAGTTTGGTAATAAGAGTCATTTGAGCTTGCACATGAAAGCGTAATAAAATTAAAACCTACCTAATCTGTGCTAAAACAATGATTATTGTTGATGAATATTTAATTTTGCGCATACTTATTTGTCGTTACAAGTATATGAAACTGTGCAATGGCGTTAAGTTCGATGAAATATCTAAATATTGAGCGCTCGGCAGGCGCCCCCGGGTGCACCGCACCTCCCTGTAAAGACGGCCCGCGACCCTTTTTGGCCATTGTCCTTTCCTTTAAACGTTTTACTACAATTTGCAATTTTACTAATGTAATAACCTGTATTCCTGCAAATAAATAATTTGATTTGATTTAATAACATTAAACCGAAATGCGAGAATTAACGAGTAATTTGGGCTTCCATGCTGGATTGTGAGCGACGCTTCCATGCTAGACTGGGATCGAAAGAAAAACATAAAATGTTCCAGCTGCTTCTCTTCCCGGGCATAATGTAAAAGTCAGTTAAGGGACAGAGGTTTTATTGACGTTTTTGTGGGCGATACGCTGACCCCGTCACTGCAATATTCCCTCTCCATAGTTATAATACCTCCAAATTTTGTCAAACGTGACGTCAGATGGGTTTTTAGAATCTGAGTGCCTAGTACGAGTTTTTCAACTTTGCCATCGCGTTAACGTTAACTTCGTTTTGTATGGGATCGAAGCAGCGCCAACTAGTGACAAAATTGGAAAACCGAATTTGTAAGAACATGATTGATTTTTTCAAGTGGTTTGCTCGATTAACGCGATGGTAAAATCATTCGAATTTACTTGCACTAGCCCCACAGGTGTTAGGTACCAGGCTTACCCGACAAAAAATACAGGTGTGAAGTTATGAATGAAAGAACGAGTAATTTGATGAAATCCGGTGAGCCGTAGGTTCATAAACAATCCTATTTTATCACTAATATCCGTAAAACCAAACGTTAACAAATATCGAGAAAGGTTGCAATGAGCATCACATTTGAGTCACTAACGAACCAGACACCTACGAAGTCAATAGCTAATGAGGTCCTGGGTTCTGATGTAACTCGAGTAGATAAATATGATAAGACATTTATGTTCCAAAAACTTTTTTCAACGACATGGATTTTTCAGAGACTTCTTTCAAATAAAGACACTTATAAGTAGTCGGCTAGTTTTGGTTCATAGTGAACAGTTTCATAGTGAAATCAGTTAGAAAATATGGGTACTACACGCCCTTAACGGATCTAGGTCGACTTAAACCAGTAACCCTGTACCTATATTTATGCAATATACAGGGTGACTAGTGGGTCACTTTTGAAATTCGAGGACTTGATAGTTTGAGATCATATTATAAGAAGAGAAAAAATTAATAAAAAATAAACATTAATTATTTACTGAGTAAACTTAAGCGAAAGTTAAAGAATTGATTTCGCAACGCATGGTTACACTAGCAGCGATCTTCGTGCTGGGTCATGTGCCGCGATTGACCCAGCAGGCGTAGCACGGCTTGTCAAGACAAGACTTGTGTCACAGATTATATCACAATTTGAGCGACATAATTGCTTAGTCTTATACAGTAGCACGGGGCAAGTTTAATTTATCTAAAATGCGTGACAAACACATCTTGACAATTTTTAAGACTTCTTTCTTCTACCTCTTCTAGTTCTATTTAATAGCATGGCGGCATCGTTTTGTTTATTTTTGTTCGGAGGTTGTGAGATTATCTTTTCATAATAATAATTATGAAGTCGTCGTGGCGCCATGGTTAATGTGTGTATCATACGATATCACATGTTAAGCAACGTTCGGCGCGGTCGGTACTTGGATGGGTGACCGCCGACCATTCATTTCTCTCGACGACTTCCGTGCTTCGTAAGGCACGTTAAGCAGTCGGTCGCGGGTGCTGTATCTTGTATACAGTAGTCGTTAGGGATTGTAAGAAGCCATTTCGGCGCCCTGAAAATTCTGACATCCATTACCCAGCACTGGGCCAGCTTGGTGGATTGTGGCCTATAACCTCCTCGTCACCCAGGGGACATTACAAAGAGTTGTGATGATGATGATGAATAATTATGTCTATCAATTATTATAATATAATCAGATTCTTTTAAGACTTCAACGGTAAAGGTACTTACTGCTTTTTGGCACTTGACATGGTCACAAAACTTAAAAATAATATTAAAACTAAAAATTCACCAACTAAAAAATTACATTTTAAAGGTTTTAAGTTGTTAAACTCGATCTTTGTATAAAGGTCAAGACAAAGATATGTCGCGGCAAGAATTTTTGTCACGTCGTGTGCCCGTGCTGTCATATAAGACAAATTACCGGACTGTGACAAGATTATGTCTTGTCGTGTGACTTATCTCTTATGACAACCGTGCTATGCCTGCTGGCGTAAGTAAAGTAAATAGTAACAAAAATTTATTTATTGAGGTATAGGGAATTCTAGTGAATAATTAAGTACGTAATTTTATTAGGTACATAATTATGACCACAACCGAGTATAGAGCGCTCTCCTTCAGTATCTAAAATTTGTC
Source organism: Stenoptilia bipunctidactyla (assembly GCA_944452665.1). Lineage (NCBI taxonomy): Eukaryota > Metazoa > Arthropoda > Insecta > Lepidoptera > Pterophoridae > Stenoptilia > Stenoptilia bipunctidactyla. Next base: position 41,991,346 of record OX101721.1, on the reverse strand, counting down.
ACGAGTCGCCCTGTATCAACTATTTTATAAAACGTGCTGAGCTCAAAATAAAACAAAAGTATTTATGAACATTTGTATTCATTGATTCAAATAGTGTGAGTTGGCGACAAAATATTAGAAACATTCCAAGTACCTATAAATGCACAAATGCAAGCCTTTGAACTCAACACTAAAGCCTTTTGAACACAGCCCTTTCGCTGCCGGTTGCTCGATAACTCGTTCTGTAAAATGTGTTCTTGGGCACAATAGTCGAAAAAACGCATAAAAACTTTCTTGCTAACCGTAGGGGGGAGCAAAATTTATTTTTGCAAAACCGTCTGTCTACACAGGCTAGGTTTAATGTACAGTCTGTAACATAATTATGTATACCACCTTGGACGATTCCTTGGACGGTTCATATGCATACCGTATGTAGACTGGATGGTAGGTATACATAATTCTGTTGCAGACTGTACCTACGGTGAGCCCGCAGCGAAAGCACAATACAGATATCAACAGTAATTCAACTTCATACAAACGGACGAAACGCGAGCTCGATTTCGGCATGCGCTCAGTACGCGGCCAGTCGCGAGTGTCAGCATGCCGAACCAATTGTTGATTGAGCTTTACGGTTTTAATAATACATCTTCTCGTATGTCTCAGTCGCGGCGCAAGTATTCGTCGCTAATTTATAAGACCGATATGTTATTCAAACGTGAACATGTTTTTTTGACATAAAACGTATTTTTGTTGAAGTGTTCAACAAAAATACGTATTAGAGTATTTTATTTGTATATATAAAAAATATATATTTGCAGTCACAAAACTAAATGGAAATAAACAAAAAGTAGGCAAGTGTTATTTAACTGCTGAGGGCCGCCAGCCCTACCACATGAGAACGGACTGCGGCGCGCAGTAGGCATTTATTTCAAAGATGCGGCCAGTTTGAATTACTGGTAGATATCTGTACTGTGGCGAAAGGGTGAAGTCAAAAATGCTCTGATCAGAATTATCTTATTTGATCTTAACCCATCATGGTTTAAACTCTATATATATCTAAACACAATTCTACTTCAAGCGTTTGCATAATGTCGGCGAAGCTTTCGCGGAGATTGGCTATAACAGCAGTCCAGTAGTCCCTCGTCATAATCTCATCTTGTATCAATATTTTGATTTGTTCTAAGTCTGTGGAAGAATGTATTATTAGCGTTGAGGAGAATTTAGCATTGGAAGATCCGAAGCGCGGTGTCCACTAAGTGTTATAGATGTCAACAAAATATGATACCGTGATGACGATGAGAGAGGCAATTAACTAAGTGCTTTTAATGCTCTAAAATGAACACTTTGCTTTAAATATATTATGAAAACTTAAGGCGAAATGCATATTTCACATATACCTACGGTCAAAGTCAATAATGTACAGGTACAGTTTACGCTAACTTCGAAACGAAAGTTCTCGGACAGAAAATTGCCGAAAATTCTGTGCTGCGGGTAGATGCACTTTAGTTGTAAGTATTTCTTTCAATGTTATTAATATCGTGCTGGCCTGTCGTAAGAATGGCGTGTCTATGGAGCAATGTATTTGTTATTAATCGGTTGACTTACAGATTTTTTTATTAAAGGTACAGTTCTGTCAAATACATTTTGCGAAAATTCAGGCACGACATTCTGACGCTCACTCCTTGTTAAAAGAATCACCATCCAAGTAAACCTTACCAATACATTGCTGACCGTGAGCCATGTAATGGTTAAACCTATTAAAAGGGAAATATACACACTGCTACAAACTCCTGTTGCGACACGCATAAGCATGCGCTTTAGATCCACTTCATCTGCAACTCTGCCGGTGTAAGATAGTCTAACCAGGTTAGGCATCAGCTCCATGATCCGGCGCAGGGAGAATGTCGCGAACCTCCAATGGTGAATTGACAGGGTTTCTGAAATATAGTAAAATAGGCTGGCTGATGTCGCGGCTTCATTCTCGTATCTTGGAATGGGAATATTACAATAAAAAATATATTATGCGTGTAGGGTGATTGGTGACAAATTTTAGATTCTGAAGGAAAGCACTCTGTACTCGATTCTGGTCATAATTATGTACTTAATAAACAGAGGTACTTAATTTTTCACTACAATTCCCTATAAATAAATAAAGTTTATATCTAATTTACATAGGCTTGAGTCTATCGCGTCACGTGACCTGGTACGCGGATTGCTGCCAACGCTAGATTAACTATGCGTTGCATGATCCTTTTGTTTAACTTTCGGTTAAGTTTACTCAGTAAATAATTATAATAATAAATTAAAATCAAAACCAGCCTCTCTTGGCTGAGAATTTTGCCCTTTCGAAATAATAATAAAAAACTCTTTATTGCACAACTATAACATTACGAGATACAATGTATTTAGAGAAACAAATCTTTTAGTACAAATCGGTGGTAATTGTTATTTATTTTTCATTATAATTTTTCTCTACTTGTATGACTTCAAATTGTCACGTCCTCGAATTTCAAAAGTGACCTACCAGTCACCCTGTATACCTATTTATTTATACCTATATCGCTGTTATTCATTAGGTACCGAGTCTGAAAGACTCGGGGGTCTTTAATACCTAATATTTAGTTGCGGACGTGTTCCTTCAGTGTTACAATATAAGTCAATCATCATCCAGCTACCGTTAGATTGCGTTTCCACCAGAGAAATGGTTAATTTAGATTTGGGTTTGAAATACCTAATAGGAAATTGTATGCGCTTTCCGTCATCATTCGTTTTCGCTCGTGCATTATGATCTCGTTAGTCGCAGCAGAGAAAAGAATATCGGTTTGCAGAATTGGTTTAAATCTTAAAAATATTCAAAATCAATCCTCAATATAAGATTGTTAAACACTACAGACTTCTATACAACTTGTAACATAATGAAGAGATAATACTTAAGGTGATTGTATGTTTGGTGATGTACCTACTTTATAAGTAACCGTAACATAAATTTGTATCCTTACGGTTAGGCCGAAAAACAAGTTCAAAATTTAGATCAAAATATCTAATTGTCAACCCTAAAAACAGCTGTTAGTTTTTGATGAAATCTATGCGATAACAAATGACGTTAAAATAAAGTGATAGGTAACTACGACAGTTAAAACAAAGTGTACCTAATTTTATGCCTACTAAATTAGACGACAACGTCTCGGAAAACTTTTTTTCCATAGTATCTAAATATTTTTAAAAGTAGGTACATTTTCATCAATAAATTTGTGCGTTTATTACGGTGTAGCAAATTATAAATCTACAGAAATAATAGATTCGCACGTTCGAACCGAATAACTCGTTCATTTTCACTATCCGTGAGAAAATGTCCTGAGATAATAAAAAGCCAAGACATAATAGGTATTCAAGCAGAACGGTTCCTAATAAAAACTATACCCACTATTGTAATACTTAACAAAATACCTACATGACCGAAATATAATCGTAAATATTAACAAATTAAACAAAATCATCAATTTAAGGCCAACGTAAAACAAAACATTAATTTACCTACTACAATGTCTCAGGAAATAAACCGTGATATAAAACTTGTCTTACAAATAACTATCACATTTCTTTAGAAATTCATTATTCAAAGAAAATTAACATGAAATATTTTCTATCGGTACCTACTAAGGAGAAGTTACTTCGCACGGCGTAAAATCGCAACTTAAACCTACTGCAGAGAGATTCAAACAGACAAAGTCACCAATAATTCTAATTAGAAACGAAGAGATATCCTAAGGTGTCTTATTATAGTATCAAAGTTAGAACTAGCATACAGAGATGTGACTTAAAATCTATAATGTAAAATATATAATGTTTGTCTTTTAATAATTTACAAAAAATACATTCCTATAAATTTGATCCGATCCGCACCGTATACGTATCGATACACCAGATCATCGAATTTCTTTACTTTGTATGAAAGACAAACTAGCATGTTCTGTAACATACTTATATGTAGTTAAGCAATGAAGTATCGTAAAAATACCTATGTTTGTCTATTACAAATTTAACACATACCTACAGATTTTTCGATCCGATCGAAACCATACAAGTATCAATCTACTAGTGTATTGAATTTCTTTACTTTGTTTGAAAGACAAACTAGCATACTCTGACATATTACGTATGTCTTATATCGATTGTATCAATTCACTCGAACATTCCTATCGGAATTTACGTGGCTGACGGCTACCTTTGATTACTTCTTCACTTCAGTGCTTTCGTGTTAGCACAGTACATATATCTACAGTAATTCAACTCGGCCGCATCTTTGAAATAAATGCCTACAGCGTGCAGGGCCGCGGTCCGTTCACATGACGTGATAGGGCTGCCCGCCTTCTACATTTACCTACTTTGTGTTTACTTCCATTTAGTTTTGTGAATGCAAATATACTTTTTTTTTATATAGGTAAATAAATAAAATACTTTGTGAATTGAATTGGAAGTGTTCAACAAAAATGCGTTTTGTGCTAAAAATTAGCGACCGAAAAATACTTGCGCCTCGACTGAGACTTACAGTACCTATGATTTATTATTAAATTTAAGGTGTAAAAAATCCGCACTTTCATATCAAGTTCAACCAAAGATTGATTCATCGCGCAGACAGTCGCGGCTGGCCGCATGCCGAGATTGAGTCGCGTAGGTATATGTTGTGTCGTATATCTGTATCGCGAGTTTCGTCTGTTTGTATGAAGTTGAAATACTGATCATAGTTGTACCTACTGTGGTGTTAGTTTTAAAGTGCGCTTTCGAAGTTTGATTGTCGCGTTCGTGAGTGAGTGTTGTGTTTTTAAGTCAATAGATGTTTATGTTTAATATTCTTAGTTGCACTTTTTGTGGCTATGAACGGATGCTGAGGCTCGGTGGCCTTTTTGTGACGACTGAATTGTTAAGTTATGTACATCAATAAAGTTAATTAAGAAGTGTAAATAAGCACGAACTAGGAAATATGCCAGTAATCATAAATCTTCATGTACTAACAGCACTGAGAATGCTGATTCTTTTACAGTATAAGTATTCTACATATGGTATATAAGCTAACCCTTAAGTTTTATCTCTCCGTTTTGTTACCCTTTGTAGGTCGGTACTAAGAAAGAATGTTGAATTGAATTCGAATTATGTTTCATTCTTCGAATTCAACAAATCCTTTACAAATCTCCGCACTATTGCACCGTCTGGTGTTACCATCAAGTGATAAGAGTCAGGAAATCGCTAACATATCGTTAGCTCTGACATTTTACTATCCGTAAGTACAGTTAGGTACATGCGTAATTTCAGCTTAGAAACGCTTACCGGCCCTGGGTAAGCGTGATGTAAAAGGCGACTAACCCGACTGCTTCGAGGTCCCCTCCGCCTGGCTATCGACCACCCTTCATATAAAAATCTACCGCAAAATATTACTGTTTAGAAATTGTTCTGTCTGTACCTTCAACCTCTTCCTTACTTACCATCAGGTGAGAAGGAAGCAAAGTGAAAAAAAATGCGTTGCAACTTACGCAGGCAGTGCTTATATCTGTAGGCGATGTGTCGCACGAAGCAGCTGAGGTCGGAGTCCTGGCGCTGCTTGGGCAGCAGGTCGATGCCGTACTGCAGGTGCACCTCGCGCAGCGGGATGCTGGGCGAGAGGAAGCGCCGGACATTGTCGTAGTCCCGTATCCGAACTGCAAGCGTTTTAATACATTCACCACATTGCCAAGAATTGTCTTAGTTCAGCGGTTCTTGATGGTTATTTTAATTGAACTCACTGCTTTAAGTTGCACCTACTTACTTAGGGTTGTGTGAAAGGTATGGCAGCTTAGCGATATGACCACGCATGTACCTACTCTACATGTGTTTTTTTTTTACTTTATATTTATACAATATAGTTGTACGATACAGAGTGAATAATTAGGTACTTTTGCACGCCATAAAACTTCATATTTTTTCCTTAAACACCATAAAAGTTTCACATTTTTTAATTAGGCGATGGTTGGAACACACCCGTGTGTAGATATTCTTCTTTTTTTGGGGTCATCCGCTACCGGAGGTCAGCGATCATCATGGCGATTCTAACTTTATCGTTGGTCGCCCTAAACAATGATTGAGTGCTCATCCCGAACTATTCACGGAGGTTTTTAGACAAGATGTTTTACGTCTGCCTTCGGCATTCTTGTATTTGCCCTAGCAAGAGTTCATACCTACTTCCCATATCTCATGATATGGCCCAGGTATTGCTTGTTCAAAATCAAATCTCTAAATCTTTACCCGTACCCATAATGCTAAGGACTGTCTCATTTCGTATCTTGTCCGTTCATGAGATTCTCAGAATTCTTCTGTAACACCACATTTCAAGACTTGCACGCGCTTACACGTCGCTTCAATAAAGTTCCAGCCTTAGACGCCATACAGAAGAATGGAAAATAGCAACAGAAAGACTCTGGTAGAGATCTTTAAAAAACAGTTGCAGTTAGTTCATGAATGCGGCGCGAGCTCAATGCGGCATTTAAATTCTTTAGTATGATCCTCATCATCTCTTACGATACGTGAATATCCATATCTTGATATTTGTAGGAGCTTACCGTTTCTATTGGATGGCCTTGAATATAAATAGAATCAACCGGGATTTGTGAGGAACGTTGTACGACCATGTACCTATTTGGTCTTTTTATGGTTGATACTAAGGCCGTGTTTTGCGCTGTTTCTTTCTACACGATTAAATAATTTTTGTAGTACCTTGTACAATATATTACATATTATGTAATACTAATTATTATCTTTATATGTATTTATATTCTAGGTTCCCCCCTAGTTCGCTACAAAGTATCTCATAACACAATCTTTGCTTACTTTGAGCCCACTATACATATTAAGAGAATTCCATGCTGGACTGGTAGCGAAGAAAAAACATAGAATGTGCCCGCTGCTTCTCTTCCCAGGCATACTGTAAAAGTCAGTTAAGGGACACAGGTTTTATTGGAAGTTTTTTTGTGGGCGATAGGCTGACGATATCACTGCAATAATCTTTCTCCACCATTATTATAATGCCTCCCAATTTGTCAAACGCGACATCAGATGGTTTTATAAACTCTGGTGTTCTGCCTACCCCATAAGGGAAACAGGCGTGAAGTTATGTATGTATTAAGAGACTTGTTCGTTGTGTCCCAGGTCCATAGAGTTCGAGTGCCATGTGGTGATTGTTGTTCACCTACCAATTTTTTCATCTGTTATTCAGTATCGTTGGGAACCTCGAAATAATGTCGCACCGTGCTATTTCCGCGACTTAAACTTATTATTCGACGACCGCTTTGGCGATGGGGTAAACCAATCTGCCTCAGACGCTAGTGATTGCGGGTTCGATTCCCGTAAGGAAAAAGAAAAAAAAAAGTTCCGTGTCTGGGTGTTTATCTATTTATGTATTCATATTCTAGGTTCCCCCCTAGTTCGCTACATGGTATCCCATAACACAAGCTATGCTTACTTTGGGGCCATGTAGTTGGTGTGATTGTATCTGGGGATTTTATTTTTTATTTTATTTATAAATCCCACTTTTAACTGCTATATCTCAGTCAGTGTCTTATGTCATTAATGGATCACACTGGACGCAGATGTTCACCTTCAGACAACTTGTATTTGGGTCCTAGTAGGTATATGATCTTCGTCTGGTTAATGTTTATTATAATACCTATTCATTGTAAGGTTCCATTGAGATTATGGTGCATTTTATTCAAGACATGACTGTGATTTATTCAGCGATCCAGTAAATGATCTATTTTACGGCCCAGTCTTGATTTTAGAACAACGCAGCATTAAATTGATTTGGTGATAGAATTTCGTCTTGCTTGATACTATGAACTTGATGATATCGCTGTAGTTTAATAGGCCTTACTAAACTATTTAATCATCGCTATCTTGGTACACCAGTACGCCAGGCAGCTTTTCTAGTCTAAGCAGCTATCGCTCCAGTCATTCCCTTTTATGAAAAGTTTATATGTAAGGGTCGTGATGCCACTTGCCATCAAATGGAACTTGTGCTAATCTTCCCGCTTTCTAAACTTTAAAAAATAGAGCATTTTTCATCACCGTTGATAGTAGACGTTCATATTATATATCTGAAAATTGATTTCTAAGTAAACTTACAGAACACCATCGCCAAATAGAGGTCGGGGCAAGCTACGGAGACAATCCGCCATGCTGTATCCGCTATATCATAACCACCGCAGCCCATGTCTGGATTATGTTTGTCTGGTATTTGATTTTCTCGACAAATCAACTGCAAAAAACAATAGATTATTTACCATTAATCGGGGTAATTGTTTAGATATAGGCTTTTGGTTTTCGTTCCACTGTTACCGATTTAAGTGTGGTGTGTAGTTAGCCCTGTATAGGTTACCGTATTACTTTTTAAATACGTGCTTGGCATGAGTTGTTAAGTAAGCTCATAGATTTTTTTCACTTCAGCAATTAGCATAATTTTTCAAGTAATTTACACAAAACCTTCATGGCACCCAAATCTTGCTTATGTCTCTAACCTCCGTCTAAAACCCGTAAAAACTGTATGAAAGCAGGCAGACTCTTATGCTAATAGACACTTATAAAGAAATAATGGATGATTTAATACGAGTGAAACTGTGCACCTCATTGGTGGAATAATTACTTACTCGAATTTGCAAAGGTTTTACGGAAGAAACATTTTTGTGACTAAGTGTAGACTGGTAAGTAGTCACGAAGGCAATGGGGCCGTAAAACTACGTATGTATAGAGCCTTAATATTAAATTACTAACGTGCAGTCTGAAATGGGGCCTCCTGAGTATAGGCAGCAGCAAACAAAGAGCGTCCCCGGAACCGTCAGCTATGTGTGAATACTCTAAGCCAAGAACTGTCAAGTTGATTAAACTTGCAAGGCTCCTCAAGAAGGTAATTTTCGTGCACGGCCGTGGAATATATTGTCCGCTTCCTATAATGATAGGGAAAATCATTTTTGTACATTCTAGCATTCTAATTCAGTCGTGGTACCTTTTTGTGCGAATAAACTGAGTATTTTACATAAACGCAGCTACCCTAAGCCAGGCTTAGGCACGGTTATTGGAACCTAGGCTTCCGCAACTAAAAATATTGATACCACAGAATACTCAGAGGTAGGTACTTTAATTATTTAATGCGTCACATTAAAATTGCATTACAAGTTTAGTGCCAGTAACGCCTCTTTGAAAATTTTAAGCATAGTTATTCATCGCAAAATGGTTATGTCGGTAGAATTTAAAATAAGGTGGGTGTACCATGGAAGGCCACCTTAACGAATAAACCGTTTTAATTCGTTTATTTACGGGATAAATGAAAGAAACGAATTGTTAAGTAATACTTTGTTTTATTGGTTAACATAGAATTAAATTATTGTTATTCTAAATGTAATCACTACTGCATTAACTTATGTTTTTAAAGGTCTTCCATTTGGCCTTCCTAGGAACAGGGCTCCTAAGAAAGCCAATTTTATAAATCGGTCGTTCAACTTAAAAATTGAGTTGTAACAAACAAAATATCTGCTTTTCCTAATACCTACTAGAATACAATCTCTTTCATTTAAACGAAACATTAAATGCCTTAAATTATGTAATTATTTAATAAACCGTATTTAACTTACCTAGGAAACCGTCGTATAACTAAGAATTTAAGTATGGAATTGATTTAAAAGTAATAATAATCATTATTTCATCGATATCAAATAAGTTGCCAATAGGTTTTATAATTGAATTATAATTTTATTTTTTCACCCTTAATAGCCTTCTTAACGTTCTTTGTAGGGCCAAAATGGTCCTTAGAAGGCTAACATTTAATAAAACAGGCACTGCCTCATATCTTCAATTCTACACTTGTCATCTGCGTGACAGTAACAGTTCTTTTCTGTGCCGTTTTTTATACAGTTATACAATATGTTAATTTTATACTTGATCAAACGAAATGTGCGGATATAACATTAATAATTATCGACAAAACGCGAAAACAAAATTTTTCTTTGTGAACCATTTAAAATTAAAGCCACTCAATTTTTTTTAAATTTATTTCCCATTTTTCGGTGTTAATGTTTTTCCTAACTAAGTAGACCATGGATCTTTTAAAAATTTGTCTTATTTTAAAGATATAGTAATAAAAATGAAATAGTAATAAAAATTAAAAAAGATCACAATATCAAGCCGGAATGTTGCAAAAAAATTAATTTATCTTTATTTTTTCTTCACGTCCACGGACAATGCTTGATAATTGAATACGAAGTTGAATGAATACTTGTACTAAAAAAAAATTAATTTTGCAACTTGTGTAAATATTTTGTGTAATTTTGCAACTTGCTTTTGTGTGTAAACTCTCTCTCTCTCTCTCTTGGGGTCGGTCCCTCATGTCTGAGGATCGTGGTCAGCATCAGACATAAACTAACATAACTCATGTGTAAACTAATACCTACCTACAAGGCTTTGAATGTGTAGTTGATTAGGATTAATGTATTTAATTAACGTTTATCCTCGTTCTGTTTTTACATTTCAAGTCAGCAAATATATATTTCCTTAAAAAATCAACACCAAGACAAAAGCAATCAAATAATCAAATCCATTAATAAAATTACATCGCCTGATTAGCGTCGGGTACCGGTGTTTTCCTTATCGGAGTTTCTACTAGCTGCAGGGTTGAGACTGGCTTAGTCAGTTCGCTAATGATGTGCGCATTAGGCATAATTGCTGTAGCCGTACTGTTTTCTATGCACCGATATTGAAAATTCGGCAATTTCTTCTTTGCTGCATCAATAGTTTCACGAAGCCGTGCAAGCGGCATTGGTATTGCATCTTCTGCTTTAATTGGACAGTGATTAACAAAATCACTTAATTCATCATATCCTAGAGGTGAACTTGATTCGAGACCTCTCGCAGAGTGTCGTTTGAGTTTAGTTTTGCTTACTACCAGATTCTCTTTAGTAGTGTGGGCACGCCACGGTCGTGTAATAGGATCCGCGCCGCTTATTTCTGCACATTTGGTTTTATTCTTTATTCTGCAATTAATTAAGTTTCCAATTTATCATATTTTAGGTATTTACATGACGCCGCATTTCAAAGTAGCTACTTATTATTTTTTTATATATTATTATGCTTACTTTTTACTTTGACTGAGTAGTTCTTTCAATTTCCGTTCGTTTTCTCGCAGTAACTCAACATCAACTTTGTACGGATTTGAGAATTCACGAGGTTTCTCGTGGGTCACTTGTGATTTTCCTATTTCAACCTCCTCAACGAATTTTTCCGGAATTTCATTCACTAGATCGGGACATCGCTCTGTTTTCTTTACTTCCTGAACTTCTGATTCCTTAAATCCTTTCATAATATTACTGGTGGCCATATTTCCAAAAAATATAGCCTTACATCACAAACATTTGAGTAACTTGGAGACAGGTTGCTATGATACAGCTGGTTTGAATGCTTTATACGAAAGGTAAGAGTGCTCAGGTCGATACTCAACTGGCTTGTCAGGCATGGCGTAGTCTTGAAAATGTGTCTTGGAATATAGCTGACCCTAACTGAATGTGGAGTTTTCGATGACGATCTATAGGTATATTTGAATACATCAAAATAAATGAAAACAAGTGTGACAAGTTTTAAAAAAATTATAAAGTACTGACGGATTTAAATAATCTATCTGAATTTTTAAGCTAAGTTTGCATGGCAACGCTACTATATTGTAGTGTTTTATTTAAATTTAAAATAGAGAGTTGTTGTTCAATATTGAAATCCATTATATGACCCATAAATTGACTTGAGTTTGGAGTTAAACCTAATCATAATAGCAAAGCAGAGGAACGCAAATTAAGCTTCTTTATAAAAGCGTCTGTCTGATCAATGGTTAACTGACTTATACTGGACTCAATTCTGATTAAAATATCAAAGCTCAGAAGGTAGAACAACTTGCCGGTACTCAGTAAAATAACAAGTATAATATTTAGAATGGTCCTTAAATTTTAAAATATGAATAATATAGTAACCAAAATTATACGCACCCGTTAAATAACTATAGTTGATGAGTATTGGGTTCTCCTTTACCTCGACGAATCTCCATAGAAATAAATATTTCAGTGTGTCTGCGTTGTATTGACTTATTTTTTGTAGAAGATGTACGCCTTCGAGTCTTTTGCAGTAGAGGTTCTCCAAAGAAATTAACTGTAAATCTTCCTGTAAACTTTTATGCAAAAATAGGTACGTGTCAACTTATAAAGTACGATCATGTGGGGCTAATTGAGCATGGGGACAAGTTGGGGCATTGAAATAACTCGCAAACTATTCAGCTTGCGCATAAATATCGTATGGTGGAAAGAAGAAGTCCCGGTACAGTAATCATCTCGGTTGAGGTTAGTTCAACAACTATACTTTCATTGTTAATGAGACTGCCAAAACGACACCCCTGGGGTATCGTTTACAAAAAGCATTTGTTAACGACACCATCGTAATTTTGGGATAACATATCGCTTATGAATTATTATATCATAATTAAATCAATATATATAAAACTGTTCCGTTACTGACTGAGTTACTGAGTGACTGACAGACAACGTACAGCCGTAACTACTGGGCGTAGAGAGCTGAAATTTGGAACATACATATTTTGGGGGATGTAAGGGTGCACTAAGGAAGGAATTCTCGAAACTCCCACGGGAACGGAAATTATTGGACTTTTTAGTTTGTATGAAAAATCTTATTCCTTGATATGATACTTGGCATAAAAAGTCTTCAAAAAGAGACTGGTTGTGTTATGAAAGGAATTCCCGAAATTTCCACGGGAACGGGGAATATATGATGTTTTAGTTTCTATGATAAAATCTTATTCTTTGAGTGCACGGATGTGATACTTGGTATAAAGGTTCCTCAATAAGTGTCTGTTTGTATAATGGAAGGAATTCCCGGAATTCCCACGGGAACGGAAAATAGGACTTTTGAGTTTATGCGTGTACGAAGTCGCGGGCAAACGCTCGTAGATATATAAAAAAGAACCCCCAGAAAATCACACCAACTACAATGACCTCAAAATAAGCAAAGCGATACCCTATGAGATACCCTGTAGCGAACTGAGGGGGAACCTAGAATATAAAAAACATATAGTCTTACAGTTAAAAGAAGCTTAATAAACGCCCAGAGCCTGAACATTTTTTTTCTTGTTCCATGCGGGAATTTTAAAATAATGGGATAACATATGATAATATGTTGTATGTTGTAAAATAACATTTAAATTAAAACTTATCATTTTACTAATATTACCTATAAATGTGAATGTTTGTATGGATGGATGTTCCTCAATCACGGCAATGCGGCTCAACGGATTTCAATGAAATTTGGAATAGTGATAGAGTACAATTTGGAACAGCACATAGGCTTTTTTCCCAAAATTTCCGCGGGATTCGAAATTGCGAGGGTAAAACCACGCACAACAGCTAGTAGGTAGATATATGGACAACTTATATCTGAGTAATTATTGAAATGTATTTAAGGACGATCTTGAGTAACTATCAAGGAAGGTGCGTACCTTAAAATATGCTCTAAATTTTTAAGAAAAAACCTTCTTTTGCCATTGTCCATTTTGTTCAATTTTATCAACTGGTCAGACACGAGAAGCCGCTGCATCTGTACATTGTCGTGCACCATTTTCTGCGAGAAAAGTACGAAAGAATCACTGTTACAAGTATGACCGGCTGGTGTAGCGGTAACATACATTGCCTTCTATGCCAGAGGTCCTGGGTTCGAATCCCGGCGGCGGGGGATATTTGTGTGATGAACACAGCTATTAGTCGTCAAGTCATGGATGTTTATATGTTTATTTAAGTTTATTCTAATAAAAAAATATGTATTTATTCAATATGTATGTTTATATATTTATTAAGTCTATCAGTTATCTAGTATCCATAACACAAGTTCTTTAAGAAACTTAATTTAGGCTAGATAATGTTGTGTGAGTGTTAGAAATATTTATTATTATTCGATTCATACACCACGCTGCATGTTGCTTCTTCGCGGGTAAGTATAACCGGGAGTGCAGATGTCAGGGTTCAAAAAAATCCGATTTTTTATAATAAATATAAAAAAATCGTTCTGAAACGCTGAGGGTTGGGAGACCTGATGGGATGGATTGTAAATAAACTTAGCAGTGCGCTGTATAATATTGTCACACATTATTGAATCACACTTTATATCCCGGCTAAGAAAAAGAAGCGAATTTCATTCTGTAACCCCTTACACGTCATGTGACGGGAATTGGTAAAATAAAATAAGTATCAAATTATTTAAAATAACTTTTAAGAAGTAATAAAAGAATTACTAAGTGTTTAAGTATTTGAGAAATATTTTTTAATGAAAAAACAATCTAAATTATTCTGAATTGTAGTTTTTCGCTAGGGACAGGAAAAAATCAATTGATATTTATCAAGATAAAAAGCAGTTGATATACCTACTTATATTGTGATAAATGTAATGATATATATTAAAGAATACCAATAAAATAAAGACGACTACGCGCTGCTACAAAAAATCTTGTAGTACTAGGTCGTAGTGACATCAGTGAAACGCCGCCTCGTAGTAGTTATGTTAGTAGTTTTTGGTGCCATATCTTTATTTTTTCGTACTGAGCGATAGCAAAATAAATATGTAGGTATGTTTATATCGTATCAAAGTAAATAACCTTTAAATTTGGCTGGTGACTAAAAAACAACGCTGTATAAGTTTGTTCTTAAAAAAGAAACTCTTTTGTCATTAATATTGAGTTCATCTTATTTTAATGACCTACGATCAAAAGACTTATTTGGTTACTTATCTAAAATATTGAACTAAGTAGGTACTACTTATAACCCAGTATTTAAATCGGTACCTTGATTGTTATCTCCAGCGACCGATTAAATTCTTTTACATAAACTTCAGGCTGTCCTTTAGAAGCTGTGTTGATCTTCCATAGGTGACATCCATACCGCGTGGGTAGCCACAAGTTAGGGTATTGGAAGGTAAATAAAGCCTGATCACAGTGTAGGTCTCCAACAAAATGTCTTTGTGGATCGGATATGCCCCAGTGTTTTGTGCCCTCGGTACTAAAAGTTATGACGTTTTTAATCGAAATATGAAATATATAAAAATAATTGTTTTAATAAAGACCTGTCGTAACATACTTTAGAACGTCATCAGGAAGTAAGGATCCCTCGCCAAAGGACACGTACTGCATCCATATGAAGGGATTCTGTGTACCCTCTTCCAATAAAAGGCCTCGATGTGGATAGTATTGCTTTGGATAGAGCATCCATTTTACATCTTCTAGGTGACCGATTATTTTCACACACTTACAATCCTCTGTTGAATAAAAAGCATAGTTATGAGTTATGAGCCACCTGCATACTGAACCGAATAGAAGTTATCAAGTTACCAACCTTCAAGAAAATCCATTTTGATGGACTAGTACCTAGGATGATCTATCTTTATTATACAGTAACGCATTGATTTTGTGAATATTGTTAGGTCTGTCTACTTAAGCTTTTTATTTAACGCCCATACCTATTACAAACGAGATATAAATAAATAATGTTAAAAATATAAATAGTTATAAGTAATTAAACATTAAAAAATAAATAAATAATAGTTGACATAATATGTCAATGTGATGTTCAACTAGAAAAATATGCTTTTGTGTTCAACTCGTTCAACTACAGGAGCCAATGGCAGGAAGGAACCATAGGAACGAACATATCAAACATTGCTATGAAATGACCACAGACAACATAAGTAATTAGCCATATTTATAGCATACTATACTTACCTACAGTACAACATAATTAGCCCTATTTATAGCATACTACTTACCTATAGGTTGTAACTTGAGGGGTGGATCAAAAGCTTCCCATGGATGAGGGACCTCAATACCTACCAAAATATGTATGTTCAGTAGGTATGTTCTGCAATATTTGGTGCTTCTGGAGATATTTGCGATTTTGTGATTTTTTTTAACAAATCACATTCTCATAGAAAATTTTTCATACAAAACAATACATTTCACAAAACATAATAATACTAATCCTCTACTTGGTATAACATTTCCTAAATCATAACAATATTTAGGAAATGTAATATAAACCTTCTTTATGTAAAAACCGAGTCTTAGTTTATGAATAATAAAAAATAATAATGTTAGCTACCTGAAAAAAAGGCTTTTCAAGAAGCGATTCTCGAAATTAGATATTTAGTTATTCTTTATTGTACGAATAATATTTACATTTAAAGTTTACAACAATACAATAGAGTACAATTGGCGGCCTTATCAACAAAATATGATCTCTTCGATGATGAACCTTTTAGATAGTGCTGCGTAAATAGAAATAATCACTTCTTTTCACTGGTACACATTTTTCACACTGTTGTCGTTTTGTTAGGCAAATGAAATTTTCAGATATTATCTATTTATCAGTAGCATTAGTAGTTTTTAAGATGGGTTCTAGAAAAAAAAGTTATGTAAGTACGACCCCTCAAAGTTAACGTTCTATCTAGATTTTCTGAATGAATCGGTTTGTTCTAACATTATTCCCATTTGTAAAAGGCCATGATTACAATAGTTAAATGATATTAAAGCCTACTATTAAGCTAAGTTAAGACCAAAAATCACGACCGTTGACCGAGTAGTTAGGCTGTTTTTTCAAATTTCCTATGATTATCTGAATTGTTAATAAAATCACAAAAATCTCCAGAACCACTAAATATTGCTGGGGCACTAACACGGGGCACTAATATGGGGCTTATTTTGGTAGATATTGAGGTTCCCCGTCCATGGAAAGCTTTTGATCCACCCCTTAAGTTACACCCTGTATAGCTGTTTCGCACGGTTTTACCTGCGCCATTTCGAATCCTGAGGGAATATCGGGCTAAAAAGCCTATGTGCTATTCCAGACTGTACACTATCACTATGTCAAATTTCATTCAAATCCGTTGAGCCGTTCTGACGTGGTTAAGAAGCAAACATCCATACCTACATATATCCAAACTTTCACATGTATGAGTATGATCATGTGATCGTTTAACTGTGGGCCTCTACAGGCTGAATGATGAGATGATGATGTCATTATGATTAGCAATACAATTAAGCGTTTGTGTTTTATAATTATTATCTAACTAAGTATATTTTAGTATTCGTACTTGACCTAAGACCACAGGACTGTGATTTATTTGTAACATTAGTGTTATATTAGATATCGGGTAATCGAAATTAAGAAATATTTAGCTAACTTATTGAATACTTATATGTACCTTTACCTACATATGAGAGATAAATTTAAGTAAGTAAATGAATCAATGAACATCGATGACTGGACGGATAATAACTGTTTTCAACACACAAATATTTCCATCCATGATTCCCATTCACCAAAATTCAAATCCAGGAATAATTTCGTGGCAAAGAAAGCAGAGTTTAGCCGGCCATCTGTCAAACAAAATCGTTGAAAACCCTAACATTCGCGGCTGCACCGCGGCCGATGAAACACTATTTTAACCCTTTAACCGCCACGGTCGGATATAGCCGACAAATATTTTCGAGTCCTTTTCGCCACGGTCGTATATATACGACTAAAAACCACCATTCGTTTCATGTGCTTGTTTTATTTAATAACGCTGGATTATGTTAAAAAATGTTAATTAAAAAAGGTTAATCAAGTAATCATTTACAATTGAGTACACTTAAGTCTCTTAATTAGAAAACCTTAAAAATATGAAGTTTAAAAGTATGAAGTTAGATAAATTACTGATTTTATATTCAGAAAATTGTATTGATGTCCAGCGCCATTGTCGGATATAACCGACCATAGGGATGGGACATAAGCAAAGATTTACTGAAACGAAAATCCACTTAAGTAAAAATTGTTCTGTTTCAACTGACAATTTTTTAACAAATAAATAAAAAAACAATTAAAGAAATTGTTACTATAGAAATAAATATGTTTAATTTCTTTGAAAATAAGTATAAAAATGTCAGTTACTGAATTGCGTGCGTGCTTAGAAACGAATTTTGCTAGTACACCCAGCGCCACGGTCAGAAATAGACGACCGCTTCTGGCGTCATAACCGAATGCCGGCTTGTGGAATTCTCCATTAGTGTTGTGCTTACGCATTAGTTATTATGTTCGTGTTATCGATAAATGTGATTTAACTACATTAAAAGATGTAAACTCCATCACAGTAGAGTCATAAAAATATTAATCTTTGGCCTAATACATTGTGCGGAAATCAATAAATTTTTCAAAATCTTTTAAACGATTTTTGTTTTGTTTGGGTACCAAAATACATACAATTAGTACCTCTTTCCATCTATTTGTATGTTACCTCTTCAAGCTTAAACAGCTGAAACTATTAAGATTGAATTTGAAGCGTGCGAAGCTGGGACGGGTATATCTATCTGCCATTGAACATCCCCATTTGTTGTGGGTATTTATTTTTAGATTAACTATGCTTGGCGCTGGGAGCACAACTGATATAGAGTATGACGGGTAAAGGGTTAAAGGCCGATGTAGGTACCGTGAATGAAACTAGACACGTAAAAATCATGTATTGACTTCTTTGATATTTAAGGCTCCTACGGAAAACTTCTGAAACCTGCTGCATTACGAAATATTCTAAAAAACCATAATTACTCGTTGGTGTCTCATTCATTAGTGACCTAATGTGACGCTCGTTGCTGCCTTATTCGATATTTGTGACCGTTATATTATAATATATAAATATAAATATATTTGTGGTTGAAATTGACCGTTTCGATTGCTCGGCCAAGTTAACCAATCCAGAAATGAATTGCACCAAATTTTCGTCGAAATTAGTCAAAATCGAAGAGTGTAAATGGATGGATCATGGAACTCGGGACTTCGATCAAACTCGTAGTAGTCATGTTAGTATGTGCAAATGATTTTTGTGGTCTCAGCAGTACTTGGATGTTGGCCCTATACAAGGTTGTTTTTATTCACCAGTCAAATTTAAATGTTATTTTCTTTGATACGTACGTTTAAACGTACTTGCATATTTATTTTAGTATCGCCCAATACAAAAAATAAAAATATGGCACCACATTTTTTTTACTAATAGTCTCTGTTAATGAACATAGCTACTACGACGCGGAATTTCATTGATAATACCATAAGATGTTTTGTAGTAGCGCGTAGTCGTCATTATTTTGATGGTATTCATTCATAAATTAGAGTGACCATGCTTTGCTTAATATGGATGCGAATATATTACTGAAATAAAAAAAAATAGATACCATTTTTAAGTAAAAATCTTTCATAAGTACAAATGATATTTATTGTAAAAAAAAAATTGACTCTTGACTCAAAAACATTCCTGTAAAATTGTAAAACTCTTGGAATTATTTCAAGTTAGTCATGTCAGGTTCTGCATACAACTCCTTCAAGGCCGAAAGTCTTGCCTGATGGAACCCAGGGGTTTGAACAACATTAAATGGGGATAAATGACAAGCAAATATAATATTTTAAATGTATTTGAAAAAATATACAAAGTAATTTGTTCTGTACAGTTTACAAATATATCATGACACCAATATATGTAATATACAAATGTAATCGACAACTAGCAACAAATTATAAACCAGTTATAATTGTAAGCTTTTCGCTAAAACACGATATATATTTATCTAAATCTTCAAATTTTGAAAACATTACCATTCATTTTTTTTAGTTACTATTTACAATATAAATTGTGATTATATTTAAGTAAAAATGCAGTATTTTTAGTCTCCAATGAGACAGGGAACACCAAATACTTTTGGACTTGTATACTTAATAAATATTGTGTACATTTATAATAAAACTTTGATATATTCAAGCTTATGAAATATTATAATTATAGCAAGCTTTGTTTTTGCACATTCCTAAATAAAGGGGTCTATTGTGGTTTCGTACAAAATAAATGTATAAAAATTTGTATTTGGTGGTGCAGTCCCTTCTACATTATAGTTTTTCAGATAGTTCTAAAATCATAATTATATGCTCTTATTAGAGCTTGAGAAATACTCATAAGTTTTTACCGATAAATGCATAATTTGTGTCCTAGTACCAACTATGTTTGGTACAATGGATCATGAAAACAAATCAGAATATGAAATAATTCAACTTTTAAACACTTTCATACACCATCCAGTGCTAACAAGGAAGTTTTTTTCTTAATTTCTTAAATTCAAATCGAGTCTTGTGAAAGCATATTTTTTTCTGTCCATTTTCCTTAGAGAATTCTCGAAAAATATGCTAAAGTATTGTTTGATACTGTCTAAATGCGTAATAAAATATTGGAAACTGCACTATGACACTCATTCTTAATGATCATATCAACAATTGTGCTCAAAAGTATGCTGTATTATGTAGTTAGACAAACCGAGATATACAAATTACAATTCATTATGGACTTAACAATATTTTCAATACAAGCTATGTTTGCAACTATGTATGTAGACTGTACGTTGCAACTAACAGTCCTTATCATAATCAGCATTATTAGTTATTAATGGCCAATGAGTCATGGACGCAATTTATTGTCAAATATCGAATATAAAAAATGTTATCAGTCTTCACAATTTGGATGTACCCAAAGGCTTAAAATTAAATGTTATTAAGTAACCAAATTTGTGTAAAAGGTCGCCATTGTTCCTACTGCTCCAATGCCGTTTAATAAAGTTAACATCTGCGTTATGGTAAACTATGTTTAGTTACAATATCAGAGTATACATTCCTACTGTTACTCAAAAAAGTTATAGTTACTAAACTAAACAAAAAAATCCAAGTTGTATACAAAAAGTGAATGTTGCAGTAAGTTCTACCTTGTTAGAGGTATATTTCAGGATCGCAGCCAAAACAGCGGCACGACAAAATCACAGCCTTTAACATAATTTATTTATTTATATTAACTGCAGGATCTCCGAGATCATCTTACTTGAATGCTGAGTTTTGCCACTATTCTTAGTAACATATTCAGGTATATATTGTTTATACAGCAAAATAAAACTATGGCACTATACAAGAGGCTATTTGAAGGTGAAATATTTGAAAAATTAAATGGTGACAGTGGGATAGAAGAAAAGCCACTATGTATATATTGTATTAAATATAAAAAAAGCACTGCGTAGGATATGTCCCTCAGTGTTCTGTGTGTATGTAGTTATTATTTAATGTTAGTGTACAGTTTTAACTAGGAACATATTATGTTGTATTGAGAACTCCAACTGTTCTTTCCATGCATTGAACATATCAAGAGCTCTACCAGTGGCAATCATAACTAATTTTATAACTCTTTCATTTCTCCGATAGCACCGCCATTCAAATTACACATTATATTACAATTTTGTGGCTAAACGTTTTCATAAAATTGGTATATTTATTTTTACTAACTTATATATTTTTCTAATTAATAATCATTCTAAATGAAGATTTGCTCCATTTGTAGCTAATTTGCATAATTAAAGTTACTAATGGTATAAGATAAGATGATCTACTTAATTTCCCTACATACCAGGTATGTGTGCTCGATATATGATCGAAGTTACAAAACGCAATCTTATCTAAATTTCAATGACGAGAATATCTATGAAATGAAAATGGAGCACCAACTAATTGTCACTACGTGAATATTGAGTCGCTAATCGCGCGTTTCACACTATCTATACATCTAACCTATAATGCGTACTATTCGAATACACAGTAAAATACAGCACAATATGGCATTACGAAGTTAATCAACAGACAAATAATGTCATCAAAAAACGTGTAAATGATTTCGAGGACACTGTTTTCTTTTATCAAAATCACTTGTTTTTCACTTGAATTAAACTCGTGTATCACGGATTCGAATCGGTGTTTTCGGACACAGATGACATTGCAGTGGCGAGGCCGGCTCACGCGGTGGGGTGTATGGGGTGCGGCAGCGACGAGAGATGTGTGGAGTCGGCGCGGCGGGGCGGCGCGGGCGGCGGCCGGCGCCGGTCGCCGCCCGACCCGCCGTAATGCTCCTGGACCCACATGGATACACTGGTCTCTTTATATTCATCCGACAGCGGGTACTCGCGGAACCCTAGAACTTCATGAGGCGTAGTCGCCGGCTCTAGTTTACACTTCTGCGCGACCTGCCACTTCTTCCTCATAACCCGCTGCAAGTCCTTCAGGAAATCTTTCGGTGGTTCCGCGAGTTTTCTCGGCGAGGACAGGCGGGTGGCTTCGTTTCTTTTCGGCGGGGGTGGTTTTCTTGGCGAGGTGTCGTATTGGCGTCGGGGGCGGACGGCGTCGTCGGCGAAGTTGACCTTTTTGACGACGACCGGCGGCGGCGGGGGAGGGAGTTCCTCCGGGGGCGGCGGCGGAGGTAAGGACTGGAGGCTTAATGTGGAACTGAACATTTCGTCGACGGGCGGCGGCGGCGGCGGCGGAGGCTCGTCGCCTTCTTCTGGGTAGACGGATGCGTACTCTGCTGGACATATACATACAAGTTATTATATGCTGAAAATTTATAATTCATGCACTAAACAGTACAAGGATACAAGCTAAAGACATCCACTATGTAAGTACGAGTATAAAAGTTAAACATGAGGTCAATATGGCCATCTCACTTTTAAGTTACTTTTGGACAAAGTTGAAATGCAATGAAAGTTTGACGTTCTTTCAAAGGTACTTGAACGACATCTTACAATTAGACAACATTTACCTTTCGGCACCTTTTGTCTTGACACCAATAACTTAAAAGTACCGAAAAGGAAGATCGATCGAATGATACTATTGAAATACAGCGAAGCGTAAAAGGTTTTAAAATGTGTATCGTATATCCCAATTCATTTTATTTGCAACTGCAACTATTAAATAAGAAATGTTTCCATCCGGTTTTTAAAGCTTTTGGTTTGGCATTTAACTCGACATTCGTAGTCAACCTCCGTGCATTATACTCGGTTAAGACATGAGAGGTCCTGTGTTCGACTGAAAGCCAGTTTAGAAAACGTTTTTTTTAATTGACGAGCATATAGACGTTTACTAGGACACTCCTTGGTTTCGCTGTGTGTTCTTATCAGAAGCTTACTATGGGGTCTAGTTTTGTAAAAATGCTCGAGTCGGCGCTAAAAAGCTCGAGCGCTGGCTTAAGCGTTTAGATAAAGAAGCTCAATAGTAGCGCCGAACTCGACGCTCGACTCGGCTCGAGCGTGAGCGTCAACAAAATATATCCTACGTCATAATAAATGCATAATATACCCTTATAAGAAAATATTCATATACCTACCTTCATTATAAATGAAAACGCTTCGACACTCAAGCGCACAACTCGAGCGTCGAAGCCCGAGTCTTATCGTAAAAGCTTCGATTTTCAAAATGCTCATTTTTACATGTGCGTCTAGGATATTTTAATTTTGTTTCAGTTGTTTGTAAGTAAATTGTCAAAATCGTATTTTATTATTGTATTCAAACGTACCTTTTCCATAGCTGTATATGGATTCGGATCGGAAGGAGTAAGCCGGTGAGATGGAGTCGCGGCGCGCCGGGCTGCCGTTGGAGCTCACCGCGCCGACTGAACCGCCGTATATCACGCTCTCAGAATCTGTTGGAGATAATGTACCTTCTTATATTTATTACACAATTCAACAGTCAGTCATAGGTTATTGACTAGTCATTTTGTTGATAATAATAATACCAACCAACTTAATGCCAACCTATGGCAACATCGCTTTAAAGATGTTATTGCTTCGGCTATCAATGGAAATCGGCCCTGGGACCCCGCGATACAGGTTTGCCTAGTGCAGAGACCGCTAGTTATTATAAGCAGCAAACTACCCTTTTAATAAAAAAAAACGTTGTCGATCGCGTAGTAATAGTATTGTCTCTTTTACGTATGTTTCAGAGGTTTTAAAGGCGTTTTTGTGGGCGATAAGCTGACCCCCTGTCACTACAATAGTCTCTCTCCATCTTTATAATACCTCCAAATTTGTCAAACGTGACATCAGATGGTCTTGTAACCTCTGGTGTTCTGCCTACCCCATTAGGGATACAGGCGTGACGTTATGTATGTATGTACGTATGTTTCAATGTAGATTAAAATTACTGTAGTAGATGTATAAGGGAACATATTATTATTGTTAAAGCTCTTTTAGAATAAGTCCGTTAACCTTGATGTAACTTGTCTGTTTTAGTATTTATTTTCTGGCAAATAAATACTATTTTATTGAGACCGGGCGTTAATGTTATTGAGGACGCGTTGCCACTTTGTTATGACGTCAGATAAAAATATAGTTTTAAGTGGGAATATCATTCTTAAAACTGAAAAATAGATATGCTAGGTCAATATAATCATACAACAATAACAAACTTCAAGGTATTATGTGCTGTATTCTTGGCTTGCTTTATCCTTATTTCTTGTTAGATTTTATAATCAGTGGGAACTGACCGCATGACAGCGGTAAAAGGATAAAAAATTGTCACAACTAAATCATGACAGCAAATAATGTCGTCGAGATCCTATGGGAACAACTAGACAGGAAGGTCACTAAATTACAAAAATGGTTGGACAACAGACAGTCGTCATTATGGGAACAGACAGATTATTCATTAATTCATCACCACACGCCTGTATCCCTTATGGGGTAGGCAGAACACCAGGGGCTAGAAACCATCTGAAGACCCGTTTGACAAATTTATTGATGAAGAGAGACTATTGCATATGTATGTTAGACTGTAAGGTATTAATTCTATGGGCCTCTGTTTTTAATTGTTAAGATCTCATTGTATTTTATTTTTTTATCCAATATCTAATCTGTTCTCTCAAATTTGGTGTTATTACTATATTTTAATAAATTTCATTCTCATTATGTCAATTAAATCAATCAATAATTACTTGTCGCTAGTTTTAAAATTAAAAATAATTAGTGACAATTTAAAAATTTTCGCAATATACTGTAGTCAACTTCAAGCATTATTCTATTATGGTAATTTATCTGAAAGTTGTGAACCTGTTATTGGCAGTAGGAATTGTATTTATTAAGATTATTTTATAATGTGAAAGGGCTGTTGGTTCTGTATAAATAAATAAATAGTAAATGTTGCCTGAAATAAATTAATTTACTCATTATTAAAACATTGATGGAAAGCGGTCGCCACTTACCAACACTCCGAGTGTGCCTGGTCAAGGTGTTGTCGCGCGAGTGCCGCGGCCGGCGCGTGAGCGTGCCGTCGTCGCCGGCGGCCGGCCCGTCGTCCTGCTCCGCCATCTCCATCAGCTGACGCGTCATCCAGGTCAGCGGGATGTTCGGTTTCATTGACGGCTTGCGTTTTATTGTGCCTGTTTATACATTAAAACAGTAAATTAATAAATATTTATATAATCTCATTCGGTAATGTTCTAATTATGAAATGAAATACAGACTTTTATTGGCATATTTTATTTACATACTTCTATAAGAAAATTAAAAAAGTAAATTAAAGCATTATTCTCTTAACAAAACAATGCTTTAAAACAATTTTTAAATATTAAAGTACAATGTGTCCCGACCAAGGAGGTTTCAATTCAATTTAAGTACACATTATCTGTGGTGAGAAACGCGCATGCGTGCGGGATCCGAGCCATAAACCAATAACAGGCGTTTTCCATTTTGACGCTATTTCGTACATACGAATTTGAGTAATATTTTATTGAATAAAACTTTAGTAGCAAAAATGTCTAGCCATGAGATTAAATAAAGTGGTGTATGCAACTGCATAAAATTAGGTATTAAAAAACTCGTGTAATCTTATTTTGAAACAAAATCAAAAAACGACACTCATGTTTTAATACCCTCTATTAGATGACAGTTGCATAAACTACTATTCCATACTTCTAACATGCAAATGAAATCGACATCATCAAAGTGCTCTTTTATTGAGCCTTCTACCGATTTAGATTATACAGGGTTATTTTTCATTGGACCCGCATCTATTGAGGGGTTATAAAGTAGGTCAAAACGAACTATTTTCACTATGGAACCAACCCTCCTAAAATTTACCGTTTTTGAGTTATTTCACTTTTAAGGACTTTACTGTAAACACCCATTGTGAGAAATTAAAAAAAATCTTACCAATCTAATTCATATTGAAGCAAAACACCTCTAAAATAACGTCCAGTAAAAAAAAACCGGTATATTTTGCACTTTAATAGTATATTATGTAACAAGTGAGCGAAGTTGCTAATTACAGTCGAGGCTGTGATTTGAGCCCGAGCCGCAGGCGAGGGCTTAATAATGAGCCGAGACTGTAATTAGCAACGCTCACGAGTTATATACGACGTTTTTCAACACACTTGTGAGTAAAAGACAGACATACGTGGTCATAAAATAACAAACACACTTGATAACAAAGCTGTGAATTGTGATTGAAAAATGACGCCGAACTTCGCGCATGCGCGTAGGTTTTTTTTTCCGCCAAATGTGTCAATGGCTGTATAGCATATACAGCCTATTTTACATGAAAATATTTAATTTGGAGTGGTAAATCCAAATATTTTAATATTTTGTAACAAATTATTGTAAATTGTGAATAATTTGTTTGATATACAATTTTGTTTAACTAATATAAGGCGTAAACATTTAAAAATGTATATGGATTTGAAGTGGTATAAAACCTCTTTGTTGTTTCTGAAAAAAATTAATGTATAACCCGGATCAATAAAATATGCTCTGTTTACTCGCATTTAATTTGCACAAAGGTACAATTCAACTTTGTAGGATTCATTATATTATGCACTAGGGCATAATATATTATACACGCGTGACTTATAGCCCAGTTTATAGTTCAAAATTCAATAGAATAAGGCTTACTTTACGAGCAAGTGTGTTGAAAATAAAGTTATTGAATTCGGTCATACAATCACTGATAACTCAGACTAATCAAAAAACACCTTTTACTGATATTTTCCATTTTGCTAATGTTATAAACGTAAAAGATGAGGATGTATGGTCCGAATAAAGCAGCGCTGGATGTCGGGAACTTAAGGGCACTGAAATGACTGTGTACTGACATGCCTTAAAGACAAGTAGAAAGTGTACAGCGCCCGGATCGTCAACTTAACGTGCCCTCTGACGCTGGGAAGTCGTCTTGATGAATTAATGATCGGCTGTCACCCATGTTTGTACAGGCCAAACTTTGGTTTACTGGCTGTATTAAATTATACGAGAGCTCCAACACTACGTCTGCTTTGTAATGAGCCCACAGAAGGGCATGAGTCTATCCTCTGGGTGACGACGAGGTATAGGCCATTATCCACCAAGCTGGCCCAGTGCTGGTTAGTGGATGTCAGAATTTGCAGGGCGCCGAAATGGCTTCTGACAAACCCTAACGACTACTGTATAAGTATAGAGCACCCGGGACCGACTGCTTAACGTGCCCTCCGAAACACGGAAGTCGTCGTGAGAAATGAATGGTCGAAGGTCACGATTTATACATGAGATGATATTGACATCTGTCCGGGATTTTTTTAGGCAACCCATTCTTAACATATTTTCTAATGTCTATAATGTATAATTAATGTTATAAAACAGATTTCATTCTATTGTCAGCCCGGTTAAGATCTTTTCAAGCTCGGGTCTCCTACTATTAACGTTTTATTCAAACTTTCTTAACATGGTTAGACAGGTAAAGTCCGTTTTTTTCATTAAACCTATTAGTAAACAATTTGAATAAAAATGTGTAAAAAGAACGAATGTCCTTTTAAATAATATTTTAATCTTCAATAAGATTTTTATACATATTGCAGTCTATTATTATTTATTATTTTAAGATACAAAATATGTAGGGATGCACCGACTGTTCGCCGACCAGTCGGTTAAGCCGACTAGTCGGCCATATTTGCAGTCGGCGACTGGTCGGCGAACAGTCGGCCAAAACTGCCGACTAGTAGGCGGTTTTTTGTATGTTTTTGCTTAAGGATTAGGGTAACTGAAATACATATTTAACTGTTATGTAATCGTTTCATTAGTTTGTACCATATTAAAGATATTCCACTTCTAAGATACTCTTCTTACGAGATTAGTCATAAAATTATACATGTATAAAAGTAATCAACAGTCAAACCCTAGATCTAAGCTGGCCTCTATGCTCTTAGGTTTAATCATAACGAATTTAATCAGTCTTATAGGTTTCGATTAGGAATCTGAAAGATCTTATCTACTAAAACATTATATAAAAAAAAACTATTTTTAATGTTTAATAAGAGGGAGATTGTGATGCAGAAAGCGAGTGTTTCTGCCCTATCTGGCAAAAGTCTATTTGTTTTTGTTTGATAAATGTTTCCAGCCTCGGAAAATAAACGCTCACTATAAGCGCAGCTGGCAGGACAGCAAAGGTACACCTTAGCAATGCGAGACATTTCAGGGTATCTAGTTCTGTAATCGCTCCACCACTTAAATGGGTCATAAGTGCGCTTAATAATTGGCAGTGAACAGTAGGAGTGCAGCTCATGAGCTACAAGCGCAAGCAATCGGGCTGTTGCCGAGGTCACCCGAACTCCCCCGAAAACAATGTCGGCCCGGCCGACATGTCGGCCGACTAGCCGGCTAATTTGTAGTCGGCCAAAGTCACAGTCGGCCCATCTCTAAAAATATGACAAAAAGCACTATAAATGTAAACAGTGCTATAACTTAAAGTGTTACCTAATGTATGCTGATTGTTCAGCAGTGGACGTCTACTGGCTGGTGATGATGCTCAACTACTTTTGTCGTTTTAACAGTAGATCAGCAATGTTACTGTTCGTAACTATAGCATAAGCTGAGTCGAAGTATATTAGTATACAGTTTACTTTAATAATATATTCAATCAGAGGCATAGATAAAATAGCAGTAGTCCCGAGAATAGCGCTATAATGACATCTTTAAAGTTTTCTAAAAATATTGTTTTTTATCTATGGGGTATGGATGTTTAGTGGAAAAGGTCTAAATTGATAATTACCCATAGGAAACTCGCAGTCAAAAGCACTTTCAGAAGCCGTACCGCCATCGGACATACAACCGCTCGAACTAGACGAAGATGCGCGTGAGTGCCTGCAGAAAACAGAAAAGATCTCTATAAATAATTATACTAGCGTACATATTTTACTGTAACTTCAATCTGTCTTGGGAAATTAAATCTTAATCTTTTCTAAACCCGTATGCTCAACCTCATCTTCACTTCAAACGCGGGCCACGTTTCGAATAAAAATATAATAATATGTCGTGGCTGAGAACTGTGTTTCAAAAGTGTAGTATGATTTTCATAGATATATTTTGCATACATACATAACTTCACGCCTGTATCCCTTAATTATGCTACTCGTCGGCACCACCATCTATACCGCCGAGAACCAGGGGAGTCAGCTTCTGCTTTAGCAAAAATAAGGCAGTCCTTCTGCTCATTTTTATATTTGTGTAATATATAGTTTTCTTTTGTGCTGACACCGTAGTTTCCCTACGTCACACTGGCGCCCAATGATAGGGGCGCAGCCGAGACCTACGTGCGCACGAGTCCGAAGTGCAAATTTGACCGTTGGGACCGGCTTAGTATTCTTTAGCGTAGTGGTAAATAATATTGTGAGGACGGCAGAAACAATTTCATTTTAGGCATCATGTAACAACGTTAGTCCCTTATGGGGTTGGCAGAACACCAGAAGCTATAAAACCATCTGATGTCACGTTTGACAAATTTGGAGGTATTATTATGACGGAGAGAGACTATTGCAGTGACAGGGGGTCAGCCTATCGCCCGCAAAAGCGCCAGTAAAACCTCCGTCCCTTAACTGACTTTCACAGTATGCCCGGGAAGAGAAGCTGCTGGCACATTCTAATAGAATGATTCTATGTTTTTCTTTCGCTGTCCAGCATGGAAGAAATCTAATATTTTACATAAATCTAAAAATAGCTGTAACATGAGTAAACTTTTAAAATTTTAAAAGTTTTCTCTTAAAATTTTAAAAGGGGGTAATAAGTATCTACTTATGTAACAAAACATATTTAAAAGAAAATTCTAACTATGTTATGGTTTGCAGATTTTAGGGTTTGGTAAGAAGCACATTGAATCTGAATCCAAAACTGGAGCGATCCCGACTGATAAGGTCTACACTTCGTCCTGCACCAATACAAATCCAAAGCCCCGAATGTCTTCAGCTCGAACTGCACAACCGCTTTGTGTTCCTCGGCGACTGCATCAATGTGGACGACTACTGCTACCATACAAAAGGAACCGGAAACATCTCAGACCCTACCCTCAAACTTATGGAAGAAAGGCGCAACATAATCTTGAAGTCTCCGGAAGATGCTTTTCAGTATCGGCGGCTAAATAGGCAGATCTCCAAGTCCTTGAAACGCGACATACGCCGTTTTAATACAGATTGTATTGTGCTAACAAGTGCTCTAAGGTTTTTGCGAGAGCTTTATCTATGAACCAACTGATGAAGCTGAAAACGGACGATGATAGGGTTTTTTTCTCTAAACCCGAACTTTTGAGAGAGATCGAGAAGTTCTGCGGTTATATATTAGTAACGAACCAAAAGACCCACGAGCCAAATTAACTCGACATTATACCGAAGATATTCCTGACGTCAGCCTACATGAGGTTAGTGTGGCCCTTAAACAGATTAAGAACAACAATGCGCCGGGAGATGATAAAATTACAGCGGAGCTTCTGAAAGCTGTTGGCAGGCATGTGCTTAAGATCCTTCAGAAGCTGTTCAATTCCGTTATCCTCAACGCCAAAACGCCGTAAGCCTGGCACCAAGGTATTGTGGTCTTGTTCTATAAAAAAGGTGACAAAACCCTCTTGAAGACCTTCAGACCCATTACTTTTTGAGCCATGTGTAGAAGCTGTTTTTAAGAGTCATTACGAACCGTTTCGCGCCTAGGTTCGACGACTTCCGAACAAGCCGTAGAACCTTGGGGTAGGCCTATGTCCAGCAGTGGACGTCTGTTGGCTGAATGATGATGAGGTTTTGAAGGGATACAAGCTCTAGACACAATATTTTTTACTAACGGACATTACTGCCCCGTTTTAAACCATTTATCTAGTTCCTGGGTTCCTAACCTGAGGGTTATTACCCAAAGGGGTAAATCAACAATTTTACAGGGGTAACGAAGAATCTAATTATTGGAATCGTAAAATAAAAAATACAGAGAACAGTGCCGTACTACGCGTAGAAAATAATTTGTGTACGTTATTACACACTATCATCGGTTATTTTGTATCACACAGAGGTATTCTGGTTATCTCGGGGTAGAGTTCTATATTTTTTATGAGGAACACAGAACACAAAAGGAAAAAGGTTTTTCTCAAAAGTAAAAGACAAAACATGTGTTGAAATGTTGGCGTATCTTGCTGAATTTTTCAGTGAAATCTTCGGTCTTAAGCTTTTATTAGCAAAGAAATGTGACAAATATTTTAACAGCGCAGGATAAAGTTTTTGCGTATATTGGAAATTTATCAACGCAGAGTGCAAGCAGCTGTGGATTGCACTCTGCCGAAACAAACAAAACATCTTTCGAGAATTCCGTAATTGAGCATTTATCGCAGTAATAGATTCACTGAAGCTATAAATAAATGTAAAAATGTGTTAAATGAAAACCAGGACCTCTCGTTCGTCGGACGAGTGCTCTCCAACTGAGCTACCGGGCCTGAGCTACGTGGCAGCATGTGGAAATACTTGCGAGAGAACAGAACATTGAAAGTATAAATTTTTCGATCTTAGCACATTTTGGCTCAAAGCAGGTGCTGAAAATCCCATTTTAGCTACCAGAGCTTAAAAAATTGCTAATACCATTTGCCCCATCTACCTACAGACGTGGAAGTGGTTTTTCCACTCTAGTAACACTAAAAACCAAGGCCAGAAATCATCTTATTGTGGAACATGACTTCAGATGCGGTTTATGTGAAACTACGAAAATACCAACATTCACTAGTAAACCTAAGTAAATCTACTAGTCAATATGACCAAGGTGAAGTAAGTTTACTGTGGTGTAGTAGCTGGGCATTATTAACAGTTTGATCAAAGGAATCAATACGTAAAAATTGTAAACGTAATGTGCAATATAATGTATATGTTTGATTTGACTTCATTTTGTATCAAGGTAAAATCAGATTACGTCACTTATGACTGACTGACTTATGACTGACTTATCACAGGGGTAACAATATTTAAAAGGTTAGGAAACCCTGACTAGCTCATGAAGAAAAGTAAAAAGTTATCAATTAAAAGTAGGTACATACCTCAAATACTGAGTTATGAACACCTTTTAAATTTCTATGTAATGTTGACCCCTTTTTATTTATTCACAGTGCTTAGAAAAATAAGGTGAAATTGCAATATTTATGATGTCTCCAAGTTACCTTCCGCTGCTGATATCTGAGTTGGCGACACTGGCATTGCTGGAAGTAGACTGAACAGGACTGCTCACACTGACCACTCCATTCGTGTGACTCTTTGTTGGGATTGACGAAATCTGAAAATAGTATGTAATATTTTATTACATGACAAAAAGAAAAATGTAGTACGATTTGTCTTTTAAGCAATTAATCACTTTAGCCAGGATTAATCGAAATTAAAATATAAGCAATACCCAACGTTTTCCTTTTATCACTTTTAGGTTTTTATAATTTTGTCGATCCGAGTTTTCTAATTCAATTTAAAGGTTATCTTGCTGAGAGCTCTTGATGAAAAAGATTAAAGCTTATATTTCAGAAGAGTAACCAACACGAGCATAAAGTTAATGACAGTTTGTATAAATATGACAATTATACGTTGCTTCAGTTTCTTCTAAAGTATGAACCTAACCACTAAGAATCCAAATCCTTTTGGATTCTTATGCTGCAGTCCATGAGTGTAAACAAAACTTAACTCAAGAAAAATATTTTTATTTATGCAAATAATTATTTTATTAATAGTTCACCCTTGTTATATGTTGTTTTGGCAAAATAATATATATCTTATAATTATGGGATATTGGGTAATGGCCAGTATATCTCACACTTATAATTTCTATTTTATACTTACTGAGCAAGATCTTGCATGTGCCAAGTGGTCTATGTCTTCTTGGGTGAGTTCTTCTACTAATGACCGATGGTTTTCTAATAGTTGCCGACCATGCTACAATATAAAACAAACATAATAATAATTATTATATTTTCAGTAAACTGAAAATCTCACTAAGGTTTTGAAAATATTGAAAGATTACAAAATAGTGCTATGTAAAAGCTTAGAGCTGAATGTGACTTCACATAGCAAAAATGTGAGATATACATACACTTATGTATAATGTATAATTCACGAAATGCAAAATATTTTAAGTCTAAATTGCCAACAAAGATAATATGTATGTCTAAATTAGTAAATTTTTGTGGTTTTGTTATAATTTTAACACTTTTACAAAGAAAACACGCAACGGCTTTTGAGCAAAACATATACTTGTGTAAATAAGTTATTTCTCTCTAATTCCAGATAACCTGAATTTCTGCATAACATAAATGATTATGTTGTTTTTGTTTATTAATTTATTATCTTAATAGTTTCTTAATAATTCCAAGTAGCTCTTAAAACTTATGATTGTTATGAAATTAAGTGGTAAACATTCGCTTTAACATTAAACATTCAGTTGATTTTCTACAGAACCACTAACCACCAGCCTTAATACCAAGTTTGAGTTTGAAAAATTCGTACTATATTAATTTATATATAACATAAGTAATACACACCTTTGCTATTCGCATAGCAGTTATCCACCTCTCCAAGGTTTTCGGGTCGTCGGCGCATAGGAACTTGATAAATTTTACACTCTTTGGTTGCTGTAGTCTTGGATGCTTAATAGCAAAACAATAGTCAGTCGGCGATTTGTACTTTTTCTTCCAATTCAACCCTAAGTACACTTCATTGTTATCAAAGGTCGCCAGACAAACCAACTCCTTCAAGGTTTTCACTTTGTCCTTTGGTGAATAGTATAGACCTAATGTAAAATAAATCAAAAACAATTGTAGATTATTATAAACTAAGTTCCTAATTTAGAAAACTTGCACAGAATGGTACCTAACTTGTTCATTTCCTGTACAGCCTGCAACAGAATAATGTATACCACCATCTGACGTCGCACGCACACGCGCGTTCATCCATACTTACTCACACCACGAAAGTCACCCAATCAAAGCATAATAAGTGAACGTGCTTACGCACACACGCACACTGTGAAAATACTTCACTTCTGCTGATTCATTAATTTCTTAAACTCGTTCTTAGCTACTCTCAAGTCTCACATGACGAGCTAAGTATATGGATGAATAGCAGGCAGACAACATAATATGCTAATTTCGCAATTTCAAGTCATAGCGTCCATGGCGCAGCGGTTTAAGTGTCTAGGAATGAGATCTGGACAGGTCGGGTATCGAATCCCACAAAAAACTATGATTATTCATTTTTAGAAATTGAAAGAAATATATTACAACTTTTTTTGATGTTTTTATTAAGTTTGAATTTGAAGTAGGTAGCTATTATTAGCGTAACTATTCGAAATAACAACGATGCCTCATTTCTTAAGACAAAATAAGTGAATCTTCCCCCGATTATCTTTTATTGTGTTGCTAGTTTATTTTTAGCTTGTCATATCTTGAGAAAAAAAAAGTTAAATCTACCCTCTATTATTTAATATTGTGTAGTCGGGTTTCTAGATGGTTTGCATTCGTCGTTACTCGTTACTACTATCGGATTGTTGTGCCCAAGTGAAATTAAGAATGAATTATCATTTAACATTGCTGCAGAGAGCTGAAATCATTGTTTCATTCAATCAATACTTTTCCATCAGGGACTGATGATATCTGTAAGTTTAAGTTAATTATTATTCTGACTTAAACCTTGTATTAAACGTGATCGTTATTTCTCAGTTAATCATTTTATTTTCAGAGAAAAACAGTGCAACTATCTGTTCGTCGCTAAGAGGAATATATCCATTTTTACCCACTCGTTCGACGGCCACCACATATGATGTGAGTTTGCAAACTGTGTGACGACATTTGAAAGCAAGCAACATATATTGTTACAGGTAAATAAAGAAGTATATAATCCGACGTTAGATATATTATACAATTATTATAACTTAAAATGAATTAACTTTCTTACGCATGCAATATAATTTGTTTAAACTTCAAGGGAACTTAAGTTTATTTATTCATTTACAGGCTGGCAAAAGAGATATTGATGAACGAAAGTAATATTTGGAATTTGATTGGTCTAACAATGTAGTTATTTTTACGGATAAAAGACATTCAAGTCGGACAAAGATGGCCGTAAAATATTATGGAGGAGAAAATGCCAACGTTATGATGCTCGAAACACCCTACCTGTTAGATTAAGCGGCCGCATTAAACGCCATCGAGAATTTGTGGGGTCAAATGATTTTAAATTTGGATTCATCACAAGTGAGGTCCAGAGCCAAATTAGAAGGGCGGGTTATTTCAACTTGGGAGATGATGAGAGGATCTGCCTTGTGCTGGAATTTAGTTGACAGTATGAGATCTCGGTTGCAGCAGGTCATAGACACCGACGGCGCTCAAATTAGCTATTAATAAAATAGTGAGGTAATAGTTGTCTTTTAAAAAGTAGATAATCCAGAGTGAATGATGTTATTGTTGATTAGCTTAGAAATAAGCTTAGCTTAGCTTATTTATAGTTTCTGGCTAATAACATGTTGATTCATATTTACAATGGAATTATTACTTCAATTATATAATAAGTTCATACGCCAAGTGACAGAAAAATTAAAGTGAGAACTGTCATTCAAATCTTTCAAATAACAACTATTACCTAAACTATGATTGATTTTAAAATTACTCGTTTAATAAATTTGTGAAATAAAAATTTCTAGTCAGACGCAACATATTGTGAAATGCAAAAAATAAATAATTATCTGGAAAAGATTGTGTTTTATTTTTATTAGTAGATTTTACCTGCACCTTATTTTTCGATTGCTTGCACTATATTTAATTTATTGATTAATTAGAATATAAATATAATTTGAATAATATAGAACATAAAAATTATATTTATGTCCTTTAAATTATAATAAATTATTAAAATATTTCTTAATTTAAATGAATATATTTTATTAGGTTTGTTAATGAATATTTCTTCATTAAATTTGAAAGAAAAAAAAGGGTATTGAAGAAATATCTTTAAACATTATTATTGTAACAATCAATCAATAATTTAACAATAAAAAAAGACATATTAATATAGCAACGGAGAAAAAAAAATGCAGACTTTTCAGAGTTCTATAATATAAAATAACAATCTGCACATTATACGGCTTACATAGGCTCGTCTACACGTGAAGTACTGAAATTAAAGATCTATACATCCGTGTAGTCATATTATTTCTTGTTGTGACACGATATAGTTAGTTGGCTTAGTTAGAATTGATCTTTAGTTGTGTGCGTGCGGCTATTGGTCAACATTATTCTGAGTCTTAGCACTTATTCTGAGCACACATACAACGCGAATGCTTATTGTATGTGTGCGTGCGGCTGGGTGGTATACATTATTCTGTTGCAGTGTGTACATGTTTGCTAAATTAGAAGTCCATGTTTCAAAAAGAAAATCGCTAAAGCTAACTCGCACAGCAAGAGTAATAAAATGAATTGTGGCCACAAAATTACGCTAGCGCTATCAAAGGGGCCTTACCTGAGGGTCGTAATACAAAGTGATATCTTTTCCATCCCTTTTTCACATCACTTTTTAGGTAAAGAGGTCCTTCAATTGGTGGCACTGGATTTCCCGACACTGAAGGAATGCCAGTACTCTCTCCACTTTGGCCAAAGAATTCTTCAATTATGACCTGTCTTGAATGATCATCATGCTCTTTTGACCAACCTGTGGAGTTCACACAAATTATTGTATTATTAGCATAGATCTACAAATATTTTGCTGACAATACATCTTTATTAACTATACAGTACCTTTGTCATCTTCAGTCAGTAAAAATTTTTCAGGGGTTTGAAACAATTCTATTTTGTCTGGTCTTTCAGCAAATAATATCTTATTTTTGGATTCCCTAGTCCATGACATTAAATTGTCCACTAACATTTCATGATCTTCATAAACACGTTCTGTAATTTCAAAATAATTACTATATTATTTATGATCATAGTAATAAGATATTTATTTATGTTCATAACTTTCTATCTTACCCATGTGTAGATCTGGCAAGTGTTCAACAATTGCCCATTTTGGTTCCATTGTAACATGGTTCTTATCTGCAAGTAGCCGCGTCACATAACCGCAGGTCATTTTCTCATCAACTAGAAGACTTTTAGATGATCCATCCATAGAAAATGCTTTAATAAATAACTTCTTAACATTAGCTTCTCTCATTCGCTCTAAAGCCAGTTTAATTTTATCTGCTTTTTGTTGTATACTTGCATCCTACAATAAAGTATTTAGTTTAGTCAAATTTATTGTATATACAATATGTTAATTTATACTTGATCAAACGAAATGTGCGGATATATCATTAAAAATATACATAAAAAACGAGAAAAAAAAAAAATTTTGTAAATAATTTAAAAATTAAAGCCACTGAAAAATTTTTTTTTATTCAATTCCCATTTTTCGGTGTTAATTTTTTTTGGACGATTGGACGAGGCGGACTATTGGCGTGGCCGCCGCGCAGCCCAGATTTGACACCACTTGATTTTTATCTGTGGGGTCATATGAAGCAGATGGTGTACAGTACTCCAGTTGCAACGCGAGAAGAGCTTTTACAAAAAAATAATGGCTGCTTATCAAATAAGAGAAAAACGCAATGTTTAAAAAAAACTGTACATAGTGTGGCAATGCATGCCATTGTTTGCAAGGATGAGAATGGTGGACACTTTGAAAACTTGATTTAAGTAAATGATTTAGTTTAATAGTGTTTTTTATTGCACTATTTATGTAATCCAAGTACTTATTTAATTTTGTTAAAATTACCTACTTAATTCGGATAGTATCTATCTTAACAACGAAAAGAGATAGTACCTATGTTATTTTGGTGAACTTGTAGGGTATGTTATGAAATTTAATAAAACATGCTAAACAAGTTACCTTGACCTGCTACTTTCGGAGCAAAAGGTAAAACATTTAAAAAAAAAACATTTTTTTAATGAAAAAATTAAAGATTAATAAATTTTTTTACAACTTTCCAGCTTGATATTGTGATCTTTTTTTTTTAATTTTTATTACTAGTTCATGGCTTTACCTTCAAAATAAGACTAATTTAAAAAAAATCCATGGTCCACTTATTTAGGAAAAAAATTAACACCAAAAAATGGGAATTGAATAAGAAAAAAATATACAGTGGCTTTAATTTTAAAATTGTTTACAAAAATAATTTTTTTTTTCGCGTTTTGTCGATAATTTTTAATGTTATATCCGCACATTTCGTTTGATCAAGTATAAAATTAGCATATTGTATAAGATTATCCGGGTTACAAGACTATAATATATTACCTTCTGATTTTGATGTAAGTTTAACTTTAATGCTTTGGCGCTTGTACTGCTTGAGGCAGAAGATTCACTAGATAACATAGAGACCTGGAATATAATTGTTAGAAATTAGTGGAATATTAATAAAAAGATGTATTTGTGACAGCAACATAATGTTTAGGAAAAATACTAACAGTATCACTAAATGCGGAGTCATTGTCAGGAGAGTCGGTCCGTGTGATAATGGCTCCTGCATCACTGCACTCTTTTACTTGATTATTTGGTTCTGCATTACTCTCTTGAGATTCTTTTACATAGCCATACCCTGAAAAAATTAAGTTGAACATTTTTCAATTAATCCTGAAGGTAATTACATAAATATATCATTGTCAGGAATAAAATATAATTTTTACCTGTAGATACTCTTGCAAGCTCTTCATCATACTCAGAATCTAGTGCACAGAGTTCTCCTAAGATAGCATCCAAGTCGGCATCTTGTGTTTCTTCTAAGTTCGCCATTGAAAATCGATATGTGTCTATTCGTGGTGCTACAATTTCCAACGGCCTCAGTGATGTAGATTCATTTGGGGTGTTAAGACCCTGTAAAAAATATACTTTAATTAATAGAAAATACAGAATTTGAAAACTGAAGCAATATAAGTGGTCTTAAGTGAAAATTTTATTTAGTTAATCAAACTGTGAGACAAACTTATACTAGACACTGTAATGTCTTAAATATGGTATTAATTAAATATTTATGAGAAGATTTGAATTAATTAAAAAACAAAAGACAACATCCCAAAACATGCATGCATTGTCTGTTAAAACAATGAATGTGTGGACTTATTGAGATGTGTTCACCAGTTTAATGTTATTGGTTTGTTAATGTATAGTAGGTACTGAATTAATCAGAGGAATAAATAATATAATATTTCGGTATCATCATAAGTGTTAATATATTTTAAATTTCAAGTACTTCACAGTTCTTTTCATATTTCTATAGTTTAAACAAGATTGAATAAAATGTAACTGAGTTTAAATAAAATAAATTAAGATTTTATCTTAAATTAAAAACCTTATGCTAAGCTTGATTGGCCATTGTATAATTGACAATGGTAACAACTGCTGCTAATCAAATAATCTGATAAGTCTGGTTATATTACTCTACTTCTGAACCTATATGTATAGTAATGTTTTCTGTATATTTCTGTAAAATAGACTATCTAGGGTATCTGTTGCCAAAATAAAAAGTTAACTAGAACAAAGATTTATGTTAAGGTCTACTACTGTTACGTACCGTTGCTGTCGTTAGAGGCATGTTTTGTATACTATTCATGGTTTTGTTTTCTACAAAAGAATTAATACTTTTGTTTTTTCCATTAGATAATCGAAAGCTTCTGTTCAAAGAAGACAAGAATCCACCACGATGCCATTTACTTGATTCGTTCGCTTGCATATTTATAGTCGTTTACATTGCAACTTCACTTGAAATGACTCACACACAACACGAACTGCACTGTGTGAATTATGTCAAAAGACCGGTGCTTGCTAACATACCACTGTTGCGCATGTTTCAATTAAAATAACATAAAACAGAAATAGTTCTACTACGTTAACACTGTGAATTAAATTGACTTTTTAATTGTAATTTTCAATTAAGCCCGAGTCTGCGCTGCAACGCAGCTCACTTTTGGTTTGGATAGATGTGTAAAGCTCGTACGTATCGTTAAGTAAAATAAGAACTTGCCCATTCACTTAACTTCATTAAAATATTGTTCAAATTACTTAATTTTTGTTTATACCCTCTGTTTTACAACATTTCACTAATATTTTTTATAAATTAATGCACTGACGATGTTAGCATTTGCTCGGAGAGCACCGCGGTACACAAACAGCACAGTTCACATTTGACTACTAAATGAGAGAGATGGATGGATGAATTGAACGAGCGTGCGAGACAAGATCGGTCGGGGAGGGAACAAGGGAGCGAGAGCGAAATAGTTGACAATGCTGACATGACGGCAGTGATGCCAACTCCGAAAGATCAAATTATCGGATTTGCCCCATGGATTTAGCGTAGAAATTATCGTTCATTACGACTATATTAACATACATTAGAATTTGATACCTTAACAACAAGAACTAAGAAAAAAACTTTACCGTTTACCGCTGTCTGAACAAAGTTTAGTTTAACTGAAGTTGTATCCCTCATAAATAATTTATGCGAAAGTAACTTTGATTGTTTGTAAAGATTTCACCATTTAAATAAAACTTAAAACAAAGATGGACTAGTGAACACAGTAAAGCTAAAGTCTAACAAAATGGTCCGTGGTTGTACCAGGCTAGAAGCTGTGAACGACCCTTGCCTTGTGTCTAGTGATGGGTCGGGGGCATAAACAAATATGGAAACAATGGGCATAAACTAGGCATATTGGGCATAAATGAGTTTACGTCCAAATAAATGCCCGATCACTAGGCACAAAAACAAACAACTTAATTTTGTAAAACTTTAAGTATTTTTTAAATCAAAACTTTTAATCAAATAATCAGTCATTAAATAATCACAGTGTTACTCCCCTCCCGCTTCAACAGTAAACTGCAGCTACCCCCGTTGTTCTTTCAAACCAAGTTATAATTTTAACCAATCAATTTTGGTAAAATGTTAAGGTTTATTGCAGTATATTAGTTAAAATAAAATATGTTTTTAATGAATTATTTTTTTTGTATACTTAGATATAAGATACGATAATAAATAAATAAAAAAATCTGTTCAAGTTTATGCCCAGACAAAAGACATTTACGGGCATTTATCAGGCATTTACTCAATGCTCCAAAAACGCCAGGGCATAAACCCATCTCTACTTGTGTCCGTTTGTCATGTTGACGACGGTGGGCGGCCGGCGGCGCGGCGCGGCGCGGCGCGACGCGGCTCGGCAGCGGCAGCGGCGGCGCGGCTCTACTTTACTACGACGACGACGGTGAGTGAGGGAGACAGAGAGTAAGGTAAGGCCAATGGGGGACTGAGAGAGATACAAATACAAAGATATAGAAGTAGGTGACTTACTTAAGAAGCTAACGCTTCTGTTCGCAAGCAAATAAAGGCGCATGGATCGAGTCCGAAAAGCATGGCTTCATGGACGGACTGCTACGTAAGTACTACAACGATTATTATTATTTCAGGATTTATTATGGCGTAGGTGCCTAAATTAATAAAGATAAAAATGTTTTTTTTTATATACCTACCTAAATGTGATGATAATATACCTACCTGGGTATTTTTAATTTGATTACTTTTAACTCTGTAAAACTAAAGCTATAAGTAGAAATCAATTACCTAGGTACCTACATAGATTACCTTTAGGTTCTTGCATATTTCGATTACATAGGTATATTATATATTGCATTCCCTAATTCTTATTAGTCCGAGAAGGCAAAATGGCTTGATAGACGGGTTCTATTATTTTCATAATACGATATTATTATAAATTTAAAATTTAAGGTTAAAAAAAAAAATTAACGTTATTATGCAGACCCCTAATTATGCCTTCTGTTTCAATCGTGCAGATTGCTAACATTTGTTAAATAAACTTCTAAAATTGGTTTTAGCTCTGATGGGGAAACAGTACGAGTAGGTATTACAAGTACCTAACTCATGTATAGCAAATACAGCGCGCATGTTTAATCAATAAAACAGGTCCTTCTTTAAGGGTTAATTTTGTTAAAGTTAACTTCAGTAAATGCATTTAGTTACCTGACATCTTCAATCAAACATAAATAATAAGTAAGTAAAAGTCTTCTACCTAAATATTAAACAAAATCAGGACACGTGCGTCCCTGCTTCCGTCTATTATAAATTGCCTTTGTGGCTTCGAGGACGCAAAAAATCTGCCACAAAAATACAGCAGGTGGAATATTAGTGGACACCTGTTCATTGTAATCGCTGCAAGGACATAAAGGAGCCTGTGCATTTAAGGCAATATTCATACAAGTGAGTAATACCGTTTGGTACGACAACTTGAATATGTTTACAGATTAAAAATTAAATATTTAGTAAACGAGCTGTTAATACGAGATAGGTACCTACTCTAATTTCAAATATAAACTACCAAAGTAAGTAAGTATAGTAGGACTAAAATAATCCGAAAATGACCAAATCTGGTTCCAAAATTTGTTTGTAACTATGTGTATACAGTCCGACAAGGTTTTTTTGGTGCTTGCATGATGACGTCAGAGGGGCGTGAGGGTGAAATAAGGGTTACCATTAAGTGTAATTTCTCTGAGAAGAGTCTCAGGGAAAAATATGAATGCATATGTAAACTTTTAGTTTTTTCATGTTTGAAAACAGAAGTTATTTCATTTTATGTACTACAAAAAGGCAAGTCGCGTAAACATTAAGAAAAACGTGAGAGGTACAAAAACACAGAGTTGAAGATATAAATAGAAGATTAAGCAAGAAAATTTAATTATGAAAAATAGAGTAACATGAAAATAATATCATGTTTTTACGAGAAACTGTTTTCCTCGTCATCTTCGTCACCACTAGGTACCTACTTTCTTTATTTCTCGTATCTAGAAATGCTCGTACTTTGAAAGGTTTGTAAAAAATCTGCTTATCTTTCTTTCTTTTCATAGTCTTTCTAAAGAGACAATTTTGCTGAAGTAATTTTTATTGAGATTTAAAAAATGAAATAAATTATGTTCTAAAGTGTATTTTCCAAAGTATTGCAATGTGTAAACATTCCAGAGACAACTTGCTTCTTTACTCTTAAAAAGAGATTTATTGAGACGTTAAATAGTTTTTCTTTCTCAAAATAAGTTCTTTAATTTTGTAACTACAATAAGTAAGCCCACATTTTGTAAGTTTTGGCGTACTTATTTCATATCTTAATATTTAATTTAAAAGTACTTTCAAGTTACTTCAAATTTTTTCCACGCGCCAAAAGATCCTTGTTGGACTATATAAAACGGCACGATCATCTTTTTATTCTTTTTTTTAACATAAGGTAGAGCCACATAGGCACAGAAATTTACCTATAGACAGATTTAATATATTTTTTTTTACCGAAAATAGTTGTTTTATCTAATCCTAATCCCATTTCTAGCTCTCGATTAAACAAGTTGTTAAACTTAACTCTGGGGCTACATCCATGGGGTGTATGTTAAGTTTCAGTTTGGGTACCTAATGCATTATTAATTAATCAATTTATAGGCATATTGTGTATAATAACTTAACAAATGAGACAAGTGAGGGTCTTTTAAAGTATATAATAAAAAAAATCGCTTATCTCTTGAACCTCCATACAGTCAGTGACATACCAAGTTAGGTGTCATGTTTAAAATTTGATTCGGCTCAGGTCAACATATTCAGCGCATTATTAAGAAAGAAGACACCTACAGAAGCGTCACGGCGAGTATCCACACGAAACTGACACAGATATTATATCTACCCATTATTTTAATTAAAAATTACTCATTAATTAATTTGCAAGGGCCATCCTGCCACCTGTGGCGTGGATTATTTACCGGTTAGGTGAAAATGTGGTTAAGATTAAACTGTCTTAGTTTGTAGATGAATTTTTTAAATCAATATTTAAAGAACTTTAAAAAATTGGAGGATGCTTAGATACATAAAAGTATATGTTAAGCAAGGTTGTATTGTAAATGAATGCCTTAGATAGGTACTAAAATATAGTACCTAGGTACTATATATTAGTACTACCTGCTTACTTCTAAATAGGAGTTATTATTTTGGTTAATGATACAATACAGA
Organism: Stenoptilia bipunctidactyla; assembly: GCA_944452665.1. NCBI lineage: Eukaryota > Metazoa > Arthropoda > Insecta > Lepidoptera > Pterophoridae > Stenoptilia > Stenoptilia bipunctidactyla. Next base: position 41,947,086 of record OX101721.1, on the reverse strand, counting down.
ATGGGAAACCTAGCTCTTTTAGAAGCAGTGCTGGCTGTAAGCTACAATTACAACAACTGTATTACAGTCAAACTTTAAGTTCTTATCACTAAAGAAAAAAAGGTAAAATTCGAACTTAAACCATAATTATCGTGGCTATGTTAAGAAATACGTGAAAGCATCATTACCCTACGCTAACAAAATCACGCAGGTATCATAAAACCGCAAAAAACAGCCTCCCGCGCACGTGGTCACAGAAGTTGTTTCTTTTCCCAAAGCGCGCCAGGTGCTCTGGCGCAGCTGTCGCTGAGCCCAATCAGAAAAAAATTACAACCCACACTTATAGTTTCTGCTAAGTTACGTTTTAATAATTATTTAAACAGGATGCAGTATACTACACAAACAAAATGACCAAATCTGAATAATGGCAAGCTTATTAACTTTTGAATTTATGTTTGTCGAAAAATAGGTAGGTAGGTAGGTTAAACGTTTTTTGGAATAGTTTTTTTGAGAAAATAATGATTGACAGCATTAGGTTGAAACAATCAAATACCTACTGCTTGTTTTGAAATATGGGGATAGCTGTTTTTATTGAAATAGTTAGGAAAGTTAAATCTGGGTAGATATGTACCGATCTAAGTATAATTAGGTAACAATTAAAAAAAAATTGCAGATCCTATGTTTGGTACTTTTGCAAACAGTTATTAATAACAAGAAAAAAACAACTCGAAGTTTATTTTTTTTCTATATAAACTTCCTTATTGAAAAATATTTTGTTTCTAAGAAAAGCTCTATCGATTTGATGCACAAAGAGTTAAGTTAATGATATAAAATAATAAATTATAATAAATTGCCTTCTATAAATTTAGGTAATTTATATAATACTTGCAAAAAAATTATTAAATTACAAAATAAGTATGAAAGCCGTACCAAGAAAACCGCGCAAAACTGGGATGCTAATGTCATCGATTAGCTTTAAAAGCAGGCATCTACTGAATGAATCAAATAGCAGTAAGTAACCATCTTATTTAAGACATATAAAAAAATCCCTACGAAAGTTTTCCCTATTTCCGATACCTTACAATTTTTACAAAACTTATACTTTCTCAAAAATCTCTTGAGATACCGTTTTTGCGCTAAGCGCAGTAAATACAACTTTTTGATTTTGATTTCGACTGTAATCGACAAAAAATGATCCGTCGATTGAGATTGGAAAAAGGAAGAGGCTGTGAAATCTTAGCAAGCGCATATGCGCGCTGGCACCTGTCGCGCCCGCGCCGGCTGCGCGCACACGTGTGCTGCGTGCACTGCTGATCCAGAACCGATGTTCCATTTCAAGATACCGGCTTTTTTTTATTTTAACAGTGATTTTGGCATTAGTAGTGTTATGAAGAAAGTTCGATTGATACCTATTAGTATTAAAAAAGAACAAGTATTAACTATAAACGTATAACTTAACCACGGTATTTAACTATAGACGGTATAGACTAAATAAGAATTTACCTATTTCTTATTATAATTTGAAATCCGTTTTCAAGAAACAACGGGTTTTATGATTCAAACCTACCACAGAATTAGGTACCTAATTATAAGAAAAGGTACAGGTTAATTATTTATCTCTACTTAGGTCCGACGAAGCGAGATGGTCCAAGAGTTTCTGAACAATTCTGATCTCTGAATCTGTCGAAGTTGAAAGGAATCTTTTGAGGGAGTATAAAATAATTAAAACATGTATAGGCTAGTTTTCATCATTCTTACAGGATCTAGAGATACGTGGCGTGGGTAAAGCCGTAATAACTTATTACTAATAAGCTGCTAGTAATAAAATAATAGATTGTGATGACTGATGGATGACGTTTATGACGACCGGCCGCCGCGTTGATCCGGACTTTGTAACGCACTATAATCCGGTATGTATTTTGACCGGTATGTTTGTTCACTAGTCTGTCCCTCAAAACTTTTAAACTACTTACCTACCTATCATAATTTTTTATCACTCGTCACAACATCAGAATCAGACGACTTTGTGTGCACTAGACCAGGGAACTAAATTTGATCTAGATACCGATATAGCTAATTTGAATAGCTATTTAAAAATAATGAAACCTGTACAATCCCGCAAACACGCCTTCATAAACAACGTCTTAATTGTTCCAGCTGCGACTAATATCAGTAGATAAAATTCCGTTACTAACCCCCAGTAGTAAATAAGTTCACATAAGTTAAATGTCAGTCAAAACTAGTTAGCAAATGAAGCAGGTAGCAGGAAGTATTTACCGCGGTTAGCACGGTCAGCTCGCCCAGCCACTCGTTGAGCAGGGCTTCGGGGTCGTCGGCGGCGCCTGCGCCGGCCCCGTTTTCCTCCACTAGCGCCATCTGGAAGTCAACAAATACAACTTGAGAAAGTCCTATGAATAATTATGTAACTTTGTAGCAAATGTTTATCGTGCAAATTATTAAAATAGGCAACAAGTTCATTGAAATGGGAATTAAAGATTTCTCTTTTCACATAGTTTATTCCTAATCTATGTAGGTATATTTAAATGTATGAAGAAGTTTGTCATTCCTTTCCTATTTAATTTTTACTTTTGTTGATGATGAAATTTAACAGTAAGACGTCCACCTTCATTTATTTACTAACAACTTAAAATCCATAATTTAAGGTTCTTTACTTTGAGCCTCTTTTCAATAACGCGAGGTTTTTTAGTAAGTAAATATAAAACTTAATAGGAAAATGGTTACGTATTTGCAACGGGTAAGTATCTACAGAAACTTGATATTAGAAATTGACTATTGGAGAATACGTTTGTATAATGGACAAATAGTAAGTAGGTGATTTCACGACTTAGATGAATAACTATGCAACAATGACCAGACGTCATAGGAAGTGGAAAGTGATTGAAAGGTGCTGCGCTTCATCGGCCCTTTACCAGCGCCATTGTGTAGTACCTACCCTAGGCAGGACCGGCTTATGCAACCTTTACGTAACTTTATTGCAATATAAGAGAAATGCTTCTACTTCGTGAGCTAATAAAGTTTCCTCATAATACATTTATTAATAAATCATGACCTGCTCTGTAGGTTCGTATCTCTATAGATATTGCTCGGGGTGGGCCGTGCGTTTTTGCTCTTTTGCAATTATCATGGCATGCTGTCAAATACCTTCTATAAAGCGGTGATCTGTTAGAGCAGTTTGGAGTAAGTATATAGGTAAGTTGGTGATAAAAATAACCCACAATGTAACAGATATAACGATTATTTAGTACTTAGGTATGCGTTGTTTTTATCCAACCAAACAAAATAGTTATTAAAGTTTTTGGGGCAAACGACAACAAAAGTTTTATACATGACTCTGTGTTTAAAAAAACTTAACATTTTGGTATAGTCTGATGTATAAACTTAAATTTACATTTAACCAAAAGTTATTTATTTAAACGCCACATTGCCGCTTCACGAAGCTTTCTCCTAATATAAAATAGTTGCATTTAGTGAGGGGAAAGTGAGATAATTTAACAAAGTTAAATTGATGAGACAAGTACCAAAGCGCCGGCATGCGGGTAACTTGGCGGTCCATTTTGATAAGTAACACTCATGGTCATACTATTCGAAGAAGTTAGGATAATTTATTATGGGTATACCTGGGTTGCCTGGCAGAAATCGCGCTTCGGCGATAAGGCCGCCCTTTGTATGTTAATTGTGATTATTTTGATTTAAACTGTGTAACCATGTTAGTGTACAATAAAGAGTTTTATTATTATTATCGTTTTTGAATAGTTTTTATTCTCTCCTCTCTGAGGGGGCTTAATAGAGAGCACGGGCCAAAGCCAAGTATTACTTCTAGTTTTACTGTTTGGTCTACATAACCAAATTATAAAGGTTATTCTAGGTAACTTTGGGGCTACGTAATCTGTCTGGAAGTTTAGGTATGTACCTAATTAAATTAATTAATTAATATTCAGGTAAGTCCCCTCGTACAAAAGATTACATCAATACAAATTTAATTACTGTTAATTTAAGCATGCTCTGAACCATGGTTTTGACGGCAACATAACTCCACTTCAAATAATTCCGTCTTTGTTTCGATAAATGATGGTCTCGTGGCCTTTCGTGCGTCGTCGATTTTTAGTTAACAAGCGAGTTGGACCCGTTTCGTGCTTTTTCCAAACTATTATAAAAAATGCCATCACCGAATGGTGACCGTTCGTGTGCCCAAAAATATTAATTTATTATGATGCACACGACTCCTGCGACCGTGGGACTTTTACAGTAAACCCATTGATTAACTAAATGCTTAGACACGACACGGTGCTTAGTCAGACATTGATACTTAAAATTGATATCTATCAAATTATATTACCATGATATTAAAAAACTACAGATTCTCCAAACTTATTTTCTAATATATAAAAAGGATTTCTTTTTGTAATCATCACTTACTGACTTTTGTCCGGAAACAGTAAGTCAAAATTTTATAAATCAACAAAGAAACACAATCATTCTGATAGGTATTTGTCATTTATTTAAATGGTTTATAAAATCAACATCCAAATTCAAAGTACGCGATTCACATATATGTAAAGTAATTTATAATTTAACAATAACATAATCAGTTTAATTTACAGTTACCATCTAACAAAACAAAACTATAAAAAAGCAATCTCTTTTTTTTCGATAATAAATTAAAAAATAAATAAGTATATAAATCTGTACAAGTTATTTACATAATTAACTTAAACCTAAAATCACAAAAATTCTCTTATTTTAAGTGTTTTTTAATGCCGTGACAGAAAGAGAAAAACATGTTTTTATGAGGCTGTCACGTTTTACGTCGTAAAATTTGACACTGGAGAGACTTAAAAATAAGAAAATGCAATGTTGAATACGGCCCAATGCAAAAGTTAGTTGAATATAAAGAACACTTTTAAAATTTGTTGACCACTTTGGCGATGGGGTAAACCTATCTGCCTCAGACGCCAGTGGTTGCGGGTTCGATTCCCGCACGGAACAAGAAAAAATAATATTCCGGGTCTGGGCGTTTATCTATATATGTATTTCCTATTCTAGGTTCCCCCCTAGTTTGCTACATGGTATCTCAACACAAGCTTTGCTTCATTTAAGGCCATGTAGTTGTGTGATTGTCTGGGGATTTTTTATTATTATTTATTAAAATTATAATAATTAAGAAAGACTTATCTCGTTTAGTTGTTAGTAAATCGACACTATTAAAACTCAGACCGGGCACCAGGTCTTCTAATCGAATAGATAAAGATAGAAATTGTAAAACATCACTCTCTACCGACTTTTTGCAAATAACTAATTCGTTTAAAACCTACTAAGTGTAATTAATTAATTACTGCAAAGAAAGGGATAGAACTAGTTCCAATTTTAAGCAGTTAGCGAGAGACAATGATTGTGTACCGCACATTGACCATTGATATTAATTGATATTAATAACCTAAGTTAATAACTATACATAACGTATAGTTTCCAGGTCAGGTAAGAGATAAAACAATGATAAATGGTAGTTCTAAGTAAGTGGCTCTCTTTGCTATCGTCTTGTGTTCAAACTTGGCATGTTTATCTAAAATAATAATAACTGTAAAAAAATAATTCGTCTGTACTACACATTTTACTTAAATAATTAGTTCATCAACAATTTACTCTCAAACGGTGCTTCAAAACATTAAACACGACGGCCGTTTTTAAATATTCCTAACTCTATGGCTCTATATTTTAAAAGGCTCGAAATGCTAACATCAGATAAAGCATAATTAATTGGGCGCACAAATGGCCACTATTCGATGATGGCATTTTTTATAATAGTTTGGAAAAAGCACCAAACGGGACCAACTAGCTTGTTTACTAAAAACCGACGACGCTCGAACGGCCACGAGACCAAAAATTGTCTGACCGAGTATTATGAATGAACTGCGAATACTTAATTCATTTAACATCGCTAGCATTGTAATTGACCAATTTTGTTTTTGTGCCACGCTCCTAAATAATTGCTTTAACAATACTTCCAGATGGCACACATGCTTGATTTAACAATAACGCTATCTGATGTTGTGAGTCAGAATATATTTTAAGCCATATTCGTAAACAAATATAAGTATTTTTGTGTGTCATGTCGTTTTGGAATCATTCTACTTTCTACATCAAAACTTAATGTTATACAATGAGATTGCAGCGTCTTGTCAAATGAACAGTGATTTAGATCTGTCAAACAAGCGGACTGCGCCTGCGCTGCGATGCTCACACGCTCGCGTCCTAATTGAACCGCTGCTGAGCGCAAACTTTCCTCTCTCAATTGCCGCTACATTCAATTCATACGCCAGTTTGGAATGCACCGCGCTGTACCGACGCGGACAGCTTACACATTGCGGTATGGCACACGACAGTAGCCACTAATGAATACGCATTATTAATAGATGGATAGGAGAAAGTATACGCTAACAACATTCAAAACCTTAAACTAATTATGCATTTCAAGAAACCCTTACGGTAGCTTTTACTGTAGCAGAGAAGCAATAATCAGAAACTAACTTAAAGAAGTCTCGTATTTACCTATTATACCTACCTACGATATTGGTCTTGACCGTGTTTTCGGTTAAATTGCACAAGGTACCCCCTGACATTCGGAATGTAGGTCTGTGTTGAAGCCGAGAGCGTGTTGTTATCTCTGCTTATCTCATACGAAAGGTCGCCTGCGACTGCGCATCACGTTTACACTAAACACGATAATCACTAACATTATTTGGTAGTCAAAATTTTTCACGTTCAAGTTTGTAGATAACAGTCAATGGAAGTCCGTTCGTTGCCAGTTAATGATTGTGAATGAATAATAAATTGCTATTAGGCCATGGTGTGACGCAGTTCGGCTATGATGAGTCCAGCAAAAACGTACAGTTACGTCATTTTATATGACCTTAATAGTGTAGTAGTAGAGGCGTTTGTCACGCGAGATGATGAGTGTTGGGATGATTCTCGTGGTGTTTTATGGTTTTGTGCTCAATTCGTAATAATAAAAAGGTATTTAATAATAAATGCATAACCTCTCATCGTCCTCCATTTATATAAATGCACCGTCGCAGTTTTAAAAGAGAGTTGTAATTACACTCGATTTCTTAACGACGGGAATCGAATTCAACATTTTAAAAGCAGGCGTGATTGCACTACACTACACTAACCAAAGAGTTCCACAATCGATTCATTCACGGGTAAAGTTATAGTGATCGAGAATGCAAACTCTTCGTTCAAACTCTACATTAAAAAAATGCAGGTGATAGGGAAGCAAGTTATTTCGATTTTAGATACGCACATAAAATATGTAGTTTATAATGTATGTTCCAGAAACCACACAGCAATCTGTAAGGTCTAAACTATTCTGGAGTAAAGTTTAGCCCTATCTTAAAAACTTATCAACTGACTTTCAAAAAAGCAGGAGGTTCTCAATTCATCTGTAGGTATGTACTTTCTTTTTAATGCTTTTTTGTGTCTTTGTTGCATGATATTTCGGACAATTATGAATCGATTTTGAAAATTCTTATGTCATTATGAAAGAGGATACTTCATATAGTTGGTCGAAATCGGTTGAGTACTTCATTGTAAATTTCAAATTTTTGACAAAATATGTATGATTTCGGGGAATGTTTGAATGTCGTTGATGATAGCACAGCCAAAGTTTTGACGTGAAGTCGGTTTTTTTAATGCTCTGCATTTGTTGATTATTTGAATACACATGAATTGAGAACATCCTCCTTTTGGAAGCCGGTTGATAAGCTTCGCGCGGTTGTAGGTACTTGCAACTGGTGAAAACGAAGTAATTTCTTGATACAATGTATCCTCAAGAGTAAGGCTATAATATTACTTATGTTGAAAGATTATTCATTCAAATTCGAGCGGCGTATTTAGAGAAGCGTATTGGAACAAACAAACAAATTCTTTAGCTTCATTGTTAGAAAATATTAGAGCGGTCAAACAAACAAACATACAAACAAACAACAAACAAAGTCTTCAGCTTCTTTGTATTAGCATAGGTGTAGAATTCATAACCTACTCATTGCAACTAAAAATTAAAAACAATTGGAAAATCAAAACACGGTTAATTTTCAATGGGTATCTACACAGGGTTCATTTTAATTAGCGCATTACCTTTTGCAGGCATTCCCTCTAAATTTTTAAACAAAGAATATATATTTTTTTAAATCCCCAGACAATCACACCAACTGCATGGCCCCAAACTAAGCAGCGAACTAGGGGAGTACCGAGAATATAAATACATACCTAGATATATTTTTTTTTACTCGGAACATTTTTTTTCTTTTTCCGTGCGGGAATCGAACCCGCGACGACTGGCGTCTGAGGCAGACAGTGTTACCCCATCGCCAAACAGAAATATACAATTATTTGAATCTATGTTAATTCATTGTGACAGTAGTACTGCGAAGCACTGCAATTTGGATAACATTTTCTTTCGAAGTACATATTAAAGAAAGGGAGCGACTGCTCGTCTGTATATTCGGGTTAATCTTCGAAACTAAGGAACACAATTTTATTTTTCTGTAGCACTTTAAGCGTAAGGGCACGTTTTAGGACAAGGGCGCGCCGACGCTGTGCGTTTTTAGACCATCGCCTGTTTTATTATGGAACCATCCGCTAGTTTAGAGTAAAGCCGTATACAGAAAGAAAGCTGGAAACTTATAAGCGCTTACCGGCGCTTGACAGCGCTGGTCCGTTCTACACAAAGGAAGCAGGTTGAGGCAGACCAAGCAAAATGTCGGACTCATCGGACGATGATTACCCAGCGCTGACCAGCAGGGCTAGCATGCACACATCGATAAATACTCGAATCGACAAGATAAATATTATTTTGTTATTTTATCCTATCATGTTAGCTTACACGCGCACCATAATAGATAGAATTACTTGATTTGATACCATGATTAAGCCCACAAAACCAAAGATGCCAAATTCTAAAGAAAATACATATTCCATAGTGCCATATTCTAAGAAAATATCGATAAAAGGCCCGATTTATCGTTATCGATGGTTGCATGCCAGCCCCGCAGCGCGTGTTGAAGCTCGTCGGAACTTGTCGGCACTGTTCAGTGCTTATCGGCGCGCGTTCATCTATTTTCCTGCGCGGGTCACCAGCGCTGTCAAGCGCTGGTAAGCGCTTATAAGTTTCCAGCTTTCTTTCTGTATGCGGCCTAAAGTCGGCGATGTAACGAAACCGCGACGCCCCGCGCAACGCGCCGCCTGTCCTTAAGTCCTCTAGCTTCGTCTGGTACTAGTCGCAACTGCACTGAACCCTGAAGAAAGCCTCCATAACAATCTGAAATTAGTTGGACACCTCCAACAAAAACTTGTGAGTAAAAGCTGCATAATAAAGTACCTACTACCTAGTATACTTGGCTTAATTCACACAAAAAAAAAATTAAGCGTTGTTCCTGGATCTCACTATATTAAGCTATTAAATATAATGAGGAATTATCAAATGAGTCGAATAAACACAGTTCTTATCAATGAAGACGATGAAAATATAGATTTGAAAAGAATCCAACTGCAAGGACACACAGTAAGTTTTACAGAAACTTTCTAAACAACATAAGAATTGCCCATCATCAACAGCTGTAGACGTCCACTGCTGGACATCGGCCTCCCCCAAGGTTTACGCGTCGCGAACTGACCAATTATATTAATATTTTCGCATGGTGATAAAAAGTTCTCGCTGTAAGTATAAGTACCTTATCACAACTATTTCCTTATCAAGAACTATTCCGAATAACTAACAAAGTTTATTACATCACGCTTATCAACGGATTTTATAAGTACAGTGAAATTTTAACACAATGATAGAATTGTTACTAACAAGTCGCAAAAAAGAGAAGAAAAAGAAAAAAACAACGGCCATAATGCAGAGTTTCCCTCACAAAAACATCTTCAACCAATTCAGCACTTAATGTTTATTTATTAAAAAAAAAAGATCAGAAAAAGAATTGGCATCATTTTAGCTAATATCAACGTTTGAACCACAGACATACATCAAGATAACGCAAGTACGCAGCAAGTAACTAAGCGTACCGACTTTTTAATACATACTGTTACGTCACAACTCACAGCTGATATTTAGTGCTGGGAAATACAAACCGATTCAAAGACACCGATGCCGCCGATGAAATCGATTATTAAGAATGATATCGATATTGTGATATCGATTTTCTAACAGACATAGGTACATACGCGCGGACTGAATCTAGCGGCGACCAACCTTGACTCTTGGTCGGGGTTCGGACACGCGAAATAAGTAAGTAGATGCATTTGCGTTATCTATGTAGATATATGTCTGTGGTTTAAACAGTATGACAGCGTTCTCAAGAAAACTGACTCATGAAAACTTTGACTCATACGGAAATGACTACATTTCCAATTTTCCGCGCGGTTCAGTCGAAGCTAAGATATATATGTCATATCTTTGGCTCGTAAATTTCAATCAATCATTTTTCTACATGGTCACTCTTTTCAACCGAAGCTAATATTTAGAAGTACCTAATAAACTAATGGAAGCAGATTAGAAAAACATACCTCATAAATTTATCGGACTGAAAATAATTTAGTATCTATGTTTTTATTATCTATAGTGATTGAGTATTAATAAATGCAAAAAACTTTAAAATCAAAAATGTAACACTTGTAAATTTTTATTCTAAGTCAATGAAAGCAGATTTTTAGCCCACAATGCGGATAAGCCGAATTTAAACTGCATTCGGCTTATCCGCATTGTGGGCTAAAAATCTGCTTTCATTGACTTAGAATATAAATTTTCAAGTGTTACATTTTTGATTTGTTTTATACTTTGTTTACACTTTATTAGGTAGAAGAAATCATTTTCAAGATATTCAGTTCTCAATGAAACTAGTAACATCATCTTATCAATATCAATTCAATTATTGCTATTATAGCAAAACTTTGGTTCACTTAGGTCAAACGTTAAATATTTTTTAAATATAAAACTTTTTAAAATAATTTAATATGTATAATAATTTTGATTTTATATGAAAAAAAAACGTACCTAATTAATTATGGACGTGAATAAAAAGTAAGGGTCCTATTAAAGATATCGATATCTGCAATATTGATGTGGCCAGTCAATAGAACTCGAATATAATGGCACGCACGCAACGTATGTTAGGGTTGTCAAAAAAATTTATTGTAAGAAGGTATATTAACGAAAAAGAAATAAATATATCTTGTACTTTAAGTGTTGACTTCACATTCCGTAACATAGGTATATTGTGTCAAAATCTGTTTAGTGAGTTAAGTTATTGTGCTAAAAATAAAAAGCTAACATAAATGTTTTTTTTCTTTATAACGATATAAATAAAACACTATCTTTAAAATTAGTTTTATTAACGAATAAACTTAATAAATAATTTAAATCATAAACTTACACGCATTTAAGGAAATGTGAATTTTTTAATTTTATTTTCGTGCTTATAAACGTAACTCCTGAAATTTAAATTACTTTGCAAGCCCTTCCATCCCTTTAAAGAGCATTCAGTTTGTTACATCATAAACCCTTATCATTTTAATACTACATTCTATTATCGTTGCTAATAATAATAATAGGTAAATCGATGACTCATCCCCAGGTGACATTACGACTAAACATCCAACCCTTAAAAACACTTAAATTAAATAATTTAGCGATATTATCGTTGCTCGTGAATCGAAGACGTACACCACTAAGGTTTTGGCGTGGTGAGGGGGTGGGCAGCGGGTCGGATTCGGGGGTAGGGAGTGAGGGGTTTCGCGGCAGGATATTGATCGGGTGTAGGGGGCGGTGCGAGCCATCCAGCTGCACTACCGCCCCCACACTGCAACTTGTGTAGCTCGCAGTTATCTTAACACATTTAAAACAATATACGGAACATACTTTTTGTAAGATGATACGAAATTACCTTTTATTTTCTTTTCTACGTACGTAAATGATAAAAATAGGATTGCTGTATTGATTTTCTTATGCAAAGAACAATAGAAATACAACTTCACAGGATACCAAGAGGTTTTATTTCTTTTATTGTAGTTCTCTGTGAGGGACTAAGATTTGCACTTAAGACCTATAGGACTAAAATTAAATTTTCAGTAAGAAATGTGGCAAAAACTTTAAGGTTAAAGAGGCAAGGATAATAGGAAAACATTTATTTTGAATGAACTAGGCTGTATGTAGATTTTGTTTAATCATTCAATTTTAAATACAGTAATAGGTATCGCGTGCGTTCTCCATTCGCCTAAGTGACCGATTGATACGATAAACTGAGAAAGATAAGGGCCGTCCCTGTGCCGTCAACGACCGGCCTATTTCCATTTTACGTCTTGGGTCAAATCGCACCTTTTATTCCTACAGTTTTAACTCGAGTTTTCGCTTTATTACAAATGAATAATGGCATGAAATGTTTTAAATTTTTACATTTTTGTAAAATAATTATTGCAATCATGCAAAATTTTTTTCATTGGTAAACTTTTTTACCTATGGTTTTTAGGGTATTGAGAAGGATTTGTTAAATATTATTCTTGAAACGACAACAATAATTTTAAAATATGAGTGCTGTTCTGATTTATTTTTATAGTATAAGTTCGTTTATAATCAGTGAGAACTATTCCAGGTTGTTATCCCAGAGGTTTATAATGCCGCCTGGTAATATTCCCAGCCTGTGGTTTTTATTCCAGTGCACATTTTAAAGGCTCTTACGGCAATTTCAATGACTCACTATTCCTCAGTGTGTCGCCTCGTTCGACGCTCTTAAACCGATTTATAAGGGTGCTCACACAAGGGTTACCTACTCCAAGTAAAATGAAAATCACGTAAGCAGTACTTAAACCAATAGTTTGATTATATTCTTACGATAAGCCGTAGTAAGTGGTCGGGTTTATTTTCAGTTGCAGATGTTTATGTGTCCCACTTCCTTATCCCTTCTATTTCTTCCACGTGCTTGTTACGAACTGTTACAGAGGTTGTTTATTAATGAAATCGCACGTACTTTGTCTTTCTTAATTTTTTATTATGATTTCGATAAGTATCCTAGAAGGTCTGCCTATTTATTAGGTCTTGCCTGTTAAGTATACATACGTCTACTTTTAAGGAATTGTTTATTTTAATTAGGTTTAGGGTGAGTGCAGCGAAATGGGTAGTAAAGGTAAAAGTTCAGCGTCCGGCGCCGACCAAGACCTTCGAGTAACGGTGCTATTGACCTGCGAATGGGTCTCGTACGTAACGTCATGTGAGCGTAGCTGGCCGCGGCCCGCCTGGCTCTTTGCCTCTTCACAGCCTAACAACAGACACTACGTCTTAAATCAATCTGTCCCTATTACAAGCTTGATCTGCACCGGATTTCCTTCTTACAAGCCCCAGGCACATCAATGCAAATTATCGCAAATCGTCTCTACATGTGCATTGTCTCGATCTTAACTTGGTGAGATTGGAAGTTGTTAATATTCTTAGCATTATGATCGGAAACGCGCACAAGGTCTGGATTGGTAGGGTCGACGGCCGAACAGGCGCCTCACCCCTCGCCAGCTCCGGCCGCGGGTTAAATATAGATAAGCGGCGCGCGGCACGACGAATTTAGGCACTGAAACAGTTTTGCCCTTCCGTTTTCATAAATCGAAATATAGGCATGAATATTGCAGATGGAGATAGGTGGGTATGGTGTGTGTATGGTGAAGCATGTGTCATGTGGTTGCGGGTGTAGAGGAGGCAGATTAGCATGCGGACACAAGACGGCGGCGGCGCGGCAGGGCTGAGGCGCGCGCCCGCTATAAAGGGTGCCGCATGATTGATTGCTGCTTACGGACGCCGGTTAGTCATCATCGATCGTAAATAGAATTGTAAATATCACTCCGCCTTAGGGACTGCATTACCGAAACGAAGCCAAATAAAGTGCCGTTACTATAAGAACATAGATGCGAACTAATGCTTGCTTAGTCGCGCAGTTAAACACACAATGCTTAAAAGACTTACGGATATGTGGAATGTGTTATAGTGGTTTGGAAGTAGTAAGTAAATGTTTATTTAGAATTGAATATGTATCGTACCTACGTTGTTTTAATGAGAAGGTAATGCTGTTAATTATTTTTTAGAATGAGCGTATTGGTGGACTGGTTAAACTGGTCAAATCTACTATTAAATAACGTACGAACGTATAGATGTTTGTCAAGTACAATGGACGCTTCAAGCGTATTAACGTGATTCAGGTTTGAGAGCTGTGTGAATTCTCACGTGAAAAGCACATTCCGAATTGTCTAAGGGCCGTCCCTTGTCGGAGCTCGGAAACTGTCCCTATTGTAAATGGACCTAAAACACGCATGACTGCTCTGACGATTACATAATGCCTCTTCATATTTCAAATAGGCTCAATGTCCAAAAACTTGGTCATTAATTAAACAGATTAATGACAAATAAACTATGTTGTTAAAACCTGTTTTAATTATATTGATTAAAATTCAAGCCTGGAAATTCATAAATCTTCTTAAAAATGATTTGATGACAGGAAATTTTCTTTCATTATTGAAGAGAGCAGATATGAAAGAAAACATTGAGTTACTTAAGGATTCTAACACGGAAAAACAAAAATGCGAGAACTAAAGCGAGAATTTTTTCATTTGGATTCTATTTTCAAAAATATTCTTTACGAATTGGTGTCGAGACTAATCAAAGGTTTTGTCTGAATTGTGATCTTCATAAGTAGAGAAAGAGTTAAATTAAAACACGTGATAAGTGTAGATCAAAGAATGACTCACCCGCTATCCTAGAGTGGCTGACGTAGATGGTTCATGTCGACATCTGGAACAAAATCCAAATTAAGTGCCTAAGTAAACAATTTTGGAAGCTTTGATCAACTCACTTTGAGTTCACCCTTAGTTATTAGCATCTACGGGTAAACTATCTTTACATTTATATTTTCTTATGATATTTTATTATACTTAACTAGTTAACACAAATGTTATAATAAGTATAAAAATAACATAACGTTGAGTTAAAGTTTAATTATATGAACACGATAAAATCCAATTAAAAAGTATTGTCGGATATAAATAGATTGGGAATATGGAATCACAGTTAACTTTGATTTTCTAATTTGAAACTCAGATGACCAATTGAAGACTTCAGGCTCAGGCCACCTTGGAAGAGCCAATTGTAGAAGAGAAGTTTCTTTATTATTCTGTTAGTTCATTATATTATATCAAAAAATATGTGAATTTTATTTACGACTGACAATATAACGGTCATACCAAAATATCCTACTAATATGATAATCCTACTAACAATTGTGAAAGTGAGGATGAATAAAATTAGTCTACTAAGTAAATATGGCTAAGTCATTTATAACTCCTCTTGCGCGATTTAATCGACGTACAGCGACATCTATCGAATAAAAGCAAACTAAAATTTTGTATATTATAAATGTGAAAGTTTGGATGGATGGATGTATGCATGTCTGGATGTTTGTTCCTCTATCACGGCAAAACGGCTTAATCGATTTGCATGAAATTTGGCATAGTGATAGTTTACAGTCTGGAATAGGAAATAGACTACATTTTATCTCGATATTCCAGCGGGATTTGAAATGGCGCGGGTAAAACCGCGGGAAATAGCTAGTGTGCAATACAACAGTAAGCGACCATACATAATACTTAGTTTGTTAAAGCAGTTTGAAATGGATTAATAGTATATTTCATTACGAGTGCGGAAAGCCTGTCATTGCAAAGAGTTCCGACAAATGTCCACCTGAGCCGAGGCGCAGCCGAAGGCGAGGGTTGACAGTCGGAACAAGTTGCAATGACGGTTCCCCACGTGTACTGAACGACTATTTTTAATACAGTGCGAAAAAATTAAGCAATTTTATAAAATATACAAAATGGCGCCAGCCGTGAAAGATTATAAACAGAGTTTTTCTTTTGTTTTGTTTACCCATTCTGGGTAGGCAAAGGGAACTATGCCCATACAGCCAAGTCTTTAGTAGATTTTTTGTATTGACATGAAATGAAAATGAATTTAATGAGATAAAATGAAATGAAAACTCATCGCATCAAATCATTATATCCGATATTGAAACAAATTAGTAGGTTCTTTTCAGAAATATTTGCATGAATCGTAAAAACTTCTATGATGTTTTTTTAGTAAAAACTTCGTGGTTGATTTTTTCTTTTTAATAGACATTATTTTGACATTTGGGAAAGAGAACGCACGAGTGCGGAAAAGGTAAAGAAAAAGCACGAGTGTGTAATAGCCCACATCCCGAACGCTAAACGTCCCTGCAATACGCCACTTTTTGAGCAACTGTATTAAAAAATATATTTTGGGTAAATAAATCAATACTATCGATCAAACGTGGTTTACATTTAATTTATCACATAAAATAAACATTACTATTAATAATATTTTAAAGATTTTGCATTTAAAATTCCCAATTACTCTTAAATAATTGAAAAAAATGAGTTAAATAAAAATCAACCGACCAGTACTCGAACCTGGGACCTCTCGTTTTCCGGACGAGTGCTCTCCCACTGAGCTACTTTTTTTTCATTTATTTAACATTACTATTTACTCGTATCATCTCATGTCAATATTCTTATACTTGAATAAAAGTGGCGTTTACGCTGTTTTAGATACCTAGTTGAATAAGGCAAGACAAGTCAGCTATACCATTTCAATACCATCCGACGACAGCGTTTGTTTGACGGGATAAAAACGATAGATGCTTACTTGCGTCGAGTTTTCTCCTTGATTAACTTTTCAATTTGAATTTAAATTACTTTTTTAATTTAAACACTTTGAAATAAGGCAACTTTCTATATTTGTTAGTGTTTCTTTGAATGACGGGTTCAATTTCAATTTGAAAAAGGAACGTTGACAGAATGCGATTAGTTTTTAAACTGAAATCCATGTATAACCGAAGAACTTCCGCTTTGTCCGGCGCACGATATCAATATCCGCTTAGTGCTACAGTGACGATATGCAGTTTTATTCACCTAACATTCCTTTATAATACATAAGTAGGTATAATATAATGAACGTATATTTTTTTAAATTATGAGAAAATCGAATAGCTCCATCTGACAGAGCAGAACATTATCTATTCGTTCATTCACTTCCCTTTCAATTAAAACTTTACGTATTTTAAAGCTTTAAAGGGAATTATCTAGAATAGCTACGGTCTCCGGAAACCCTACTGAGAATGACGATAAGTGACGCCACATAGCATGGGTATTATTGTGTAGGATTAACAGTGGATTTTGATCTCAATATTCTCAATTCTTTATATCATCTCAAAATATCCTACAATGTCATGGCAACCAAAAACTAGATTGCATTTTTCATGAAATAATCTTGAATTGAAACTCTACGTTAAGCTGAAAAATAATAAATTAATAAGAAAGTCTCACATACACACCACATTACCTAGTTCAAATTCTTTAAGAATTTGTGCCATAGTTACTAAAATGTAAGATGATTAAACCAATAAAATAACCTAGGAAATAAACACATCCATATTCAAGGCATAATTTTCTGAAATAATAACTAAGTTCATAAAAGAAATATCCGACCCAACCTGGAATTTTTTTACCTTCTAGGGCCCGTTATTAGACGTAAAATGCTTATAATGAGCAACTGTAAAAAGGTTATCAATTGAGTCTTATTCAAATCCATCTGCGATTAGCCAACTTCCTGTCAAACGCTTGGTCGCTGTGATTCTATTTATTTTTAAATCCGCCGGCTGCCATATTTAGCGCCCGTCTGCGGAACTGGAGGCACTCTATTTCGACATTTGAATTATTAGTCGCCGGAAGAGTAAGTCAATTCAATCGTTTATAATCAAAAGCTGTTCTGAATAGTTCACCTCGAAGGTTTTTGAATATATTGTGGCCTTGTGGGATATATTTATTAGACTATTATTTTTTTCTGTTTTTTTTTTTTAATGCAATAAAGCTATGAATTATACATATCACACGCCTATTAATCATATATTTTTAAGCCTTATTTTCTAATAGGTATTTTGTGTAGAGATGAAAATACGTCTTAAAAATATAATTTTTCAAAAGTATTTTTCAGTAAACTAGTATGTAATATTCTCAAGTCTAGACGTCTAAAGCTGCATAGCAAAAGGCCTTTGTAGGCAAAGGTATTGTGCGGGCTACAGCTGGGTACATACGGATAGGTTCTTTGTCGACCTGTGCTAAACAGACTGGCTATTGTATAAAAATGTGTAAACAATTTTCCGAGTTGTTCCGGACCGATCCACCTTGTTGTGATCCACAAGGGGAATTTTTAAAATTTTCTATTCCGGTTTGATCCACCTAGTCGTTATAAACATAATTTCCGTACAGGCAGCAACTTAGGTAAAACGTCCACTTACATTTATTAGATTTTTTTTTAAATAACCTTATCCGCGCCTAAAACTATCAATTATACTATTTAATAATAATCACTGCGTCGGCAACAGCCCCTACGCACATGAAACTTTGTCTACCCGCAAAACGGCGCGTTGTCGGCGCCATTGTCTTATGACCAATCACCGACGGGTATTGATGCTTTTTCCAGGTTTTTTTCAACCGACTTCCAAAAAAGGAGGAAGTTCTCAATTCGTCTGTATGTTTTTTTGTGTCATTGTTACCTGATATTTCGGACAAATATGAATCGATTTTGAAATTTTTTGAAAAAATATTTACGATTTCGGAGAATGTTTACGTTGATGACATTACAACTCAGCCAAAGTTTTGACGTAAAGTCGGTATTTTAATGCTCTGTATTCGTTGATTATTTTCTATTTAAAACTAGTTTATGTAGAGATAGGGTCTTCTTTCTAGTTGCTAGTCATGATTTAGCTCTCAATGTGACATATTGTAATTACGGTGACTTGCGTGATGCGTTGTAGTGCATAACCAGTTAAGTAAGTATATGCCTTGGTATATTCATAATAGCGATAGAATTATTTCGTACTGTCTTTTTACAAAAGCATGATAGATTAGTTTCATTTATAATCGATTGACTTTTTTTTATAAAACAGTTAAAAGAGCATATATTTTGTTTGAGACCTTCCTCGAAGCACTTTTATTTTTTAATATCTTTTATTTTTTAACGGAAAGAATATGTTTTTTTTTTAGAATGTCAGAAAAGAATTGTACGCCATCGACCTCACAAAATAACTTTGGGCAGCTAACGATTATTCAGAGGAATGGTGGTGCAGTTTTAATGCGAGCTGGTTACCAGTATATCGTGAATTGTATATTGTATATAAAAAAATTGTATATGAAAGAAAAATAGAAAATAGCCGTCAATATTAATATTGGAACGGTGTTGGTGACGATTCCATCTGTAATAATGACTGAAATAAATGAATGTTGATTTCTGACGATATATTGTTTTTCTGACTGTACCTATATACGTATTTAATAAGGAAAAAAGTAGATGGACCAATCCGGACGAACAAAACATAAGGGGCATCAATCCGGAAATTGTTAGTAATAATAACGAAAGATGTATCACGACAAGTTGGATCGGACCGGAACAACTCAATTTTCCTGGCCTTACCAATAGTTTGCCGCGGTAGATTTTCTGCACTCGATGGATCAAATAACTATTCGGCAGATGTGCTTAAAAACATCTACGTTTTCTCAGCTACCCAACAAGGAAACAATGTAGGCATTTATTTAAATTCGTAGGAAAAGTGTTAGTTTCATAGGCGATAGTGGGCCTAAAAATGATTACGATTAGGAGCTTAATTAATTTTTTTTTGGCTCTGGAAAGTAAAATAAACGAAGACCCCAACGAAGTTCGGTTGCAGATAGGCTTCAGGTGTGGACGGGCATCATTTTCAATAATTTGAACTCTACTTTCCATCCTATAATTTTAATAGGGAACACTATGAAAACTTCCTGAAAGGAGACCTCGATGATTTAATGGAAGATTTGCCTCTGACCCTTATTATGGATATGTGGTTCCAGCATGATGGTTGCCCTGCACATTTTCGAAGGAGTGTGAGAAAATGGCTGAATGCGACTCACCCAGTAACCCTGTATAATATTTTTTTTGGGACTGCATACATGTCAAAATTATTGCTGAATATTCATCTCCAATATTTTTTTCCAATAAAGTCTAACTGCTACCCTATCTATGTATAGATACAGAGTTAATACTAAATAAAACAACTCAAATCAATTCTATTATTACATTGAGTAGGTCGGGACTTGCGCGCGTTCAAATAAAGCTCGTCGACTCTACATGCGCCTTTAAAGGTTAACATCAGTGTCTTGTAGCCTGCCCTACGTTCCATATTTAGGATGAGCTTAAAGTTTACTGGATTAAATATTCTCGTATGCATAATCGGCAGGATTACGTCGATTTTGTAAAAGACTTAGAACGGACCTCCAACTCAGCTGACCCCGATCCATTGTCTGTTAAAGAGATTGTTCCACACTGGATTCGATATTGTGCACCTATTTATTTTACTTACGTTATCGACTTGACGCCATTTCTTTTTTGCTGTTGTTTTAACTACGAAAACAATAAAGAGAATTGTTTGTCTTTATTAATGGTAGATAATGATTCATACTGAAGTTGACTAATAAAGGAAGTCGTAAATCAAATGTAACTATTTTATTATATTGATAGCTCTCGCGTCAAAATCCAGGTAGGTAGATATTATTTCATTTTGGGTTGTTTCTAAATGATAGATGTAAATATTTTGTAAACATATGCCTAGGAACATAATTTATGAACTGTCTGGTCGCCAGATACGATATAATATTGACAAATTATTTACCAACTAACACAACATTCGAGTACCTACTTATTTATGTTGATAAATCAATTATAATCAATACTGCACTGGCCTAGATTGTTTTCATTGATAGAGTTGCATTGGTTTATTAAACTGCCTAGTCAAAAATATCACAGTCTAAATCCCAATGTCTTACCTACTTTAAATGATATAACTACGGCTACAGTATTTATAAAACTTGAGATACGTAAAAAGCGTGTTTTTTTTATCAAACATAAAATATACGCATATGATATAAGTAGGTACTGACTTGCAAGCCACGCTCAGCTTGGTTGTCCGAAAATTACAGTTTTTAGTTCCTCGAAAAGTATTTCGGTGTGGTGTGAAATGGGCATCAAAAGGGCGCATTGCGTTGACATTTGTTGCATGCAGCCAGCGGATATAAACCCGTGCCCGTGCATAACGATGTCGCTCGACAAACGCACATTCGTTTGAAATGCAAAACTGTTATGTTTGCCGACACGCGGCGAAACATGGCCGCAGCAATCATCAGAAGTTATGGGAAATTGGGATATAGGTATGTAAAATATGGTAACTTTTACCACTCTCAGTAACGTTATAAGGCGTTATTTTCTAGTTTAAAGACTTTTTAGTCAATGTTTGAATTTCTTGGTTGAATCTTTTTAAACCAGGTAAGTAGGTATTATACAATGAAACCTTTCCGTTGACATGGGAGGGAACTTTCATATACATATATGCTAACTCTTAAGTACGAAATCTTAATTATTTTACAAGTTGTATTGAGTACTTGAATAAAATATTAATGTAACTATCTCTGTCGTAACGCGCTTCTCTGTCGCAGTGCGGATAGCGCTACATTTCAGAGCATACTATATTTCAGCCCGCAGTAATAAAAAAACATACTTATATTGTCTTATGGTTGTTCTTAGTTTGAAATGTTCTGTTTTAGAAAAAAAAAACGCCTACGTGGTGGCACCAATTCCCTTTCACGTCAGCCTGTCCATTTTAATCATCAAAGCTTAGTAACAAAGTTGCGTAAACTGTGGGCGGTAGTGGTTGACGCTATCGTACTCAAGATATCTCTTAAGTTTACTTCCCCAGCCACTTCTAATATGAGATTAATCTCTATGGTATTATAGGAATTTATAACGTAGTAAGTAACTCGGTGGAATATAAAACTGAGGGTATATAGCTTATATTGGTACATGGCAAAGGTGGAGTTTGGTTTCGGATCAAATGCAATGCACTGTACCCACATTCGTGCAAGCGGCTACTGCTTGCGTTATTATCAGCGGAACGACGGCGACTCAAACGCTCTATATCCAGCCCCGCTGCATAAGTTCATTGGCTCGAGACGCGTACGTTCTTAGAAATATGATAACGATATTGTCGCCGCCACGTACACGACGCCACTCGACGCACTGCCTTGTAATTACTGTTGCCATACTATTTGTTATTATATTACTTATATCCTTGTCCTTGTAACAGATACCGTGTCCACCAATTGACAGCGCCCGCGCAGTACCAACCTAATAAACCGAGCTGCTTATTACCTACACGCAGACTATTGTCGTCAAGACTCGCTTCACTAAATTACTCTACGTTTTCTTTATGACTTGCTGGTTGAAGTTAAAAAGTAACAACATGAATAATTTGAATCCACGTTCAGTGCTCGTGAATAATAGTCACGGAGCCGGAGTAGTGTAAGTTGGAGCAACAACGTTCTAGTACACAGCTATAGATGATTTGTTTGGAGGAAAACCTTACGTAATGCGACATAAGGTTGGATTTAGCGAGGGGAGGGCCTGCTAAGCCGCTTCCGATAGCATCGCGTTGTGTTAATGCTATGTATTATAGTCAGGGCACGTCATAAACGAGTGTTCGGCGCCGAAACCGCCGGAAGGATGTCCCGGGAGTGACGCGCGTGCCGTGAATTACACAAATGACTCCCTTTATAAATATTAGCTAAGTATATGTGAAGAACACGTCACTTACTCGGTAAATGTTTTGATAAAATGACAGTTTATTAACGATAACCTCAGTTCAAAGGTTTTTTCCTATATTTTATATTTCCAACTTATCGAAGTCTAAATGCATTTTATATATCCCGTTCTAGAATTCAGCTGGCTGAGAATTCATGAGTTACAGTGACCACAGACATGAGCGTAATATAATTTGTGGTTTATGAAATGTGGAATGTTTGCATCATATCAGAGCTGGCTGCATTGTGTGATAGATTATTTTATAGCTGCTCAGAGCAGGCGACCACACGCATCACTCTATTCTGACGTATTCCGAGTTAAATTCCCCTTTCGAAATGTCTGCCGTGCATATCTTAGATACCTGTTTCCCATGGCCTTTTGTTAGGTATGATTAAAAAGTGTCCATCTAAAGAAGGATTTGTAATATCTATTGAGTAGCAGCTTGTAGTATTACATATTTATACTGACTATTCCAATGTCTCACAGCTATACTCATCAGGCCAGTCTTAAATCCGAGTTTTATAAATACTTAACAAGAATGATTTGTAATACTCACGTAATTCTAGTACAATCAGATTTAAATAAGGTATTTGTTCGAGTGTTTTGATCGTCGATACTCACGCGAATCTAAAATGTAATAATCTGGAAAGCATTCTTTTTTGAAATTAAAAAACAATGCTTTCTAGCAAAATGTATTGAATTAAAATAGCATTACTGCTAGTCGTAGAATTACGAAATAACGTAATGAAAGTAAATACGAGTGATAATGTCTGTCTGGTCGATCGATAGTCGCGTAAATCAATCAACGCCGGGGGACATCGAGCGCGCGCCGTCGCCGGCGCCGACGGTTGCAGTTATTCCACTGTTTGCCTATTTTAATTATCTAACATTTGCGAGGAGAACTTACTTGAGACACAAAATCAAATAAAATCAATAACATACAAGATATAAATAACCTAACAATTACTTTTATTTACGTTTTAATACAGTAAAGCAGATTTAGGTACTACTTAACTTTAAAATAGGTATAAACCTTGTTCCTTAAACTCTCCGTTTATTGGTATAAATAAACTGAATGGCTTCCGATCAACAGTTTTCAATTTTAAAGCGTTCTCTATCAGTATGACGTATAAAAATAAATAAATATTTTAGCTTGGAAGCCCTACTATTACTAGTCTGTTTCAGTAGTCCGGTTTTAGTTTTTAAACTTATTTTTTTGGCTTAAAATATATATTGTCCAGTTTCTATAGGTTTAAAGTATGAACTTTTACAAAAAAATATCAATTGTTTATTGTCGGTTGCTACGCGACAGGCCAGTGAGTAAATTTTCCATTTTTTCCTCAATTTTATGTTGGTTTTTGAAAACAACTTTATTTATATTTATTGATCCACGCTGCTTTACCCGCATCATCCACGAGTATAAACGACATTTGACAGCACAAATAGCGGCCCAGTAACCAAATGATAGTCGCGTTCAGGCAACCATATTAGTATAATAATATAAACCGCATCACTAGTTTAATTTCAGACAGAATACGAATATGTTATTTATATGAGATAATTACAACGCGTTTGCTGTAACTGGTACCTATATTCGGTGGCACGATAGTTTGATTGTTTACTCGCTTGAAGCATCGCAGGACCTGGGTTCTCCCCATATCCTGGCCACTTTGGGAATAAACTTTTCTTTTCTAGTTCGGGTCACATTATAAAGTCAACTTTCAAATTTACAGTCTAAACAACATAAGCCGATTTAAGCTTGGAAAGTGTTTTCTGATATAAAATATGAATGCACACGTCTTACCTTTCATACAGAGAATGAAAATCGAATCAAATTGTATACGTATCTAGAGGTAATAAACAGAAGAAGGTGTATGTATACTTTGAATAAATTATAGGAAAAAGTATGTATAGAATGTGTATCAGGCAAAGGCAAACGTTTGTACGTTTGAAGCGCATATCCTACGCAATCTGTTGCCCGCTGCAGGAGCGGGTCCTCCCACGCAGCGCACGCGCAGCCCACAGCCTCTTTCATAACCTCACAAACACATGCACTATTAACATGCTGGAATCCATTTTATAAATAATACCGTTTTCGAGGAGGTTTCGAAAAGCTTTTAGTTATAAGTAGTAAGTTTGAACTCGTGGAGAGCATTTGGTTTTAATTTTTAGAATGGTTTAAGTGGAATGGTAACTTTTTTGACTTTCAGTTGAACCCTTAACAACCTACTTTAGTAACATACCCGCTAAGTGTCTTACGGAAACTTCAAAGTAATGAAAGGAATTTGAACAAATATATAGACACCGTGAAATGAATTTGGCCAAAATCACTCAATTCTTTATTAAACACGAACGAAACACGAATTGCAACAATTTGTAAGGAAAAGGCAATAAAGTGACTTCATAGAATACGAGTAAGTACAATCACCGAAATGTAGAGTTAAAATGCATGTAGGTAAGTCATAGGCAGGCACCCAAACAGTGAGTGACCACTACTGATAAGTTTATTAAATAAAACACTTATTAACCGGATTTATCGCGTATATTCCTATTATTATATATTCCTATCATTACAATATAAAAAAAATACATTTTAAATTTTTACTCGACGTTTCGGTGTCTTTGCAGAACCCGTGGTCACGAGCGACTGGGTAAATATACGCGAATATGTTTTATTATTAAATATGAATCGCGAAAACTTAAGACAATATTAATAAGTTTATGATAAAATTATCACAAAAGATTTGCCACGTGATTATTTAATTACCTAAACTAAACAAATTTATGGCATTTAAAAATGAAATTTATCAACAAATTTACAGAAATTAATTTAAATATAGTACCTATCTATGTATGTACTACAAAACCTTAAAAGTTACCTAAGTAAACAAGAGGGAGGCCTAAATTGACCATACCTGTATGTTTTCATCAATAATTGATAGTAAATAAAATCTCCAGACAATCACACCAACTACATGGCCCCAAAGTAAGCATAGCTTGTGATATGAGATACCATATAGCGAACTAGCCCCCCCTGGGTGTTTATTTATTTATAAATACATAAATAAATAAACAACCAGACACGGAACAATTTTTTTTTCTCGTTCGGGAATTGCGGGAATTGTACCCGCAACCACTGGCGTCTGATGCAGACAGGTTTACCTAATCGCCAAAGTAGTCGTCAAAATTGAGCTTAAAGAAGTTCTACTCATAACTTCCGTTTAAAATAATACCATGATGTAAGGTTACATATAACATTGTTTGACGTGTCTGTATCATACCACATCATACTCTGTAATATGTTTTAATTTTTTAATTACTGTCGATAGAATGTAAAGCTATTATGACTATAACCGGAAGTTACGTACTTCTAATAGCGTGAATAAATCATCTAGGGTAGTAAAACAATACCTACTTATTAATAATGTGTCAATCACTAAAGAACTTATTTCAAAACAAGATTTCATTTTAAATGTAGAGGAAATGCCGAAGACATCGTTATTTTAACTGTAGATTTACTATTGTAGGTTAAAACTTAATTTAAAAATAAGAAATCTTAGAAGGAACTCTGTTTATATCAATAGTTTTCAAAGGCTTATTAATTAGTCCTTAAAGTCTGTATCTATAGGGCGTCCCAAGGCTATGGGACAGCAAGGGGTAGTACCCTTAATATCTTAGATGGGGTATTTTCTAAGAATTACTTGCTTCGACTGAGAATCAAACCAACATAAAAATGAAAAAAAAAATCATTCCCATTTTTATGATGCCAATCGAAAGAATGGATTAAAAGTTATAATTCTTCTTAAGTAACACTGAAAGGAAAGGAAGGAACAACGAGAAGTTAATAATTTCGAACGATACAAGAAACTGCTAAACCCAATAAAGTGCAAATACACGTGAAATCTGCAAATGCAGAATTACTAATATTATAAAATCATATAAAGTCTTCTTTCTGCAAAATACCCTATCTACGAAAATACCCTATCTTTAAGGTTCTTTCCTTTGATGTACCATAGTCTTGGTACACCCTGTATATGATAAGTTACTTAAAGTAGTATCCATACCAGAAACGAACGGTTCCATAGAAACAACTTAGTCCAAAAAAAGCGTAATTTTATTGTTCTTTTGCATAAACTTCATTGATTCACCTAACTTACCTGTCTTTAGTCTTGAAAATTTATTATCATATCGTAAGGACTGTTGTAGGCATTACCTAGTGAAATTGGTACGCAAGTCCATAAATAATCGATTTGGAATCGATAATCGAGTCGCTCTCTGTTATTACTGGCGATCAGTCACAAAGGACGGGACACCCCTGTGCTGGCTAACCATCATTTTACTTTCATGAACTGTTTGCCTCATTTCATAGCTTCAACAGATATTAAGTAGTTTGCTAAGTTTCAGTTTGCTAAGTTTGTTCGTCTAAGAATTTCTGTAGTAAAATATAGACAATAACTAATGTAGACTATCAAATGCAGAAATATTTTTCAAATCCGGATAGATAGTTTGAATTGTGAATACTACATATACCTAACAACTATTGACGAGCAAGGTAACTGACGAGTTAGGTAAAATGACGAGTTAACGAAAATTACTAGTGAGAACCAAATTACTAAAAATATATACTTAGAGGAAATTACCTATATCAATTTTTTTCTATTAGACTTTGATTTTGTAACATACGTTTTGCCAATTATAAAACACGCTAAAAAATCACACCAAACTAATTAAACGCAATGACATGCATATTTCTTAAAATATCTCTACCGTACTTACAAGAATTATATAAACATTCAAAACAAATCATTGAATATCTTTGGTTGCAGATGACCTAATTGAACATGTCAATAATGTTGATAATTGATATGCTCTTATCGATTATCGAGTATGTACTGACTCTACGACCGCGCCCTATGTGCTAGTGGCCGCGTGCGGGTTTCTCGAATAACTTATTAACTCGTAGGAATTTTTTGTATAAAGTACAGCCATTGCATTCCTCAAGAGCTGTGCTATCAAACACAATAAAAAATATTCAAATCTGGCAAACTTCATATATACATAACGTCACGCCTGTATCCCTAATGGCAGAACATCAGAGGCTATAAAACCATCTGATGTTACGTTTGACAAATTTTTAGGTATTGTAATGATGGAGAGAGACTTGCAGTGATAGGGGGTCAGCCTATCGCCCACGAAAACGTCAATAAAACCTCCGTCCCTTAACTTTTACAGAATGCCCGGGAAGAGAATCAGCTTGCAGCTTGCTATAACAACAACTCTACATTCATATAAGAGATAGAGAAGAGAATACACATATAAAAAAACTTATGAAGTTCGGAAACGCTATAGTAATTGAGAATAGAGAAGGATGTCTTTATATACCTCAGATAGTCAAAATTAACTGATACAATCATGTGTCCTAATAACTGTTTCCGGAATAACGTAATGATACCTTACTGTGACTCATTGAAGGTATCACAGACTGTAGGAATATGATTACGAATTTATGGTACCTATTTAGATTAAGTAGGAATATACCTACACATCACTTGCTGATATTAATTCGTTTAAATAATTTTCTTTTTAATAATATAAATCTTCCGAAAAGTTTGGTTTGTTATGATAATCCCATCTATAGCCATACATTCTGTTTAGAATAAATTCATTTTAGACCAAATTAAAACTCGGAACGTGTACTTTCTAAATAACACCCATTTATGATATATATTTATGATTACAGTGCGTCAGCCACGGCGGCGCGGCGTCGTAACAGCGTTACATCCACTCACCCTCACTAAATATCATTTTAATATTATAAATAGGATTATATCTGTGTCCAAGTAAAACCGCATGCAAATAATAAACGAACAGCATGGATAAGTCGCGGTCGACGGCGCCTGCGGGTTTCCTATTACATTTCTTGTATTTCATGGACATCGATTGTTTAAGCACTTCCTACAATACAAGTATCTATTACCATAGTTCGACTCTATGGATTCTTAGCTAAAGTCCGCTTGCATTGTTGCAAGGTGTCGAAATAACATTGACCAAATACCCCTTTGTTGGTCAATGGTCAATGCCAGCGTATCCGAAGACAACTTTGTAGACGCCCAACTTTGAGGCTCCCATTGTTCAATTTTCGTACGGTGGCTCAAACACACCTGCAACTTGATTTAATGGGTGAATAACACAAAAGCTTGCTTCATCCTGTTATTATACTATGATGTTAAATGGGATAGAGGAGTGCCTTAAGTTGGATTGTTAATAGTAATAATGGATTATTAATATGAATTCATTTTCAGTCTTCCATGCTGGACTGGGAGTGAAAAAAACTTAGAAAGTGCCAGCTGCCTCTCTTCCCGGGTAAACTGTAAAAGTCAATTGAGGGATAGAGGTATTATTGGCGTTTTTGCGGGCGATAGACTGACCCCCTGTCACTGCAATGGTGTCTCTTCACTATTAGAATACCTCCAAATTTGTCAAATGTGCCACCAAATGGTTTTATAGCCTCTGGTGTTCTGTCTTCTCCATAAATAAGGCATACAAGTGTGATGTTATGTAAGTACATATATTTTCATGTCGATAAGGTTCTTAAATCTGCTTTTGTTGTGGCGGCAAACAATAAACTGCAGTCTTATATCTAAGTTCCAGGATCGATAATTGAACTTCACAATAAATGATGTAAAGGTATTCGATCTAGCAAAGAGTGAAAGTTCCGATCGCAAGTCGCCACAAAAACTGCACGACGACGTCTGATACGATACAGTTGATTTGCAAAGCAAGCACTTCCTAAGAAATCCGCTTACGAAGGAGCTCCTGTCAATCGGGTAATATGCATTTATCTATTTATACATACTAATGGTAGCTCGCTAACCGTATTCACAATTTGAACATGAACTTTAATTATGGCATCATATTATACTTCTCCGGTGCACAATATGTTTAGTAATCAACGAGTGCAGAGCATTAAAAAAACCGACTTCAGGTCAATACTTTGGCTGAAGTAGAAGCTCGTGAAGGTAAATGATCTCCGAAATGATACATATTTAAAAAAAAACATGAAGTACTAAATTATAAAAGATTTCGATGAAATATGATGGGACCAAATGGGAAGTATCCTCTATCATATGAAACAAGAATCACTAAAATCGGTTCACCCAATCAAAAGTTATGAGATAACAAACATAAACAAAAAACATACAGGCGAATTGAGTACCTCCTTCTTTTTTGTCATCTTATCTATACTAATATTATAAAGTGAAAATCATTGTATTTTTGTATGTTTGTATTGAATAGGCTCAAAAACTACTGGACCGATTTCAAAATTTCTTTTACCATTACTTAGAGGGATTCTTCCGAATCCGTATAGGCTACTTTTTATCCCGAAAATCCCGCGGGAATCGAAATTGCGCGGGTAAAACCGCGCGCAACAGCTAGTCGTTGATATTTCAAAAATTGTGATAAAAAATACTGCAATTAGAGTAAAATTTCTTATTGGATTTAGAGTCTGTAGCCCTATTATTAGATTTAGGAAGGAAGGTACCGGGCTGGCGACCATCCTTTTATAGAGACGACCACCAAATAGCATGATGTATTCGTCGTTGATCCGTAGTCACATACCATTCGTTGAGGTGAGGTTAACAAGGGTTCTAAATGCTAAAGATTGCAATGGCCTCTAAATTTACATTTCAACTTGGAAATCTGTAAAAATAAATCCAGCAGCTTATTAGAGCTTTCATAAGCAATTATATTTTTTCATAGGTATTTTACTATCTCTACATAGCTATGTGATTTTTAAGAAATAACCTCAAAAACAGAAATGAATGTAGTTTTAATTTTCCAAATATCCAAATCTACTAGTAGGTAGGTACATAATTTCAAAGTTCTGACAAGGCTTTTGTTGTACTTTGATGATGACGTCAGAGGGGCGTGAGCGTGAAATAAGGGTTACCATTGGTTACCATTCAGTACAATTTCCCTGTTGTCAGGGAAAAACATGAATACATAAAAGTTTAGTTTTTCCAAGTTTGGAAACAGAAATTATTTCTTTTTATGTAGGTACCACAAAAGGTTTGTCGCGTAAACTTTGAGAAAAATGTTAGAGGTACAAAAAACAGGGTCCAAGATAAATATATGATTCAGCAAGAAAATATATTGGAACATAAAGTGACATGAAATTAAAATCATGTTTTTATGATAAATTGTTTTCCTCGTCATCCTCGTCACCACTACTTTCTTTATAAGGGACTTACTCGTATCAAGAAATGCTCGTAATTTTTAAAGGTGTGTAAAAAATCTGCTTCCCTTTCTTCACTTTTCAACAGTCTTTCTAAAGAGACAATTCTTCTGAAATCATATTTTTTTTTGATATTTGAAAAATGAAATAAATTATGTTCTAAAGTGTATTTTCCAAAGTATGGCAATATGTAAAGATTGCAGAGGCAACTTGCTGCTTTACTCTTAAAAAGGGATTTATAGAGACGTTAAATTGTTTTTCTTTCTGAAAACCACTTCTTCAATTTTATAAAATTGAACGCCCACACTTACTTATGTATAATTGAAGGGCTTACTTACAGAGACTGTATGGACCGTGAACATTTTTCCGTTAAAGAAGGTTTGATTGAAAATTTTTGTTTTAAATCGAATCAACTACAAGTGAGTGATTTCACACCGCTGCAGTACAAAGATCCACTAAGAGACACATGTCTGAGTATAAATTAAACGTAATCAAGGATCAAGAAGTAAACTACCAAATGCGAGTTTGCAGACAACCGCGTGGTATTGGATGGCATAGTATGGGCGTCGGACAGTGGAATGCCAGACATCCAGTCGGGGTCCCCACAGCAAAAACTGGACATCTCCAAATATTTCACGCCGAAACCAACTAACTGTATAGGTAGCTTACAGCTTCGCGCAGTTTGACGAGCTTAACTTTTGGATCCGTAGAATTTTTTTGGAAATATTAAGAATTAGGGTCATGTAGAGGGAAAAGAGGCCGGTCACCCACTCGATGGACAGACCTTATCAAATCGTCTTATCAAACTACCATGATGGAATGCTCCCGTAATGCAGCAAATTGAAAAAAATGGAAAGACATTGCTAGTAAAACTGTTCAAGCCGAAATAATTGACTAAACATGTACGCGTACCGTCAACCTTATACGCCATCAGAGCAACCACGACCACTCTGTCAAGAGTGTACGACTGAGGAGAAAAAATTAGTTTAGACAAACGAAAATTCAAGCTCTTTTGCTTCACTATATTAGCCCCACCAACATTTCCTTAAATTATGCCGTGGCTGTTTTATATCAGTCAAACTAAAATAAAAATGTCGACCCGCGATATAAAACATATTGCTGATAATATAAAACCGACGACACTCTGTTTATTCAAGCATTCCGTAAAGATTAACTTATAAATAGAGGAATGTTATTATTATGTAACCCCTTAGGCTTTACTATAGGTTTAATATATATATATTCTTAAGGCTTACTTTGCTTTTGTAGCGTTTTCTAACTATTTTCTAAAAGGTTATGCAAAAAGTGAAAACCTACGTACCTATATAATTTATTAAATCTTTGATCGATAGGAAAAAACAAGAACCTATAAATTCTTAGATATTGTGGACTAGGTACTTCAAACTAAACAAAGCTTGTATTTAATTGAAGTTGTGTGTCGGTAGACTAAATAAAGAAACTTGATCAAGCTTACATTACCACGGACCTACTAAGTAATTTAAGTGTTCACCTACTCATTTCATTGTTTGGATTTGCGTACCTAAGTGCTGCTTACTTTGTATAGAGCTTAGCCTCTGTTAGAAGTACAAGCGTGGATAGAAGTGTGACATGGTTGAGAGGAAACTCGAAACTAAAATAATGTTAAGGTACCTCTCTTCTTTTGAATATACCTAGATACATTAAAAATAGTAAAGGTAGCAGCTGAGCCAAAAGAACTTACTTAAAACGGCACATCGAAATGTTTTTTTTTTAATGTTGGCACTTTAACACGTTGACATAAGGTCGCGTATTGCATAGACATCGCGACCATCGAGACCGATATTGAAATCGTTTCAAAAATCGAAAAAAAAATAAAGGTTGTCTGGAAGAAATAGCTTATTAGCTATAAGGCCTCCCTTTGTACATTTCTTTTGTATTTCTTTGTTTTTAATTGTTTTATTAATTGGTGTACAATAAAGTGTGTTAAATAAATAAAAAATAATGGTAGGTAAATGCTATGTAAATTTTGAACAACCAAAGTTCGGATAATACTGTGAAAATTGTATGTAAGTTATTTCTAGGCATATGGATTTCAAAACTATAATACGCGGTATTATTTTAGACGTGTTTTCGAAAAACAAAACTATAGAATAAAAATCTTTAAATCATGTTTTTGAGCAACCAAAGTATAGATAAAGATATGAATTTACACTCATACCTAGTATGCGATGAAAGTCAATGCATTTTTTCAATATGTCGCCTTAAGTACCTACAAGGTATCATTTTTTATAGACTGAGCCCAAGTTTGATATCAACCTCATCTGATGGTAAGTTAAGATGAGGTCGAAGACGAAAGCTCATTTAAAAAAAGAACTCATTTTAATACTATCAAAACAAAACCTCAGTCAGGTAAAAATTAAATTATGTTATTAAAACCTAGAATAACTCACAATATGCATGCTGTTTGACAGTAACATATGTGGTCAATAGCGAAACACTTAACAACATAAATGTACCTTTATTCAAAAAATAATTTGAATTTGAATTTGAACGGGATTATAAACATACAGACCAAAATTATAAATCTTTCGACCTACAAAGTTATCGTAATAATTGTTCGTTCATAAAAATATATATTTATACTGGGAGGTCACGCTTGTTATTTCAGTTGTTTGAAACAGGAGTTAGCGCTCGAGCAGCACTATTAGTAAATTAACACACAATACCACAGTGCCTACCTTGTATGTAAATAGGTGCGTTAAAAAGGACTCGTACTGGTGGCTCTGACTATAAAATAAATTTTATTTTAAATAAGAAGTTTTTAAACGGGTCTTGTCGCGTTTTAAATTTAAGTTTCATTATAAAATTTATCTCGGCATCATGATCACGAGCGACACTGAAATGTTGAGTTATAACTTAAATAATTAAAATTCGGTTTATTTAATATAAAACTAAATGATTTTTTTTTTAAATTTAATTCGGAAGTCTCGAAATCTAAATCAATATAACATTCATATCTCTTTCTTTACAACGCTCTATACAATACAGGGCTGATTTGTAGTCACCAGCCAAATTTAAATGTTAGTTTGTTTGATACGATATAAACGTACCTGCATATTTATTTTAGTATAGCTCAGTACAAAAAAATAAAGATATGGCACCACAAACTTTTATGCAAATAGTCGCTATTGATGAACAAAGCTACTACGACGCGGCATTTCTTTGATAATACTACGACGTAGTACTACAAGATGCTTTGTAGAAGCGCGTAGTTATCTTTATTTTAATGGCAATTTAGAGTGACCATGGTTTAATTAATATGTTAACGGATTTATTAATTTCTTTGTAAAAAAAAAATCCTTTTTTTTGCAAAAATCGTTTCTATAAATTATACTTGTTGTGTAAAAAAATTTTGGCCGGTGACTACAAATCAACCCTGTATATGTTTTTTTGATTTTTGTCCGCGTATGGTTTTAGGTCAGCCCTACCGGCCCTGGATAAGCGATTCGTAAAAGGTAACTGTGGTGAAAGAATCCGAGCGAGCCCCGCTTGGTGGTAGGTAGGGCGGCCAACTTATTTTTCTAGAAATAAAGTATATTTGAGTCTGAAAAGAATATCAAACAGTATTTTTGAAAAAGAAACAGTATTCAATTAATACAATTTTTTGAACAAATATTTTTAAAGCTTCTTGCTCATAATTATGATAAATTTAAGTCTAGCATATACAGTGTTTTAGCTTTTGTATGTTGAAAACAGTATAATACTGTTAAAAACAGTATGGTTGGCAGCCCTAAGCGAGCCCCGCTTTGTGGTAGGTAGGGTTGACAACTTATTTTTCTAGAAATAATGTTTATTTGAGTCTCAAAATAATAACAAACAGCATTTTGGAAAATAAACAGCATTCAATTTATTTAATGTTTTAAACAGATATTTTTAGAGCTTCTTGCACATACCATAATTTAAAGTCTAGCATATACATAAAGTGCTTAGCTTTTTATGCTAAAAACAGTATTTTGCATACGTTATTTTTGTTCAACAGTAAACAGTATAATGTAGTGGAAAACAGTATAATACTGTTAAAAACTGTATGGCTGGCCATCACCATAGTCATATAAAGTCTTCGGCAGTGATATGCTCCGTCTATGTTTTAAGAAAAGCCAGTTCTTCCTGAGTCTGTGCGCTAGCTTCGACCTCATCTGCACCAACTATCAGGGAGGATTGAGGTCACAAAGTCGTTAAAACGCGGGTTTCTTACTCCTCATTACGTCGTGTATCCTCAATGCTGAGGGTCATGTATTTTCAGAACAGCGGTGCGAGCACAGAACTTTATCGACTCGTATATTTACGAATGTTCGTATAGTATGGTTGCAAGTTTTTAGTAACATTGTAATAATTTATTTTACAGATATTTAAAAGTACAAACATACATTTATTTCAGCTGGCCGCGCGGCAATGGATAGATTTCAATTATTGCTTACAAACCGTTTCCATACTATACGAACACTCGTAAACATACGAGTCGATAAAGTTCTGTGCCCGCACTTTTCTTGTCTCGGACTATCATGCGCCGAGTCCTGTCTTCAACGCCATAAACCAGGGTTTGTTAACCAATAAAACAATCTTTTAAAAAAAGCATTCTTTCTTGTAAGAACTTCTTACATTGAACTTTTTTCTTTATTTTCGCATAAAAACTCATTCTTATTTTAAAACACAGAGCGACGTAAAACTATCAGTATAATAGTCACAGAATACATGTGTTTTATTCCGTATGCGGTAAATTGGGTCTACGCTAAATATAAACGTTTATCTTAGCGGAATAAAAGTAGGTAGGTACCCAGTGATTCTTTCTCTCCATCCATTTAGGAGTTTAGTCGTGAAAGTGTAATAAACTTTTATACATTAAGCTTTCTCGTGTTAAGTAAGTAAGTATAAATAAAAGAAATATATCCAATCTAGTTGAGAGAGAATTTAAATTCAACTTACACAGGCAATCTGTATTATCCATACCATTGAAGTAGGATAAGCTTTAAGTCTGTTTGTATGTTTGAATGTGTTATTCTCAGTAACTACCAGTGGGATTTATAAAATATTGTTGCATTTGATAGGCTAACTATTGAAGAAGGCTTTAGGCTATTCAAATCAAAATATTCCGACTAGATTTAAAGTTACTTAAATTTTTTAAACAATGGGTAGCTTTAGTCTTATTATGATTACTAATAACCTAATAATATTAAGAATTAAACGCTATTTTTTCGTACCAAGGCAAGGGATTTAAAATCACCTTAAAACTGTAACTATTCGGATTTATAAGTTTTTACTACCTTCCGTCTTCTGGAGATTTCTAATAAGAATTGGGATTTTTTGTTATTGTTGTTTCGTAATTATTACCAAAGGCATGCAGTAAGCTCGGTTTTAAAATATTATTCATGTACATACCTATCTAAAAAACTTAATTAAAACTGTAGGGCTTTGGCAAGGGATAAAATAAAATGACAGGCTGCAAGTTTTGACAACTAATATCAAAGGAGTCCGCAAAAACTTTTTTCGTAAGTTATAATTTACGTGCTTTATAAAAAAACGGATTCAACAATAACATAATAAAAAAGTTGTGATCCTGCAATAATGTAAAATAAAACAATACAAGTTTTCTTACTTGTCTTAACTAAAACTCAGTTTTTGAGTAATAAATTACGGGTAAAAACATATGATAAGTATTCGCATAGAGCTGTTAAAAATCGCAGTTATTAAGATTACGTAAAGGCGATGTTTTTAATAAGTACCTTAAATATACGCGTAATGTTGTCAATAAAATAAATTGTACTTACAGTCTGAGCTTACTAATATTCGTATACAGTCTTTAACACAATCTAAATAATCTAGCTGTGGAGTATGTATTGAACGCAGTCAGATGTAGAGTCCTCTTACAAGTTCGTTGCACACTTTAAAATGATCGTGGTCACAAGACCACGCATATTTCTCCTTTAATAAATGTTGAGTTCACTGAATTAAATGATATAATGTAGTGGTACGGTACGTCCGTACTCCAATCGCGAACACCCGCTCTCGGACGGATGACGGCATTCTACACACAACAAACTTGTAATAAGTAAATCTATGTATGTAGGCGGAAATGTAGATATATTGTACTACTAGCGCCATCTATTCGATATACTTCGTAGCTTTCCAAAGTGCTTCTTGTCGTGTGAGATAAACACTTGGCTTGCTTGAGTTAAGTTATTTATATATTTATTATATATTATATATTTAGGCACATTTCCCTTAATTGTCTTTGAGATAGCTATGTTAAATTTGTTTTTTATTTTTTGGAAAAATTGATTTCTTTCTACACAAATAATCTACATATTATGTTGTTTTTAAAACTATTCATTTTATAAAACACTTTTATACTTCTGCTGCCATCTAGCGAGAAGGCAAATAATCTTAAAGCAATTAAAGAGAGCAAGGCAATTTGATGATTACTTTGTTCCAAAACATTTTTGCAGATGGCGTTGGTCGGAATTTTCTATTTCAATGTAGAGATGGGAATGTATTGTAGCGCTATGAAAACAAAATCCTGTACTTTTAAGACTGGATAAGATAACTCTACGTGCTTTAAAGTGTTATCTAAAAACATAGTTTCTGGGAAGTTATGAATTAAGAATAATTTATTTCCTTTGTTATGGCATAAGACATAAATAATATAACATTGTAGTAAGTATTGTGTTCCCTAATGACCCTAGACGTTAAAAAACGACCTTAAATAAAAAAAATAAAGACTGCAGTATCTAAGCAACATGGTTTGAAATTAATATCTCTTCTTTCATTCTTACTTTCTAGACAAATATATGTTTGTACCTACTTTATTTACTTAACCAAGTAAAATATTTTTTTTTGCTTCTTCTTTTATTTTACTTTTTAAGCGAACTTCTCTAAAATTCTTTCTACGGCTGTTTATTTTGTGTTAATATTGTTTCGTGTAAACTTGAAATATAATTATTTATAAAATGTAAGTTAAACTTGTTTTTGGTTTTTGGGACTTACAAGTTTTGCTGGCTGTGGCTTACCGCAAAAGGCTCTAAGCTTGGAACAAACTGATACCTTATTAAGTAAATGTTGCAACAAACATTTAGTTCTATAATAGTTCATTTATTGTTAGCCAAATACGAGCTTACCGACTACCAAATAAAAACAGAAGCACATAGTTAGGTAATATAAGAATATTTACAAACTTGACTAAATACCAAAGTTCGCATTCTCGAAGTTTAATAAATATCTAAATATGACCATCCATCATTTATACAAAGAAAGTTAGGACGCCCAAAGCTTGGTGTCAAATAACAAAAAATAATTTGTTGGTCGTGGGTTCGCGCAATGAAAATATTTGTGTGCATGAGCATGTTTGTTTACATTGCTCTGGGTATACTATGTTATACCTATACAAAAAAAATGTTGGTATAAATAACTAGCTTTTGCCCGTGGCTTCGCTCACGGTGATAAAAAGTAGCCTATGTAACTTTCCAGCCCCCAAAATATCTCTTAACAAAAAAAAGCATTCAATTTAAACGCTTCGTTGCAACGTTCACTTTCACATTCATAATAAGTCCTATGAGTTATTATGGACCTTCATGGTCTAAAGGTCCATAATAACTTATTCTCCCATATTTCTCCCATTATATGATAAGTGACGATGAAGATGGAGTACTGCCGTAAATGACAGATATATTTAAATTTAAATTGGGTAGGGAATTTTCTCCCATCTCACCGGACGATGCTGCCGTGAATTACAGGTACCTATCAGTTCACTACAGTACCTCGCTATACTACATTGTTTACCACTTTTGAAGCTTGTGCTATAATGTTCAAGCTATTTGGTGCGCTACCCCGCGAGCAAGCCACATAAAGCGGGCTGCTTTAAGAAAAACAGCTCCCTTCTCTTAAATCTTCTCCGGAGATTTTTAAAGTTTGACCCTGTTAGTTTGTTTTGTTCATGGCAAAGCAGACGTTAACATGGTTACTCTTTTGAAGTCGAATGACTGATCACTGGTAGGATCATGGGACTGCGAGATATAAAAACGGTTTCACCTTTGGCACATCCCGTTAATATTGTAGTCTCGAGTATATATTGATGTGAAACATTTATTTCTTATCTATTGCATAACTTTGGCAGTTTTAAATTACGTAATGATAAAACTTTTAATATTAGTTAGTTAGTGACATGCAAGACTTGCGGGCTTAAGTGAATTAAAGAATTGAACAGGGTTATGGATTATATCGTCTACATTCAACACGTAGTCTATGCAACTGTACACCATCTCATATCCTGGAGAAGATTTCAGCAATATAATAAATAGCAAATTTATAACCGCTGTTTGAGCTTGGAGTGAAAATGGCGCGCTCGCACAGCCATGACATTATTTTAGAATTCTTGAATTGAATGACAGTCGAACAATTGTTGTTATATAAAGTTATACCCATGGAAACAATTTTAAACCCACTATGATGTGATGTCGTAAGGGTTATTTTAGGAAGTTGTGTAACATAAACTTTTTAAAAATTAAATATTAAGCTCGCGTTTGACCTCAATGTCACCTGATGGTAAATTAAGATGAGGTCGAAGATGGAAGAACTTAGGCCCGGAAAGGACTGGCTCTTCATAAAATATTGCCGGAGAACATCACCGCCGCGCCTGAGCGGTAATATTGCGTGGCAGATTTGATACGAAAGGTGGTCGCTAGCCAGTCGGACCCTGACGGGATCCTACCATCCAGTGGGGGTCACTCGGATTAGTCGCTTTTACGACACGCTGATCCAGGGGCGGTAAAGCTATTCTAACCCGACCCTACACAGAGGAGAAGGACCCTACACCTAACTTTTAGGCTGCAAACTGGACGGCAGAGACAGCGAGAGCAACAACGACGCTGGGAATATGGGCCGTTCTCGACGCCCCGGCGGGTGTGAGAGCAATTTGTCGCGATTTTAAATAAACTCAATAGTTTCTATCGTGTCACGGAAATCGCTGCGCCCGCCGCTGTCGCTCTCTTTGTCGCTGCCGTCAAGTTTGCAGCCTTCAAGGTATTTACGAAAAGTTCATGAAGAATAAATTAATTATTTCGGGCGCTTTCGGCCTCAACCGAATCTTACTCTAGAACCCAAAGTAAGTATACAGTTGGAATTTCGGGAATTCCTTCCATAACACAACGAGACGCCCATTGCAGAACCTCTAGGTATAAGTATTACATCCGTGCACTCAAGGAATAAGATTTTTCATATAAAATAAAACGTTTTATATGTATACAACGTGTAACAAAATGGACAGATAAAACTTAAGGGTTAGCTTCTATACCATATGTAGAACATAAAGTAAAAGAATTAGCATGATCAGTGCTGGTATAGACTTTCATACAAATTTCTACAACCCTAGTCAACCTAATAAGCTAAAACAAGACTGCTGCAGTCAGTGACCTTCTGACCTTTCCGGCACCAACTTTTAGTATCTGTCTTAGTTACCCATCACTTTATGTTTCATCAAAAGCTAACAGCTGCTTTTAGGGTTGACACTTAGATATTTTAATCTAAACTTTGAACTTGTTTTTTGGCCGAACCGTAAGGATAACAAGTTTATGTTACTGTTTCTTATAAACTACACCACCAAACATTCAATCCCCTTAAGTATTATCTCTTAATTATGTTACATGTTGTATAGATCACACTTTATAATATTACGTAAATGAGGTGATTAAGTAACTCAAAAATAACGCTCCCATGATAACATTGATACCTGATAAGTGTATTTAAGATAAGTAAACTTATTAGGTAGCTTTATTTCACACACTTTAATTCATTTTGTATGAAAAATCCCCTTCTTCGTTGAAGGCGCCAACTTCGCTATACGAATCATTTTATATTGTGACTAGGTGGTTTAAGTCTAGAAATAAGTCCCAAAG
Source organism: Stenoptilia bipunctidactyla (assembly GCA_944452665.1). NCBI lineage: Eukaryota > Metazoa > Arthropoda > Insecta > Lepidoptera > Pterophoridae > Stenoptilia > Stenoptilia bipunctidactyla. The sequence goes on along the minus strand of OX101721.1, from coordinate 41,906,162 downwards.
ACACTCTTACCTATAGTAGAAAGCTCCTTCTTCTTTATTTATCCTTACCCAAGCAGAAAATGTACCTACATATAAACTTTACCGCCCCATTTTAGCGCTTTAGGGAAAAATTTTGTCCACTTCATCGACACAGAACATTTACAATCGCAATTGTGAACTTATATACCAAGTTTTATACTGGTACCTAAGTCCAGAAATGAAAAACACAATATAAAAACTTTATCCCCAATTTTACCCCATTTTAGGGAAATTATATCCATTTCATATACACGGGTAATTTTTAAATGCGATGGAGAATTACGTACTGTTGTGAGGTCTTTGGTGTTTGGTTTTTTAAAAAAAAACTTTTTACTGCCGAAACACTTTCTTTATTTAAGAAAACACTTTTACACTTTTCTACACGAAGGTGTCCCAAAATCAACCAATCTTAAGAGAAGTGGTTATCGCGAGCTCCAGAGTCTAACTGACTGGATTAAAGGTTTTAATTAAAAACGAAAGCTAAATATGCAACTTCGCAAAATAATATAATGGAAAATTTATAGTGAGTTAAAAATGCTTACTCAGGCTTAGGGCCATACTAGGCTAGGTTATAACAGCCCCCCCGTTACGACGAAGCTTTACCCTTTAAAAATAAAGCGAAGTTCAAAAGGAAAAATTAATACAAAATAATATGTGAGCTTGACTTTTGGGAAACCTTTAACAAAATTTGATTAAGAAATTAAAATGCTTTAACATTATAAAAAGACAAAGACATAAAAGTTTGTAAAATTGAAACAACAGTTAAAAATTAAACATTTTAAATTACATATAATCAAAGTTAAAATAAAATGTAAAAATTATAAAAGATAAAACACATTAACATAAATTGAAATACAAAATTATGAAAAGTTTAAGTTCCTTGAAGAGGACTTTGAAAAATCAATTTTAGAAAAAGACTTATAACTAGTTTCAGGAAGAGGCAGAGATTTTACAGATTTGTTTTCCTCTTCCGAAGTAGAAATATCTGATAATTCAATAGAATTTGATACCTTAGATTTACTCTTAACAGATTTTTTATTATTACACTGATTAAATATTTGAATACAATAACCAGAGTTAGATTTAGAATTACGATTTCTGAAACATTTATATAATCTGTAAAAAACATACAAAAATAATGAAACAATTAAAACATAAGTAAATGCAGAATAATAATTACTGTATCTAATAAAATGAGATTGACTTTGAAGTTTATTTATTTCGTTTTCTAAATGATCCATTTCATGTGTAGCAAATTTTAAGGATTCCAAATTTATTTTACTCAATGAAATAGGAGAAAGATATGGGAGTGTTTTATTAAATATATCCTTTTGACAACAGTCGTCTGCAGTGATAAGTATCAAAATTAATTTGTAAAGGAGATTTCATCATAAAAGAATAAGAGCTAGAAGGAATTAATCGAGTAGTTTTCGAATATCCAATACAATCTTCGGATAATTTTACAATACCTGTACCTACAATTGAATAGTCATGAATAATATTATCTTTACATTTGATACTTAGGTAATTTGTTAGATTGAGATTGTACATAAATCCATTTATTATTATTTAACTTCTGCCAAATATCTATTTTGCCAAATATCATTTTCGAACTACACTCGGGAGGCAGAGACAAAATAACTTCAGTCAGTAATCTAGATTCACAAGTCGGATTAGTTGAAGTAGGAATTACAGAGATTGAATTACATATAGAGTAGTTTTTATCAATTTGTTTACAGTCATTAAAGTTATCAAACATAGCATAATACATTCTATCGTCACTTAATGCGATAAAAGAACTAGACGGCTGAATTAAAGCGAATGTTTTAATTTGAGACTCATCATGTGGAGTAGGCAATGGCATGATTTTATAAACAATAAACTTGTCGGGAGTTATTAAAGGTATTTGTAAAATAAAAACAATCTTATTATTATAAAAATAAGAGCTTAATTGGCTTACATCTATAATAGAGTGAATGTTATGAATAGTTAAAGGTAATGGGAAGTCTAACCTTTTATTAATTTGATTATTGTGCTTAGATAATTCTAAAAATAGATTTAAAGGACTTATTACGCTAGGGTGTAAAATATTAAGTTTAGAAAATAAAATTGAATTTAAAGTAGAGTCTAGTAAATTAGAAATAGTAAAAAGAGAACCTTCGATAATATTTAATAAAATATTTATTTTAGACATGTATTGCATTTCACTGTCTATTTTACTTACTTGGGATAATATTTCATTTATACGATTTATTTGGGAATTTAACTTTAGTTCATTTTCGTTTAACTTATAAATAGAAGAGTTGAAATTATTAATAGTCGACTTTGCCCGGTTTCTGATGACTTTAACCTAAGTTTATCTATTCAATAAACTAAAAGGCGGACTAATTGAGGATAACTGCTTGACAAACGTCAACTCTCTATGCAAACTTTTTTTTACTTGGTCTGCCTTATAGTTTATTGAATAGATAAACTTAGGTTAAAGTCATCAGAAACCGGGCATTAATGACATGTATGTTATCCTTCATTAAGTGAAAGATTTCTGTTTCACTTTTTTGACAAAATTCAATAGCGGCGTCGTATTTTCTGGCGTCCTCCGCGTCGAGAGTACCAAAGAAAAACTTCAAAATTTCGCCACCAAACTCCAAAGATCGCTTGACCTTGGTTGGGGAATTTTCAGAAATTATATGAGAAAGAGAATTTAATTTTATAAAATTAGACTGAATTAATACTTCAATTGGGTTTATTAAATCTTTACATTCAATAATTACATTTGATTTAATATTTTGACATATATTTTCCGTTCTACTTAACAAAGTTTCCAAATTATTGAGATATGGTTCAATTGGCATTAATTCAATATGCGTTATCACTTTCCAATAGTCATTATAAAAGTTTATATGCGTCACAGGTTCAAAATATATACCAGGAGCATGAAAGATAGGAGTAATCTTCGATTCGGCGAAAGTTACCGAAACAAACATTCTGGAATAACAATAAAATAGGTTAAAATAATATTTTTATTTTCACTTTAACGTTTATATTATAATAAAACTAGTAAATAGTCTAAAACTAAGATATAAAAAATTAATGATTAAAATAAGACATTAAAATTAATTATAGAAATTTTAAGAGGCAGTAGCCGGTTTTATTTCATTTGTATGATACTTAACATGGCTTCTACCTATCTGTAAGGTGACGTTGTGCTTATTGTGTACTTTTATAATTTTGTATGGGCCTTTCCATATCGGAGATAAGGCTTTTCGGAGTCTATGATGATGTCTAACATAAACCATGTCTCCAGACTTATAAGAAGTTTCACGAGATTTTGTATCATAATAGGTTTTTGATTTTTGTTTGCTTGATATAATATTTTCTATAGCCTTTTCGCGACTAAAGCGCATTCTATACTGGAGTGCTCGAATGTATTCATGATAAGTAATGTTATTATTAGTTTCATATAATGAATTTGGAATAGACGGTTTATAACCGTATAAAAGTTCATGAGGAGTAAAACCTGTCGTAGAATGAGGATTAGTGTTGTAAGCTAAGATTGCAGTGAATAAATAACAATGCCAGTCGTTTTGATTTTCGTTAACAAAAGATTTAAGGTATTCTTTTAAAGTAGAGTGAGACCGTTCAAGAGCTCCGTTAGTTTGCGGATGATACGGAGTAGTAAATAAATTTTTAATTTTCATAATATCCATAAGTTGTTTAAATAAATCCGATGTAAAACAAGTACCTAAGTCGGTTAAAATATATTTTGGAAAACCGAAAAGGGACATAAAATGTACAAGATTACGAGCTATTTCTTCACTGGTAGCCGTGACCATAGGATAAGCACTAGAAAACTTCGTAAGATCGTCTTGAAGAGTTAATATGTATTTGAAATTTTGGAAACCCGCGTCGGGGAGAGGACCTACGATATCGAGAGCTAATCTCTCAAAAGGCTTTGTAGAAGTTGAGGTTATTTCCATAGGAGCTTTATTAGATTTTCTTAAAGGTTTATTTACCTGACATAATTTACAATTTTTTACATAACTCTGTATATCAGAGCGCATACCTTTCCAATAATAGGCAGACTTAATGCGATTATACATACGGCTTGACCCTGGATGTCCTGCTATTGTGGAATCATGATTTTCTTTTAAAATAATAGGTACTTCTACAGGTGAAGGGTAAATTAACTTATTTTTATAGATATGAATATTAATATTAGTATTATGAAACAGAAAAGCTATCATATTATAAATCTTAGTGTAAGATAACTTTGAGAACGGTTCCGAAAAATCGGAGATAGCGAGATCGCTTTCATTAGGGTAATTTTCTAAAATATAATTACGTAAAGAAGAAAGAACGTTATAAATAGTTTTAAAATTAATTTCGTCAAAATGATGTATCTTAGTAAATAGGAAGTGATAAATTTTATTGTTCTGAGAATTTGTATAAGATTTAATAGAACATGGTTCACGTTCAGAGTTCATTATTTCTGACGTGTCAGCAAATTGAGATAAAGCCTCTGAGACATAAGGCATTGATTCATCAAAATCTAGAGAAGTTGGAATAGCGATTGATTTAAACTTTGTTAAATTTAAGCTTTCAGTATGTTCTTGAATTTTAGTGTTAAGAGTTGGAATTGTTTTTGTAAATTGCATTTTAAAATAAGATTCATAAGTGTAATTATTTAAATTATCAAAATTGATTGCATGAATAGGTATTCGAGATAAAGCGTCGGCGTTAGAATTAAGCTTGCCTTGTTTATACACGATTTCATAATCGTATTCCTCTAACTTAAGACGCCAGCGAATTAATTTACTTCCTGGGTCTTTAACATTAAATAGCCAAACTAAGGGCCGATGATCTGTAACAATTTGGAATTTATTGCCGTATAAATAAGGACGGAAGGTTTTGACGGCAAAAATAATAGCTAAGAGTTCCTTTTCCGTCGTAGAATAGTTGCCCTCGGCTTTATTAAGAGTCCGAGATGCATAAGCTATTGGTAGATCTTTGCCTACCGGACCTTGAGATAGGACTGCGCCAACTGCAAAGTTGCTCGCGTCGCATGTAACGACAAAAGGTTGCTTAAAATCGGGATATTGAAGTAAGGGTGCAGTGGTAAGCTTTTCTTTGAGAAGATTAATGCCCGGTTTCTGATGACTTTAACCTAAGTTTATCTATTCAATAAACTATAAGGCGGACTTATTGAGGATAACTGCTTGACAAACGTCAACTCTCTATGCAAACTTTTTTTACTTGGTCTGCCTTATAGTTTATCGAAAAGATAAACTTCTATTAAAGTCCTCCGAAACCGAGCATTAATGACTTGTCTTGTTCACTGGACCATAAGAAATTTGCATCCTTTTTTAAGAGAGAAGTTAACGGTTTAGTGATTTTAGAGAAGTTCTCGATGAAGCGGCGATAGTAACCGACCAACCCTAAGAACGACTTTATTTCCTTAGGAGTTTTAGGAACTGGAAACTCCTGGACGACCTTGACCTTATCCGGATTTGGCGAGACACCTTTATCGGTGATAATATGACCTAAATAGGCGACTTCGCGACGAAGAAACTCGCACTTATCGGGTTGTAGTTTTAAATTAAACTCACGAAATTTTTGGAACACTAAGTTGAGTTTTTGAATATGAGATTGAAGGTCGTGGCTGTAAATAATTACGTCATCAAGATATACGTATGCATGAAGACCTTGAAGACCTGAAAGGACTGTATTCATCAACCTTTGAAAGGTACTGGGAGCGTTTTTGAGCCCAAAAGGCATCCTATTAAATTCGTAGTGACCGGATGTTCCGTTTGTGTTCACTACGGTGAATCCTGTTTTTGCTGAGTCAGCAGGATTATTCAAAATTTGGTGGAACCCAGAAGCGAGATCGAGAGTAGTGAAGAATTTTGAGTGACCTAACTGGTCTAAAATATCTGTGATTAACGGAATTGGATATACTTCGCTAACTGTGACGTCATTTAAACGTCGGTAGTCTATGACTACACGCCATTTCCTTTTACCAGATGCGTCCATTTTTTTAGGGACCACCCAGACTGGAGCATTCCACGGGGAAGTTGAGGGTTTAATTATATTTTGATCCAACATTTTCTTTATCTGATTGTCAACTTCCTCCTTGTGGCATTCGGGAAAACGATATGACTTAAAATTAATTGGGGGAGAGTTTCCCGTATTTATAGAGTGTTGAATGGCGTTTGTATATGTTAAGGGTTCACCTTCAAGATAAAAAATGTCCGAATATTCAGAACAACATTTAAATAATGATTTCTTTTCTTCGGCGTTAAGATGGGAATGACGGATAAGATCTAGAACGCGTTTTTCACGTTCGGATGGTTGAAAAGAGAAAGAGTTAATTATTTCACTGTTATTAAATGGTTTTTGAAATTCATTGTAATCGATGAAAGATAAGAAGACCTTAAAATTATCAATCGTAACGTCATTTTGAGTTGTGTTCAAAACTGAGATATTGACCCGTTTGTTAGGTTTTATGGTAACTAAAGAATTTGCAATGTGAACGCCTTCGCAAATAATTTGGTCTAAAACCAAGGCTTCACTTAAATTTTGGAATTCGGATTCTTTATTGGCAATTAAACATTCAATAATGGATTCAGATCGAGAAGGGATGGTATATTTTTGAGATTTAAAATTTATTGGAATGGTATTTCCGTCAATTAAAATAGAGTAAGAGTTGTAATCTATTATAGAATTAAAAAAGTTTAGAAAGTCGTGACCTATGATACCATCATAATCTAAATTTAGTGAGTTCTCGATAACATGAAATTTGTAAGAAATTGAAGAATTAATTAAATTAATTTTCATCTGAAAAGAACCTAAGGTTTCCGAATAAGAATCTCCGTCATTTATTCCTTTAAGTTTTATTTTTTCACACGATAAAACAGGCATTTCACACAAGCTTGCTTTCTTTATAATGCTGTCGCTTGCGCCTGTGTCGATAAGGAAACATAACTCCTTGGGAGAATACTGTGTGTGAATATAAATGTGAGGTAAAGATACCTTTTTGCTAAAAGTTTCAAATATCAAAGTATCATTTTTAGAATTAGAATCGTGAGAATTATCATTAAAATTATTATAAGATTCATTTTTTAAAGATATAGAGTTAGAATTGTCCGAAGACGTATTTTCTAAGGATATAGAATTAGGAATACAATTATTTGAAGAACTAGAATGATTCAGTTGCTTATCACCTTGAGGTATAAAAGATTTTTTAAGACTCAGATTATCCTGAGATAGAAAAGATTTCGTAGGACTCTGCTGCCCATCAGCTAGAGATATAAGAGATTTTGAAAGACTCAGGTTATCCTGAGATATAAATGATTTCGTAAGACTCTGCTGTCTATCAGCCAGAGGTAAATAAGAATTTTTAAGACTCTGCTGCTTATCAGCTAGAGATATAAAAGATTTAGTATGACTCTGCTGCCTACCAGCAAGAGGTAAAAAAGATTTCGTAGACGTATCCTTTAATATTGACTTCGGCGGATACGGACTCGAAGTCACATTTAGTTTAAATTTGAATTTGAATTTTCAGCACTTTCACAAAAATTTATGCGAGAACTACCGGGAGAGACGGTAGAGTTTTTATTAGTGCTACTAGTTTCAGGTTTCGAACCTGATAATGATAAATAACGTCGCTGATTAATATACTGACGCTTATAGCATGAATTTATCGTATGCCCTAGTTTTTTACAATAAGCGCAAAATAAATTATTTCGGGAGTTTGAATTATGAGACTGATTTTCGATGTTAGAGTTACTAGGACTAAAAGAATTTTGATTTCTGTTGAAATTAGTTTTAAGGTTATTTTTAGAGTTAGAAAAATTAGTATGAAAAGACTTATGATAATAAGATTGATGCCTATTATAGTTAGAATGTTGGGAAATTTTATCTAATTTATGATTTTTTTCCTCCTCAATGGCTTGTTGTATAGCCTCATTTAGATTTGAGGGGTTCCTACACCTAACATAATGAGCTAAATAAGGGTGGAGATTTCTAATAAAAACATTCAAAGCAAGAATTTCGTTGGCAGATATTCTTCCAGGAAGATCGGCTGGATTGGTACAACTATGTTGAACATCAGATTGTAACCTCGTTAAAATAGCTTCTAATCTGAGAGAATATTGAGTAACATCTTCCGAATGATGCTGCCTGCAATTTTGGAGATCTAATAACAAGTGACTTGAATGTTTCTTTTCACCGAATGTGTGTTTTAAAAATGATTTAATGTATTCCCAACTTTGGAAAGTTTTTAAGCTACATGCCAGCTGTGCTTTGCCTTCTAATTGAGAAATTATATATTTATGTAAGATATTTTGTTGTTCAGTACTAGCTAAAGCTAAGGCATTTTCACAATTTGTGAGAAATGCTGGTAACGTTTCCCTGTCACCATTATAAGTTTTAATGAATTTAGTAAGAACTGAGAGAGTAATTTTATCAGCCATTTCGATTTTCGTCTTAGAACTTTCACTTTTAAGTGACATTAGAATAAAAACGTATAATTAATGACGAATAAAAAGATATTGAGATTATAAAGAATAGTAAAAATATGCGATATAAAATTAGAGTTCTTAAGATTTTTAAAATGTCGCACAACACACACAAATAAAGATTTTTGAAAAAGAAATTGAAAGAGATATTGAAAAACACAACTCACAGAAACACTATGACACTCATGTCGTTTCCTTGCTCGGCGATGTCCTCCACAAGAGGATATGGGACCGGAGATGGTAGAGTTGCAGATGAGCTAGACCTGGCTGGTGCGGGCTCACGCAAAGAGCGGAGGCTGACCGTCGACCAGACGCGATGAGGGTGTGGAGCAGGCTCGCACTCAAGAGGCGAGGCTGACTGTCGTCCACGGGACGGCTGGAGAAGAGCGCGGAGCGGGCTCACGCAAAGAGCGGAGGCTGACCGTCGTCCTGGTGTGTTAGCGCAGGCTCAGACTCGGTTGAGCTGAGGCTTACTGTCGACCAACGTGTCACGGAGCACCAAATTGACCTTGAGTTCGTGTTACCTAGCTTTAAACGTAAAACTGGTAACAAAAATCACACTTCTGACACCAATTTTTGTTGTGAGGTCTTTGGTGTTTGGTTTTTTAAAAAAAAACTTTTTACTGCCGAAACACTTTCTTTATTTAAGAAAACACTTTTACACTTTTCTACACGAAGGTGTCCCAAAATCAACCAATCTTAAGAGAAGTGGTTATCGCGAGCTCCAGAGTCTAACTGACTGGATTAAAGGTTTTAATTAAAAACGAAAGCTAAATATGCAACTTCGCAAAATAATATAATGGAAAATTTATAGTGAGTTAAAAATGCTTACTCAGGCTTAGGGCCATACTAGGCTAGGTTATAACAGTACCATTTTTTATAGTGATAAGTCTAAAAAGTGGAAAAATTCCATAGAAACTTTACCCCTCCATTTTACCCCTTTCGAGGGAAATTTTGTCCATTTCATCTACACAGGTCATTTCTAATCGTAATCGAAAAATTAAATACAAATTTTCATACTTGTAAGTACAGAAATGACAAAGTTCAATATGACCTTTATTTCACCGCCTTAAGGGTTGAATTTTTAAAAATCCATTCTTAGTGCTAATAAAAGGAATCCCTGTACCAAAATCCAAGTTTTTATGTACAGTAGTTTTTACTGTGCGTTGATACCTAAGTCAGTCAACTTAGCCTTTTATACAGGGTTACTGGTTAAGTTGACCTAGATCCATTAAGGGCGTATAGTACCCATATTTTCTAACTTATTTCCCTAAGAAACACCCTACCCCAAACCTAACCGTTTTCGAGAAAAACTACTTTTAATTTTTTTCATAAGAATTGCCGATTTTTTGCCATTAATTATTATTTATTTCTCGCATGCAGATTAAGATGTTCTATGATCTAAGCAAAATTCTAATTCTTAGAAAAAAATCTAAATTTCAAAATTCTACGATAATTCTTTATATAAGATTACGAAATACATAGTTCTGAGCGATTGAAAGTTTAAATAATCAAAAATTGTTTTTACAGTTTACTTTTCTTTTGTTCAAAATGTTCTAAATAGTCCAGACTACCACCTCCTTTCAGCTTTGCATCCTGTTACCAAACACCCTGTATGAGCTTACTTTAGGGTGAGATGACGCTGCTGTGTAGGAAGTTCCTAACGGTTGTGGCGCTGCCGCAACGCGCGTCTACCCCCGGTCGAAAAATGATGGATTGCCAGTCACTTTTCAGGATGCAGTTCATCATTTCTACATTAACGCATGTCACAAGTCACGCATGTTACCACGAAGCTGCTTTATGGGAAAATCTCGATACATTTACAACTCGTATTACTCCATTACCAAAAAACACGAAACTTGGAAAAACGATTATTGAAATGTAGAGTTTTATTTTTTGTTCATTTCTACAATTTGTGCAGTAGGTAGTTAGCTAAATTATTTTTATTCATCTTATCATAATTATTTATATTTGACGATTTTTATGTAAATTAGAACTGTAACTATTAAGATGATATATTATGTGATTACATAATTATTCATTTGGGAGGAAATTAGTAGTTCGGGGCGGTACCGACGGTGGGCACATTTCGGGAAGCTAACCCTACCACCAGGTTTAAGTTTTACGTCTCGGGGTGTAAGGTAGTAGGTTCTTATTGTGCTTATTCGAGGTTCTTATTCTATGCCAAGCTCTACCTGAGTATGTAATTTCAAGTTAATCTGTAAAGTCATATCAACGTGACAGAGTGACACAGAGTGACGTCACGTGTAAAAAGATATGATATTCTTCAAAGTTATGTTAACTATTCTGACACCCGTTAAAAGTAACTACGCGTTTTGTATTAGTACTTTATGAATTACTTTATGTGTCAATAATCTTACGTGATTGTGATGCTTGTTATTCGACATTGCGTGTAACGCGTCGTCGTCGTTGGGGTCGGTAAATATGAATGAGCGCCGACCGTTATTTGATTATGACTACTGCGCTAAAGAGGGGGGCTGTAGTTTTGTTTATGTACGGTACAGCGGTGGTCAGACAGAAGCCATTTCAGTGGGTTGAAAATTCTCAAATCTATTAACTAGCTGTGAGTTAACTTGGTAATTTAGGTACGTCCTTAACGACTCGTGCCCTTGCAGTGGGCTTTTTCGAAAGGGTTGTGTTGCAGATTCAATATGGATGAATTTAAAGCTATAAAAGTTTAGATATTTTGCGTTTCACTCATTTATAGTTTTACTTGTTTTGTTTTCCGTACAATTCAACATCTGATCAATAGCAACAATATTAAAATTTGTTATGATATTTTGGGGAAGTTGTCATTAGTAGAAACATGGAGCGTTTGTTAACATCCGTTGCATTTCCAAATGTGTGTTTTCAAAAGCGTCTGCTATTTTTAAAATTAGTTATAATAAATTTTCTAAAGAAGGGAAAACTAAGAAATTGATCCAAGTTCTATGAGGTGATAATTATGTTCGAGATTTTAAATTCCACGAATTAAAATAAAAAAAATCGACAGGATGAACGAACCGGAACCATTTTAAGGATGCGTTCCCACTGACGCGGAGCTGGGCAGAGACGAGCGGAGAAAATGGGTGAGTGTTTCCATTGAAGCAGAGCAGAGTGGGGCATACTTTTGGAATTGCACATTTTTGTGCTCAATACGATGACAACTACTATGATGCACTGCGCGCGAGTCAAGCGGCGTGGCGTCATACACCCACCCCCGTGCCCCGGTTCGCACCTCGTCACTCCGCTCTTCCGTTCGTCCAGTACACAAACTAGCTGCCATCCACACCGCTCCGCTCCGCATCGCCTCGCAGTATTTTTATGAATAACCGTTCAGCTCTGCTCCACTCCGCTCGTGCTGTTTCCATTGAAGCGGAGCGGAAATTTCATGCGTAGTGATTTGTCTATTTAGGCACCGCTAAGCACCGCTCCACCTAGCTCCGCGTCAATGGAAACTCCAGCCTAAAAACCTCGTATGATTAAATGATTTGAAGTCTCGATAACAGAAGTTACGATATTATACCTATAGAAGGCGCTGAATGCAATAACTGATGGAGGGACATTCGATTGCAGCGCCGCGTAGTGGTTATAGCTTAGACGACTATAATAGGAAACTATCTCTAGGCATGTGATCTGAAAATTTCGTTTAATAGTTCCTCGGTGTTCATTGATTTAGAAGCAACTGTTAGTCATTGTTGGAGCACAAATTCGAGTACTTACTGATTTTGTTGTACCTACTAAAATAATTCAATTACTTTACTTTTCTCCGACATTTTCTATACTTCTAAGCTAAAATGGTTCACTTCTAGCAATTAGATAATTTTATTGTTGCCTGAAATAAAGTTAAATAAAATCAGCGATGCGAGCACAGAACTTTATCGAATCGTATGTTTACGAATGTTCTTATAGTATGGAGTCGTTTGCAAGTTTTTAGTAACATTGTAATTTTTTATTTTTCAGTTATTTAGGAGTAGGTACAACATGTTTATAAACCTTTAAAATTAACAAGGCACACATTTATTTCAGCTGGCAATGGATAGATTTCAATATTGATTTGTAAGCATACTATATAGTCTCCATACTATACGTTCTAATAATACAATAAAGTTCTGTGCTCGCACTGCAGTAAACTGGTGGAGCATTCAAGTTAAAGCTACATTAAATCTCAGCTGCACAGCTTACCTGCAGGGTTATAACAGCGTCGAGTTCGTCGATGCAACAGCGACGAGTGACATAATTGGTATTTACATATACATATAATAACACAGCGCTCGCTGATGACGGCGTGAGTAAGAACTGTTATTTGTCATACTGTTTGACAATTTTCTTTGGTATTCTGCTGAATGTAGCTTCTGTGAGCTCGACGAAAGCTCGACGAAAGCTAATGGTGAGTGACGGTGAGGTTGACAATGAAAGCAGGATTTGATTTGATTTCACCCGCGCAATTTCGACTCCCGCGGGATTTTCGGTATAAAAAGTAGCCTATACGGATTCGGAAGAATCCCTCTAAGTAATGGTAAAAGAAATTTTGAAATCGGTCCAGTAGTTTTTGAGCCTATTCAATACAAACATACAAAAATACAAAGGTTTCCTCTTTATAATATTAGTATAGATTGCCAAAATATATCACCTCGGAGTTGGCCCTGAAGGGGTCTACCACCAAGTGTAGGTATTTAGGATAGTAAGGACAATTCTAAGCGGGGGCCCTACGTGCATTCTCATCGAATGTATTAGAAGTAAATATGATCATATATCCGAATTCCGCACTAAACTCAAGTGGCTCCCGATTCGCCTTCGCCGGGATACTCATATTCTATCTTTACTGTACCGCGTGCTGTTTAATCCTGTGGTTCCGAGCTACCTCGGAGATCAATGACATTTCCGACATGAAACTCACAGTAGACATCTACGTTCCACTAATAATTTAATAAAAAATAAAATTAACGAATCCTTGACAGTGCGAGCAGTGATCCTGTGGAATAAGCTTCCTTACGAAGTAAAATCTGCTCCCTCGTTAAACTCATTCAAATTTAAATTAAAAAAATATTACCTTTCTCTGATTGAAAATTAGAAGAAGTATTTTATTAAGTAGGTATTTTATTATTATTGATGTACCTATGCTTATTTATTTATATATATTTTGTTTATATTTTATTTAGTTACCTATGTATTTATCATTATGTATATATTGTATTAGTTTTTAATGTAGTATTTATATTCATAAAACTAAACATAAGCTTTATTATTGCCGATGTTTGTACAGTTTCTTTTTTTTTCTATACAACTTGGGGTTGTCTGGTAGAGATCGCTCTGAAGCGATAAGGCCGCCCATTGTACCATTCTTAAGTTTGTCTTTTAATTGTTTTTTTTTGTCCTTTTGTAATGTGTGCAATAAAGTGTTAATAAAAATAAAAAAAATAAGTTAATTTGTATTGCTTCATCACCTTCATCATCATTGGCCACTATATTCATTACGGATGATTGTTACAGCGGGAACCGCATTTTAGTATGCACAATTATGGCCAACTCCCATATAGGTAGGAACATACCTACATTTTTGGTGTCGTTTCGAGTAGGTACCAGAGTTTTTCGAGGATTTACACACATTTTTTAATCAACTTCCTATAGAAGGAGGTTCTCAATTCGACTTTACCTACCTACGTTGTTCGTATGTATGCGAATTTCATTAAAATCGAAAATATACATGAAAACAGAAAATATGGATGTTAGAGTAAGTAGGTGGAGAGTTTTGGTAGAGTTGAAAATGCGGTGGAATCCGTTTTTTTTAAACTTTTCATTTGTAACTTATTTAAGGGTGACCATCACTTCTTATTACATTTTCATATACGGATTAAATACAAAATATATTTGGATGATTGCGGATTGTTCATTGGATAAAATTTTAATATCTTAAATAAATTGCACTTTATTCATCCCACTCTCCACTCGCACGCAAGACTGTTGGAAGAAACTTCTATGGAAACAAGCAGTTCCTTTGGACAACTTACCTTTTACTATATCTGATCTCATTTATAGTGTGTAGGTAGGTACATGAATTGTTAAATAAATGAATAAAGATTTACGTAAAGAAAAATAATGTTTTTGTAATTAATGTTTGTTTTGTTATTATAGCATAAGTTATGTGTTGTCATGCATTCTTTTAAATTTAGTTTGGATTAAAGACAAATATTACCAGTTATTTTCGTCATTTTTAAATAATATAGAAGAATTTTAAAATTTCTAACCCGGGCGCCACACATTTGTCCAAACATTTGGTCAAACGTTTGTTCAAACATTTGAAGCTAAGTCTGGCGCCGGCCTACATATGCAAAGTCCAGCGCCACACATTTGTTCAAACATTTGTTCAAACGTTTGTTCAAACATTTGAAGCTAAGTCTGTCGCCGGCCTAAGGAAATCACATCACTCATTACATCAAGGTCGTATTAAATAGTAGGTCGTTTATTATGTGCAGTGTTTATGAGAAAGTGGAAAACTATGCTGAATTTAGTGGTTTTCTCGGTGTGTTAAGTGCTCTTATAGACGAAAGCGGAGTTGCGCCTGTCTTCTTACTAGGTGATTTCAACGCTCATCCTGGTGAGTCGTTTTACAATGAACTTATTAACTTTTGTGCCGATCAACATTGGACCTGTATTGATGTTGATAAGTTGGGTGTGCGTTTGAATACCCATACCTATATGAGTGAGGCTCACGGGACTAGAAGGTGGTTGGACCGCTGTATAGTGTCGGAAGTAGTGAATCAGTGAGTTCTTAATGCGGAAGTGTTCTATAGTGTTTACTGGTCTGATCATTTCCCGCTTAAAATAAGTTGTTATCTCGATTTTAATTTAGATTTACCAAATAGAGTTAACTTTTCTAATAATAAGATTTAGAAACGCAATAACATGAGTTAATTAAGATGGGGTGTTAGAACAAACGAACAGATAAAGGAATATCATAAAATTTGTAATGAGCGTTTAAAATTGTTAGACCTACCTGAGGAATTTATTGAGTGTTGTGCAGGTTTTTGTAATAATGAATTGCGTAAAAATGTCATAGATAAATTTTATAACGATTTAATATCGATACGCTCATCAGCTGCTATGAAAACTTCTGCTGCTGGAAATTTTTGTTATGAAAGAAGCACACAGGGAGGCCAGGTCTAAATTTCTCATGTGGACGTGGTATGGTCGACCAAGTAGTGGTCATTTATATGAGGATATGAAAAAGGTCGGCCAAATGAAAATGGACGCGCTAGCTTTACATCATAATAAGTCTAATTTTCGTCAATTTTGGAAAGAAACAAACTGCATGAATCTCCAAATCTAGACCTGGTCTCCCTGAGAGCGTAGAGGGTGTTAAAGACTCAATAGAAATAGCAAATTTATTTAAAGAATATTTCACTGTAAAGTCGCCTTTGATAAATACAAGTTCACCGGCTAGCGCGGAATCAGACCGTCGTGGACTACTCTGGTGAAAGCCAAAACTTTAGACAGTGTCATTAAAGCTATGGCCAGGAGTAAGTCACCTGGCCTTGCTCACTCGTACTTGCCATTAGAAATGACAAAAATTATTTAAGTACCCATTGTAAAAAACAAGACGGGGAATACATCAGACAAGACGAACTACAGACCTATCTCTTTACCTACAATTACAGCCAAGGTGCTTCACAGTGTGCTTAATACGCATTTAGACACTTGTTTACATCTACATGATGGTTTCAAATAAGGACTGTCAACTGAAAGCGCAATATTGTGTCTAAACAGACAGGCGTACACAGACAGGCGTACTCCCGTGTACGCTTGTTTTCTTGATCTATCCAAGGCGTTCGATCTTGTCTCGTATAACATTCTGTGGCAGAAGCTAAAAGATGCGGGCTTGCCAGTAGGTGTATTATGTTTACTAAAATATTGGTACGGCATTCAGTCAAATATAGTAAAGTGGGGCAATGAGTATTCTGAGTCGTACAGGATGGAGTGTGGGGTAAGGCAAAGGTAACTCCTCGCCCAAACTGTTAAATCTGAAATCAATCAATATATTAACGGGCTGATCGGTGAGCTCAGCAGCATGCGTATCGATTATCATGTTGCAATATGTGCATGAATAACATTAGCTGCGCGGACGATATGGTGCAGCTAGCTCCGTCGCTCAGGAACCTTCTCAGAATTCGTGAGATATACGCCAAGGCGCATCGTTTAGTTTACAATATTAAGTACCCTAACTTAATTCCCCCAATATCTTTGTGCGGCAGCCCACTTTGCAGGGTAAAGCATAATTCCCAGACAATCTAAAAGATGATGTTGATATGGAGGGGGAACGCAGAGCACTGTCGGCGAGGGCGAGTACATTGACACGAAGGTTTTTTCGTTGCTCGGATGCAGTCAAAATAACGCTATTTAAAGCATACTGCACGTGGTTTTATACCAGTAATCTTTGGATCAACTATTCAAACAAATCCTACAGCGCTCTGCGGGTCCAATACAATAACACTTTTAGGGCGCTTTTGTGGTTGCCACGGCTCTGCAGTGCTTCAGCAATATTTGCTAGGGGCTAGCTTCAACGCGATAATGAGAATGAAGGCAGGCTCGCTCCTCCGTAGGGTCCGTGGCAGCAGCAACGGCGCCCTCAAGGCGATTGCCGACGGTGGGGACTGTCTGCTGATCGGTCACTTAGTTTTAATTACAAATTCCATTGTAAAGTATTACCCGACTACGGCGAAGCAAAAAGGAGGGTTATGATTTGAAATGAAATGAAATGAAAATGAAGGTTACGTTAAAGTGACAGCAGCACTTACGACGTGCACATAGATTACGTAGTTAAGAAAGCATCAAAAGCCCTTGGCTTTATAATTCGCATCGCCAACTTATTTAAAAACATGAAAACCCTAAAGATCCTATACTGTGCCTATGTCCGGAGTCACTTGGAATACGCCAGCCAAGTATGGAACCCCTATTATAAAAAATACTCCACAAGGATAGAGCGTATCCAGAAAAAGTTTAGCAGATTTCTTTCGTACAAGTTCAAACTTCCAAAATTAGATTACCACAAGCTTTGTCTCAAATATCACCTAGTGCCACTTTACGATCTACAATCTAAAATAGTCCATACATCCATACATTCCATACTTTCTACATAAATTGTTTATTTATGTACCCAATAGGCATTCTCGGATAAGGAACCTGCTCTATGCTCCGTTTGCCCGTACGAACTATCGGAAAAACTCATTTTTGATAAGATCAGTTGCTACATCCAACAAATACCATGAATCCGAAATCGATCTTTTTAACACCACACCTACTAAATTGAAAAATATTGTATACTAGCTGTTGTGCGCGGTTTTACCCGCGCAATTTCGATTCCTGCGGGATTTTCGGGATAAAAAGTAGCCTATACGGATTCGGAAGAATCCTTCTAAGTAATGGTAAAAGAAATTTTGAAATCGGTCCAGTAGTTTTTGAGCCTATTCAATACAAACATACAAAAATACAAAGGTTTTCTCTTTATAATATTTGTATAGATTGCTTAAGAAGTTGTTAATAAAAGTTTGGTCTCGTGTGGCTTAAGGTATTGTTATATAAGAAGCAAATTGTCATAGCTTAGATACTGCTGTTATTATTTTTAGTTTTTCTTTATATAATTTTCTTTTTTTTTCGTGTATGTAACCATCTCTTTTCTATCTCCAAATGTATCTGCGGTGGCTTGTTAATGGCTTACTCGACATTATATCTTAAACCTAGTTTTTAAGGAAAAGCTGTCGGCCACCCAAATAAAATAACAAAAATATTAACGTAAAGAACTAAAAAAAAATTTTGTGGGTTCAGTTACGTGTGGGGTATCAAATAAAAGAACTTCGTTAGCACATTTCAAATATGTAAACACTATTACTCCAAAATAAGTAAAAAAAAACATTTTAATCTTTATTTTTTTATCTATGCGAATGATTTTAATTAGATGAAATGAAAATGGTCTAGTAGGTAGTGCGAATAGTAAAGTTTTAAAAAAACACACATATTCACATTGACACGACTAAAGTACCTATGCCAAGTAGAATGAAATCTGCTTTTTGTAGAATTTGCATATAGCATATATATAGTCCATGCTGGACTGGGAGTGAAAGAAAAACATAGAATGTGCCAGCTGCTTCTCTTCCCGGGCATACTGTAAAAGTCAGTTAAGGGACAAAGGTTTTATTGTCGTTTTTTGCGGGCGATAGGCTGACTCCCTGACACTGCAATAGTCTCTCTCCATCATTATAATACAACAAAGGTTTTATTGGCGTTTTTTGCGGGCGATAGGCTGACTCCCTGTCACTGCAATAGTCTCTCTCCATCATTATAATACCTCGAAATTTGTCATCAGATGGTTTGATGGCCTCTAGTGTTATGCCTACCCCATAAGGGATACAGGCGTGAAGTTATGTATGTATGTATGTATGTTGCTGTATCACTTACTAAACAAAAGAGGGTCACAAAATGCCCAGGTCCTGTACAAGGGATCTCAGGTAATATTGGAGGTAAGAAGTTTGAGGTTGGATAACTTTTTTATTTTGATATGAGTATTAATTTCAACAAAAAAGCCCCACATTTATGTCGTTAAAATCGTAGGTAGCAAATAACTTTATTTTGTAATAACTTGCATTTACAGCCAAATTATTATTTTCACTCACATATAAAGTATTTAAACTTAAAATTAATCAAAAATGTTATAACAAATAGCAACTTATAATGACATCTTAACTAAGAACTAAACAGTTCCAAATTAAATCTAAGTGCAATTTAAGCACCAATGGTATAAATTGCAAAGAGAGAATTGAAGGCTTACGTGGTTCATGGGTCGAGTCGTCGGCATGAGTGGCGAGGCATGAGGTCATTCCGCGGCACTAAATTTTTCTGCTTTCAACCGGCGAGCAAAAATCATTCTTCGTTCTACCGACACTTAAATTAACAATAGAGGTACTTATGGAAAAAAATTCTGTGATGATGCTGTGATACATTTTATTGCCTTTTTATTATAAACTTAATCAATTAAGTATTACAAGCATTTGCGATGTAGGTATCAAAAAAATATCATTAATTTATTTAAGGTAGAATAAACTTAAAATTTTAACACTGAGAACACACCACAACCCTTCTTATTAGTATAAAATTGAAAAAAATACAATGTCCTAACTTTTCATAGACTCAAATCTCTAAACAAAAGACCTCTTGGGTTCGATTCGCAGCCGAGCCAGTTTAGGATACAAAACGTTCTCAGGTAGGATAGGATATACATAACACAAGCTTTTATACTGTGTATTTAGTTCCAAATTCGCGAATGAGACGCGTTATTTATTTTTATATACAATCTCTAGAGTTAAGTTTTTTTCTATTGTCAAATTAATTTTCTTAAAAAAAGCTGTCTTAACCTTATAGGTGTATAGATTTTTACATAAAGATTTAAAAAAGAAAAAGCTTTCATACAGGGTGACAGGTGAAAAATTTTAGATAATGAAGGAGACCACCCTGTTTTTGATTCTGATCATAATTATATAATAAAAGTAGGTACTTAATTTTTCAACACCATAAATAAATAAAGAGAAAATTTTCTACGGTCGACCACCGTTCGTGAATCCGTCTATACCTACCTAACCTCCCTATACCTCCTCGAATTTCGAAAGTGACCCACCAGTCATCTTGTATAAGCTTACTTTGGGAACGCATAGTTGTTATGACCACAGCCTGTAACAGTTTGGGTAACTGAAAAAAAATATCAGACATAATACACAATAAACACTTAAATATCAAGTGGTTGCTTCAGTAGGCCGGCCATAGCCTGTGCCTATTGAAACAACCATTTCCGTTATTTTTTAATTATAAAGGTACTTGATAGAATACAAATAATCTAAGCGCTTGCATTCTTCGACAGTCCAACGAACGCCCCATTTTTATTATGTAAGTAGCCGCCGATAAACTAAAAATGAGTTAGTTGTCAAGCGGTATGCTAATGTATAGAGCCATTAGCACAGTTTGACAAGTCGGTGCATAGATCCAGTGGGTATAAGATACCTAGGCATTATTAGCTGGGTCGTTAGGGCTAAGGGCATTGCCACTACATGACTTCGGATCCCGACTACAGCCAAATAACTCCATAAATTATATGACAGTTCCGTTCATGCTTGGCAGACTTGGTGTGTGTTTGTTTTCTTTCAATTTTCCATCAAAACACACATTAGGTACTATGAAAACATATTTTATTACTTTAACTTATTACTTTTATTTTGTGTTGCGATTTCTTATTTCTATGTAAGTATAAATATTTAGCGTTATATATGTATAATGTTAAAGTATGTATACCCTACCTCTTAGCATAGGTATCTATCAAAGACACTCATAATTAACTTTCTTAATATTAATTTTGTTTTTGTACTTACTGTATTTTTGTTTTTGTAGTTTCTTACAACACCTGCTGCCATCAGAAACACATGTATATCGATAAATAAATATACATGGTGTTAATATTTGTTTTAATTTTAATCTTCAGAATATTGAAACCTGCGGCTTTGCTATGATAATAAATTAATATATTTTCAATTTTCCGCGGTTTACCCCGCGTTACTCAAGACGAGAATGTGAGGTGTGACGTGAAGAGACGTTCTAGTTAACAAAACGAAATGTATGTCAAAATGTCGAGGATTTTTACTGTAACCATATAAAAAGCCTTTAAAATCTTTAGGCCGCTTTCCGACCCAGCGCACGCAAGGCACTTCACCCGCTTTTAACACGCGTCTTACAAGCGCTGCAAATTGTCGTGTATACAGAGTGACTGGTGACAAATTTTAGACACTGATGGAGAGCACTCTGTACTCGATTCTGATCATAATTATGCAATAAAAGCAGGTACTTAACTTTTCACTAGAATTCCCTATAAATAAACACTACTATGTTACTATTTACTTTACATAAAACTGAGTCGATCGCGTCACGTGACATGACATGCTGCCAACGCTAGCTTAACCATGCGTTGCGTAATCATTTCTTTAACTTTCGATTAAGTTTACTCATTAAATAATTAATATTTATTTTTTATTAAGTACCTATATTTTTTCTCTTCGTGTATGATCTCAAACTACCACGTCCTTTAATTTCAAAAGTGACCCACCAGTCACCCTGTATAATACCTAGAGATCATATTTAACACATCAACAGATCTCAATTGGCGAATACCGGGGAACGCGGGAAGTTTGCGAAACATGCGCGTGACAGGCCAGAGTGCGATGGACTGGCGGAAGGTGGGTGCAGGTCAGGCGCAGGACGGGCGCAGGGCAGCTGCAGGCGGGCGCATGAGCTCTGATCGCGGCCTTAGACCTGTGAAACAAGAAAAACTACGACTACTTATTACTATTTTTAAGGCCGTCAAATAGATACAGGGTGTATGTTTTTAAACTACAGAACAATATGAAAAGGTATAATTACTCTTAAGTAAATAAAACAAACGATTAGTTAAATTGATAATTCTTTTTTATAAAGGTGACTGAACCCGCATTTGACCTCAATCTCACGTGATGGTAAGTGAAGACGTGCGCGAAGATGAAGCGTAAGATACCTATAGAACTGGCTCTTTTTAAAATGCTATAAGTGCACATCACCATAATTTCAGAGCAGTGATATTTGCTGCCATATTTTATATGAAGGTTGCTCGCTAGCCAGCTAACCCCAGCTGCCTTCGACACGTTTTTTCAGTACCTTCTAAGAAACGCTTGTTCAGGGGCGATAGGGCCAATCTAACAAAGCCCACCCTATGTGGTCAAAAAACTTGCAACATAATTGTCATAGTCCTGACGTATTGGGTTGTACTGTGTCTATATATGTGTTCCCCTTTGAAATTTATCAAACGAAGCGGGTCGGATGGCTCCGAACGTACGGTCTCTAATTAAAAACCGAATGGAAATAGGAAAACTGTGATGGCGTAAAATAAAGGCCTGAAAAATGTATTACCTATTTTTATAAATAACTGTTTTTTTACTAGATACGAAGTCTGCGTTTGACTTCAATCTCACCTGGTGGTTAGAATAAATGAGGTCGAAGATGATGGCATAAGGGCTTATGAAAGCCTCTTCGTAAAATTTTTCCAGAACATATTGGCGGTGATATTTGGTCACACGTAGGGAATAACCTAGAATATAACATGAACCATTGTATAAGAACGTGATTACATTAATTATGAATACCTATTCGACCGCACAGGTGACTCCGAGTATAGCTCTATCTATGGGTAGCTGAGCGAATTTGAGTTTATAAACAAGGACCACATTTCATATGTCATCACTGGAAACTCACACAAAAAACCTTTGTTATACGGTGCTTTAAAACCATATATAATCCAGCTGGATTCCACGGTCAGACCAGAAGGATTGCAAATTTGAAGTGACAAAACTACCCCACCGGGCAGTGAGTCCGATTCTAAAGTGATAGATTCTCTCAATCCGTTTACTGAATTCCACAAAAAGTCAAAGTCGAAAAAGAAGAAGCAAAGTGCGATTTCTATTTTGCCTTTAATCGTTTCAGCTACTCCGGTTGCTGTACCTGTTTCATGCAATGTTGCGCCTTTGTCTGTTCCAGCGACACCAGCCCCAAATTAATGCCGAATAAGCCAGGGCTACCATAAAGTCCATCGATAACTGTAGAGAGCGTCCTCAGCCTAGCTCGAGCGCTCCTCCTCCATTTCAGCTCCCCAGTCATCGGGTTCGAGCAACCGTGGTGCGACTCAATCACAACCAGCTACCGAATCGTCTTCCCAGGGCCATAACGCAAAGGCCTCCAGTGACCGCATGACGTTCTGGATCCAACTCGCTTCCATCGGCGAAATTCTGGCTTTCGGCGCTGCTCTCGATGCCAGCCTCGCGTTCTATCCCTTGATTCCGCAGTAGGCGTCTCTCCCTGTTCGTGATGATGATGATGATGATGAATAGGCGAGTATGTTTAGTATTTATCTGATTTTCAGTATTCACCACCGCCCATGGATACCTGCAACTCTTAGGGTGTTATTCATGATCGACGTCGACTAATCCATTCTAACATCGATCGATGACGTCGATCGCTTGGTATGGTAACACCCTTTAGGTCTAGCAATGGTGGGTAAGCGATCTCAAGATATTCTATGATAAGTCCCACTCTATGATAATTTAATTGCTTATCCGTCCCCATAATATCCCCGTTATCCCCTTACGTAGTTTCCTATTCTTAACTTCCACATTCTGTGAATCCAAAGTGTATGTATGTTAACCTTTTCGACGCACTAAGAGAGAAAGCTATTTAGTTATAATTGCAAGTTTGATGAAGTTCAGCATATGTTCAGAACGTGATCATTCATTCTTAGTACAATTGGTTCATGCGATCTTTTGACCCTGACCTTCATGTGCTAACAAAGGTGATGTTTATTAATTAAGTATTGATCCTACAGTCCTGAGTTGTGTAGTAGAACAATTTTGATCACAAGAGACAATACAATTACGTCCCATAGGTAGATAGTTTTATGTTACACCCCGTTCGTACATAAATCTAGTCGCTCTGTTTCAAATTTTTTTTTTTAAGTTTGATACGCGATTGCACCGTCAGTTATGAATCGATTTTGATGATTTTATTTCAATTTGTAATATAGTTTTAGAGGTTTAACGACCATTTTGGCGATAGGGTAAACCTGTCTGCCTCAAACGCCAGTGGTTGCGGGTTCGATTCCAGCACGGAACAAGAAAAAAAAATCCGTGTCTGGGTGTTTATCTATTAATGTATTTATATTCTAGGTTCCCCCCTAGGTCGCAATATGGTATCCCATAACACAAGCTATGCTTACTTTGGGGCCATGTAGTTGGTGTGATTGTCTGAGGATTTTATTTTTTATTTATATTTATTTATAGAGATGGTACCTTATCCCTACTGTACATAGATACTTACTTATAGCAATTTTTTTTCGAAGAATTGATGATGGTCATTCTTCAAATCGAATGGGAAGTGCTGATGTGACGTCTGTCTATGCGGTAAATTAAATTGTAATTTTTATTGACAAATGATACCTATTGACAAAAGAAGGTTAGCGAGTACTTATATTATTTATTTTATTCATTTTTGCTTACAGCTAGAACTAAGGATTAATTACTTATAAAACATGTAATAAGCAATAGCCATCAAACTAAATAACAAAGAAATATTCACAAAAAGGCAACTAATAAATAATATTGGTTAAAGTTTTAAGCTCACGTACATCAATCTTGTGGTTAATATTTTTTTTGTTATATTGCATATATCTGCTATTTGTTTCCGTATGCTCAGTCAATTGTAGTATTTGGTGCCGTCTACAACGCGATAAGTAGTCATAATCGTATGTATACATTTAAATTGCAGGAATCTTAGGAACTTTCTTTGGGGACTGAAAACTGCTCGCGTCCGCAAGGTTTAACCCTCGATGCCTTGTACGTGGTCCCTGGGTGGTGCTAAACGAGCAGCAAAATCTGGTGGTAGGCTTCGGCCGTGGCTTGTCACCACCCACTAGACAAAACCATGCCGCCAAGTGACTTAGTCGCGTTCCGGCATGATGTCTAGTGTAGCCATTGAGGAGGATAGGTCTGAGTAATCGTGCTGCATCGGAGAACAGTTTTCAACTCGTAGGATAATGACTCACCGGGTAACTCGTTTTGGAGGGTAGCGGGATCCGAAGCACGGAGCACCGCTGGCCGACCGCAGGTAGTAGGGGGCCCAAGTAACATGCCAGCCACATGCGAAAGGCTGCCCCGCCACCTCGCGAAAAATCCCGGGAGGCTCCATCGTGCCGGTTGGCGACCGGTTAGAGAGGACCCGATGGCGACCTCGGGGGGGTTCGGGCGTCCCCGCAGTCTCCAGGCGAGTTCCCCAATGGTGCGTTGTTTCCTACGAGTTGCTTGGTTCCATTTGCAGCACTTCACTCAACTTCTATTCTCCTTCCTATTCACTCCACTACCAATTCACAATGAAAGGTCCTAAAAAGAGTACGGTTCAACAGCGGTTGCACTTCCTCTCCCTTAAAGTGCACTTCTGTAACATCCGAGGAGTGCACTCCAATCTGAATGATGTCCACCACCATCTTGAGACGGAGAGACCACACCTACTCTTTTTAACGGAGACGCAGATCTGCGATCCGTCAGACTCGGCATACCTTGGTTACCCAGGCTATATCCTGGAGTCTCTTTTCCGCCCGCACGCCGGGGTGTGCATGTATGCCAGTGACGCGATCTGTTGTCAGCGTCTCCGTTACTTGGAAGTGCCGGACCTTTCAGTCATGTGGGTTCACATAGATACTGGCCTAGACCAAGTGGTTTACGCCTGTATCTATCGTTCACATAGCGGAGATCAGGAGACAACGAGGCTTATGGAATACCTTGGCAATACAGCAGATAAGATTCAGCAACGTTTTCCCACGGCGCAGTTGGTGTTTCTGGGGGATTTTAATGCTCACCACGGGCAGTGGTTATACCCGTATCAGGACACTGACCATGCTGGCAGAGAGGCCTTTAAGTTTTCGCTGACTTATGGTCTCTCACAGCTTGTTAACGAGCCTACGCGCATCCCCGACGTTGCTGGCCACACTGCGTATTGCTTGGACCTTCTGCTGACAACCGATCCTGACAGATACTCGGTGTCCGTCACTGCACCTTTAGGGACATCCGATCACTGTATGGTGAAATCTGTATCGCTGTACTCGCCACCTGACACCCGCCCAAAAGGCTCCAGGCGAGTATGGCGTTACAAGTCAGCAGATTGGGATGAAATGCGACATTTCTTCGCATCTTATCCATGGCGGCAAACTTGTTTTACATCAACCGATCCATCGTGCTGCGCTGATGCTGTCTCAAGTGTGATAGTTCAAGCAATGGAGTACTTCATTCCCCACGCTGATCTATCCCTTGAAACCAAAGCTCGCCCATGGTTTAATACTGCTTGCCTTGCCGCTGAAAAGCGAAAGCGGGAAGCATACAAAGCCTGGGCAAATGCTCGCAGAAGCAAAGCCCTGGATTCGCATGAACTTAAGAAAAGATACAATCCTGCCGCCAAGTCCTGCAAAAAGGCAATCAAAAGAGCTCGTTTTGCCCACATAGGCCGTATCGGAGACAGAATAGCAGCATACCCTTCGGGAAGTAAAGCTTTCTGGTCCCTTGCCAAGTCGGTCGAAACGAACTTTTGTCGCCCGTCGCTGCCACCACTGAGGAAACCCGATGGTTCTCTGGCCCACACTGCTAAGGAGAAAGCAGATTTATTTGCTAGTATCTTCGCAGAAAATTCTCGTCTAGATTGCCAAGGAAAAATCCCACCCCAATTACCTCAGTTCGGACCTACAATGGGTACCGTTCACATTCGCCAAAAGGAGGTTCTTAAATGCTTGCTGCACCTAGACGAGAACAAAGCTAGTGGTCCAGACGGTATTCCTGCAGTGGTCTTAAAACGCTGCGCAGCTGAGTTGTCTCCTGTTTTGACACGTCTTTATCGACTTTCGTTGGAATCCGGTAAGGTTCCCAAGTCCTGGAAGCTTGCTAACGTACAGCCAGTACCAAAGAAGGGAAGCCGTGCCGATCCTGTCAACTATCGACCAATTTCAATCACCTCCATACTTTGCAAAGTCATGGAACGTGTATTGAACAATCGACTCCTGGCATACCTCGAGACCAACGAGCTCCTAAGCGATAGCCAATATGGTTTCCGCAACGGGCGCTCGACCGGCGATCTTCTCGTGTATGCCACTCACTTATGGAGCGAGGCCTTGGAGGGTCATGGTGAAGCAATAGCTGTATCCTTAGACATTTCCAAGGCCTTTGACAGGGTCTGGCATGATGGTCTCTTAAGTAAGCTTCCAGCTTATGGCATACCGATTGGGCTCTGCGACTGGATATCTGATTTTCTGAGGGAACGGTCAATTCGAGTAGTCTTAGATGGCTTCTCCTCCGACCAAATGGCAATTAATGCCGGGGTACCTCAGGGATCTGTTCTCTCTGCAACATTATTCTTGCTGCACATTAATGACCTTTTAACACCGGGCATTATTAGTTATGCTGATGACAGCACTGTTGTAGAGAGATACGTATCCTATGCGCGAGCGAGCCCCCGTGAAATCCAGAGTTTAAGAAAGTCAATGATTGAGCGCGTTGATTTGACCTTACGGAAAGTATCCGATTGGGCTGAGTCGAATTTGGTCAAATTCAACGCGTCCAAAACTCAAGCGTGTCTATTCTCCGCAAAAAAGAGCACCTTCACATTAACGCCCACTTTCCAAAATGTATCTGTCCCCATCACTGACCATCTAGGGCTTTTAGGCGTAACTATAACATCCAGTTTAAACTTCGGTCAACAAATTGTGTCCATGGCTCAAGTAGCTTCGAAAAAGTTGGGAATCATCTCGAAGGTACGGCGGTACTTCAGCCCTGCACAGCTTCTTAACTTATATACAGCTCAAGTGCGATCATGCATGGAGTACTGCAGTCATCTTTGGGATGGTTCAGCCAAATATCAACTAGAAGCGCTGGACTCCGTTGACCGAAGAGCCCGTAAATTAATTAACAACGTCGACCTTACGACCAAAAAACTACAGACCCTAGAGCATCGTCGTAAGGTTGCTTGTTTAACCGTGTACTACAGGATACATTTTGGTGAGTGCGCGAGTGCTCTGTTTGAGCAAATTGAACCCTCACCCTTTTACCATCGGACTACTAGACGCAGACAGAACTTCCATCCGTATGTGGTTGATATTCCGAAAAGTCGAACTAAGCGCTTTGACAGTTCCTTTTTGATACGGGTCGCCAAGGTTTGGAATGAACTGCCTGCGTCTATTTTCCCTGACCAGTATAGTCCTAGTACTTTTAAGCGTCGAGTGAATAGGTTTCTCGTGGATGGACGTGTTCCACCTTAGTCTTCATGTTCACTTAACATCAGGTGTCATGGAAGACAAACGTCCCATCCATATTTTATATATATAAAAAAAAAAAAAAATTCTTTACAAGCGTGTTATGTAAGCGAAGGGTTCCAGACAGAGGAAGCATATTGCAAGGTGACTTCGGACAAAGGCGGAGTATAGTATTTTGATTGTTTTAATATAGTTGAATTTTGATGACAATCGTATGATAAAACAGAAAGTTGCACCCAGACTAACCATTGAGTTCACCCTCGCTAATGGTATATTATTTATAGTATAGTCATAAATAATAGTCGTTATTTTTCTAGTAAAAGAACATACACAGCATTTCGATACATTAAGATATAATTTATGTAGTTGACAACCGAGGTAAACGTTATTTGGGTCAAGTTAGAGTTTTGATGCGTATTACATATGATTTTCATGTCGTCTGCATATAATAAGATATTTGAAGGATTTAGCTACGTAATTGCTAAATATAGAAAATGATAAGGGGAATAATAAAGATCCCTGTGGCACCCCGGAGGACACCACTTTTGATTGGGACGACGTATAACCGTTTAACGCCACAATTTCACTGTGGTTATTTATGTCACAGGCAAATCAACGGAATAAATTATCCCTAATACCAATCAGTGTAAGCTTCCGTAGCAGGATGACATGGTCTATAAGATCAAAATATTTTGTATCAGTATAAACCACGTCAACCTGTGAAGGCTTCGACATTCCTTCAGTTAGGGTATTCAGAACAGAGTAGAAGATTTGATTCCGTAGATCTGCCTCTTAGAAAGCCGGGCTGTTGACTAATGAAGGTGGGTTTAAGTGCCATATACACCTGTTTCTGAATATTTTTTCCAATGCTTTACAAAAAATACATAGCTTTGATATTGGATTAGGAAAAAGCTCATCTAGAAGACCGCACAATCGGAAACGTACATCCCAGATTCATGTCAAAATAAGATAAATTAAACCTTTTCTTTGTAGGTACGCTGCTTGGGGTGAACAGGATACGTCTAAAATCGGGCTGGAATAATAAGTTGGTCAGTTTTTTACAAATTGCAAATTTTTGTAAAAAATAACATCTATGTTCCTCTAGACCGCTCCAGGAGAACCATGTCGTGAAAGGCAATTAGTCCAAGGACATCCGCATGGTGGTACTAGGACCGTTCTGCATCCGCCTGGCTAAGGACCAACCTTACAATGCAAAGTCTACCATTAACTGTCAAAGGGTTCCGGCAAAGTTTTACGAGAGCCAGTATCGTCCTAAGCCCGTGTAATGTCAATTCAACTTTACTTCACCTACCATCAGTTCAGATTGAGGTCAAGCAAGGATTTCCATTCAGTTAGTCATCATTAAAAAAGGTCATGTGTTCCCGCACTTTCATTATTTTGTGTACTTTTCTTTCCAACGACTTTTTTTTATAATGTACAGATGGGACGTTTGTCTTCCATGATACCTGAAGCTAAGTGAACATAAAAACTAAGGTGGTACACGTCCGTCCACGAGAAACCTATCCACTCGACGCTTAAAAGTACTAGGACTATACTAGTCAGGGAAAGTGGACACGGGCAGTTCATTCCAAACCTTGGCGACCCGTATTAAAAAGGAATTGTCAAAGCGCTTAGTTCAACTTACCGGAATATCTACCACATACGGATGGAAGTTATATCTGCGTCTAGTAGTCCGATGGTAAAAGGGTGAGGGTTCAATGTGTTCAAACAAAGCAATCGCGCACTCACCAAAATGTATCCTGTTACATACACGGTTAAATAAGCAACCTTAGATGCACTAGAGTAAAACTTATTCTCTATCTTCGGTTTCTAAAAATAAACTACTCTAGTAACTGTCCTATGCAAGAAGGTCACGGCGATCCAAAATGATTTTGAATCTTAATATAGTAACCAGTTAAGTGCTCTTCCACCTCATTAATGTTAAAGAAGACTGACAACTCCTTTTAAGCGCCGAAGCTAGTGAAAATCCCACGAAGTTCGTTAAGTTTACTTTAGGTCTATCACAAAATTCTCGAAAAGATATAGTCTTTAACAAAAATCCTTGCAAAGTTAAGAAACTTTTAGGTAAGTAACCATCCTGAATTGAGATTTTTGTCATTTAGGTACTTATAAATCAAAACCTTTGTAAGACAGAACAGGGTTGTTTAATGCTTCCCCTTAAAAACAAATATGAACAACATAACTTATTACAAGGTAGGGCTGCGTGGTATCGTAGCCGTTGCATAGTATAAGTTAGTAAGAGAACTTCAAAAACTATGTAAATACCTACCCATATGGATGGAATAGAAACAGGAATAGGATGGCGTTTATCAAAATTATTTAAACATTTAAGTGAGTTGGTTTTTTGAATGCGGTTCACTTTTTCTTAACAAGAAATAATTAGTTTGCTTTCATTTTGGTTTTGGTTTTATGACTTTTTTATTTATTTTTTATTTCATACTTTTTAGTGCCAGGTTTTTGTTTTGGGCTAGTTATTAGTTTTCTCATAGTTAGTTAGGTTTTTCAGTTACAGATATTAGTGATAGTTTTTTAGTGATTAGTTTTGGGCTAGTTCTGGTATCTGGTTTTGATACTGTAAAATCATGACTTTGACCTACCTACTATTGTTATATAGGTTTTACCTGTAGACCTAGGTAGAAAACTATGGAGAAGGACGCTTTAAGCAAGAAGAGGAATTAAATCCCAACGAAAAATAACGACGACTTGATGCAGCACGAGATGGTCTTGTCTAGGTATCACCAGCATGCTCGTGCTGCAGAAACTGACAAACGAAAAGAGATTCGCTTAAAACAAACTTCGTGCGAACAGTCAGCTAAGAACTTATCCAAAACGTATCACTAAAAGATCTATCACGTAGGTATATCTACAAATATGGAAACTAACTTACTATGAAAATACTAAAAGCTATCCCTAAATTGAAAGTAAGTAAAAAGTATAAGATTCTCCTAAATGGGACAAATATCCTTTTAAAAACCGCATCAACATCGGTACAGCCAAACGCAAGATAATCGATGACAAACATAATTAACATACAGGTTAAACTCCTCTTTGTAAGTTGGCTACTTTTAATCAGAAGTTGTGCAGGTAAATCTGCGGGAAACTGCTTATTTGGTAATTATTCGGCAAATCAATCAAACATTCGGCTGAATACAAATGTTGTACGAACTACGAATGTTCGACCGAACATTTGGCTCATCTCTGATACAAAATGAACAGATAAATTGAGAACATTATTTTTTAAAGTTGATCAATATACTAAAAGCTTCTCCTAAACATGACAAATCTTTTTCTGAAAACCGCATCCAAATTGGTTCAGCCAAACGTGAGAAAATCGCGGACAAACATACATACATACTCTGTTTTTTGAATTCGGTTAAAAAAAGATTTTCTTTATGTTAAACTGCAACTTTCACTCTAAACAAGCACTAGCTAAAAAACTTACGCTTTGAAATTAAATGGAATTTAAAAAAGAGACACTTAGCTATATGCGCTTCCCAACCCTTTATAAAGCAGAAGGACATGGAAGATGCTCCACAGAGCGAAGCATTAACACAATTTAATTACTATTTTGTAGCCCAGTGGTTAAATAATAGTAAACTAAAGTGGATGTGAAATGTTCATAGACCTCGTCAGAGAACAATAAACCTAGCAGAATCATGGCATAAGCAACTTGGGTAAAAAAACCAAAATGCTTCACTTTCTAAATATACTAAAAACGGAGCCAGAGCATATTCATTGTAAAGAACATAATTTTAGATAAGACATACCATCAAAGATGTGATCAAGACGAACTATTGCGTATAATAAAGATTAAAAAAAATATATCAGACAATTGCGATAGTATTATGTGCAGCATTTTAAAGAGATGTAAAAAGAAATTTTGAT
Organism: Stenoptilia bipunctidactyla; assembly: GCA_944452665.1. Classification (NCBI taxonomy): domain Eukaryota; kingdom Metazoa; phylum Arthropoda; class Insecta; order Lepidoptera; family Pterophoridae; genus Stenoptilia; species Stenoptilia bipunctidactyla. The sequence continues at coordinate 41,873,822 of OX101721.1, read as the reverse complement.
GCTTAAGACAATATAATGTTAAAAGTAGTTTTTTATTAAATAAATGAAAAAATGTGTCAAATAAAAATCACCCGACCAGGACTTGAACCTGGGGCCTCTCGTTTGCCGGACGAGTGTTCTCCCACTGAGCTACCGGTAGGAAGGTTCGAGTCCTGGTCGGGTGACTTTTATTCAACACATTTTTTCATTTACTTAAGAGAAATTAAGCATTTTAAATGCAAAAACTTTAAAATATTAGTTTTTTATTGCTTTGCCGCGAAGTGCTTGGTTCAGATAAATTTATTCAAGAACTAGATTTTTAGGTCAGATTTTATTTTATGATTATTAGATTAGATTTTTTATTTGGTTATTTTTGTAAATAATTATTGTGATATTTAGACCTATGTTCCCAAAGAGGCTTGATAGTATTTTTAAATTTGATGTAAAATGATTGTCAAAGAACTGTTATTTTATTTTGCACTTCAAAAATATTATTTATTGTTATAATTATAATGTTACGGAAAATCAGTCCACTAAGTGAATCTGTGATTTCTATACACGGTTAATTTTAACTAGCACATCACCTATTGCAGGCAGCCTCTCCACATCAATGCCAACTACATTTGTTATACAACTTATTAAAATTAATAGTTTAAAAAAAGTTTTCCCATACAAAAAAAAATTGTCGTCTCGATTTAGTGGCGTAGCTTTATTAACTCTGAGCGTAGGTATGCCAAGCATCTTGCTTCAAAATAATAATAGGCACTTCTTTCAAGATGTTGAGTTAGGAACGCTTTTCTTTTTTTAATTTTTGTATTATTTATCAAGGTTTGTAAAAAGTCGTAGAACAAATGTTGTTGAGATTGATAAAACTGCCTGCAAGAGGTTATGCGCTAATTAAAATTAACCCTGTATAAGTATATGTAGGTATTTGGATAAATTATACATATTGCTGTGAATACGTAATATGAATATGTAATGTTTTAATATATTTCTTATAAAATTTTTCTGCTCTCGGTACAGAAAAAAACCATCGTGACGAGTTTACTTAAAAAAATACATTGAAACGGTTTCACACATACCAACCAATTTTTTCTATGACAATTTTACTTTATGATGAATTGACAACAACCCGTACAAGGGCTGTAGGTACTAGCTTTGTTTTGGATAACTTATTATAATTATGTAAATAATTATTCTCTTCATCATCGGTATGCATTTTATTTCGTTGTTTATATTTTTTATTTTTAAAATATTTATGATAAACCATCATTCAAAGATCGTAGCCAAATTGAAGTAATTTTATGGGTCCTTATTTATTCTAAAAGAAGCCAGATTGCCATACCTACATACTTTTAGTTCGTTTTTTTAAGTTTGGGTGAAGGTAGGTTAAGAAACTCCCTAGTTATACTGTAAGAAAATATGTCATTGTAAATATAGAATGGTCTCATTAATATAATTGGAAAAATATAGAGCAGACGTAGCAACTCCAGTTAGCGTAGAAAATGTAATTTCCTGAATCGGCACGTCTTTGTTTGTGCCAAGGACCTCTGGTAGATAATAAAGGAGAAAACTTAATCAGGTTCTAAAAGCCTTTAATAAGAATCGAATATAATTTAATCTGACAAGTATTTAACTCTTAAGCGCAAAATAAGAATTGAATTATCGATAAAATTCATAATGATGAAATTCGGCATGATGGAAACAGATGTACATAGTATGATGGCCCCTACTAACTTTGAATAAGTAGATATGTAGTGATTGTAAAGTATTGTTTGGTCTGCTACGAAATATCGTCGTTTCAGGTTATCTTAAAAACATCGTTTCACTTGGTCATCATGCCGGTTTTGTCATTGTTTTTAACTCTTTGAATGAATCAAAGAGTGTAGTTACGTCATTTATAAAATAGTTTGAAAATATTTAGGGGCCATTCGTCATAGATACATATGCTTCTTAAATATTGAACAGTCAAGAAACAAAATAAATGAAACAAATATGAACAGGTCTGAAAACCACATCGGTCATCATCACAACTGTAGACGCGAAGCGGGTTTTTAACGATTTTAACCACGCGGTTAAATATGCATTTTTCGTTAATAACCACATTATTATGCTTGTTACGGTTAATTACCACCGCGAAATGTCGCTAACAGATAGAAATGTGTATAGCAAGTTTTGCAATGATGCCAGCTTCGACTGGCATAAAAAAGTCGGTTGAAATTCCCTATCTCAAAAACTGCTAAACCGATTTTGATGAAGCTTATAGTATACCCTAATTGAACAATACCTAGTACAACAACAAAAAATTACTTAAATTGGACTTGTAGTTCCGGAGATATGCGAATACAAACATAAAAACATACATACACTATTTAATTTTTTCACATTTGTTCAGACATTAATATAGACTAACATATACGAAAACTGGGCAATTCTGGAAATATTACATACATAATTGTGGAATTGATAACCTCCTTTTTTGAAGTCGGTTAACAGGAAAATAAAGAAATACTTTATCCTTTTCGTTGTCGCTGTCAGATATTTAACCGTTAATAACTGCATTTTATCGGTAGCTAACCATAAATTTGGTTAATTAACGGGTTTTTTACAACTATAGCACAACCCTTTGTAATGAGCCCACTGCTGGCCTATGAATCTCTCCTCCTGGAGGCTTAAGGCCATAATTTACCAAGCTGGCCCGGTGCCGGTTGGTGGATGTCCAAATTTTCATAAATTTATAAAAATATATAAAATAGTTTTTGAAACATATATTCCTCTGTCGGTGGTTAAATCCGCGTTTGACGTCAACCTAGTGATGACAAGGTCAAAGATGACAGTGCGTTGCACGTCCTGCCTCAACCACTGTCCGAGTGTTGTGACTGTAGCAGAATACGCTGACGCGGGGTGACAAAAAAAACAGTTTGTAAAAGATTTTCATTCACTCCCAGTCCAGCATGGAAGATGTCTCATTTTTCAGAATTCTGTAAGTACTTACTACTAAAACTATCTATAAACTTTCCTTTAACCATACTTGGTACCTAATTTATTGAAACCATTTTTTTAGGTCCTTCAGTTTTATTAACAAGAATATGAAGTGATAATAATAATACTTATTAGTATGAGAGCATTATACTATTGTATAATTCTACAGGGTAAAGAGACAAAGAAGTTTCCAAAGATGATAAATGTGAGTTTTTGAGAATTCAGTTGTCACTATTATTTTGAATTCATGAAAAATTTCCGACCAGGTTAAGTCGAACAAGATGCTCCTATGATCTTTCAGCATGGCGGCCACTCAGCCCATTATGCCCTAGTAAAGAACTTTCTAGATTATCCTTTCCCGAATTTATTAATTTATTTAACCTTTATTATTACATATGTACAAAACTGAAAAAAAGAACTATAAAAATAGAAAAAGACACAATGTACGCCTTATCGCTAGTCAGCGATCTCTACCAGGCTTTCGTTCCCTGGCTTATAGACCTGATCTTTCTCGACTATTACGTATGGGGTAGAGCCAAATTATGTACTGAAATTCATATTTTATTTCAATCTCACTTCCCGTTTGCGTCCTCTCCGAGCAACTGCTGCCAGCCAAAGCATCGCGGTTTAGGTACGTGATGAATGACTTCATCAAATGTTTTGTGAAATTCCTAAGATGAATAAAACTTTTTGAATTTTGAATTTTGATACGTAACCGTGCCAACGAAGCCTGATCGTCCACCGTTCACCGGCAATATGTCCGGATTAGCTTATACTTTATTACAGCGCAGCTCTGTGCAGCCATCTCGCCATTCACAGGCACATACGTTCGTTTAGAATAGGATTCATTTCAGTCCAGTAAGATAGACACCGAAAAACACATTGCCCTGTTCAAGGTTGAGTTCGAAGCCAAAAAGGCTAAGCTCAAGTATCATTACAGGTCTCGAATCAAGTCTCTAGAGCAGTAATTGGTTGATAAAGATCAACAATTGTCTGCTAAGGCTCAGGAATTGGTCGATAAAGATCAAATATTGTACCATATGGATCTGGAAGTCGTTGATAGGGATGAGAAACTGGTCGTGATGAATTGGACGCTAATCGTAAGGAATTGGTCGCAAATCGTCAGGAATTGGATCAATTACGATCCGCGTACGTATTTCATAGGCCACCGCTCCGCTTCCAGCACCTCAGGCCGCTCCGTTGTTCCCTCTGGGTTTCCCAACCCTGTCTCCAGCGTCTCCAGATCCCGAACCTATGTTGGTATCTGAGTCAGTTAGTCAGTCTTCTGCACCTAAGCACAAAACAACCCCACCTGATAGTGGGTCCGACTCTAATGTTTTAGATTCCGTAGTTCAGTTCTCTCTTCTTGAACACAAAATTCTAAGTCGAAAAAGAACTTCTTCTTCGCTTCCTTCCCTTCCAGCTACCCTGGACTGCTTCGAGCTACATCGCACCGCGTCGTTGTCACCAGCGATACCGGCCTCTGTGCCTACTCTCGCGCCTCTGTCCGTTTCAGCGATCCCGGCCCGTACTATAAGTACTACCTACGCCTTCGGGTTATAAGTTAAAGGTCTTTGGTAGCAACACGGTTATAAGCACATATGTCAATAAAACACCAACAACGTGAACATGGTGTAGACATCGAAAAGTGAAGTCAAAATGTAAAGCTAAGAAAGACCATTCTTTCATTTAAAATAATTAAACTTGAAAACTTAAGACAATATCAAGGTCATGCTTAAACAAAAGAATTATTTTAACACAAAGAAAGCAGCGTCCGTATAAAGAAGAAATAAGTTGAAAACTTAAATAAATCGTTTCATAGGATTAAGTATAAAAGAGTTCATTGGAAAAATTAAAGTTAAGTTCAAAGCTTTGTTAAGAGAAACATAGGAAAAGTTTTCTTTTCAAGATGGTTCTTTACATTTCAGCTTCAAATCATAACAATAGCCAACCTAATATTGACTTAAATTTTCGAATTTCATTGTTAAAAGTCACTCATTGTTACAATCTGCTTTAAAATATGTTTTAATACTTACTAAGAAATAAAAGTTTTGTTTTCTTCCTATTATATTATTGCTGGACGGAGGCCTCCCCAAGGATTCTTCGTGTCGCCCGGACCCGCGCCGCCCTATCCAGCTTTTGACGTTCACAAAGTGTATAAGCATACCTATTGTGAATAAAAAGTTTTCATTCTTATTTTCGACTTCGGCGTGAGATGTTTTTAGTTCAGGAATTGAACTTTCAGTTCGGAGAGCACAAGCTTGTAAAAAGCTTACTTTGGGACCACATTCGTTGTTGTTTCATTTTGTTTAGTTTTCTTATTTCTGTCTTCACGCTTCTACTTCATATTCTATTTTTATATACTTCTATTTTATGGTTGTGTGGAATTGTTTTGAGGTGATGGAGTATTGAGATGTATTTATGAACAACTAGCTGTTTCGCGCGGTTTTACCCGCGCAATTTCTAATCCCGCAGGAATATAGGGATAAAAGTAGCCTATGTGCTATTCCAGGCATCCATCCAAACTTTCACATTTATTATATTAGTAAGGTAATATTACTAAAATAAAAGAAAATAGATGATGATGAAAAAGGAACAATCAAAGAGTTTTATTAACTAAGGTAAATTCCTCACAACGGTGAAATTGCTATCTACATGTGCAGGTAGACTGTAAAACAACAATGTGGAATGACATAGGGTATGAAGATACACTACCGGCTTTGTTTTAATTTTCTATTCTTTAAATATTTTCAAAATATGTAGTAAGTACATTTGAGAATTTGTTAAAATATTTGTGATGGAATTAACTAAAAGGGGACTATTTAAAAAAATCTTGGAATGTTAGTGTATTGTATTAAAATATGTGGTATTTAATTAAGTCATTAACAAAACGTTCATCACAATCAACAAAAATATTTTGTTTTATTTCTTTTATTATAATTTTTGGAAGCTTTTCATTTCATGTCATTCATTTAATTTTCCCATGTCAGCCCCATCGTAACCACCACCTACTAGACAAAACCATGCCGCCAAGTGACTTAGTCGCGTTCCGTAGCCATTGAGCCATTGACGAGGTCTGAGTAATCGTGCTGCATTGAAGAACTGTTTTCAACTCGTAGTATAATGACTCACCGGGTAATTCGTTTTGGAGGGTAGCGGGATTCGAAGCACGGTGTACCGCTGGCCGACCGCAGGTAGAAGGGGGCCCAAGTAGCATGCCAGCCACATCCCCGCCTAATTCCTGGGAAGCTCCATCGTGCCGGTTGGCGACCGGTTGGAGAGGACCCGATGGTGACCTTGGGGGGGTGGCGTCCCCGCAGTCTCCAGGTGAGTTCCCCAATGGTGCGTTGTTCCCTACGAGTTGTTTGGTTTCATTTGCAGCGCTTCACTCAACTTCTATTCTCCTCCCTATTCACTCCACTCCCAATTCACAATGAAAGGTCCTAAAAAGAGTACGGTTCGACAGCGGTTGCACTTCCACTCTCTCAAAGTGCACTTTTGTAACATCCCAGGAGTGCACTCCAATTTCAATGATGTCCACCACTATCTTGAGACGGAGAGACCCCACCTACTCTTTCTAATGGAGACGCAGATCTGCGATCCGTCAGACGAGTCTGACGGATTACCCCACGAGTCTGACGTCTGAGAGAGTGGAAGTGCAACCGCAACGAGGCATACCTTGGTTACCCAGGCCATATTCTGGAGTCTCTTTTCCACCCGCACGCCGGGGTGAGCATGTATGCCAGTGACGCGATCAGCGTCTCCGTTACTTGGAAGTGCCGGACTTTTCCGTCATGTGGGTTCACATAGACACCGGTCTAGATCAAGTGGTTTATGCCGATGTCTATCGTTCACATATTGGAGATCGGGAGACAACGAGGCTCATGGAATACCTTGGCAATACAGCAGATAAGATTCAGCAACGTTTTCCCATAAAAACAAAAAAAAATTAATCACATTTTTGGGTTCAGTGTCGGTCTAGTAACACCGCCTGCCATTTATTTTCGTGATATTTTCAATGTATCTACAGATTTTTTACTTCTACAGATTTATCATATGTATAGATATAGATTATTATTGATACATCTTTTTCCCCTTAATAATTTTGAACCAAGTAAAAAAGATTTACTCTTTGCGATTTTTTGTTAGTTAACCATTATTTTAAGGCTAATTTGAAAGGATTCGCCGTCAAAATCTAAAACTTACAATTGCGACGATTTGTTACTCATCGTTCAATGCGCTTTCCTATTTATCAATCTACTAAATTATTAGTAATTTAATTTTAGCGTTTACAAGTTATTTAGTCTCATCTATCATCACCTCATCAGTTATGGCGTCTGTTTAAAATAATAATAAAACAACGAGGCCGCGGATCTTTCTTTTTGTTTCTTTTTTTTTTTTTATTCTTTTATTTCGCGATATTTGCCAGTGACGCGTATGCCAGTGACGCGATAAAACAATCAAAATCACAGAATACGCAGTAGGTACGACTTGTTATTTTGTGATATTTCCTGTAGATCATTTAATTAATCAATATAGCAATAAAAAGTTTTTCAGATTCCTTAAAAAGTATTACTATAAGTAACATTATTATACTTGTCATAATTATTTTAAAATTTTCATAGAGACATGAAAACAGAGCAATCGCACTGAGCAAAAGAATGCTTTCAGATTTATTGAGACTTTCTTAGAAATTGAACAATTCTAATTAAACAATTCATTCGGGCCCATTGGTTTTCCTAGTCATTCATGATTGTGATTTGTGCCCAGAGTTGTAATAATAGAAATCTGCATTTCATACAAATATTTCTTTTTACATTAAGGTTTATAAAAACTAGTATTATTTTTTCTAAAACACCTTAGTCCATTGTTTTAATTTTACAATAATATCTCTACGATAAGTAAAATTTTATAATCGGATAAGTTGCTAAGAAAACGCATTGTCTGCACAGTCTTCATGCTGACTGATTTAAAATTACGATTTTGCGTCATGCAATAGATGAGATAAGTTCCGGTCGAGGGATCTCTATTTGTAACAATCAGGATTCAGGTCCTAGCTTCTTGGAAAACACTTTGTATATCTCGAAAAATTGTACCTCTAAGAATATTGAATTGGTTTCCTTGTTGTCCCAATTGATTCTTAGCTATTGTCAAGATTGTAATATTCTATGAATATTATATATCTATTTATCTGTAATTATTAATATTTGTAACATATTGTGTCAAATAGCTTGTAATGTTAATTTATAGTTATAATGTTTATTCTTACAATGCTTTGCCCTAGTTTAAGTTTGTGATTTCTTTTATATTAGTTTTTGGTTGCCTGGAAGAAATCGCTTAAAGCGATAAGGCCGCCTAAATTGTCATCTCTTTTATTTTTTTATATTGTGAACATCATTATTTATAAGTTTCATGGCAATATAGAGTATTTATTATTATTGTTATTTATTTTTATATAGAGTTCGTATCCAAAAGTCTGCACTTCTGTAAAATAACTTTTCATTTTTAATTACGTCTATTGTACAGAATTCAATTGCTTAAGAAGCAAGTGACGGGCTCTTCGGTCGATAGCGTCCAACCTCTTCTAGTTGCTACTTGGAAGAATATACATGGTCCCCTTATAATAGTCAATAATATTTTAATAGCAGATTAGGAATGACGAGTGTGTCTGAATTACGAAAACATTTTTTTTTAATATCTTACATAAATTAAAATTTCAAAAAATTTAAGATTAATCTACATTTTATGACTACAAACAATCAGATGGAAACGTTTTTATTACTTGCTGTGTAGTCATAATTTACCGATCAAACTTAAATTTTGATCACTTAAGGCACAATTTTGAAATTTTAATTTATGAACAATATAAAAAAAAACCCCTATTTATGACCCACTCATCAGTCTTAATCTGCTATTAAAATATTATTGACTGTTATATGGCGACCATATACATATAAATTGGCTATACATAATATAAATTAACCAAGGAACCGCCCTTTTTGGAAGCCAAGGACACGATTTGAAGGCTGTAATTTAAATTGCTCTTAAGATCTGATAGTCGACACTTGAAAAAGGTCGTATAGAAAGAAAATATAAAAACGGGAGCTACGGGATTACAGGATCAAATATACCGCAGGTACGTAGGTACATTATACAGGGTCCGCATATAATAGTCAATTAAACTTTAATAGCAGATTAGGAATGATGAGTGGGCCTAAATTTCGAAAAAAAAAAATTGTTTTTAAAAATATTTTTCATAAATTAAAAATTTCAAAATTCTTTTCTGTGCGTAAAATTTAAGATTAATCTACATTTTATGACTCACACAATTAGATACAAAACGTTTTTATTACTTGCTGTGTAGTCATAAACTACAGATCAAACGTAAATTTTGATTACTTAAAAGAATTTTGAAATTTTAATTTATGAAAAATATTAAAAAAAAAATTTTTTTTTCGTCATTATGACCCCCTTATCAGTCTAAATTTGCTATTAAAATATTATTGACTATTATATGGCAACCCTATATTTTTATTCCTCGTAGTAATTAATAATAATAATGAAAACTAGGATGTGGCGATTAAAAACTGTAGTCATAATACCAGTCGTTATTTCCACAACAGGTGTAGTTCCCAAGCAGATACACCGATCACTTAAAGAATTAGAACTACCAGCCCACTCCACTTTAATAAAGATGCAAAAATCTCAACACCTGCAGATTGGTCCGCAAATTTTTGAGCAATTCCGAAGACCCCACACAAAACAATACCCTTTTAAGGGCCTAAGCCAAGTGTGCACCTTGAGTGCCTAACTACTCAAGGTGCACACTTGGCTTAGGCCCTTGTGTACTTTAACTCCGGTGCTTAATTAGTACCGAGGACACTTAATATGTTTTAAATATAATAATAAAACTCTTTATTATTATTATTAATTACGTAGATGGTTAACGTTAAAAAAATATTTTTTTAACTCTTTAAAAACAGCACATTTATTAATATTTTTAAGTTTTGGCATTTAAAATGCTCCATTATTCTTAAATAACCGAAAAAATGTGCTAAATTAAAATCATCCGACCAGGACTCGAACCTGGGACGTCTCGTTTGCCGGACGAGTGTTCTTCCACAGAGCTATCGGGGTCTGGCGGTACGTCTCGAAATTACTTAGCGCATTTTTATTTTTACGTTAAATTGCTAACGTAGCTCCATCTAATGGAATAACTTATGCAGCTAAGACCACCCGAGACCAATTCCTTTTCAGAAATTGTGAATCCCGGTTAAAGTGAAAAATTGCATTGGTTAATAATATTTTTAAGTTTTTGCATTTACAATGCTCAATTATTCTTAAATAACTGAAAAATCAGCACATTTATTGTTCATAAAGGAGCTTTTTACTCAAACAACTAGTAACTAGTGTTGGATGTATGTATTTTTGAGTAAATAACTAAAAAAATTTGCATAATAAAAGAAAAACAGTTATTTAAGAATAATTTAATATATTAAATGCAAAAACTTAAAAATAGTATATTTGACTAGTTTTTGGTTATTATGACGTTTTAAAAACATTAGTATGACCTTAGAGTAATGATATTAGGTATAGAGCGCGCGTATTGCATTTTCCTCTTAATACGTAACGTAGGCAGATGAATATTATGACAGATAGGGTTGTGAATCTAATGCAAAAAATGTTAAATGTTAAAATATGCGGTATATTTAATTTAACATTAAATCATAAAACAACTGCATGAAATAAATTATTTACTGTTATTTTCGATTAATCTTTTTACTACAAAAATGAAATCATGTGATTTAAATTTTATATCAGACATTCGAAAGCATAACAAACTGTTAGAGTTTCAAGAAAATAAGTGTTCTGTATTGAAAAATTAATGAATCACAATTGCAGAATTAAGTCCATCCCAATCTATACAAAAATAAACAATATCAACATTTACATATGAACAAAACTCTTTCAGTCATTCACAATAACCGAAAATATGGTTACGGCGCGGCGGCAGCGGCATTATAATTCAATCAATTATCGTATACAGCATCGACCGCGACATCACTACTCTACATTATTTTATGTCAAAGAGCGAAAAGGATATAATCACTAGGTAGAAAGAGGTAACAGAGCGGCTCGGACTTCGTTGTCACGCTCCTCTCCCGCGTCTGTTTCAACCCCTCGGCAATTGATTTTTTTGTTCAAAATTTATTAAAACTATTAGTTATTTATGAAATTTTACATCAGAAATATATTTTGTTTGTTTCGGGGTATCGTTTTCACACGTTCGAAACGCACATTTTAATATGTCAAATATCGAAATAAACACAGAAATTCACACCTGACATAAAAACGGCCAGCTCTCAATGACCACTACTAGTGCTTGCGGTGGGAACACAGCGTTGCTCTCACCCGTGCCTACTGTTCCCACTTGGTTATGCGTGTCTATACTATTATTATTACTCTAGAGGATGACTAACCTTTTTTAAATTAAACGACCATTGTTTTTTCAATCACACATATGAACTATGTATAAATCTTTTAATCCTTGAATAAGTAGTTATCAAAGATGTGCCCGTTTAAACATGTGGATGACTCGGCAGGGAATGCGTGGACAAGGAATAATAAATAAATAAATATTTCTGACACTCACACAACATTATCTAGCCCAAATTAAGTTTCTTAAAGAACTTGTGTTATGGACACTAGATAACTGATATAGGTATTATATAGTATATAATATATAATAGGTATTAAGAAATATAGGTATAAACATACATATTGAATAAATACATATTTTTTATTAGAATAAACTTAAATAAACATATAAACATCCATGATTTGACGACTAATATCTGTGTATCACACAAATATCCGCCGCCGCCGGGATTCGAACCCAGGACCTCTGTCATAGAAGGGATGTGCAGGTATAATGTTTTTTCGCGAAAATACTAGTTATCTTCATATGATTCATAGAAAGGAAATATCAGAATACAAGTCCTTCTTGTATCCAATACCCACGTGTAAGCCAAATAGGTTCTAGATAACATACAGGTCAGTACTAATGCAATTTCAGGCACAATAGGCTTTCCTAATAATAGAGCTTATGTCGTGAATGCACCATCTATCCCCCCATCTATAATTAATGGTGTCCATGGGACCAGATACTCCTGCCGATGAACACAAAGTAAAATAATACCTCTTTATGCACCTCATTTACGCCATACAATATCGTAGAAAAACATTAAAAATGATATCTCACGGTACGCATAAGTAGGTTAATCAATTGTATAAGATTAAAAAACAATAAAAAATAATTTTAAGTACAGCGTGATTATTGTTTTCATAATATGGATACATTCCATTTTGGTTACCGAAGCATAATATTCAATTATTGGATTATTGGTCTGTCTTTCTGTCCGTCCGTATGTCACAGCTACTTTTTCCGAAATTGAATCTGTTGAAACTTGGTAAGTAGATGATCCGCGTTAAGAATTTACACAAAAATAGAAAAAAAACCAATAAACTTTTTTTTTTTAAATCAAGCCCATACGTTTGGTGTATCATAAACAAGGGCACAAGTGACTAATCCCATAACTAAGTACCCAGTTAGCGGCGTTTCTCAAGGGATTAGTCGATGGGGTAAACCTGTCTGCCTCAGGCGCCAGTGGTTGCGGGTTCGATTCCCGCACGGAACAAAGAAAAAAAAATGTTTCTTGTGTGGGTGTTTCTATATTTATGTATTTATATTCTAGGTTCCCCCATGGAACCAAGTTCGCTACATGGTATCCCATAACACAAGCTATGCTTACTTTTGGGCTATGTAGCTGGTGTGATTTTCTGGGGACTTTAATATGATATTATTATAGGTGTCGTTTACAAGAACATAGAGACATTTTAAATTTTGCGAGTAGCAATATGATGCAACCGCGTTTTAGAGCCATTTCATCCTTACATACTTGCGTTTTATGCTAAAAGTGTGTGTTATTTATAGTTCACTGTTTTCTTATTTATTTTTGCATGCATTATGTTTTATAATGCATCATCTGTTTATTCTAACTTGAGAAATCAGAATAAAAATAAAGTGCATTCCATACATAACAGTGACTAACTGATTTATCAGTAGGTAATTATTTCTTTTTTTTACGTATGTGATTGTCACAGTTTTAGGGACATTGTTAGACACCGGTCTTCTAAAGGAGGGACAGTTTTATTTCATTTATATCAAATTAATCAACTGATAAGGTGCATACTGACATATCCCGTTGACCAAAAAATAGATTGCATTTCTTTTGAGAGAGCAATTCTACAAACAAAAATAATGCAACTACATTTCTATATTTGAGGAGATTTTAAGATTGGGCTCTTAACTTTTCCATTGACTATGAAGTTTGTTTTAGTATGTATGTAATGAAAAGTGTTTTTCTTTATTTCATATCTCAGAAAATGGAGGTGGCTTTTTTTCTTGCATTCTTTCGTTCGTTCTTGCAATTATCTTATGTATTTATCAGTTTTGCATTATCTGTGTTTGTGTGTGTTACTGATAGAATATTTGTAATTTGTCACTCATATTCTATAAAGTATTCATATCTCGAATTAATTCTTAGAGTTTGTATTGCATATATAGCATCGCTAAGGAGTATCCGGGTCGATTAAAATATATTAGTTTGAATAGGTAATCCAGACGATAGCTAAATAAACTAATTGCTTAACCACCAATCCTAAGTCATGATTGAAGGATATTCATTGGGGTGGTCCTTATTCCTAATTTAAAAAAATCTTTGAGGCACCACGTAATTTGATTATATACCATGAGACATTATTTCAGTATTTATTTTATATTTTTTGAATAAAATTTAGGGTAAAAAAATGTTCCGGGTCTGGGCGTTTATCTATTTAAGTATTTATATTCTAGGTTCCCCCCTAATTCGCTACATGGTGTCCCATACCACAAGCTCTGACTAGTTTGGGGCCATGTAAGTAGTTGGTGTGATTGTATGGGGATTTTATTTATTATTTATATCCATTCACACCGGGATTCATGGAATTTGATCACTGTACAAAAATTGCTGGTTGTTATCTAGTCTTCGCAAAGTCTGTTTGAACGTAATGTGAGGTTGTCTTCTGGCTATTTTATGAACCGATCGCAAAAACGATCCTACCTAGAAGTTGTGGCCTGACTTTTGCCCCAGTCTGTGACATCTCCCATGACATCATAATGCGTCTGTTGCCTTTGAAGATATCGTTCCGTTGATTCGTACACAGTGTCAATAACTACGAACTTGCTGTAATAATTATTATTGGATGTCGATGTGACATAACGTGGCTTCCATTTAGAAAAAAAAATCACAAAACTATGCGCTGATTAATCGTTACGAGAGCTAACACAACAATGGTCAAGTTCGCATCGCGGAGCATTGTTTCATCGACCTTCATCCAAAAGGAGGAGGTTTTTGTGTATGGTTTTTTGTAGGTATGTATATTACGACTTTCGCACATTATTCTCTATTTCATTTCATTTGAGATGCAGAGGTGGTCCATATATATTTCATCAGAACCAATGAACTACTTTATGAAAAATTTGCAAAATATTTATGAAATCGGAAAATATTTCTTTAAGAAGATGGGTACATTTTTGGGTACTTCATTTGTTTATTTTTTGCTCAATTTCTAAATAGGGAAGCACAGAGATACAACTTCTTCTTAATAGTTTTTGAGATATGAAATACCTTTAAATTAAGTTGAGGTATGTACAAACCACACAAACCTATCACAGATTAGAAGGATAGTTGTACCTTGCACTATAAATAAATATTTTTGACTCTCACACAATTATCTAGCCCAAATTAAGTTTCTTAAAGAACTTGTGTTATGGATACTAGATAACTGATATAATTAAGAAATATATAAACATACATATTGAATAAATACATATTTTTTATTAGAATAAACTGAAATAAACATATAAACATCCATGACTTGACGACTAATATCTGTGTTCATCACACAAATATCCGCCGCCGCCGGGATTCGAACCCAGGACCTCTGGCATAGAAGGCAATGTATGTTACCACTACACCAGCCGGTCGTCATAGATACATAACTAAATATTTTATCGGAGTTGGACAATATATTGAAGATGTATATAATTTCAACTTACTACACGTACGAGATCAGAACTTACTTCTAGAGTTGAATGTAATAGTTAGTTAAATGTTTTGTTTCCTTTGTTCTGCTTGGTTTACAGTTAATAGTAGTACATTTTCTTTTGAAAGTAGGATAGTAGTTAGCGCATTGTCAATCATGTTTAAAAAAAGAATATGTTTTACTTACATAGGTATGAGAATCGCTTGGTACATTGCATTTCTTTCCTTCGTTTATGGTCCTTATCGTGTAGTATTTGGAAATTGTTCCAAATAGACGTTTTTTTTATGGTGTCATAGTATATATCAATAGTATGAATATGTATCGTTGGACGACGACTGTTCGGTTCGTCCGTCAATTGACGGATGATCGATTGGTGTGGTTAGCACTATTACAGATTGGGTCTTAGATGGAGATCGATCCGAGCCCGCTGAAAGTGGCTTTATCAACTGCAAGTTCCTTAGATCATCGATAGGCGGCGCCACGTTGCAAATGTGTGGTACATATAATTTATAAAGTCTCTGTAAAGACTTTTTGTTCAATAAATTTTCTTTAAGTTATAGCCAAAATAATCGAACATTTGAAATTAATGTTGAATTTTGGGCATTGATTTAATTAATAGTTTAAAGTATTATCGATTTTTGTACATTAGCTTAAATAAATAAGAAAAACGTCAAATAATGCTTCTTCTTTCTGTATCATTTCCGACCTCGGACGCGTTTGCCCCATAAGTTTCAGTCCATAATAGTAGAAAATGGACCCGTTCGCCCCGTATTCATAAGTAAGTTAAAGTGCAGTTATGAAGAAAAGTGTTAAGCTACTATACTTAATTAATTTCAGTAGGCACAATAAGATAAAACTAATGAAGATTTTTTCATTTTAATCAACACAAATCAAAAGACATTTGTTAATAATATAACAAAATTAAAAGTCACAGTGTGGTCTAGACGGGTAAAAGACGCTTAAAAATCTTATTGAAAAATATTTTCTATAAATATTTTAGAGTAGATTATACGCTTTTTAATCAAGTGTCTTATTATAAAAGGATATATACATAACGATATTTAAACTAAAAATGTTGTGGTACAAATCATCACAGAAGAGTAGTTTTTTTTATTTTTCAAGTGTTAAATTTGTTACTAAAACTATAATTATTACCTATTAAAAATTTAAATACAAATGTCAACTATAAATAGATAAACAAATCGAATACTAAGTTTAACTATAACTATAGAATTAAAAATCACAGATTATTATTATTATTTGGGTTACGGGAATATGTGAGCAGTTTTGTCCGCTCTTCACACTGCGACCTAGAAGATCTATTGTGTGAGTCCTCATCTACAAAACGCCGTACACTCCTATGGAGTCCAGGAAGTTTATGATTTTCTTTACGACGATGCTCTTTATCTCTTTTGGAACTAGTTCATGTTTATCCAGGTGAGCGGAGCGCTTGCGCATAACTGCGGGGCAGTGGCACAGTAGGTGTAGAGGGGCTCTGCGCTTTCACAGTATCTGCAGAGCGCCGTGTCAGCGAGATCCAGGTTGGACATATGCTTGTTTAGTTCTTAGTGATCTTACCGCTGCACGTAATTGGGGTTTGTTAAGAGATACTACCGCTTCTGTGTAGGACTTGGAGTATCCCTCTATCAGTACCCTTGAATGTTTCATGCCTTGTGAAAGTTCCCATAGGCTTTTGCTTTCTGAGAGGCACGGCGTGGTGAGTATTAAACGCGTCAGGCTCTTCGGGATGCCGCAGAATGGCATGAGCATGCATTAGAATGGTTGACCATGTTGAATACCCTGCTACCCTCCTGCTCTTGCAAATTCATCAGCGGCTTCGTTGCCGTCCATGCCGGAATGGCCCGGAACCCATTGAAGAAAAACTCTATTTTTGCTTCCCAGCCTGTTTAGAGTTTCATGGCATTGCGTCACCAGTTTGGAGTCAACCCTTGTGGAGTCGAGTGCCACTAGCGCAGCTTTGCTGTCAGAGAAGATGTAGATGGTTTGTCCTTTGTAGCCTCTGTTTAGGCTGATTTTAGCACAGGACAGAATGGCAGAGATTTCAGTCTGTAAAATCGAAGGGTATTGATTGACCCATGTTGAAACTAGCTCCATACTTGGGTCTCACCCGTGAATTCTGTAGCCTACTTTGGTGTCCATCTTTGAGCCGTCCGTGTACCCTATGTGGCTGTAGTCCTCACAAAGTACCCTGCTGTTGCTCCAATCTTCTCTACTTGGGAATTCCACTCTATAGAATTTGGTGAATAGCATCTCCGGCAGTGTGCTGCCCGAGGGCATGCTTAGTATTGGATTTCTGTAAACCCTGTTCCTGAGCTGGGTTAGGTTTGCAAAGGGCTACGTTTTTTTGAGATGCGTCGTTACCCTCAGCATTCCTCCAGCCGCCTCCTTGCGTACTGTCAGATGTAAAGGGGGAGATCTAAAAGCGCATCGAATGCCTGTCCTGGCGTGGTAGACATAGCTCAATTGGTCATGATGTTAACCGATCTTTGAAGTTTGTTCAGCACCATGATCATGAGTCTTTTGGTAGGTCTTTTCTGCCATACCACACACCCATAGGTGATAGGTCTTGGAATGGCAGTATATAGCCACATGATCATCTTGGGTTTGAGACTCCATCTGGATCCCACCATTCGACTAAATAGGTATAATGAGGTTTTGGAATTTTGAATCAATTGGTAAGGCAATTTGCGCCGCATCACCGTGTTCAAAACCTCTAAAACTTTACCCAAAGAACCGTCTAATTTTGTATCTTGTCCGTCCGTTGTGACTCTATAAATTAGATTAACTTAAAAAGAAAAAGGTTAAGTAATGTTACGAACTTCTGGACCATTCGATCAAATAATTAAAATATATTCTTTAAATTTTGCCGCCACCTATTGACGAGCCATTACTTGAAAAACTACCTTAATCTTTCTTAAGACGTATAGTGTGAATACCTACCTTGTAAATAAATTAAAATAAAATCCCCAGACAATCACACCAACTACATGGCCCCAAAGTAAGCAGAGCTTGTAATATGGGATACTATGTAGCGAACTAGGGGAACCTAGAATATAAATACATATGTCAATAAACGCCCAGACCCGGAATATTTTTTTTTGCTTGTAGCGTGCGGGAATCGAACCCGTGACCACTGGCGTCTGAAGCAGACAGTGTTACCCATCGTTGTAAACCACCATTTCATGTCTTTTTAAATAAATTCTGGAAAGTTGCTTAAAAAAGCTGGAGTCATATTATGCAAAATTATTTGTAGCAAAAGACTCAATTTGCCTTAAAATATTATTTACAAAAAAAATGACTTCACATTGATATCACAAGTCAGCGCGAATTCTGATTCTGAGTTCTGTACATTTGATTTTGATTCCTATAACTTCTAATAAAAACTAAGAGTGTGTTTTAGAGGCCACCTACATACTTTAAACAATCAGTAAAATCCAGGTAAGCAATTTTATTTATCAATAATTAAGTTTTGAACTGTGTTTGTTTGAATAAAAAACTGAAAAAATATAAAATACCTACAAAATTATGAAAACAGTAGGTGCAAAATTATTTTTAGCTTTATTTTTATTAATAAGTCTTGCTTACTGATTATTATTAAAAAAAATCCTTTAAACTGTGGGGTTCTTTCATAAATATCTTTAGCATTATCTATCTAGTCTTACTGAAAAATAAATTACTAAGTTAGGTTTGACATATTGGAAAGATTACAAAAATGTGTATTGTATCCGATTGGTTATTGGCATTGTTTACTATAAAGTCTTCTATAAGTCCAACTTAGAATGGCTTTCAATATTTAATCTCCATTCTCGGTTTTAGAATTGGATGTCTAGAATATTTGACCGTTTCCATGACATCCTAAATCAAGATTATTGAAATACCTCATCTTTTTTAGCATTTGCGCACCACCACCGTAGTGACAAAGCTGTGTTAGGCGTTCGAGCGCGCGTACCGTGCGTCCGTATCTTCAAATAGGCACACCTACCCATATATTTATATAACACCTACTAAGAGAGATTCAAACATACAAATTTTCATAACATTTTCCGTACGGAACGCGCGTATGATGCGCTTGGCGCTTTCCGAACTTCCGTATCGAACGCGCGTACATGGTACGGACGGACGTTGCAGTTTTGTATGAAACGCGCGTTCGAACGCGTGACGCAGCGTCGGCACGTAGTGTCTGAAGTTCTTTAATTCGCATTTATATGTAAGTATTTGACTATGTTCTTTTAGTTTTTAAAGAACACGACAGGTTCACCTTTTATTACGGAACTCAAAAAGGTGAACTTATCGTTGTAGGTGAGTTGATATGTTAATTTTTTAATAATAAATATTGATTGATATGTTGATAAAGCTAAGCCCACATTAGTTAGTTGAACATTAGTAGTTACCTGCTCCGAAAGCGAAGGAGAGAAAAGAAACGATTTAGGTGCGCTAGACTAATCATTATTACCTGCTTTGAAGCGTTCCTCGCCGCGCCATCGAAACAAAGTGAAAGAGACAAAAGATAACCGTTATGACTGCGCAAGAGTGAGCAGAACATCTACCTGCTGTGTGTCACCATCCCAGCAATGAGATATCTTTTAGTTTTAGTTTTGGATTGATAAATTTTGCATAATATTTAACTTTCCACACAAGTTGATTTTCATCGAAATGGTCCGCCTTGATAGACATAACTTTACTTACAAAAAAGTTATCTAAACAAACTATATATCCGCAGAAAGCTCACACTTCAGAGATGTTTTTAGGAAATCAAAAGTCTATCACTCTTACTTCTTTTTTAAATGCAACGCAAAGTTGAGTTACAAAATTTTTTAACTCTTTTTTATGTTTGAAGGTCCATAACTTTATTTCGAGCAATGTACAATCTGCATTTTTCAATTGGAAAAGGACTTACCAATCACTTTAATTGTAATACAGAAAAAAAATTGACCTGTCCTTGAAAAAAGTAAATTTTACGGGTTTTAAAACTACATAAGCGAAACAATCCAAAAATATGAATTAAAAAAAAACTTTGAGTCCTAGGCAAAATCTTTTGCATGTTCAACGTTGTGCCGAACACCTTGTTTATTAAATAAGATATCAATGATGTTCATTTTCACAAAGAACTTGTGTGGTCTAGGTAATGGATAGATAAATTTACGAAATATGTAGATACAAACATAAATAAACATACAAACATGCATGAGTTTAGAGCAAATGTTCATCACATACATCATCATCATCATGACAACTCTTTGTAATGATCCCACTGCAGGGTATGAGTCTCTCCCCTGGGTGATGAGGAGGTTCAGGCCATAATCCATCAAGCTGACCCAGTGCTGGTTGATGGATGTCAGAATTTTCGGGGTGCCGATACGGCTTCTGACAAACCCTAACGACTACTGTATACAAGTATACAGCACCCGAGACCGACTGCTTAACGTGCCCTCCGAAGCACGGAAGTCGTCGTGAGAAATGAATCGCAGCGGTCACCCATCCAAGTCAGGGACCGGAACCGCTTACCCTTAAAGAGGTTTTTGATTGGGTTTTTCATAGACTTGTTTTAAAAAACCCTATCAATTTGGTAACCGTATCGAAGACTTACCCTAATTTAAGGCTTACCATATCAATAGAGTTAGCTTCATGTAAGCAGTAAGCCTATCGAAAACCCTATTGAAGGTTACCGATTCAATAGGGTTTTAAAACCTGCAGGCAAATTTAATCTCTAAGAATATTAAATTATCAAAAATATCACCATCTATTCAATCTCGCACTTTGAATTATACTTCCGAATTCAAAAGCATGCGTGGAAAAGAGATAGAAATAGGCAACCCTATCACAGGGTAAGCGCATCCGAAAGTAGTTAACTTTATTCAAAGTGTTACCACGTCGATAGGCTTACCATATCAATAGGGTTACACTTCCATATGGTAAGATTTTGATAGGGTTACCCTATCAATAGGCTTAATCAAATAAAGGGGTTTTCCGGTCCCTGATCCAAGTACGACCGCGCCGAACGTTGCTTAACCTGTGATATCGTATGATGCACACAGTAACCACGGCGCCACGACGACTTCATTCACATACATATACAGGGCTGATTTGTAGTCACCGGCCAAATTTTTTTTACACAATAAGTATCATTTATAGAAACGATTTTTGCAAAAAAATAGCATTTATTTTTTAGTACTACGTCGTAGTATTATCAAGGAAATGCCGCGTCGTAGTAGCTATGTTCATGAACAGCGACTATGTTTTTAAAAGTTTGTGGTTCCATATTTCGACTTTTTTGTACTGAGCGACGCTAAAGTAAATATGCAGATACGTTTATATCGTATAAAAGAAAGTAACATTTAAATTTGGCTGATGACGAAAAACGAACCCTGTATAAATCCGTCATACTAATTAATAGTATTTAAACGTTGGGGGTCATTAGTAAATAAGGCAGCTGCTGCCTGTACCCCATAAGACTGTAAGTTTTCAAAATTGGTTTTCAGTTGGTTTTTCTGTTTCTTGAATTTTTGTCACTTGTTTACATAAGTGTGTTATAAATTTTTTGACAACCCTACCAATAGCCCGAAAAAATACACAACATTCGATAGGGTTGCCTCTGTACACTAACTTTCTTTTTTTTAAAGTTTTAAGTTATACTGGTATGCTATGAAGGTAGGTACTTTAAAAAAACCTTTGAATACATTCCGTGACTTAATAGTAATTAAGTATATTGTTTTTTAAATAAATGATTTCCATTAATTTTACTTTTGATATTTTAGTTAAACCTCCATACAAGTGTTACGTGAATAAAAAAAATACAAAAATAATACTTACTAAAAACCACGGGTACTGTAAATACACCGAAACGATCAGTTATAACATAAAATATTAGAAAAAAATCGGTCAAACGGTATTTTATTTAAAAAAAAAATATTTTTTTATTTCGGCAGTTGATAAACACAAAAAGTTCATAGATAGTTAAAATATTTCTAATCAGTTAAAAGAACTAAAATATAATCGCAGCTACAATTCTTATTTCGATTTATTCCTGTTTCGTCCTGCAAGGTTTCAGCTCTAATCAAAATTCCCGTTTTGGGTCGAAATGAAAATAAATGAATAATTTATTAGAAGCTGACTAAACCTTATAGGTGTATAGCTTTTTAAATAAAGATTTAAAAAAAATGTATATTATTTAATTCCGGTTCCGGCTCGAATAGTAATTTAAATAATAAATATAAACGTATATTTAAATAACTATTACAGGCAGATTGAAATCAAAATAAATATAATTATGTAAATTACCTTAATTTAAAGTAGTTGTATTGATAAGTCATAGACAACAGAAACCTTCTTTAACCCCGAAAACGTATCTGTTAAATGCATATACTTTTTGTTATTAAACCTTATATTTGAAAAACGTTTCAGTTTGTGACCGTGATTTAAGTAGTAATGAAATGAAATGAAAACTATTCGTAGTAGGTAATTTTATACACTTTACGAACGTAAAATGCTGGATGAGGTTGGCGCGGGTCCAGACGACATGACGAATCCTGGGGGAGGCCTCCGTCGAGAAGTGTGCGTCTCTCGGCTTATGAAGATAATGATCGCCCATTATCCACCAATGTCTTGGTCTTGTCAACTACTACTTCTTCTTTGGCTTTAAAACACGAAATGAAAGTAGAACCCTAGGTAGACCGATAGGAAAAAAGCCGGCGGAAAAAAAACTCTCGGCACTCTTTTGTAAAAAGTGCTTATTATAGGTACAATTTGGCAGAAATACAGCTCTGCTATGACATGAACAAACAAACAGAAGACAGCTATTCGTGCTTACCAATATTATGTCACAGCCAAGCTGCTTACATACTGATTAATGTTTAATATTTGGAAATAACCTGTGGAGACATCCATCCCCCGCTCTTTTGTCATCTACATAATCTTTGAGTTTATAGTAGCCTTTTTTGCATAATGTTTCTTTGATAGGTCTTTTAAATTTATTTAACGTTAGGGATTGAATTGACTTTGGTATTTTATTATAAATACGTATTGACATTTCCATAAATGATTTGGTGCTTTTAGCCAGCCTTAATTTGGGAAACGCTAATTTATGGTCGTTTCTTGTCATTACAGAATAATTTTTATCATGCTTATCTTTCATGGTTTTAAATTTACTACTATTCTTATAAATATACATAATGTTTTCATGTATATATTGTGATGCAAAGGCCAAGATACCAATCTCTCTAAACTTTTCTCTTAGAGATTCTCTATTTCCAAGTTTATACATTCCACGAATAGCCCTTTTCTGCAGTGTAAATATCGTGTCAATGTCTGCAGCATTGCCCCAAAGTAGGATGCCGTAGGACATTATACTATGAAAATAACTATAATATACCAGCTTCGCCGTATTAACATCAGTTATCAGTAAAGCAGTTAAGTCATAAAACTGAAACAAAAAATAGATCCTGCAAGTTGAAACCCTTTTAGATCGAGCAAAAGAAATTGACCATATCAGCCTCAACGGATACCGTAGCTCAATATAACGTAAAAACAAAAATGTGTTAAGTAATTTCAAGGCGTAACGCCAGGCCCCGGTAGCTCAGTGGGAAAGCACTCGTCCAGCAAAAGAGAGGTCCCAGGTTCGAGTCCTAGTCGGGTGATTTTTATTTAACACATTTTTTCATTTATTTAAGAGTAATTAAGCATTTTAAGTGCAAAAAAATTTAAATATTATTAAACATTGCAATGCTTCACTTTAACTGAGATTCCCAATTTCCTGGTTGGGTGATTTTTATTAAACACATTTTTTCATTTATTATATTACTTAGTATAAATTATTATGGTATAATTATAGTAATTGCTTCAAGACACATTTTTCTCAATTTGAATTGTATTATGATAAATCTTTCGAGAAGCAATTAATCTATAAGTACGGTAAAACCAAAAATTTATTTGAGAATTGGCACATAAGTAATGAAAACATTTCATTATTATTAATGATACTAATATTTTCATAAATATAAATGTTTTGTGATATTCTTTTAAAATAAGGTTCTATTAAATTTTTATTTTGGCAATAATACACTTTTGTGTATTACCTACCTATTTACTAAGCAAATTTTTTTTTATCAAATTATCGAAACCCAAGGACAGTGTTAATAAGATTTTTATAGTTTTCCTTTTATCTGCCTCTGCTAAATCAAGATTTTAAAATTCGATCCGTAACAGGAATAAGAAACAAACCGACCCGAAACTGGAATTTTAAAGAATTCAAGCCCCAAATTCGAGCCGAAACTGTCTTATTTATACTATATGGTCCACTTTAATAGTTTTTTCAATATTGTTCTCAAGGTATTCATTTAATAATATACTCAATAATAATTTATGACATACATACATTCATAACTTCACGCCTGTATCCCTTATAGGGTAGGCAGAACGCCAGCGGTTATAAAACCATCTGATGTCAGGTTTGTCTTTGCAGGCATTATAATGGCGGAGAGAGACTATTGTAGTGACAGGGGATCAGCCTATCGCCGACAAAAAAAAAACCCAATAAAACCTCTGTCCCACAACTGACTTTTACCACAGTCCACAGTATGCCCGGGAAGACAAGCAGTTGGCACATCCTATGTTTTTCCTTTCCAGCATGAAAGAAGAATTTACGAGTAATGTAAATATTTTATATTATGCATATTAAACTGTAAATTAATAATAATCGATGAAGAAAATTTCATTGTACATACATCCACAAAAGAAAACTAAAACCGATTTACCATTTTCAAATTGTTGTTATTCAAATTCATTTACTTCTCAATACCGTAGATTGAAAGTAGTTGTTTACAAATAGTACTTAATGTGCCCTAAACAAAACTGTTTCTTTGTTATGATGACCTGTTGATGATCATTTCAAACTTTATAAATTATGTTAACGTTCCGCAAACCTGACAACTTACACACAAAAAATCAAGAGTTCCGCACACCGTCCATTTTTACATCGTCTATGCTAAAATAAAAAGTTTTGCTATATTTGCTTATTATGAGTCAATTTAACAGATTTAAAAAGAAAAGAATGGAGCCCAATAACAATGCATTAGTTGCGGAATTTTTCAAGATACAAACAGCGGTGCGGTGCAAGGAGCGCGAGCGGTGCAGGCGTCACGGGTCACCGGCGACTCCATCCTGGAGACAGTTGGATTGGTAACCAGCCCTGCGAGAAGGGGCACCATATAAAAGTGAATGTCGGGTGGACGCGCGGTTCAGTCGGTCGGTGCCAACAGCGCAGCAGCCACGGCCGTCCACCGCTCTCCGCTCGCGCCCAACGCCGCCGACATCGCCGCATGTTTGCGAACAACGCTCGCCACAACAACCTCCACCCCGACTTCAATGAGGTATGTCCAAAAAAATATCATATTCATCTACACTAGACATAAAATACAAATGCTATGCGACATTTTATTTCATAAAACATCCACAAAAAGCATCCAATACTATAAAGATACCATTTACTTTACGCAAATATCCTCTACAATATAATGTATTTATTGATAGTGTAAATAAGTGTTCTGTGTTCTAAAATTCAAGTAAACCGATTATCTCTCAGATACCACATGAATGCACGTCGCCGGTGGTGTTGGAAAAGCACAATTAAGATAAAAAATAGATTGACTTTTGTTTTGTTTATGGCTGACGCTAAAGCGGTCACACTAATAACTTCGTAATTATCGAGGAGAGTACCTACTCTATCTTTGTGTCATGTACAATAAGTGGTCTTTAATAGTTATAGATACATTATCGAGTTAACATTTATTGTACAATAAAATAGTGATAGGTAAGTGATTCCTATGCGATTTAATAATTATATTGACGTGTAGCAAACCATGAACGATGATAACTTCTAACAGCGCTATGCCTCTAACAATAGGAAATAAAAATAATAACAACTATTATATGTGTATGATGTGTATAAAAATATTTTCTATATCTCTGTCACATCATTCGCGCAAACAAAACTTGTCGATGCCGCTTTTCACATCCGCTTATTAAATGTGTAGGCAAATACGAAAACACTGCAATGATAATAGCTCCATTTTGGAAGGAAAAACATTCGAAGCAATGAAATATTGTGTTTTGATTTGCGAATTGAATATTCAGGTAGTAATTGAATTCGCTCGTTCCGCACATGGTGGTGAAGGAGGCAAGGGGCACTGCTTCTTAGAAACAAATTGAGCTACTCTCCGCAAACGTGATTATTCTTCAGCCTAACGCAGTTTTCAACATGACCAAGTCACGTTTCAAACCATTTCTATCAATAATGTACAAATAATGATAAGTGGCTTTTGCTGGTTTTATTATTACCAATCAATCCGTCACACGTTCTGGCAAATTTAAAAACGTATACTTAATTGAAATCATCAATGAGATTAGTATTTACTAAACGCACATTTTTTCGAATGTTCTAAACATATTTTAATTTATCTAAAGTAACATATATGTCAATGCTAACGCTGTAAAATTTTAAAATAGGATTTATACACCCATTGCCGTTGTTTGTGATAAAAATCAGTCCTTTCCTAAAATGTGATTTTTTTAAAGTACTTATTAAGGATCAACGGAATAAGTTGCAAAACGTTTCTTACCGAATTTTGTTCTATAAATTAAAACCATTTCATATTGTAAATTACAATATCGGGAGCAAATATTCGCTAAGATATTCGACCGATATTTTGTGTACCGGCAAACGAACGAAATCCTTTCGATTTGTTGGTTTTAGGAATATATCTCAGTTTCACCCAGTTTTATTTGGATACCTACGACCCACGAAAAAATCTTGATAAAATATTAGATTACCCAGGGAAAATGTAGGTTTCTAATGTAATTTTGGAAACCATTCCAGTAGTTTTCCGAGTTTATTCGTACAAACATTTAAAAAGGAACACAGTGTAATCTGTGACTATCGCAATCCAACCAAAAATAAAAGAACTATCTCTCGAACCCATTAGTTAGAGCGCCTTTGATACACCCGCTATTAAAGGGTGGAAGTCTAGCCTCTGTGTAGTTCAATGGTAAATGGTAAAAGTTGTATCCTGTCATATAATATTTATATCATGTATGTAGGTAAAAAGACTTATTTTATTTCATAGACGTAAAAATTCAA
This sequence comes from Stenoptilia bipunctidactyla, assembly GCA_944452665.1. Taxonomy (NCBI): domain Eukaryota; kingdom Metazoa; phylum Arthropoda; class Insecta; order Lepidoptera; family Pterophoridae; genus Stenoptilia; species Stenoptilia bipunctidactyla. The sequence goes on along the minus strand of OX101721.1, from coordinate 41,846,563 downwards.
AATCTTCAGTGCACTTTTGTTAACAAGTGCACTCCAAAATTGCGGTATTTTTGCGGAACTAAAGAAGTTTTTCTAACTCGATTGACTTGAGAGTAATCTTGGGAGATCATGCATTTTTATTAATAACTGTAAAATAAAATAAAAACAAGTACTGACTTAAATATTTCAATGATTTACAATGTTTTACTATCATAGTGTACCTACTTTTTTTGTTGAAATATTTAATATTCGTAATTTCGTTTACAAATCATGACAATCGGATGGTCAAAAACAGGCTTCAGTGATTTACTGAATCAAAAATATTTTTTTTTTGCTGGGTAGCAACGACTAGTCTTGTTTTTTATCACGCTTACCTCTAACTAAATATAACTTAAATCTGGTGAATTGTTTCGGCACTATTCAAAATCAAGCTAACCAACAAATAACACATCTACCCACTTTTGTGAAATACCCGATTCAGACTCTCCACGAGGCTGCGCGAGGGAACGCGAGTGTGGAAGGTGCGCTTGTGTCCCCTCTCGTCATCTCGCTGTCGCTCCGCTTTGTGTCGGTTTTTCGGGCGTGAGTGAGTATGGGAGTGAGGACGCGAGGGGATGAGGCGAGGGAATCAACCACACTCTCACCCATACTCACTTTGTTGTTAACTGCTGCATAGTGAGGATGTTTGTGTTATATCATGATGGAGTGGAATAACGAGCTGTGTACCACTTTCATGGAATTATACCAAATGGAACCAATAATTTGGGATCCCAAAAATCCGTTTCATAAAGATAATAATAAAGTGAATGATGCGCACCGCAAAAGCAAATCATTAAACATATCTATACAGGAGCTTAAAGCTAAAAAATATCATGTATGACGACTTATAGAGGACTGCTGAGGAAGAAACAAATTCGATTTAATCCATTGCTGCTACTAATGATATTTATAAACCAATATGGTTTCTGTACGAACTTATGGAAAGGTTTTTGGATGACGTTAATGAATGTTTGCAAGGCATTAAATATTGGTAGGCACATAAAGAAGCTACCACTGTCCCTTTAATCTCGTCCATCTTGTAGAACGTAACGTGTAACTGAATAAAATGGAGAGTGTGGGTGGATGGCTAGCACTCGTGCAGCCTCCACTCGTCAAGGTTCGTGCCGAGCGCCTCTAGGAGACGCCTCGCGAGAGTCTGGATCTGGCATTATAAAGCTAGTGATTTTCATAGAAAGACATTAAAATAATTAATTACCAATATAAAGATGTCGATTAATCAATAATTCTTCATCCTGTTTAAAATATATATCTAAAATTACTTTTTTAATAGAACTTATTAGGACTAAGATGATATAACACAGTCTGAAAATTCTATGGGACGGTGAACACATAGTGACTTATGAACCAATTATTACAATTTGAACATCATTCTGGATTTACTGGCACCAGTTACCATCTAATGTCCCTTTTTATTTTTAATTTCTGAAGGGCTATATGTACCTATGAGCTATATGTATGTAATTTGAACGTGAATATATCTCAGAACTAGCAGGAAGAATTGAAAATGTATACCGTCAGTTTCGCGCGGTTTTACCCGCGCAATTTCTAATCCCGCGGTAATATTGGGATAAAAGTAGCCTATGTGCTATTCCAGGCTGTATACTATCACCATGCCAAATTTCATCCAAATCCGTTGAGCTGTTCTGCCGTGAGTGAGGAACAAACATTCACAAGTCCAAATATCCATATAGGATCATCTAAAGAGTAAAATGTTCATAGCTGACCTGTCAGATTTTTGACAACTGAAATGTATTAAAACAACATATAGTGCAAATAATAGCTCATGTTCGGTTAATTCCTAATCGTTTACTTATATTAGAAACCGCAGAAGGGATTTTAATATTTCACCCTCTCAAGTTACTTAATAGACTACACGTATCATCCACTTTAAATGAAAATCCCGATAACGTTTCTAAGAAATTAAATCAAGTCTGCGCCAATAGCTTAGATATAAACAGGCAGCATTTCAATGACAATATCATCTTTATACATTCACATACCTAACAAAAAGTAGTTTGATAGGTTAGAGACTGTATGGAACGTGAACATTACTGTTCAAATTTTGTAATAACTATTAGTTTTAGTAATATTTTCATATGATATCCCAGATCTTAAGGTAGTATACCCTCGTTTCTTTTGATTCCGTAGAAAATTCTCATCTATATCTTCTCCAAGAGTTAGAATATCCATTGCATGATCATTTTACAACGTGCCTGACTAACAAACTCTTCGGCTTAGTTATATTAGTATAGAACGGTAAATATTGACTCTGTGTAATCGTGTACTATAAGATCCAAGGTAGGTTTAATTAGTTACACTGCGAAATTTAATATTTTTTATAATTTACTATTTAAATTAAAAGTTTTCATTTATTATCACTTGTATCAAAATGTTAATCTTAATGTATAAATAGACGACATTTCGTTTTATTACTTACATGGATAACATTAACACACAAATTCGAGACAATAATGGAGTCGAATTGACTTTACATTGCTTCAAATTTAGAAACAGCAAATTCCGTTTTAGCTGACAAATATTGATTTTGTCTACGTATTTAATTTTAGAGGCTCTCGATAGTAAATGCAGTATGCTCGTACCTACAAGCTTTCTTGGTATTCTTTTTCCGAAACTGAATTTTAGTTGTTCTTTTAAAATTATATCAAGTTGTACTCACTTGGTAAAGAAAATTGCGTTGTACCCTCGTCACGACGCGGTGGACACCTATTGCGAAATAAAATTAAACACACTAAAGAATGTAGTGACATGTTTTATTAAAAATATATGCAAGAAAAAACCTTTTTAACCTGCGTTCTTTTGTATGTATTTTGCTAAACTATTTCGCTTTTGAAAAGTTATAGTCAATTGTAACAAACTATAGCGTTTTCCTTGCACAAGAGCCCTGTGAATATGTTTATTGAATGTTTAGATATTTCCATAACTAAAATTACGTACGGAGAACGTAGGTACTCAGTGCTCTCATCTAGGTTTCATAGCCTCTTCAAAAGTCATATTACATATTATTATTCATATTACATTACTTATTTACTAATCGCCGAAACCAAAGTTTACGATTAGATAAATAAATAAATTCCCCAGACCAGACAATAACACCAACTACATGGCCCCAAAGTAAGCATAGCTTGTGTTATGGGATACCATGTAGCGAACTAGGGGGGAATCTAGAATATAAATACATAAATAGATAATGTTCTAGTTCCGTGCGGGAATCGAACCCGCAACCACTGGCGTCTGAGGCAGACCGGTTTACCCCATCGCCAAACTTGTTTAATTTAGATACTTTAGATTTAGATTTTGATAGATGCTGTTTATTATTGGATCAAAAATAAACTAGTTTGTATGAAATATTTTATTTTTTAGATGACCCTTCTTTCTTAGCACTTTAAACATATTTTATAAGACATTTACATGTGGCTTAATAATTCCACATGGAAACTGATGCTTAATTGTCGAAAGCAAGCAGTTTCTTACAGTTATAATAGGAGTAACATTAAAACGGTATCTTGACGGAAAATATCTTGGAGTAAGTAATATTTTGTAAAATAACAGAATTAAAGCATTTTCAAAACATTTACATAGATAATTTTACTAAAATTGCATTTATAATTGTTAGTTTCTTGTGTAAACGGAGCAACGGACTTTTAAAGTATAAACCTGCCTGTAGAAAAAAAATATCAAATCATTTACAATATAATCTAAAGAATCTAAAGAATCTTTCAAATCTAAAGAAGTTATTTCAATTCCTGTTACCTAAAGCCAAAAGCAAAAGGTTAATAATGGAAAATTGAGATTGGTAAACAACTAAGTTAGCTCTTCATTCAGTTGTTCGTTCAATTATTTGTTATTTCTTTGATTCCTCTTATTTCTCCGTTGCCCCAGAATAATAATACGCGAATACCAACCGAGAAAAGAAGAATTAAAAATAACTTTATTTCTTAGTTTGTTCTTGAAGAATGCAAATTTATTAGTGTTAAATACCATTTATATATTTTATTAATAGAAATGGAGAAAGGGCAACTATTCGTTTAATGTAATGTAATGTATCATTCGATTGATCTTCATCGTTGTATAATTTTAAAGTAATATAGTAACAAATTATTCCTTGTTTTTTTAAACGAGCTGAAGTTGGAAACTAATTGTCAGATTTGAAAAAATATATTAAACTAGCTTTATCCCGCAACTTCGTATGCGCTTAACTACCCTTCTCGTGGAAATTTCAGAAACTATACAACCAGACACCCACTGAAAGAACCTTTATATCAAGTATCACACTCAAGGAATAAGTTTTTTTTTTCATACAAACTAAAAATCATATATTTCCCGTGCCCGTGGGAATTTTGGGAATTTTTTTCGTAGCACAACCAGTCACTCTTTGAATAACCTTCATGCCAAGTATCACATCCGTACACTGAAGGAGTCCAACCCCTCCCCGTGGGAATTTTGGGAATTCCTTCCATAATACAAACAGACACTTATTGAGGAACCTTTATATCAAGTATCACATCCGTGCACTCAAGGGATGGGATTTTTTCATACAAACAAAAACATCATATATTTCCTGTTCCCGTGGGAATTTCGGGAATTCCTTTCATAACACAACCAGACACACATTGAAAAACCTTTACACCAAGTTTCACATCGGTGCACTCAAGGAATAAGATTTTTCATACAAACTAAAAAGTCCTATATTTCCCGTTCCCGTGGGAATTTCTTTAGTGCACCCCTACATCCTCTAAACAATGTATGTTCCAAATTTCAGCTCTCTACGCCCAGTAGTTACGGCTGTACGTTGTCTGTCAGTCACTCAGTCACTCAGTACCTCAGTCACTAAAGTCAGTAACGGAACAGTTTTATATAATATATTGATTATAGTTGATAGTCTTATTGTCGGGGAAGGATATATTTTATAAAATCTTAGGGGAACCAAATAAAGTCGGGTATAACCATGCGTTGCTGCTAGTATAGTATATATGTAAGTATAATAATATTTTATTTGTTTGAAGACGTGAATATCTCAAGCTAAATGCCGTATAAAAAAAATGACATTTGATTATTACAAAAAGTTAAATCCTTTAAATATTATTTTCTAATATTTAATCAAGTTAATCTTTTGGAATTAAATGTTCCGCAAATATAACCGCTCATTAGTCAAATTCCATCTTACTAACTGTACGTTTTCCATATAATTAACGAGTGATTTACGGCGCGAACTAAATCGCTTATAATAATGTAGCCGTACCGTAAAATAATACTATTTACTTACTCAGTAGTCTGTAACATAGGAAGGTATTGGTACGATACTAGTACCGTGTCTAGATTGTACTATAGTACCAAAAGAAGCAAGAGTATTTTTTATCAGTATTGGTGTTATAATAAAGTATCAGTAATGGGCCATTCTACTTTTTAGTGCCCAAAAGTTGGTCTCCGGTAAACTACACTGTCTCATAAACAAAAATGATTGATTTATAGAAAAGCTACGTAATGTTGCTATTCTACATTTGTTAAAGTATCCGTACACAAGTTTGGTTTTAATTCAATCTCGCCAATTATCATCAAATTTAGAGTAACTCAGTTGTATACTTCAGTAACGCAGTTGCTCTGCATACAAATTAAAGATGTCCCAGTATGATGTCTTCTTTTTCATTATCATTTAAGAACAGAAAGTCCCATGACGACATAATATTTAATAAAGTTAGGTTAAGCTATAGAAATATAAGGTACTTATTATGAAACGTATATCCAATTCGGCACGATAGGTATTTTATAAGAATTTCCGCAAGTTTTGTCCTCGGCGTCGAGTAAAATGTTTACTACCCAATGTTACCATAGGAAAATTTACTTTAAATCAAACAAATGAATAGTCTGTTTTCATTGGGCGGTTTGTTGTATTGTGAATCGAAAGTGTCACTTGGAACCCGCGCGGAGGGCAGCGCTGTGATCGCTTCAAGTGGCCGCAAGGCGTGGTAAGGTGAGCGTGTGTTTATTCTGTGTCCACTGAGTTACTGTCGGGAGCCGGTGAGTATTACGATTTATTTAGATTCTGATGTATTCCATCACTTATTATTGTTTTTGTTTCTTGAAAGTCATACTATTCTGAAGTAATCATGTAAATTCTATCGTAAATTATTAAAAACGTCTTTGATTTACCTCCGCGTTACCGCTATACTGCGTTACTATGAAAAGGTAACGCAGTTGTTATTTTGGTAACGCAGCAGTAATTTGTGAGCATTTATTGATATTAAAAGTATTCCTATAATAATACGAACTCTTTATGGCTACATAAAACGGCTAAAGGCATTTGCCAATAAACGACAGAGTGAGAAATACAAGCTGTCCGTAATGCACTTGAAAATGTTGAAACGCCACCTTCAACGCCACAATCAGAGACACCAATTTCTACCGCATCCAGAGGGCGAAGGCACGTAAGACGTGACAGGTCTGCGTTATATAGACAAAAAAATGAAATTATAAGGAGAACTAGAAGAACTGAAGAAAACATGTAATAAATATAAGAAGAGATTATTATTATTATTATTACTAGCCCTGGGTGTCCCAAAATTGGGCAAAGACCTACCTTTTCACTTTCCATCTTAGGCGATCAGCTGTTTCCGCGGGCCAGTTTGAGCTAAAGGCGTCCAGACCATCTTTCCACCGACGGTGTGGTCGTCCGCGACGTTATTTGGTGTCAGGTTGCCACGCGGTTGTTGTTTTAGCCCAAAGATCTTCTGACATTCGACAAACATGACCTGCCCAATCCCATTTAAGCCTGGCAGCTTTCAGGGCGACATCCGTGATATTGGTTTAGGAGCGCAGAAGAGATATACAAGATATACAAGAAGAGATACCAAAGGATAAGAAGAATAAAGAATTTTTATGGCAAAGACGGCTTCAAAAAAATTGGGTATCATCTTGAAGGTCCGGCGGTACTTCAGCCCTGAACGGCTGCTCAACTTCTACACAGCCCAAGTGAGATCGTGCATGGCGTACTTTAGTCACCTTTGGTATGGTTCTGCCAAATACCAGCTCGAAGCGCTAGACTCTGTTGACCGAAGAGCCCGTAAAATCATAAATAACAACAACCTTACAAATAAAAAATTACAGCCGCTGGAGCATCGTCGTAAGGTTGCTTGTTTGACAGCATTTTATCGGCTACATTTTGGTGAGTGTGCAAGTGCTCTTTTTGACCAAATTGAACCCACCCCTTTTTACCACCGGACTACCAGACGCAGACAGAACTTCTATCCCTATATAGTGGATTTACCAAGAAGTCGAACAAAACGCTTCGATAGTTCCTTTTTGGTACGGATTGCCAAGGAGTGGAACAATCTGCCTGCGTCTGTTTTTCCTGACTACTACAGTCCTGGAACTTTTAAGTGTCGAGTGAATAGGTTTCTCTTGGATGGACGTGTAACACCATAGTCTTCATGCGCACTTTCCATCAGGTGGCATAGAAGACAAACTTCCTATCCTTACAATATAAAAAAAAAAACTCCTTTTAAAGGAGATAAAAAAGATGAATACAATATATTAACTAATGTTATCAAAGACCATTACAAAAAAATAAAAATATATAAGAAAAAGGAGTCGTAAAAGAGATATACCAAGGCCAGCATATTCTTAATTCTCGAATGAAAACTGCCATTGTTCAGGACTCTCTGGGTATTGATCGAATTAAGGTGAGACAAACCACTACTAAACTACCCGTGTTAAAACCGACTATTCAATCTTTTTTAATCGTGACGATGTGTCCAGAGCTACTGCTGGGAAACGGGAGACAGTTACTTATAAAAGTATTAAAAAGCAAAAGAGGTACTTGCTTGATTCAATGAGAAACCTGTATCGAGCATTTCAAAATGAGAATCCCAACATGCACTGCTCATATGCCTATTTTGCAAAACATAGACCATTTTATGTGAGGACTCCTTCTGTTGATGGCAGAGATACGTGTCTATGTAAGACACATGCTAACGCCCAATACCTTATCAATGCACTTTTCAGACATAAGATCATTTCAACGTCTAACATGAACAACTTTATTGAAGGCACAGTGTGTTCTACAGACAGCCGCGCTTGCATGACGACCAAATGCCAGCCATTATATGTATGTCGTTGAATAATGTCCATTTATCAATTAAGTACATTTAGCTAGGATTTCTTATGGGCTACCGAATTTATTTTTATACTTCATAAATACTAATTGTTTACGTTATTAAGTTGAAGACATAAATATTAATAATTTAAAGGTTTATTCTAGTTGTTAGATAAATGTCACTTCATAGAAGGACATAACATGTGATACTAAGACAACTGTGTTACTGCAGTTACAACTGCGTTACGATGTCGTCCCCATGTTTCAGTGGATGTTTTGTTTGATAACTGAACTATTTTTTCTAGAAAAATACTACAAATGGTTGGAATCTAAAAAAAAATTTGAAATCTTAAGTAATTCTATAAATACAAAGTTCTCATAACTTTACTTTTGATTTTATTATAAATTTTATTGTTCTTAAGCTCAGTTTCGGTAACGCAGGGACTACTCTCATTAAAAAAGTACAATTTTTTGTGATATTTTTTATGATTTGACTTAAGAAAGTAATATTTAACATTAAGTCAGACTGTTATTACGAGAATTGATCACATTTTGATTTTTCTTTGAATGAAAAAATATGTTTCGAATTCAGTAACGCAATGGTTTCGTTTCCCCGTCTTTTCCTCTTATAAATTGAAATACAAACTCAAATGACAATAAATATTCGCTGCTAACATTAGTACCCATTATGGGAATAAATTTCCTACATCTTAAACCAATAAAATCACCAAAATTATTAATTTTATATTTTAACTTTTAATCTGATTCTATGCCTGGTTTTGGGCATCGAAAAGTAGAATGGCCCTAATACAATTCCCAAACAAATACATCATTTTAGTATCAAAAAGCTTGGGTACTGTATAGTCTCCAATAATTAGCCTCAATAGTGATGGTTCTATCTTAGACCCGGAAATAGGTACCTTTAATTTCTAGGCGTTAAAGTTTTAAAGCAGTAAAGCCAAGGTATCGGTACGGAACCCAGTCTTTTTGTACCGGTCGTAAACCCTGGCCCGAAGTCGTCATACAAGTATTGATTCTAAAAGTTTGCGAAGAAATCGTTACATCACTATATAAATAAAATAATTTGTAGCATTCCAAAATATACTCTACCTGCCAAACAACTTTTGGTTACAACGAAAATTATCAAAATATTTCGCTTTTTATACGAATTTGAATAAAACAAGTTCGTTTTAGTTATAATAGGTATAGTTTGTTTTTAAAATAGCTTTAGGATACCTATTATGATATTTATTTATTTTGAGTTCTCGGTATTTCGGTCATATTGCCGTCGTGATCATGGTGCAAGCTGTTCAGACATATCTAGAATTAAAAAAAATTAGGACTAGAGAGTAAATATCCCGTTTTTAAAAGTTAATATAAATGTTAATCCAACCTCGAAAACTTGTTTTTTTGCATTTGATCGTGGTTATATTTTATCAAGACTTTTCCTTCAGATCAATAGCAACACAGGTAAAACAGCGCGAAGTAGCTAGCACTCTATAAAATTATCAAGATCGATTTTGCTCGGCAATTTCATAAAGATGAGGAGTGTTTTTTTAATACGCGAGCTCTTAAATTACAAGCGCGCGTACTTGAGATTTAACTCAAGACCATTGTTTGCGGAAGACAGTGCGCTGCGAATCGTTTACCTTGAACGTCTTGAAGTTCTTATTTTATTTTTATTTCCCCTAAATTTTCTTCGTTTTCTGTAAGTACTTTAAATTTCTTTCCAACTTTTCAGTTTCTCTTTATTTTATTATTCTTTTAATGTAAATTAATAAGCAGATTATCTGCATAAATTCACACGTAACTGTGAGTAAAATCCCGAATAATATAATGATAACAATTGATAAAAAGCATAAGACTAAAAGATAAACCATTAAATTTATATTGCAATACTAGAAAAAGATGTATTATTACTTATCTTAAATTTTAAAACGGTGCCAAAAAAAAAACTTTTTTTAGTTTTTTTTTTTTACGGACGCCTCTGAATAACGTACAGTAAATACATCAAATTAGCATCACTTATTGCTTGCTTTGATAGCACGAACAGCAATATTAGGAACCCTTGTCACGTGTCTCGTCATTTGGAGAGTTTCTATAATTTCATAATACCCGCAGCTACGTGAAAATAATAATACCTACTTGATTAACAATGAAAACCAATTGAATATAATAATCCAGTTACGAAGCAAGGTCATGTTTATGGCTAATAAATAGTACGTGTTATCATTTCAATTTTCTTGTTAAAACTTTCGTATTGTACTTTTGTCTCGAGCTATAACGGATATGCCGATATTTCCATAATATTATGAACGGCTTTAGTTTGTTTTTAAATTGAGACTTTGATATTACGTATTAACAAACAAGTTCGAAAACGTTTGTGAAAGTTCATAAAAAAGGTCGAGCGCGAGTGAAACACAAATATCAAGGATTCCTCAACCAAAATATGTATCAATTTATAATTAATTTATTTTAAAATCTTCTCATTTCCATAAAGTGAATTTTAATAAATTATGTATTGTGCATTTAATTAATTTGCCACTGAACTATATTTTGAGCAAGTCTTGTGTACGGGACCACTATTACGTCGCACCAGCGCGTGTCTCTTTTGGTCCGACCTCCAATTTAGTTCAAACACGAGCTTTGCGGCGTCTACGACCTGTGAGAAGTCACATCCTTTTTATTATACTTCTTTCCATGGCCTTTAGAAGGTATTTGAAACTTGGTGTTTAAGAGTTCCTAATATAAATCTTCTTATTAAATGAATTGCTCATTTCGTTGACCCCGACAAGCGACCAATACTGTGGCCAGGCTCTTGATTTTTATCTTCTTCTTTACTTTCTAGGTTTATAAACTAGGTTTTTGTCCTACGTAAACAAAGTATCGACGTTATGTTACTATAATTAGTTTTTTTCACTTTAATGGGGATCATCATTTAGCGACACAGATTACGGTGTCCAATGTTTCAAGCATGTTGTTAAAGCCAGAGTGACTAAAATTCATAATAGACTAGTCATAATGGCCTCTGTAACCATTTTATACATTTCCGTAAGGACTCCAATACTAACCTAACTGTTATCATTGAGGAAGCTTCAGGCAAATGTGTTAGTCTGTTAGGCTGTCGAATAAAAAATAACTAGTGATTTATTTTCATTTTTCCACACGAATGTGCACGGACGTCCTTGTGAGTAATCTACCGACAGTTCAGAATCGTCTGCGTCATCTCTTATATCTCCATTCGATCATAAAAATGTCTTATATTTTCAGAAAGCGATATAAGCCATCATCGTAAAATATACAACGGTATAAAAGCACAGTCCTGTTTAGTGGCAAATTTCAGAGCTGTATCTCGACTATAGAAATGAAACGGTTTGTCATTCACATTTTAATGTCGACTAAGATCGCACTACGATTCCTTAACCGTACTTTACTTCATAATTATTACTTATTCATACCACGAGTACCAGACAAGTACGTCAAAGTATAAACTTAACCTAGAAGAATAACCTTGCAATACATATGTAAATAAATATTGATTTAAACATTTGCTTATAATATCTATAAAAACATAATGAGATTCATTACGATAAAAATTAATTCATGGGTATGTGAAGAAGAAGCGCAGATTTACAAAGTTTTAAAATGTTTTACTGTCTTCAGTCCAATCTTGAGAATGGTAACGCTAAAATTCTGGGTCACTCATTAATTGATAACAACATAAAATTCGTTCGTTTCAATTGAAGGACAATAAGTAGTGTAATGTGGACTCACTACCATAGACCAAAATATTGAAGTGCTACTTTACGTCCATTTTATCTGATCAGACTACTATATTGATGTTCATGATCGTTCCGTAGCTTTAGCGTGCCAAAAAGCATATTAGAAGATGCTGTAATACATTTAGTGTATCAGCAAATGTGCGAAATTATGAATCAATCGAGCAAATACATAATATGTTGGTAAATAGGCATAAAGAGGAATTGATTTTATTTAGTGTTGCAATTTGCGGAAATTTTACTCTGGTTTGGGTATATATTTCCACGCGGAATTTGTCATGCAGAATAGAGCACGACTATTAAAAAAATTCAAAAAGTTTATTCATCTTATGAATTTCAAAAAACACTTGACGAAGTCAACATATACTTCAGCTTTAGTTGTTAAATAAGATATTACAGTAGACCAAGCCGTAAACAAAAAAGCCGGCGGAAAAAAACTCTTGGCGCTGTGTTTCAGTCAGAACTTTACGAATTAATACAAATAGGTACAGTACAAATTGACCATCGCATGAAAAAAACAAACACAAGACAGCTAATTGTGAGAGTCAATGTCATGCCACAACAAAACTGCTTACAAAGTGGGTGCATTGAGCTAAGGATGCACCACACGAACATGACAAACTGGGACCAGAGTATTTAAACAAGAATGGAATAAAATAGTCATAGTATCATCAGCAAAACGACCTGGCACCGCTAGCAGCACCCGTTCACGAGTATAACGCAAGCACCAGCCATCACCCTCCTCAACCATATTATAGGGAAGAGGGTGACCCGACACCTGACGCTATCGCTAGCCATGCTACCTGAGGGAGCATGACGTTCTTGCTGTTGTCTTGACAAGAAAATAAGTGAGTGGAACAGTCACCAGTATGCCACATGTCATACTGCACAGCCAAGCCGTAAACAAAATTAATAAGTAAGTGGAAACTTTTAGAAATATCCTGTTGTGTGCGTAATCCCATGCCTTTTTATCGTCTCAATAATCTTTATTTTTATAATAAGCTTTTCGAGATAGAGTGTTTTTAATGATTGATTTAAATTTATTGAATGGCAGGGATTGAATTGACTTCGGAATTCTGTTATATATACGTATTGACATTCCAATAAATGATTTGCTGCTTTTAGCCAGCCTTAATTAAGAAAAGGCTAACTTATGGTCGTTCCTTGTCCTTACAGAGTCCTAGTTTCAAACGTATTACTATTCTTATAAATACACATAATGTTTTCATAAATATATTGTGATGCAAGGGTCAAGGTACCAATCTCTTTAAACTTTTCTCGAAGAGATTCTCTATTTTCAAGTTTATACATTCCACAAAAAGCCCTTTTCTGCATTGTAAATATCGTGTTAATATCTGCGGCATTGCCCCAAAGTAGGATGCCGTAGGACGTATACTATGAAAATAACTAAAGTATACCAGCTTCGCCGTATTGACATCAGTCAATGAGCAAATTTTCTTCACCGCGAACGATGCAGAACTAAGTCTACTTGCTAGCTGTGAGGTATTGGCGCCCCATTGCAATTAAGAATCAAAGGTCAATCAAAAGGATAAACAAAACAGTGTTAACTACTAGATTCAACCTGTCTCAACTTGTTTTAAATTTGCTGCAGAGAATATTATACATTTAGTTTTATATTTAACCACTGCACAACATTTGATAGACCATTGCTTACATCGTCGTAGTTGATTTTCTGTCTAATCATTTTAAAAATTAATGATGTGTCCTTCAGCAAATAATACGATCTCGTTATTATTGCCTACCATACAAGGTAGATCATTTCGATAGACTCGAAACAAAAATGCGCCTAGAAGTAATCCTTTAATCAGTAATCAGCCGACCTTTTCCGGTTTACCTCAACCTGAATTCTATCACTTGGATATGAATTCAAAATTTTTGAGGTCAGTGCCTTTGATGCCGTAGTGGTGGAGTTTTCTGATGAGAGTGTCATGCTGAACACAGTCAAAGGCCTTAGACAGGTCACAAAATATACCGAGAGCATCCTGTGACATCTCCCAGGCACCAGTGATTACTTTAAATAGTTCAACACCAGCATCAGTTGTTAAACAGCCCTTTGTAAATCCAAATTGTTTATTGTGAAGTAAATTATTATTGGTGAAATGGGCCAAGAGTTGATTAAAATAATTTTTTCATTAATTTTACTCAATGTAGGTAGAATTGAAATTGGTCTTAAATTAGGAGGGTCTGTAGTGCTACCCGACTTAAATAAACTAATAACCTTACTGTACTTCATTAAATCAGGAAACTCCCCACTGATAATACAGTTGTTAAATATTGCAACAAGGCAAGGAGCTATTACATCTATGATAGAACTTAATATTTCAACAGATATGCCCCACAGATCAGTTGTCTTTTTAATATCAATTGTCTTAAATGTTTTAATAATATCCCCGGTGTCTATGGGTTGGAACTTGAAAGACACCATATCTCACAACTAGCGAGTAGACTTAGTTCTGAAGCGTTCGCGGTAAAGAAAATTCGCTCATTGACTGATGTTAATACAGCGAAGCTGGTATATTTTAGTTATTTTCATAGTATAATGTCCTATGGCATCCTACTTTGGGGCAATGCGCAGATATTGACACGATATTTACACTGCAGAAAAGGGCTATTCGTGGAATGTATAAACTTGGAAACGGAGAATCTCTTCGAGAAAAGTTTAAAGAGATTGGTATCTTGACCCTTGCATCACAATATATTTATGAAAACATTATGTATATTTATAAGAATAGTAATAAATTTAAAACTAGGAAAGATAATCATGATACAAATTACTCTGTAAGGACTAGGAACGACCATAAGTTAGCATTTCCTAAATTAAGGCTGGCTAAAAGCAGCAAATCATTTATTGGAATGTCAATACGTATATATAACAAAATTCCGAAGTCAATTCATTCCCTGCCATTCAATATATTTAAATCAATCATTAAAAACACTCTATCTCGAAAAGCTTATAATAAAACTAAAGATTACTTAGATGATAAAAAGGCATGGGATTAAGCACAACAGGATATTTCTAAAAGTTTCTAATTACTTAATAATTTTGTTTACGGCTTGGCTGTGCAGTGCATGTATGACATACTGGTGACTGTCCCACTCACTTATTTTCTTGTCAAGACATGAGCAAGAACGTCATGCTCCCTCAGGCGGCATGGCTAGTGGTAGCGTCGGGTATCGGGTCACCCTCTTCCCTAAAATATGGTTGAGGAGGGTGATGGCTGGTGCTTGCGTTAACTCGTGAACGGGTGCTGCTAGCGGTGCCAGGTCGTTTTGCTAATGATACTATGACTATTTTATTCCATTCTTGTTCAAATACTCTGGTCCCAGTTTGTCATGTTCGTATTGTGCATCCATAGCTAATTGCATCTGCTATGTAAGCAATTTGGTTGTGGCATGACATTGGCTCTCACAATTAGCTGTCTTGTGTTTGTTTTTTTTTCATGTCACGGTCAATTTGTACTGTACCTATTTGTATTAATTTGATAATTCTGACTGAAAAAGAGTGCCAAGAGTTTTTTTCCGCCGGCTTTTTTTGTCTCTTGGTCTACTGTAATATCTTATTTAACAACTATCAACAACTAGTTAAAGCCGAAGTATGTGATGACTGACTTCATCAAGTGTTTTGTGAAATTCCTAAGATGAATAAAACTTTTTGAATTTTTTTTTTTTGACCTTGCACTCACTCACATGATTTTTGAGTATTGATTCACTTACCTCAGGTTTAGTGATTTAGTAGTTGAAACTGGAATGTCAGCAAAACAGTTCTCAAATGTCGTCGCAACATTTTCCTCTACTTTTCCAGTTTCGTTATTAATTATGTTCAAAGTTGTTTTAGTCTTATTAGAACTATTATTAATCTTATTTCTTAGATAAATGGATTTGGCTGCGGATTTGGCAAACCCAAATTTGTGAGCATAGTGGAGCTACATGTTTCACTATAACACATTGATATACAAGACTGACTAAAATATTAATCCCTCAAAAGTTATTCTGAAAGAGGGCTAAAGTCTTAGAATATTTTATTACCGACTGGTTGTTATAAAATGCAGCAACGACGTAGTAAGCAAACAAATAGGCAATGCAGCTGAATATGAAATTGATAGTTGATTGATGATGATGATGTCGTTAAGTGCATTTTTTATCAGGGTCATATACTGTTACATGCCCCATATGTCCGGAATACACACTTTCCGTGACAAAGGCTAGTTTAAATATTGGTTAACACGACTTTAATTGGATTGTTAAGAATATCGAATGAGATTACCGAACATTGAAATAGTGCAGTATGTTGCTATTAAGACTCAGTTTTAGTTGAGCGGCCGTGAAATACTGACCTGCTATCGTGAGGTTCCATCAACTTTATCAGTAATGATGTCTGAAGAAGGCATCTTCTGGACAACGATGTAACTTTAATTATTGAACCCTTTTTAATGTAGTAGTCTTTTACAACTAGATGAAATTCACTTTTTAAAGAACATAATTTATAGTGCGCTTCAATTCATCCCAAAAGTATAATCCTTTAAAAATTTATAAAGTATTGAGCCGAAATCTTTAGTCCGTTATCTCTTCAAAGAGAAGTTGAAAAGTGTGGAAAATTTAATCATACATAGACTTTCTTAAACTTTATTTTCTAACAGACAGAATATATGATCTTAGTACAATAAGATTACGTAAATTAATATAGCAAATCGTAATTCATCAAGTAAAGGTGTATTAATCAATTGATAATGTTTTAAATTTAAAACTTAACATTACATTATTTAGGGAAAATGAGAACAGTCGATTGCATAGTATTACTTATATACATTTGAAGAAGAGCAATGCCCCATTATTACGGGTACTAAGAAATGGGTGGGTATTTGTTGTATAAAAGACGGAGAGAATCTTGAAGCAGCACTTGTTTATTTTAACTGTGTCAAGAGGAAAAATATACTGTTTAATGAGCTCCGCGATCTTAAATCAATTGATAATTTGCTCGCTTTCCTCAGTTCAATTACTTCCTACTGAACTCAAATAGAAATATGCAATAAAATAAATGGATACATATAGTTCCAAAGCCACCGTAACGTGAAAAATGTTTGGTTTTAACGGGTGATTTATGAGCGGTCTGCCGGCTCCCACCTGTTACCAAACAATAATAGCCATAGTATATTGTCGTCACTGCCGACAGCGCTGACTGACGATTAGCTATTGTTTCCTTAATATTATAATCAGTGGATATTGCATTCTACTTGCAAAGCACGATGACCCAGAGACCCGGTGTGCTCAAGGACGAAACTGAGGGTACTTCCTTTGCACAGCGCTGAGGCCGCGATTTCCTAGTTTTATCGAATGTCAATAACCTAATGAAAGTTTCAACGAGCTCGATTCGAAACTCGCCCTCGGTATGATTTGTTGCGTTGCTATTACGTGCTGAGTCGGGTTACATGTAAGAGGTTTTAGAATTCTTCTAATACGCATTCGTTTGTTCGCAGTGGGGCTACGGAATACACGCCGACGAATTTCAACATGAGAAACAATGTAAAGTGAGTACCGTTTTTTTTTTTATGTGTATTTGGTAGTTAAAGATTTTTGTTTTTATTTAAACTTCTTTAATACTAGCTGTTAACCGCAGTTTGCTCGTATAGATCCTGATGCCTTGCGAATATTATGATACAGATATTTACTTATCCAGGCTAACTATGTATATTGTATTTTGAATGTGAAATTACATCTGAATCCATCAAGTTGTGTTAGAGTGAAAGTGTTAAAAATATCTGTATATCCTCAATAATTTTGTTTGCCCGTAAAAGTTCTACATTGAGACCTTGTAATCTGGTTGCTCCAATAATAAAATTATTCGAACCCATATAACACTTTATACTGATTAAGTTAAAAAAACGTTAAATACAGCATTTCTCTCAGCGTTGCGTGATATGGCACAGCCTAGTTACGTGTTTACCACCGGTTTAGATTTCTATTATGTGCGCGTCAAGCTCTGTTCACACTTTAATAACATTATAAAACTCCGGTTCATCAACAGACATCACGTTCTAACGATCCTTAATTTATTAACATAACATTATCCAGCAATAGGTATTATTTAGTCGAATTCAATCATATGTCTTCGTTTCGATTTGTTAGATATCAGATCTCCATGTGGTAGGTGTTAGCACGATTTTGCTTTACCTGTTAAACGTATTGTATACTTTACGTCATTGTTTCTTTAGTGCGCGTATGATGTACTTAAAAAATTATAGGTTAGCTGCGGTTTGCGAAGTTATTGTTTGGAGTCTGTCTGCTAGTTGTGGTCGCGGCTTGTCTGTGGCCGGATTACACGACTGCCAACTGCTTGCTTACGTAAATCTCCTATACATTTTTTGTTCCTTTTGGGGTGAGAATATCGGTTCAAAATATCGGTTCTAGCATTTATTATTTTGTATTAAAACTAAAGGGCAACGTTATTTAGAATTTGTTCCCAAATTTAAATGACTATAAATATATAAAATCTAAAAAATGCTGGCCCGTAAAACACAGGGCATGGGCAGTGATTTATGTGTTTACGCGTTATCTTTAAAACTAAAAAATTTTTAGTTCTGCAAACAGAAGCTTACAGTTCTGATTGTAATTTTGTTTCCGTTAAAGTACGATGAGTTTAAGAACCACCAGAGAAAAACGAGTCAAAAAACCCGCAAGCTATTGACGTGAATAGTTGTGATTATATAAAACCACAAACATTTGTAAATTATTAAATATCATTGGTTTGATTGATCGAAGTACTTGTATGATTAAATCGGTAGACTGTTTCTTAAAATCGGCAATGGGTTTTCCGCAAATTTTTTTTGCTATTTTTGAAGCGTTGCCAATCATGTAGGTTATACCTATATAACTGAAGTTAAAAATATCGAACAAATGTTTATTTTTGGGTTTTATAGTAATATTTTTAAACCACATCGCGTTTTCATAAGTTAAGTGAGTTTCGTATTTGGATTATTTTCAAAGATAATAATCATATCTTTATATCAAAGATATAAAAGCTTAAAGTATAGGTAGATCCTTAGTTTAATTCACGTATAATCTACACGTGTAGCTGTAGATTATACCTGAATCTGTAACTAAGTCTTAAAAGAATAGCTACTTTGGACGTCTGAACTGCGACACAAAGGCCAACATTGTCTTAAGAATCATAATTTATTTAAGGATTAAACAAAACACGGTTAAAACCGTCTTTTCACCTTATATGAAACGCTTTTTATATGAATAACTAGCTGACCCGGCAAACGTTGTTTTTCCATATAAAAAAAATAGATGTTGGCCGATTCTCATAGATACCGGATAAACACAAAAAAATCATCAAAATCGGTCAAGCCGTTTCGGAGGAGTATGGCAACGAAAACTGTGACACGAGAATTTTATATAAGTATTAGATTAAATCCTCTTTTTATGAAATCTGAAATTACTCCTCGATTTAAAATATACCTGAAATAAATGCAATATAATCAGGTCAAAAGGTCTTTTAAAACATAATTTGGAGATAAATTCAATTTTCATGAATTTGAGTTCATTGACACTTTTATAGTACACCTATATCGACGTTTTAAACAAAACCACAATTAATACATGCGCTCATCAGTTTCATCTGTGCAAATGAATATTTCTGGCTGGCCGTTAACTTAATTTCTCAGTCTTGCTGTACCTACATGAGATCAAATTTAGAAATTTAAAGTGCAGAAAAGCACCCCGTCATTATTTAAGATTCCTTCGCCGCTACTTGTGATTTATGATTTTATAAAATTGATTAGATTTAAAGAATAATATTCTCCGTGGTTAGAGTTCGTGTGCGGTGCGCGAGGTCCTGGGTAGAGATGTTATATTAGGATCGAATTTTCATATTCCTATTAACTAATATAACGCTTTATCAATAAGTAATATAGTTTCATACCTTTTACTGGGTAATAGTCAAATAATAATAAGAATGTCTGATCTAGTTAACATAATGATTATCGCGCCAGATATTGATGAATAATAATATTATAAATGAAAATTATAAGAACACGATGAGTGCATGCAACGTCGCCCACTATTATTTGACTATTATTGAATAACGTAATATAGAAATGTTCGTATTACAGAATATAACATTTCTGCCCTGTACCTATTATGTATACCTAATATGAATATATTAGTCACACCTCTAGTCCTGGGTTCGAGTCCCAGCACCGCCTGTTAAGTAAGAAAACAAACTTTTCTTAACAGTAGGCTAATAGCAGGCCTGGCTCACTTCGCGCGGTACATCCGTTATTAACCTACAGCGAAGCGCTCCGCCGGCGGATTTCGAATGGGTCGTGTGTCACGCGCGCGCCCGTCGGGACGTTGTAGATACCTACCTACCTAATAGCAATCACAGTAATTCTATGATCGAGGTCGCAAATAGTATTTAAAAATGGACATAAAAATAAACAAATATTCAATTAGATTATGTTTAGATTTGATTATGTTCAATCTAGCAAACAAAACATAGGTAGTATTACTTACTAATTGTTCGTCGTAACTTTTTTTTCATTTTGTACTTTAGGTAAGTTGAAACAATATTTTTTACAAAGGTAGAATAACAGTAATACCTACATCGGTAGATACTTAATTACAAATAAGGAGATTAATTATTCTTCACTAGGCAGCAAGCCTAACAGCGTAAGAAAAGATAAGAGGCATGCGATAGAAAGAGACAAAACTTCTAGGTATATAAATTTGCAGGTATGTAATGCTGTGCGAGCTGAATTCCACCGTATCGCATCGTAGCAAGACTCGAATTTATTTAGATCTTCTTGCGGAGTAATTCTTCTGTACCAACGGTACTATTACTTATTCTGTGCTAATAGGCTCGAATCTGAGGGTACCTATTCGATGCGTGGTCTCCATCTCCATTACCTATTACTTTATTATTCACTTTAAGGCAACATTGTTGGTGTTTCAGAACGCGTATTTTATTTAAAAAATACCCATTGTCTTGTGCAAGTGCCGGAGAATTTCTAATTAGCAGAAAAAAAATCTTGACCTATTTTCATTGGCAATACTGTGATTTGCCGCGCTTTAAAGAGAATATCATGCGGTTTCCTTTCGATGTATACGAGTAGGTACTCTTCTACATTCCTAGGAAGGAAAGCACATAACTAATCTTGCGAGTGTTAGAGATTTCAGTAGATATCTAGACTTAGACTACCTTATTAGTCTAAAACTACTTCTTGTAGGTTCAAATCAACTTAAAATCCTTTAAAGAGGTTTAAAATACCTTCTTGAATTGAGAATGATTTTATTATATTACACGAAGCACGAGGTTCTCAATTCGTGTGTATGTTTTTTTGTGTCTATGTTACACGATATTTTGGACAATCATAAATCGATTTTAAATATTCTTGTTTCATTTGATAGATAAAACTTCAGAGGTTGTCCCATATAAATAACATTAAAAGGGAATGACTAATTCAAGAAAAAAAAATAAATTTGTAAACTAATATTAGTAATATTAGTAGAATATATTTACATTGACGACCTTATACTTTTGACAAAGTTTTTGGATGTGAAGTCGGTTTTTTAATGCACTGCATTCGTTGATTATTAATGTAGTCATGTTTCTTGTAATCAAGTTAAGTTAAAGTTTTATGTTTTATTTTACTTAGTCTGCACAACAACAGTAACAAATTACCCAGTCTAAATTGTCCAACGGAGATCACACATCAGACAGGCCTAATTGTTATCATACATAGGTAGACGCCCCAACATAAGCCTGTTTAAATAAGTTTGGTGCGTAGTGGTGCGCATTTATAACATGATACAATAAAATAGTACACAGGTACCTTTATAAGGCACGAAAGTTTATTATAGAAATGCTAATCCCAAAACGAAAACTTAATGTCAAAGTTTATCATAGCCGTTGGAAACAAATTATTTACTATGGGAACACTACGAGTTGGAAACAAATTACCTATTTATATCTATGAAAACAATGAAATAGTTAATATGTACAGATATATCGACGATCCATTGAAATAGGTGTCATACTTAAACAAACGTAGTCTTCATTTGTTTTAAAAACTAGCTCCGCAGCGATACTCCGTTTTGATTTACAAGATAAAATATTCTCTATTTACATACTTGAAGCCTTCGACTTTCCTAAGCCGGTTTTGATAGTTGTCTGCATGATCGGTAGGTAACGGTACGGGTGTCCTGTAGATCCTGGGAGTGCCGTTATGTGTGCTGTGTCGGACGCCCCACGTACCACACGCCGCTTTGAATTTATAATTTAATTCGTGTTTACAAATTGCGGTACACCCGTAGATTTAACTAACGGATTTAATACCTTAGTTGGATAAATTGGATTTACTTAAACAACGGTACCTTTGGTATTCAGTGACAGTGAATATGCTTGTATCATTTTCGTTTTTTTTAATGCTATCGTACACACAAAGGCAATGCAATTTCATTTCATTAATTTCATATTTCGATTTTGTTTGGGCAAACCTGTGGTTGTAAATATAAAAGGGGGCAAACTAATTGCGTTATAAATAAATATGCAGTTTTAGCCCAAGGTATGTACAATGGCATGTAATATATGTAATGAATTCTCTTTATTAATGAGCCCCATTTTGACCTCAATCTCATGTGATGATAGTTGAATATGAAGTCAAAGATGAAAGCACACGGGCCTAGAAAAAACTGACTCTTGATAAAATATACCGGGTTTTGTGTTCTGGCCAAATAGAAGGCAGATTTTATATGAATGGTGGTCGCTATCGAGTCAGAACCTGCGGGATCCTATCACCAAGCGAGTGTCACTCGGATTAGTTGCGTTTTATCCTTTTTATCCTTTTCTTCCTTTTATCCAGAGGTTGTAAATTGGAAAATTTTATTGGTTTATTTTTCAAAAATTATAAATACTTAAAAGTTTTTAAACTTTGTCGTTTTTAAAAAAAATATCAGGACAAAAGATGCAACCACTGTGGTGTGTGTGAAATCCGTGAATCGTCCCTTGTTTTAGCCACTCGAATTCCATGTTATGAATCAAACTTGATTTTTTAGCAAAATGATAGCTATAGCGCTACTATTTCAAGTTGTTACATGAAATTGGAAAATTTAATTGGTGTATTTTTCAAAAACTAAAAACTGAAAAAATTTTTCGTTTTTAATTTTTGATTATTGTATCGAATAAGACATAGGATACTTTTTGTCCTGGTATTTCCGTAGGGTTAGAAATTGCGCGGGTAAAACGCGTGTAATTTTATTCTATTCTGTAACAGTTTTATTTGTATATACAACTTGTAACATAATGAAGATATAATACTTAAGAGGATTGTATGTTTGGTGGTGTAGTTTATAAGTAACAGTAACATAAATTTGTTATTCTTACCGTTCGACCGAAAAACAAGTATACCTAATTGTCAACCCTTAAATCAGCGGTTAGCTTTAGATGAAATCTATTCGACAACAGATGGGGTAAATATAACGTGATGGTTAACCGGTGTGGAAAACTGACTGCGTTTTAGCTTATTAGGTTGACTAGGGTTGTCAAAATATTTTGTTGTAAAATTATTAAATAAATTTGTATGAAAGTCTATACCAGCACTGATCATGCTAATTCTTTTACTGTATGTTCTACGTATGGTATAGAAGTTTACCCATAAGTTTTATCTCTCCAGTTTGTTACACGTTGTATAGGTATATCACGCATATTTTATACACGCGATATATTTAATACGCACAATTCAAGTTATCTCAGTAAATAATTAAAGATTTTAACTTAAATTTTTCCGTGATCGTGATATTTAATGAGCTCAATGCCTTTAAACCCAAGTTTCATCAAAATCAGATTAGAAGTTGAGTTTATCGTTCATTGTAGGTACATCACTTTCAAAAATGTAAAAAAATAATCAACAAAATCGATACAAAGTTATAAGTAACAATATTCATACATTAAATAATTTAGTTCTTAAGACAGGTTTTAAAGGCGTTTTTGTGGGCGATAGGCTGACCCCCTGTCACTACATTAGTCTCTCTCCGTCTTTATAATACCTCCAAATTTGTCAAACGTGACATCAGATGATCTTGTAACCTCTGGTGTTCTGTCTATCCCATACAGGCGTGACGATATGTATGTATGTATGTATGTATTACTAAAGACAGTTGAAGTTTTTTTCAAATCGGTCCAGAACTAATCTTATCACACACATTATAATTTTAAAGCGGATAGTCAGGCACTTTGCGATTATACCCGAAGTAATTTTTTACAGTTTTCACGTTTTTGGTTTACTTCTAATAAGCCTGAGTATCATAGAAAAACCTTCATCGAAAGCCTACATGCAATCAATATACGAGGGCCAAACTGAAAGTTTTTAGAACTGGCAACTTAAAAGCATTATTTTAAAAAAATAAGTTTAAATTTTGAAAATAGAACTCTTTACCAATAATATTGAGTATTCATTTCATTCATTTGTCATTTGTTTTACTATTTGGCGGCAAATTGAAAATTGTCTGTGCACGTCAGAATGAATTTAAGCCGAGAAAATTTTCGTGCAATGATTTTTTATGACTTTCGATGTCATATAAGTCAACAAGAAAGTTATGATAGACTTCGATTGGCTTTTCACGATGAAGCCCCATCTCGTGCCACAGTTTACAACTGGTTTAATGAATTCAAACGTGGTCGAACTAATCTCACCGATGATTTGCGTGAGGGACGGCCTTCTACAGCGACGACTGAAGATAATATCAGTGTTGTGCGGCGTATGATAGAGACTGACAAAAGAGTGACCTATCAGCAGATTCGGACAAGTCTAGGCATAGGTATGAGTCAAGTGCACAAAATCCTCCATGAACATTTAGCGGTCAGGAAGCTTTGTGCCCGCTGGATACCGCATAATTTGACCGAGGCTCAAAAACTCCGCCGTGTTGATTGGTGCCGAGAAATGATCCAAAAATTTAACGGAGGTGACTCAAATGCTGTGTTCGACATACTAACGGGTGACGAAAGCTGGATTTACTGTTATGATCCGGAAACCAAAAGACAGTCTGCTCAGTGGGTGTTTCCTTCCGAAGAGTTGCCAACTAAAGTGAAGAGAGGTCGAAGTGTTGGAAAAAAGATGGTGGCCTCGTTCTTCGGAAAGAGAGGTCATTACGCGACAGTTGTCTTAGAGGATCAGAAAACGGTTAATGCAGAGTGGTACACTAACAACTGTTTGCCACTTGTCTTGGAAAAAGTTCGAGAGAAACGACCTCGCAGCAGGATCCTCCTTCATCACGACAATGCCTCGTCGCACACCGCCAGGCAAACGATCGACTATTTGGCGACCTCAGACGTGGAATTACTGGGTCACCCGCCGTATAGCTCCGACCTCGCACCCAGCGATTTTTATTTATTCCCGAAAATAAAAGAAAAACTTCGAGGAAAACATTTTATGGACGCCGAAGAAGCAGTGGCTGCGTTTCAAAACGCCGTCGAAGAGGCCCCTAAGGCCGAGTGGGCAAGGTGCTTTTCTCAATGGTTCCATCGAATGCAGCGATGTATTGATGTGAATGGACGCTATTTTGAAAAGTTATAATAAAACTAATAACTTGCTAGAATGCTTAGTTTTTGATTTTCTAAGAACTTTCAGTTTGACCCTCGTATCTTGCTCACCTACGATTTGCTTTCGTTGCTGTTATCCCATAGCTGAAATCGACTAGAAGTAGCTACAAATGACAAAAGAAAAATTATACATACCTAATCATAATCATTTATTCATTCATCGAAGTTGCATAAACATTTACCTATGCGTCAAGATTTTGTTCACTCCAGATGCTGTTTTAAAATTCAATTAAAAATTATTAGGATAAAAGATACAACCACTGTACCACAGTACAGATATCAACAGTAATTCAACTTCATACAAACGGACGAAACGCGAGCTATACCTACGCGGCTCGATCTCGGCATGCGCTCGGCCCCCGGCCAGTCGCGAGTATCTGCATGCCGAATCAATTGTTGATTGAGCTTTACGTTAATATGCGGATTGTTTATACTTTGGTATTCAAACGTGAACATGTTTTTTTTTACTTGAAACGTATTTTTGTTGAACCTGTGTTCAGTATTCAGTATTTTATTTGTTTATATAAAAAAAATATATATTTGCAGTCACAAAACTAAATGGAAGTAAACGCAAAGTAACCAAGTATAATTTAAATGCATGAGCGGACCGCGGCGCAGTAGGCATTTATTTCAAAGATGTGGCCGAGTTGAATTACTGGTAGATATCTGTACTGTGACTGGACTGTCCCTCGTTTTACCCACTCGAATTCCATGTTATGAAAGGTTAATCAAACTTGAACTTGTCAAGTTTTTTTAGTTAAATTATGGTAATTTAGTTAGTAGGTATATTGCTACATCGGAGGTCTAAGTGCATATTCTGCTCGTTCAACAGCGGATCCTACTATCGAACTATTATATAACTAAATAACTAACTAGTATATGCATTGAAGAGTTTCGCAATTGTTTAACTTATTCACTTAATCGTGAAATGTCATTAGATAGAAATAGAAACAAAACACTGTGTTACTAATCGTAATGTTAAGTTCATTTATCAATAGCGCACTAGTTGTAGCATCGAACCAAGTGAATCGTGACCCACAAGAAGCTCATTTTGGCAAATCGTTTAAATGCTAGTAGGTCGAAATTCGCTTGAAGATAGGTTTACTTGGTGACGAACTTGTTATCATTACATTCGACACTGAAATTTAATGAGTACAGAATTCGTACAGTATCTAAAACGTTCTAAGTGAATTATACGCGATAGACCTAACATTTTTGACAGTTTCAAACGAATTTTCAGCAAGGTGGTCATGATTCAGTTGATTCTATAGTACCTTTTTTTAAAATAACGTCTTCTTAATAATCGCTATCTCACCAAACGGTAAGTGTCGATAAGGTTAAAGATAGGGTTAAGGAAGGGCCTGGCTATCCATCAAATTTTATACGAAGTATGGTCTGTGATGGTCAAGCTGAGTGAATGAATTCATTCATTCAAAAAAGATCATTCATTCATTCACCAAGCTGAGGTCACTCGGATTAGTCGCCTTTACGAAAAGCTTATCCAGGGGGTGTAGAGCTGTTCTACCAGGAGCGGCCCCAAGGGGGGGGTCACAGGGGACATGACCCCCCCCCCCCAAAATCATGAAAAGATGAACCTCTTAGAAGAAAAGAAGCTAGAAAAAGATACTTATGATTAAAAATTTCATTGTGACCCCCCCAAAATTCAGTTGTGACCCCCCCCAAAATTTCAGCCTGCGACCGCGCCTGTGTTCTATACCGTAAAATCTCCATCGTTTTTTCCTGTTGGGGGCTAAAAAATTGTCAATGTATATATTCTTTAAACGGCAACGTAATTGGCTACCACGTGCGGGATATTTTAAATCTAGTTAAGATCAGATACTCTAATTATAGGAAATTGAATCGAACTGAGGTTAGGCAGAAAATTGAAGTGACCTTCTTTCATATTTTTTATCACGCGACACAAAACAGGGATGTTATTAGTTTGACATATTGTGTATGTGTGTTTGTTAGTGGTATTGTAGATCCCAAACGGAAAAGATGATTTAAGTGTGGGTTTTAATTGGAAGTTATGTCCGTTGTGATGGTTCTTAGCTATTTTAAAGAAATCAAAAACACCGTCATCGCTCATGGAACACGAGATAGAACTGCAGTATACATATATTGAAGATAGAATTTAAATAATTTCAAAGAATAATTTATTTTTCTTTACTACTTACCTAAGTATTATTTATGTTATTATACGTTTACCTACACAATTCATGAGTTTTCAGTTATTTATTTATATTATTATATATTTTTCAGAACTAAATATTTATGTTTTCATTCTTTCTATCGTATTCAAGTCCTGGAGTAATTTCTGAAAGTTTGCAAACGCACAATATAATACAAACAATGAATATAGCAAACCAGCACTAGCTCGGTACCCGTGTAATTTTTGATTCCGCTTGTAGTTGAAAATAAAATGTAATAATGCAAGTAACCTTCGTTAAAAGCTGGGTTATTAATCATCATCATAAGCAGACGGTAGACGACCACTGGTGGGCATATCCCCCCAGGTTCTCCACGACACTAGTTCTCGCGCCGCCCTCATATTTAAATGTAAAATACTTTTTCAAATCCAACTGGTAATCCCTTCAGCTTTTTTATATTAGGGAGTATAAATAAACAATTAAAATGTTTCTTAAAAATTCTATCTTTCTTATTTCGTTTATTTCGTACACGCTCTGTGTGGCAACATTATAATTTAAGAGAATGCGATAAGCTTGAGTTGTTGATTAAATTTAGCCGTGCGTGTAATTGTTACGTTAGTAGATATTCCTGAAATCGTATTATTATGGCTGATATAACCTCCGATTATCCAGCCCCCGAGTACAAAGCATGCCGCACGAGCCTATCGTAATACCGTTTACGATAAAGATGCTAAACTCTTTTGATAAGTAAGTAAAAAGCAGAATTATTTCATCTAACGAATAAGTTTTATATATCGACGCGAGCGAATGTTTAATAGAACTGAATAATATTGTCTCAGTTTTCGCGATTCATACTATGAAATAAAACACTTTTTAACCGGATTTATCGCGTTTAATTTATATTAATTTCACATTTTAACTCCTTGCAGACCCCGTTGTCAGTCGCTCGTGATAAATCCGGCTAAAAAGTGTTTTATTTAATAGAACTGATTTGTATTTCCCGCGGCCTATCTGGCAACGAATTCCCTCCTTATTTTGTAGTAAGCGCGTAACAAAAATGAATTCCCACAAACACGTTATTCAAATTATTTCGGCATTTCACTAGATATCCCTTGTTAATCCCAAGAACTAAACAACTTTCGTTTTATTAGAGTTTATCACCGTCGCGACTCTTTTATCCGTTAGTTCCAAACTTCAAGACAACAACCGGTCAGAGATTACCAAAGCGCATAAAATGTCAACGGATACCCCGACCGACACTCGGACGCTGAGCATATTGTACCTATGCCTTACCTTTGCGGTGTCAAATTGAAAAAAGTTTGTTGAACTTTATGGAGACAACGAACTTCGAGGAAACCGGTCTAATGTCAATAAAAAGTTCCTATATAGGCAGTATCGGTTGTACTGGATTCCTAGTGGGATATAAATATTGCATAGCAGTTGTGCACCCACCGGATATCGAGAGCGTGGACCATATACTATCACACAGCTTTAATCGATCGACCAACATCATAACGATTCTCTCTAAGAAGCGGCATTCGATATTTGTATTTATTAAAGCAAGATATTTCTTTAAATAAAGCGTTTACGTAAAAAAATAGGGATCTTAACCTGTGTCAATTTGAAATCTTGTAACGTTTGATAAATATACATTTAGCGTGGTAAATTTAATATAATTACTTCCGTTGTAAATATGACCATGCAGGCCATTTTGTTGCAATTACTATATTTTATAGGCGCTTACATGTAAGTTCATCAACAATAACATGACAATGGGAGAATTATGTTTATTTTAAAGTTGTTAAAGTTAACAAGTTAGTAACATAGAACTCGTGACAGCACGAACATGAGATTGTCTAAAACGTCGGGTAAATTAACAGTTACTCAATTTTAGGTTCCGCGCCGATACTTGAATTTTACGTAAACACATAAGTACAAATCATGATTAACAACATCTTAAAATATAAATAATGAATGTATTTTGTTATGAATATCCACATATGAATTTATAAATAAAATAATTTTACAAATATTATTGAACATATTTATCAAACATTAATAATCTAATATAAAAACCTGAAGTACGCACATGCCCGTTTTTTGTAAAAAAATACGTAAGTACCTACGTTTGTTACGCCATGAACAAAAAATGTATGTTTACCATTCAGTATTCACAACAGTTTTTTGGTCTCTCAAAAGAACAAACACCCTTTACAAGTTTTTTTCGTTTAACGACACGAAAATTGCGGATACAAGAAAATTGTGTTTGCCAAGAAATTGAAAATTTCGGGGCAATTTTCTCCTTGGAAGATTAAACATCTAAATATCTTCCAGACCTCCACATCAAAGTGTGTTTGATGTTAGTTAACCGATTCCATAATTCTAAATTTAAAATCATTGAACTGTTTGTTATCATGATATAATGGTAAAGATATCTTCTATTAGAAGCCAGCATTATTTTACCAAGCCATGTTTTTTTGTAATTTAATAACGCGCTCAGAAACGACAGATGCTTTAAAGTAAATTATGATCGTGTGTTGGGTTTGAAGATGCCTAAATAAATCACTTTATACTTAACATAATTTTATCTTGTAGATACACACGCCTGTATTCCTTAGGTATGGGGTAGGCAGAACAAGCTGAGGTCACGTTTGACACGTTTGGAGGAATTATAAAGATGGAGAGAGACTATTGTAGTGACTGGGGTTAAGCCTATCACCCACAAAAACGCCATTAAAACCTCTGTCCCTTAACTGACTTTTACAGTTTGCCCGGGAAGACTAGCAGCTTGTACATTCTATGTTTTTCTTTTGCTCTCAGTCCATCATGCAAGAGTCTTTCGCTCACTGTCCAGAATGGAAGAGTCTTTCGATAATAGTCCAATTAATTATTGAAAACGCTCAAAAGTTATCTATAAGTACAGAAACTTGATTTTGAGGCTGAATGTGTAAACGGTGCTTGAAGAGAAACTAAGTGGTTGTTAAAAACCGTACTCCAATTCCGCTTTCTCCTTTTAGTTAAACAAACTAGTTAGCATTTAAACACAATCCTCGAATGTCACAGTGTAAACCAAACCTCATAAATGAACAATACATTTAATATTTTCTTTCATTCTTACAAAATCGAGTTGGCATAGACTGCCAAGCGTAAAATGCCAACTGAATAGTAAAAGCCGGTAGGTAATTAGCTATATTTAGTTTTAAAACATTAAATGATGGTGATTCATGACTAGGTATAACATTTGATCGTTGATTAGTGAGAGCCTCGAAACGATTAGTGAGTGACTGTGTTTTTCCAGACCCAGTTACTGGGAGCAGCGCACTCGCCTGGAGAAGCGACTGCTCCTGGCCGTGGGAGTGGTCGGCGTGCTGGCGCTGGCCTTCCTGTGTGCCTTCGTCGCCACCATACTGAGAGCCTCGGTTGATGACAATGGTAAGTCATATAATTTAACTAATAAAAACCCCAGACAATCATCAATGCCGAAACTAAGCAAAGCTTGTGATATGGGAAATATGGAATACCATGTAGCGACTTAGGAAACCTAGAATATGAATATGTTTTTAAAGATGAAAATACCCCATGTAACAGCGTAAGCCTGAGGTCGCAAAGATATTCATTGATATGGCAGAATTTGAATTTATGTAATGTAGTTCCCTAGTATATTTTTATAATAAGCGAGCCTTTTTGTAAGTTTCTAAACGCAATAAACAAAATAACACGCCAATAGATTCGATTCTTTTGTACGTTTTAGCCATTGTCTTTTTTATTTAGAAGAAGTTTTAAGTTGGATGCTATTACTAGTACTATATTACGTTCACCCTAAATACATATAATGGCTAATACTCGTAGCAGCGTATTACGTATTACTTGCAGTTAAGTTCCAGCAAAACCCGAAAGGTAGAAATTTGACTTTATGTTTGATTATTGAAAAAACTTTATTCATATCGCAGTCTTGAGGCAGGTTTATCTGAAGCATAATTTCTAGTTTTCAATTCTTATAAGTAACTTTCATCAACACGGGAAGTGCGAAGGATATTACAGTGGCTTCTTTACCGCAAACGTTTCCAAGTACATCCCTATACAGGTAACTTTAAAACTTAGTTGACAAGTGCTGCACATTGCCAGCTGAAGTTTTGTTTCCAGGTGTCTAAGTTGTTTAGAAACAGAGCGGTGACAGGCCAAGTTGCAGCTTTCGTTCGGTTTGTGTCCGGAACAGCTTCGCTAATTGAAAGGTCGACGACTTAAATAGTTAAGTAAATGAGAAGATAAATGGAGCATGTATTTATTTACACTATGCGGTTCAACAATAAGAAAATATATAATAAAAATTTCTTGGTACATCTAGGCAGCGAGCATTACAGCAGGATAAAGAATGCTACATACTTCTCATGTTTTGTCAATATTATTATTAAATAGAATGACCGGGATGTTTACTTTCGTAATAATATAAATAAAATTCTCATTCTATAACAAAAAATACTAAACGGATGCTCGGTAAAAAAAACATGCCGCTATTTTTATAAATAAGTATCTTGAGGATGGAATAAAATATGATATATGGTTTTAAATATGCGATTTGTACAATGACAGTTGATTTCGTTAGTAATAAAATTTACGTAGAATAATATAAGAGGATTTGATACGAGCTCAATAAAATTCTTTATAAAGGGTTCAAAAGAATGCCTTTTAAAACGAAATGACACCTTTATCCGCACTTTACAAGTTAATTTATAGTCCGACAAGGATCTTTTGGCGCGTGGCGAATATTGGAACTAACCACCGTCTCGGGAAATGGCACTTCATGACTTTTACCGCTCATATTTGTTAACTTTCTTTTAATTTCAATAATATTGAATACGCCAAAATTTACAAAATTTTATAACTATAAGTAGTTACTTATTGTAGTTATAAAATTTTAGAATTTGTTTTCAGAAAGAAAAACAATTTAACGTCTCAATAAATCCCTTTTTAAGAGTAAAGAAGCAAGTTGTCTCGGCAATGTTTACATATTGGCATACTTTGAAAAATTCTCTTTAGAACATAATTTATTAAATTTTTAAAACTCAATAAAAATTACGATTTCAGGAGAATTGTCACTTGAGAAAGACTGTATGAAAAGTGAAGAAAGATGTACTTAAGCAGTTTTTTACAAACCTTTAAATTACGACCATTTCTAGATATGAGTAGGTCCTTTTAAAAAGAAAGTGGTGATGACTAGGATTACGAGGAAAACAATTTATCATAAAAACATGATTTTAATTTCATGTCACTTTATGTTTTAATATATTTTCTTGCTGAATCTTCCACCCTGTATTTTTGTACCACTAACGTGTTTCTCAAACTTTACGCGATAAAACTTTTACAGTACATAAAATGAAATAATTTCTGTTACCAAACTTGAAAAAAAATAAACGTTTATGCATTCATATTTTTCCCTGAGAATAGGGAAATTGTAATTAATGGTAACCCTTATTTCACTCTCACGCCCCTCTGACGTCATCATCCAAGCGCCAAAAAAGTCTTGTCGGGCTTGTATGTAAAGGGTACGACGTAGTTGTAGAGGTAGTGATGCAGAGCGCGCGATGTCACCTTGTGATTGAAATTCAAACACCAACGCATACGTAGATTCACTTTTACAAGTAAATCTCTAAAGACGACTGAAAGAAATAACTTAAATAAAATTTTACCTTAAATAAGCAATACTAGTGTTATTTAAAGTTCAATTAGATGATAACAAACAATCTTGGAAATTTCAACAATATGCCGGCAAAACATGAATGTCATTTTATGTTTTTGGCAGTATATCAAGAAGACTATTTCCTTCTTTAATCTGCCAAACCTCTCGATTTCGTCGAGACTTACACTTAAAAAGCTTACTTCATTTAGAGTACCAACGTTTCTCTAATGCAATGTCTGCACCCAATTTATATAGAAAAGATGAAAATGTCAGATAGTTGATTTTACATTGCGAGTTCTGGTTACAAATAAGATCACGTCGAGTGTCGAAACCAGGCGGCGCACGCGCCATTCAAAGCACACCTTTACCGCCAAGCTAAGTAATTACTATACGGGACGTAGATAGTCAAATAAAAACGTTTGGCAAGCAGTTCCGAAATACTTCTATTACTAACTAGTGTTACGGGTTAGTAATTCTGTTACTGTTACCATTATTGTATAGATCATGGTCGATTTGTTCGTTATTGAGAATGTCAATAACTTACAGAAATATTGTTGCGTGTTTTTACCTTTATTTACACTATTATTCTGAAAAAACTATTGACGTTTTAATTTGATTAAAAGAGTTAGTAAACATTTCAGAATTTATTTTTGAACCGCGCGATCTCTTAGCATCCTGATTCCACAATTTGCATCGATAGCGACTTATTTACAATGTCAACGTTTATCGATACGTCTTGAATAGGTATCCTAAGCAAGATGAGTATAGAGTTTAATATAGTTTGCACAAAAGCATAAATGCTAAACAATTTTAAACGATACCTACTTATTCTTGACACGATCTGATAAACATTTATATGGTAAGGAAAATGGCCATCGGAGGTCAATATTAACATACATGGTAACCTAACAACTTTAGCGGAACGTAAAATGTTATCAGTCTTAGATTTACGGCGAAACATGTTTTTTAAGAACCACTTCTCATAAGTTCACTAAACTAAGTATACTAGTATACCGCAACACACTGAGATTTTCAACGAGTTTTTTAATCAATTCAAAGTGAATCATCAGTAAGAGACATTACTTGTGTGCAACTTAGGTTTTTTATATTCAAGATGGCAGCTTCTGCCAAGTACAAGGTTGCATCGACCTTTCTGAAGCCTCCGAGTAATGCCACTTGATAGGAAATGTACAATGAGACTTATCGTTTTCTAATAAATGATTCCGATGACATGACTAGCTGTTTCTTATTGTATGAAAAGGCTTGTAATAGAAGTAATAGTAGATTTCTATATTAACCCAAGATTCTTTCACACAAATCTTTATTTTAGTTGTCATGGGAACGCACATATGTACATTGTAGTGTTTTAAATCCAAGGTCTAAGATTAAGGAGCTTGCTGGGTCCATAAACTGATATGGAGATAATAGCTAGTAACACCTCCTTACTGTACCTAGGTATAAAATAAGTCCTCAGGTATGTTAAATAAATATTAAATTACACAGCTAAAGTAAAATCTTATCATTTTCTAGACTATTTAATGCAAGTTATTGATGTTAGTCGCAATTATATTAGACTGTATGGTGTGGCGTATATTTATTCCAAACTCTCAATCAGCGCTATTCTTTGACAAATACAAATATTTGTGTATACTAGAGTTAAGTAGCTATTTTCTATAGATTTACATACACAGTAGACCGGTTAAAAATATGATAGGTGTTTACTTATTGTTATTATTTTTCGTATATTAAAACTTATAAAAACATCCCTTTCCAAGCTCATTGCGAGCACAGGGAAGTGTGTCACGAAAATAATGGTGTATAATTAAAGTTTAATGAATAACGGTCACTTAGCGACCACAAATTTACATAAAACCCCTCGTATTGCGTAATCGTAGAAGACGCTTTAAATAAATCCTTAAAGAAATCCAATTGCAATACCACTTTCAAATTATTTAAATCAGCTTCCTAAGTTATGCACCGATGTCACATGCGAGATCTCGTGTGTAATTGAGGCATGAGAGCAACGCTAGACGACTTGATGAGCACGTTGTGTTTTCAATTCGATGTTTCCTTTTGTAGATGTACCCCAGACGAGCGAGTTGAGAGTATCATCTTCCTCGTCACCCGCCGTCATCGGTAAAGATGGACCCGAATCTGAGCTTTGCAACACACCCGGATGTATTCATTCAGGTAACGCAAAACAACCAACCTTATATGTAACGTGCTAACGCAGTATGTCAATTCTTAATAGTTTTACCATCGCTTCTGTTTTCTTTGAAGTAAAAACAATATTATATTCGATAATCGATTTTGAAATATTTTAGCTTCAAGACTCCTCATGAATATGGATGATAACGTAGACCCTTGTGATGACTTCTATGACTTTGCTTGCGGCTCTTTCGTCAAGAGTACAAGGATCCCTGATGACAAAACCTCAGTAAACACCTTCTCAATCATCACTGATCAGCTGCAGGAGCAAATACGGGCACTTCTTGATGAGCCAATCGAGGCAAACGAACCGAGGCCATTCGTTCTCGCAAAGACACTCTACCAGGCTTGCATGAACAGAAGTAAGTGTCTTAATTACTTTTTTATCTTCAGATAAACTCTTGTACAATAACTTTGTCACGACCATAAATATATGAAAACTAGGTCCTTTAGTAACTAAGCGTAATAACAGTAACTAAATTGTTATTACTTAAACCAGTTGATGCTAGTGAAAGTAAACACACGGCCGGTGTAGCTTCCGCTGCTTGCACAACCGAAATGACGTAAAATACGGATCATCGGAAATTGCGCTTACCGGCTGTCTGTATGACAATAGAACAGTTTCAATATGATTTTGAATTTAATTTTTTTTTTGTGATGAAACTAAATGGTCTGCGTTTTAAAGTTTCATTTTTAAGTTATTAGTTATAATGTTACCTGTAACCTTTGTACCCATGTAAGATGTTTTGCAAAATCTTCTTAAGGAAATTGGATGGAAAATAATGCATTAGTACCCATTTTATGTCTTTACGTAAAAGACAGCTACGGGCAATATTTAAAATTGCGCATGATTTTAAAATGTTTCATAATAATTTAAAAACCTTATACTTTGGAATAAAAAAATAGATATTTTGGATCCTGGCTAAATCCTAAGAACACAAAGTAAAAGATTGTTTGGCCTATGCTTAAAATAAAATGAAGTGACATTGTACCGCAAGATATAGAGTAGACACAACTTATTACCAGCGTGTGTTCCAGATATATATTGTCGTTATTTTGTAGGTGCTATCGAAGCGCGAGGCGTGCAGCCATTGCTGGACATGCTGCGCCGGCTGGGCGGGTGGCCCGTGCTCGACGGCAAGGACTGGGACGAAAACTCCTTCTCTTGGGAGCAGTCGGTCTACCGCTTCCGTAAGGCCGGTTACTCAGTCGACTACTTCCTGGACTTCTCTATCAGCGTTGACGTCAAGAACTCCACCAAAAGAATTATCGATGTAAGACATACCTATCTACTTGAATATAAGCTGCGTAATCCTTTTTAATAACTTTTCCAAATCATACCACCGAAATCAGTAATTCAATTATTATTTTGATTACATTCAATCAAGCGTAAACGCGGTCGGCCGACCCTATTTTATAGGACTTTTATTATTTATCACGTCTTACATTTAGTCGTTTGCGAAATTTTTATTGCACCGCGAATGGTTTGGTTCAGAGCTTATTGCGAGCGCGTTTGATTGGGAATGTTTACGTGAAGATTTGTTTCAACAGCTTGACCAGGCGTCGCTGGGTCTGAGTCGGGAGTACCTGAACCGCGGGTTGAACGACAAGATCGTGCAGGCTTACTATGAGTACATGGTGGACATCGCCACGCTGCTGGGAGCGGACCGTGCGCGCGCCGAGACTGACCTCAAGGATTCCCTGCAGTTCGAAATCAAACTCGCCAACGTGAGTACTCTAATGACGTAGCCACATTTCACAATGACAGAAAGTAATAAAAACCCATACCTACGGGCGCCCATGTAACAACAATAACAGCTTTATGGGGCCACAAAGAAGTGATTTTTTACGATCACCGTTGACTTTGATGTCAAATGAATCACTCCGAAGGCTGCGTTTTATGTGGTCAGGACTGGTAGTGCACTGAAAGAAGCTTTGTTCAAGTTCAAATTGATTTAAATGACCTAAAATGAGAATACTTATACATCTTGTTATAATTTTTTTTGAGATTTTTTTTTATCTTGTCAATAAAAACCCATATATTCCACAGATTTCTCTGCCGTTAGAAAAACGCCGTAATGCCACTAGTTTGTATAACCCTATGACTATCGCCGAGTTGGAACAAAAATTCCCAAAGTAAGTAATTCTATCGCAAGATTTTGATTCCCATAACGTGTATGCCATGTTCAATTTATTAATAACAAATTAATTCACAGGATCCCATGGTTTGAATACATCAATCGTATTTTGGAACCACATGTAAGAGTAGAACGTGACGAAATTGCCATAGTCAATGTTCCCAAATATCTGTCGGATCTCGAGGTAAATTAATAATTTATCGTTTAATTATATGTCATTTAGTAGCATGAGTGTGTCAGCTCCGTTGTTTAATTTTAAAATTCTCTCTGTACTTTTCTTCAAAGCTCTTATTTTAACAGGTTCTTTTGGACAATACACCAAAACGTGTTCAAGCTAACTATGTAATGTGGCGAGTGGCTGGCGCGTCGGTCTCCTACTTGACGGATGAGTTGCGTCGCAAGCAACTGGCCTACGTCACTGCATTGTCTGGCAAGACCGAGCGAGAGAGCCGGTGGAAGGAGTGTGCTGACACCACGAGCGTCAGGTCAGCTAGACAACACATATCTCTAGATGGTTCTAATTGATAAACCGACAGTTATTACCACGAGTAATGTAACTATGATGAAACAAAAGACAACTTTAAATCACTCTAGCCACGCGTTCAGAGTGATGACTTTTCGATTAATGATGTTGCCGTACACACGTCATTCGGAAATTAATTGCTCGCTTAAGAGTTATCATCGTCATAAAGGAAAATACGTACAAACTGCATAGGTACATCATTTTAAACTTGATTCATTTACGAGAATTTGTAGATTGAAGAGCGTCTAAGTGTTTCAGCAATAGTTATGTCTTTTGACAATTGTTGATCGAGATAAGCTTTTGTTTATTTTTGACTTCTTAAAAAAAGTTAACTGTTTATGGATTTTTATACACCTTCATGATGGACCTTCATGTTGGAAGCAATTTGATGCTGTTAATGTCCTAGACGTGACGTGATGCTGCCATGGATTGACTTCTGGATAGATTATAAGAACTTTTTTTGCTGTGCATTACAGGATCTTAACTTTATATTTTTTTCACAGTATGTCTATAGCGGTCGGTGCTCTGTACATCAGAAAGTACTTCAACGAGAACTCTAAAGCTAATGCTTTGGAAATGGTTAACGACATCAGGTATGTGTGTAAATCTTGCTTTATTAAAACACAGGAAATATTTTTTTTGTGAAACTTTTCTAAAACTTTCAATAACGATGTTAACTTTTGAAAATTGATTGAAACGGTGATGGAAAGATATAGGATTAGTGTCATAAGGGAGTAATGATCTGTGTAAGACTTATAAGTCAACTTCCCTGTATTCTAAAGGGGGACCACGTGGCTAGTTGTACTCTCGTATAGTCCGCTGATAACATGCAAGGCGAGAGATTGGAGAGGTAGAATGTAGAAAATATACTGTCCTTATTTAAGACATTAAAATGATTATATATGCACTAGGTAAATAGGTAGGTACAATGAATATAATCATGGTTACACACTACAATAGTATGACCAACTAATTCTACGTTAAGATGCTCCTTGACCTTTAGCCTCAAACAAAGAATACTGATCAAAAATAAATATACGAATAACACAAAAGATTTACGACTTGTTTGCAACAGAACAAGTAATTGAAAATAATAGGTTCCATTAGTTCTCTGGCGAGTAAAACGACGACGTGGTAACACGTTTAATATCAAATCACCGTGAAACCTATCGATTAAAATAAATTATAAAAAAGCAATCGGTTGTTAATGCATCGGTATTTTTATTTTATAGCTGGCAATAATTTTCATAGATTATTATTTATAAGTATCCTAGCGTTTTAATATAATCTATTGTTCAGCTTCTCCTGGCGTGTTTTGATATTAAATTATCAATTTTTATTGTTGTAAGTGACATAGAAAAAAATCTTAATGTCTTCGAGATAATATTGTCTGAGTTTTTCACGTAACCTACCCATATTAGATTAATTACGTATAACAGCATCTATCGCGTCTTGTTTTTCGGTGTCTTTTTAGACACACGTGACCAATTAAACGCGATAAATCCGGTTATAAAGTCTTTCATTTAACATCTACGAGAGGTTTTTAAATGCTGATAGGATTCTTTAATATTTTCAAACATCCTACTTACGAGTAGTTCCTATTTAAATATTTAAACAAATGCAATTTTGAGTTAGAATGTTTTATGAAACAAACGTATTATGTAGGTAGTATAATATTTTGTATGTGTTATTATTATTTATTGTTGTTTTTAATTTTTGTAATCTCGTTTATTATAACTGTTTTGATATTAGCAATAAAGCGTTTTAAGTTTGTATGACAATATAGACTATTAGACAATATAGATAGGTATATAGACTATACACTAATTCCTACTAATGAGAGTTTTCTCCTGCAATCACTAGGGATATAATACTTCAAGTACCTTTTGGTCGAATGACAGTTTTCTTTAGAGGTTAGTCCAGGGACAAAAAACAGGAAGTCGATAAATATTTGACACTATGGCTTTAGAAATAGAGATAGATATACAGAGATGGCTCTTGTTGTTACAATTTTCATTATTTTCTTACTCTCTACAGACAACAGTTCCGTAAGACCCTGAAGGAGGTGGACTGGATGGACCAGCAGACCCGTCAACAAGCCTTGGAGAAGGCTGATGCCATGGCTTCCCACATTGCCTACCCTAATGAAATGCTCGACAATGATAAGCTTACCAACTTCTACGCTGGCGTAAGTTTACCGCAGTTACCTGAACACCTCATTTCGATAACCTTTTTAAAACCGTTAGAAAAAAAATCTATCTTCGGCGTACATTGTGAAGAAACTAGTATGTGAAGTAAGAGAGTATCATAGAGAAATATGTATTAGTTATACATAGAGAAATAAAGAGTATTCTATGGGCTATAACTTATTCTCAAGGAAAAAAGTTTACATTATCTAAAAAATTGTAGACTTAACTAAAACTGTAATGTTTTAGATTGTTGTTGCATTACTCAAAAAAAACCCTATGCACGTAACATAGAAACTATTTTTGCACTATTAGATTATTTAGATAACGCTTTATCTTTCCAGTTGGAGATGTCCTCTGACAAATTGATGGAGTCGGTCCTGAACTTGACTTTGTTCGGTACTGAGTACCTGTTCAGCAAGCTGCGAGTGCCCGTCAACAAGACCGATTGGGTGACTCACGGCCGCCCCGCCGTCGTCAACGCCTTTTACTCTTCTATCGAAAACAGCATTCGTAAGTTAATCAAAACCTATTTTTTTATCGGTGACAATTATTCTCAGCTCACAGTAGGTGAATATGAAATCAAATAAACAGGTACAGGAAGAATCTGGCTCTTCATAAAAATTTATATTGTCGCAGCTGTGATATTTGTCGGCACACTTTATATCGATGACCAGGGGATCTCACCAAGCGGATGTCACTCGAATTAGTATCATTTTACGAAACGCTTACCCACAGGCGATAGAATCATTAAGTCAATAAAATTTATTAAAGAAGTGATGATATTAAAATTGTCATAACGGGGTTTGAAAGTATTCATTTTGGTTTATGCTCATCCACATTTTTTTAAACATGCAAATTAAATTACAAACGAAAAATGTGTACAATTACAATATGAAATTTCAGAATTCCCGGCCGGCATCTTGCAAGGAGCATTCTTCTCGGCTAAGAGACCCGCATACATGAACTACGGCGCTATTGGATTCGTTATTGGACATGAAATTACTCACGGCTTTGATGACCAGGTAAAAATCTATTAAAAAATAAAAGTGTCTGATATTTTTATATCTGAATATCCTCTTACACTTGTTTATTTGATAATTTGTTTATTACACGTTATTGTTACTTGCTTTTAGGGACGTCAATTCGACAAGAACGGCAACCTGATTGACTGGTGGCAAGAGACGACAAAGCAAAAGTACCTGGAGAAGGCGAAGTGCATCATTGATCAATATTCCAATTATTCTGTCAAGGAAGTCGGCCTAAAGGTGAATATAACTAGCAACTATTGTGCACTGAATGCTACTTATGCAAGTCAAGAGGTCAGAACTGTAGTTGTGTTAACAATACAAGATGAAAATTATTATTCATGAAGGATTTTAAATCGAAATATCCCAGGGTATAAATTAGTATTTAAATTTACTTGTACAGAAAATATTTACTTATAAACTCAACTTCTGGATCAGCTATTGATATAAATACTATGAATATATTTCAAAATTGATTCTATATTTAGCTATACTCGAAAATAAATCATGCGTGACATTTTTTTTTGTTATTTATATTAAGTACTCGGACACGCGATTCTTAGCTACCAACTTGCGCTTGCGTATCAAAAAGATCTACGAAGGCTTCATCAGCATGCTGTATTGATCGAAAGGTTACAATAGGTCAGTTTCTAAGTCAAAATGCTTAATAAGTGATTTCCTTTCCTCTAGTTAAACGGAGTCAACACGCAAGGGGAAAATATCGCCGACAACGGGGGAATAAAGGAGGCTTACTATGCTTACAAGGCGTGGACTCAGAGACACGGTATCGAGCAGAGACTTCCTGGACTCGAGAAATATACACCTAAACAGGTAAATACATATATTTTAAATGGTATGACCGATATAAACTC
Source organism: Stenoptilia bipunctidactyla (assembly GCA_944452665.1). Classification (NCBI taxonomy): domain Eukaryota; kingdom Metazoa; phylum Arthropoda; class Insecta; order Lepidoptera; family Pterophoridae; genus Stenoptilia; species Stenoptilia bipunctidactyla. Next base: position 41,804,235 of record OX101721.1, on the reverse strand, counting down.
TATTTAAATTAGCTTCTTTCAAAGCAAACCTTTTTGATCTTTATGCTAAAGAAATTCATTATTTTCAAATAGGAATGCAATATTTGAGCGAGTATTCTGTTCCAGCTGTTCTGGCTCAGCGCCGCCAACACTTGGTGCGCCGTGTACCGCAACGAGGCCGTGAAGCTTCGCATCACGACTGGGTTCCACGCGCCCGGCCGCTTCCGCGTCATCGGACCCCTCGCCAACATGGAAGAGTTCGCCACCGACTTCCACTGCCCCGTCGGATCCAACATGAACCCTGCACACAAGTGTAAGGTCTGGTAGACAACCTGAGAAACAGACACCGCCTCGAACCAGCGGACCCCCGCTCTTGAACATATCCTCTAGCCGAACAAAAACCGTGGCTGTTACTCAAAATCGCAAGTCACGAACAAATATTTATCTTTATAGTAAAATAGATCGGTTGATGCACGAGTTCACTGTTTGTACCGAGTACTTGCGATTCACAAAACACGTTTGTAACTTTACTCTGCATATTCACAACGGTCAGTGCAAGTTGTAATATAAGTGTTTCATGTTAGATGTCATTTTGATCAATTCGATGTTACTGTATTTGTAAATAGATTAAGAAGATCATAAGATAAACAGCTAAGTCAGAATTTGATATTAAAAGCTATAGAATCATTTTGTTGAAATAATTATTTGCGTGCAATGGTTTTATCGTGAAAAATTATATTTTATCTAAGTTAACGCATATGATACCTATTTCATATTAATTATTTATATAGATTTATTTATTCGTAAGAGAATTGATAACTTCGTAATATTTTTGGACCGACTCTCTATAATGCACAGTGCAAGTGTTGAGTGAGTAGACAAAATAACTATATTAATAAACTCAGAAACTTATTAGAGTAGTATATTAATGGTTTGACTTTAGTACACATAAGTAAGTCCCACACTGAGATTGCATAATCACTTATCCACAATAAATACGATGTAGCGTATACGATATTAGGATTTAATCAATAGTGGATCCTGTGGAATGAAAAAAAATTTGTTTTGAAAGAATAATGATTTCCAAAGAAAGAGCTACAGTTTGTAAAGTAAACTATCATAACAGCCAATTAACTGATAAATACCTACATCCGAATAAGTTTGAAAGCTTTTAAAAAGGGATTTATTCATAAGCTGTCGGTAAAGTAAGGCTTGTAATAATATTCAGAAGCCATAAAACCCAATAACAGGAAATCAGGTCCTCACAAAAGAACTTGATTTTGAATACAATGTAAAGCTTAGTAAACGTCTATGGTTGATAAGATAATTCTAAGGGTGTTACCATGCCAGTCGTTCGATCGTCGATTGACAGCGTCGATTGATAGTTTTAAAATACCGATTGACGCCGTCGGACGACCGTCTATCGAATGGTGTAAAGCAGCCTAAAGCAGCCTGCTAAGTCGTTGCCATTGTGTCTTAACGGATAACAACCCGAAGTCCAAACAAAGTTGGACTAGCGATAACTTAATTTTAGAGTAAGTAGGGACTTAAGACCACTTTTGATAAGCTATCTAGAGCCGGGTAATCATTAGCGAACCGCAACGATAACCGTTGCATGCATTGTAACCAAAAAACATAGTATGTACGTGGTTCGCGAAATGGTTACAGTTCGCTAATGAGTACCCGGCTTAATATATATGTATCATCACAGAATCTGGATTTTTTTAAAAGAAATGCAATAAAAACAGCAATCACCTTTTCAAACAGCTCGTTTGTTAAAGGAATGATGGAATTTAAGAAGGTTTACTTAAGGTTTCAATTTGTGAATCATCTTATAAAAGCATATATCGACCCCTCAAGAAGGGCTAGTACAATCTTACATCTGGTATCAAAATTGGTATTCGAATTATATTTATGTATTTGAGAAAACTTTTTCATAGTACTTAGTTATAATAGCGTAAATGTCTATAGTAAAGCCATATACTTACAATAGAACTAAGATAGCGTATTAAAAACTGTCAATCTTTTCGGACACGAACGGTATTGTTGTAAAATTGCTTAACATCAATACAGGATATTTTTTGTCAACTGTGAGTTTTATTTAATAATGTACTTCCCATTAACTTCCTACGTTCCTAGCTACGTTCCTATTGCTTGTAAACATATGGAGGCGGTCAAAGTTAACAGCAGGCGCCCCTTTTATATTTGGTTATTATACAGGGTGACTGGTGACAAATTTTATATGTTCCAGGAGAGAACTCTGTACTCGATTCTGATCATAATTATGTAATAAAAGTAGGTACTTAATTTTTCACCAGAATTCCTTATAAATAAATAAAGAGACATTACACACCTGCCGCGCCGCCGCATCAGTCAACACGCACACAGCAGTGTTCCCGCCACACGCACACCACCACCCGCTGAGTTACTATTGCATAACGCTTATGTAACCATGCGTTGCGTAATGAATTCTCTAACTTTCGGTTAAGTTCACTCAGTAAATAATTAATATCTATTTTTTATTTTATTTTTTCCATTCATGTATGATCTCAAACTATCACTTCCTCGAACTTCGAAAGTGACCCATCGGTCACCCTGTATAAATATATTATATTTTACTTTTATTGCTTACTTATTCTGCGATTGATCTCAATCTCCTGATGGTAAGAGACAGTGCAGTCGAAGGTAAAATGGGTTTGAAAAGGGTCTGTCTCTTCATAGAACATTGCCGGGGTGTTATTTGTGAGCACACTTTGTACAGGGTGCAAATTTTAGATACTGAAGGAGAGCACTCTGTGTTCGATTCTGATTATAATTATCTTATAAACGTAGGTAAGTACTTAATTTTTCACTAGAATTCCCCATAAATAAATACTACTATGTTACTATTTACATACAACTGAGTCAATCGCAGCACGTGACCTGGCACGCGGATCGCTACCAATGCTAGCGTAACCATGCGTTGCGTAATCAATTCTTTAAGTTTCGGTCAGTAAATAATTAATATTTATTTTTTATTATATTTTTCTCTTTATGTATGATCTCAAACTATCACGTTCTTGAATTGCAAAAGTGACCCACCAGTCACCCTGTATATGTGGTTCATTCGTGTCATCTCCCAAGATGCAAGCCTAAGGTACTACCATCGAACCAACTGAATCATGATGACCCATTTTGCTAAAAATTGGTTTCAATCTGTCAAACTTGTAAGGTCTATCGCGTATAATGCACTTATGACTTTTGAGATACTGTACGAATTCTGTACTAAATGTCATTGTCGAATGTAATAATAACAAGTTCGTCAGCAAGGAAACCTATCTTCAAGCGACTATCGACCTACTAGCATTTATGGCGGGTTTCAATATTATGAAAACTGTTCGTTTTGCCTACGAACAATAGAAATCACTACCAAAATGCCTTTCTATATTCAAAATCTTGACATCTAAACCACTGCTTACGAACTGTTTGACTGTAATGGGTTGCTAGGTTACATTTGACCATTTACAAAATAAGTCATTATATCTAGCCAACGACGACGTAACAAGTTATTAATTTAAACCAATGAGGTAAAGGTAGCATGGCAGTCTGCTGCGGCCAATAAGAGTTATTTTTTCATTACGTATGACCAATTAAAGAATAGGTCATTTTATTCAGCCAACGACGTAACAATTTATTCATTTAACGAAATATCCTATCAAATATCTGTCAACATATCAATAATCCAGTTTTCTCTTTCTAACTTATCTATAACTGTTTTTGAAAAAAGGGACGAATATTATTGAATGACATAATTTTTCTTTTAAATATTTACTTTGACGTCATAAAAATGTGATTCAACCAATGGCAAAATTTGTCGAAGGTTTGGCGTTTCGTTTTACGTAAGCAGTTAAACGCAATTATTAATAAAAAGCTCTAAAAACATACTATAATATATTTATCGAATACTAAAACATAGCAAACATAAATTGAATAAGTTTATATATTTCTTTAGTTCAAATATCATACAAATAATTTGCGAATGCGTGATATTCTATAAATCACATACTTATCACCTATTTTCTTGGAAGAACGTCACGCAAGGATGCGCCAAATTTGAGAACTTACAGCCCGTAGCTAGTAGATATTGTGAAACGCTACTTTTTTCCTACCAATTTTGTACCTGTACCGGTTACGCATAGTAGTCAGTTGAATATTGAAACTGCCAAAATGAGCTTGTTGTGGGTTGTGGGTCATGATCATGATTTAGTTGTTTCGATAGTACAATAACTTGTTATATTTTTTACATCCGAGTTTGACCTCCATTTCCTGATGGTAAGTAGACGACGTGGAAATTGAGATTAAAAGTGAAAAGAAGAATTTTAGGAAGGAGTTGGAGTTACATAAATCATTGCTAGAAATATTATCGTAACAGTTGATAGTGGACTTTATATGAGAGTTAGTGTATTGAACCTACGTGTTTTAAAAAAGGAATGGTTTGCATGGGGAACTAGTTAGGGCGTGGATCTATCTCTTAATCGCCGCACCGTGCTTTTCTTTGATGAACAATGATGGATATAATTTAAAGAGCAAATATGAAGTGCTAAGCGGTGCGCCGTGCACGCTGCCGTGGCACAGCGCGGCACAGTGTGTGATTTTGGCACCACCGCGGACACGCAGAGTTTATGTGTTTATTTGATAGCTGGAACTATAGTAGAGGCTAGAAAAAGACTCTGAAGGTTTTTTTTTAATTATTTTTTGAGTTATTTACATTCTCGAGAAAAACCCATAAAAACCATAGAAATGCAGTATAATTTTTTTTGAATAAAAACAATATGTCCTCATAAAAGAAGTTTATAACTATAACTATGGCAAAAACTACATAAAAAACACGGGTAATTATGATGCAATTAATGTTTTGTCGCGCGGGGAGTCGAACCGTTCTATGGCGTCGTGCACGGCTCACCGCTCAGCACTTCATACGTGACGGCACGGCGCAGTGCCGTACGGTGCAAATCAATGCTTTTCTATTATGAACCATGATGTAGATCATTTTAAGAGCAAATATGAAGGGCTGAGCGGTGCGCCGTGCTCGACGCCGTAGAACGGTGCGGCGCCGCGCCGTACCACGGCAACAGCGTGGCTTTAACTACTTAGATAGAAGTGGGCTCGACTGAAACGAAACTAGTGCGCTTTTCGGAAGCAAGTTAGAACTTTTCTGTGCAAAACTATTCGTACTTGAATATGTTCCACCATGATGACAAAATTATATATTAAAATATTTCAACTCGTTGAAAACTTCAGTCTATTTAAAAGTATGAAAACTCGTTTTTTTATAAACTACGTTTTATAAAAAAAAAAAAAAAACAAGTTTTACAAGCGGTCGTAGGGCGATCGACCAGAATGAAAAAACGGATTGCCTCAGGTTGGCAATTGCAGACTCTAATTTAAAAAATATCTCAATTTAAGTTGAACCTTCCACACCTACATTTTCATCGTACACACTTTTTACTGTGCTTGGGAAATTCCCCCAACTAATTGATAAGAACGTTGATCACCAAGTATTTCTCATTTGAAGAAGTAAGAGGTTAACGATCTATCTACAGTTTGTTTCTGTATGGATCGTTGTTGTGCAGTGAAAACAGGCCCATGATCCGGGATAAGTAGCTGAATTTGTGTTAGACTTATTCAAAACATAATTTTGGATTTAAGGGCTTGTGCTTAGGTTGACATGGACTTACTCAATTTGTATTTCATAACTAAATAATCCACGAATGCAAACCATTATAAAATAAAATAAACTTTGGTTAATAAACATTGCCTCAGACGCCAGTGGTCACGGGTTTGATTCCCGCACAATGCTGAAAATCGTGTCCATTTAACATGTTTGTTTGTATTGGTCTGGGATATAAGTATGTATGTTTATCTATAATAATAACACAAATAACACAAACTACCTATGTCCTTAATTTAGGGCTAGATCGCGCTGTGTAAATAATATGTCTCCAATAATGTCTATAGCCGGCGCCGCGGCGAACCTTGATCCCTATGACACTTACAGTAATTTCCACAACATAACCTTGTAGTGCCGTCACCGTTACATTAGAATCGTATTGGAGGCTTCTAAAAATGGCATTTATTTTACTTAGCTATATTCCAATAAAATGATATTCCGTTGGAATTATAAGAATTCATAACATTTGCAAGAAATTATCTCAATCACAATTTACGTTTACGTTCTGCAAAAGTTACTTCATAAGGTATGATTTAATAGATACCCGACGAAGTAACTTAGGAAGGCTATTATAGGTATAGCCTATAATAGCCTTCCTCAATACAAGGACTATCCGATAGAAAAACCATCTAAAATAGTTCCTAAGCGCGTTCAACCAACTAAACAAAAAAACTTTTCAGTTTTACGACAGCAGTTAGACTTTTGAAAAACAACGTTTCTCGTTCTGCCGTAATTCGCTTAAATGTACAAATGTTGTGAGCTGGATACGCTTGAGCCACATATAGTTGCCTATGTGAAAACCATTGCTTTAGTGAATTAAGTCTGCAACTTTCAATATTTTTCCTTGTGCCATCACATTATTGTCATCGTGAAAGCTTTCTGTAAAAGAAATTGTACCCTTTGAACTAAAAAATAACATTGGCTGATATTATCGGGATAATCTTTTAATACTCCTTTCATAATTGTTGCCTAAATAATATCTATTACACCCCATTAAACTCAATACCACAAAGTTTCAAGTCAAACGGATACGAAAAGAAATATTTTGTTACAAAATTTTATTCCCTATTTCACCACTTTACTCGTTGATTTTTAAAAAATAAAGTTGGCGATGTCCTTTCTCGATATGTCATTCAAGCTGTAATTCTCACTTTTGAAATCTCAATGGCAAAAAATTTTGACTATGCCAAAAAATTGGGATGAAATAGTCATAAATAGTGACGCATATAAAAAAAATAGTCGTATTATAGTTTCGGCCTAATAACTATACGTTGGTGAGGATTACAGCTTGATCGTCAAGCTGTAGGTAATCCTCACCTCTCGTGCACGTAAACGATAAGGTCTCTCGATATGGTTTAAGTTCCAAAAAATAGTCGTGGAATAACTTGAAAGTCAGAGGCGTTCCGGAGAAATTCTAAGTTTTCAAATGTTCAAGCTGTAATACTCACCAGGGTGCAAAAGACAGCAGATCAAGCGTTACATTACCTGTCAAATTTCCCCAACCAATTTTAACTTAATGTTGAGGTCATAGAGTTCATATTAAAGTAAAGTATTTTGTCAGATTTATAAAGCTTGATGTGCGGCCTTCGGTACCTTTATATCTCCGGAGTTGTTAGCCGACTATTTATGAGATTTGGCATGTCGTTATCACTATTCCACGACTATTTTACTATTCTACTATTACTATTTCTCATCCTACTTGATTCATTCAATCAATTACCTAACCGACTCATTAAATCTATCTTTCATTCGTTAACTGTGTTCGTTACTGCGGACCCGTTTTCGAATGTTGTTTTTATCGCTTTTTTCTTGGATTCCTTTTACCCACAACCCGGCCACCATTTGGACTCTTTTTTAATTCTGACCCGGCAATTCTACTGGATTTCGGAAACAACGCTGCAATTCGACCTTTGCATGTTTATTGGAATTTTGATCGTGATAACGATTTTCTGATATATACATATTTCATTTAATCATGATAATATACATATTTGAGGACTCTTAAATATTTTTAAAGAAAAATACAGAGAAAGTTCCCGACTGGTTCTAGTAAAAGTTTCAGTCACTAAGTTCTAGATGGCAAACCTATAAAAAATACTTTATGATTGAGATTTCAAAAGTGAGGTCTACAGCTTGAAGGACACTTCTCGAGATCATTTATAGACTTATACCAAAAATCATAAAAATCGGTAGAGCGGTTGAGGCGTGAAAACGTACCTGACAGAGACATTTCATATGTAGTAGTACTAGTAGTATTAGTATAGTATGAATTTATTTTGTATTACTTTAATTTTAGGCCTAACTGTGGTCCCCTCCAAGTAGAGTGTGCCTTGTCGTGGCGGGTGGGGGCCCTCAGTAGCCCGTCGCAATCCAGCGATCGGGTGTAGCGAAATCACTGTTACGGCGGTGGCGCGCTGCGTCTGTCCGCATCGGGCGGCAGCTGCGCCTTCCCGGGGTGGTCCTCTCGGTACCTTTCTGAGTAGCAGAGTGGACCGAAGAGGAAACAGAGGTGGCGAGCTCCGGTCGTGCACCGGATGCTCGGGGGTCGACGGTCTTGGATTGCTTCGACGTCCGGGCCGTCGTATTGGTTTAGGTTACGTTTTAGGTTAGGTTTTAGAATAGGTTTTAGGGTAGGTTTTAGGTTAGGTATTAGGATAGGTTTTAGGTTAGGTTTTAGATTAGGTTTTAGGTCAGGCTGGGCGGAAGGAGACGCCTTCTCCCTTCCGACACCCACCCGTGGCTGGTGAGGGGACCTACTGTGGCTATACAGGCTATGAGAGGGGAACTGGCCGCGTGTACTGGGCCATTTCCTACGTGGGGGGCGCACGGCACAAGGCTGAGCGTAATCCGCTGGGGCTCGCGGACAATGCCACTGGCGATACCATGGGCCCCAATTATGGCGGGGGAGATAATTGACCTGGAAGTTTTTAGTGGGTCGGTTCGGCCTTCTACCGGAACATCCCCACATACCCTACCGATCCCCCTTGGGCGGTCGGGGACGTTACTGCATGTTTTCCTCCAGACAAAAAAAAAGGCCTAACTGTAGTATTTGTGCATTTGTGACACATTAAGATTACCTCAAATTTAATCAAAATCAAATCATTTATTTTTCAATCAATTAACAGATCATTGTACATACAAGTAATTATCAGGATAGATACAATAAAAAAAAAATAGTAATAATGAGAACATAAGAATAATTATCAATCAAATTACAAATTGAATGTTAGCATGAAAAATGTCAATATTAAATAATTAAGAATACAAAAAAAAAAAAAAATTGAATTATAATATTTTAGAATGTCAAAGATGGGAAAAAGCATTAATTACTGTATTAAATTTAAATTTACATCTTCAACGTCACAATAATGTTATTTAGGATTATTCTCAAATAGGATCTATAAAATTAAATAATTCAAACTACAAATAATTTAATTATAATATGCAATACAATTATAATTATAACATAAGTCTAATAATGAAATAACTGTTATGTATTAGGCAGTACATGAATCATATGGCAATGATTCAGGTAATGACAGTCATATCTGTCCGCGAAGGCCCTCAGGATGCTGTTAGAGCTGGCCCGCACCCGCCTCACCAGGGATGTGCACCGCTTACGCATGGTTGTATAAAAACAGTCCACGCGGTACTCGGCGAACATCCCCGACGCACTGCAGAAGCGAGGCAGCCGCAGCAGCACCCTGAACGCGTTGTTGAACTGAACGCGAAGAGCATTATACTGCCTTTTCGTGTACTGCACCCACAAGCTACTTGTGTAAAACGAGGTACAGAACGACTTAAATAAAGTTAGTTTGACTTCCCTTGAGCAGCGAGCAAACCTACGTGCGATCATATTGGCACGAATTGATAGCGCCCTACGTTCTCTTTCCATATCTGCATCGTCTTTCAGGTCTTGAGTGAGTACGTGTCCTAGATATTTAAACTGTTTAACTTGTTTTAAAATTGTACCATTAAGCGTAATATTTGGCACATAGTCAAGTACTCTACCTCTGGCCTGAAATACCATACACTCGCTTTTCTTAGAATTATATATAAGTCCATGCGATTTAGCATACCTTTCACAAATATGGACAAGTTTTGATAGTCCACACTGTGACGCACTTAGTAAGCACATGTCATCAGCATAGCTTACATTATTTAGACAAACGTCATCAATATGGCAACCTATATGAGTAGCGCTCAGCTCTATAATAAGTGAATAAGTTTAAGGTAAGGTAAGGTAAGTTTAAGGTAAGTTTAAGTTTAAGGTCACGCCGCCAGATCTTTGTAAACAATCAAAGGGCTGTGAATAAATAACTTTGTATAGACTGATGTATGTTTATATTTTTTATCCTAATCTATATAAAAACCCTATATCGTCAGTTTTAAATTTGATACATGATCGTTTAAAAATAAATCGTGATAACGCTTCATTGGTTATAATTTTATTTCTCGACCGATTTTTTTTATTTTGTGATAACTCATTAGATTTATATTTTTTTCATGTAGTGTAAAAAGCTATTTAGATCTACATGAAATGCATAATGTATCAAACGTATTTTATTTGATAAGGATTAATACTGTACCTATGGTTAAAAATAGGTTCGCAAATATTTTTTTTATAATTTGTAAAAAACAAAAAAGGTTATTGTAAGTTATTCTTGGAAGATAGACATTTACTATTGCTGACTTTTTGTACATCTATTAAAAAGGTATAATCCCACCATACATTGCCTAACTCAAAAGGTTTTGGCAGCGTTTTCGAGGAAAGCTCCTGATCAGCTTATTTTTTTCCGACATGTTGATTTAATATCGTCGTAAAATCGTTAGTTTGCATAAAACCTTAACGTATTATACACCAAAACCTTCCTCAGGGATCACCCTACCTGTTGTTGAAAACAATTTGAAAATTCGTTCCGTATTTCACGAATTTATCGCGAACAGACAGACAGACAGACAGACGCGGTTGGGACTTTGTTTTATAATATGTAGAGATTGATAAGTACACAATAAATATATTAAAAGTTTAGTTTAAAACATTGTCTTTTTTATTCAAGTTCCCTGCAAATCAAAGTGGTAGCGATAGAATAAATAATTTATTAGACGCACAGTAACATTGCATACGAACACAAGTCTACTTTTCTCTCACTAAGATGACTCCCACTGACCGTGTTCTGTCCTTGTCTTTTGTATGTGATTTGTGACAGAGCCAACGCTCTGTTAACTCGATTAGGTGGATAGGACTATACATACCTATGTATTATTTTGCATGTAATAATGAATCAAATTTTATTCAAACAAAAATAAATCAGGGTTTTCATTGTAATGGCAACGCGCATTAAAATGTTTACAAACCATTGAGTTATAGTAATATTAACTCAATGTTTCAAACAAGGATTTTGTATTTACATAGATTCAATATAGAATAACAATAAGAAATCAAGGGTAAATAAACCAAGTTTAATCTATCGATTATAGTTTTTGGTTTTAAAAGGTTTTGAGAATTATTAGGAACGCAGCTGTAAAATAATCGTTCAGCGTTCACTCGAACGTCCGCTTGTGCTTAGTATCAGTCATTCAATCAATAAATAATTTAGATTTTTTTCCCATTCATGTGCCTATCCTATTGTTTGTAGTCTGTGAATTAAGCTGTCATGACAGTAACTAACTTCACTCAAATCAGATTCAATAAATGTCTTTCAAAAATATAGAAAATCAGTAAAATACCATTACTTGATACTAAAAAGATGTGACTGATAACTAAATATCATCGTTTTAGTAACATTACAGTACTAATCATGAGACATCCTCGTATTAACTTATTTTTAAATAATTCAAGAAAAACAATGCAAAACCTTTTAATATGTAATCGCTAAGTTATGTGTTTCTTAATTTCTTTATTTTAATTTATCAACGCTATGTTCTATCAGCACTTTATAGATTTGTCTTAGTGACACGAATTTATTGTAAAAATGAGATTCCATAGAAGATGTGGTGACAGAGTTACCCTTTTAAATGATAATGTTACTGCTGTTAGAAATTTTGTAGAGTTCAACCATGGGTTGATTCTAAGTGGAGACCCTTTGCGTGATGATATTATGTTTGAAGTATGTATAGATAGGAAGGTTAGTACAAGCTTATCATTTAAGAGCCTAAAAGCTAAATGTTTAAAATGCAATTTTACTAAGCATTTAAGAATGTGGATGTTAATAAATATACAATATTTATGTTATTAGGTGAATGTTTGGAATGGAAGTCTTGAAATAGGGGTAACAACATTGGACCCGGATTACATGGATCTGCCCGCTACGGCAACTAAACTCAGAAATACAGCATGGGTATGGAATTTATTATAAAATAAATATTATTTATTTTTCTCTTTCAGGGTAAACAGTATAGATATCTAATAAAACAAAAAAATATGTATGTTAGTTCTGTAATTTATGATTAAATCAGTGTATTTAAAATAAGAAGATAAGCACCTAATAATATTATACCGCTTGTGCAATGACTGAAGCATTCTGTGTTTTCAAATGTCAATTTTAACCAATGTTATAGCAGACAAATAAATCCTACGCTGTACCCTCAGTCAATAAATCCTCTATACCATTACCACTATTATTAATAATAATAATTGTGGAACAGATTTACTTTGTAAAATCATATTCTGCTCATACTACAATTATGAATTTGAACACAGCAACAATCCAAAGTAACAACATGTTTTAGTTACGACATTGATAGCAAACATGATAGCTAAACCTTGTTAGATTTTAATACTTTCTATGTGGCATATATTCAAAAATAGTAAATATGAAATTTAAGACAAAATTTAAACAAATAAAATATCCATTCCAATCTCTTCTGCAGGGTGTACATTATGCAATATGATTTAACAGCACATTTTCAACCTTATTTCTACATCATCTTTTGAATGAATTTTAAATTTATTTTTCCCTCTTGCTAGATTATGTCAGGCTGCTCAGTTGTCAAGGATGGAGTTACAATAGTCAATTCTTATGGGCCTGAATTAGACTCACTCCGTGAGGGAGACTGCTTGGGGGTTATGCGAACAAATAAGGTTTGATTAATTAAAATTTTACAACTACATAGATTGTAGTTTAAGGTACTAAATTTTCTCTGACACAAGATTTAAATAAATTAATCTATTGCTAATTGTTTAAAAAACTAAGCAGTTATGAGTTCAAACATTTTAATAAATCATTGTACATACATTAATTAATTCCAAAATACTTTTTGATTTTCAAATGCAATATCTCATATTTATTATTTTAATTGGTTTCAATTACTGTTAAAAATAAATATTAACAGAAATAGAAAAGGAGTTTTTTTATAAACATTTACTTACATACTTTTATTTGAAAAGTTTTACTCTGTACCTTATTAAATTGGCATTCTTTTTTTACCAGGGTGAACTCATATTCTATGTAAATGGAAGATCTCTTGGTGTAGCAGCAAAAGATTTACCGGCCCGGCTTTTTGCCTTAATTGATCTATATGGCCAATGCGTCCAAGTGTCTATTGTCAATACAGTTAGTATGAGGCCCTTAATAGAAAACTCGCTAGAGCAGGTAAGATTATAGTTAAATATTTCTTAAAAGATTTGAGTTTTTTAGGTGGAATGAGAAATTAATCTAAAGCTTTCTTTTCAGATTGTAGTGGATCCCAACAATGATGAGTCATTAACCAACAGTGAAATGGAAGCAGCTGGCTTGCCACCAGGAACCTCGTTTCCTAAAGACACAAATGACCTATTTGTTCCAATGTCTACAGAAACTGCTTGTGCTTTAGGTACTTTAACAAATTTAAGTAGCAATAATCTGTTACAACTTTGTGAAATATTATGCTGAATTATATTTTTATCTAAATCTTTCAGTGCCCCGAGATCGTTTGAGGTTCCATCCAAGAAGTGGCATTCTAGTCAAATTGTCTAGTAATAATAAGTAAGTCAACCTTTAGAAATTTTCGCATGTAACCTCAACCTGCAGTAGATATCAGCAAGGTTGAAAAACTTTCTGTATAGAAGTCATTTTATTCAGTGATATCATATATTGATATTAATTTATGGTTGGACTCTATTTGGGTAGGAACCTTTTCTATTACTTATTGCTTTATAATATGTAAGATGTACATGTACATGTATGATATTATTACTCACTCTTTAGTCTGGCAACATAACTAATGAAATGAAATTAAATGAAAATTGTTTTCAGAACTGCAGAAAGGGCAAGGCCTTTGGATGACTACAATAATGGAGTTGTGTTGACTCATAGGCCTTTGTATGACAATGAGCTGTTTGAGATTCGAATTGATAGACTAGTGGACAAATGGAGTGGAAGTATTGAGGTATGTTAGATGTTTATTCATACACAGATGTCAATTGTAAACAGTACCATCTAGCCATAATGTCACCTGATATGCTTGTGTTATAGGTAATAGACAATGGATATATATACTTTTATACATACCATATCACACATAATAAACCTAGATCAATGCAAACAAACATGTTTATACAGGGTGACTGGTGGATTACTTTTGAAATTCAAGGATGTAATAGTTTGAGATCATACATGAAGTGAAAAAATATAACATAAATTAACTATAATATTAATTATTTACTGAGTAAACTTATCCGAAAGTGAAAGAATTGATTACGCAACGTATGGTTACGCTAGCGTTGCCAGGTCACGTGCCGCGATTGATTAATTTGTATGTAAAGTAAATAGTAATATAGTAGTATTTACTTATAGGGAATCTCGAGTGAAAAATTAAGCACCTACATTTATTTTATAATAATGATCAGAATCGAGTACTGAGTGCTCTCCTTCAGTATCTACAATTTGTCACCAGCCACCCTGTATTTACAGAAATATTTGTATTTCTCACATTTTACCACTGTAAGTATGAGACACACAGTGTTATTCCTTCCCCACAGCGATCATATCAAGACAGTCCTTACGTTTTTTAATAATAAAAATTCAACATTTACTCACAATTTTCTTATCACAGGTAGGAGTGACTACACACAATCCTGCAACAATAAGATTCCCTTCGACCATGACTAATATGGATACTGGTACCATCATGATGTCGGGCTGTAAAATATTGCTAAATGGTCATGGGACTTGTATGGAGTATGGCAACTTCAACTTAGATGAACTGAGGGTAATCAATCAATAAAATAAGTTTTTAAGACATAACTTGCGCTAAGAAATTTTATTTTTTTAAATTAAATAATTTATAGGAAGGTGATACAGTGGGTATGATGAGGAAAAGTAATGGTGAGCTACATTATTACATCAATGGCCAAGACCAAGGAGTAGCTACAAATAAAGTAGAGCCACAAGTCTGGGGGGTTGTTGACCTTTATGGAATGACTGTGAAAGTAAGTAGCGCAGACACTCAGAATTAATCATATAATTGTACAAAGATGTTTATTTGAGAATTTAATGATCTTTCAGGTCACCATCGTAGATCCCTGTGAAGACGTAGATAGCAACATCAACAATGTTGCACTGATGAGTTGTTTACCGGAGATACCAGCTCCGAGTAAGTTTTACACTTCAGCACAGTTAACGAATAATGACTTCTAATTTTATTATAATAAGATTTTCATTTCTATTTAATTTTCAGGTAGATTTAGACAAAGGTTAGACGAAGATAGCCTTTTATTTCATACGCTGCGTGATTCGAATGTTATTATTATTAACGATGGTAAGACTGCTCATAGGCCTAAGTAAGTATATTTCAGTTATTTTTTTGTACTTGCTAATCCTAATGATTATCTTTTGCAATCAGTTAAGTTGTTTTATTTTAGTGCTTTCGAGTTCTTCAACAACGGGGTAATAATGACCAATCGTACTCTACGAACGAACGAACTATTTCAAGTTCGTCTGGACCTGGTCATCCCCAAATGGGCTGGAAGCATTGAAATTGGAGTCACGCAGCATTCTTCAAGTGAAATACAGTTTCCATTCAAAATGAGCAATGTCAAGTATGTTTGGTTAAAATGTACACTAATTTGAATTAAACTTAATGGATTGTATTTTGAATGATATCTCTATAACTTTGTATTTAATCTTAAAATATATGTAGCTATTACCAAGTGTCTGTAAAAATGTGATTTCAGATCTGGAATGTGGGCCATGACTGGTGAGGATGTAATAAGAGACGGTACTATAATCATACCCCAGTATGTTCGAAATCTGAATCGACTGATTGTAAGTTAAAGAACTTGTTAATTACTCTCTTATTTAAGAACCGTTTTTTTTACTATTCGAATTTAATGTTTGCTTTTTTTTTTAAACTAAGGGTAATTTTGTTAAGAATGCCTATTTATTTCGATCTTTAGTAAAGCATGAAATATTTAACGTTAATTTGGTTTAAATTAACTTTAGAAACGGGATATTTACCATGTTTTTCATTTATTTTGAGTTCTCGATATTTCGGCACTGTTACAAGCGCCATGATCACGACGGTACTGGTCAGTACTGGTCAGTATCATGGTAAATATCCCGTTTCTAAAGTTAATTTAAATGTTTATGACCATGCCAGTTTAAAAAGTTAATTTGGTTTCTAGGAAGGGGATACAGTTGGCGTGATGAGGAGAGATATGGGTATATTACATTTCTTTGTGAACGGCGTGGATCAAGGCCCGGCGGCGTTTAATATTCCCGACCAGGTTTTTGGTATTATTGGTAAGTAATAACTGTAACTTTTTTCTTTTTAATATTTTATAAATACCTAAGCCATTGTTTGTAGTTCATAATTTATAAATAAGTACAAAGCGGTGTGCTGACCAGCTTTTGCACTAATATTGATTTTATGTATACTTACTTATGATTCAATATAAATAATTTTGTTTTTTATATTTTTATTAGATTTATACGGCAGAGTGGCACAAGCGACAATAGTTGACTTATACATACCGCCGCCGGTGTATTCGCCTGAGTCGCCGGTATCCGAATCGAATGCAACAAATTTTCCGTAAGTCATTCATTATTATTGAATTACTAGTATGTTTTTCGCTGCTATATACAGAATATTATTCACCATTATTCACCCCCATATTATTCACCAAAAGTTCTTCGTTTGACAAAATCTCTGAGTTTGACAAACACGTTTTTTTGTATTGGATTTTTGCCCTCCACGACAAACGCTTACTTATACTAATAATATTGTTAAATTTAAATGATTTTTAATGAGTTTCCTACGTTTTTTGAAATAGGAAGATCAGCAAATAAATAATTGGAATTTGAACTTCTAAAGTTCTCATTTTTGGCTTAGGCACGTATTTACTTCAAAGATCATTTACAATGTAGGTAAATTCAGGCCAACTTGACTTCAAAAACACATGTAACATGCGGATTTTCATAAATCATCTCCTCTGCATAACTTATGTAATTACGATATTAATTATATTTTTATTTTCTTTTAGTGAAATGTGTTTTCATCGAGTTCACGGCAGGAATGCTCGGCTAAGTCGCAACCGTATGTCCGCGTCTCGAGCTACAGTTTATTCAGAATTCAATGACGCGGTGCTGTTCAGCTCAAGACCGCTTCGCGAGTGCGACATGTTCGAATTGAGGATCGACAAAATGGTCGACTGCTGGATCGGAAGCCTCGAAATAGGTGAAGTTTTGATTAATTAGACAGTCTAATTAAAAGGATGTTTTGTGTTTGGTCTGCTCAATCTAGTTAATATATTTTTTATGTTGTGTTGATCAATGTCACTTTATATGGACTTAAGACATTGCGGGCTTCTGAATAGAATTCCCCATTCATCCCTATTAGGTCCCCAAGATTAAAGCGGTCAAATGCAAATATATTTTACCTATATAAAAATATATTTTCTAATCCGACTAGGAGTTCCGAGTAATTCTTAAAAACGGACTAAAAGAAAAGGGATATTGAATAGTCTGATCTAATGAATGGTGACTAAATAAAGTGATTTTTACAGCCCATGCTGTATCACTGTGGAATAAATTGCCACTGATAGTTAAGTCTGCCCAAACTATCGAAACTCTTAAAAAACTGTTCAAACAATTCTATTTTTCGTAAGTCTGGACACTATAGTACAAGTTAGTTACATACAAATGCGTTTATTTTTAAGTTAATATAAATACACATTGTATACACATATACAACGTGTAACACAATGAAGATATAATACTTAAAGGGATTGTATGTTTAATAACAAAGTAACATAAATTTGTTATCCTTACGGTTCAGCCGAAAAACAAGTTCAAAGTTTAGATCAAAATATCTAAGTGTTAACCCTAAAAACGGTTGTTAGCTTTTGATGAAATCTATTCGATAACAGATGGCGTAAAAATAAAGTGGTGGGTAACTTAGACAGATACTACAAAGTTCAGCCGGTGCGGGAAAGGTCATAAGGTCGTAAAAATATTTTGTTGTAAAATAATTAAATAAATTTGTTTGAAAGTCTATAGCAGCACTGATCATGCTAATCCTTTTACTGTATATTCTACGTATGGTATAGAACCCTTACGTTTTATTTCTCTATTTTGTTACACGTTGTATATGTATGTTATATTATGTAGAAACCCTACTCGAATGCGCGGTATTTTTTCTTTTTTTGTCATTTCTGTACATTTTCTGGTAATAAAACTTAACTGTTAACCCCTATAGGCGTGACGGCTATCCGTCCTGACGACCTAGACGCGCACGGGGGCGTTGGCGCCATCGCTGGGACCGCTACAGACCTCAACTGGGACACCTACATCCTGAGTGGAGCCGCAATGATGAAAGATGGCGAGTGTGTGCGGAGCGGGTACCCGCTGGATCTGGACACCTTGACTGTTGGAAGCCGAGTCGGTAATTACGAGTTATATACCAAGTCAATATAGGTTTATAAAACTGTTCCGTTACGGACTGAGTGACTGTCAGACAACGTACAGCCAGCCATAACCTCTAGGCGCATAGAGCTGAAATTTTGAACATACATTCCTTCGGGGGAAACTCTCACTCAAACGGGGAAAGTAGGACTTTTTAGTTTATTTGGAAAATCATATTCCTTGAGTGCACTGACGTGAAACTTGGTACAAAGGTTCTACAAAAAAAGGTAAGGTTCTGCATTATGAAAAGAATGACAAAATTTCCCTCGGGAATAGGTTATATCTAATCGCGGGCAAAAGCTTATTGAGCAATACATGCAATTGAACTTGATTAACCATGTTCTTTTTCTTTCTTTTATTTAACTACGTTATTTTTCTTCTACCAGGCATGATGTGGCATGCCGACAGAAGCCTCCATTATTACTTGGATGGCATGGACATGGGCAAAGCCTGGTATGTGCCCCATCTCAATATTTACGCAGTCGTTGATCTGTACGGGCAATGCACTCAGGTAATTACCGTTTTTATAATCATAATAAAATACAATAAAACACGAAAATACAATAATATAAAATTGAATAGTTTATGTGCCAAAGGGGTACTTTCAGCTTTGTGTTGCTGTTAGCTAGCAACGCTGATTTTCAAAATACCGCTTTGCTCCAAGCCGTTATTCAAATAATTAAATTGCAATATACAATTATAGCATTTTAATAATTATGCTCCTTAACAAAAGGCATAAAAAAATATTACAAAACAATGCGAGCAAAGAATATCATACACTTTTAGATTAATTATTTGAATAAGTACTAGACTTATTACAATTAACACATTAATTTAAAACTATAATTAAACATAATAGTTACAGAAAGGAATTAATTTATACGATTATAATTATATTGGAACCAACTGTAATATTAATTAAGTTACTATATTAGTTTTTATAGTCATTTGTAGTCCGTATTATACAGGGTGACTGCTGGGTCAGTTTTGAAATTCAAGGACGTGATAGTTTAAGATTATACATAAAGAGAAAAAAATATTATAAAAAATAAATATTAATTATTTACTGAGTTAACTTAACCGAAAGTTAAAGAATTGATTACGCAACGCATGGTTACGCTAGCGTAACACGTGTAGACACGTGCTGCGATTGACTATTTTTATTTATTTATCCTAGATAACAATTTTTCATTATTATAAAAACTATGTAGCTGTCACGTAAACTTGTCGCTTATGTGTGTCAGCGGGCCGCACATTTATACAGTTTAGTATTAAAAGATAATTAAATTAAACAAGATTATTCTTATAGTAGGCACACCGCTTACATTTTTGATTGGTAGAAGTATTCCTTAAAATCTCAGTTGTATGTAAAACAATAAAACAATCTAAAACAATACTTTTTGTTATCAAATAACTAGGTATGTAAAATTAGAATTAGATGTGGTTTTATATGTGTTAAGTATGGGGTATAGGTTAGTTCATAATAAGCTAGAAATTTATTGTTATGTAATTATTCTGTCGCTTTTACTTTTACCTTTATATTTATAGTACCTACGTGATCAGTTTTAATATAACGTAATTTAAGTACAGTATATAAGTTTTGTTTTTGTGGGTATTTATTACTGTGTCGAAAAGAACTGTATCAACATTACATGAGCCTAGCTGGCTCCTATATGTTGAGATTACTGTAATGTGTTTATTTAATATTGTAAACTGTAATAAAGTGAAAAAAAAAATGTTAAGTAAATAGTAACATAGTAGTATGTACTTATTTATTTATGGGGAATTCTAGTGAAAAATTAAGCACCTACTTTTATAACATAGTTATGATCAGAATAGAACACAGAGTGCTCTCCTTCAGTATCTAAAATTTGTCACCAGTCACCCTGTATAAAAGATTTCTTAATCGTTGATCGTATCTCAAAATATACAGGGTGTTTTTTCAAAGGGTAGCCAAATTTTTATTAGATTCTACGTGTAAACAATGTTAACATAAATATGTCAAATATATAAAATCACTCGTAATGAGTAAAAAACATTATATTTTAAAATAAATGGAAAAGTACGAGACGTATGGTCAAACAATGATACAAACAGCCACGGTCTATAAGGATTTAGTAGATTCCTATCTTAGTTGAGACTAAGACGACCGTCACAACCCAACATCTGTCTGAACTATGAATGTTTTTTCGGGGGTTTAGATAAATATTACCGATTCTAAGCATCATGTAAAAATTGGAATCTGAAAAAACACCCTGCATAGTAAGGATAGAGCGTTTTTAATATTAATATGATTTTAATATTTAAATGCTTTGTCAGTCCAGGCCACAAAAAAAAAAAATATTTCGACGATTGGTAGCAGAAAGTAACTTTAAATGTTATATTTATTAAGCTTCCTTATAATTGTCAATATGATCTAATCATTAATTTAATTCAAGGTAACAATACTACAAAATGAAGAGAGGGCCTTCAATTACAATGGCTGTCCCAATTCGGATAACACAGTATTGAGTAATCCCAAGGCTTTGACCACGACGGCTCCACCTTATTGGTAAGTAAAATATGTTGATAATTGCTTAAAATCATATATACATACATAGCTTGATGCTTGTCTTTCTTTGGAGTAGGCAGTGTCTAGAGAACGCCATTTGCTACGATCCAGACATGCCTCTTTCGCTTCCTCCACGTTCAATAATCTCTTCGTACAAGATCGCCGTTCTATCATAGGTATATAAATATAGTTTATGTAACTTGCGATTATTTTTATAATCAGCTAAAGGGCTTATTACATTACGCGATATTCAGTCTTAGTACGACTGTCTTAAAGGCTAACTGGGCAAGCTAGCTATTACACTGGGCTGAATACCGCATGCTAACTCATTTGCAAGGCGTACGTAGTCGGTGACGGTTGTTGCACGATGAGAAAACTTTCAAAGCAACAGAAAATCGCCATAGCTCTTGCCGCGTCTATTAATTTGAATACAGAAAAAAATATGGGTGAAAGAGTATTTAGTTTTGCGAGAAAAATTATCAAATATGCAAATACTGAGTGTCTTTGAACCATGTGACTTAAGAAACTACCTTAGAGTCTTCTCTATTGGACCGTCTTTGCTCTTCGGCTGCCGCGCGCTTACTGAACGGTCTAAGCGTGCTTAGTCTTATTACACTACGCGGTATTCTGAATACCGTATTCAGCAAGCAAGTAAGTAAGCACGGCCGAATCCATTCGGTCAATCTAACTAGACAGGCTGACCTGCTAACTCTTATTACATTATGCTAAATCTTAGTAAGACTGTCTGATTACTGTAATAAGCCTTGTATTGCCTTCGCGTAAACTTCTTGAAAGGTATTTGGAGTAGGAGGTACCTTCACTTTGGGATACAGTTTATTTTCAAGATAGCCATACAAGAATCGAAGGATTTTTGCTATCTCGAGCCTTTGGGCTTAATCGCATTTTTAAAAGTTCCATCTACATAAATGGTATATAGGTAAGAATGTCAAATGACATCATCATATAGTTAAAACCTCTATTGTTAGTATGTTGACGATGAAAACATGACTGGAGTGGGACGCCGATTCAGATTGTTTTTCATGTATGCAAAGCTCTTCAACTGTGACGTGACAGTGCGTGGTGAAAATTACTTAACGTGCCCCAAGGCTACATATAAAGGCACTCTGTCGAAATAATACGACTGCAATCACATTTCTATTGAACTCTTTTCCTTTGTCATAATATATTTATTGTTTATTGGTATCGGGATGTCTTTTCTTTATCTACTAATGTCAGCGTCAGAGATAAAAAGAAATGTTATTTTATGTAAACCAGTGTCAGTTTAAAATCTTTTTCACTGTTAGTATATTATTAAAAACGAGCTTTATTGTTATAAATTATAATGTCTTGATTAATACAGCAACAGTCGTTCGTGATTACGAGTTTTGTAAATACACCTAAACCTCGAGTTGAAATGTAAAATACACTGACATACATTTTCCAGATTCCAGACAAAACCCCTTGTATCTCCAGTTTTCCGTTGGTCCACTATTTACAGCACACCCTGTATAAACAACGCAAATGCCTATAGGTACTTTGCGTGTCCGAACCCCGATCAAGCGTCAAGGTTGGTCGCCGCTAGATTCAGTCCGCGCGTATGTATGTCTGTTAGAAAATGGATATAACAATATCGATATCTTTATTGATAGTAGATTTCATCGGCTGCATCGGTGTCTTTGAATCGGTTTGTATTTCGAAGCAATAAATATCAGCTGTGACGTCACAGAAGGTGTTAAAAAGTCGGCACGCTTGGTTTCAATACAAATCGTGACACTTGCGTTGTCTTTGTAGATGTATGTCTGTGGTAAAATATAACTATAAGCGATAAATCCGACTAAAACATGTTTTATTTAAGATTATGTATCGTGAAAATTAAGACAATATTAATTGTAATATTCTTTGCAGGTCCTTTTCAGAGTATTTTGGTGAAAATATATGCCTGCAGAAAGATTTCTGTGCTTCGAGAAGAATGTTATCTGATCCAATGGGCGCCTTGGTATTTAGTTCTGCCCATCTGGTCCTCAATGAAATATACGAAGTAAGTTCTAGTACAAGTTTGCAAAATTTATTGTTTTCTACATACATACCTACATAACTTCATGCCCTATATCCCTATTGGGGTAGGCAGAACACCAGAGGTTATAAAATCGTTTAACAAATTTGGAGGCATTATAATGGCGGAGAGAGATTATTGCAGTGACAAGGGGTCAGCCTATCGCCCACAAAAAATCTCCAATCAAACCTTTGTCCCTTAACTGACTTTTACAGTATTCCCGGGAAGAGAAGCAGCTGCACAGTCTATGTTTTTCCTTTGCTCCCAGTCCAGCATGTTTTTTTAATTTTACTATGAGTTTTATTATTAGGAGCGTGTTTTATTGATCTACCTACAATTTTTTGTAATCTTTATTATTCTTAGCTTTGTCGAATATGAATATTTTATTGGATTGTAAAAAAAAATAGTGTTTAACAGATTAAGAATTGAAGTAATAAGTATATTATTAATAAAGTGGTGTATTAATAAATTTTGATGAATGTTTTCAGATAAAAATAATAAAGACATTGCGTGGATTCGCGGGAAGTTTTCGCATGGGAGTCACGGACATAAATATTTTGAACGCGCATATAAATTGCATCTTTCCGCCGTCGATTTCTTACTTGACTCACTACACTGCTTATATAGACGGTAATTTGCATTTATTAATACTTTTACCTACAAAAATGTTTTTTTTTTTGGGATACAAGTGGTTAAGTCGGTAACGAACTTAAACAAGCATATATTTAATACTTACAATAGATACACAATAAAAAATATTTATCGAGTTTAACTATTTTTTTCCCATAAAATCATATTTGTATTTGTGTTAACACTAAATTTTTCGCAACGCAAAATAGATTATTTAAAAAGCTTAGTAATAAAAACAAATTCTGATTCTTACCATTAAATATTTACTTGTGTTTTAGGTCCATATGTAAAGTATACTAGAGCAAACGGCGTCGGCCATGACACGCGATCGTTCGTTCCCTCTTTGGAATGGCTTCGTACCGGTGATCGGCTGGGCCTTAAGAAAGTCAGCGATGGTCGGGTGCTCGTATATTATAACTCAGAATTATTAGACACAGCCCTGGAAAAGGTCCCTGATGTAAGTCTATCTTATTAGTTATTAAAAAGCAAGCAGATTTTAAATATCGAACAAAATACCGTTACCTACTTATTATTTGAATAAAATAGATGTTGGAAGTATTTGGTGAATGTAAGTATTGAATGCATTGTTTTTAATGATTCTGGCATTCTTGAAATTTAGTTTTATCATCGTTTTTAAATACATACATACATACATAGCTTCACGCCTGTATCCCTAATGCGGTAGGCAGAACACCAGAGGCTATAAAAACCATCTGATGTCGCGTTTGACAAATTTGAAGGTACTACTATGATGGAAAGAGACTATAGCAGTGACAGGGGGTCAGCCTGTCGCCCGCAAAAACGCCAACAAAACCTCCGTCCCTTAACTGCCTTTTACAGTTTGCCCGGGAAAAGAAGCAGCTGGCACATTCTATGTTTTTCTTTCGCTCCCAGTCCAGCATGGAAGCAAAGCGTTTTTAAATAAACTTTTGATAATCAAATAATGATTATCAAAAAATAATGGTATTTAATTACTTTTCAGAAAGTTTATGTGGTAATGGAAATACATGGTAACGTGACGAAAATACAAGCCGTATCCAGAGGCAGTAACGCGACTCTAATTGGTCCACCTACAAGTAAGTATAGTTTTATTGTTCTATCCGAGCATATTCATTCATATAACATACATTAATTTGGATATTCTCGAATTTCAGTACCAAATCAACCAGCAGCTCAGAATCACAATCAAAGTGCTCAAACAACCAAGACTCAGAGTGAAACTCAGAACGCGAACCACAAAGAAACTAAAACGGTAGAATCAAGCCAGTCTGAAACTGTGAAAGTCGAGCCTGAACAACCCGCTAAAACTGAAGCCTTGGTGATCGATGTAGATGACAGCAAAGATAGTAAAGATGCTAAAGATAAAGACGCCGCCGCGGCGGAAACAACGGCCCCAGCAGCGTTTACATTGCAAACCACTGAAACTAGGAAAAAGAGGACACCGCTGCCGTACACATACCATTATGTACACGGAAAAAATATTAAACTTTGTAGTTCAGGTTTGTAAGACGTATAACTCATATCAAAATGAAAATAATATGCATTCATTTCAATTTGCAAGGTTTAATAATTATTAATTCTAACTCCGCAACTGATATTTTCAATGTACTTATAAACGTTGTTAGCGCCACTTAGTTTTCACCATATTTTAACCCCCGACACAAAAACAGTAGACGTGTTTGTCTGTCTGTGGCATCATAGCTCCCGAACGGAGTTAGCGATTTCAATGTAGTTTTTTATTTATTAAACGTAATCGGTTGAGCCGTTTAAAAGTTATGGGGTGAAAGTGGGGAAAACTACCCGAACGGAGTTTTTAATTTTAAGTTTAATCTTGTAGGTTATATTTAAAATCAAAGTTTTTTAACTAGATTCTATTTGATTTATTTATATGCAGGCGACGTGGTCGTTATGGTTATTGTCAATAATAAATAAAAACTGTCAACTATTAACACATCAGTCGCAGGCCATGTCGTCGCTTGAGAATGCCGAAACGACCCGTTGGAAATTAATAAAGAACCGTAATAGAACCCCGTTTAGAGCTTCTTTTATTTATCTTGTGTTTTTTGTTTTAGACACCGTGGCCATCCGCACCGCAGGGTATAAAGATGGTATCACAGTAATAAGCCAACCAATGAGGAGAGGACATAACTTTCGGGTTGGTATTAATTTAATATATTTACTTAAATCTATGACCTAGCTGTGTTATTCAAGTAATATTCTACGCAATGTTCTTCATGCCAATTTTTGTGTCATTTGCGAATTACCTACACATTTTAAAAAATCACATTTGTGAAATATGTATGCTATGCATGCGTCAAACTTAAAAAAATATACGTAGTTATATATCAAAATAATAAGTTATTTATTGTATATGAATTAGAAATGCACATAATATTTTTCCCGCTGTGGATATAGGGTAATAGTATATGGTAGCGAGTTCGATTCTCGCACAATAGAATAATTAATTTGCATCGGCCTGATTGTATTATGTTTGACGAGTTTTAAAAATACGGTATAACGATGCTCCATAACATACATTTTCTAGTAGCTATAACTCAAGTTATGTGTGATAGTTTCTGCTAATATGTCCAACTAGTTTAAAACTAGTTGCGATCGAGGTGTTCAACAAAAATACTGTTGTTTTCCATAACAGAGCATGCGTTTTCTTTAGCGAACTAATAAATGTTTGTAAATAAATTCTATGCGTATTTTGTTGCTTAATCATCTATAAAATTTCGATGTGTATCATCGTTGCAAACAGCAAATTTATTATCATATTTAAGCAAAAGAAATCTGTGCTTGTGAGATCGATATCAAAGTGTACGCAGGCTGTTCGCGAGTAAGCTTTGCGAAGTGCACGACATTTTTATTTAAATTTGATCTAAAATTCGGCTTTTCCGGATATGATGGCTTAAAATATGTTTTTTTTTGTATTACACGATATGTTTCGGTATATTCGGTTGTGATGTATCCTCTAGTAAAATTACGGGAACAATTAACCTATAATGTTCAAGCTTTTTGCAACACATTAATCTATCCTACCGTACATATTAGCCGCGTTGGGTCGACTTAGAAATGCGCTAACACCCCTGGATAAGCGTGTAATAAGAAGCGACTATTCCGAGTGATACGCTTCGTGTTAGGACCCCTTCAGGTCTCGCGTGGCTAGCGACCAACCTTCATATAAAATTTGACGCCGAATACGACCGCCCAACGATAATGTGTCCGGCAATGTATGACAGTGTGTTAGGGTTTGGATTTCCGATACTTCACCCGTTTATAGTACGTTAAACTTTATCGACAAAATACAAAAAACTAAAACCCCTCTGAGTGACAGCTATTATAAAATTTAGTATTTCGTATTTCTATGAGTTCATTGACACTAATTTTTTACATTTTTCCATATCGGTCTCATGCTTAAAAGTGGCCTAATTTGAATGATTATGATATGTGCTAGCATTAAAAGTAATTTTTGTTAAGATGTAATGCAAAATAGTCCATGAAATCCTTTAGTTTAGCCGATTTTCACTATTTTTTTAAGTTAATGAGTGCTGCCTAAAATATAGGCCCTTAAAGTATCGCTTTTGCCATTTAATTTCTTTGCAAGCAACTATGCTAGCAAATAAACATCACATTAATATTGTGATTTGGGTTAATTCTGTAAAAATTACAAAAATAAATACGTACTCAAATCAGGTACAATATTCCATTAGTGCGCGAGTGTGAGCGGAATTTAAAGGATAGTACGGAGGCAAAAAGTACTTCTTAAGGTTCTTCTTTAATTTAATGTTCTTTTTCTAAAATTTTACAGTAATTGTTTTAAGTGCCCGCCATTATTTTGAATGCAGACGGTTGCCCTTAATCCGACTTGTTGAGTGACTCTTTCTGGCTCTTCCTTCTGAAACCCGTAATTTGTAGCGATCTCATCTTCACTTACTGCCAGGCGAGATGGTAGTCAAAGATAAAAAAAATCTAAAGTTAACCACTCAACTGCCGAAGCACTGATCATTTAACTGCACTCAACTGCCCAAGCACTGATCAGTGCGCGAGCCACTTAGGATACTGTTTGTTTAATTTTTAGCCAATAAATACTCACAAAAACGTTCGAAATGTTATATTTATTTATCACGATAAACAGGGTGAATGCTGACAAATTTTAGATATTGAGGGAGAGCGTTTTGTACTCGATTCTGGTCATAATTATGCAATAAAAGTAGGTACTGAATTTTTCAGTACAATTCCCAATAAATAAATAAAGAGTTTTACTAGGTCGACAACCATTCGTGAAGCCGTCTATACCTACCTACCTATTCTGTTTTGATAGCGCCCTGCGTACGTCCGTACCAGTGTAACCAAGCGTTGCGTAATGTTCTATATCTTTCGGTTAAGTTTACTCAGTAAATAATTAATATTTATTTTTTCTCTCAAACTATCACGTCCTCGAATTTCGAAAGTGACCCACCAGTCACCCTGTATAAGCTATGATGATTGATTAAAGTTTATTCAACGGTCAGAGTATCAACACCGGAACCGTTTAATTGTTTTATGCGAAATTTCTCTAGAGAAGTTATGTTTTATATGTCGTCAGTAAGTTGTTCCGTTATTGAACTAAAAAGGATAATAAATAAAGTGAATAATTGAATGGATACGAAATTTGCTTTATTTTTCTGGAGCAGCTGAAAAACACGTAATTATTTCATTACCGGTCAAAAGTAAATATTATAATAATGTTAAAGCAGTAAATAATTATGTTAGAAGATACAGTGTCTATCTAACATTCAAATAAAACCGTTGCTTACATTTCCACCATACTTTTTTTTTGCAATAATGAGTTTATTTCGAGCCTTTTCAAGAACGGTCTGAAATCGCGCAAAGTCCCGTCAGACTGGGGTACGAATCTTTGCGCGCTCTCGGCAGCTGAGAGGTTAATTAATTAATTTATTTATAAGGCCCGCCAGGGAAATTTACATCATTTCTTACATCTAAAAATATGAACAAACCATTGTTAAATGTAAAAATCTGTCGAAGGCAGGCACATCATTCATTTAAGGGACATTTACAGACAGAAATTAAGACATATAAAATAATAAAATAAACCTTACTATTAAGTAAAATTATAATTAATATTTATGTGTAAAAATTATAAATTAAATTAAACATGAATAAAAGGAATTAGGAAGATAAAAAAAAACAGGCTAAATTAAATAACAATTAAAAATATAACACAACAAAATT
Organism: Stenoptilia bipunctidactyla; assembly: GCA_944452665.1. Lineage (NCBI taxonomy): Eukaryota > Metazoa > Arthropoda > Insecta > Lepidoptera > Pterophoridae > Stenoptilia > Stenoptilia bipunctidactyla. The sequence continues at coordinate 41,775,193 of OX101721.1, read as the reverse complement.
TCAATTAAAAAATATAGAAAAGGATAAAGAGAAATAATAATCGTTAAAAACTAATTTTACAGATTAATACTTTACAATATTAAATTCTCAATTATTCATCCAAATCATTTCAATTAACTTGTATTAAACAGAATAAACTCTGCTTAGATCGCTTCAGAGCTTGTTGTTTTTCTAATATCTTAAAAAGAGTTCACGATGGCACAAGTGTATACGCAAGGTGCCCATTCAGTCTAGACTAGAACTAAATATAATGCGAAAATAAGACTCAAACGGAAGTATTAAACCCTTAAATACCTAAATCTACTCTTAAATGGTTTCTGTATCAAAGGATGACACTTCTCTCTGATCCTTTAAGATGTAGCTATGCTCTGCGCATTCGTATTACTTGTTAAGCAAATGCGACTATTATTCATATTTATTATCGACTATAGTTCAAAAGAATTATTATTTATATTGAAATCTTGTTTTAAAAAAGTTTTATTTTGTGTGCATGTTAAATTTTTGTAGTTGTTTTGATTCAGTCAATAAATTGCATACTTGCAAAATCGGGGAATGAAACGCAATGAATAAATTTAATCTTGTCTTCAAGTTAAATGTGCTTATATAATATTGATTATAGAAAAAGCCTTCTCTTTTAAAATAGTACGATGAGGCCTTAAAGAATGCATATATCTAGTTAGCAGATGTAACAATTTGTAATCCTAGGAAATTATCAAATCGAAACTAGTCTATAAAAGGTGTATCCATAAATGGGCCTAACTTGGAAATAAGAGCGGGTACACATTGGACGTTCGACGCTGCGTTGAGCACGCGTTAATATCGTACACAGTGCTTTGGGCGGCGTTCGGCTACCGCTAGTAAAGTCTCCATTGACGCAGTTTAAAGAGGGACATCGAAGAGATTACTTGTGTGTTGCTCCTCTATCGGCGCTATAAAAGACGACAGAGACAAAGAAATTGTTGTAAAAAAATAACTAACAAGTACTCATCCAATATTTTTGTCGTATCTTCAAATTTGCTGATTGCTTTTGTATTTCATCAATAAATAAATCAGTATCGAAATGTTCGATCTCCAAAATCAATTGAAGTGTGTCTACAATACATGAAAGCGCGCGGCTGACGCCCGCGCAACGCGCGATCGTTCGGAAAATGGGAACGCGCGCTTAGTCAAAAGCGCGCTTGAATGTGTATGCATCAATAGAGCATCTGGTTCTCAAAGCGCGCTTGAAAACGCTCGATGTGTACCCGCTCTGTAACAGTCTCGCTCGACTCGACATTAGATTCGCTGATTTTAAGTCACTCTAATGTTAAATTATTTCATCCTCAAAGGAAGTAACGAGTTATTCCCTATACGCGTGTCATTCTCACTCGGAAGTCTCTGTAATTTATCTACACTAATATATAAAGCTGAAGAGTTTGTTTTTTGTTTGTTTGTTTGTTTGAACGCGCTAATCTCAGAAACTACAAGTGGGATTTGAAAAATTCTTTTTAATACAGTTGCTCAAAAAGTGGCGTATTGCAGGGACGTTTAGCGTTCGGGATGTGGGCTATTACACACTTGTGCTTTTTCTTTACCTTTTCCGCACTCGTGCGTTCTCTTTCCCAAATGTCAAAATAATGTCTATTAAAAAGAAAAAATCAACCACGAAGTTTTTACTAAAAAAAAATTCATGCAAATATTTCTGAAAAGAAGCTACTAATTTGTTTCAATATCAGAAATGATGATTTGATGCAATGAGTTAGGTTAGGTTTCATTTCATTTTATCTCATAGTTCCTTTTGCCTACCCAGAATGGGTAAACAAAAAAATCTCTGTTTATAATCTTTCACGGCTGGCGCCATTTTGTATATTTTATAAAATTGCTTAATTTTTTCGCAACTGTATTAAAAATAGTCGTTCAGTACACGTGCGGAACCGTCATTGCAACTCGTTCCGACTGTCAACCCTCGCCTTCGGCTGCGCCTCGGCTCGTGTAGACATTTGTCGGAACTCTTTGCAATGACAGGCTTTCCGCACTCGTAATGAAATATACTATTTTGCATTTGATAGCCCAAATCTTGAGGAAGGTTATAGGCTATATTTTAACCGAAACTCCGACGGGATCAAAAGTTACTCGGATAAAACCGCGCGCGGTGGCTAGTTAGATATAAGATTACTGAATATAAATGTCTTTTTTTTTAAATAGGCGCGCGACTTCAAATTTAAAAGTTGCTAACAAAAGCTGATTTGAAGCTTCTTGAAATTGAGAGAAACTTAAAATTACAGATTGTAATGTCGAATATGGCCCTGTATTTATACTAATGACCTCAAACGTCGCGCCTATAGAAATAACTTCAGTTAATTTTGTCATGTGACCTCTTTTTCAGTTTCGCGTAGATAAAGTTAACGACGAGTGGCTTGGCAGTTTATCAATTGGTGCCGTGGGTTCGTTACCGTCTGAGCCCCTACCAGCTACCGCTATGCTGGTAGAACCCCCCGTGTGGGTCGTGTCCAGTGAAGCTCTGAACAATAACGGGACTTTTGTAAGTATTGCACACTATTACATTACAATTTTTGATTATTTAGGAATTTTCATAATAAAATATTGCTTAGGTACCTATCTAACATGTTATTATGTTATCACCTTTCCTTAAAACTAGGTTTTTAAAAATATTTTAGTACTTTAACGACGCCGTGAATGACTAGGTTATTATTATAGGTATAGGGATCCATTCTTATTGTTTTGATGAAGGTGCATGGTTTGAATCTAGCAGTCCTAGCAATTTTAAAAACAGTAGTGTTTGGAAATTTAATGAAAATAACAATGAATCATTTATTTTAGCGTGTAAAACAGATAACACAGACCTGAAATCGAAATTGCAAACTCATTCAATGAATAATTTCAGACGAACACAGAAATGGCGAGTGCGTTAGAAGACATAGCTGAGCAAACTATGTTGACAATACATTTTCGATACAACAGCGAGTTAATCATCGATATCGACGGCAAAGTCGCCGGTCCAATCGGCGTAGTGCCTCGAAGCTACAGCCATGTCTACCCTTTAATCGACTTGTACGGGCGCGTCTGTCAGGTAAGCTATAGTTTACTATATATCTTATTGAAACGATAAATTAAACGACATATTATGTCTAACTTTTAACTCTTTTTTTCAGGTTTCAGTATTACTTCATCCCTACAAAGTTGTAAGTGGCACATCATTAGATTTGCCAATCATAGACGAGAACCTTCGTGAAGAATCTCTCGCTGAACTAGACCTGGATGAAGACGAGTGTCAAAGTATACCCGAAGAGAGTGTTACTCCAGAACCCCAAGATAAGAGGAAAATAAGAGCTTTCAGTTACCACAATATCGTTGATGACGATGATATTCACGCCCAACCAGGCCCCAGCTCGTACCCGGACCCTATCCCTCCTCCACATATCCCCATTGACCAAGAGTTACCACCTAAAGAAGTAAAATGCAGGAAAATCTGTCCGAACCGACTTTCAATTCACCACAGCCTTATACTTTCCGACGAAAGCTTCTCAGCTGATAATGATGAAATGGCCAATCATTGCATTCAAAAGAGCCACTCCACGCACAGTTTCTGTCAAGTTCCCGAGGAAAACAGTTTAGAAAATGAGATAAAAGAGACTTTAAGGCATACATTCAGCATGGATGCTCGCGTTAGCGAAGCGAACGGAGAATCGATGCTCCTTGAACAGTTCTGCGATACGAATATAAGGCATAACGATCGATATCCAGAAGCGAATGATGTGGACAACTTGGATAATGAAATTATGGACGCGCTTACGTTGGAGACTGGGAACTTGCCTGATTTGACAGAGGAGCAATCGTCTTCTATAGAGGAGTCGACGCGGCGTGACGATATTTGGACGGGCGCCTTGTGTATGGAGAATTTGATTTACCTGAACCGTATTCTGTGTCTGGACCAGGAAGTTGGGGACGGGAACAGTTTGGAGTCCGAATGGGAGGCTTCGGGGGAAGGTTGCGAGCATCTGCATCTAGTTTTGAAGTACTGGAATTTTTTGGTGCTTCCGTACCCCGAGCTCCGGCAAGCTGTGTCTTGGGGACAAGTGCACTGCTACTGCTCTAGTTGCCAGCCAGAAGCCCCGCCGAACTTGGCTGGTGAGTAGGATAATAGTGACATCCTTTTAGTTGTTACGAACCAAAATTTATTCATTGTCATCTTTTTATAAGGTCGTAAAGAGAATAAGCATTTAGAGCTATGAACTAAAACTAAACTCAATTGCTATTTGACACGCACGTTCTATAAAAATAGTTATGTCTGTGTTAGGTTTCTTCAGCATAGCTCTGCAGCCTATAGTTAAGCTGTGTTCTGACATATCAATTGAAGGGCCAGTTCTAGCGAAATTGGCTGTGCGAAACCTTATGAGCCTAATAATATAGATAAAGCACCTTCAACCTGATTTAGATTTTGTCAAGCTGTTAAAAATCTCACCTACGGTCGGGTATTGAAAATTCACACAACTCTTTCCTATTTTAATATCAGCTCAAATCATAAATTCATGAATGATACGCTCATTTGAATTTTTGCCTTGAATTTTTTTGCAAATTCAGTGTTTCTTAAGTTTTATTTCTGTGATCCTGCAGTATATTCAACCGACTTCCAAAAAAGAGGAGGTTCTCAATTTGTCTGTATGCTTATTTTTTTTTGTGTCTTTGTTACACGATATTTCGGACAATTACGAATTGATTTTGAAAATTATTGTTTCAAATGATAGAGGATACTTCATAGTTAGTCCCATATACATTTCATCGAAATCGGTAAGGTACTTCATTGGAAATTTCAAACATATGAAAAAATATGTATGATTTCGGAGAATGTTTACGTTGACGACATTCTCAACTCAGCTAAAGTTTTGACGTGAAGTCGGTTTTTTAATGCTCTGCATTCGTTGATTAATATGTATCGCATTGTTTTATTGTTATCAATAAAATTAAAAATATTTTCAGGATGGGTGCGAATCGAGCGTATAGACGGAGTGGGGGCCGCGACGCGAGCCTTCTGGCACGTGTGTCGGGCTACTTTAGGCGCGGCACAGGCTGGCGGTCAAATCGCCTCGGGGGTGCATTTGTCTAACGGAGTGCATATAGAGTGGGGAGCGGCCCGTCGCCCACGACTGTTGGAAGCTCAGCTTACTACCAATACCCCTGCGAGGGACGTGTAAGTAACCCCTTTTGTTATCTTAATCTATACTAATATTATAAAGAGGAAACCTTTGTATTTTTGTATTGAATAGGCTCAAAAACTACTGGACCGATTTCAAAATTTCTTTTACCATTACTTAGAGGGATACTTCCTAATCCGTATAGGCTACTTTTTATCCCGAAAATCCCGCGGGAATCGAAATTGCACGCGGTTTCGCGCAGCTAGTTTATTATACAGGGTGACTTGTAATTCGACGTATTGGGATGTGATAATACAATTAATTTCCAACGAAATTAGCTTATACCAATTAATTAATACCAAGGAGATCTTTATCGAGATTTTCAATATTTTTGATTTTGTTAAAAAAAACCCGAATTAACTACAAACAATTCTATAAATAAAAAACAAATGTTTTGAATTAGATTTCTTCAATTTTTATCAGTAACGAATACATCAACAAACATTTATTTATACTAATACTAGACCAAATATAAAATATTTTATAATAGCGAGTGAAGTCATTTTGTTTTGATTTATTAATGTGGTCAATAGAAAACTGGAAAAACAATAAAATAAAAATCAATATGTGTACTATTGACTTTTCAAAATAAAACATTCCAAACAATACATTAAGCATACAAAGTACTAAAAAACTTCCTCGTTCTATTTGCTATCCAAACGTGCATTGTAAAACCCTTTATAGAGCGGTTTAGTTGGACTGTGTGCAATAAATTCCTGGAACTTTTTGGTTGTTTTTGTTAGAAGTCGCTCATCATCATCACAACTCCGTGTAATGAGCCCACTGCAGGGCTGTGAGTCTCTCCTCTGGGTGACGAGGAGGTTTAGGCCATAATCCACCAAGCTGGCCCAGTGCTGGGTGGTGGATGTCAGAATTTTCAGGGTGCCAAAGTGGCTTCTGACAATCCCTAACGACTACTGTATACAAGTATACAGCACCCGGGACCGACTGCTTAACGTGCCCTCCGAAGCACGGAAGTCGTCGTGAGAAATGAATGGTCGGCGGTCACCCATCCAAGCACCGACCGCACCAAACGTTGCTTAATCTGTGATATCGTATGATACACACAGTAACCACGGCGCCACGACGACTTCAGAAGTCGCTCGTTGTTAGTTTATTAGACCCACTATATCATTCGAGAGTACATTCGTCGCTAACCTCAACGACGAGTGCGTCACTTTACGGTCTTCCGTGAAATTTATCGTCGTGCTTCTGAAACTGGCCAATTTTAACGTCGACAGTAGTAGTAGACCACGCTGAAGGTGAAGTTATCCAGCAAGTAGTTGACGGTCCCATTGCTTCGATTCCTATCATACCGGCTCGATTGGGAATTTACCCACAGAAAGTATGATTGTTAGTTAACGGCATCGGAATTTATCCATACCACTAAACATCTGTGTAGGTGTTGGAAAAAGGGGATCCAGTACGGCAATTGGAATAATGTAGGCACAGACATACATGTACATAGACAACGCAAATGCATATACTTCGCGTGTCTGAACCCTGACCAAGCGTCAAGGTTGGTCGCCGCTAGACTCAGTCGCGCGTATGTATGCCTGTTAGAAAATCGATATCATAATATAAATATCGTTCTTAATAATCGACATCATCGGCGTCATCGGTGTCTTTGAATCGGTTTGTATTTTATATCACAAAATATCAGCTGTGACGTCACAGAAGGTGGTAAAATGCGGCACGCTTGGTTTTAATACAAATCGTGACACTTGCGTCATCTATGTAGAAGTATGTCTGTGATTGTAGGTTTTATACTGAATATCGAAGCTGAAGATCCATGTAATCTTAGGCAAATATTATGGACGGGTGAGGGAAAATTCGACCAGGATGAAAAGAATTCAGAAGTCTAACCAACAGGTTCACATGCTTTTCATTGAATGTTTGGATGGGCGTTTTATTTCCATTTTTTGAGGTACTAGGGCCATTGCTTGAAGATGTGGAATTGGAACGTGTGGGGCTCATAAAGTCCCGTCCCTTGTTTGTTTATGCAACGACAATTTCGTCTGTCAAATCCTGCGAGAAGAAATAATCGAAGCTGCTAAAAATACGGCACTCTTTCTCTTCAAGAGGGACAGTGACAGAGATAAGGGTGCATGTGCAGGGGCGTTTATTCACCGTAGGAGACGTCACTTTGAACAAGATTTGTAAAACGTGTCGCAAAATCGATCAATAAAAGAAATTTTCAAATTTCTATTTTTCTTTACACTTAGGTTATCATGTTATTCATTTTTTTCTGAGAATCATTTATTTTTTTGTAAATAATTTCATGTTTTTGAGTAGCTAATAGAACAATGAAGTTTTTGTAGTAGTTTGAATTGCTCATTTTTCAAAATAAATCCAGTTTTCTATTGATCAAATTATTGAATCAAAACAATTTTTTTTTTGTAAGAACTCATCTGCTATTTTAAAATGGTTAAAATGGTTGTACCAGTGTTAGTAATCATAAATGTTTGTTGATGTATTGGTAAAAAATTTACTTATATAAAAATTAACATCTTAATTCAATACACTACTTTTTTATATTAAAATTTTTGCAGTTGATTCGGGACTTTTTTTAACAAAACGAAAATATTAAGTTCTATAATGAGCGTCCTTTTTATTATGGATATTGAAGTTATTTTGTTGGAAATTAGTAGTATTTCACACAAAGCAGATATAAAGTGGAGCTGCTGTAAGCAAAGATGCACAGCTTCAATTTGGGTTGTCGTGTCGTCACAGCCTCAATAGTTCAAGCTACTCCGCACTAGAGGCACTGGCGTCAGTTCGACGCAGACTTCTGTGAAGTATGTACACGCGAAGATATTAAAAATAAATTAAATCCAACATTGTATCTGGATGTAAAATTAAGTTTTCTCTATTTTTATTAAGGAATTACATTGCCAATGCAAATCAAATAAACTGACCCAAAGATAATTTCATTCATAATTATTTTTTACAAATTGTTTTCCAATTATTTATACCCAAAATTGAAGATTGTTATTTTTTGCCTAGGTGATTTTTATGCCGCGAAAAAATGTTGCGCTACCTAGCGTCAAGTAGAAATACTTTTATTTCGCGGTTTTTTTTCTGACATATTTGGAACGTATGAAATTTCGTTAAAAAACTAAAACCACCTAGTAAAGTATAGCTGAACTTTTTTGATGATCATTTGAATATTTAACCCTAATGTTTCAACCGGTTTTTACGACTCGCTACTAGGTGACTAATGCCATCGCCTGTTTGGCTATGATTGGCCATAACCAACCGCTTACCCCTCCCGTACCCTGCCCGAAGGCTTCACTTGAGTCCCTAGAGAAATTTGGATTGGGCAGCTCCTCCCATATATTTCCTCTGTGGTATTTCACATCCCAAGAGAAATACTTCGAACTACGAGTCATCCTGTATAGTAAATTACAGGAATGTCGTTATTGTGAAACAGGGTACATAAAGTTAAATAAAGAAGTGTTAATATTTTAATTTATTTGTATTTTTTTCCAGGTGGTTTGACGAAGAAGGGAAACCGCACCACACCGTGTTAGCTATAGAAATAGATGTTGAGTAAGTATTTTTAATTTGTGAGACAAAGCAACGCGTTATTATTATATTCAATCTTTGCTCTTTATGCGTAAATTATTATGAATTAATTTAAGTGATATATATAAGAGTGTGATCACCCTTACTTTTAATGTACGTATCGATAGATAGTAATAGCTATGATAAACGTGAACCCCCTATAGAATTTCGAAAGGTCTAAAATTTATGAAAATTTCATTAACATGTCCAACCAGATTTGCAACCTATGGATTATTGGATGTATTTTGCTTAATTTCTTTCCATTGTTGGAGAATGTTTAAATAATGGAAACACTTAGTGGAATAAAAAATCAATATTAAAAAATCTGGGCTTAAATCTTTTTTTAAAATAGAATAAATCATGTTTTATTTAATGCTATGCATTGCTCTTGAAATGTATTTTTTTGAGATGGAATTTAAACGTTTACTTATATAACAATATTTGTTATATTCATTTTTGCACTGAGTATAACAATATTTATTAGAATGAACCGGTAAGACAACAATACCTACTAAAATTACGTAGGATAAAAAATAAGAAGTAATACTTGAATTAATTCGATGTTATTATGCTATTCTTGAATGGTTTCAATAATTTCATGAGGGTAGAGATTCATCACTGATCTCTATTACTTTCATAAAGACAACATATGGATCAAGCAATTATACGAATACAATAATCATGACATCTAAACCATGACACGCAACAAGCATTATAATTGTAGCATTTTAGTACATTAGTTTATTTGTTTGAACAAAACTTTAGAATTTGTTAATTCAATTTAACATTCAAAATATGTTATAGACCGTTATCGATCAAAATGACTTGCTAGCAGGAACTCAACCCACTATTTACAGGCAAGTGTTCTCTTGCCTTTGAACGATCGCTCCTGATAAATGATTTTATATAGTGTTTTCTTGTATTTGAGCTTAAATATAATTCGAAAAATACTAGAAATAGAATTGATAGCTTTTTGTATTAAGTGACTCGTGTCTAACAGTTTTTATTTTGTTGCAGAGGGTCAGACGCTGACAATGATAGACTGCTTGCCTTCCTGATATATCTTAAACCACACGTCGTCTACATCGACGAAAACCCGCCGAGTATAGAAGAGTAGGCTTCCAGTTATAAACTTAGGTGTCTGAGGACGTATACAAACAATACTAATTATCATTCCATCATCAAAACTAATCACTGTTTTGAATTTAGAAATAGTTTGATATACACACATCGACAAAGTCTAGATATTAATTTATTTCTCTTTTTCTTTTCAATTTGAAATATATATTTTTAAATTCTATGAATGAATTTAAAAATATATATTTCAAATCAAATTTAAATACACAAATTTTTTGCATTTTGCACAACGCACATTAGTTCCATTGGGAATTTGAAATCCTGCATGAATACATACCTTCAGAAAGGTTTTTGCCCTTATGCAAGCGTATCTTATGTCGATTGGGAATCTATATACAAACTAAAAAATGCGAAGATCATAATGTACGTCATGAACCTTTTTGATTTTTTATTACTGACTACCCGATAAACCGGTTTTTGAGCTCAATTTCACGTGATGGAGTGGCAATGAGATCGAAAACGAAAGCACACGACTTCACAAACAAATAATACAGGATCATAAACAGTTTGAATACACATTATTCTTACAATTAAATCAGTGTTTGCTGTGCTGAAGATAATACATCACATGACATCTTATGGCATAATTTCCATAATGTTCTTTTTTACCTTCAATTTACATTATTGTAGACCCTAGTTAATCTAGTCATTGTAGATGTGTGTTTTAGGTTTAATATAATAATCATATTTTAAACACGTACGAAGTATATTATAGAATACATATTCATATACGTATGGAAAATACAAGTATTTATTGGCTTTGAAATAAGAATGTGTATTTACAAACTCATTTATTAGTTTTGCGATCAAAACGGCGCATATTTATTATTATGTATATTATATTATGCATATTATATATATTATTAATTATTATTATTATTTATGAATCTTCTTTTAATCACTATCCTTGAAGATTCCACAATATTGTCAGATTTTAAAGAATAATATTTTGCAAAAATTACATATCCACTTACGTCGGGTTTCGATATCCTAACTCAATCTTCATATTTTCTTCGGTTTTAATGGCAAAATAATATTAATAATATTCTAGATGTTTTAATGCAAGTTTTTATTGGATCAAATATAACTCACACTTTAAACATTTATACTGTGTTTACAAAGAAGGCTTATTTTCATAGAGCTTTATTTTATGTCTTAATGAAATGCCGTTTTAACCTATTCCGTATTCAATAAGTCATTATTAAGAGTATAGCGAATAGAGCAAATCTTTTATTCAGATATAGTGCATGCAAATTTCCATAATATTTTGTATCGAAAGACTAAAAAACGCAAAATTTCTTTTGGTGACTGCAGTATTTTATAATCGTGATGAAGTTTATATTTTATTAGATGAACTCGAACTAGTCATTTACACCTTACCACCCTCTTCGTGCAGAAATGTACCTTTAAGATATTTTTCTAGTAAGCTTTGAAATAACTTGTGATCTTACCAATGTTAATCTCAATGTGTATTATTAATTTGTGTCTCACTTGAAATGTAAGTTATGTTTCTACATTGATGTATTATAAAAAATAGATGCACACATTTGCAGGGAAAATACAAAAGGCAACGTTCATTTGCGGTTCTGGAGAATAACACAAAATGAAACTTTCATCTTTGATAAGCTCGTTTAATCGAGGTTTAGAATACAGCTAAATGAAAATTCTAATCATCCCCGTTTAATTTTTTTTTCAAATAAAAAGTGATTGATGGGTACTCGTATTCCCTCTTAGTTGTGTATACTTTATACAAGCGAAATGTATAAAGTATACCCACGTTTTCATTTTATTTTATTCATTTAAGCCTTTTTCAGTAAAAAGCATTGTTATTCAATTCTTCTTCCCAGGAGATATTCGTTTATTTTTTGTTTATTTAATAATTGTACATTATCGGAACGCATTGCTAAATGAGCGGTTATCCATCACCATCTTTTAAGGCTGTTTGTAAAAAAAGCATCAGTTAGTTAATTGACATTGTTGAAGTCAGCAGTCGTTTGTCATTTGTCATTAACTTTTAAAATAAAATAAATAAAAGCATTCTTTCTTAAACTCGTTAGAGTAATACTTTTCTATGATCATAAGCCGTACATAACTTAAGAAAGAATAAAATAAATTATTATGATAAAAACCAATGTTGGGAATAAGTATGATCATAATATTGTGGTTTAAACACTCACCAACGAACTGCTGCTGGCTGAGTTGATTTCGCAACTTGCGATCGATGAAAACAATGAATAGCATTGTCAACAACGTCAAACTTGACATTTGCTGTCAATTTGACATTGACGATGGGACTGATGATGTTCCTACAAATGTTTCGGTGTCTTAGTTTTAAAATTATTTTCAATACGATTTGCAATTAAATTTTAATTTAGGTTTATCTTTAATAAAATAATACAATCTAACTTGTTCAATTAATTTTTTACTGTGTTTATTGCCCAGAACCGCAATGTAGGGCCTCGATGGTACTCGCCTTTATGTCTCACATAATACTATACATATATAGTTGTATTAATGAAGTAAGATCGACCATTTAAGTTTTAATTATACAGTTAGTTAACTCAAGAGGTGACGCAAAGCGACGTGACATGACGTGGATTTCTAAATTGAATCTCAATCCAAAACACTTAAATATAGAAAATAAGTAACTTTGATAAGCGTTGCCATAAAAACCAAAATCCAGTTTTGTTTTTGTATGAAACCTTTTTGGATTGAAATTAAGATTCAATATAGAAGAAAAAAAAAACGAAAATGGATCAAAACTAGAAAAAAATACTACCTTTTGTTACTAAAGTTCAATCGTGTATCTACTCCATTTTTAATACATCAATCTGTAGGAAATTATTAAATTGTATGATTGTCCGTTTTATAAATATATTGTCTCAAAAGTGTTAATATTATTAGCCTTTCCAACTACATATGTTTACTACTCATCACGTGAGATTATTATTAAGTGAATTATGATATTAATTTATTTCTAATGTAATCCTATAGTAATGCATAATTTAATATTTAATTTAGTTATTCTTGATGTATCGCTGAATTATCTTCCTTAATTATAAAATTATATGTTATAAATGATACTGTCCTTATAGGTACAATATTTGTATTGAAAAAAAAAAGTGAAATTTATAAGTATTTAGAACCACGTCTGTTTATTATGTTGCTCCCGACGTTGTGTGCTAAAATCTATATCTAAAAATTGACCTTAGAAGAATAAGTTAACGACTTTTAATATTTGTTCCGCATACCAAAAGTATGATGTGTTGTAACAATAGTTGACACCGAGATAATTATATCTGTTCTGATCTCAGTATACTTGATATAATTTGTGTATATTTATACTAGTCACTATGCATGCTGTATGAACATTCGGATTGATCAATCTAGGTATTAATATGTTAAACAATGGTTGTAAACAAAGTTTTTTTGGATAGTATGGTTGTTAAATTATCGAAAATTTTAAAGAAAACTTAAGCTAGTAGGTTTTTTTTACCTAGGAATTACATTTTTTTGTAGCACTTGGTATAAAACGCCTGTTGTTTTTTAATAATCGTGGTTTAATATATATCATATTATGTTTACGCAAAATTATGTTCCTAACTACTTCCAAACTTGAAAATGTGTAGTGAATATTAAAAAGTTTATCAGAGTGTTAGCTTTGAGCACTGATTAATATGTATACAGGGTGACTGTTGGGTCATCTTCGAAATTCCAGGACGTGATAGTTTGAGATCATACATGAAGAGAAAAAAAATATATATATATATTATAATTATTTGCTGGCTAAACTTAACCGAAAGTTAGAGAATTCATTACGCAACGCATGGTTTCATAAACTTAATGCCATAAATACTTAGCGGGTGGTGTTGTGCGTGTTGACTGAGGCAGCGCGTCGGGAAAAGTGTGGCAAGGACTCTTTGTTAATCATAGGGATTTCTGGTTAATTTTAAATACCTAATTTTATTACATAATTATGATTAGAATCGAGTGCTCTCCTTCAGTATACAAAATTTGTCACCAGTCACCCTGTATAAATTATAAACTTACTGTACTATTTTGTACTAACTATACTATTTTCAAGCCTGCTTGACTGAGTTTTTAGATTTTTAGATTTTAAAGTTATTTTTGAAATGTTGTTAAGTACTGGAAGTAGCAAATTAACATAATTATCAGATATATTGCCCACACAAATAATAACATCAAATGATGTGTTCTTATAATCGATGTTCTAGCTTTTACTCGGTATGTTCCAATAGATAAGTTTTTAGTAATATTATTTATTACGAACTTAAAGTATTAAGGTCCTTATGTGTTTAAATAATAATATTTGTTAACATTAACCGTGGAGTTTATTTTTATTTTAGCAACTTTACCGCCCGATCCCCGTTTAATCTGCCTCCATCTTTACTCTGGCAAATAATTCAATGCAGTAAACTGACAGTTCGAAATGTCAAACAGAAAAATAATGATACCAGTTAAAACTTCGTAGTGTAAGCACTGAATGAGAATGATTGAAAACAAACGAGCCTTTGTCATTCGACTTGCATAAAATTTTAAAGAAATTTATAAATAATTGAATTTGAGGTGTGCACTATATTTTTAAAGTAACTTTAATGAAAATAATTATTTACTTAATATACCTAGTGCTTTAAAACGGTTACAGTAGAAGTAAAATGGTCTTGATAACTTCTTGATTTTTAAACCCGTTTTGTCGTTAAAAATGAATTTTCAAGAAGTAACCCATCGCTAACTGCACCATAAAAAAAGAAATATCTTGTGAGTATAGTTGTAAAAATCCCGTTAGCTACCGTTATTTAACCAAATTTATGGTTAACTACCAATAAAATGCAGTTATTAACGGTTAAATATCTGACACTGACAAAGAAAAAGGATAAAGTTTTTCTTTCTTTTATTGTTAACCGACTTCAAAAAAGGAGGTTATCAATTCCACTCGTATGTATGTAAATTTTTCAGAATGACCGAGTTTTCGTATATGTTAGTCTATATTAAAGTCTGAACAAATGTGCCAAATTTCAATAGTAAATGTATGTTTTTATGTATGTGTTCGCATATCTCCGGAACTACACGTCCGATTTGACTAATTCTTTTTTTGTTGTACTAATTATCGTTCAACTTAGAGTATAATATAAGTTTTATCAGAATCGGTTCAATAGTTTTTGAGGTAGGGAATTTCAACCGACTTTTTTTTTCCCGTCGAAGCTGGCATCACGGCGCACCTTGCGATTCAAATTTCAATCTGCTAGCGACATCTCGCGGTGGTATTTATCCGTAACAAGCATTAAATGCGGTTAATTAACCGTTAATAACGAAAAATGCATATTTAACCGCGTGGTTAAAATCGTTAATAACCAGCTTCGCATCTATACTTGTGAGCCAAAATATATTTTTCCCATACATTACGATATTATTTAAAAAATAATTATCTACATTCATTTACTTAACCACATCACTATTTTTTTCTTCTCAAAGTGGGCACACTGGTACTGTCAATTTACTGCATTGAATTATTCGCCAGGGTATAGTCCAATTACAATAGTTTATCATCGTATTTCGATAGCCAAACGATACAAAAATCGTTTGAAAGATTTATTGATTTCCGCACAATATATTAGGCCAAAGATGAATATTTTGATGACTATACTGTGATGAAGTTTATATCTTTTAATGTAGTAAAATCACATTTATCGATAACACCAACATAATAACTACTGCGTAAGCACAACACTAACGAAAAATTCCACAAGCCGGCATTCGCTTATGACGTCAAAAGCGGTCGTCTATTTCCGAACGTGGCGCTGGGTGTACTAGCAAAATTCGTTACTAAACATGCACGTTAGGGATGGGAATCATCAACTCAGTCACTGACATTATTATAGGTCATCATCATCACAACTCTTTGTAATGAGCCCACTGCAGGGCATGAGTCACTCCCCTGGGTGACTAGGAGGTATAGGCCATAATCCACCAAGCTGGCTCAGTGCTGGGTGGTGGATGTCAAAATTTTCAGGGCGCCAAAGTGGCTTCTGACAAACCCTAACGACTACTGTATACAAGTATACAGCACCCGGGACCGACTGCTTAACGTGCCCTCCGAAGCACGGAAGTCGTCGTGAGAAATGAATGCTCGGCGGTCACCCATCCAAGTACCGACCGCGCCGAACGTTGCTTAACCTGTGGTATCGTATGATACACACAGTAACCCCGGCGCCACAACGATTTCTAGGTACGATTATAGGTACTTATTTTCAAAGAAATTAAACATATTTATTTCTATAGTAACAATTGCTTTAATTGTTTAATTTATTTGTTAGAAAATTGTCAGTTTAAACAGAAATGAAACGAATGGTAGTTTTTAGTCGTATACATATACGACCGTGGCGGAATTGACTCGAAAATATTTGTCGGTTATATCCGACCGTGGCGGTTAAAGGGTTGAATTTCAAAAATAAAAATCAATGTTTCATTATGAAGGTAATAATCCGCTTGCTGAGAAAAAAATGATTGGATTTTTCTTGTTTGGCGGAAAACACAAATAGTGTTTTTAACTGATCAGAAATGAAGAGCTCATGCCTGGTGCTCACGGAATTTAGATTTTTTGCATTCTTACTTATTCTTACTACAATTTTATGAATTCACGTATCGATTTAAACGTAGGTATAAATTCAATTTTTTATCAAAAGTCTATCTTGAGAGTGATCAATTTATTGTCAGTCTTGTTTACAGAAGATTCTATAGCCAAATTTGGTCCTTATACTTAGGGACCGATACTTGACGCGATTACAAGAGTATTGACCAGGTTCGATTCCTGGTTATATATGAGAGTTAAGAAAAAAGTGTGTGTATTGTCCTGGCGGAAAAGTTCGCATTTCTTAAATCGAGGTATACAGGTTATTAGTGTGTTACTTAGTGTAATTGTGTGTGAAAAGTAAACATTTGTGTGTCTAGCCATTGCGAAGTTATTCACCGAAAATAGATTCCGCTGGAACCATGTTGTCCTGGCGAAACATTTTTTAACCCGTGGACTTAGAGGGAAAATTTTTGGTTTTCCAGTTAGTATGTGATGAGGGGTAATTGTGTGTCATTAATGATATGTGTGTGTCGTATATCTGTGAAGATATTTAAGTTTCCGCTGGGACAACGTTTGGTCATTTGCTAGATTTCATATAAAACGCTGTTAGAGATTGAATCCTTTTCGGTATGAGTATTGAACGAGTTCACACAGAATACAGTATTTCGGGTCCAGCAACAACAGAAATATTAAAATACGTAAAAATACGGATCCGTTAAAATGGATTCTGTAAATGCTGTGTGTAAATTACCACTAGTAGCGACGGATCAGTTAAAAAGGATCCTGTAAAACGGATGTTCTATGTGTACGCGCCCGAACGGGAAATATTTTGTATAAAAAATCTCATTCCTTGAGTGCACCGATGTGAAACTTGGTAAAAGGGTTCTTCAATGAGTGTCTGGTTGCTTTATCGAAGGAATTGCCGAAACTCACACAGGAGCGGGAAATATAGAACTTTTCAGTTTATGCGCGTACGAAGTCGTGGGAATATGTTTTGGTTGCCTTTTAGAGATCGCTCTCTATCGATGAGGCCCCCTATTCGTAAATTGTGTTTTTTTTTTCTTTTTTATTGTTCTTTTTTTCTTGTATGCAGGTATATGTATAGTGAAGGGTAAATAAAAAAATATATCGTAACCCATATGGGTCAAATCTTGACTTCTTGTTGACCATGTTATTGATCCTCCCCAGCCGATCTAACCAGTTATTTGTACTTCCTAGGCATTTCATTGATACTATACTACGAAGTACGAAGATATTATTACAAGATGTTTTATCGTCTTTATTTTGATGGTATTCATTCATAATTGTTAGCAAATGTGTTAATTTCCTCGTAAGAAATATACAACCTCTTGTATAATTCTAATATGTGTTTTAATATGTACCTCTTTTTTGAAATAATCGTGTCTATAATACCTACTGTGTAAAAAATATGGCCGGTGACTTAAAAACAACTCTGTATAAAAATTTAATACCCAGACCTGGAACATTATTTCGCGACCTCACGATTTACGTAGGGTCTGAAATGAAATGAATTTTTTTTATTCATCATAAGACCATCGAATGGCCGCTTAATGACGTCACAATTTTGTACTTCGGCTTTAACAAGGTGTTGATAGTTATTGAATAAGATATTACAGGTCTACTGAAGAGACAAAAAAAGCCGGCGGAAAAAAACCCTTCGCACTCTTTTTCAGTCAGGATTATACGAATTGAAACAAATAGGTACATACAGTACAAATTGATCATGACATGAAAAAAACAAACACAAGACAGCTCATATAATGTGCTAATAGAATGTGTAAAAAAAAGCAAAAAAATGTAAAATCAACATGAACTCAGGATCGCCTGTGTTCACTACATAAATCAGGAGTACAGATCATATCGTAAATTATTTACAGACGTCTCCAAAGATTCTGATAGTGTAGGCATAGCATTTTATGATATGGAGAGCAACGATCACATAAAACTACGCTTAGAATCAAAGGTTATTTCTATAATGCACGCTGAACTACTCGCAATTGCAGAAGCCCTGTCATATATCAGAATGTATGGAGGCGGGAGATTCGTCATTTTGACGGACTCCAGGAGCGCGCTCCACACGTGGCTCGGTGCACCTCGGGCCGCCGAGGCGCACCGATAGCCTACTCAATCCTACAATTCCTCAGGTGAGACTGAAGAAGTGTTACAGTGGATCCCCTCTCATGTTGGTATTGATGGAAACGAACTAGTGGATCAGTTTGCAAAAGAAGCAGCGGTTGAAGGACATATTATCCAATGCTTACCATACCAGCCTGAGCTATTATGTGAGATAAAAAAAATATGTACTGATTTATGGAAGCAACATTTTGATAATTTATCTCTAATAAAAATTATTTGGTACAAGACCTTGCAACCTAATATTAGTAATCACGCCTGGTTTGAAGATACCGACATGAGAAGGGATGATATTGTTCTTACCTTAAGACTACGCTCCGGCCACATTCCATTAAATAAGTTTGCGCATCTTATGAGAAAAACAGAGAGTCCAAATTGTGATATGTGTAGTATGCCTGAAGATATTTATCATATTTTAATGGAATGTCGCCGGAATGCTTTAGAAAGAAACCAATTACTTGGTTTTTATTATAATGTAGGAATTTGTAATAGCCTTTTGGCTAATCCTACATCTGGGGAGGTGAGATCCTTAATTAATTAAGTTAGTGTCTGTGGGGTTGAGCAGACGGTACACGATATTATAATCAGTTGTTTATCGTCTGTTTACTACAATGGCGGTTTGATTAATTGGGCTTTATTATAAATTATGTACTATATATGTAAAATTGGATTTATATTGTAATAACTATGGGAGTGACTTGGTCATCAATGACCCAACTTTATAAAAAATAAAGATTAAAAAAAAAAAGATAGCTCATTGTGAGAGCCAATGTCATGCCAAAACCAAATTGCTTACATAGTAGGTGCATTAAGCTATTGATGCACAACACGAACATGACAAAACTGGGACCAGAGTATTTAAACGACGGCGTCGATCAACGGTCGATCGATTGGTGTGGTAACACCATAAGACCTTTGGACCTCTAGGCCACGGAGGTCATCGTTATATAGGCATTAGTCATAGGCTGTAATTAATCACGAAATTTATGCGGGTATAAAAAAAAACAAGGGTAAAACAGCGCGCAGATGCTAGTTCAATGCAAGTACGCATTTCCGTTACCTATATCTTACTTACGAGTAAAACACAGAATCTTTTCTTCCCTTAGGCTGAGTTCTCGCTGTGTAAACGTACAATTCAGAAATTTATTACATTTCAATCGTTCAAAGAATCTCAAGGATATCTAAATAGATTCTGAAGAAATTGTGTTTGTATAGTATATGAAAATGTGTTTGTATAGTATATGAAAATGTGTACCTACTCGTTGTATTTCTACAGAAGGTCACTGCAATAAAGCATGTGAAGGACTATAAAGGGAGCGGATTGATTAGGGTTGCCAACAATGTCTCGTTTTAATATTGTTTCTTATATTAATTCCCTCTTTCTTATGTTTTGTTCGCGCTATAAAAGCTAAAATAATTTAAGTTGTTCATCAAAAACTTGTTTCTAATGTGCGTTACTGTAATAATGTTCATTAGAGTCTGTTGTAAGTCTGAATCGAAGTGTTCTTTTGAATGGGTCGATTCATACCGCATTGGTGCGAACGGCCCAATGCTTTTTTAATGTGTCGATTCGAACCACGAAGCGCAATAATGACTTGCAATTATACAAAACATTAGGACTTCTATTATTTATTTGTACAGATAAGTTTAAAAGTGGTTGGTTAGTCGTTAAAATGATAAAAATACAAAAAGGTCGTATAAACAATTTTACCCGAAATTACTTATAAATGCAGTCTTATTCAGAATTTTAGAAATCGCTCAATCGGTTGGTCTATGTGACATTTTTCAATTCGCAAAAATAAGTCTGTACGACCCTGATGACATCAACGCCTATCAGAGTTTTTGTTGAAATTTTGGATTTAATAATAATAAAATAATAAATCATTTATTTCAGGCAACACAAAGTTTGCAAGATAAACAAAGGGCCCTAGCTATATACCGTAAGAACCAAAAAAATATATTTACTATGATTAATGGTAGGAATGCCATATTTTAATATAAGCAAAGGTCGTAAGAGTACCTATGTCGATTTGAGTCATTGTCCGTGGTCATATAAACTAAAGTTTTTAAGCATTGTCATTTACATTTTCAAACTCCATACTTCAGTAGTTAAACCTGAATGTAAATAACCATCCGGAAAACAATTTTGGCTTTAATATTCTCAAACAATCTATTACGGTCGGAAACCGGCCTTTTCCGGAGGCTAGCCTGCGCGCGAGTATATTTGGAATGACTCTTGAAAACAGCTTATACACATGGATCAACAAAGTAATGGGCCTGAAGGTTTATAGATAGATTTCGTCACCCTTTTAGGAACGGGAATACCATATCTTTATGTCATTCTTGTGACGTTTTGCCCTTGAATATGGCGGAATTGATTGAACAGCTTCTGAAGGGATTTAAGCCAGAAGCTTGTTGTTCTATCATGAACCGGTGGCTTGTTCTTTTAGAGCTATTAAAGAGCCATACTAATCTCGTATTGGCTGACGTCTGGGATATCTTCGGTGTTATAGTATTCATTATTTTTTGTAACTTATTAAAGTATTTTGCTTGTCCTGTTATTTTGGGCCTGGTTGTACTTTATGAGATATAAAAAAAGCTGCATCGATTTGTCCGAATTCAGGCATTCAAAAAGAGAACTGTATTGTTTCTCTATGCGGTTCGAATCGACTTATTCTAAAAAGGTATTGGGTGATTCACTCCGCGGTTCGAAAGAACACATGCAAAATGAGCTATTAGTCGTTTCGGACCGCGGTTCGAACCGGGGCTGTGGTGCGAAACGACTCATACTCCTTTCTGGATTTGAAGAATGCATTCAATAGCCCAGTTCCGAAGGAATTCATTTAATCGAAAAATTTCCACGGAATCTCTATAATTTGATGTGTATATGTTTTGAAAAAGACTGAAAATAAAATTTTATAAAAAATTGCAAATTTTTGTTCTAAGTTTTTAATAAAGTTAGAAGAATCTATCCATCTAGATGCGTGTAGAATGTTAACATTCGTTTAAAAGATATCATAATACGCTTTGCTACTTTATATACCGATATGAGATCTGTACAGATCGTGCGAAGAAGCAAAAGTTACTGTACCTACACATCAGTCTCTTCACGAATTTATCATTTACCTAATTACTATTCACTTTTTCTTTAAAACTGGTAGGTGAAAGCAAAGAAATAATAATTTCTCACTCCATAATTTGTACAAAGCAATAAGTAGGCACCTGTTTTACCTTTCATATATTATTTAAAAGAGATCAAAATATGCAACTCTCAAAGGGGTGTCAGATTTTACATACCAATTAGCGCACGTAAGCTCTGGGCATATGAACCGACCACGGAGGCAGTGTACAAGGTGTTCCGCTTGATTTCCCATAACTCCAGGGTATTAATGGGACCATGTAATAGAATCAAATAACATGTGAATAATTTTCAACTTTTAATCTATTTTTGTTTTTATTTTTCATACAAAATAATTCAATGAAGTCTTATGTAAAATATTTTTAAGCGAAGTGTGACAACGTGGCATTTTCTATCCCTTTGTTTATCGCTATACACAGGTTGTACATTTCGCAACGTTTTGCGTTGATTTTGTGCAACTTTCCTCAACGTTTAAAATGTTTTTGTTGTTTATTGTATGGCTTCAGTGTCACGCGTCTGTTGAATGAATGCTAAAGAGATTTTAAAAGGGTTATAATTTATGAACTCATTATACTGAGATTGATGATATCTCGGAAAGTATGCACTTTTGAACCACATATTATTTGGAAAAAGTATTATTTTTTAGTAACGAACAAAACCTCAAAGCTATGGGATATCAAAAAGAACACCTTTTATAGAGGTGATGCCCTATTCCGTTTTCTCTAGGGACTCAAGTGAAGAGTACGGGCGGGTTGCGGGAGGGGTAAGCTTGGTTACGGCTAATCGTAGCTAAAAAACAAGATGGCATTAGTCACCTAGTAGTGAGTAGTAAAACCAGTTGAAACATAAGGTTACAATATTCAAATGATCATCAAAAACACTCAGCTATACTTTACTAGGTGGCTCTAGTTTTTTAATGCGTTTCATACGTTCCAAATCTATCAGAAGAAAAAAACATAGGTGTTTTGTTAACCAATAATAAATCATAATAAAATTGCTTTAGGTAATGTGATTCCAAACAGATGCTAGAGTTAGTTTTATAAAATAAAAACGTATTTTTTAAGAGCAACGTTTACAAAAAATTGCTTTTTTCTCCAAAAAAGGTCTAATAAATTTTGCGTACAATTTTTTGGAAAAACTTCTTCAGCTCTCTGGCTTACAACGAGGTAAAACAATGGATTATTTTAGAACTTTTGAAGTGGAACAATTTCGTCATACATAATTTTTACGTTACTTACATTGTTTACACAGCAATAAAAGCTCTCATAATTGAATAAATTGGCCCGTTTTAGCAACGATTTTGCTTTATAACTTCGCTCCTATTTGTCACAGCTTGGTATTATAGGTATAGTCTATGTTTACCGGGGATAGTGTAGCTTACCAACACTGAGAGATTTTTTAAAATTGGGTCTGTTGTTTCGGAGCCTATTCAATGCAAACAAAAATAAACTATCAAATCTTTCATGTCTAAAATAGCTTCTTTGCATAGAATTTTGCATAGCTTCTATAGCGGGCCTTGAGCGTGGGGACCGAAATCAGAAATTCCGTAACGAAAAAAACCTAACACCCCCCACTCCGACCGGCACAGTGGTGATACTTTGATTTCATAACTTTATATGCGGGCTTTAATAAACAATCAGCGACATTACTAGGCACTTGTGGAACTTCATATTAGATCACACATTACTGCATTAATAAAATAAATAAATAATTATAATCATAAGTTGATAAAAAATGCTATGCGGCAGTCTCCGAGTGCCACACGTCTTTTTTATTTTAGTAATGTCGGAAGGTAACCTATAGAGATTCTGCATAGGAAACCAGCCCGATTTCAAGAAATTAGAATTCACTATTTGTTCCTGTGCCACCTTAGAATAATATTATTTTACCCTACGATAGTCCCTGGAAAGTTTCCACCACTAAACGTCACTAGAATTAGTCTCTTTTCCAACACTTCTAGATGTAAATAATAGATAGGCATTCTTAGCCAAACCTACGCGGTCTGATATTTTTAACAAGTTAATTCTTCAGCCGACAACTTAATAGTCAATTTAAAAGTTTGCAAAACTAAATCCTGCACGTCGAGAAATAAAATGTTGAAATTGTGAAACTTTTCCATTCAGGGAAAATTGAATCTATCGACGTGTCAGATTTAACTTTGTTCGATATCTACAAAAATATCTTTTTGATTCCACTACCTGAGTAAATTGGAGCTTTATGTTTTATATGTTTTAAAAGGTGGCTTAATTATTAAAGTACTTATTTTAGATACATATTAGAATAGAATAGAATAGAATATAATAGAATAGAATAGAATAGAATAGAATAGAATAGAATAGAATAGAATAGAATAGAATAGAATAGAATAGAATAGAATAGAATAGAATAGAATAGAATAGAATAGAATAGAATAGAATAGAATAGAATAGAATAGAATAGAATAGAATAGAATAGAATAGAATAGAATAGAATAGAATAGAATAGAATAGAATAGAATAGAATAGAATAGAATAGAATAGAATAGAATAGAATAGAATAGAATAGAATAGAATAGAATAGAATAGAATAGAATAGAATAGAATAGAATAGAATAGAATAGAATAGAATAGAATAGAATAGAATAGAATAGAATAGAATAGAATAGAATAGAATAGAATAGAATAGAATAGAATAGAATAGAATAGAATAGAATAGAATAGAATAGAATAGAATAGAATAGAATAGAATAGAATAGAATAGAATAGAATAGAATCGAATAGAATAGAATAGAATAGAATAGAATAGAATAGAATAGAATAGAATAGAATAGAATAGAATAGAATAGAATAGAATAGAATAGAATAGAATAGAATAGAATAGAATAGAATAGAATAGAATAGAATAGAATAGAATAGAATAGAATAGAATAGAATAGAATAGAATAGAATAGAATAGAATAGAATAGAATAGAATAGAATAGAATAGAATAGAATAGAATAGAATAGAATAGAATAGAATAGAATAGAATAGAATAGAATAGAATAGAATAGAATAGAATAGAATAGAATAATCTTTATTGTTGTTCAGTTACACAATTTTACAATTAGCTTATAAACTAAATTTCATATATTAGTAGTTAGAGTTTAAATGTAGCTTTTAATAGATTCAGAAGATTACTACAAGCCATGGCTGCCTAAAATATGACATGGGTTTCTATCTAGTAAGTTTTCAGGGTGTCAAATTACTGCATTCATTTTGATGAATTTAACAATTTATGAGTGTACTATCGAACCAATTGAATTGTGACCCATCATAAATTCATTTCGGCAAACAGTGTAAATGCTAGTAGATCAAAATTCGCTTGAAGAACTTGTTATCATTTCATTCGACACTGACATTTACTGAGTACAGAATTCGTACAGTATCTAAAATGTCCTGAGTGCATTATTCATATGCGATAGACCTTACAAGTTTCACAGTTTCAAACGAATTATCAACAAAATAGGTCATCATTCAGTTGGTTCGATAGTACATATATATATTTTTTTTTTTTTTTTTTTTTTCTCTCGCGATAATCTGCCATCGGCCAAGCTTAGCCATTATCAGATGGTGTCATTCCGGTAATATAGCTTTTTAAGGTGCCCTTCATCAAGAACACTCTTATCATCCACATCCTTTTCAGGTTCTGGTGTCCAAGTTTAGAATCAACCAACGCTTCAGTCTGGTTGGTTCAGTTATGAGTAGGTCACGAGCTAGTGAGTTTATGTGAGTACTCAGTCTCTGTTTGTATATGGTAGAATACTTTTTCACTTCCTCTGTCACTGTATTGATCTTGAGATTTTCGTGTAGCTCACTGGTCCTGATAAACCACGGGGCTCTCGAGATTGATCTTAGCATTTTATTTTGAAATCGTTGGAGAATCTCTATGTTAGAATTGCTTGCTGATCCCCACAGTTGTATGCCGTAGGTCCAGATAGGTTTTATGATGCATTTATAAATAAGCATTTTGTTGTCGGTTGAGAGTGGTGTGTTCCTTCCAACCAGCCATTGTAGGTTTCTGCATTCGAGATTGGCTTCAGTTCGTTTGGCTTTAATGTGTTGAGCCCAGGTGAGTCTTCTGTCCAAATGCATTCCAAGATATTTCACACAGTCCTTTACTGGTAAGGTTTCTCCTTTCATACATATTTTTGGGCAGTCTCCTTTACGTAGAGTGAAGGTTATTTGTACTGACTTTTCATTACTACATTTTATTCTCCAGCTGTCCAACCAATTGTCTATCTTGTCCAGCTGCTTTTGTAGTTTTTCAGATGCAGTTGTAGCTGTCATTACTCCTTCATGCTCTGGTAGATCTGACGTGAAGATGGAATACAAAACAGGTCCAAGTACTGAGCCTTGTGGAACTGATGCTTTGACGTCATAAAGATCAGATATTGCATCTCCGTACTTAACCTGAAAGAGTCTATGAGATAGTACATATATGGAAATCTTTTCATCTACTTTCTGGTTACTTACAAGGGAATTACATACTTCAAGTCGGTATCTGCTGTTTTGTCTATTATGGGGTAGACAAAACACCAGAGGTTATAAAACCACCTGATGTCTCGTTTGACAAATTTGGAAGCATTATAATCATGGAGAGAGACTATTGCAGTGACCGGTGGTCAGCCTATCGCCCACAAAAAAGCCTCCAATAAACTCTCTGTACCTTACCTGACTTTTACAGTACGCCCGGAAAGAGAAGCAGCTGGCACATTCTATGTTTTTCTTTGTTCAGCATGGAAGAATCTTCTTTTTTTTCAAATATTTTAATCTGCAATAGGTACTCCTGTTTGATACATAGTGATCTTTATTTATTAATTAGCTTCGTATCAAGTATTTCGTGGAGCTCCTGACTAATTCTTATCATCATGGAGAGTGGTTTAATTTATACTATAAATGTATGCAAGTTTAAGACAAAATGTTTTTTTTTTTGTTATTGTAGGCTTATTTAACCTCATTCTCACCTGTAGGTGAAAAAGATAAGGTCGAAGATGTAGAAACTTGCTCTTCATATGAGTAGATTAAATAGATGTTACCATCACTGGTCACTCGGTTTAGTAAAGGTATGTGCACACTATGCCGGGCCACGCTAATTGATCTTTATTTATTAATTAGCTTCGTATCAAGTATTTCGTGGAGCTCCTGACTAATTCTTATCATCATGGAGAGTGGTTTAATTTATACTATAAATGTATGCAAGTTTAAGACAAAATGTTTTTTTTTTGTTATTGTAGGCTTATTTAACCTCATTCTCACCTGTAGGTGAAAAAGATAAGGTCGAAGATGTAGAAACTTGCTCTTCATATGAGTAGATTAAATAGATGTTACCATCACTGGTCACTCGGTTTAGTAAAGGTATGTGCACACTATGCCGGGCCACATCGGAGCGCAATAATGCGACCCACCCTGCCCCAGCATAGTGCGCGATAGGTAATTCATATAAAATGTATGAAAGCCTCGCATGCGAATTTTAGCGCTGCGATGCGACCCGGAAAAATGTGCGCGTACATTTAAGGAGCAGTAAAGTTATGCTTTCCCCATAGTTCTTTCAAAATCCAATTCTCTGTAGGTTCCAAAGCACAGAATGTGTCAAGATGATCAAAGCAAATTTAAATATGATTGAAATGCTGGATATAATTTTCCGATTTTGAAATATGTATTATTTTGTATAGGTAAATTAGGTTAATAGGTCTAAATTAGGTAATTAGGTCTGCTGAAATGCAGTTAATAAACGGGTGTTTCTCTGCTATTTGGAAATGGCCCATACAAGACTGTTCTTAAGCAAATTTTATTAAATTATGAGAGTATTTGTACATAAAATGAAGGACAATATTAAATTAATTATATATCTTATCTATTTAAGTATAAAATACTACTTTTTTGATAGAAAAATAACTGGAACAAATATTAGAAAGTAAAACTCAAGAGAAATTACTGCTTATCAGGGGACTGTTTTACCTAACGTGGTTCACCAGCAGCAGTAGCACTAACATAATGGCGGTTGCCTGCTGAACGATTCACCCGACTCGTTCACCTCGACATCTGAACGATAACCTGACGATTCACCTGAACGAACTTACCTATGATTGCGTTCCGTTTCACGATTTTAAAGTTTCGTGCCAATACAAAATTCGACTTAAATGCAGGATTCAAAATTTATCAGTCCTTTTTAAAAAAAATTGAGGACAGCTTTCACATATAGAATTTCGATTTAATATTTACAGCAAAAATATACTTAATAATGATTTGTAATAATAGTTAATGCTTTTAAAAAAGTATTTTAATATTTTTTATCCAGTTTTCACAAAAAAGGCAATATTTCTCACAAGGCTACAATTTGGGAAGTGGAACTTATTAAACTGCGAATTATTGCAATTTTTTTGGATGAAATTTGCTTGGGACAGCGATTTTTTATTTGTAGAGAAATACCCAAACCTACACTTTAATAAATAATATTTTATTATTATTTTACACATGCTAGCTAAGAAATGCTTTTATCTCATATTTGTTAGCGAACATTAATTATTATTACTATAGCTTCGCTCGCACAAAGAAAGAAAGAATAATTTTTAATTTCGAACTGATCAAATAATCAGCTTATTTCAACTAATGGACACAGGACCATACCTACATACATCATCTTCCCGGCTACCTCCGCAGGTTCCTATTAATATTATTTTTCCCCTAACTGTTCCTCAACACTATCAAAATCTCCTGTAAATAAATCTACGAATTAAATATTAGGTTGCAAATAGTTCTTTTTTAAGTTATTTGTTCTGTATTAATTTACTAGCTGCTGCCCGCGACGTCGTCTGCGTGAACGCTATGCAGCACCAAACGCACCTACGATTATAACACTGCTAGCGTGATAATATGTAGCCTATATGTTGACCCGACTTCTTAACTATCTTCATGCCAAATTTGAAGTAAATCCATGCAGTACTTTTTGAGTTTAAGACAAACAGACAAACAGACAAAAATTCTAAAAACTATATTTTTTGTTTCTGTTTCGATTGTAGATCATACCCCAAGTATTCTTTTAAAAAAATATTCAATGTACAGTTTTGACTTTCCTACCATTTTATTATATGTATAGATTTTAACTTTGTAGATTTCCTATTCGCTGTAACAAATCGTAGATAAGTATGTCGATATTATCTAGATGGCATGAAGGTCATGTTTCAAAATTGGAATTCAAAATGAACGCCAGACTAAAATTTAGCTACAACTAAGTTTATTGATAAAAATATCGAGAAAAACCCGTAGTTGAGAAAAAAACACGATCATTTTTTACCATCGTTTCTCG
The DNA here is from genome assembly GCA_944452665.1 of Stenoptilia bipunctidactyla. Classification (NCBI taxonomy): domain Eukaryota; kingdom Metazoa; phylum Arthropoda; class Insecta; order Lepidoptera; family Pterophoridae; genus Stenoptilia; species Stenoptilia bipunctidactyla. The sequence continues at coordinate 41,746,088 of OX101721.1, read as the reverse complement.
CTTTGTCGGGCTGTTCTCATTTCCAAACACCCATTCGATCCCCAATAGTCCTCGAATTGTCTCATAGGTAATCCGCGGGTTTTATTTAATTAGCCGCTTAACAGTAGCCTCATTACTTTCGATGACGACAGTTGAAGGCGGCCCTTCACAAAATTCGTCATGTAAAGAAACCCGACCTTTCTTAAATTCAGTCAATCATCGTCTCACGAAGTTCAGACAAGGTGCTTCTCTCCTAAAAATATAGGAGAGGAGAGAGAGAACTTTTAAATTCTTTAAAAAATCATCGCTCTTGAATCTTTTGACCTAATTCCATTTTCGTTAGGTTATTTAATTTTTATTTTAGTAATAAAAAACAACGAGGTTTTCGAACTTCGTACGCTGTGAACTACCCTTCCTGTGAGAATTTTAGAAGTGCCTTCCATAATGGAACCAGACACCCATTGAAAGAACCTTTATACCACCTTTATATTTTTATACCAGGTTTCAGATCTGTCCTCTCAAAGAATAAGAATTTTCACAATAACTAAAAAGTGTTTTATATCCCGTTTCAGTAACAACTTCGGGAATTCCTTCCATAATACAACCAGACGCCCATTGCAGAACCTCTAGGTATACCTAAGTATCACATCCGTGCACTCAAGGAATAAGATTTTTCATATAAACTAAAAAGTTCTATATATCCCGTTCCCATTAGAATTTTGGGAATTCCTTTCATAAAATAACCATTCGCTCATTGAAGAACCGTTATACCAAGTATCCTTAGAGTAATAATAATAAAGTATAGAGCACGCATAAACAAGTGGGAACAGTAGGCACGGGTGAGAACAACGCTGTGTTGTCACTAGCAGAGCCGACATGTTTATGTCAGGAGCGAATTTCTGTGTTTATTTCGATATTTAACACATTAAAATGGTAAAATGTGCGGTTCGAACGTGTAAAAATGATACCCCGAAACAAACAAAATATAATTCTGATGTAACATTTCATAAATAAATAATAGTTTTAATATATTTTGTATAAAAAAATCACTAGCTTAGGGGGTGAAACAGACGCGGACAGAGCGTTACCTCTGATTACCTAGAGATTATAATATTATCTTCGCTCTTTGACGCGGTTGATGCTGCATACGATAATTGATTGAATTGCATAACTCGCCGCCGTAACCATATTTTCGGTTTTTTTGAATTCGGTTCAAAAATATAAGTATATTTTGGTATAGATTAGGATGGGACTTAGTGCCAACGCTGCGTCACGCTTTCGAATGCGCGTTTCATACGAAACTGAAACGTCCGTAACATACGCACGTTCGATACGGACGTTCAGAATGCGCCAAACGCCGCTTATGATACGCGCGTTCGGTACGGACGTGGCCGCGCGCGCTCCGAACTCGCGTACTATTTCAGTCGGCAGCGCTCCGAGGAGCGTGTCGAACGCGCGTATGAAAATGAGTTTTGATACAAAGCGACTGAATTTTAAAACAAATTCCCCGCACAGCAAACTCGTTTCCGCGTTTGGACGCGCGTACCGTAGTACGTCTGTACGTACGGTATGTGCGTTCGAAAGCGGAACGCAGCGTTGGCACGTAGGCTGCAATTGTGATTGCTTGAAAACTTTATTGGTATATTTACCAACGTAATTATTGATTTTTCAATACAGAAAACTTATTTTCATGAATCTTTAACAGTTTGTTATTCTTACGATTGGATGATATAAAATTGAAATCACATAATTTCATTTTTTTATAAAAAGATTAATCGTATGTAAAGATATTGTAAATAATTTATTAGATGCAGTATTTTTATGATTTTATAATAAATTAAATATAGCGCACATTTAAAAAAAAACAGTACATATCCAAACTAATATTTTAAATGCGAAAGTCTATCTGTCTGTCTCTCTGTTTATCGTTAGACTTTCAAGGCTTTACCACTGGACAGAGTTGTACAAAATAGTTGATAAGCTAGGGCCACGGCTGTTTATTTTTTGAAATACATCCCTTGAAGTGTTTAAAAAAGCGTTGAAAGTAGATATGAATGAATTTTGACACAAAAATAGTAAATTATACGCATTAACTCTTTTTTTAAATGCAGTTACTTATATTTTTATATTCTTAAAAATATTTCCCCGTCAGTGGTTGTTATAACGTGGTATGCGTGAACCGTCTTAATTCATTTTTCACAAAGGTACCTAGGATAACGCGCAGATGTTTTTCACACTACCATCATATCAAACTACTGTCACATAATAATGTATTGCACGATTTCGTGAAATCGGTATTATCCACGCGGCTAATTTATTGAGCCGTCAGTAGGTATTATTGTTGCTTAAGAACTTAATTTTTGCCTCGCGTGAAATAAAAATGTTAATAGAAAATATCAACAAATCAACGTATGTTTTCAAACTATCTACTTGATGTAAAAAAAAGTAAATTGATGAGGAAATATATATTTTATTTGCAATTGGTAGCTAACTAATATCCCTTATTAAAATTATTCGCTATGACACACAGTAAAGTCATGCATTCGCAGCGTTATCGATAAAATGAAATTTTTGCATAAGATTCACAACCCTATCTGTCATAATATTCATCTGCCTACGCTACGCAGGCGGAAAAAGCAATGCGCGCGCTCTATACCTAAATATTATTACTCTAAGCAAGTATCACATTCATACACTCAAGGAATATGATATTTCATACAAAATAAAAAGTCCAATATTTCCCGTTCCCGTGGGAATTTCGGGAGTTTCTTCCTTAGTGCTCTTTTACACTGTGTAAGAAATGTATGTTCCAATTTTTTTATTACATTCGAATTTCAAATAGTTTCGATTAGCAAGAAGTGCGAAACTTTTAGTGTGCCCCATGTATTAACTTACTTTGCGGCCACAGGGTATATGTTTAAGTTTGGCTAATTAACCTTTTCGACGCCAAGCTATCTATTTTGCGTTGTCTCTCTGCCAGCGTATACAGAGTGACTGGTGGCAAATTTTAGATTCTGATGGAGAGCACTCTGTACTCGATTCTGATCATAATTATGAAATAAAAGAACAAATTATTTTTTTACTAGAATTTTCTATAAATAAATACAACTACGTTACTATTTTCTTTACATATACCTGGGTCAATCGCGGTTCGTGACCTGGCACGCGGATCGCTGCCAACGCTAGCGTTGCGTAATCTATTCTTTAACTTTCGGTTAAGTTTACTCAGTAAATAATGAATATTTATTTTTTATTATATTTTTTTTTCGCTCAATGTATGATCTCAAACTATCACGTCCTTATATTTCAAAAGTGACACGCCAGACCACAAAGCTTCCTCCGTGCGCCAGACGCCCTCTATATGCATAACTGATTATACATAAAGTACGTAAGCAAGAAGGGAATAACGTCATATCGATAAAAGATAAATAAATGCGAATAAGTTTGTTTTTGATATAAATAAACACTGATACAAAATAATGGCAATTTGTTTAATTTTATGAACATTTTTAGTAAAGACAAAAAGTACCTATTCATTATCAAAGACATTTTAATATATTCATAACAGTTTGTTTTAAAACTACGTGTGTTTGTCTTTAGGTATGTGCAAGTATTTTATATTTTACAACTAAGCATAGGTATTCATAATTATATGAATATTTAATTAATTACGAGTGCGCAGTTTTCTTGGAAGTTGGAAGCCAATATAATAAAGAAGTCCTATAAAGACTGTTAGTCAACTTTAAAACGAGTTGTATAACTCGTTTCCTTGGGATTTCGATGCTTTTACAAATAAAACTCAGCAGTAGTAAGTCTTTAATGCAACTTTTCTTTTGTATTTTTTTCTTTTTTCACTTTTTAAGTCCGTAAGTTTTTTTGTGTCAAGGACAGGTCATTTTTTTCTTTATTACAATTAAAGTGATTTATAGGTCTTCTTAAAATTAAAAGATGCACATTGTACATTGGTAGAAATAAATTTATGGACTTAAACATAAAAAAAAGGCTAATAAATTTAAAAACTCAACATTACGTACCTTTAAAAAAAGTGACTAGATGATTGTTGAATTGCTAAAAACGGATATGTACTTTTTACGGATATGTAGTTTGTTAAGATAACTTTTTCTTAAGTAAAGTTATTCAATCTTTTCTACCAAGGCGGACCATTTCTACGAAAATCTACTTATGGGGATAGTTAAATGTTACGCAAAATTTATTAATGCTAAGGTTAAAAAAAAATTAACGATGTATTAAATTCCGGCATCATTTATTAAAAACATCAATAACATAATTAAATCATAAACTCCTTATCTTCTGATTTCAATTTGAGCAAAACTGCATTTAGTTTAAGAGATGCTCAAATTGACGCCCCACGTTTGCAATGCACGCTCTGCATCGTTTTCTAATTTCAGCCGTTGTTGTATTAAGTGATATTTCCTGTTTCATCTTCTCGAATGCAGTTCCTCACGACTGGACACTTCAGATGTGTATACTAAGTAGTTGGTCCCTCCCCAGACATAAAACTCGAGAAGGGTGAGGGTCTGGTCGTGGGGGCCAGGTAAGTGAACCACCCCGACCAATCCAGGAATTAGTATTTAACTTTCCACATAAGTAGATTTTCGTCGAAATGGCCTGCCTTAGTTGGTTGGTCTTAATTCGTTATTTTTACCTTTTTATTTGCAATTGCTCTAATTTCATTCATTTCAGGATGTTAGTGAATAAATACCATAATGATTTTTAACTTAGTTTCTGTAAAAGGTTCTTGCTTTAGAATCTTTTATTTACACAATTCAATCTAATTTCTTCAACCTTACAAAAAAAGTTATACTGAACATTGGTTTTGTTTGATTTTATCTAAAATTTATTGATGCCTCACATTTGCAAAAACATTTAATTAATAAATACGTGGCTAGCTACAGTGTATTTATTAACTAAAAAAAACATATATAGTACATAGTTTTTCAATTTTTATCGAAGTTTAGCCAATTAGTAAGAGAAGTATTCCATTGACACGACTGTTCAAGCACAATAATGACGTTTTACTAGCGAAATTACGTCACGTGTCGTACGCGCATACGATACGGACTTACGTTAAACGCGTGACGCAGCGTCGGCTCTCATGATGAATGATCGCACAAATCCATAATTGAAAGTAAGATTTGCAATATAAACTTGTTACATACTTGTAAGAAAACTATAAGGAATTTATTTATCCATAAATGATGCAAGTTCTTTAAGTAAAAATAAGTTTTTCGTCATTTCAATAGGGGAAATTTGTCATTTCTTACGTAGAAACTAATTGTTATTTATTATTAAAAAGTTGACTTATTAAACAATATGTAACTTTTTTATATTTTAGGTACCACCAGTAAACAGTACTACTTTATGAAGCTTGTGTAAGTTCTGCTCTGCTTATTTGCACCGCTAAATACTTTTGCTAGGTATACCGAGTTGGCACCGCAACTTTTCACTTCTTTCAGGGTCAGCACTGGTTGTTCCGGTCCGGTAAAAGTTTCAGGGTCCATGGGAGGTGGTTATTATTTAGCAACAGGTAACCCACATTCCCTAGTGCCCTTAATATACAAATAATAAGTACAAAAAAATATAAGTATGTATATTACTTATCTACCATCTACGCCCTTCATTTCTTCTCTGTAAATTACGACAAATTGAATAAGGTCTTTATTTAATATATTTATTAAGGTCTCCGTCTTTTTCATGCTTAATTGAATTTTAATTACAAACTTCTTTCTTAAAATACCAATAATTACATAAGTAAGTGATTTTTACTGTAGAGTCCGAAGTCTCATAACGGACGCGCATAGAAAAAGTGTTTTGTATTTAAAATAAAATTTATTTTTAATACAGTTGCTGAAAAAGTGGCGTATTGCAGGGACGTTTAGCGTTCGGGATGTGGGCTATTACACACTTGTGCTTTTTCTTTACCTTTTCCGCACTAGTGCGTTCTCTTTCCCAAATGTCAAAATAGTGTCTATTAAAAAGAAAAAATCAACCACGAAGTTTTTACTAAAAAAAAATCATAGAAGTTTTTAAAAGAAGCTACTAAGTAATTTGTTTCAATATCAGATATAATGATTTGATGCAATGAGTTAGGTTAGGTTTCATTTCATTTTATCTCATTAAATTCATTTTCATTTCATGTCAATACAAAAAATCTACTAAAGACTTGGCTGTATGGGCATAGTTCCCTTTGCCTACCCAGAATGGGTAAACAAAAAAAATCTCTGTTTATAATTTTCACGGCTGGCGCCATTTTGTATATTTTATAAAATTGGTTAATTTTTTCGCAACTGTATTAAAAATAGTCGTTCAGTACACGTGCGGAACCGTCATTGCAACTCGTTCCGACTGTCGTCAACCCTCGCCTTCGGCTGCGCCTCGGCTCGGGTAGACATTTGTCGGAACTCTTTGCAATGACAGGCTTTCCACACTCGTAATGAAATATACTATTTTAATACAGTTGCTCAAAAAGTGGCGTATTGCAGGGACGTTTAGCGTTCGGGATGTGGGCTATTACACACGCGTGCTTTTTCTTTACCTTTTCCGCACTCGTGCGTTCTCTTTCCCAAATGTCAAAATAATGTCCATTAAAAAGAAAAAATCAACCACGAACAAAATTCTTAAAACAAAATTCATAGAAGTTTTTACGATTCATGAAAATATTTCTGAAAAGAAGCTACTAATTTGTTTCAATATCAGGTAAAATGATTTGATGCAGTGAGTTAGGTTAGGTTTCATTTCATTTTATCTCTTTAAATTAATTTTCATTTCATGTCAATGCAAAAAACCTAGTAAAGACTTGGCTGTATGGGCATAGTTCCCTTTGCCTACCCAGAATGGGTAAACAAAACAAAAAAAACTTTGTTTATAATCTTTCACGGCTGGCGCCATTTTGTATATTTTATAAAATTGCTTAATTTTTTCGCAACTGTATTAAAAATAGTCGTTCAGTACACGTGCGGAACCGTCATTGCAACTCGTTCCGACTGTCAACCCTCGCCTTCGGCTGCGCCTCGGCTCGTGTAGACATTTGTCGTAACTCTTTGCAATGACAGGCTTTCCGCACTCGTAATGAAATATACTATTTTGAAGGTAAAAAGTTTTTAAATGTATTCAGGATCTACGTATAAAAACGATTTAAGTTTATGAATAAACTGGCTGTTGCGCGTAGTTTTACCCACGCGATTTTGATTCCCGCGGGAATTTCAGGATAAAAAAGAGCCTATGTGCTATTCCAGATTGTACTCTATCACTATGCCAAATTTCATTAAAATCATTGAGCCGTTTTGCCGTGATTAATGAACAAACATCCATACATGCGCATTTATAATATTAGTATTCGTATAAAATTAATAACAATAACAATTTACAGAAATTAACAAAAACATAAGAAAATTTATTGCTGTACATCCTCTTTAACATCAAACTAATCTTTAAGCACGTGTCGATAAGGTTTAAAATAGAACACACTTAATCACGGACGGCGGATATTGGTGTCCTTTTCTGTGACCTTATTAAGGGTGGTTACTGGGCAGTCAGTATCTAAAGCGGTCCTACCAACAAACTCCGATTAGTCGCCTTTTACGACACACTTAGACAAGGGCGTAAGGGCTATTTTTAGCCGAGACTACGCGGATAAAAACCTTGAAACGCTTGGATATTTTCATAGTCCAGTTGTGTTCTTTTAGAAAACAGGTTACAATAATCTTAATTAAGGATTTTTTGTGTATTTAATGAAGTATTAACATCAATCGTTTCCTAATTATGTAAAACATAGGTATGTAAATTTAACAGGTATAAGGTACCCTTGGCTATAAAATCGAAGTTTACAGGATACTCGTAAAACGTTATCATATAAGATAAATTTTTACTCCAATTTTTAAGAAGATTTTTAAGCAATTTTAAGAATGCATCCATAGTATGGGCCTAAATGTCATGCCTTAATCTTAGATTTAAAAATCGAATGTTGTATTGTGATGACAACCAAATTACAATTTCTATTTAGAATGAAAGTAGGTTAGTGTTTTTTTGTCGAGATACATATTAATGGCATTATAATATTTGATGTTTCAATGTAGAACGCCTAAATGCCACCCTGCTGCGTTCGAGCCTCAATTAAGGATGTTGTTTGACCTGATCTTTAACTACCAATGTTTATAGAATTCTCTAAGTGCTGCTGATTATATTCACCTAGAAACTCAGCAGGTGTCAGTTATCATTTATATATCTAGGTCGAGAACGCTTTTGACCTTAAAGCCCGCTCCACACTTACAGCCCGTTCACACATGGTCGCTTACCGCTCCGTTTTATCGGATAGGTCTTTTTTAATCAATGGCCTATACTGTGCCATATGTGAAGTAGTAGAACTCCGTGCACCATCGATGAAAAAAAACGTATCCAATAAAACGGAGACCATGTGTAAACGGGCTCTTATTGTAGAGATCCGTGAACGTGAATGTGGACGGTTTTCGCGAGGTTCCCGTTTCAACGGGTTCCAGCTCTCTTAGCGTGGCGCGGCGTTCATGTGTAGGTATATCCTGTAGGTACCATGTTTCTCCGGATTATAGTGTGTTTGTATATGTATGTATACAAGGTGTTCGGCACAACGTTGAACATACGAAAATGGGAGGTAGGTGGGGTGGTCAGTTAACTAACCAGCACAAAAGATTTTGCCTAGTAAGTACTCAAGGTTTTTTTTTAAAATTCATCATCATCATCATCCGCAGCCTGTAACCGTCCACTGCTGGACATAGGCCTCCCCCAAGGTCTTCCACGTCGCTCGGTCCCGCGCCGCCCTCATAAACAGTAAGTTAACTCATCACCATCATCATCACCACAACTCTTTGTAATGAGCCCACTGCAGGGCTATGAGTCTCTCCCCTGGGTGACGAGGAGGTTTTAGGCCATAATCCACCAAGCTGGCCCGGTGCTGGGTGGTGGATGTCAGAATTTTCAGGGCGCCGTAAAGGCTTCTAACAAACCCTAACGACTACTGTATACAAGTATACAGCACCCGGGACCGACTGCTTAACGTGCCCTCCGAAGCACGGAAGTCGCCGTGAGAAATGAACGGTCGCTGGACACTAACCAGCACAAAAGATTTTGCCTAAGACTCAAGGTTTTTTTTAATTTTTTTTTTCATATTTTTTGATTGTTTCGCTTATGTACTTTTAAAAACCGTCCAAATCTTTTTTTTTATTTAATACAATTGAGGTGAAAGACGCACATTGTAGGTACCTTGCTAGAAATAAAGATTGGGTCCATAGCATAAAAAATGGCAAAATAATATTTTGAAACCCAAGTTTGCGTTGCATTTAAAAAAAAAATATAGAAAAAGCCTTGGTAGAAATCATCCAATAACTTTACTTACGAAAAAGTTATCTAAACAAACTTCATATCCGTAGAAAGCTCACACTTCAGAGATGTTTTTAGTTATTCAAAAGTCATCTATCACTCTTATTTTAATTTTTAAATATAACTGAAGTTGAGTTCCAAAATTTTTTTGCCCTATTTTATTTTTGAGGGTCCATAACTTTATTTCTAATAATGTACAGTGTACATCTTTTAATTCTTTGCCTATGAAGTTGGAAGTATGTCAATTTTAAAGGATAAAAAAATCAATTAATTATTTTGACTAATCAAAGTATTGGCCCAAGTTTTCATGTTCAAGTACCAAGCGAACTAATTAAATCTATTACCCAGGTCCACATACAGTATCTTATCTAGTATCCCTAATATTATTTCTTGCGTATGCATTCCGTGGTAGATATCATGTTGCAGATATTATAAGTAAGAGATCTCAATTTATTCATCCAGCTGTGAATGTCTGTCTTCATTTGTCAATGTACAAATGTATCTGACAATTTCCGACGCTCCGCCGGATGCCGGGTAAATAGTTGATGCATTCAATGCTCATCACATTAGAGCGATGTCGTTTCACCGTCTATTGGCACTTTCTTGATTTTGCTATCGGTATCTCGAATTGATTAGGCATGCTACCGGTAAACTGTTGTATTCGAAACACTTCCTTTAATTTTCATATTTACATGATTTCGGTATCTGAATATGCACTGAGATTAAGGTTCGTATTCTGAAAACTAACTCATATATGAACTTTACTAACATGATTGAGATAAAATCCTGTGATATTAAATGACAAATGAACTTATAATTTTACGTTATTCAGTCAGACTTATAAGCTTTGCAATCCTTCTGGCTATGTCAGTAACATTACTGGCGTTAAATTAAAAACAAAATTTCAACAGCTGGTGATCATACCAGCATGACCAGTTAGGGCCAACACTGCATCACGAGTGTCAACGCGCGTGTGCTGCCGGTACCAGCCCCTTAGATAAGGTGGTAACAAAAAGGTTTGGAGGGTAGATAACAAAAGAAGACAAGGGTAGAATCACAATATAATTTATTTGGTATTGTAGGTACCCAGAGATCCTCAGGGGGTGGGAATTCTAATTTCACAACCGACGCACTAGTAAAGTCTCTATCAATCAAACCGCACTATCCTTGGTTCGCAGCAGTAGTCTGTAGTCAGGGTCACGTCGCAGACGCGAAGCAGCCGGATAGGTTTTTCGTCCGGTGAAGAACGGCAATCCTCAGAAGCAACTACTTCTTAGCGAAAGTTTGAACGCTGAAATACATTAACATTGGCCATTTCAGAAATGTCTAGGTTTGCAGTCTGACTGCGACATCAACCCAAAGGCTAGGCGGGTGGAAAGATTCAGGCAAGAAATAGAAATTAATGATGAGGCAGTCAAGCGAAATCAATCCTAAAATAACATTACAAAGCGTAAGCGACCTACACAGAAAACAATTAGGCACGTGCCGAACACAAGGAACACATTTAATACATTTAATTAGTTTCGTATCTTAAAATGTAAGTTGAATAAGTTATAAAGTTTTACAAACCTTCAGAACAGCAATAATTAATAAATATTTCATAATTATTTCATAAGTAGTTACTAAAGAATGAATACGCAAAACATTATGACCGTTAGGGGTTATGCGAGGTCATGGCACAATGGCATACCAAAAGTTGCGTGCGTTGCTAGCAACAAGTAATTTATTTCAAAACTCCCTTATGAACAGGATTTAACACAATGAAAGGCATGAAATACAATAAATAAATGAATTATGCACTCCTCATACAAGCACTAGAATTAATGAGATATGCAAAAAGACTTACTAAAGTAACTAGATAAGCACTAAAACTAGGTTATAAAATTTATTGCAACACTCACCCGATTTTGGGGTCAAATAGCACACTCAGTACGGTATAAAAAACTATTTATATAGGAGTAGGTTTTTATCTCGGAGCTGATGCGACCTATGCGTACAAGCCGCTGTACATAATACTTTCTAACCTGTGAAGCAGCTTGGCAGGGACTGACGAGTGTTCGAGCGGAACGAGAGAGAGTGAGTTAGCAACGCATTGAATAGAACCATTCTCATCGTTCAGTCATCATCATCTTCATCATCATAACAACTCTTTGTAATGAGCCCACTGCAGGGCATGAGTCTCTCCCCTGGGTGTATAGGTATAGGCCATAATCCACCAAGCTGGCCCAGTGCTGGGTGGTGGATGTCAGAATTTTCAAGGCGCCAAAATGGCTTCTGACAAACCCTAACGACTACTGTATACAAGTATATAGTACCCGGGACCGACTGCTTAACGTGCCCTCCGAAGCACGGAAGTCGTCGTGAGAAATGAATGGTCGGCGGTCACCCATCCAAGCACCGACCGCACCAAACGTTGCTTAATCTGTGATATCGTATGATACACACGGTAACCACGGCGCCACGACGACTTCAGTAACCACGGCGCCACGACGACTTCCATCGTTCAGTAGAACAAATAAAACAGTAGGTTAGGTATTTTTTTTTTGTGTATTTGTTAAATTAATCTAGTTATTAAGTTCTTTTTAAATTACTATTGAATATTGTATTAGTATAGGGTAACGAACCGTTACATTCCATACAAAACTGCTACGTATGTGCCGTATGCGTGGAAGTGGGTAGCTCCCGTGTGTACACTCCCGTACATCGTTTTTCGATTTTAATCAAAGTTTAGCCAAATAGTAAGAGTTTAAGTATTTCAATGACACGACTGTACAAGCACACTAAATTTTTTGACTTGTACTAGTATCACATATGGCGGGTTTCAATATTCAACTAACTGCTATGCGTAACCGGTACAGGTACAAAACTAGTAGGAAAAAAGTAGCGTTTCACAATATCTATTAGCTACGGGCTGTAAGTTCTCAAATTTGGCAAGGGCCCTCCTTGCGTGACGTTCTTCCAAGAAACTAGGTGATAAGTGATTTATAGAATATCAAGCATTCGCAAATTATTTGTATGATATTTGAACTAAAGAAATACTTATTCAATTTATCTTTTCTATGTTTTAGTATTCGATAAATATATTATAGTATGTTTTTAGAGCTTTTTTTATTAATAATTGCGTTTAACTGCTTACGTAAAACGAAACGCCAATCCTTCGACTAATTTTGCCATTGGTTGAATCACATTTTTATGACGTCAAAGTAAATAATTAAAAGAAAAATTATGTCATTCAATAATATTCGTCCTTTTTTTCAAAAGCAGTTATAGATAAGTTAGAAAGAGAAAACTGGATTATTGATATGTTGACAGATATTTGATAGAATATTTCGTTAAATGAATAAATTTTTACGTCATTGGCTAGATAAAATGACCTATTCTTTAATTGGTCATACGTAATGAAAACATAAATCTTATTGGCCGCAGCAGACTGCCATGCTAACTTTACCTCATTGGTTTAAATTAATAACTTGTTACGTCGTCGTTGGCTAGATATAATGACTTATTTTGTAAAGGTCAAATGTAACCTAGCAACCCATTACAGTCAAACAGTTCGTAAGCAGTGGTTTAGATGTCAAGATTTTGAATATAGAAAGGCATTTCGGTAGTGATTTCTATTGTTCGTAGGCAAAACGAACAGTTTTCATTATATTGTAACCCGCCATTAAAGGATTATGCTCTAATAAAGTAACACCCTGTATATTTTATCAAAATTAAATCATTTATTTGTATTATCTATCATGATACTGATAATAACTTGTTTATTGCGATCTAATATGTAATTTCGGTGACGTATTTCGCTATTTGAAGTGGAAAACTAAATCTATAATATAATTATTATAATATTTAGGTACTTGTAGAGTAGTTGGCTAATGCCTTTTTACGCGGTTACTTTTTAATATAATACTACTTTATCGCTGTGACAAAGTTTCACAGTTCTTATTCGTGAGTTGGTTCACAATTAATCTGCAAAGATTTACTTGGTAAATCTCTTAGTTGGCACTATATCGAGTTCCGAAACTAAATGTTCATACTTCGTCTGAGCTCCAATAGTTAAGCGATCCCGCAATGTTGGGGAAAATTTTAGTTCTTTTATTTGCTTCATCTTTAATCTTATGTACTTAAATAAAATACAAAGACGTATTAAATATACATATAAAATAGAAGAAGTATTGTTTTCAGTTTTCACGATATGAATGAAATAAAATAGATTTTAACTGAATTTTTTATTTCAATAGTGGAATGGTGAATAGTTGAATGCAATTCGACGCGAAGTTTAGGTGTCTTCACGGTGTAGACATCCAGGCGCGGTCCCAGGGGGGGGGGTCACATGACCCCCCCAAAATCATGAAAAGATGAACCCTTTATAAGAGAAGAAGCTAAAAAAAGATACTTCTGATTAAAAAATAGATGTGACCCCCCCCAAAATTTCAGTCTGCGACCGCGCCTGTAGACATCTTGCTCAAATCTTTTATAAAATGTTATGTTTATGTTTCTTTTTATCATAGATCAATCCCGCATTTGACCTCAATCTGACCTGATGGTCTGTCAAAATGAGGTTGCAAATGAAATCACACGGGCTTAGGAAAGAACTGGCTCATCATGAAATAGTGTCGGAACCTATGACCGTCTCGGAGCGGTAATATTTGGCGGCACATTTAATATGAGGGGCGGTCGCTGCCTAGTCGGAGCCACGGGCACGTGGTCCTACCGCCCGGATTAGTCGCTTTATACAACACGCATATCCAGGGCTAAAGCCAAAACTACAAGGCGAAAGAGTGGACGCATAACGATTCTGATGTACTATTTTACTGGTGGTGTTAATATTTAGAAGATAAAATAAATTTTCAAAGCTTTCTACAGTAGGTTGCCTATGCCAGGGTCTACAAAGTTAAAAAATTTAAAGGGCCGCGTTAAACGTATATTCTGTGGCTTCCACAATGCCTTGACCGAGTAACGGGCTGATATGCTGGAGCCAGATATCCAGCGAAAAAATATTCCTTATTTTGAAATATTATGTAAAATTTATTATAAATTGAACTGAATTTACCAATATTTCGGAAAGTCGATCTGTTGAAAGGAAGAAGCAAGAAAATAAATAGCAATCATCTTTTATAAATATATATTAAATATACATATATTAATATACAGGGTGACTGGTGGGTCACTTGCAAAATTCGATCACGTGATAGTTTCAGAGCATACATGAAGTGAAAAACTAAAATTAAAAATAATTATTTACTTAGTAAATTTAACCGAAAGTTTAAGAATTCATTACGCATCGCATGGTTACATAAGCGTAATACAATAAATACTGAGCGGGTGGTGGTATACGTGTGGCGAGAACACTACTCTGTGCGTGTTGACAGAGGCGGCGCGTCGGGAAAAGTGTAATAAAGTCTCTTTATTTATTTAAAGGGAATTCTGGTGAAAAATTTAGTACCTAATTTTAACGTAATAAATTTTAAGATTATTATCAGAATCGAGTGCAGAGTGCTCTCCTTCAATATTGCAAATTTGTCACCAGTCACCCTGTATATTATCCTCCTCAGCTGCAAACTGTTTTAATCTTACTTACCTATATTATAAATGTAAAAGTTTGGATGAATGGATGTATGGATGTTTGTTCATCAACCACGGGAGAACGAGTCAACGGATTTGGACGAAATTTGGCATAGTGATAGTGTAAAGTCTGGAATAGCACATAGGCTATTTTTTATCCCGATATTCCTGGTTGATAAAAAAATGTGCGGGTAAATCCGCACGAAACAGCTAGTATATTAATATATATTAAAACGGACCGACAACAACCAAACTAAATAGAAGCTTGTAAACTCATTTAAATATTCTCTTTTAAAATGCAACCGTCTAAAATAGAATAGAACAACGGAACGCTAAAAAACAGTGTCATCTGTAGCATACGTGTGGTGCTTGATAAAATCACAGAACAGGAAAAAGCTTTATATTGAGCCTCGATTTTTCTATAAACCCTCCTGACTGTGAACTCTAAACATTATTTATGCTAGATTCAGGACGTGGGCTTTATTTTTTTTTTATTCGTAACAAAGCCCTCAATATCACTTGATGTTAAGCGGAGATGAGGTCGAATACGTGCTTAGGAAGGGTTTTGGTGATATTTGGCGGGCGACACATTTTATATGAAGGATGGCCGTTAGCGAGGTGGACACCGAAGGGGTGCTTCTACTGAGCGCGGGCCACTTGGATTTGTCGCCTTGCGCGAGATGCTTATCCAGGGGAGGTAGGCTGGTCAAAATATGGAAATATAAAATGATAATTTATTCCTAATTTTGTGATACTTTTTAAGAAAGGCCCTCTACAACAAGTAACAAAATGGAGAGATAATATGTAGAATATACAGTATAAAAATTAGCATGATCAGTGCTGGTATAGACTTTCATACAAATTTATTTAATTATTTTACGACAAAATATTTTGACAACCCTAGTCAACCTATTAAGCTAAAACAAGACTTATGCCGCAGTCAGTGACCTTATGACCTTTCCCGCACCGGCTGAACTTTATAGTATCTGTCTTAGTTACCCATCATTTTATCTTTTATCTGTTATCGAATGGATTTCATCAAAAGCTAACAGCTGTTTTTAGGGTTGACTTAATATTTGACTTAGATATTTTGATCTACACTTTGCACTTGTTTTTCGACCAAATCCTAAGGATAACAAATTTATGTTACTATTACTTTTCAACTACATCACCAAACATACAATCCCCTTAAGTATTATATCTTCATTATGTTACACGTTGTATAATTAGTCAGATAGAAGGGATTCGGTATTCTCTATTTGTCAAGAAGTTGTGAAAGTTGCTTTGAAATTAGTTTTTCTACAAGTCGCTTTGTATTTATTCAAATTCTAGTCATCGTTTGCCAAATAACGACTACACAGAAAAAATAAATACCTAGGGGAAAAATCCATCTGTCCATTCAAACTACACTAATTCTCAAATTAAATATGTACTAGGTACACTTTATCCAGCACAATAAAGTTTTATGACATAAAAAAGAAATATGAACGATTTACTATGCGATTCGAATGTGAACAGGAACCTCAATGACCTCTATGCACTAAAACATACAGTATGCACTATCGCTGTATGTTTGCATTGGATTAACTCGTGTGTAGTATAATTTCGGCCGCTTTATTATCCGTGTCGTACTTCCTCTAAAGTTTCTTATATCTTCGATATCATTACGAAACGTATTTAATACATTAGAATCTTCAAAAATATCCATTTTCCGAGTGTATTCCACGCAAAAAGCTCAATCCACAAAAACAACGATTAAACAGACAGACTGACAATCAGCTGATAGACAACCGCCATCTTGTTAGTTAGGAAGTTAAACAAGGGGCCCGGGCTGCTTAAATTTGACAGCTCATTAAAACGTAATTAACAAATGCTTAAATCTAATGACTGTTTTTAAGTAAGCAATGTTCGCTAAATGGCTCTTAAGTGTTACTTATAATTTAAGCAACGTTTAAAAGTAACATACCAAAATGCAGCATCTACTTAAAGATAGACTGCACGCGTATAAAAAAAAAACGAAAAATACCAGTTAAAAAAGTAGCTCGTCACTGAATCGCTGCTGAAGTTACAATTAGGAGAATTTTTAGATCAACTACTTATAAATTACACAAACTATTATACAGGGTTAATTTTAATTAGCACATCAACTCTTGCGGGCAGCCTCTCTATATCAATCCGAACATTTGTACTACGACTTTTTACAAATCTTGATAAATGACACAAAAAATAAAAACAAAAAAAGGCTCCTTATTAATCTACATTTTGCAAGAAGTGCCTATTATTATTTTGAACCGATATTTTACTGCGCAAGGTGCGTGGCATACCTACGCTCACAGTAAATAGAGTTACGCCTCTAAACAGAGACTATAAATATTTTTTGTATTGGAAAACTAAAATTTTAAAGGCTAATAATTTTAAAAAGTTGTAGATCAAATGTTGTTTCAATTGATGTGGAGAGGTTGCATGCAAGAGGTGATGCGCTGTTTAAAATTAACCCTGTATATGGATATACAAAGTTACTATTAAAATTAAAATGACCTTAAACTTAAAAAAATACTTATTAAAATTTGTGTGCTAATATATACAGGTTTGATTTGTGATCACCGGCCAAGTTCTTTTACCTAGTAAGTATCATTTAAAGAAACCATTTATGCAAAAAAAGGTACTTATATATTTTTTATTAATATATTCGCTTACAAATTAAGCAAAGCATGGTCACTTTAATTTACGAATGAATACCCTTAAAGTAAAGTCGGCTACGCGCTACTACAAAAATCTTGTATTACTACATCGTAGTATTATCAGTGAAATTCCACGTCCTAGTAGCTATGTTCATCAACAGAGACTATTTATAAAAAAGATTTTGATGCCATATCTTAATTTTTCGTACTGAGCGATACGAAAATAAATACGGAAGTATGTTTATATTGTATTAAAAAATATAACATTAAAATTTGGCTGATGACTAAAAAACAGCCCTGTATAATAGAATAGAATAGAATAAATCTTTATTGTACTTTGAATCAATGCTTATATCTAAATTAACAAAACTTTATTATCTTAAAACTAAGCAAGCAACACAAAGTGACAAAAGGTGACAACTCAGCCTAATGCTTTGCTAAAGAATACAAATCAATAGCAGAGCGCTGATTTTCAGTTGCTACCTATCAGTCTGACCAGCTACCATTATAAAAGTAACGCAAAAACAGTTAAAATACATAAAGAAAGAAAAAGAAAAATTAGTTTCACTTTATAAACTAAGTCACAAGTTGAAATTTACTCAACATATAAATTGAATTTAAATTATAATAAACATGAAATGCAAAAACGAAATCTAAAACAAGTCACCGCTACATGTTCATCTGCTCAATAAATAATAAACTCCTATAATTATTTTTAAAAGTTGCTGTCGATATTGGACGCTTTAGAGGTGGCGGAATATTGTTCCAGCACTTAGTTGCCATGTAACGGAAACTTCCACGGAAAGATGCAGTTTTGTGCTTTTGTGTTCTTAGTCTAGTATATGACCTTGTGCTGTAAGTATTTTTTTCATAAGACCAAAAAGGTCCAAAAGGTATTTAGGCACACCCCGAGTCACAACAGAGTGAACCAAACTAGTAAAGTGCAAATTTCTCCTCGAGTGAATAGATATAAATAATAATAATGAAGAATACCTAATATAAATAATAATACTTATAATAGGTTGGGGAAAAGTCTTTTCGCATTATAGTATATATGAACTTGTAATTAAATCTCTTTGTTTATAGTATTTGTATCTGGCTTGTTTTGGTATCATTGAAAGATAAAATTTTAAAGAACATAATACCAAATTCAAATTAGGAAAATGTGTGATTTTCATTTGTTTTTCGTACTGTCAAGATGAGTGAATCTAATGAAGAAATACGATACATTTTAAAATTTTACTACAAAAAAGGTAAAAATGCAACGCAAGCCGCGAAAAAAATTTGCGATGTTTATGGACCTAGAGCAGTGTCTGTGAGAGTAGCACAAATTTGGTTTAAGCGTTTTCAATCCAGAAATTTTGATGTCAAAGATGCACCTCGGTCTGGTCGCCCTATTACGGATAAAATGGATGCCATTTTTAAAAAAGTGGAGCAAGATCGACATATCATTAGTTACGACGTAGCTGAAGAACTGGGAATTGACCACAAAACAGTTTTGGCGCATTTGAAAAAAGCTGGGTACACAAAAAAGCTCGATATTTGGGTACCTCACGAGCTCACTGAAAGAAACCTAATGAACCGTGTACTCATTTGTGATTCTTTATTACGACGTAACGAAACCGAATCATTTTTGAAGAAGCTGATAACTGGTGATGAAAAGTGGATCACGTACGACAAGAACGTGCAAAAAGGTCGTGGTCAAAGGCCGGTCAGGCTTCACAGACTTTAGCGAAACCCGGGTTAACTCGCAATAAGGTAATGTTGAGTGTGTGGTAGGATTGGAAGGGCATTATTCATTATGAGCTGTTACCACCAGGCAGGACTATCGATTCTGAACTCTACTGCGAACAACTTATGAGATTAAAACAAGAAGTTGAGAGAAAGCGGCCGGAATTGATCAACAGAAGGGGTGTGGTGTTTCATCATGAAACCTCACACATCTACAGCCACCCAGCAAAAAATAAGAGAGTTTGGCTGGGAGGTGTTAATGCATCCGTCGTATAGTCCTGACCTTGCACCTTCAGATTTCCACCTGTTTCGGTCTCTCCAGAATTCTTTAGGCAGTGTTAGGTTAACATCACGAGAGGACTGCCAAATCCACTTGTCGCGGTATTTTGATGAGAGGTCCCAAAATTTTTATAGCAATGGGATCATGTCCCTACCTAGAAGCTGGCAAAAGGTTATCGAACAAAATGGTACATACATACTTTAGTTAAATGTCAATAAACTATATTAAAAAATGTTTTGAATTTTCTTCCCCAACCCAATATAAAGACTTACATAATGACATATTACATTACCTATTGATTTACGAAACAACTTCTTTGCAATTACAAGAGTTGACTGTTTTACACATCCTTGATAAAGTGTCTGTTCAAAAGGGGCTATTAGTCAAATTCGATTGTATAGTCAAATAGCCCCTTTTTCTTCCTAATACGGTCGATCTCAATGGCGGGCAAATCAGGGTTATGGGTTTTCGTGCTAAGCGTGCAGGAGCCCGAACTTTAACAAGTCTTAAAAGGGGGGGGAATCGACTTTAAAGTTTAAAATTTTCTACATAAATAAATCATCTAACACATCTCTACGTTCTTATAACGTCATTTCACATTTGGCACAATTTATATGAAATAAAAGCTTTTCGCAAGATTTGTTTTTGTAGATAAGCATGTTCGGGAACCGTCGCTCGCAGTTCGAAGAGGGTGCTGAAGTG
This sequence comes from Stenoptilia bipunctidactyla, assembly GCA_944452665.1. Taxonomy (NCBI): domain Eukaryota; kingdom Metazoa; phylum Arthropoda; class Insecta; order Lepidoptera; family Pterophoridae; genus Stenoptilia; species Stenoptilia bipunctidactyla. The sequence continues at coordinate 41,725,781 of OX101721.1, read as the reverse complement.
AAAGAAACTATTAAATATACTTAAAACTTTTTTATTTATATATAATGGAAAAGAAACACTTAGAGCTCACACTGTGAATAAAAGTTTAGTTTTAGAGGTTCGGAGTTAGTGGCCCTCGGCCGCAGTAGACGCCGTTGGAGACCGCGGTAGTGGCGGAGGCCACTAGCAACCGCTAAGATAGCGGCAGGGAGGCCGCTCTCAGCGGCAGGGACCACCGCGAGGGTTGCAGCACACGGCCGCAGCTGGAGAGCGCCGGGCAGAGCGGCTCAGGTGGAGGCAGGACGTTGCCGGGGAGGGCCGGTGGCTTTTTCCAGACCGGTCAGCCGACCTCCAGCGTTCTCACGCAGATCTCACTTTATCAGAACCCTGACATGTCCACTCTCCCGACTTTTTTATGTTTACAAACATACTTCGAACGTCATTTTTTTTTTTATAAAGTATGGATGGGACGATGGATCCATGACACCTGATGTTAAGTGAACATGAAGACTAAGGTGGTACACGTCCATCCACGAGAAACCTATTCACTCGACGCTTAAAAGTACTAGGACTATACTGGTCAGGGAAAATAGACGCAGGCAGTTCATTCCAAACCTTGGCGACCCGTATCAAAAAGGAACTGTTAAAGCGCTTAGTTCGACTTTTCGGAATATCAACCACATACGGATGGAAGTTCTGTCTGCGTCTAGTAGTCCGATGGTAAAAGGGTGAGGGTTCAATTTGCTCAAACAGAGCACTCGCGCACTCACCAAAATGTATCCTGTAGTACACGGTTAAACAAGCAACCTTACGACGATGCTCTAGGGTCTGCATTTTTTTGGTCGTAAGGTCGACGTTGTTAATTAATTTACGGGCTCTTCGGTCAACGGAGTCCAGCGCTTCTAGTTGATATTTGGCTGAACCATCCCAAAGAAGACTGCAGTACTCCATGCATGATCGCACTTGAGCTGTATATAAGTTAAGAAGCTGTGCAGGTCTGAAGTACCGCCGTACCTTCGAGATGATTCCCAACTTTTTCGAAGCTACTTGAGCCATGGACACAATTTGTTTACCGAAGTTTAAACTGGATGTTATAGTTACGCCTAAAAGCCCTAGATGGTCAGTGATGGGGACAGATACATTTTGGAAAGTGGGCGTTAATGTGAAGGTGCTCTTTTTTGCGGAGAATAGACACGCCTGAGTTTTGGACGCGTTGAATTTGACCAAATTCGACTCACCCCAATCGGATACTTTCCGTAAGGCCAAATCAACGAGCTCATTATTTTATTCCTTACATGACATATAGGCCAGTATCTCAGTAAAAAGATCCAATACCACAGATACCTCACAACAAACCTCACAATACCTCAGACGGAGATATGAAATAAACAATCAAACATAAAATATTTACAAAGTTTGGGAAACTACAAACTAAATAATATATACAACTTAAGGAAAAATATAAAACGAATCTGCTAAAAAGTAACCTAAGTATAACATTATAATGTTTTAATGATTTGATGTATTGATATTTCAATTCTTAAACTCAGAAAATAGGAGCACGCACATCTCACAAAAAGCTTTTACATCATATGTACAAATTGTGTCGAATTTGAAATGACGTTATAAGTTAACAGAAAAAATCTTTTAAGTTTATTTTTACTCTACCTAACCGGTTTGAATTGACAACTATGACGTCACAATATAGCGCTAAGTCAGATCATATTCTTATTTGAAACCAATTTGAATATCATCTGACAAGTGACAACTTCATACATGAAATTTAATAATGGTAAAATCCGCAGGTATGACATTTCGTAGAACACAGTCCACGCCTGTTTCGGCGTCACTGGCATCTATCGCCAAATAAAACAAAATAAAAATAACTAAGTGCATAGGTAACCTCTGCTTGTTGCTAAAGTTGTTACTGCGTTACCGTAGAAAAGTTAACTTAGGTATCAATGAGTCCACTGCAATATGATTTGTGTACTACGTTAATAAGAGTTATTACGGCGTGAAAGTGCAGCCGTTAGATGCACAATCCTTCAAGGAGTCCGTTTTAAAAGGTAGCATGTGATGAGTAGTAAAGTTTATGCGAAGGTGTTAAGGGTAATTTTTCACTGGCAGTTGTTTTATCATTGGTCGGCGAGAAGTTTAGATGTGGGCGGGCTATCGATCGGCGCGGTCTGTGCGCGCTATTCGCTCGCTGTGGTAAACAGTTCGAGAAGACAGTGTGGTGGAGTTCGCGGGATGCATAGCCTCTCTGCGCTGCTGCTCGCCTCGGCGGCCGCGTACGCCATCGCCAGGCCTCTTGGTAAGTAATCTCTTTGAAAAAAAAAAACAAAAGAAACTAAAAAAGGGTTTTTAAACCGCTATAATTTTTTACAACAACTTGTTGAACTGTTCTGTCGTTATCAGCGCGTGGCTTCCCGCATTATCAGTGCCGTCACTGCGAATTACTGTTTATTTTAATATATCTACATACTATTTTGTTTAAGCAGCTGTGCGTTACATTTTTATTTTTAAGTATATTTTTAGTTATATCTGCAATTTTGGGTTACTAAAAATGAGGTATGAATTATTCAACTATATTTTTATTTTATTTCATGGTGTAAAAGTTTCGTATGAAAGTGAGGCGTCGATCTTTTATTGAATGAAACAGCAGCGCTCATACGGTGACACCTGTTACTTCAGCTTTGATGCTCTCTCGGCAGCCCTTGTTGCCCCATGTCTACAGACATGTCCTTTTCACTTCAAAATACACTCTTCCTATGATTATTCAAAAATTGAATGTATTGAACATAAAGTAAAATAACAGATAAAAATTTAAGATAAAGTCTGAATGTATGAAAACGAAAGCTAACTTCATTGTTTTACGATAAAAAAATATTTTGCATTTCCTATTCCAAATAACCAAATTTTAAAAGCACTGAAATATATTGTTTGGCTGAAAACACGCAAAACTAGGTACCTCAACGATACCTACATGAAAATTCAAAAGCTTAAAAACGTAATAAACATAGTAAGCGAATAAATATACCTATATTAAAACCTACTTATTGACAAATCCATTTATACTCAGTAATATGTGTAATAATATGCTACCCTTTTCGCCGCGCATTCTGAAAAGCTATCAAAATATATGGATTGATTTGACTGAAAATGGAACCACAATGGAAGGGTCAACACAGTCAGAACCACCCAATTATCATATCTACAACAGGCGCCATACCAAATACATTGCTTACCAATCGAATACTTATTATTTTTGATTATTTTAGAAAAAAAGAAAAGAATGAGAAATTAATCATTCGAAAATGTAGATATATATTATCGAATTAGTACAAATTGGCTCCAGCTCGCAGTTGTAATAAGTACCTCCTTTAAGAGCAAATGTTCGATTATGATAATGATATTTATCGATTCTCAAATACTTCTTACAAACAAATAAAAAGGTAAAACATTTTATTTTAAACATTTATTGCCTTAATTAGGTGATTCTTGGCCGGCCAAAATAAGTATTTTCAAAAGTTTTTGATTAAATTAATCAAATAAAAGCAAGCAACAATTAGGTTCATGGGGCACACTCCAAGTTTTGCACTTCTACCTAATTGGAATAATTTGAATTTCGAATGGTAAATTTTTTTAAACGTAATAAAAAAATGGAGGGAAATCATTAATCAATTGTATTTTATCACACACCAAAGTTCTACGAACGCAACAAAAATGGTTGAAAAGAAAAAAAGAGTCAAAAAGATTTTAGAGCGCTGATTTTAAAAGTTCTCTCTCTCCGTAAGACTGAACCGTTCGTCTTCAGGGAAGCACCTTTTGGGAGGGAAGCACCTTGTATGAGCACCGTGAGGCGATGGGTTGCTGAATTCGGGAGAGGTCGGGTTTCTTTTCATGACGAAATTCGAGAAGAGCAGCCTTCAATTGTCGTCAACGAAAATAATGTGGCTACTGTTAAACGACTAATTGAAGAAAACCCGTAGATTACCTATGAGATAATTCGAGGACTATTAGGGATTGGTATGAGCCAAATACAGAAAACTTTACAAGAAGAATTAAAAGTTCGGAAACTTGGTTGTCGTTGAATCTCTCATGAGAAGAAACGGGCTCACGTGGAATGGTGCTCACAGATGCTACTGAACTACGACAACGGACATTCTAATGCTGTTTATGACATTGTCACAGGAGACGTAACATGGATTTAATTTTTTGTATCCGAAAACGGTTGTTAGAAACTGAAAACAGGCCAACAAAAGTGTGGCAGGCGAGAAATGTTGGTAAATGATCGCGTTTGTAGTCCCAACTACGGGTCTCATCTGCACAATTACACTTGAAGATCAAAGTGCGTTAAGGCCGAGTGGTACTCTACCATTTGTTTACCCAGAATGTTAGAAAAATCAAGCGAAAGACGATCAAAATGTCGCGTTCTCCTACATCATGACAACGCTTTGTCACATACGGGCAACAAAACAAAGTCATTTGTAGCTTCCGAAAAATTACAACGTTACCCAACCCCGAAAGAAGAGTATTTTGAAAAGCAATAAATATGATGTATGCTTTTCAAAATAAGCTTGAAAAATTACATAGTAAAAATAAAATGTAGGTTTAGCACTTTCATACTTCTTAGAAAATCCGCGACTTGATATACATGATATTTTCCCGTGTTTAAAGGATTAATATTGTAGAAGTTGTGAAGTTTTGGGGCACTAGGTAAAAGGAACACTTTTCAACCCGTTTGTCAGACTGTCTATCTACGTATCAAGTCCAGTGAACAGAAAAAATAAAATAATCGAACTTCAAATAATTCCTCTTCGAAAAGCGGCCTACAACATTAGTTGTCTATTAACAGCTAGTTGTTACTGACGAACATCTAGATTGGCTACATACCTGGAACATCTAGCTTCCATGCTGGACTGGGAGCGAAGAAAAAACACAGAATGTGCCAGCTGCTTCTCTTCCCGGGCATACTGTAAAAGATATGGGACAGAGGTTTTATTTTAGGTTTTTTGTGGGCGTTTGGCTGACCCCCTATCACTGCAATAATCTCTCTATATCATTATAATGCCTCCAAATTTGTCAAACGTGACAGCAGATGGTTTTATAACCTCTGGTGTTCTGCCTACCTCATAAGGAATACAGGCGTGAAGTTATGTATGTATGTGTCTAGTATGTATGTATCTATTGGCTCGAATGTAAACGCTCGTCAATAATTGGCTCAGCAACGCATTGTAGTTATACAATTATTGACGCTTGGAGTGAGCATGATCGATGAGATGAGCCGCCACAAGCCGAACTAAATACCTTCGAAGCACAAAGGGAAATGAGACTCGATCAACTTTGGGTCATTATCAAGCGCTGGTAATAATCATCTGTTTTTTCCGTTCGTTAGTCAAGCAAGACACTTTCTTAAGGAATGCATTTTAGATTTATAAACGTATTTTAGAACATTATTTTATATACTATATTTTAGAACACTCAGTTCTGCAATACCTACCTTAGAGCAGGAAAAAACCAAACTTTAAGTCAACACAATCAAAAGATCTTCGTGCCACATATTGAAGCTCGTAAGAAAACCAAAACATAAACCGCCATTTTTATGATTTCGTGACACCTGGAGATAAGGTGTCTTGAGAGGTGGACTGATAGACGGAGAACAAAGTGATCCTATAAAGGTTCCGTTTTATCTATCAAAGCACGAAATCTTTTAATTCTGACATGAATTAAATGTGATACTATATACTGATGATAACAAAGGCTTTTTCAACACACTTGGTCGTAAAGTGAGCCTTATTCTATTGAATTTAGAACTATAAACTGAGCTATAAGTCACGCGTGCATAATATATTATACCCTAGTGCATAATATAATGAATCCTACAAAGTTGAATTGTACCTTAGTGCAAATTACATGCGAGTAAACAGAGCATATTTTATTAATCCGGGTTATACATTAAATATAAGAGCGCGCGCGTCCAGGCGGCGCGCGGCCCGCACAGCGCCTCCAAGCAACAATAGCGTGTGTACGTGTAATGGGACAGGGTTACTGACGCGCAGCAGCTAACAGCTGCTTCAAATAAATTTTATGACCACGTATGTCTGTCTTTTACTCACAAGTGTGTTGAAAAACGTCGTATGTAACTCGTGAGAGTTGCTAATTACAGTCTCGGCTCATTATTAAGCCTCGACTGTAATTAGCAACTTAGCTCACTTGTTACATAATATACTATTACGAGTATTTGAGTTCTATCAACTTAAGGAAAAGTAAAGAGTCATGTATATGCTCCAATTACAGACATACTGTCGAATTCATAGAATTTGTCCACGTTAAAACAGCGTTACAGAGGGTTTACAAAGCACAACCAAAAAATGATGATTCATAGACGATAAATGACATTATAAACATACTATAACGGCTTTTTAAACATCTCAAATTTACAATCAGGATGAGGCTTCCTTAAGGTTAACGAATATTAACGAGTTATTGAAAATGATAATTTGAGTTTCACAGTTTCACTCTTCGTCTTCCTTCCCAGTTCCCTGTGATTATTTTTTTCGTCGCGTCAATTTGTGGTCCGTGATGGATGTGATGAATAATTTGATTAACATGCAGCTGATAGCTCGTATTGATGCAAATAGAGTGCGACGTAGGAGAAAGGTGTACCGGCGAAGAAAAGACCCTTTTACTCTGGACGATATTGAATTTAAAAAGAGATATCGCTTTAGTAAAGAAAATGTACGGCGTATTACCGATTTAGTTCGTAATGAAATTACGCGAGGTCCAAGAGGGTTTGCAGTGTCCCCTGAGCTACAGGTGCTGACAGCGTTGCGGAGCTGGGCGAGGAATGAACAGATAGTATGTTTCCACCTGAGCGCGGTGAGAGGTTGTGAAGATGAGTTTGATATAATTATAATGACCATTTCTGGCTCTTAATTTTCCTTGCCTCACAAAATAAAATCTCACTATAAGGCGATAGGTACGTATTACATAGACGACATCTCTTGTGAAGCAAAGCCATGTACACCCCGTACAGAGTTCATATTTTAATGTAATACTTCTACGTATTGTAATACAATTGTGACTGCAGGTAAATGAAATATCCATAGCCTTAGGGCGAACCACAGTAATGGTCGTATTACAGAATAGTACTCATGTATTGATACTAGTTTTGAAACTAGTATCAACGACTTTCTTTATTACAAAACGTTGCCTAATACTAGATTCAATGATCAGATATCACTTGAGTACTAAATGATTTGAACTGTGTTCACGCTTATTATAGAACTTTACTTATGCATATGCCAATGATTGAAACTAGTTTCACAACTGTATTCACTTGAGTGTGCTTTCTACCATACTTGAGCGTAAGTACTTCAAATTAAGTTTGTGTTGTTGTGAACTGTGGCTTAGAGAAAAACTAGATCTAATATATTGGCCCGATTATGCAAAATGTCTGGACTCAATTTAATAATTTAGGGCAAATTGGTACCTGGCCAGGATTGCCTAATATTGATGGGGCTGTAGATTGTTTTACGTTTCGTTTTATTTTTGAGTGATAAATATAAATATATTTTCATAGTAAAAAGAAGCGACAGTTATAATGTAACCGTACTGCTTCTATCGAAAAACAGATAAATAATTCAAAACATTGACAATTTTGTCATATCTCATATAGAATTTATAAGACATTGTAATCTAAACGTTGCGTATAACGTAACAGACCATTAGTTTTTTTTATTAAATGTAATGGGAAACAAATTTTTTTCAAGGAAACCCAGTATCAACTGAGTCAGATATTTGAAACTAGTTTCAGGTAATCTGGTTTTGATAATTGTTTTGTAATAAGACTGAAGCTCAAGTCAAGAATCAGCTGGTGAACAACGCTTACGTGAAACGAGTATTAAGTCTCGTTCTGTAATACGAGCATAAGAAACGTCTTTTCAATCATACAGTATTACACAAAAAAAAACTCTATTTTGTCTCTGGTGCAATGAAATGTGACGTTGCCGCTCATTCGTATTGTAATCCGTATAATAACGGTGTATTAGTTAAAACAGGATTTTCAGATGTCTATGAATCACCTTCACTTACAGCACACTATAAACCTTAAGGAGTGTTGTAGCTAAAATGCATATTAAATGCTTTTTAACTATTTTCTATGAATTTGACTGCACTTTTGAACTAAATATCAACCAAATGAATGTCGATATATCCCGCGCCAAGGCGAAACTTATAAAACAGGTACTCTCTCAGTGTTAGGTTCCGACTACTTAGTAGAACTATCCTAAAGGTGAAGACAGTCTATGCAAATACAAACTTTCTCGTAATTAACGTTAGCCAACCAGGGTCGTACTTTTTAAATCTCGATTCTTCTCGAAGATCGATTTCTTATTTTATGAAAGACTTTTTAATCGGTACTCTTTTGTCTCGACGTTTTGGGGTAACGAGCCAGACATTGGTATTTTCTAGATAAACGCAATAAACCCTATACAAACTTTTTTATTTAAGTAGTTTGAGCAATGAAGTCGTAAGTTTTGATTGACTTACGGTGGGTTTCAATATCGAAACTCAATCTAAAATCCAAATTTTTTTCATACAAAAACTAATCTGGATTTTGTTGTCATGGCAACGCCCATACTTTGAAGTGTTTACAAAGAAGGATTTTGGATAAAGCTCAAAATACAAATGAACCAGAATCCGGCATCTCGTAAGAAACTGAAGCAACAAAACATAGGTACTCAAGTCTTGAATACGTTGACGTTATGTTGATTAGGCACTCTTTGGCAACTGCCGTGTATTGTTTACGAGTATTTTAATTCAAAAATGCCGGCTTGTGTTGTTTTTACCAGTTAAAATACTGCTGAATTTACAAAGAAACACCATGAGACCTGTATTTTGCACATTCCAGAATATATTTCTTTCATAATTGAATTTATTTGAGAAAATTACGATTTTCTCATAAATCAAAGAATCTCCGCAATCTCTAAGAGACCATTTTGTAAAAAGATCGCATTTAAACATTTAAGATTCTCATTGCCTAATGTCCGGCACGGTATACTGCCCGAGTAGGGTCGGCTGTACGTTATCTGTCAGTCACTTAGTAGCTCAATAAGTAACGGAACAGTTTTATATATATTTATATATGAAAATAAGTAAAATAGGAATACAACATAAGTTTACTACTTATAAATATCCCTGCATATTTTTTTCTTAGTGAATACCTCTATTTAGCTTCAAAAATTGAAATTACCCGTAAATTTGGTAGACGTTCCCGAGTTTGTAACATTACGCGGAAGGGAAGTGACGTAGGAGTGGAGATACGCGGAGTGTTTCTGGACACAGTACTAGGCATGTGATTATTACTGAACGCGGAATCTGGATGTTTTGTAATCTGAGGGATAAAGATACAATATTGAACCCACCGAGGCAGTAAATCGATCTATTTTCCCTCATATCGGTGCATATTGATGGTTGATAGTTCCTGTCAATGCCTGGGAAAGCAGGTGCTAATAAGGCTACACTTCTTTTTATAAACGGCACGTTGCAAAGAAGTCATATTAATTACTTTGCAGTTTATCTTACACTAAATAATAATGGAATAAATAAATAAATAAAATCCCCAGACAATCACACCAACTTCATGGGCCCAAAGTAAGCATAGCTTGTGTTATGGGATACCATGTAGCGAACTAGGGGGGAACCTAGAATATAAATACATAAATAGATAAACACCCAGACACGGAACATTTTTTTTCCTTGTTCCGTGCGGGGATCGAACCCGCAACCTCTGGCGTCTGAGGTAGATAGGTTTACCCCAACGCCAAAGTGGTTTTCGAAATATTCATTGGCAATTTTTTCGGAAAGAGTAGAGTAAGCTTAGTTTTTCACTCATTGAAGACTCAAGTTTGCGAGTTTACTAAAAAAACTCCAAACACGTCGTTGATTACGAGGCCTAGCGTTGAAATACGAAAGTCACACTGGTCTGTTTCAAAAATTTTCCGGCATTTTACTAAAGCTGCTTTAAGTTTTTTCTGAAACAGCATTTCCAGCTCCTCAAAATATGGGTATATTATCAGTTACATATAAAAAACTAGGAACTATGCGCGGATTCACGCCTGCGACCCCATTTTTGCAATAAAAAGTAGTATGGACCCTCAAGATTAATTAATGTTTGGTACATTACATTACAAATGTTTAATTTGTACCAAACATTAAAATCGGTACTGTGGATTTCCAAACAAAAAGAGAATCGTCAGTCAGTACTAAAATTTGTATAGTGTTTCTTTTAATACATAAAATAATACATTTTATTATAGGTAATCACAGAAAAATCATACATTACTATATTTCCTGTTTTATAATAAGTTCAATTCAATTTTAGGGTTGAGTGGCAACCAGCCGTCGTCGGTACTAAGCGACAGGCTATTACTGCTTATAATAAGTTATTTCACAGTGAAATTATTACATCACCAACAACTTCAACAAAGAAGATTGAACTTGTTTAAAAAAGTACACTTGACAGGTGACTGACAGATAGATGGTCGCCATCATCATCATAATAATACTCTTCGCAGTCCTATGCTATTTGGGTAGGTTCTTCAAAGAGTGACTGGTTGTGCTACGAAAAAAAAAACGTAGCTCAATAACAATATCAGCTTTCCGATACAATCAGTATTCTATTTGCCCAAAAGAATATAGGTAATTAAGTTTTTCATATTTTTCACAAAACAAACATCGATGTCAAAGACAAACAGACAGGTGTTTATTTTAATGACATTGACGGACGGACGGGTGCCATATTACTTTATTACCAGATTCACGTATATTTTTTAGTACATTTTACATAAAAATCTAAAAAAATATTAGCGACGCTAAAATATATATAATACCAGAAATAGATATGCATTGTTCCATAGTTGATTTTAAAAATAATTTCATTCTTCTTTAATTCCTTATTACTAAGTCTCAACTCTTTTTTCGTATTCAAAGCCCATGAACATTCTTAGGGTCAGGTTTATCCCCGTACCAAATTTTATTAAAATCAGATCAGTACTTTAAGCGTGAAATCGTACAGACACTTTCCCACTTATAATACGAGTATCGTATCTAACGTTTTTATTGAAGGTAAAGTAAAGAAAAGTACTTTCATTTATTTTTACTGTTTAAGAAATAATATCGTTCCTAAATATAATATATTATTATAAATAAAATATTTTATTACTAATTATATATAAATTCACATTTATTAACATTGTCGCTACAAAATCAAAATAACGAACAAAAATCAAAATCGATCATTTAAAAGGTATTTTTTTGTGTGTTTTAGTCAATAGATGATTTAGAGCATTAAGAAAACCGACTTTACTAACATTTTTAAATTCAATTCAAAGTATTTTGTCATCAAGGTACAATTCACTGTATTGACATGTTCTTTTCGAAAATTTAATTTTTTTCAAAAAGTACTTCATCGAATTCGATGAAATTTATACGGGACCACTTCTAAAGTATCCTTTATCATATGAAACAAGAATATTTAAAATCGATTTCTAATTGTCCGTTAAATCATGAAACAGAGACAAAAAAGAACATACACACGAATTGCGCACCCTCCCTTTTGGAAGTTGGTTGAAAATAAAATATTTTTATTCTTATTTTTTTCAACTAAAGTTCTAGGGTATACTAGGTATGTCCAGGTTCCTGATATTGGTATTGTAGATAGATATGTCGGAAAACAAACAAAACGAAAAGAAGCGTTACTCACAAAACACGATAGAATTAATTACTGGACAGTTACTTAGTACCGAGTCTGTGGGCTTGGGTATAACCCTGGCTTAGTCACAACAAAATCTTTATTCGCGAGTCCGTTCCGTCAGTTTTTTTTTTTGTTTTTCCGCCAAGGAAAATCGTTTGGCACCCACTAAAACCAGCTTTAACCAGTAAAGCTAGCTTTAGCGGGAGGAGGATGAATCCTATTACGGACGAATGGGCATTCTATAAGCTGTTAACCCCAGTGGCTAATGGCAAATAGAATGCCCAGACAGTGTGGAGACTCTCTCAGATAGGCTGAGCATACCCACTAAACATCCCCCTTTTGACTCACCTTGATTAAGGCCACTAGTCATCGTCGGAACGACAGCCAATTGGAGCGAGAGGCTGCGTAGTCCGTCAGTTACAATGCCAACTCAATTAATACCGAGCTACTATCGACCGTCAGTCCGAGATACGTCAGCGCACCTAGCCGTCCTAACCGTATCTGTCTTGCCATCATCCTACTTCTAGATATACCCGCTGGCGCTGCAATCGAATGTTAAACTGTCATTCATTGCATTTAGCGCCCTCTACGACAGTGCTACCAACATACTTCCGTTACCATGAAGTCATACTAACATCTTAATATCGCCAACTTATCGTTAGCTCCGACAGATATATATTTTTCTTTGTTTCTGTTGTGAGTGAACTTTTAATTGTGTTGTATTATTTCTAAACTTACGTAAAGTAAGGTACGATTAAGTATGTTTAATTTTGTTATTGTAGGTTAAGGCTAGGTACTTAAAGGCTACTCACATTGATAGTACAGGTAGATATATTTCTTAACCGACTTCATAAAAAGGATTTTATCATTTCGACCCGTATGTACCTACCTATGTAATAGTTGCAGAACTGAACAATTTTCTTATGTGTTACTTTATCTGCGTCTAAACAAATGTGCCGAATTTCTTAAGTGTACGTATGTTTTTATGTTTGTTTCGCATATGTCCGTACCTAAAAGTCCAATTGAAGTAGTTTTTTGTTTTGTTATTGTTTAACTTAGAAAATACTATAAGTTTTATCAAAATCGTTTCAGTAGTTTTTGAGATAGGGAATTCCAACCGACTTTTATGTTTGTGCTCACTTATCTCCGAAACTACAAGTCCCATTTGAGTAGTTCCTATTTGTTTTACTAGGTATTGTTCAACTTAGAGAAAACTGTAAGTTTCATCAAAATCGGTTTGGTAGTTTTTGAGATAGGGAATTTCAACCAACGAAAGAAAAGAAAAATAATACTTACACAAGGAAAAATATATATCTACCTACACTACCAATGTGAGGAACCTTCAAGTACCTAGCCTTAATCTACAATAAAAAAAACACTTAATCGTACCTTAGGTACTCACGTAATTTTAGAAAGATTACAAGACAATTAAAAATTTACTTACAACAGAAACAAAGAAAAATATATATCTATCTACAATACCAATATCAGCAACTTTATGGACTAACCTAGTTTAACATACGCCTTAAGTTTAAAAAAAAAAGAAATAAAAGTATTAAAAAAAATATAACCTACTTCAAAATTGTACGTAACCTTTATATGTTTAGAAAGAATATAACAGAACTAAAAAGTAAAGAATAAAAACGATAACTTCTATCTTGAATAAAGTCACTTTGATATACCAACTAAGCAAGAGTAATGATATTATCATTTTCAAAAATTTCTTAGAATGTCGGTGTTATTAATGTGACAACGCAGCTACCGCAATTGAAAATTTAACAAAACACCCATTCAGTAGTTAAAAGTTAAGTTTAAAGATAACAAAACTCGATAAGTAATTCATTTTACGGTTGTAAATAACTTGCTTGGTACCTAATGAATATATTTAAACTTACAGAAAGTAATAGGTATACAAGGTGCATGCAATATGTATCAAATCGTAAGTAATTTATTTACTTAAGTACTTATTGTAATAAACTAGCGAACTCTAAAATTAAATCAACATAATTCTTCAGTTTCAAGTAAATAAAATCTCAACAAAACGGTGAGTCCGCAAACAGATTTGATTGATATTGTCATGCAATATTGGAAAACTGGAAGCCACTCAGAAATACGTCAATATCCCATTTATTCTGAAAAATCTGCTACACGAATTTGTCATAATCCATTACTTTGGACAAGTGAAGACTCTTCCACGCCACGAAAATTCACGAAGTAAATATAAGCTGATGTAATTTGAATTGATAATTTGACTTTGTTGGGGAGCAAAATTAAATTAACAGACAGATATCAACTGTTTTTGCATAATATCAGAATAAACGGAGTCTGACAATGTAAAATTAAATTCAGTTAAATTGGGGTCAATCCGAATCCCGCTCGGGGCCGTGCAAATGATTCAGTAATCAGTAGCTGAACACGTGATCTGATCAGGAAGTGAGGAGTACTCAACGTATCATAAACCCGCATAGCCCTATCGTTCTTAGGGGTTTCTACGACGGCCTTCTGGAACGCAGCTAATGCTTCTTCAGCGTCCATAAAATGTTTTCCTCGAAGTTTTTCTTTTATTTCCGGGAATAAATAAAAATCGCAAAGTGCTAGGTCGGAGCAATATGGCGGATGACCCAGCCATTACACGTCTAACGTCACCAAATAGGCGGTCGTTCGTCGGAGGGTGTGCGAGGTGGCTTCGTCGTGGTGAAGGAGGAACCTACTGTGAGGTCGTTGATGCGGGATTGATGTGGTGAGGCTGCCTGCAAGAGGTGATGCGCTAATTAAAATTCACCCTGTATATTGTATATTGTATAGAATACCTAGGCAAAGTATAAAATAAATAATATTTCATATATTACCTGCACGTTTTAGATATTCTATACATTACCTAGGTATTGTATAGAATACCAGAATCTACAGATTGCCGGTAACATTACCTAACATTCATCAATAAACTGTGACAGCAAAACGGGGTACAGCGAGCGCGTAACTAAGTAAAATTCTATCTTATTGCAAATCAAGTAATGTCACATCATCAAGTCAAACTATTGAATACGTACGTCAAGTAGTTTTCAGTGAAATTATTGAAAGTTATGAAGCTAATTTCTAACAAATTCAAAACTTTTTACAATCACTAGGGCTAAACCCCCAGTCCAGTCGGTAGTATTTATTAATACGAACAGTATGTAAAACGTTGTAAATTAATATTTTTCCGTCGTTTATCTCAAATTGGATGAGAGCTTGGGCGCCTGCAGTAGAAAATTGAAAATTATAATCCCGATTAAAGTTAGCCCGATTTAAATAGTTATTAAAAGGCTCCCAACAGATATCTTCATTGCGCAAACTTGGTATATAACGGAGATTATTTCAATTTCGAGCTAGCATACACCACTGAGTTATCCACGCCGTTATACTTCCGTATCGTGTTCACGACACATCAGTGCGATCACAGAACTTTATCGAATCGTATATTAACGAATGTTTACGAATGCTCGTATAGTATGGAGACGGTTTTTAAGAAAAAATTGAAATCTATCCATTGCCGCAAGGCCAGCTTAAATAAATGTGTGCCTTGTTAATTTTGAATGTTTGTAAACATGTTGTACTAATAAATATCTGTAAAATAAAAAATTACAATGTTACTCAAAACTTGCAACCGACTCCATACTATAGTATGGCATTCTCGAATGTTACGAGCATTCGTAAACATTCGTTAATATACGATTCGATAAAGTTCTGTATTCGCACTGCTGGATTGGGATACAGCCACTCTGCGTGATATTGCTCGCGTAGAATATCCTTCATCCCTCAATGTAACAATTCTTGCTCGTAAAACTTCTGATAATCCCCTCGGCATCTTTTTGAATGAACTTCTTCTTCGAAAAGTCAGAAAAAAAGCTTGAATCAAGGTGGTCAGATTTCTGAATGAGTGTAAACAAGGATTTAATCTCTTTTTGTAAAGAAAAACAATTGATATTTTCAATTCTTTGCGTATTAAAAGATTTGATTATAAAATTAAGAATCTTAAAAAAAAAAAAAGCGTTTTTTGCCAACGTGACAAAAACGAGGTCCTATTATCAAAGTGATCTCAACCTTTTTTTGATGTGTGTATAATAGTAAAAATTCTTCATAAACAACTTCTCCCAATGCAACTCTTAAGTTGCATTGGGAGAAGTTTTGCATGCATTTTTAAATTTTCACACATTTTTCACAGTTAAGATACACCTTGATACATTGCTAACAACATTTATTGCAAAAAATAATTTTCGCTCTAACAACCCATTCATTTTATTTGTTACTAGCTGTGACCCGCAACTTCGTCCGCGTGGATACCGTTTATTAGAGTTGGATAAATACTATTATTATATCCTCCTTGAAGTTAAAACTTACCTTATTCTAAATTTCGTCAAAATCGACTCAGTAGTTTAGCTGTGAAAGCGTTACTGATAGATAAACAGACAGAACTACTTCAAAAACTGTTACAACAAAGCAGTGATCCGCAGTTTCACCTAGGTTTTGTGAAAAAGTATAGGTAGGTAGGTATATTACATAGATGATCCCCGCGACTTCGTCTGTATTGAATTAGTATTTCGAGTAGGTTATTTTCTTCTCCAAGGTCCTAACTATCTTTAATAACAAAAATAAAAATGAAGAATCTTCGCCCATATAATATGTATAACTCCTAACCACAAACATAGGTAGGTAACTATCTATTAGGTACATTACAAAGGCACATAGCGTTATAAACAAATCGGGTGCCAAAGTGCCTTAAATTTTAATATTGTCTTAAGAATCCACCTGACCCTAACTTGACTACTTACAATGACCTAGATCTCAAAATCTATAAGGTCTAGGAAACTGATTTTTTTACACAAGTAACTTCAATTTATGAAGATTTAATGCTCAAGACGAAAACACGATTACTGAAAAAATTCTCGATAGTTTTTTTTTTACAAAAAACTTCGTTTTAATCTCATTTTTGCTTGGATCTTTGGAGTTTGCTGACTTTTCTATAATATTTTTTAATATATAAATAGGTATTGACTAAACCTAAATTTGCTCAAAATACTTTTTTAATAATCATTGTACTTTGTCTTTTATTCACAATTTTCATTTTGTCGCTTACGTCAAATTTATGGGAACGCGTACTAGATCCGTCGATCTCTTTCTGTTGCTAGGAACGTGAATAGCGTTGTCCTTCAATCGAGTCGATTCAATCGGCCTGTGATTCACGCTAATTGATTAGCGTCAGGTGCATTCTTAAGTTTTCGCGATGACTATTATGTATGACTATTAAATAAAAAACTTTTTAACCGGATTTATCGCGTATATTTACATTTATAATTTTAACAGTCGCTCGTGACCACGGGGTCTGCAAAGACACCGAAACGTCGAGTTAAAATGTAAAATATAAATTATACGCCATTAATCCGGTTAAAAAGTGTTTTATTTAATGCCTTCAATTTTACTTAATTCATGCAATATCTTCATTAATTATACTTAGGTTATTGTTATTCTAGGTAAAGCTAAGTAGTTTTTACGTGAAAGAATAGCTAAAATCCATCTATCCAGCCATTATCAGTGTACATACAATACTACCTATGTATAGTTATGTATGGCTGCTTTTCACTGCCAAACGGCTAAGCCAATATTAATGTAATTTGGTATAGTAGTTAACACATACGTTACTTTTTATTCCGAAGAAATCTACGGTTTCTGACTTCCAAGAGGCAGAAACGATCATGAAATAAACAAAACCTTGATTTCCATTTTATCTCTGTATGTACAGAAGGCAGTACATCAAGCGTTACAAATCTGTCAATTTTTTTTACTTGAATTTGAACTCTATGCCCTCGATAATAAGTTAAAATTGGTTGGGGAAATTTGACAGGTAATGTAACGCTTGTTCCTTCTGTACCGACCTATATTAAATCGCGCAAAAGCTTGCGCTCGCCTCCCGCCTTTTTATACCCTACCGCCGCCGCCGCGAGCCGCGTCGAGCGCGGCAACCGTTACGCAAAAATAATCCCTATATCATTCAGTATTCACGCGCGATGTGTTATTAGCGAATTTATGTATAAGTTTGGTGTTTCTATACCGATTTCTATGATTCTTTTTTTATTGAATAGGTTATAATGTTAATTTTTGAAAATTAGGGATGAGTGAGAGTATTATAAACGTCAGAGTAAACAAATATAATCAGAAAGCTCCGAACTGCTAAGCTATCGGGATTTACACGTGTTATTGTGAGTCAACCATAAAATATAGACATATACTGTTGTGAGATATTTTTTATATAATTTTATGAAGAATATTTCTGTCATACATGATTTCTATGTAGCTTTAACCATTAAGGCTGCACACGCGACGAAAGCTTAAAAAATGAAGTAACTTCTCCCGTTTTTCCAACATTTCCCTTCACTGCTCTGCTCCTATTGAATGTAGCGTGATAATAAGTATACTATAACCTGCCCAGGAGTATGAAGAATAATTTTACTAAGTTTCGTTAAAATCCGTCGAGTAGTTTTTGTTTCTATAAGGAACATACAGACAGACAGACAGACAAAAATTTTACTGATTACATTTTTGGCATCAGTATCGATCACTAATCACCCCCTGATAGTTATTTTGAAAATATATTTCATGTACAGAATTGACCTCTCTACAGATTTATTATAAGTATAGATAGATAGATAGATAGATATAGATAGATAGATAGAAGATAGATATAGAAGATATAGATTGTGGTCTCTATTTTTTTCATTGAAAGATAAGCATTTGTTTTCAATACAATAATAGGCCAATTGGGTAGATTAACAAAACTAAACGCGTGTGAACTTAATTTGCAAATAGCATACAAATATTTTTATTATTTTTCATAATTTCAAGTAAACAAAATATCCAATCAAAATCTTTCTGAGTAAAAACTTCTGTTACATGTATAATTTTCATTACCATTTCAATATGTCCGACGAATAAATGAAAAAGAAAGCTTGAATAAACGAAGTGAAATCAAGACAGTAATTGTAGCTTCACTCACACCTTCTGACGGCTACTTGACAGGTATCATGTTACAGGTCAACAGTGAATATTGGAAATAACAGCCCACTGTATTTATACTTGACAAGTTATAGTTACAGGTTTCCACTAAAACTTAGTGATTACTTGCTCAGTGGTTTTTCAAACATTGCTGTAAGTTACAGTACCTATGTAATTTTGTAGATTACAATCGCAGTTTCAAAAATTTTTTAGGTAGTTATGGAGCGTAATTTACGTATCTCAAAATTTCTAATTACTTTATTAATCGTTGTGCTATTTCTGTTAAATTATACTCGTATTATAAACTAGCTGTGCCCGCGACTTCGTTCGCGAGGACGACGGAACTTATCAATGAGTTTTTTGTGTAAAGTGCTATTTGTGTAGAACGTCACCTATCGAGTAAGTTCTTATACCGGTGTTAATACTTCTGTCCCGGCGCGGGCCCTTTGTGGCTAATTAAAATAGGATTCCAATTGTGCCCCATTAGCGGTGATTAAGAGGGTATATGATATATTTGCTCGCGGCGTCGCTCACGTTTTAGTTCACGTGTAAGTTTTTTGTAGTAGATTTCTACTTTGGTACCTGTTTAGCAAGATAACCGATAACAAAGCTGACGTTAATTGCATCGAATGCTGACAAAGATAATCGTTACAACAGATAGTCACCATACGACATCAATTGAGAGCTTCAGCATATACAACATTATCAGTGAGCCCGTCCGGGATTTGAATATAAAGGTTCCTTGGACTACTCACGCTAATGCTGACCATGTGAAAAACAACCCGTGCTAAGATCGACGCCAGCAACGCCTAGAGTCTGACCTTGTTCCTTATTAATATGTCATAGCGTAACATAAAGCTACTGGAAACTGTACTTTCTTATACTGAAATGGGAAATTGTTCGGAATAAGAGGAATTCTAGGAATCAAATCACTTTCCCCGGCACCACAACCAGTTAACATTTTTGCCTCAATCATATGAACACTCACGAATAATCTGCCGGATTTTCTGTGGTCAAGATTGATAGGTATTTTAAACATAGTACCTATAAGCTGGTTTTTCTCCTGGTAGCAATGTCGCTGCTATATTAGGAAAAAATTTTTCAGTATCGCCAGGTGCATAAAAAAAAATTAATTTCTCCCAAAGTATTATTAACACTAAGGCAGACACGGTCAAATATTATTTTTTGCCCGGATGTCATATTAAAAACTCTGTTTTCCAAAGTTTGTAATAGTTCTGCAGGATTATATTTAGTTTCTGCAGCGTACTCCCTATTAATACGTTCGAATAGCTATCAACACTGACTTATGGCTAAGCTCAAATATAAAATCTACACGGTTTATGCCTTATAAAAACCTAAGTACCTACATAATAAAAAAAAAAACTCAATAACGGAAAATAAAATACCTACCTACCTAAATAAACCTATTTCTGATAATAACTAATCTAAACTCAATAAATAATCAAAATACCTAAAAACTATTATCTATATGACTAACCCACCTAATAGTATTATAAAACAACCTACGGTCACTACGTTCTGTATCAAACATACTACCTACACTTTTAAATTAAAATCTACACCGAAGGAAGAAGGAATAAAAAGGTCGCACTGAAAAGCACGGTTTAGAATTGCAAGTAGTAGTTAAAACATACAATTTATAGAATGCTAATTAGAACGAACGCTCGCCACTTGACACGTCCAATTAAATCAAATTTCAAAAAACCGTACATAAATACGGTAGCTATCTGTGGCGGCCGCGCACGTGTGTTGCGAAAGGTGCATACCACATTCAACCTTTAGCAGTACATTTACAGCATAACTTAGAACTTAGTGAACTGCGTGTGACGTAACCTACGAAAAACTTATTATTTGCGGTGGGTACAGTAATCCCGATTACGATTATGATCTAGGGATCGAACCGCAAAATTAAGTTTGTTTTTTATTTTATATACTTTTCCGGAATAAAAAGTATCCAGGATATTAAAAAATAATTGTACCAAGTTTCATCGTAATTGAACCGGTAGTTTTTGTGTGATGCCTAAACAAACAGACAGACAGACAGAGAGGCAGACAGACAAAAAAAAATTTAAAAATTACAATTACAATAAATTACACTTTTGGGCTCGGTGTCGGTCTAGTTACACCCCTGCCATTAATTTTTTTGATATTTTCATGTACAGATTTTTTACTTCTACAGATTTATTATAAGTATATATATATATAGATGTGAACGTTCGGATGGTTGGATTATTGTTCCTCAATTATGGCAGAACGGCTCAACAGATTTGGTTGAAATTTGGAATAGTGATAGTCTACTCTCTGGAATAGCACATAGGCTCCTTTCATCCCGATATTCTTCCGTAATTATAAATTGCTCGGGTAAAATTGTTTTGCTATTTCTGTCTAAGATCGATGTTATATTAAATTGTTTGAACTTTAACCGATCACTTATTATGTGAAAACCTATTACCTGGGCGGCTTGTGTCTGTTTATGAATAGTGTCCATTCATGCTTTAATTACTTCGATACCTTACTAATAACTAACTAGGTATGATTTTAAAAATATGAATATAATCATGAATAACTGAAAACTAAAATAAATCCGCATAACAGTGCGTGTAAATTGACAGTAATGTAACTAGTAATATAACATTCTGCGCACGTTACGTATTTGAACGTGTAGTGCGCAGAATGTTACATTATGGAGCGTACACATTGCTTGTAATGGAACCTGTAATGTAATATCCAGCGCTCGATGCTGCGCTCGATGTATTTGTACGTGTATTTCGCACGAACTGAACATACCTGCGAGCATCCTGAGACAAAATGTTTCCGTATTTCGTCGCGAGCACGGTCCGTCGACACGCGAACAAAGTTATTTCCGCCTATAACCTATTCTGTGCTGAACTGCTGATAGCGCAGCGCGTAGGTACGTCCGTGTTAATGAGGTAAGTAGTCGTTGGGAATTCATTCTTTAACTTTCGGATAAGTTTAGTCAGTAAATAACTAACATATATTTTTATTACTTATATTTTTCTCTTCGTGTAAGCACAGTTATCTATAACAGTAATTCAACCTCATACAAACGGACGAAACGCGAGCTATACCTACGCGGCTTGATCTCGGCATGCGCTCGGCATGCGCCCAGTTGCGAATGTCTGCATACCTAAACAATTGTTGATTGAGCTTTACATTAATATGCGGATTGTTTATACTTTAAAATGTAACAATACATCTTTTCGTGCGTCTCTTCCTATTCAATTTACAAAATATTTGATTTGTTTATATAAAAAAAGTATATCGCAGTCACAAAATTAAATGGAAGTAAACACAAAGTAGGCAAATGTCATTTAAACGCTGAAGCCGGGCAGCCCTATCACATGTGAACGGACCGCGGCGCTGTAGGCATTTATTTCAATGATGCGGCCGAGTTGAATTACTGTAGATATCTGTACTGTGGTGTAAGTATGATATTGAACTATCACGTCCTCGCATTTGGAAAGTGATCTACCAGTCACCCTACATATATGAAGTTTCACCACAGCTAAAGTTTACACGAGGATTTAAAAATGTTATTGAAGTCGGTTTTTTAAATACATCAATATATAATGATAATACATCAATTCATAAAACAATGCTGAAGACCTAGACGTTGGTTGCGGCGCACCAAATTTTATAAAAGGAGAAAAGGCAGAGAATTGCTTACAGTTGATAAAACAAAAACTTTACAAGTTCTGGTTTGTTTACATCTTTACCTTTAAAATTAATTCTAATTTATATCCTAAACGATTAAACTGATTAACATCATTCAAATGGATAAATTGGTTTTATGCCTAGAGCTTTCATTTGACATCATAATAATTAAGATAACTTAACAAACGAAATATCACACTTTGAAGTTGCTCTCGTAATTATCCAATATTTATGAAATGCAAAACAATAAAAAATAATTAAATAATGAATTGCAATCCGCGTCCCTTTGATGTTGTCCAAAAAACCGACAATTCACGGATAGCGTAGAGCACGCTTCGAGCGTCACTACGCAGGAGCAAGTCTCACGCACACAGGCGCAATTCCTGTTCGCGACCGGTGCTCGCGCAATGTGAACGGGCGCGCGAACGCCCGTCCACATCGAGCATCGAGCATTTTTTGATGTTATTCAAAAAACAGAAAATGTACGGATAGCTTAGAGCAGGCCACGAGCGCACTCTACTGCGGCTCAGTTCGCGCTCGAGAGGCGTACAAATCATGGGAACTTTTTTTTGCAGATTACATTACTAGTTGCATTACTAGCAATGTGTACGCACCATTACAAGTTCCATTCCAGCAATATCTACGAACCATAACAATTGCATCTATATCAATTAAAACTCAATTCAACGATTTATTAAGATGAAGTAAGTATGAACATATGTTCATCATATGTTCAATTTCTTATTAGTTATAAGACCACCTTTTGTACATTCCTTTTGTGTTTGTAAATTTGTTTTTTTTTAATTCTTTGGTGTACATAAAAGGATATATAAAAAACATCAACATCTTCAATATCGCAAGTTCTGATCATTTGTAGCAGTGCGGAAATGTCAAGACCTCGAAAATTTAAAAAAGTCGTTCTCAAATGTTTTCCAAATAATATTTATTTTTATTTATTTATACTTCATTGCATACTTGTAAAATAAAGAAATGAAAAAATACATTATAGGTCTTAGGCCTTGGCTTATTATGTTCATCATCACAACTCCGTGTAATGAGGTGCGCTTCAGGGCTATGAGTGTCCCTCTGGGTGACGAGAAGGTTTAGGCCACATATGGGCAACATGCGGCCCGCTGTAAGATATAATCCGGCCCGGGCGACATTTTGAAAAAAAAAACTCAATTAAAAAATATTAAACTAGGTACTTAGTACTTCGACAAGCGATATTCTAGCGAACTGTTTGAGCCGTGAACTTTGTGTGCTTCTTGAGTGGTTGTGTACTAACTATAGTTTGTATTGTTATTAAGTTTAAAGAACGAAAAGTTAACAAAAATGATGTCTGGTGGAAAAAAACGAAAAGTAGATACAGAGAGACGCCAGTTTCAAGAAAAATGGACTGAAGAATTATTTTTTATTTTGCACAATGGTAAGCCTATTTGTTTGCTGTGTAATGAATCCATTTCAGTAATGAAAGAATTTAATATAAAGAGGCATTACTTAACTAAGCGTACTGCGCTACACTCACTGACAGGACAATTAAGAACAGACAAAATCCAGAAGCTTACAGCAAATTTGGAGAAACAGCAACAAATGTTTCATAAACAAAGAACAAAACTTGATAATGTTGTGATAGCTAGTTTTATAGTTAGCTCAAAATTGGCAAAGGCATTAAAACCATTTGCCGAAGGAGACTTTATTAAGGAGTGTATGTTAGAAGTTTGCAGTGTTTTGTGTCCAGAAAAGAAAAATGAATTTGAAAAGATTTGTTTCGTAGTTTGTAGCAATTGCAAATTTATCGATTTACCGATATGATGTTGTACCATTTTTTTAAATTTCATTTTTTAAATAAATTGTACTAGTGCTAGAATAACATTGTGATATTATTTTATGTCTGACATCTATTGACTTGACACTAATTACTTTAAAATGCACTAAGCACTTTTAAACGCGGCCCGCGAACCTATTTGTACACTAAAGTTTGGCCCTCAACATGTTAAAAGTTGCCCATACCTGGTTTAGGACGTAATCCACCAAGCTGGCCCAGTGCTGGGTGTCGCATTTTGATATGGTTTCTTACCGCAAAAAGTCTTATTCGTAAATTAAAACAGCTTTTGATGTTAAGTAATTCTAGTTTTCTATGTCGCGCTATGGTTTATGACAATAATAATAATGGAATGAAAAATCATAACAAAAGTAGGTATATAAGGATATTTTCAAAACAATTTTATACCATTCAAAATCATTCAAATTGGGTAGGTACCTATATTCTAAAAAGGCGCGCCAAAAAAATAAATTTAAAATAACGATAACTTTACTAGCAAAGGAGGTTTTATTCCGAGTTGACATGAGGATACACCGGTACTGCCTCTATTTCACAAGACTCGTGAATAAAAAGACTCTTATTGATGTCCCTTAGAATACGAATTCGTATGAGCAGTTTGGCGTAGTGGGACATCCAGTTATGTATTTATAAATCTATGATAATTTCAAAGACCTTCTGCTAATAACTAGATGGCGCACTAGGCTCGAAAATACGGTCCGAGCGAGAAGCGAGCCTCACGTACTAGAGCTCTTTAAAAAATAGAACCAAATCTTCGTGGTGCAATTTTATTTCTCGAATATTACAAAATCTTCTATTTGGTACAATTAATGCATGTTAATTTTTCAAAAAATGGAAACAACTATTTTTTCTACACACGCTCCTAAGCTGCGATAGTTAAATTAATAAATTATTCTATCTGAAACGAGTTCAATATGCTTGTTTAGTGGATACCACTCATCAGAACTGAGGGGAACCTTAGTAACATGAGCCAATTAAGAAAACTAAATTTTTCAAGTTGACCACTTATGGTCTCCAACACAGGACCCCTTTCACAACCCCTAACAACCCCTAACAAGTGCTCAAGTGACGAATTATCACACAACGATTGCGTATTTTTACATATTGTCACGCACACGTGTTTGAAGTAAAGCTAAACAATATTATTTCTTTTTACGACTACTATACTAAAGCATGTTCCCCATACAGATGCAACTGCCAGCACTGGCTTCGCCCGCCTAGATCCGTCTCAGCAGCGCGCGTCCCCTGCGCGGGAGTTCGTCAACGACTATGTCCTGCCGGGGTACATCATACCGCGTTACCTGGGCTATGATGAAAGCCCCCGAATGCCCCTGCCGCCGCCACCTATGTCAAACAATGATTGGCTTAATAAGGTAAGTTTTTAGAAGCTGGCGCAGGTAACGAAAATAATGTTGCATGAAGATTTCAAGTTCTGATTTAGAAAATGTCTTTCAAGATTTTTTTGAATACAATTATATAGAAGTGGGTTTTTATCACGCATAATCTAATCTATCTAATTTCTAAACATTTTTGCTTATAACTTTTTTATTTATAGTTCTACGACAAAAAGTTACTTAACCAAAGTTGTAGAAGATTTAATTTGCAACAAAATATGTTAATAATTTTTTTTTATCAGATAAATAGCTTAAGAGATATATCGTAAAAACCATTTCAACCCCTACTTTCAAGATGGCGGCCGTAGGACAAGGGTGGCGACCCCACAAACTTGGTTTTAGCTTTAAACTGACCCCCCCTACACATCAAAAAAATAAAATTGCGTCCTCTGAAAAACGCAAGGTTAGGCCTAAAAATGTAACATTTCAATGGACTAAGGAGATCGTCGTACATTTCCGTGATAACCTAAATTAATTGATGAACGATTAGGTGCTTCCTCTCAAATCGTGAATCGTACAACGTATTTACAGCTTCTAATACCTATTGAAATCGTGCCCACTTTTGATGAATACTTTTTCGTTAAACAAATAATACTTCTTTCTCTTTTACTCAGTAGAGTAATAAGACCTTTTACTCATGCGATTAATTTATGACCATATAAGAGTTTATATAGAGTTGGTGAGTTTACAAAAGCTGAAACTGCCTCTTTACCAAAACACACCGAAATTTTTCATTTTTCGTAACATTGGTTTTTACGACTCTTTTTTTATACATGAATACATGATATTATGAAACAAACTTGTAAAGATATAATCAATTTATTTAACAAATGAACAAAAACTCTATTAATAGAAATAGATATCCAAATACAGAGTAGGTACTGTTAGTAATAAATCATACCACTTAGTTCTACTTTCTAAAGCAAAAGAACATTTAAACTTTTAACTCTAATCCTTTTAGAGTTTTAACGTCAGTCGTATTCCAGAAATCCCTCTTGACGCTGTCCAGGAGATTTTTATATCCACTTTGTAACAAACTAGTTATTATCTAGATCACAGTAGGTAATCCATTTCTCCAACTCAGTTTCTAAGAATATTCAAGTACTTCCATTATGGTAGCTCTAAACTTTTTGAGTGGTGCTTTAAGTTTTGATTGGCAATTTAATAATAAAGGGCTGCATATCCCACAAGCCAGAAAGTTTGTTCGTTATCTTACTTCTATTGCAATGAGTGCACTTTGGCCTTATTTTTTTATTTTTTCTTCTCTGTCACTTATAAATAGGAACTTCTGTTTGTTTATATTTATTTTCTGAGTAAGCGTTGGAGACAGATTTTTTCTGGTTTGCACGATTCTAACAGTACGGCCACTTTGGCGATGGGGTAACACTGTCTGCTTCAGATTGCCTGTCTGTTCCAATCCCGCACGGAACAAGAAAAACAAATGTTCCGGGTCTGGACGTTTATCTATACAGGGCGGCCCGTAAGTAATAGATCAACGTAATGTTAGTAATCGAGGGAATCAACAGCTAATATGAAAAAATGTTATTGTACTCAGCTAAGTAGTTTTAGAGTTATAGTTATTTTTTGTATTTTGTCAAAATTTACATTATGTAAACAAAAAAATTAAAATTTCCAGGAAAAAGGCAATTAATTCCTAACTATCGTCAACAAAAAAATAAGTTTGAATAACAAAATTCGCAATGCAATATTTGGACGAATGTAGCGCAAAAAATGTATGGCTGCTTCATGGCCACAAATCCTAAAATGGTATAACAATGCACCATTGTATGAAGTTACAAGGATAAAAACTGGTATTAAACTTAAGAAAGTTTTATATAACTGCAACTCTCTAAATAAAACTGCATTTTGTTGGTTGCCCTTTGTGCCTTTTTAAATATATAAAACTCTTTGTTACTGACTGAGGGACTGACAGACAACGCACAGTCAAAACTACTGACCGTAGAGAGCTGAAATTTGGACAATCCCTAAAAGTTGTGGGGGAATTATTAGACTTCTTAGTTTGTATCCAAAATCTTATTTCTTGAGTCACGGATATGATGCTTAGCATAAAGGTTCTTCAATGAGTGACTGGTTGTTTCATGAAAGGAATCCCCGAAATTCTCACGGGAACGGGAAATATATGATTTTTAGTTGATTATAGGATTTTTTAGTTTATATGAAAAATGTGATACTTGGCATTCTTCAAAAGTTCTTCAAAAGTTCTTCAATGAACTGGTTGTGTTAAACATAAACAATGTTGATGCGTTTACGAAGTCGCGTGCAAAAGCTAGTATTATATAAAATGCCTTCACAGAATGTGAAGGGGTTGGTGCGTCCTATTAATTTTGCTATTTCAGATGTTTGCATTTCGGGTCTTTTAGATATATTGACAGCACCTAGAGCCATAGAGTTAGGAAAACGGCCATCGTGTTTAATATTTTGTAGGTACCGTTTGAAAGTACATAAATTGTTTAAGAATTGAAGAAAAAATGCGCCCTTTATTTGTAACTGTATGACTCATAAAGAAATTCATTAAGCCAACGACAAAACAAAGAGCTTGGAGTTGAAAAAGAAGTAAGACTTTCAGATATGTTAAAAACAAGCTTGATCAAGATGATACAAAATTTTAGATTTTAGTTTGTGGACTACCTGAGACTGTGACATTACTAGAGAATACGTGATGGAACTTTTAATTGTTGCTGCCGATCTTTCAGTCAACTTTATTTAATAAGCGCGGACTTTGGCAGGTACTAACCTACAAGGGGATATTACAGCATTAAAAAGAAAAATCTCAACATTTCAGATCCGAAATGTAAAAATTGATTATGAGAGTAGAGTTTTAAGTGCTTTGAGAAAACATTTTCCAGACATACAAGTAACTGGTGGCCTTTTCCATTTCTATCACGCAATGAATAAGAAAACTCGATCATTGAATATGACCAGTTTCAATAAATTCAGCTGTGTACTTCCCTGGCGTTACTGCTTGCTGAACACATTAACGAAGGCTGGAATTATATCAAACTAAAACAAAATAATTGTGTAAAAGAATGAATGTGTTTTATTGTTGATTTATAAAATTTTAAAATAAAGTACCTTACTGTTTATGGACAAAAGTCACTAAGTAATGATAACATAAAACAAAATCCTTTTTTTTTTAATATATATACAGCCGACTCTCGTTAATTCGAAATTCAAAGGAGTCTTAAAATATTACGAATTATCGAATTACCAAGAACTTTTCGTTCGAATTACCAAGTGCATGAAAATGTATTGATTCGGTTCGAAATATGAAGAGATTTTGTAGGGAACTCGTGAACTCGTAATTATAGAGAGGTTCGAATTATCGCAAGTTTGAATTAACTAGAGTTAACTGTATTACAGGAACTAGGTTTGGAGAATCTTTTGTTTTAAATATCATGATTTAAAACAAAAGATGTCAATTTCAAGAAGAAGCAATGTACGACATTGCATGGGTACCGTGTCATATCTAAACCAACGGACGCAGGATTCGTGATCATCAAGATAAATTAATATTATTGGGCGCACCAACCGCCCACATTTGGTGTGAAGGCATCTTTTATAATAGTTTTGAAAAGGCACGAAATGCCCGTAACTTGCTTGTTTACTGAAACCCGTCGACGCACTAATGGCTCGGTAACCATTTTTTATTGTGCTCAGGAGATATGTATATCCACATACTAATGTTTTAACTAGATAACACAACACACAAAATGTGTTTCTTATTAGAGTTTATGCTCTCTTACATCATCAGTTTTGACATTCATATTTGTAATCATACAATCTAGTTTTGAAAAGATTTTTACAATTAATATTGCTCTATTTCCGCAGCCGTTAAAAATGAAATGTCATTTAATTATTTTGACTACAGGCTATTTCGGCTACAGACACATGACCTAGATTTTATAAAAATGGCGATGTAATTGATACAGGTTCCAGAATAGCTCAAAACCTCGTTTCTGTTTTTAGCGTTCATTTTGCACCTATTTTTTTTGGTACCATAGATGTAATCCCTTATTGATTCGCCGGACTCATACAGATAAATTAATATTAATTAGATACAGAACTCAGCATCCGAAGCACGATATTTGATCCCTTTGCGTCAGGCAAAATTTTTTGGACAGATCTTGTAAACTTGTCTCTCAATCTTTGATACTTGACGGTGAACTAATACGAAGAGGTTTTCATACTTATGAATCCTTTCGCTTTTCATTAGTATATTTTAGATTCTTTTACACATATTGCTTCTATGCTGGACTTGCTTCCATGTTGGACTAGAAGCGAAAGAAAACATAGAATGTGCCAGCTGCTTCTCTTCCCGGGCATACTGTAAAAGTCAGTTAAGGGACCGAGGTGTTATGGGAGACTTTTTTGTGGGCTGACCCCCTGTCACTGCAATAGTCTCTCTCCACTATTATAATGCCTCCAAATTTGTCAAACGTGACATCAGATGGTTTTATTACCTCTGGTGTTCTGCCTTCCCCATGGCGTGAAGTTGTGTATATATGTATATTTAAATATTTTTACACCGATTAGAAAAATTACAAAAATTAGGAGCAAGAGAAATTAACTTATGAACTATAACAATATATGTGTTGCTAAGTTTTATAAAGTTTTGTTTAATATATTAGATAATGTGCCAAGTACTTGCATGCGGCAATTAAAATATAACTATGTAAATTAAATAAATGAGTTAATGTTTAATGTTGTCAACGCTATAACAATAGACATCGCTTAACATAACGTCATCACTGTCCACATAAGAGAAAACGTCACAACCTCAAAAGCCAATGAGGTGACTTCGTTATAGCCTCATTATACTCCTCACAAAACGAAAAGTAGACTACCTTCTCAGAAGCATTGATAGCTTCCTATTAACCTAATTTTCAAATAGACCTTTACAATATAAAAATAAAACACGAACGACACAATTTGTCTGTTAACCATTTAGAAGATAACTTTTTTTCCGAAGTTGCATGTCCTAGTTCTGAACCCGAACAGTGTTTCACATAACCTATTTAGATAAAGTTGAACATGCCAAAAAATATGCCGACGTACCTAGGTACTCCAGCGGTAACATCATTTGGCGGGCCTCTAAAATCTTTTTCACAATTTCCTTTCAACAGCACGCGGTGCTGCTAGCGCGGCCACGTTTTGACCCATTTTATTATCGGCCACGAAAAATATTCGGAACACCTAGACCTACATCCCATGTAGACTCTTTTATATTGAATAGCAATATCAAATACACTCATTTGACAAGGGCCTACATCCACCAAAGCTGAGTTGCGCGAAGTTATTACACGACACGTGCGGTTTTCCCAGTTAATTGAATAGTGGGATACGGAAAACAGGAAATAGAACTTCGTATTGTTTTATATGAAACAAGTTTCTTTGATCGGTTGGAATCAAATTGTTTTTGGGATCTTATCCGAGCATATTACACTAGAACTACATATTGATACTTATTCTAGACTTAATTTTTATAAAAGCTATGAAAGGCTTTTGAGTCGTGTTTCCAAGCTTTACTTATTTTTTTTTAAATATAGTTCATGTTTAGCTATCAATTAATCAAATCGTTCATTTGCCAATAAATTATTGAAATTTAAAATACCTCCACAATTATTACACAAGATAGCATCTTGTCAGCGAATAATTTTATAACTAGAGCTGTAGCCCTATCCAACGTATACTTACTATCCAATTCTGCTATCTACATTTTGAAAGTATTTTATTGAAACTCTTCAAATCTGCTGACGTTTCGTCAAAATGAATTCACTGTTATTACAAAACTATCATAAGGGTTATATTTTGATCGCGTCTGATAACACTTTAGCATTCGTAAAAAAAGTTGATTATTAATTATGGCCGATGTAGGAAAATTGCATAACAAAGTTAAATACCTATTCCTTTTAATTAGCACTTATTTAGTTACTTGAAGTTTTAAGTTCGGGATGAAATTTTATCTATCGAAAAATTTATCGATTCCATCTTAGTCATTTATTCATTCAGATGACTTTTACTGTCCAGTATGCATTATCATCAATCATTTATTAATTTTAAATATACCCAACCAAACACAAGACTTTCAAACTTTGCCAATAGCTTCGTGGGCTTTTCATAAAAAGGCTAGTGGTCTACATATTAATTATATTATTATTGCTTTCACAAATATTGCATTCCATTATTTCGATTTTACTTTATATTACCTAATTGTCCAGTTTTGAACTGTTGCTGCTTCCAGGGCGAACAATGTATGGAGCCTAGGCATTATCTTTAAACTACTAAAAAAAAGATGACGAACTGTTCAGTAAACGCTATATCAAATACGAACAGAATGGACTTATTATTTACATCTACTCAATAAGTATGAAAAGTAATACTACTCTGGAGTTGCCACATTTGCTTTATTACTTACAACGCTAGATAAAGTAACAACGATGAAACTTGACAGGCGTGAAATTACTTCCTGAATCGGAATAGGTACTGTGCTATTTTTCCAAAAGGAAAAAGATGTTTTATATAGTGAAAAAAACTTTTTCTTGTTCTTAATTTCATGTGTGTTTGACATAATTATGTTTTGAAAATCCTTTTGATATTCAACCTAAAAGTAATAGAGTTAAATTTTAGGAAATTAAGTTCTTACACCTTTTTTATATTGTATATACATAACTCTTAAGATACATTA
This sequence comes from Stenoptilia bipunctidactyla, assembly GCA_944452665.1. Classification (NCBI taxonomy): domain Eukaryota; kingdom Metazoa; phylum Arthropoda; class Insecta; order Lepidoptera; family Pterophoridae; genus Stenoptilia; species Stenoptilia bipunctidactyla. The sequence goes on along the minus strand of OX101721.1, from coordinate 41,693,379 downwards.
AGATCGATTGTGACATTGTGGATTGCAGATATTTCGAACTTACTGTCGTTTCCAGATTAGACGGGTTACTGTCACCCACTTTCGCTGAAGCTAACATTTTCGTTCCCAAGGTATTGCTTTTTTATGTTATTTCTCTGACAGCATAACGTTTTGTGTTGTCTTTTACAGTTCAACACAAAACAATATTTCAGTAATATTAAAAGAGATTTATTTCATTTATATATCAATAAAAGCTTTATACAAGTTTTTCAGTTATCCTAGCCCAAGACTTTGACTGTTACCTTGTTTTATTTCGGCAGTGTTTGATTCACCATGATACGAATCTTCAAGTTTTGTATTAGGTATATTCTTGAAATATACTTTCAATTTCGTATACTGGGTCATATTTTGTCGTTTTACTTATGCAAACATCATGCCTTTGTTGGCATTCATGGGATAGGCAATATTGATTGATGCTAGCTTGTCTGAAATTTTCTCTAAGGTAAACCTTCAAGACTTGAAAGAGGAGCTTTCACCTCGATACTTCTTTAAAACTTTATAAATGCGTACAATTTGGGACCATGTAGGCTAAGCATTTAGGATTATTTTCTCATTGATTTTGGTTTATTTTAATTTTAATGCGTAGATTCCAAGTCACTTTGCTTCTTAGCTTTTATCAGGGAAAAAAACTACTATAACTAATTTGTTTTGTCAATTTTTTTTTCAAATTAAAAATTTTATGTTCAACCTAGCTGAGCCGGCGAACTTTGATCCGCCTTAGAGGCAATAAAGTTTTATGAAGTTCAATTTTTATTTGGATAATTTATGTAAATTAAAAAAATACCCCCTTTTTTAATTTATATAATGATTTTTATTGGCCAAGTATTTAAGTGCATGGATTCCACTCTTTAGTGAAGCACCTTGTGATACACGACATTTTTCGTTTTATTATTAGGTGCAAGAACAAATAACGCAGCTGGTCTTCCGACCCTTGAACATGCCACATATAATTGACCATAGGAAAAACATGCATTTTCTAGATTGAAACCACAAACTTTTAAGAATTGGCCTTGTGATTTATTGATGGTCATGGCGAAAAGAAATTGAAGTCGTTTAAACTTAAACGGCATCTTCATCAGAGAGTTAAGGGTCGTTTTAACTTTCTGATTTACGTGTTTTAACTAATAACGGGGTTTTGAAGTTCGATAAGTCATTGTCAATAAAGCCCCAATATTACAATATCTAGGAAAAAATCTAAAAACACTGATTATATGTATAAATATTTATACATCGCTACGTAAGAAACTCTCTGCTCACAGCTTCGAAACAATAAAATAGTTTAAAGCAAGATCGATTAATGGACTAGAGTGGATTTCAATGTTGAATCCAAGTTTTAATCCAAGATGATTCGTTTAAGAAACAGTCCGTATTTCGCAATGGCGGCTCTCATTTTAGTATTTCGTATTATGAAATCTTAATTTCAGGACTGAGATTTGATTTAAGTATTGACTCCCGGAATCCTATTACTTATGTTAAGAGTTTTTTTAAGAAAATGTACAAATTAACCTACAATCTATAGTTTGATATACATGCAGTATTGACTACAAACTTTGTTTCATTCAAAGTCTAAACAATGTATGAAGCTTTAAAAAAAGCTTTGTTCTCACATCATGGGTGGCTCCGGTTTCGTCAATCTCCCAAAACAAATAAAGCTATGTCTGTGGAGTCTGGGACAGTTGTCCGACGTTCGTTGAAAGATAATGTCGAATAAACGTTCGTCGGAGAAAAGTTATGTCGACCAAACGTTCGACGGAGAAAAGTAATGTCGACCAAACGTTCGTCGGAGAAAAGTTGTGTCGACCAAACGCTCGTCGGAGAAAAGTTATGTCGACCAAACGTTCGTCGGATCCCAGACTCATGTCTGTGACAGTCAGTTTTGTATTGCACTTTTTGGGTTATGAGGGTAAAATACGGTGTCACTTTACAAATGGTAGATGGTGGGATGGTAGAAACACTATGTTTTTATCTTTGCTTCAAAATTTCTTTAAGAGTAACAGAAACGTAGAATTATTTTCATATGATATGGGTGACATTTCTCATTTTTCGTTTGTTTCTCGCAAATTACTTAGGTATAACTCATCATCATCATCATCATCATCTCAGCCCGCGCTATATATATTTATATATTTTAATAGGTATAACTATTAAATATAAATTGGCACGCTATAAAATAAAAACTATTTAAATAATATGTTTTATCCTAAAATTATAAATTAAACTATTTATCAACTGTAATTATTAGTATTAACAGTAAATAAATTAATATCACCAACTTATTCGATATGTGTAAGAAATCGAATGGAAGATCGAACAATTTCATTACGGCAACGTCACTAAGATGGTCAATTTTGAACTTTCACGCATATCAAATTGTTATAAACAAGGAAACTTTATGAAGTGTAAATAAATGTATAAGTTCTGTAATTGAAACGCTTTAATGAATTCAATTATCCGTACGTTATTCACGTGTACACGTGCTTGCGTGAATCTTTGAACACGTGCACAAAGTTATGATTAAATGGAATGCATGCTTTTGTATTTTATTTACTTGTTAATGTCAGTCGATTCGTATAGATATTCAAAATTCCTTAAGTTTTTTATTCCATTTTTGAATTACAATTATGTCAATGCCTTAATATCGTGAGTTTTGAAGGTTTGGATTGAGACGAGACTCTCAATTAGCATTTCAACAAAAATATCTAGTTCGTAATCTTTCTAAAGTATTGGTGTGAAGTAATCAAAAATAAAACACTTTTTAACCGGCTCTTTAGTCGCGATAAATCAGGGTAAAAGTGTTTTATTTTAAAATGTAGATCGCAGTTCCAGACGTGAGTTCTTAAAATTGTACTTTAAATAACCGTAGTAACCGTAGTAGCCGTAGTAGCTGAAAACAATAAGTTAATAAATGTGATATTCAAAGTTAGTAGTGCAAACAAACTTTACGAAATGCGCTATTTCGTATATAAATTGAATCATGTTTAGCTGATCCCAGTGGGGATATCCGGCTACTTCTAAGATCATTTAACATCGGTTTCGTGTCTCATTTCGTTGATCTCATTTCAGTGCTGAAATTATGCTGGATTTAGACTACATTTTAGATTAATGGGTGAAAGTATAAAATATAGTTCACGATTTTTACCAGTTTCAAGTTTCTTTGGGTATTAGTTGGATATTATAAATGGTATATGTGAGTAAGGTATATGAGAGTATATAAATACTTATATGTAAGCTGAGGCTCATGATTCATGGATTGACTATGTAACGGGCATTGTTAATTTTTTCAATATAAAAAACCGTTTCGAGGAATAAGGTTACTGATTAATTAGTCGATTTAAAACATTTTAAAATATTGAGGTTTTAAAGATTTTCAACAAAATACATTTGACCTTTATTTAACCTTGATGGCATCAAATCGACTAAGATGTTAATTTGAATCAATTTTTGAAATGTTTTTGTTTACAATCCATTTGGTGACATCCACATGACTTTAGCACACAGACACAGTTAAGTTTTTTTTACTGACTGACACATGTTCATGAAGTTAATGTCACTATGCAATGCCCATCGCAGTATGTGCCCCGAATAATATTTATTAAGTAGTGGTCGCCTTTCGTTCGAAATTCAAACGTTTCGAGTGTGTCAATGTAACCCGTAGCATATTTATGTTTTGTACTTATTCTTTCATTAACTACACATATGATAAATCTCTAAATGAGGTATCAACAAACAATTTCATATTCGCATATTGATATATAAATAGCTACTATCACTATTTAATAGTACGATTTGAAAAATATATTCATTTATCAGACTTAGATGAGTACAAAGAAACTCTAACATAGCAGCTTGCACTTGACTTAAGCAGCTTATAAATATTATTATCTATTCTCTTTTATTATTGATACGTACAGGATTACTGGAAGCCTTGAAAGGATTCGTTTAAAAAAGATAAACTTAAAAAAGCGACACCTTTGTTGTAGAATATACTTTCACGTTGCCTCTAAAGTATAAAACTTTTAACTTAAATAACGTCAGTCCATGTTACATATAACGTTATTTCTCCTACCGCTAGTAAAATCTTGCTATTTAATAACGTGGAAGATAAACTGAAGGTAAAATTTGAACTTGTCTTCCGAGAATGCACATATTCCGTTACACAGCATTTCAGGAATATTAAATTCTTTTCAAGAGACGGCTAAGCACACCGAGGATTTAGTATTTCAGAAATGAAATTTATTCCACTTTGACATGAAAACTTTGTAACCTAGAGATGCGCTGGATACTTGGGATAAGTATGTGGCATATAAATTAGAATTTACTTTTAGGGAATGCATCTGGGATATAAAATAGAAAATAGCATTTGAATTATTAGATACATACATAATGAGTGTTTTCTAAATATATATTTTTCATATTTAAGATGTTATATTTTTTATACAAATTATTTATTTATTTAACTTTTTATGTACACACTACAAATAATAATAAAAAACAGAAAGGGCAAGAAACTACAAGAGGCATTCATATTTTATTTTTGGATGCCGTAAAGTAAAAATCTCTAGATAATTTACAAAAATAATGTTTATAATATTTAAAAAAAACTGCAAATTATAATAAATAAATAAATATTTCTGACACTCACACAACATTATCTAGCCCAAATTAAGTTTCTTAAAGAACTTTTGTTATGGATACTAGATAACTGATAAACTTAAGAAATATATAAACATACATATTAAATATATACATATCTTTTTATTATAATAAAATTAAATAAACATGAAAACATCCATCACATGACAACTGATCTGTGCTCATCACACAAATATCCGCCGCCGCCGGGATTCGAACCCAGGACCTCTGGCATAGAAGGCAATGTATGTTACCACTACACCAGTGGTATAGCAATGTTTATAAGTACATGATTATATAATGGATACAAAAGTATTTCATATCTCTTAGTTCGTATCTCTCTTATTACTTAGTGTCCTATACCTGGGGGTGGGCGAACTTTTTTCTTTCAACTGTAAAACCCTATAAACATTATATAACATCGTTTGGTCTGCTACAGGAAATTGATCGCATCAGTCAAATGGAAGAAGAGGATGACTCTGTCAATGCATATGAGGGAGACTTGCCAACTTGGATGGAACGATATATGCGACCGTACTATGAAGGTCCAGTACAAGAATATTCCGCATACTCAGCTCCAGTAAAAGGTTATTCCGAAGACAAGAGACTCATGGATCAAGAGTTACCTGATGCCGAAACAATACCGATTCCAGATAGCCAGCCACAAACAATGCCGATTCCAGATAGTCAGCCACAAGCAATGCCGATTCCAGATAGTCAGCCACAAGCAATGCCGATTCCAGATAGTCAGCCACAAACAATTCCGATCTTAGATCACCAGCTTCAAACAAAAAGGGAGTCAGAAGAGGAAAAACAATCGAGTGACAATCAAAGAAAAGCATTCGCACTAACGCCTGTGGATAAAGGTTATTACGACCATTACGTAATGGAAGACAGCCGTAAGTATATACAAGAATCTTAATGTTTTATTCAATTTTATGGAGCACTTACTCATAAGTGCGTTCTATTGTAGCGACTAAAACTCCGCCAGTCACCAAGGCGACGGAGAAAACCACCGTGTTTGTGGGACCCCCTCGTCAAATTAGGCAAAACCCCAATCTGAGCAGGACCAAAACTTTAGTTGCTGAAAACTTGGACCGTCTGCGCGCAGGCCTGTAAGTATCTTAATTTTGGAAAATATGTCATAGAATGTTATTTATATTGATTAATCCGCGTGCTGAACTTCATGTATCCTTCTTAGTCCTATAGATCGTAGATATAATATACTGTCAGTAGATTTTGTCGAAATGTATCTCTTCTTGCATGTTTTCTTCAAAGTGTTTCTCAAACCCCTTACTTAAAAGTACAAGCTTTGTCCATAGACGATAAAAATCTATTGATTTAGCTTGAACGAAATTAAAGCTATTTTGTAGTAAACTAATAAATAACAACTTAAATACAACTGTACATAGAAACTCGAAGTTCTTTTTTTCAATGTCTAGTTATATAAATGTGTACATAGTCTTGCCATAAATATCGTTAACAGTGACAAATATATATTTTTTCTATTGCAAATATCATTTATTACTTTAACAGTGCATAAGTGGAGTTAATACTTACCCATAAATAAATATAAAATAATTTAAAACATAAAAATCTTATTCGAAGTGGTCTCCATTGGCTGCAATACATATCTTTAAACGTTGAAGCCAGTTATCAATAGAAGCACGCACTCTTTCCATATGAAAATTCTTCAATGCCAATCGTATGGATTATTTTAGGGAATCCAAATTATCATGGCGTTTAGTACTCTCTAAAACTGAGCATAATCCAGCGGATTAAGATCGGGACTAGACGACGGCCAGTGTTCAGCTCTGATGAAGTCGGAAACGTTCGTTTTCAACCAAGACTGCGTGGACCGAGCTTTATGACTCGGCGCCGAGTCTTGCTGGAAGAACCATTCTTGTTATTGAACATAGTGATGTTAAGGAGCTTAACTAACTTCTCAAGAATGGTATCTTGATACACTTGTGCCGATATTTTGGCACATTTTTTACAAACGTATGGCTTAGTCACTCCTTCATAGCTAACACCCCACCAAACCATCACTGAAGTCGTATAATGCCCACGTTGTACTTTGTCGACTAATTGGGAAGCTTCCTTAGAGCTTTGAGCATAAATATGGTCACTTTGTTTGTAAAAATGTTGCTCAATTGTAAAAATTTTTTCATACGTAATCAAAATTTTTCTGTGACCTCTCTTTGCGTACCGGTTCAGTAGTTGTATCAGTTTTACCACCCAATTCTTTTTTTAAATTATTAGTTAAGAAATGACCAGTGCTTCTATTATAGGCTGCAAGTCCTGAGTCATCTTTTAAAATACTCGACATGGGGTGCTATCTGAAGATATGAATATCCCGAGATAAATTAATATATTGCTGTCAGACAGGATTTCTTCGAATTCTTTCGCTTACTGCTTTGACCACTTTTTTCGTATGAACACTACGTGGACGGCCCGATATTTTTCTGTCCAAACAGAGGAGCTCTCATTGTACCTATAAATGGTCCGGTACACAAACATTTCACTAATACCAAGAATATGGAGAGTTTTAAAAATTGCATTTGGCTCCATACCTACTTTGTGTGATGCAATCACAGCGAGTCGGTTCTCTTTATCACCCCACTCTATTTTAATAATGCAAAAGATTTTACAATGTATTGGCACCAAAATGAGAAAATACAATGAAAAATCATATAAAATTACAGAATCCAAATTCAAATGTAATACATTTTTTATTTCTATTTGTAACAGTATTTATGGCCAGACTAAGTATAATTGAGTAGCATTTTCAATGATAAGTTGGATGTAAATAAGAAATTAATTACCTACATAAACTATATTTTTTTACATTATTATAGCTTGCCTTCTAATTAGGTTGGATAATTTATTTACTTTATTTATTTTTACCTAATACCATGTAAATAAAACATACAAGTTATTCTAAATTCGCCACTCTCTTAAGCTCCCCAAAACAAAAGTTGAGTAATCTCGCTATCAAATACAACATAAGATAACATAGAACAAAATAAAAATATGAAGTAAGCATGTAAGATCTGGGTTAATATTAAACATTTATATAACTCTATTATGGATCTCAAAACCATGCGATGATATCATGAAATTGTTTTGACGTAAAAAATATCCTGCAATCATTCTTCGGTATTACTCCTCGGCGAAATCTCTTAGCTAAGCTCTTGCCATGTAGACTCAATACAGTAATCCCGATATATAATAATGTAGTATTTAATTATGAAAGCATTCGAAACGGAAAAACACAAACGAAATCAAGAAACAAACATACCATAGAGGTGGGTGCGACCTCACCTTTTTCAATTGACGTTTTTATGTCAAAGATGATATCATTGAAACTGTCATTGCAAAAGGAAATGCCTCTTGCATGCAATGAATTGCCTTGTATGTATGTATATGTATTCATTCATTCATTATATCATCATTGTATCATAGAGAAAGAATAAAGTATAATTATTCTAAGATAGAAATCTTGTTTATCGTGTCATGTCATGAAAGAACCGTAATAGGCCCGCTGGTCATTATGAAAATAATATTAGATACAACTTTGTAAGAATCAGGAATATACTTATATCTGATATTCATTCAGAAGACACCGAATCGTCGAGTTAGAAAATATGGTAAAATCCAGTTAAAAAACCTATTATTTAATTATTTAAAATTTCCGAGTATCTAAACAGAAGTAAGTACTTATAATAAATACGCAAGGAGAATAATTGTTGAAATAAAATGTTTAGTGGCCATTTTTTGCTACCCTTATCCCTATTAAGAGTTTTTAGTTCTATAATTGGGTAACGTCATTTAAACACACCCTTCTAAATTTGCAACAAAATCAAAATATTATTTTATTTATACATTACACTTAATTGTTACAATATAAAAACTCGCCTTTAATAAAATAATTAAAAGTAGAACCTATGACCTACTTTTAGAAGAAGCCCGAAAGAAAAGCCGGAGGAAAAAACTTTCGGCACTCTTTTGTCTCTTATGCAAATTGCAGAAAGAAAATAAATACAAAACATGAAAAAAAAAACAGAAGAGTATCTAATCGTGCGTGCTAGTTTCATGTCACAGCCAAACTGCTTACTTACTCAGTGATCTAAATTTTATCATAAATAAATAACCTGTGTTGACATCACGCACTTAATAATCTTTCATTTTGTAGAAGCATATTTTGCATAATGCCTTCGAATAATTCATTAAATCCTTGAACAGTAGAGTTTAGATTGACTTTGATGAAGATAGATATTGAGGTTTCGATGAAAGATTTGCTGCTTTTCTGGAAACGCAAACTCATTGTCATTCGTAGTTCTTGCAGAATTATTAGTATCAAGGAAATCGTTCCTAGTTTTATACTATTCTCGTACTTCATAATGTTTTCATAAATAAATTGTGGTGCAAAGCTGAAGATGTTAAAGGTCATTTTCTTAAAAATTTTCTCTTATAGATTTTCTATTTCCAAGTTGTAACTTAATTTACATACATTATATATAATTCCTTCGTGTATCTCTAAGGAAGAGCTATTTCGAAAGTGACATACTTAGGAACTAGGATAAACAGGCATCCTAGACAAGTTAAGCTTAATGGCTTCTTATTTCCTAACTGTGCATTTTGGAGTTACTTAACGTTAATTACAATACGGAAAAAAAAAATTTTGTTGGTGTATTTAATTGAGTGGCGTATTTAAAGTAACCAAAATAAGCATAGTATTTATAGTAAGTAATTTATTCGTAAACTTTGTATAATCTTGTTTAATTTCTTATATGATACGTTATTCATTTTATTAATTTATCTATGTACCGTAATTTAATTGTATTATAAACTAAAAGCATGTTTTAATAACTTCGAGTCAATTCATCAAGAGCTCAATTTATCGAATAATTTTAGTCAGGTTTCGGTTTTGGACGCTCCAACATTTGAAGTGTAGTAACAACTTAATGATTGCTGCTTTCATTATAATGGGTCGTAAACATAGTGTTATATTTGAAAGTTTCTAGATTTTACTTTTGCTTGTAGTATATTCTTGACTTATTAGACAGTAAAGATATTGCTTCCAGGGCTAATAAGAACTACCGCTTACCTGTCTCCTTACTGCCCACAAATCTGCGCTGGTTGAAAATTAACCATCTCGATGATGACGATGAACAGGAGAGGTGATAATACAATTTAACAAACCTTTAGTACCCTAACACCCCCGAGAACCTCACTAGTTGAGCATGATTACTAGTTCAATTAGCTCATAAACCATATCTTAAGTTTCCGTTTCAAAGCCACCGAAATTATTTCAATTTATTTATATAGAAAAGGAATTTCAGTTACTTAAAAACCACCAGAGCAAATCAAAAAACGTTTAATAGGGCTTAGAAGAAAACTTCCACATTTACACCCGAAGTATTTCTAAAAGCTAGAAATTATATTCTTTTTGCGAGGCTTTTGCTTGTAAGCTTATTAAATCAACAGACTGCTTTTGTGTAATGTTTTCCACGAGTTATAATTCTTGGACTCAGTTTGAAATACGGTTCTGCACAATATTGTGTTTTATCAGAAAATATATATTCATCGTAAAATTATTCGTTTTTCTGTAAATGGTGTCTCACAACTCCCAAAGAATTGGCCTATAGTTTCCCGGTAGCCGTTTCGTTTATTTGTATAATTATGTACATGTTTTTAATGTATTACATATATTATTTCAAAACTATTGCTTATTTGATCTATATTATTTTTCCTCGTATATGCACCTAGTATTATAATATTGTCACTTGTATTGAAAGCTTTGTTTTAAGTTTGCTTGATTATTGCATCTAAAGTAAATCAATAATGAAAATAACCTTAGTGCGGTGACAATCTTTTTATCCGGGTAGATATAAGATTATACGTGATATATTTAAATGGGTATATTTATACATCCGACTCCATTCAATAATAGCGTATCGGTGAAACTTTTGTTCTACTATACTGGTAGGCAAGAAAGACAATAATGTTCGAAGCATAACAATTATCTTCAAAAACAATGTTTTCATCACCACTCTTTGAAATGAAAAGATGATAAGCTGGCCCAGTGCTGGTTGGTGGATGTCAGAATGTTAAGGGCTTCTGACATACCCTAAGAACTAATTAGCCTCTGAAGCAAGCCCAGTTATCTGTCTGGCAATATTAAATTTGATTGACGAAATCATAGATCATCTAGTGCGTGGAGCCAAACAGTGACTAAAAATTTATAAAATGTCAAAGTGTTCACGGTTGCCATGATCGCTAATAATCTTATTTACCCCGGTAAGCTTGAGATCAAGCGTTCTTTTGATCTCTTATTGATTAATATCGACAAGTAATTGAAACCGCAGCTTACTTTGCTTATTATAAAAAAAATGCAATATTTTAAGCACTTTGCAATGAGAGGGCAGTGAAAGGTCATATGAGCATTTTGAGATGTATCCGCTGTATGTATAGAACCAAAAACCAATCAAACATAAGGGCGTGGATCCATCTCTACGATACGGTGTCGTTGCCGTGTAACAGCACGGCGAGGTTTGCCGTGCAACTACACGGCGTCACCGCCGTGGACGGCGCGGCGCCGTTAAGGTTTGGTCTAGTGATCATGACGCACAACGCTGCGGTATGCGGTATGCATTGCCGGACACTCAATCATATGAAAAACGTCGAGAATGTTCTCTTGTTCCGTCGCAGTATGCGTCAGCGGCGAGGGGCAAGCGCGGTGAAGTGGGGAGGTGTACTGCCGCACAGCGCGGCGTCATTCTCGGTTCAACGCTACGGTGTGCGGTGTGCGTCACGGGTGTGCGTCACTGAGTCAATATGGAATTTTTCGAAGACAATTTAATAGAATTAGTTCGCAAGTTACAGATCTCCCTTGAAACCCGAAAGTAACCCATGAATTTTTCTTCACAATCAATTAAATGCCTTTTTATTAAGGTTTCGTAACAACCTTCACTCCTCCGTTGTAAAAGCATGTTCCTCGGAGATTTTCTTTGTCTATTCAGAACTAGTAACAATTCTTCTTATTCCTCCTCTTCAAGCAAAGCACAAATTACAGAAAAATTGTTCATGTTCACGTCTATCTTGGTAGCTGCGGCAAAATCAACTGACCACCTCTCCGCAGGGACGCTAAATGCTGCGTTGTGACGCTGCGTTGCGGCGCATACCGCAGCGTTGTGCGTCATGATCACCAGACCAAAGCTTTACACTGAATACGGCGCCGTACCGTAAATATGGATCCACGCTCTTAGTGTAATAATTATACATTGTGTTTTGATCTCTTGTCGCAAGACGTTTTACTGCTCTTTTACGGATCTTTTCCATAAAAAATGCTTAAGCTGGTTTAAGGTAAGTATTTATTTGGTATAGCATACTAAGCAACAATCTCAATACATGTTATAATTTAATAAACGCTTTTTAAGGTAATATACAGAAACTGTATACAATTAACAATCATTCAAGCCTAACAATTAATCAAGAGTTTCAGACATGAGTCACTTTACACAGCCAACTACCATAATTTAATTTTACGGTCACACAACTTTCTTTTAATTACAAACTATAAGGAAAGTCCTACTCGTCCACCTTTGCTCGTAACTTTTAAACTTTACCTATGGAAAAATTGGAAAAATTGCTTTAAAATTGCATGTGATATTAATATAGAATGATAAAATCATAGCTTTTTTCGTTCTACCACAATTATGTACAAGTGTTTGCATAAAATGGCTTAGTTAAAGTAAAACTCTGCCTAAATGTAGAGTCTAAAATCAGGTCATATAAATTAATTTACACATAACTGATAATATAGTTTATGGTTTACATGGATTACAATATATGTATAACTAAATTATTTTTTCAGCTATCATGGCCATTTGCATTAAACTTTAGAAGAGGGATATTTAACATGCTTTGTATCTATAGGGTCTTTCAATAAGAACGGGAATAAAACAGGCTGTGTATGATATATTAACGATTTTTCCCGTTATTTGAAAGATCCGTTCGTGCCATTTTGTTTTGAATATGATATCACTGCACTGTCCGCCACGTCTTTGAACGGTGATACACATCTGGGAGGTTCAATTTTCAACAGACAGACAACAATTAACAGGCAGATCCATTTTAATCCATTTTTTTAAACCTATATTGAACCATATGGACATGATATTTTCTTGTGGCGGTTTTTGAAGTCTGCAATGACCAATTGAAATGACCAATAAGCCGCAATAATAAAAAATACCCCAAAAGTCGACATACCCTAGTCCATCACTCAGTTTCGGTAGAATTAATGCAGCGGAGTCATTGAAAATTAGACTTCCCGAATCCGTGCAAAACTGAGGCGGATATTTGAATTATATTATATTAAAAACAAAATGGCATGAAGGGGCCTTTCAAATAAAAGAATAATTTCGTTAATATTTCACACATAGCCTGTTTTATTCCATCTTGAAATCGACTCTTCCTTATTGAAAGACCCTATAGAATGAGGTCGACATTGACCAAAAACGCTCGTCATATATCGCATTTCTAAAGTAAATGCAACTATAAGTATGTAGCTGATTAGTATGTCAACACAAAACCGTATAAAGCTTGACTAAAACTCGCAAAACTTTAAAAGTTGAGGCAAATTTTTAGGGGTAATTTATCCCCATACGAAGGATATGGTACCGATTGACAGAGTTGTTTGGCCATTCGACACTAGGTCTCAGGAAGACGACACCACGGACAAGCCACGACACATCCACGTGCTGGAGACGGCACCAGACCCCACTGGCTCTATTTATGGCGTGGCGATGATCGCTGCGGTTGGCACGGCACTTACCATGGCCATCTTTGGTTTCGCTATCGGCTGGTATACGTAAGTCACTGTTCTTTTGTTCTTGGTATGTATATTATATACTTGTTTATTTGTTTAAGTTTGCTGACATTTTTGTAGCGGAAATACAAATATTTTATTTACAAAATCTAATAAACAATTAAAATATTTTTCCACAATTAAAAAAACCACTTTGCAGGTAATTTTATCTATATATATATTTCGACCGCAGCAGTCATGATTCAATTTTATCACACATTTTTTAAAGTTTTTTATGTTACAAAGCTACTAGCATTTTACTTTTGACTAGTCCCCTAGTTCCCGCCTTTTATCAAAATCACACTCAATCACTTATTATTGAGGATGATTGGGTTGAAGATGAAACACTTTTGCCACTCAGCTCACCAAGGAGCAAACACAAGTAATACAAAATACCCTTTAGATAGTCGTAGAAATATTTGCCTGAAATGTTGCAGTTTATCGAAAAAGGCCAAAGCTGCGGCTGATGTGGACTACCCCGCCTACGGCGTGACCGGCCCGACCGTCGACAGCTCTGGCGACCGAAAACTGGCCCACTCCGCACACATGTACCACTACCAGCACCAGAAGCAACAGATCATCGCTATGGAACGGTGATACTAAATTGTTTATTCTTTAGGGATATACCATCTTCATCACAACTTTTCTAATGAGGCTACTGCAAGTCTCCCCTAGGTGATGAAACGGTCAAACTAGCCTAGAGATGGTTGATTGACATACCATCATCATCAAGTTTTGAAATTAGGACGGTAATTAAATTTTGAATTATTTTTAGTAAGTATTTTTTTTCCTGGTTTTTCATTTTACTGTGTCGATCCATGATCGTCGTTGCGAACATGGCGCTTGCAACTTGCAACCGTGTCGAAATATTGATGACTCAATACATACAGATAAAATGGAAAATATCCCGTTACTAAAGTAAGTTAATACGTAAATGGCGTAAACCTTCGTGGTTATTCCTATTGTAATTAAATGAATTTACGGAATACTGACAACAATTTTATATTTTTACTTCGCGCGTCCGATGCTGCTGCAATCACCATGACCGCGGACGTAAAATTCATTTAATTAGAGTGACGTAAACTTTTGCACATATGAAGCTTTTTATGTTACAATGGGCGCACACCAGTATGTGGGTAACTTATGTTTAGTAGTCACCACAGCCCATAGACACCTGCTAAACAACTTCAAGGGAATCACCCACCGGTGCATAGCCGACCCTGCAGTGCGATGACAGAACTTTATAGAATCGTTTGTTAACGAATGTTCGTATAGTATGGAGACGGTTTTTAAGAAAAAATTTTAATCTATCCATTGCCGCAAGGCCAGCTTAAATAAATGTGTGCCTTGTTAATTTTGAATGTTTGTAAACATGTTGTACTCATAAATATCTGTAAAATAAAAAATTACAATGTTACTCAAAACTTGCAACCGACTCCATACTATACGAGCATTCGTAAACATTCGTTAATATACGATTCGATAAAGTTCTGTGATCGCACTGCTGGAACGTTAGAAGGTAGTCCCGGTGCGAGAGCTTAAAAAGTCATTGCACAGTTCAATTGTGTTAATACTGCCTTGAGTTTTAGGTAGTATTCAGCCTGATTCAGACATTTAAGTTCAGTTAATTGATTACCCATCCCCTACGAAACACAGACATGTCAAATGAGCTGTTCTGCATAAACTTGCACACCTGCATTCGGAACAGTTGAAGTGTAATCCATCAAAATTAACTATATTGATTGTCTCCATTGTTCACCTGAGTTGAAATTTTAGCCGCTCTGTTTGGATAATCTTGGAATGTGTATTTACTGAACTATGCCTAATGTCGGATAAACAATAAACCAAGTCTAGTCACTAAATCTTTACGTCTTTTTTCTTATTTCAAAATCTTTCATATACCTAAGTGTTTTTGCACAATTTTTATTGACCCTGTGATAGCGCCTTAAAACAGATACATGATCTTTATAGTATTATTTCTATAGAATTGAAGGAATCAGGTTCTTTACTAGACTTTCTAACTTAATTTTCTTGAATCTTATTTGAATTATTGGACCCTCGATTGATAGAATTTTCTAACTGAAGATCTCAATTTTCTACTCATCCCTACAACTTCAATTAGTAGAATAAAACATCAATTCTTTTAACAAATTTTGATTTCAGAATTCTGGATTTGTGTTTTTCTAATAATACACGCAGTGTAGGTATTGAGTTTTCCAGTACACCCAGACATTATAATTCCACGCACAGTGTGAGCAGGCATCGTACAAAGAGGTCTATATTGTTTATTTTATCTAGCAACATGTCACACGCTGAGTGTTGCGGTAAAATATTCCTTAAAAAAGTTTTGCAGGAATGAAGATTCTAATTTTAACTGACAGAGTCAACAAACCATATTTTTATAGTTTCAAATGTGAAATAATAGGTCATGCTAATATAGGCTGGGCTTGACCGCATTATAAATAGAGTGCCCATTTTATTGGTGGACAATTGGAAAGCTCCAATATAAGGGCCGCTTCAACGGCGTTAAATTTAAATTAAATTTAGGCCAAACAAAAATACTTTGCGCTGATTTTTAGGTTTTCTTATTATAGTTGGTTTTCTAATTATTTATTTTTGAATTGGTTGTAAAACGATGATTGACTCTGATAATTGAAATGTGTTGTACTATATGAAAATAAGTCTCGATTAATAAAACACTTTTCAGTTTGAAAAAAAGTAGCAGTTCCTAAAGTATTGTAAAAGCTAGAGAGCACTGCAATGTTGCGTGGATTTTTTTCATCATATAGCGAAGTTATATTGTATTTATTATAATATAATCCCTGCTATGATAATCTGATGTTTGTCTCCACTAACAAAGGTAAGTTTCGATTTTTCTTCTTTAAATTTTAAATTTTCTCTTCACATACTTTTTGAAGAAAAGATTTTTGTTTCTCACTGTCTCATCAAATTGGGTTGGTAACTATAAATTAAAAACAAATACATTTAATGTTTAGTCAGTTTTTACTAAAATGTTAAGATTGTTTAGTACCTATTTAGCAACATAGTATTAAACACTATATATAGCATTAGATATCATTTATTCATACATTAATTTATTCAAGTTACTTAACTAACACCATAAGGCTTCAAACCGGACGGCAGCGACAGAAACAAACTTGATTAATATTTTCAATAAAATTATCGTAAAAAATAACATATTATGATATTGTACTACTTTTTGGTGAGAAGTATAGGTATTATTAAAGTAGTATTAATCAGTTTTTTGTTGTTTTAAAAATAAAACAACAAAATACAATAATTACTTTTATTTATTGTATTCAAAATCTGAATCCAGCAAATCCAGCAAGTCAGTGTCACTGGTATCGCTGTTTCCAAAATTGATTATGAAACTGTCAAAAAAATTTTTTTTATTCATTTTCAAATACGAAAATTCCAAAATCTTAATTACCAAAACGACTTTGACACTCATGCTAGTACTGCTATATAAAAGTTTGCAAAAACCCTGTGTTAACTTTCGTTAGCCAGACTCTACAAAATAATGGAACATTGTAAAATGTATCCTTCCAAGTACCACATTACCAACTATAAATAGGTACTTACTTTGTAATCAGACTGTCACTTCACTACTATTTACCTCTATTATTTATTCAAAACAGTAGTTTGTTAGAAACTTACTAATTTCTGATTTACAAGGCGTAATTTGTACTCTTTTTGAAATAACGTTTCAGGTGCTCTAGTTCTCAGTATAAACAGTGATTATTATAATGAACATGCTGTCATAATCAATTACCTACTTAAATGAGAATATTTGATGCAGTGGTAATGCATTTCTTTTGAATATTTACAACCTGGTAATTCTTAGGCTCATATTCTGTAAGTAAGTAGGTATACTTTTTATCGGTAACTAAATTCGCGTTCGACTTCATTTTCATCTTTTTTTTTATGATACCAATGATACATTAGGGAGGAACTGGCTTTCTATAAAACATTTGCGTTGATATTAGGCGGGAAATTTTATAGGGGCGATTGTCGCTGGACAGGCGTACTCTTAAAGGGTCCTACCACCAAAAGGGTATCTCGAGCTAGTCACCTCTTACGACACGCTTATCTAAGGGCTGCAGGGTTATTCAAAGCCTAACCCTTAACCCTAAGAGACTGATATAAATCATTTGACTAGGTATAGTTTTCTTTGAAAACTTGACTTTGAATCTATTCTTGACTCAGGTATAAACTTTACTTAAAGCTACTGTTACACATGCTCATTTCAAGCACGAAATCGTTGTTCAATTGAGCATTTGCTACGAAGTATCGACAGGCTTGTGATTTTTGAGCATACTACCTGCGGTGCGAGTATAGGGGGGCGTGCTTTATGCGTGTCTAAACAGGCTTGCTTATTGAGGTAGTACGTCGATCAGGCGTTCATACATAAATATATAAGCTTGCTTATTGCTAGCAAATGTAAATTGCTCCTAGGCATCCTCATATTGAGCATACTAAATGGCAAGCTGTGCATATCATAAGATATCGCAGGTTAAGCGCGCGTGGCGCGGCCGGTATTAGGATGGGTGACCGCTGATCATTAATTTCTCACGACGCCTTCCGTGCTTCCGAGGGCACGTTAAGCAGTCGGTCCCTGAAAATTTTTACATCCACCACCCAGCACTGGGCCAGCTTGGTCTATACATAGTACAGAAGGTATGGGCTATACCTCCTCGTCACCCTGAGGAGAGACTCATACCTCTGCAGTGGGCTCATTACAAGGAGTTGTGATGATGATGACGAGTTAGTTCTCCAGGATTTGGAAAACTTGCGATGGAGTTTTACGAACGATGTGCAGGCGGTCTTATGTAGTCTTTGCTGTTTCAGGAACGGCTTGGAGCAACGCACGGGATCCATTTCTGACCCGGAATCTGAGGAAGAAAACGAGGAGGGCGACTACACGGTGTACGAGTGCCCCGGATTTGCTACGGTGAGATAAACAGCCTTCTAAAACCAGTTCAACCTGAATAGGTACTTATAGAAGAGAAGAGTTTCAACCGTCAATACGACTTTTGCTCTTGTTGGGTTTATTTCTCTGACATTAAAAAAATACCTTTTAATTTTATTTTAACGTGTATTTCGAGATAATCTTCCTTAAATATGGATAGGCAATCAAATCTAATCAATTAAGCAAAAAGCACCGTAGTTCAAGGAATGAGAACATTATTTTACCTAATAAAACCGTATTATTTAGTAAGTATGTCATTTACTAAGCCTTCTATGTCTTTCCTTTAGGTCATACATATTTAAAGAGCATTACTAATCCAAATTGACGTTCATTGATTTTTTCAAATCACAGCAAATTATACATAATATTAGCCCGTGCTATTGCTGTTGTTGCAAAGGCCACTTGGAATTAGTGACAGCTGTAATTTGAATTCTAAATGTAAATTAATTTTGAATGATAGGCACGTGATTTTTTTTTCTCTGCTATTAACTACAAATTCGTCTTATTTTTGATTTATGGGTGAAATTTAAAGTTATTGCTGATAGTAATATAATAGAAATAATAATGAATTTTAAAATAAAACAATCTAGGAGGATGCAATGCAATCGCAAATTGAACATTTGTATTTACCGAGGTGTTGCAGGTGAGATTTGGGATAAAAATACTTTTTCGCAAGATCTACAGTCTAAACTGTAAGGGCGCTCCCGCATTTCAATGAGGTTATTTAGCTATACAAATAAAAAGTAATCTACTATAAAATTCTACTAAGATAACGTTGATGTTTAATACTATGAGGTAGGAAATAGTCCAGATAGAGGTGTTTTTTTAAATAAAATACTACACCAAGGATCCTAGTCGGAGAGAATTATTTATTTATTTATTTACACTTTATTGTATGCCATAAAATAGTACAAAAAGGAGATATTTAATAACTTTTTTTGATATATATTTTGAAATACAATTCGCGTTATATCAATGACTAGCCACCGCGCGCGGTTTTACCCGCGTAACTTTTGATCCCGTGGGAATTTCGGCATAAAATATAGCCTATGACCTTCCTCAAAAGTGGGACTATCAAATGCAAAAAGAATTTTTCAAATCCCACTTGTAGTTTCTGAGATTAGTGCGTTCAAACAAACAAACAAACAAAAAACAAACTCTTCAGCTTTATATATTAGTAAGTATAGATTAAGCATAGATATTGAAATACTGATATAACGCGTTTATCCAGGTTTCATTTTTTATTGAAACCTGGGATTTAAAAATCCAATTAAAAGGTTAACTTTTGAAACGCATCGGTTTCTTCGGCTACCGAAAGGCTACCGAAATGAATTGGTTTTTACCTATTTCTTTTTTTTATGGAACGGTAACCGAGATTTCGATTTTTTTATGGAGAATACCGTTGATTTCGATATTTATTTAGGTTACTTTTTGACCTTGTTTTTTTTTATAAGGTATTTTTCCTTATACGCCTTTACGCCTTACCTAGACTCAGTATGGAATGGATCGTATCCTATATACCGATAGCGTTATTTGAAAGAATTTTCACACTTTCCCACTGTTTTAATTGTATTTTTTTTATTAATGGATGTTTTCTTTTTGGACAGACCGGTGAAATGGAAGTCCGCAACCCGCTGTTCACTGAGGACCCCACTCCAACTCCCGGCAAATGTGAAATCACGAAACCACAACCGCAAGAATGAATCACCACGACACGACACCGCCCGGAGTAACGATACCACGATTAATTTATCTTTCACTCACATCTCGTAACTATTCACAAACTGCCGATGCTATTGTCAGAGTTGAAACGTAATCAAGCTTATTGTTAAAGAAAAACATACACTGAAAGGGTTATACAAGACTCATTTTTGAAAAACACAAATTGTTTATGTATTCATGGCCTAATTCTTTTCATTATCAACAGCTCTGGGATGTGCTTAAGTAATTCACAAACACACATTGTATGTGTTATTTTATTTATCAATGTTCTATGTAGGGTTAAGTCTTAAAATTTGATGTTTGAGCTATGATCTGACAAGCATGGATAGATATCCATATATTTTAATCAATCAAACCATTAGATCGGTATCCAAAATATTATAAGTGTTGTATATTAGTAACTAAAAGAAAAAAACATGGATCAAACGTCTTCCTTATTGTGGCAGGTCAATGCAACGACCGCGGTGGTAACCGCTACTTTAGTTTGAAAATTATGAAGAATATCATTTGAATTTAAAGAGCATTGCCAAATTAATAAGTGAAGTATTTTTTAGTATAGATCATTCGGCTAAATAGAAAATCCAATAGAATCTGGGTTTTAAACATTTCGGCCTATAGATACTATCATCGACCATTGGATTTTAATAAAATATATTACAATTAGTGAACAATTTATCGTTGAGAAAAATATATAACTTATGCAATCTTTAAAGGTATACAATACAGGAACACTGTTTAGGTGTATTGAGTAGCAGTAAGAATTTTACCCGTATGGCGACTAAGGCTTAACTTTTGTGTGTCATGTTTTGCTCGTACGAGTACACTTGCACAATTACAATACACTTTACGTCTAAGCTTCCACTTGTCGCGTTTATTTTCCATTCATATCTTGTACTGTTAAACTATACAATTTTAAGCTTTTATAATGTATTGATATAGTCTTTCTTGCATTTTTTTCTATTTACAACTTGAATGAGAATGCTTTTTAATTTAGGTAAAAATGTAATCACTGTGTACCAGTATTTTTAGATTATGTTTCTTACTATTGTGTGTTGGTAGCAATTAGATATAGGAAATCAGTATATTATTATAACATGTATGTTTCTTTGAGGACTTCAGAGTGTCCTAAAGATTACAAATAATCATCTTTTTATGTAATGTAACTTATGTAGTATTGTGCGTGTAGATACCTACTTGTTGGATTTGTCGTTACTTGTATGTCACAATAGCACAATTTACAATTAAAACTGTAAAACAATAATATTAAATACTTCAATAGGAAATATCATCTATCAATGCAATAGCTATAACTATAACATTCAAAGAAAAACACTACCAAGCGAATTTAGGAAATTGCATACTTAAGTAAAGTCATTGTCTATTATATAATATATAATTATTAAATTAAGATAAAATTCAAATTATTCGTCAAAGTATATATTTAAAATAAAGAGATATTCAAAATTATTTATTTATGTATAAAAAATTACCCATGCACTTTAAATTATTTACCGAGTGTATTACGAATTTGGTTAATTTCCAAAAGAATTTCTCATTGTGCCACACTTGTAGATTGTCTAATCTATGCGTATATTATATTTTTGATTAAAAATATATGTATTTTCTTAACACACAGTCCAATACTAGTCATATATATTATCTAGTCAGATTATGTTTTGTAAGCTAAGATGTTAGATTTGACAATGTTATATTCGTCACTTAAAGTATAATACCTACATAATTGTGATCGCATTTCATTCATTAAGTGTTAGATAATAGGCTATTGAGTGCACAAATTGGACTTAGATCTACCATGCAATGTGAACATAAATAGACATTAAAAGATTGTATTTATCCTCACATTCCCAGAGAAAATATATGTAATAAAATTATATGTATACACTGCATGTTTTGTTATTTATTGGAATCCTTCACCTGCGGGATGTGTGGCAGTAAACCAACATAGTTTTCATCTTCGTGCTTTGAATAGCTAATGAACAGGTGCACCGCATCGATTTAAAAACAAGCATGTGTGAGTCCGACTCGCGCGAATAGGGCCGATTATTATAATCTGTAAAAGCGGCAACAATTATATCTGTTAAATAACTTGTATTTAAGAGCTCCTATTTCGTACATTTTGCCATACAAACACAGGAGCCTCATGGCGTCAGTATTTGCAGGTAGACTCCAAAAATAAGTATAATATAATTTGATCTTGTCGTTGCTAGTCAACATAATCGTTAAAGAAAACATTATAAGATTATGATCATTGAAAATTTCATATTTCAACCCCAATTTCAACGCAACTTTTCGCACTTCCCGTTTGCGTTCGCTCCCGAACGGTCGTGTCTGCGGCCGCTCCCGAGTGTTCGTATTGCGCTACCCTTGTTCCCTCCCTCGCACTCGTGCGGGTAAGGTCCCAAGTCAAGCTCTTTCGGAAAGTTTTCTCTTGTGGAGGCTGTGTGGTGTCGGGGCTAATTCATCTGCCCTTTTCAGGGCGGATCCGACTGCTGCCGGCCGAAGCATCGCTGGTCAGGTGGATACGTAACCGTGACAACTAAGCCTGATCGTCCGCCGTTCACCGGCAATAGGTCCGTACTAGGTCGTTTTCTTTTTCAGCGCAGTTTTTGCAGCCACTTCGCCGTTCACCGGCACGTAGGTTTCCGGTTAGGACTAGGACTAGGTTCCTTGCAGACTAGGTTAGGATTAGGTTCCCCGGGTTCGATGGAGTCCTCCGTCGAATCCAGGGTTATGCCCGACACGATGGAAGAGGTAAGTGAGTCTATCTATCAACTCCAACTTCAAATGCAGCAAATTTTTACGATCTTATCAGCAGCAAATCCGGCTCTCGCATCAGCCCAACCCGCGACCCTCCCGGCCACTCAGGTCTCCACTGCGTCCCTCCCGGCCACTCCGCCTTCTCTTAGTTTCCCAACAGACTCTCCGGCGTCCCCAGATGTCGAGTGCGTTGATACTACGTCAGACTTCATGTCGGTCGATTCTTCCGCGTGCAAACGGAAAACTACCCCGCCGGGTAGCGATTCCGACTCCGCTCATTTAGTTCCAGAATCTTCTGCTCCGTTCACCGAGGTTCGCAAAAAATCAAAATCAAAGAAGAAGAAGAAGCAAGATGCTTCTTCGACTTTATCTCCATCCGTTTCAGCTGCTCCAGCCGCTGTTCCTGCTCCGCAAAATGTCGCACCAGCGTCTGCTCCTGCGCTTTTTGTTTCAGCGATCCCGCCGTCACAGCCCGCGTCGCAAACAGACTCGGCTCCGCCGAAAGTCAAGTCTCCGCCCCCCGTCTTCCTACGGGACAAGAGCCGCTGGACCGAGGTCTCAGCTCTCTGCGGAACGCACTCCCCGAAGATCCAGTATAGTAAGGCATCCAATGTGGGTGACTCTATTAAGGTCGTTTTCTGCTCAATTTCTGATTTCAGGAATTTCACTCGGCTTCTTGATGACAAGAAGTACGAGTACCACACTTACGCCCTCCCTGAGGAGCGTAAGATTCGTGCCCTCCTCAGGAACGTGCCGTTCGAGCTCTCGAACGAGCAAATCCAAGAGGACTTGTCATCTCAAGGCTTCCCCGTCGAATCTGTGCACAAAATGCACAGCCGCCGAGGCAAGCAGTTCCCACTAGCGCTAGTAATCCTAGTGAGGAGCCCGCAAGGGCAGTCCATTTTCAGAGGCAAGCCCACCGTGTGCGGTGTCCCCCACATCCGCGTCGAAGTTCCACACAAGCATGGTTTCTCAGATCAGTGCCACCGCTGCCAACTGTATGGTCATGCGGCGGCAAACTGTTTTGCTTCCCCTAGGTGCGTCAAGTGCCTAGATCCGCATGGGACTAAGGAATGCTCTCGCACTCCCGAATCGCCCACCGCTCCGTCCTGCGTCTTGTGCGGCCAGTCAGGCCTCACAGCAAACTTTCGCGGCTGCCGCAAGGCACCGCGTGCTGCTAGGGCTACCGTGAAGCCCATCGAGAACTGGAGAGAGCGACCGCAGCCTAGCTCGGACGCTCCTCCAGTCAGTTCAAAGGCCCCCAAGGCCTTTACTTCTATCGTTCCAGGTCAGCGCAGTCGGGTCGCGACTCAATCGCAACCGGTCGCCAAATCGGCTTCCCAGTGCCAGAACGCAAAAGGTTCTCAAGACCGCATGGCGTTCTGGATCCAGCTCGCTCCCATCGACGAGATACTGGCTTTCGGCGCCGCTCTCGACGCCAGCCCAGAGGATTTCAATGGTGCTCTTCCGGTCCTAACCAAGTTCGCTCCCCTCATCAGGAAACTCCAGCAAGCTCAACGTTTCTAAACGTAGTCCTTCTTTCCAGCATTCCTATCTCAGAGTGAGTCTGATCACTCTAGATAATCTCTTAGTTTCAGCTCTGTCATTTCTGCTAGTCTTAGATTCTGAATTTTTGCTTTCAGTTCCTTTTGGTGGCAGCCGTCCGGATGCCGCTCACTGCGCAGCCTCTTTCACCAATTGGCTGTCGCTCCGATAAATGATCAAGAACCTGAATCAAGGTAGGTCGTAAAGGGGGATGTTTAGTGGGTATGCTCGGCTTCACTGAGTGAGTCACCACACTGTCTGGGCATTCTATTTTCCGTTAGTCACTGGGGTTAACAGCTTATAGAATGCCCATTCGTCCGTAACAGGATTCATCCTCCTCCCGCTAAAGCTTGCTTTACTGGTTAAAGCTTGTTTTAGGGGGTGCCAAAACTTTCCTTGGCGGTAAAAAAAAACAAAAATAAAAGCAACTTTTCGCGTAAATAATTCGTTTTTTTACAAGAACATGTTAAAATTATATATAAGAACCAGTGCGACCATTATTTATCACTTACTTTAATAAGTAATTTTTTGGATGTAAGTAAGCCAATTTTGCCATACGAACACAAGCCTCAAACGCATTTTTAGTATATTATGTAACAAGTGAGCTAAGTTGCTAATCACAGTCGAGGCTTAAGGCGAGTATTTTCGAGCGCAGTAGGCATTAACGCTATATGGGACTGCGTGGCGGGCAGTCGCGTAAATGAACACGTCAGCGCACAGAATTGTCACAGTATCGATAACAGTAGTCATATAGTAGTACTATACACCTACTATACCTACAGTGTGGCTTGTTATACGAAATTCGTTTCTACGATAACTAAAACTTATGTAAAGGATGATATAATATAATCTATATTTTTTATTTATCTGGATTTAGTATTGCGATATCTATACTTACTATTTTATTTTTTATACTTAATTATTGTAATGGCCATTTTATAGATTAAATATTTTTAAATTTCTTATCTATTCTTTTAAAATCGTGCTATTTTGACTTGAAAGTATATCGTGACGTTAATTTATAACTTTCATAACTTATTTGTTCCAAAATTCATTAAAATCAGATAAGTAGGTAGTTGAGATCTTTTACATAAACTTTTATCTCTTATTTCAATCCTATAGGGGCTGGTGTTTGAAAAAAGTAGGGTTTGGGAGCTATTTTCATTACTAATTTTCTACAAATCGGTCGGATGGTTTAGCTGGAATAAAGGAACAGAAAGATAGACTTTCGCATTTATTATATTAGTATGGATCCGTTATTCAGTCACTACAGCACAAGTTAATTTGAGCTAAATAATGTAGTGTGAATGCTACAAATAAGTAATTTTTACTAGTTATTAATATCTAAAAAATAGTTATGTATGATTATATTCTTAAATGTCTATGTGTCGTCATAATCTATTAGCCGTCATCTATAAAGCCGAAGGGTTTGTCTGTTTGAACTTTGAACTAGATTATTCGTGAAAGAACCGATCAGACATAATTTAATGTTATTAAAGTTGATGTATAAAGGTCCAAAACACTATATTTTTGAAAAACATAGCATATGAAAGTTTAACCACAAAATTCATAAAAGGTGACCAATTTAAACTAACTTTTAACACTGTGAAATTATAACTATCTGGAATCATAATTTTAACACACAGGAAAATTGGTGGTAGATGCCATCTATATTCCCTTTCAAGAACGAAGTAAGTACTTTTTATTTATTAATAACTAGGTACATCAAAAGAATTGTAGATGGCAGCATTACTCCAAAACATATTTGTTGAAATTATAAAGATACCAAACTAATTTGATATCTGGAACTTTTGAAATAGAGTCTATTTTACTCGTGACGAAAATAAATACAAGTAGGTATTTTAACGGACAGACATTTTCAATCCATTATTTTATTTGACGTTTGAGTACAGGCAAAGCAATATTATTTGAACGTTACCCATTCAAACAAATTAACTAACAAATTAAATGATATTCGTTTCGATATTAATAACTAATACCCATCAGCACCTCACCATCAGTGCTAATGTCTTATCAGCACCCATCAGTTACAATCGTCATCTATCAGTAACTATCAGCACACATCAAAAAGAACGCCTATATAATATATACTTTGCATAGGTGTTCTTTAATACTTATATAGTATATATCCCATAACTTTGAGGTTTTGTTCCTTACTGAAAAAATAATACTTTTTGCCAAAGAATATGTGGTTCAAAAGTGCATACTTTCCAAGATATCCTCGGTCTTAATATAATGAGTTCATAAAATATCACCCGTGTAAAATCTCATCCACTCAATAGACGCGTGTCACTGAAGTCATACAATAAACAACAAAAACATTTTAAACGTTGAAGAATGTTGCATACAATGTACACCGCAAAACGTCGTAAACTGTACCTACCTGTGCATAGCGATAAAAAAGGAGTAGAAAAAGCCACGTTGTCATACTTCGCATAAAGTTATTTTACATAATATGTTTTGACTTAATTGAATTTATTTATTTACTTAAAATTATTTACAATATCATTACAGGAAACCCTAATGTGATGTTACAAAAATAATATATATAAGTACCTATTTTAGATTTGATTTCAAAACGTAAGTATTAAAATGATTCCAAATATTTTTGCGCAACTACTGTGAACTCAGCCCGGCTACAATTGAATATGTCCACGGTGTTAGATATGCTGTTTAATGTTTTAATTGCACGTGACATAGGGGCGAACTTCAGCAGATCAGTCCTAGCAGAGGGCACCGCGAGCGGTGGTCGCTGGCGGCGCGCCGGGCGCCCGGCACATGGCGGGGCGTTCAGTTTTAAATCCTGCAGTAGCTGCGGGTGGTGCAGCTCCCCGCGCAGCACGCGCCACACACACACCACCAGCGCTATCTCTCTTCGCACCTCCAGCCTGCTGTACCCGACCATGCCCATCACAAACAGGCTCGGGTACATCAGGGGGTAGAAAGGATAAACACCATACTCTTTCAAATACAAAAATCTAGTGAATTTGTTTTGCAACTTTTCAAGCATAAGCTTCTATTTTTCCTCATGTGAACTCCATACTATAGAACTCGTTTCTAAATAGCTACGTACTAGAGCGCTGTACATAGTCCTTGTAGTCTGGGTTGTATGAAAGCCCTTACACTGTCGCAAGACAAATCCGTGGTTCCGAAATGATTTCACACATATTTCGGTGATGTGCTTACGAAACGTCAACTCCTGCACCATCGCTACCCCCAGATCCCTAACTTGAGTGACATGTAGAATTTCTAAACCTGCCATCTTATAAGAGTGATGCAGTGGAGATCTAGCGCGAGAGTATGTCATTATTGCACATTTAGAATTATTAAAATGTAATTTATTTTCAATGCTCCACTGAACCACACTGTCGATGCCATGCTGGAGTCGTTCGCAGTCGGATTTATCAGTAACTGAGATAAACAGTTTCAAATCGTCTGCGAAGAGTAGGCTATTAACGTCATTTGCTACTTTCGGGAGGTCTTTAATCATTATAAGGAACTGTAACGGCCCGAGCGTGCTCCCCTGACTTACCCCGGAAAATGTGTAGTAGGTGTCCGAGCTACAACCCGCGTACTCGACATACTGACGGCGCTCACTTAGGTAGTTCGCAAAAAATGAGAGAAGGTGAGGTGTGAAACCCACCGCTGCGAACTTGGCCAACAGTACATCGTTGTCCACAACATCGAACGCCCTCCGGAAGTCATAGTACGCGGTGTCGACCTGTCCCCTGCGTCGACCACCGGGGTCAAGTGTGCCATAAAAGACACCAGGTTACTCCCCGTACTGCGTCCCGGAAGAAATCCGTGCTGTTCATCGGCCAGTTGTGGTCTTATTTGGCTCAATATGTTCATATGTAATATGATTTCAAACACTTTAGCGAAAGCCGACAGCACTGCCACTGGACGGTGTTCGCTTACATCACAGCCGGACCCCTTAGGAACCGGTATCACTCTCGTCACTTTCCATCTAGCGGGATAAGTTCCTTCATTTAAAAACAAATTAAAAATGTGCAATAAGGGTTTTTCGAAAACTGCCCCACAGTCCTTAACAACTTAGGGCGGAATAGCGTCCGGGCCCGCTGAGCGCTTGGGCATGAGCCGGCGCAGCGCGGCGCGCACTTGACGCAGCTCGAGCCGCGGAACGTGCACCCGCGCCGCGCCCGCTCGGGCGCCCGCCGCACGCTCAGCAGCCGCAAGGTCGAGTGCCGGCCGCGTCGAGCTATACACGGACTCAAAATATTTCGCGAAATAACCGGCGCACTCTTCTAGTTTTAATTCCTGCCCATTGTTTGTTATTTTTGTTTTATTTCTCGTACCCCGTTTTTTTTAATATATTATTTTGCATGAAAAATAAAAACAAAAAGAAAATTGAAAAATTATTCACATATTATTTGATTCTATTACATGGCCCCACAAATACCCTAGAGTTATGTGAAATCAAGCAGGACACCTTGTACATATATACAGGGCAGATTTTTTTTATGTCACTTGGAGGTAAAGTTCTCTTAAAGCAAATTCTACTCCTTGAAACATTCCTATATTTATAAAATATATTAAACAAACTTCAACATATATTTTTATCCGATTCAAACAAAAAAATATTGGCCTGTTGTAATGAATTTGAAAACGCATAGATTTCGCGAATTGGGCCCTTATTAATGAGCCGAGACTGTAATTGATTGTAAACACACTTTTAATGAGACTGTACTTGTGAGTAAAAGACAGACATACGTGGTCATAAAATTTATTTGAAGCAGTTGTTGAAGGTACAGTTAACAAACTTATATTCTACATTATTATTTGAAGTGCTGCTGGCCAGCTCGTCCTGAGTGTATGTTGGCGACTTAGACAAATCACTGGAATGATCTGGCATTTAAGTATTTCGGGCGGGGTTAACTGTAATAATTGTTCTTCTTCCGAACTAGAACTTGACATTTTAATAAGATTTATTTGAAAAAATCACGCACGGACACACTTGATAACAAAGCAGTGAATTGTGATTGAAAAATGGCACCAAACCTCGCGCATGTGCTTAGGTTTTTTTTTCCCGCCAAATGTGTCAATGTCTATATATACAGTAATAGCATATACAGCCTATTTTATGTGAAAATGATTAATTTGGAGTGGTAAATTGTGAATAATTTGTTTGATATACAAATTTGTTTTACTAATATAAGGCGCAAACATTTAAAAATGTATATGGATTTGAAGTGGTATAAAATCTCTTTGTTGTTTCTGAAAATATTTAATGTATAACCCGGATCAATAAAATATGCTCTGTTTACTCGCATGTAATTTGCACTAAGGTACAATTCAACTTTGTAGGATTCATTATATTATGCACACCTGACTTATAGCCCAGTTTATAGTTCTAAATTCAATAGAATAAGGCTTACTTTACGAGCAAGTGTGTTGAAAAATATATTTTGAATATCGAAATCTGTAAGAGTATGTCGTGCGTCTCACCAAACATGTCTGTGTATCACACACAGGTGAAGCTGAGTGAAATAGCAAGATATTTTTGACAAACCCAATGACAAGTTTGGCTTACCAAGTGGCGGGCTCTTAAAAGGAGCCCTCTTACCTAAAACAAAACCTGTTTTTTGTCATCGCCGTCATAACTCTTTGTAATGAGCCCACTGTAGGGTCTGTGGTCTGTATGGGTCTCCTGGTCCCCTGATTGACGAGGAGTTTTACACCGTAAACCACCAAGTTGACCCAATAGTGGATATCTGAATTTTCCAGGTGCCGAAATGGCTTCTAAACTAACAAACCCGTCTACTATACAGGGTTGATTTGTAGTCATCGGCCAAATTATTTTTACACAAGTATCATTATTTTATACTACAAAACATCTTGTAGTACTACGTCGTAGTATTATCAATGAAATGCCGCTTCGGAGTAGGTATGTTCATCAACAGTGACTATTTTTTTTAAAGTTTGTGATTCCATATTTCTACTTTTTTGTATTGAGCGATGCTAAAATAAATATGCAGGTATGTTTATATCGTATCAAAGAAACTAACATTTAAATTTGGCTGGTGACTACAAATCGACCTTGTATGTATACAGTACCTGGGCCTGGGACCAACCTTTTAACTTGCCTTCCGAAGCCCGGAAGTTGTCATTATAAATAAATAGTCGGCTGCTGAGCGTTATATATAGCGAGAATGTATATATTTATATATGTATATAATAATTATTATTTTTTCATATATATTTCTCCTTTATTTATTATGCAATAGTTTGTAACATTAGGTTTATTGATATTATAATTTGATATATAGTAGAAATTCATCTTTATTTGGTATGCGATATATGTTTCTTGGTTTACTTGATTTTTATTTCTTTTTATTGTTTAATTACATATATATTTACATATATATTTACAAGCTGCGTTAGCGCGGACACACACTAGATAGGGCTCATCTGAAAATCAGCGTTGTGGCTACCGCTGCAGCAGTGT
This sequence comes from Stenoptilia bipunctidactyla, assembly GCA_944452665.1. Classification (NCBI taxonomy): domain Eukaryota; kingdom Metazoa; phylum Arthropoda; class Insecta; order Lepidoptera; family Pterophoridae; genus Stenoptilia; species Stenoptilia bipunctidactyla. Next base: position 41,662,314 of record OX101721.1, on the reverse strand, counting down.
GCTGAGATGGGTCCTATTCGGTAAGCATGCTACAGCACAAGATTATTTATTTAAGCCTTTGCTTTTTTTTTTTTTTTTTGCAATTTTAATGTTTTAATGTAATTGTCAAAATAATGTTATTTTTATTTTTTATTGTTATGTGTTTTCCTCTTGTTTTTATTTCTTATCTGTTAATTATTTGTTATATTGTTGCTTTCTATCCGTAATTTTTTTTCGTAATTTTGCCTGTCTTTTTAATTTTCTGTCTTTTTTATGCTTTATTGTATGTGGTAAAGTTACTATGTGGGTAATTGTTTTGCTTGTTTCATGTTTATTATTTGTTATGTTTTTATATGTTATTATTCTTTTTTTCACTGTTTGGCTTATGTTTTTATCTATTCTGTTGTGTTGTGCTGTTGTAGTTTTCCGAATAAATGTTTTGAGTTTGAGTTTGAATTTAGCACTTCCCGTTTGCGTTCGCTCCCGAACGGTCGTGTCTGCAGCCGCTCCCGAGTGTTCGTATTGCGCTGTACTTGTTCCCTCCCCCGCACTCGTGCGGGTAAGGTGCCAAGTTAAGCTCTTTCGGAAAGTTTTCTCTTGTGGAGGCTGTGTGGTGTTGGGGCTAATTCATCTGCCCTTTTCAGGGTGGACCCGACTGCTGCCGGCCGAAGCATCGCTGGTCAGGTGGATACGTAACCGTGACAACTAAGCCTGATCGTCCGCCGTTCATCGGCAATAGGTCCGTACAAGGTCGTCCTTTCTTACAGCGCAGTTTGTGCAGCCGTCTCGCCGTTCATCGGCACGCATCTTCGTCTTGGTTGGATAGACTTCTCTCTTTCAGCCCAGCACAATGCCTCGTCATACTCAATCCAGCAGCGAAGCCGCTCGTCGTCGTATTCGAGAGCTTCAAGCTGACAAAGAAGCCCTTGAGGCTCAGGTCAATTCCTTGACTGAGCAATTAGCCAGTCGTCCCACTAACGATGCCATTTCAACACGTAGCCGAGAAGGATACTCTTCTGGCTCAAATCCAGTCCTTGCAAGAGCAATTATCCGCTCGTCCCTCGTCCTCAGAATTCAGACAGTTGTCTTCAGATTTCAGCCAGATGTCCAGCGATAAACAATCACTGGAAGCTCAATATGCAGCCGAGAAGGAAACCCTACTCGCTCAAATCGAGTCCATGCGAAAGCAATCGTCAGCTCGTCCTCAGGTTGCCTCCTTTTCACAGGGGTTCCAAACCGATTCTCCGGCGTCTCCAGATCCCTCTGAGTACGTCGATCCTTTTTCAGATTGCATGTTGGTCGATTCCACCGCATGCAAACGTAAAACTACCCCGCCGGGTAGTGACTCCGACACCGTTCCTATCGTTCCAGAATCTCCTGCTCCGTTCACCGAGGTTCGAAAAAAGTCCAAGTCTAAGAAGAAGAAGCAAGACGCCTCTTCAGTCTTATCCCCATCCGTTTCAGCTGCTCCAGCCGCTGTTCCTGCTTCGCAAAATGTCGCACCGGCGTCTGCTCCTGCGCCTTTTGTTTCAGCGATCCCGGCGTCACAGCCTGCGTCGCAGTCAGTTTCGGTTCCGCCGAAAGTCAAGTCTCCGCCTCCCGTCTTTCTGCGGGACAAGAGCCGCTGGACCGAGGTCTCAGCTCTCTGCAAAACGCACAATCCCAAGATCCAGTATAGTAAGGCATCCAACGTGGGTGACTCTATTAAGGTCGTTTTCAATTCCATTTCCGATTTCAGGAATCTTACTCGGCTTCTTGCTGATCAAAAGCTCGAGTATCACACTTACGCCCTCCCTGAGGACCGTAAGATTCGTGCCGTCCTCAGGAACGTGCCGTTCGAGCTCTCGAACGAGCAAATCCAAGAGGACTTGTCATCTCAAGGCTTCCCCGTCGAATCTGTGCACAAAATGCACAGCCGCCGAGGCAAGCAGTTCCCACTTGCGCTAGTAATCCTAGCGAAGAGCCCGCAAGGGCAGTCCATTTTCAGAGGCAAGCCCACCGTGTGCGGTCTCTCCAACATCCGCGTCGAAGTTCCACACAAGCGTGGTTTCCCAGGTCAGTGCCACCGCTGCCAACTGTATGGTCATGCGGCGGCAAATTGTTTTGCTTCCCCTAGGTGCGTCAAGTCCGCATGGGACTAAGGAGTGCTCTCGCACTCCCGAATCGCCCACTGCTCCGTCCTGCGTCTTGTGCGGCCAGTCAGGCCACACAGCAAACTTTCGCGGCTGCCCCAAGGCACCGCGTGATGCCAGGGCTACCGTGAAGCCCATCGGGAACTGGAGAGAGCGACCGCAGCCTAGCTCGGACGCACCTCCAGGCAATTCAAAGGCCCCTAAGGCCTTTACTTCTATCGTTCCAGGTCAGCGCAGCCGGGTCGCGACTCAATTGCAACCGGCCGCCAAATCGGCTTCCCACTGCCAGAACGCAAAAGGTTCTCAAGACCGCATGGCGTTCCGGATCCAGCTAGCTCCCATCGACGAGATCCTGGCTTTCGGCGCCGCTCTCGACGCCAGCTCAGAGGGTTTCAACGGTGCTCTTCCGGTCCTAACCAAGTTCGCTCCCCTTATCAGGAAACTCCAGCAAGCTCAACGTTTCTAAACGTAGTCCTTCTTTCCAGCATTCCTATCTCAGAGTGAGTCTGATCACTCTAGATAATCTCTTAGTTTCAGCTTTGTCATTTCTGCTAGTCTTAGCTTCTGAATTTCTCGCTTTCAGTTCCTTTTGGTGGCAGCCGTCCGGGTGCCGCTCACTGCGCAGTCTCTCTCTCCAATTGACTGTCGCTCCGATAAATGATCAAGAACCTGAATCAAGGTAGTTCGTAAAGGGTGATGTTTAGTGGGTATGCTCGGCTTCACTGGGTGAGTCACCACACTGTCTGGGCATTCTATTTTCCGTTAGCCACTGGGGTTAACAGCTTATAGAATGCCCATTCGTCCGTAACAGGATTCATCCTCCTCCAGCTAAAGCTTGCTTTACTGGTTAAAAGCTTGTTTTAGGGGGTGCCTAAACTTTCTGTGGCGTAAAAACAAAAAAAAAACGTTATTTAGCCTGCAATATATACTGATATACTTACGCAGGAATCACTTCACAAAGACGATTTTTATTGTATTCCGTATTATAGCAGCAACAGAAAAACATCATCTGTGAAAATTTCAACTTTCTGCCACGGTCTATAATACAAAAACGGACAGACACGGACAGCGGAGTCTTTGAAACCCGTCCCGTAATTCCCGTTTAACGCTACGCAACCTTAAAAATCATAAATGACATGGTGTCAGGTGAGTTTTCTTCAATAATAACAGTAGGTGCAATCACGAGAAAACGAGGTGTCAGTAAACCCAAAATTATACTTTATTATTTTATATCATTGACAGTCTCTTAACGTGACCCATTCTTGATTGTTTTGTGTTCTTTTGTTTTCATCAGGAAGATGTGACGCTTGTCCTCCATGCCACTTTGTGGAAAGTGAACTCGAGAACTAAGGTGGTACATGTCCATCCATGAGCAACCTTTTCAACGTACCAGGACTGTAGTGGTCAGGGAAAGCAGACATTGGCAGTTCGTTCCCCACCTTGGTGCCAAAAAGTAACTTGTAGGTACTTATTTTCTCATTAGTCGAGCAACCCTAGAATAGGTATAAGTGACATTGTACAGTCATCTAAACCCGCTGGTTCGTTCACCATCGCGGTAGAGTAATGTCAAAGGATAGAAAAAAAAATGAAAAAAAAATCATATCTCTTAAACCAATATACCTACCACGGTTGAAGGGTTTAAGCTAGGTAAAGAGATTTTTTTTTTCAAAAATTCAGAGAATTTTTGGGCTCTATTAAGCATTTTGTATTTAGTGGGTTACAGCAGGTTCGTTTTTTTACCGTCGATATAGAAAATCAGAAAGAAAATAATTATATGAGAATATTTTGTATGGCTTAGTTTTCTTCTCCCACCTAGATGGCGTTACGTGCCCTACTACAGCGTAAATAGGGGGGTATCCTAGTACCTATAGCTTCCTACCCTTGCTTAGAAAACACGATCCAGCTTTGAAAAGTTCGTGTCCTAAACTGGCCCGTTGGTAGACAAACCCAGAACTTATCAGCCCGTCGCGCCGCGCCGCAGTCACATTCGACAATGGAGGCCGTAAAATAATGGATTATTATTGATTACATCATCATCATCATTAGTTGCTAGTTCGAATCTTTAAAATTTTGGGAACGTACTGACATAATGAGCCTATCTATTGAACAAACTATTGAAATATCCCGTGTAGAAATGACAAACTGAGTAAAAAACTGATAAATTTATTTAAACTAATCTGTTTCTAGAACCAACTAGAATAACAAGGACCAGTGCAACTTGCCTAGATAATGTGTGTTCTAATGTCACTCCCGTAAGTTCATCAGTTATAAATAAACTACGCTCTGATCACAGTGGTCAGTTAAGAGTATAATGGTTGTTCCAGTCAATAAAAATCGATTTAGAGAGATGTAGATGTAGTATCATTAACAATATGCCCCATATAGCAAACTCCAATAATGTAAATTTACAATACAGAAATTTAAGTAGTTTGGTAAATAAACAACATAAGAGTGTATTTATTCCAAAAAAGTCTCTCCAAACCATTGTAAATCCTTCAGTGATTGGCCTACCACCGGTATACATATAAGTAGAAAGCACCTATATGATCTCTATTATGAGACATATAGGTATATAATTTGATAAAAGTGACAGTTTTTGCAACTATGTTAGAATTTACTCAAAGTTATTTAAAAAAGTTTGCACCGCAGCCAAATCCATCTATTTAAGTAATAAGATTAAAAATAGTTCTAATAAGACTAAAACAACATGAAACATAATTAATAAGGAAACTGGAAAAGTTAAGGATCGCAAAAGTAAATTATCAAAGAAACATTATGCAAAAAAGGCTTCTATAAACTCAAAGATTATTTCGATGACAAAAGAGCGTTGGATTGATGTCTCCACAGGTTATTTCCAAATATTAAATGTAAATCACCATGTAAGCAGATTGGTTGTAACATGACAATGAAAATGTGACTTGCATAATGTTAATACTAGAAATAAGTACAAGCTAGCCGGCTATGATAGTAGACTTCATAAAGTCACTAACTCATTTATGGGTCAATGCATACGTTTTTATAATAAGGTTCCCACAAATATTCAAGACTTACCACATGATAAATTTAAAGAAACTATTAAACAAAAATTGTGTAGTAAAGGCTTTTATACAATTTCTGAATATATGGACGATAAAAGTCCTTGGTTGTAAATTGTTTTTCAAATATTCTCAATCTCCAACTCCATCTCCAACACCATCTCCATTTCCTTCTCATCCAACGCCATCTCCATCTCCTTCTTATCCATACAACAGCAAGAACGTCATGCTCCCTCAGGCGGCATGGCTAGCGGTAGCGTCGGGTGTCGGTTCACCCTCTTCCCTAAAATATGGTTGAGGAGAGTGATGGCTGGTGCTTGCGTTATACTCGTGAACGGGTGCTGCTAGCGGTGCCAGGTCGTTTTGCTGAAGACTTTATGACTATGTTACTTTTTTGAATTTGACTCTGACTTCCCCATCTCCATCCCATTCCCCCATGTTCACGTCCGTGTTAGTGTCCAGTCTCTGTCCACGACTATCCTCATCTCCATCCACATTATCTGTAATATCTCTCACCTCTATCGCTACATCTATCTACTTCTATCTTTACCTCTATATCTATGTCTACGTTTCTGTCTAGTACTTGATTGCCTAATGTATAAATATAATAGTAGACTCCAGAAGATCACCAACTCGTTCATGGGTCAATGTGTACGCTTTTATAATAAAACTCCAAAATATTTAAGATTAACCCTTCGATAGATTTAAGGATAAGCATAAAGTTTTATTATAAGATATCCGGATGCAAGAAGATTGTAAATTGTTGTTGTTGCTATTGTTATTGTGTATTTTTAAAAGATTATTGCTGTTGAGTTTCTTGCCACTTCTTCTCAACAGATCGACTTTCCGAAGTGGTGGTAGATTCAGTTCAATTTGTAAATTGTGACTTATTTCAAATGTATTTAAATACTTACGAAATAAAGATTCTTTTGACTTTGACTTTGACTTTGACGAATAGCTGTCTTCTGTTTGTTTATTTATGTCATTGCTAAGTTGTATTTCTGCTAAATTGTACCTATAATGAGTACTTTTGATAAAAGAGTGCCAAGAGTTTTTTTTCCGCCGGCTTTTTTCCTCTCGGTCTACCTAGGGTCCTAATTTCATTTCGTTCCTTAAAGCTGAAGAAGTAGGTTGCTGTATTGAAGGATAATGGGCGATCATCATCTTCGTGAGCCGAGAGACGCACACTGCTGGACAGAGGCCTCCCCCAATACTGGACATAGGCCTCAATTATTATTAGTTTTGTTTAAAAGGGTTTAGATTATTATAGATACCTATAAAGACTCGGGTACCTATATGGGGATGTTTTTAGGATGTATCCAAATCCACTTAAAATTAGTTCTTGGTCAAGAAATATATTCTATTATAATATGTAATTAAATTCACTGAACGCAAAACACATAGAAGAGTAACTAGCGCTTGAAAATGGCCCAACGTGAATTCAGTTTTATTCAATTTATTCGGGTGGTTTCGTGCTTTACTTTGACCACTGCACAGCATTTGAAAGGGCATTGTTTACATCGTCATAATTCATGTTTGATCTAATTATTTTATTCATTAACTAGCTGCTGCCCGCGACGTCGTCTGCGTGAACGCTATGCAGCACCAAACGCACCTACGATTATAACACTGCTAGCGTGATAATATGTAGCCTATATGTTGACCCGACTTCTTAACTATCTTCATGCCAAATTTGAAGTAAATCCATGCAGTACTTTTTGAGTTTATCCCGGAAAGACAAACAGACAAACAGACAAAAATTCTAAAAACTATATTTTTTGTTTCTGTTTCGATTGTAGATCATTCCCCAAGTATTCTTTTAAAAAAATATTCAATGTACAGTTTTGACTTTCCTACCATTTTATTATATGTATAGATGATGTGTCGTTAGCAAACAATATAATCTCGTGGTTATTGCCTACCATATAGGGTAGATCATTGATATAGACTAAAAACAGAAATGGGCTCAAAATGGAACCTTGGTGCCACAAGGCGAAAAGTGGCTCAAGGTGCCGTCCTCACAATCGGCCTAGCCGACCTTTTCCGGTTAACCTTATCCTTCTGAAGTCTATCATTGTTGTATGAATTCAATAGTTTGAGGGCGGTACCTTTGATGCAATAGTGGTGGAGTTTCCTGATATGAGTGTCATGCTAAACACAATCAAATGCCTTAGGTAGGTCACAAAGTATAAAGGTCATAAAAGATTCTTAGCACGCCCTGTCCCGCTGTTTTCTCGACCGTTACATTGGTCAAGACTAGCGCGACCGCAGGGGTCTAGGAGCCGGGGCCTGTTTATGTGGATAATTTTTGGGGGAAAATGCCTTAATCGCCACGCTTGGCAGGTGAGTTGGCCCTCGCAGTCTGGTGTACACAGAAGGACGCTGTTGCCCACGAATTCATACCTGTGGAGATGATCTACACAAAGGCCGCTGTGAATGTTGCTGGACATTCACAGCGGCATGAAGTTGACGGCACTGAACACTTGGACATTAGTCTTAAAGGAAATACGTGGACGTGATAACAGTGAAAAATTTCGTTAATTTCAAAAAAGTTTTGAAATTACTGACCCTACTATTCATTATTTATATTCACACTTATTCTTTGTTAGTAAGATTTTATTGGAAAGTTAAAATAAGGGTGACAATGAGGTCGGTGATTTACTCATTAAATTGTTATCAACAGTTTACTTCTAGAGTTAGTGTAAAAAATTTGCCTTAAAATACTGCTTTGGGAACAAATTCTTTTAAGTACCTACTTCTGTTTCACGCAGTAACTACACAAAAACATACGATACATCCAGCTGCTGATATTTGATTCATTCAACCATACTAGAAATAAAACGTTATATCTTTAAGTTTCCAAAGAAATTCGTAACAAAATAAAGATCAATTTTAGATATTAGTAATGTGATACATGATGAAATTATGATCATTGCAAAATCCAAAATCAAATTTTAACGCAACTTTTGGCATAATTATACGAAAGCGACCTGGGGCTGACTGAAAGATATTTTTCCTAGCCCAACGACAAGGAGTTTTGTTCTTAAGGAGTTACAAAAATTATCTAAAAACTGAACAGAAACTTAAGATTACCTAAGTATTTCTTTTTATTTGTTAGATAACAATATGTCCCAGCATCACTAATTTAGTGACGCTGGGACACTAATGAGCCTACTGCACGACCATGATTGTCTCCTCTGGTTGACGAGAAGGAGGATTAGGCCGTAATCAAGCTGGCCCAGTGCTGGATGGTGGATGTCAGAATTTCCAGGTTGCCAAAATGGCTTCTGACCAACCCTAATGACTAGTGTATACAAGTACACAGCACTTGAGACCGACTGTTTACCGAGCGCTCCGAAGCACGGAAGTCGCCGTGAGAAGTGAAATGTCGGCGGTCACCCATCCTAATACCGACCGCGTCGAACGTTACTTAACCTGTGATATCGTATCATATGTACAGTAACTACGACTTTGACAAAAATACCCGATATCAATTCCAAAACCTTAACAGTCTGCAGCGAATTTTATTTTCGCTTTCGCAATGCGCCGAATTTTGTCAACGCAGTCGGCGAAGATATCGATTTGAAAAGATTCAACTGCTAAGAAAGCAACTTAAAGAGAAATTGCATTTGAAGGAAACCGGGTACTAGAGCCATTATACAGGGTTATTGGTAATTAGACCGGGGTTTAAGGTGATATAGGTGAGGTCATTTGCTATAATTTGAGCCCAAATCATGTTATTCCAAAATGTACCTTTTTTTTTATTAAAGTTTTCCCTTTTTTTTAAATCCAGTTTTACTCCTACAAACATCGATTGTAAAAATAATAATGGTCCGATTGCGATTCAACTTTCAGTTTTGAATGGATATTTACTTTTTCATTAATAAAGACAAATGAAATTTTTTCAATGTGAATCCAACCAAACATAAGCTACAGGAAGTTTTATAAAACAAAAATGTTTTTTTTTGGAGAAACATTTGCAAAAACAGTATTTGTCTCCAAAAAAGAGCTGATTAATTTTTCGTGCGCTGTTTTCAAAAAACATTTACAACTCTCTGGCTAGCGAGAAAAACAATTAGCATTTAATTGCACAGTTGCAGAAAAAAGTGCAAAAACAAAATCGAAAACCTACATTTTTAGATCCTCAAGTGATACAAAGTGTTGCTGTCATGAAAACGCTAAATAATTGCTGTCAAGATCTTTGTAAATCTTGTTAATAGGGCTCTTTAATTCTTTATCAATAATTTGACGAGTATAATTTGACGAGTTAATTTTGGCGAGTTAATTTGACGAGTTACTACGAGGAGAAGATAAATCGGGAGAACCGTGCTATTTGTATTTATAGACGGTCTCTTTACCCATTGTAGTGGCAATATCCATTCGAATTGGATTACGTTAGTGGACCAAGTTATTTCTCTTTCTGTGATTTGGGCAGTGAACTGAATTCAAACTTGGAATAGGAGAGAACAGAAAAGTCATTTATTCGCCGAATATGGTAGGTATTTTAAATCCATATATGGCATATTCTACCCAGGGATCGGAAAACCCTTTTATTTGATTAAGCCTATTGATAGGGTAACCCTATCAAAATCTTACCATATGGAAGTGTAACCCTATTGATATGGTAAGCCTATCGACGTGGTAACACTTTGAATAAAGTTAACTACTTTCGGATGCGCTTACCCTGTGATAGGGTTAGCCTATTTCTATCTCTTTCCGCGCATGCTGTTGAATTCGGAAGTATAATTGGAAGTGCGAGATTGAATAGATGGTGATATTTTTGATAATTTGATATTCTTAGAGATAAAATTTGCCTGCAGGTTTTAAAACCCTATTGAATCGGTAAATTTCAATAGGGTTTTCGATAGGCTTACTGCTTACATGAAGCTAACTCTATTGATATGGTAAGCCTTAAATTAGGGTAAGTCTTCGATACGGTTACCAAATTGATAGGGTTTTTTAAAACAAGTCTATGAAAAACCCAATCAAAAACCTCTTTAAGGGTAAGCGGTTCCGGTCCCTGATTCTACCGTCACTATCGGTATGCACATATTTATTGATGTTTCCAATTAGAAATTGTATTTAACAAGTCATATAAGAAACACTCTAACATTGAATAATAATAATAGCTTGATTTAATGTATTTACGGGATTCTTACCACGATTTTTGATTTTATTTTCGCACGTCCGATATTTCTATGCTGTTACAAGCACCATGATCGCAGACTGGCAGATATAGGTAGGTGGCGATGACAGTTAGAGGCAGATAAATCGATCTATCCACTTTCTTATTCGCTTTGATCTGCTACTACTGGAACTCACATTAATGTCACTTTTGCAAAACACGCTCATAGTATCACTGGGTTTTTGAACGGACACACAACTTTCGCTGTTTTTTGGTTTAGTCCGCGATCATGGTGCTTGTAACAGCATCGAAATATCGGACGTGCGAAAATAAAATCAAAAATCGTGGTAAGAATCCCGTAAATATATTAAATCATAGTGAAAATAACCGCGATAGTTTAAAACAATTAATAATAGCTTGGTCAAAAATTTAAGTAGGTAATATTATTTGATTTATACGTTACGCATTTAAATAATAAATATCTCATTTAAGAATTCATTTACATTGTAGTATATTTTATCTCAGAAAAAATAATATGTATAAAGCTTTTTTAAATTTCCCCATTGGCAGGTTTTATTATGATTTTTTTTATGATTACATAAAAATATAAAACCAATTTTAATTTTAAAGCAAAAAACTTTTTTTCCATTGTACCCAACTGTCTACCTATTATGACTATATAAGTCACACAGTTACTATAGTTGTAAAAAACCCGTAAGCTACCGTTAATTAACCAAATTTAAATTCGGTTAAAAAGGATAAAGTTTTTCTTTCTTTTCTTGTTAATCGACTTCAAAAAAGAAAATTATCAATTCCACCCGTATGTATGTAATATTTCCAGAATTGCCCAGTTTTCGTATATGTTAGTCTGTATCAACGTCTGAACAAATGTGAAAAATTTCAATAGTGTATGTGTATGTTTTTACTCCGGAATTATACGTCCGATTTAAGTAAATCTTTTTTTTGTACTAGGTATAGTTTAACTTAGGGTACATTATAAGTTTCATCAAAATCAGTGCAGTGGTTTTTGAGATAGGGAATTTCAACCGACTTTTTTTGCCAGTCTAAGCTGGCATCATCGCGCAACTTGCGATACACATTTCAATCCGCTAGCGACACCTCGCGGTGGTATTTAACCGTAACAAGCGTATAATGCGGTTAATTAACCGTTAATAACGAAAAAGGCATATTTAACCGCGTGGTTAAAATCGTTAATAACCTGCTTCACATCTATCACACCTCTAATACTCGTACATACATACATACATACATACTTACATACATACATACATACATACGCGTTGAAAACATAACCCTCATTCGCGTACCGCAGTCGGATAAAAACATGTAAAGTAAAAAAAAAAAACTTGTCTGTTTCGTGTGGGATATCAAATGAAAGAGCTTTGTTCGCACAAATTAAATATATTTAAACAAAGTAAGCACTATTACTCCAAAACAAGTGAAAAAAATAGTTTAAAAACTAAAACCCGCTTTTGCTTGGTGGTAGGATCCCTTCTGGGTCCGCCTGGCTAGCGACCACCCTTTATATAAAGTCTGCCGCCATATGTTACCTGTACGCAGTGGTTGTGCCAATCGTGTGTTCAGTGCTCCCTTACCGCTCGGTAAAAGTCTTGTCGACTCGCTCGATAAGATTTTTATCGACTTTCGCGCTTATCGTCCCGGCTCTCCGGACGGTATTGCCGTGTTAGTTTACCCAATTTTGACCGCGGCTCTCGCTACGGTATTGCTCGCTTCTAGTACCCGGTTTTTGCGACAGTGGCGCCACTCGCGTGCTAGCGACGCACTCGTGAACTTTCGTATTTCAATAACTGGAAAGTTTGATTAACGCGAACCTTAAGCAAATTTTTTAGTTTCGCGTTGGGCAAGTGGAAACCTTACGGTGACAACGAAGCTTGTCAGCGTCGACCCGGAACGCTGCTAGCCCTCCTGGGCTAGTAATCCGGCAGACCCGAACCCATTGCACTTGGGCCTTCCCAGGGAGACGGTCGGCGCCTGCTCGAATTAGGAGCACGCGCCTTTCCCCCCCCCCCTCGTTCCTTGTGTTCGTGCCGTTCAGCGGCACGGTCTTTTTCGTTTTTTTTTTTTTTTTTTTTCAGGTCGTTATCTGAGTACTGAACTCAATTCCGTGTAGTTATACCCCGGGTTCGATGGCGTCCACCACCGAATCCCGGGAGCCGGGACTGGAAGCCGTGTTGGCTTACCAGGCCCATATGCAAGTCCAATTTCAGGCCATGCAATCCCATATGCAGAACCTGATCTCAGCCGCCTTCAAGGGCGCACCCCAGCTCCAGGCCTCTGCGCCGCTCCCGGCCCCTCAGGCCCCCGCACCCCAAGCGTCCCCTCAGGACCCTTGGATCCACCCGATGTTCCAGAACGCATCAACGTCATATCAGGCCCCTCAGGCCACCTACTACCCGGCCCCTCAGGCCACTTCCGCGAATAACTCCCAAGGCCCCTTGCCTTCCCAGACCGACGACGCACCACCTAGGTATGTACGCTCACCCCCGGGCTTCTCCCGAGCCCATAAGGCACTCCCCCCAACCCCATTCTCAGATTCCGAATCTGAGTCTACCATGGAAACCGATTTCTACGTTTCCGGCAGCGAGTCCCTCGGCACCAAGCGCACTGCGTCTAGTGTGACCGACTCCTCCAATGCCACAGTGAGAAATCCAGACGCGTCCCTAGACGAGGATGGTTTTCTCACTGTTTCGCCGAAGAAGAAGAGAAACAGGAAGCAGCGCAGCCTAGGCACTGCCTCCCCTGTAGCGGTCACTCAGACCTCCCCCACCCCGGCCACTCAGGCCTCCCCCGCGGCCACTCAGGCCCCCCTCCCGGCCACTCAGGACTCCAACCCGGCCACTCAGGCCTCCACCCCGGCCCCTCAGGCCTCCCAGCAAACCCCGGCTCCCAAGGCCTCGACCCCCACTAAGCCAGCCTCCCGCTGCACCCCCGTCCCGCCCAAGGCTAAGAAGCCCCCACCTATCTTCCTAAAGGAGAAGAATAGGTGGTCCGAAATTTCCGCCCTTTGCGCGCAACAGCGCATTCAATACTTGAAAGCGTCCAATACGGGCGACTTTATAAAGATAGAGGTCCCTTCAATAGATGACTTCAGGAGCCTCACCAAACTCCTTACAAATAGGCACATTGCCTATCACACCTACGCCCTCCCTGAGGAGCGTAATAAGCGAGTCATTCTTCGGGGAGTTCCCTATGAACTCCCCAACGAGGAGGTCCTCAAGGACCTCCAATCCCAAAATCTGCCCGTGGAGGCTGTGCACAAGATGCACAACAGCCGCGGCAAACGCTTCCATCTTGTGCTGGTCATACTCCAGAACGTCCCAGCCGCCAAGGCCGTTTTCGAGGTCAGCACAGTGTGCGGCCTCTCTAACATCCGTGTGGAGACCCCACACAAGTCAGGTTACCCCGCGCAGTGCCACCGGTGCCAACTTTATGGACACGCGGCGGCCAACTGCTCCGCCCCTCCCCGCTGCGTGAAGTGCCTAGAGCCTCACGCGACTCGCGAGTGCTCCCGCACCCGCGAGTCCCCTACCCCTCCAGCTTGCGTGCTGTGCGGCCAATCTGGTCACACCGCAAACTACCGCGGCTGCCCTAGGGCCCCACGCCCCAAACCTCACTCTGCGGCCCCGCACAACAAGCGGCCGCCCCCCCCACCCCCTGCCCCTAAATTGATGACTAGCGACTTCCCGCTAGCCCCCAAGTCTAGGTCTAACCCTGCCCCCACGCCGAAAATATCGACCTGGGTCAAGCCCCCCCTGCCGCCTAGACAGGCGCCCCCCCGCCCCACTCAGCAGTCTAAGAGAACCTTAGACCTAGGTTCCCTACTGGCCTTCGCTAACATAAGCGAATATACGGCCATCAACCGAGAGCTGCAGTCAGCTCGTACTCCGACCGACGTACTGGACATCCTGGGAAGGCACGAGGCCATAATCACCAAAATCCAAAATCTTTTAAATGGACAGTAACAACCCGTCCTCCGCAATAATTAACACCACAGTCATGACTGGTCGCAAAACTAAACCCAAGGGCCTCACCCTTTGTTCATTCAACGCACGTTCACTACGATCCAACTTTCTCGAAATAAAAGCCTTTCTCGCGCAAAATGATTTTGATCTGTTCCTAGTCCAAGAGACTTGGCTCGCTCCCCACCTCACAAAAGGTCTCTCTATCCCCAAATACTCCCTAGTAAGAGTTGACAGACCCACCGATCCACACGGTGGTACTGCCATCTATTACAAAAGGAGTCTACACTGCTGTCCCATCCCTACACCACCCCTTATCCACTTGGAAGCGACGGTGTGCAGGCTGGCCATGTCGGGCCACCCTTCTGTCACTATAGCCTCCATCTACCTCCCGAGTGGTAAGGCTCCCATCCGCAGCGACTTTGAGGCCATTATGGGCTTGGGCCAATCAGTCATTATGTTTGGAGACTTCAACTGCAAACATACTGACTGGTCGTGTTACTCAACCAATAATAATGGCATCAAACTCGATGAAATCCTTGAGTCCCTTCCTATTGACATCGACCTGATTTGTCCTAACGCGCCCACCTATTACCCATCCATATCGAGCCAGTCTCCCGACATACTCGATTTTGCCCTAACTAAAAACGTAACTTTAGCCCTCCGCTCTATAGACCCACTAGACGACCTAGGTTCCGATCACCGTCCAGTACCGCTTATTTTAGGCGAGCCTTCAGCTCCTACCCCCACTTCTAAAACCTTTACCAACTGGCAAGGTTTCCAAAAGTCCCTCGCCACTCTGGCCGGACCCGCCGACTCTCCGCTGGGATTCTCCCCTGACTACCTTAGTAGCCCGGAGAGAATCGACAGTGCAGTCGATTCAGTCTCTGATGCCATCCTCAATGCCATCAGTTCCAATTCTCGAACGGTCAAAATCCCGCGGCCCAAACTTCCCCGTCATATTATTCTTTTAATTAAGCAGAAAAATGCAGCACTTCGTCGAGCCAGATACGCCCCAACTATCGAGTGTAGGGATGCAGCGAAAGTCCTTCAAAGCAGGGTAAAGAAAGCCCTATTCGAGCATAGACATCTTCAAGCCACTGAGCTCATGGAGAACGTGGCTTACTATGCTATGGCGCGCAGACTCAGAGTCGACGCCATCTCCCACATTCCTCCCCTCGCCCGTCCCGATGGCACCATAGCCTTCGAGGATGATGAAAAGGCTGAGACCTTTGCTGACAGCATTGCTTCACAATGCTCCCCCAGCACCCAACCCGTAGATCCCGCCCACCTTAAGGCGATTGAAGAAGAAGTCCTCCTCAAGGACTCTCTCCCCCCGACCAGCGAACCCATCACAGTTTCCGCTGATGAGATTCGCCTTCATATCAAACGCCTCCACGCTAGAAAAGCGCCGGGGGCGGATGGTATTCCAAACCAGGCGCTTAAGCACCTGCCCCAGCAAATTATTGCCATACTGGCAATACAACGCTTGTCTTAATCTAGGTCACTTTCCAAGTGCCTGGAAAGAGGCGATCGTGATAGGAATCCCCAAGCCCGGGAAACCTCACCACATCCCGGCAAACCACAGACCCATCAGCCTCCTCAAGGCCTTAGGTAAAAACTTCGAGCGCGTCATTCTGACGCGCATGAAATTCCATCTCTTCCCCTCAGACGGGGATCCCCTCATCATACCCGAACAATTCGGCTTCCGTCCCCAACACTCCTGCCCTCAGCAGGTCCACAGAATAGTGGAGTACGCCCTTGCTGGCTTCTACCCTAGGAGGAGAACCACAGCGGCAGTCTTCTTTGACGTAGCCAAGGCTTTCGACAAAGTCTGGCACGCCGGCCTCATCCACAAATTATACGGCATAGGACTCCCTGATAGGCTAGTCCGTATAAATTCTTCATTCTTAAAGAACCGCACCTTCCGATTCAGATTCGATGGTGCGCTCTCATCTCCCCACCCAATCAGGGCTGGCGTCCCTCAAGGCTCAGTCCTCGCTCCTACCCTATACTCGATTTACACGAACGACATCCCCAAACCACCTAAAGGGGTCCAACTTGCCCTTTTTGCCGATGATACCGCGCTCTATTGCACTGGCATTCAAATGTCCACAATAGTTGCAAAGTTGCAATCGGCTGTAGACAAACTCAGTGACTGGTTCACGAAGTGGCGCATTGAGGTCAATCCAGATAAAAGTTCAGCCATCCAATTTTCTCACAAACGGCGTCGTGGTCACTTTGACACACGGATCCGCATGCGGGGAGTCCCCATACCGTGGTCTAATACGGTTAAGTACTTAGGCGTCACTCTCGACAAAACTCTCTACTTTTTACCCCACATCACCAGGGTGTCCAAACTGGCTAGGAAATATCTCGGCCGACTCTCCAGCATGCTAGGACGTCATAGTAAAATGTCCCTCCGTAACAAGCGTACGCTTTATAAAGTCTGCATACGACCAGTCATGACTTACGCGGCTCCCGTCTTTGCCCACGCGAATCCCAAACATCTTCACAAACTACAGGTGGTCCAAAACCTATTCTGCAGAAGGGCAGCTAACGCGCCCTGGTACGTGCGTAACACGGACCTGCACAGGGACCTGGAGCTCCCCTCTATTCAACAGCACTTGAAAGTCCTGGCAACAGGTCACTTCCAACGTGCTGAGTCCCACCCTAACAATCTTGTTAGGGCGACAGTCTCCTATACTGTCAACCCTGTCACGCCGCACTCCTGCCGCAGACCGAGAGACGTTCTCTCAGACCCCCCAAACCAGTTCACCGCGGATCTGGTCAACCTTTTGGGCTCCCAGCCCTAGTCATTCTCTACACTTGCGTTGAGCTTTACAGTGTCTTACTACGGGTTATCCGTCAGGATGCCTGATGCGCCGCCCTGGATCCCACGGGGTGGTAGCTCATTACACGATCTATGAATAGCTCTTGAGTTAGGGATCGGAGAAGGGGGTGTTTAGTGAGTAGAAGTCTCACACTGGCTGGGTATACGGTAGCATTCCGTCGGCGAGCGGTTTCTACTGTCGGCGGGGATTTATCCCCGTGCAGGGCCCAGTGCGTACTAGGAGTATTCACCCCCTCCCTATCTGTGGTCGCCCTTTGGGGCGCCATAGTAGGGTGTCATTCTTTGGAAGGAAAAAAAAAAAAAAAAAAAAAAAATATGTTACCGCTCCGGCGGTAATGTGTTCCGGCAATATTGTATAAAGAGCCAGTTCCTTCCTAAACCCGTGTGCTTTCATCTTCGACCTCATCGTCACTTACCATCAGGTGAGACTGAGGTCAAATGCGGGTTTAGTCACTTATAAGAAAAAAAAACCCGACTTCTAAAACACCCTCTAAAAAGAAGGAAACAAGTAATAGTGTCCGCGTGAAATATTTGTGTATTTATAATCGTCGTACTGCTAGAGATATGTTTACAGGATAGCCGTGGTCGTATGGCACCTATTGCAACAAAACAGATTCATTATGATTCCTACTAAAAAAATCAAAGTGGCTTGCAATCACGGCTATCCTGCAATAATATCTCTATAAGTATGTCGAATAAAATTGCATAAACATTTCAGCTATTACTTGTTTCCTACTTTTTAGAGCGTGTTCTAGTAGTCTGGTTTTAGTTTTTAAACTTTTTAGTAGCAAAGAAAAACATGCCATTGTGCCATATTGTCTTAAGTTTTCGCGATTCATACTATTAAATAAAACACTTTTAAACCGGATTTATCGGATTTCAAATGTTTTTTTTACATTTAAAATTTTTAAAGAACAGTGGCGACGGGCCTTGTATGATTTTAGTTGATGTTATTTTTTAGCGTTTGACAAACAAAAACACTATTCGGAATTCATTCCTGAATAACTCAGAGCAAAAAATATTGATGGACGAGCGTTATATTGATCGTTATTAGATATTGCATTTTGATTTTTTTTGTGATTATGAAATATTTTGAACTTGTTTTGTATGTGTTTGACACTTACGTTTTTGGAAGAAGTGGCAACCAGCCGTGTCGATTTGAAACTTTATGTCGTATAAATAACATTTTGACATAAATAGCATGCATTTGTAGATACAAATTTGATTAGTACCCTTTGCGAGGCTATATCTTACTTTGAGCCTACCTTCTTACTAATTTTATTCTTATTTATAAAATTCAACTCTGGATGACCCACATAATAAGCTAAACTTAATAATCAAAGCTGCTGGGGGTCGGAAATTTTTCCTCATGTCAGGAAAGACTTCATGGAATTTACATACATATACATTGGGCCGTATTCGACATTGCATTTTCTTATTTTTAAGTCTGTGTCAAATTTTACAACGTGAAACGTGACAACCTCATACAAAAACAATTTTTTTCTCTTTCTGTCAAGGCATTAGGAAACACTTAAAATAAGAGTTGCTTCCATGCTGGACTGGGAGCGAAAGAAAAACGTAGAATGTGCCAACTGCTTCTCTTCCCGGGCATACTGTAAAAGCCAGTCAAGGGACAGAGGTTTGAAAGGCGTTTTTGTGGGTATGGACCCCCTGTCACTACAATAGTCACTCCATCTTTATAATACCTCCAAATTTGTCAAACGTGACATCAGATGGTTTTGTAACCTCTGGTATTCTGCCTACCCCATAAGGGATACAGGCGTGGCGTTATGTATGTATCAATGTCGAATCGGGCCCAGTGTACTAAAATATTAAAATATTTATGTAAATAACCGCTTACTACTTCAACCAACCATCTACAAATTAATGGAGCGCGAGTCATTGGTTTTAGTTATTATAAAATAATGTTCACCTTCAGAATCTTAAAGAAAAAACATGGAAACACAACCAGCACGTAGATTTATACTAATTTAACCATCTGAATTAAAGATATTATCATGTCTGAAACGTAATATCAGTGAACGTCGACTGTTCCATTCGTCCGTCGATCTACGGTCGATTGATTGGTGTGGTAAGACCCTTAGAAAAGTCTTATACGATATCTTTGCCATAAAACAATATATGCCATAAAACATCATTTTTAACGTGAAGGAACACAAAATTTAGGCACTTATATTCGTGATTGGATTAATGCGGTTTGGATTGCCGAAATTAATTTCTCGATCATTGTGGTTACATCACTTGATACACGCTTCGTTTCGCAAGCTCTGCAATTTAGTATTGGAGTTTTGTATTGTAAATTATTTATGAATCGTAGGTATGTGACATACACTTTAATTAACATCAGTATAACCTTTCTTGGCTTAAAATTTATACATTGATAATATTTTGGGTTTTTTGATAAAATGCTCGATACATCTAAAAACTGTTAGAAATACCTCATGGCTTAGACATGCATGAGCAAACGCAAGACGGCTCTATTGGGAGCTTATGTCAAGGCGCAGTCAAGCTGATTTCACGGTGATTTACATTTAATATCATGGAGATATCAATGCGACTCACTTTTATCATCCATATATTCTATGATTTAATGGTAGTATGATATAAAATGGTATGACTTTTAGCATATGTCACAATCATTCTTTGAGGTTTCAATTTGTTAAGCTCAAATAAAACACAACTAGGTTTACACTAAACTGGTTTTGACTGTGGACTACCGGACCCAACTGTAAATGCGTAAATGCAAAAGGATAGCACTTGACTTAAAAAGTTCTGATTGCAAATTAAACAGTTAGTTCTGAGATTCTGTCACTTGTTCAAATGAGAGCTTATTATTATTTAACAATTTATGTACACATAAGTTTGGACACAATTTAAATATACATGGATCAAAAATAAGTACAAAGGTACAGCTTATCTCTAATGAGATCTCTTCCAGCAGACCCAGGACTGGAGAGTTTGTTTAGGATGCAATGATAGTGTGCACAAATCTATGATATCGTATAAACTGCTTAAAATACTTATGAATATAAATACTTATATACATATATAATATTATATAAACATAAATACATATACAATATATCATAATAATATTGTTTAAATTCATAACTTACAGTTGAGAAAAGTACTGATCTTTGACTTTCTTTTTAAAATTAGATATAGTTTTACACTGACGAATACACAGGTTTACAGATAATCTTTTCAAACATATAAAACTTCTGTTGAGTCGGGAGTTAAGATAGCTCAAACCGTGTTCCTCTACATAACCCAAGCCACGCCAAATGTCTAACTCCTACGCGCCCACAATGTTCTTAAAAAGAGGCAGTAATCTCTAAGACTATAATTTGAAGATATGGATATCGTGTTTTTATTAATATATTATGTAATAAATTTATGAATGAAACATTAATCATGATAAAAATTATTCTGTAAGGACTACGAAATACCATAAGTTAGCTTTTCTCAAATTAAGGATGGCTAAAAGGGAATTTCAGTAGGCATTTATAATAAAATATCAAAGGCGCCACGACAACAATCACAATTGTAAATCGAACAAGTGATCATGCCATGTACAATGCAATAAACAAAATAACTCTTACACAAGCCAATGATAGCTTAAAATTTGTTATAATAACGTTTCTATTGTAACAAATAACGACAAGAATTTAAAAAAACTCCCTGTTCCTACACTGAGATACTGTTACTGATAAAAATACAACGGTGCTCAGAACTAAATAATGTGCATATTGAGTAAATAACTTCCGCGCTTTAATATCTAAGCAGCGCCATATAGTAACTGCAGTAGGAAACTGCCCCAATACTGTGTGTCTGTTTAATATCGTTTTTTCTCAATTTTTTAATACTTGTTATATGTAGTGGCAATAGATATACACCATTTGTGAAAATTTCAATCGTCAAGTCTTACTATCATGGTTCACGAAATATTAACAGACGGACAGCGGAGTCTTAGATATAAGGTCCCGTTTTACCCTTAGGGTACGGAACCCTAATAAAAATGTCAAAAAATTGAAAAATTGGGAACATTTTCATGTAGCTTTGAATGAATAAGTATTTCTAACTCTCACATCTCATTTCCTAGCCTAAACAATGTTATACCAATGTAATACCAATCTTACACAAATATTCATTTTAACCGGGATTCAAGCCCCTCTGGCTAACCTCTGGCATGGACGGCTAAGTTTATAATGTAAACAAAAAACAGTGAAATAAAAAAATATTAAATTGCTATTAAAGCCTTTTTAATTTATGAGCAAAAAAATGAAACGGATAAAACCTCTTACGATACCGGAGCACTAAGCGTCGCGTCGGCAGAATTGCATACTTAGCCTCATTATACATACTTGAAAATATTTCCCCTCTTATACGAGATATCTGCACTTAACGCCAATAGCAACTTTTATGGTTAAAGTGATATTCAATAACAGGTTTTCAGATGATTTCCTTTTACCAACATAGGTCTCTCGGCTTAGTAGTCCTTAAGACTCATAGTGTGCGGCCACACTGAATGCGCTGTGACTGGGGCCTAACGACGGCGCGGCGGCCTGTGGCGTGCGGAGTGACGCGCGAGCTCTTGTAGCGGTTTGACTTACATTAAGTAAACGCAGGACGAGGTCGGCGCGGGACCAAACGACATGTAAAACCTTGGAGGAGGCTTTTGTCCGGTAGTTGATGATGATGAAGACTCTTATATTAATGAAAAAAAAAACTAAAACTAATCTTTGTATTGTACAATTTTCTGTTATTCTGTTCTGTTATCAGCTATAGCAAATTTCTGTAGCTGTTAAGTGATTTATTCGGTAGAACTATAGCATTTTATTCAGAGGTGGTTTAATCCGACACGAACCTTCCTTCCTTCTTTATTTTTATCAAACCTATTAGTGGCACGAGAAGACTAGATATATTTGTTATAGTCTCCCAATAGTCAAGTTACAATCAAGATTTTCTTTTTAAATACAAACTATTACTTATACAAAAAAATTGAAAAAAAAATAACTGAACAGAACACGATTACGTTGGTAGTAGTTTGATCAACATTCACTGTGGTTCCAATTTCAAACAGCGTTGTGGCTTTGTTTTGAATTCACTGCTGAGTCAGCACCGTTTTGCAAACGACAGATACAACAACCACTTGGATTGTCAGTTTGGGGAGAAAATATGTTGGCTATTTTATGAAAATGCAGACACCTTAATCCGTATGATCTGCTTTTGCCGTTATCAAGACTTACCATCGGGAGAGTTGACATTACGTAGGTATAACAATTATACAGGGTGTCCCGCCAACCCTATAAAATACAAAAATAAAAAAATAAAATTCGTATTTTTCTTATTTTTAGAATTTTTCTGTAATCCTTATGGGTCTAGAATACCTCCGAGAAGGTATAATATAGGGTTGGCAACCTGTATAATAAATAAGACTAATATAAAATATTTGAAAATATTACTGTTGAGTTTCTTGCACATTCTTTTCAACAAATTGACCTTCTGAGGTCGTGGTAGAGTAAACCATAAGACTCATTTCAAATTTACATGGACTAAAATACCTATGTAGAGAAGGATATTTTGACTTTTATTTTAACAATGGTTCGGTCTACAATAAATTAAAGAGTAAAATTAAACCTATACTGTTCATGTTTGCAAATAGAGATATGTAGTTGTCGCGAGTGGCGTCTGTCGTCTTCGTAGGCTCTGCTACGAATAATTATATTATATGTTATCGTCTGTATCTTACTCGTAATGCTGCAGTAATGCGATATAAACTAAATACGTGACAAGTTCGACCACAGTCGCAATCAGGCGATGAAATTTGCCCATTTCAGGCTTCACCGCATGCGAACGTAATCCTCCGTTTAGGCGAATCCAAATTAATTCGACACACAAACTGCCCGCAGGCGGAAATCTATTTTCAAAATATAATGATTTTGACCTGGAACGAAAATAAGTATGTATTGGTGGTAAAAGTCGGGGCTTAATCGCTTTAAAAATAAGTTTATCTATTTATAAATACTCTATTTGTTTACTCGAGGTTTTGATTTGAAGGCAATGTATGTTACCACTACACTAGCCAGTCGTCAAATTATAAACGTAAACTTTTGTCTACATCATAAACTTGATAAACAAATATAAATAGTAAAAATATTATATTTCATTGCTACCTTTTACATAAATAGTCCACTTCAACAACTCTTTCAGTTTCGTTAATGTTCGCAAAAATGTCTAGCCAAATAGCGACGACGTTGACAAATAAAGCCAATCACACTTTCATCATTTTCAATGAAAACAACTAGGTGTTAAAAGAAAACAAAGGTCGTGTGCCGCTTTTAAAAGAGATTTTATTTGTTACACTTCTATGCTTTTTTGTTCACTGCACGAGTATAACAGCTTTGTGCAGGTTCTATTCAATTTCACCGCAGTAAGCGGGTCAAGCATGCTTCAGCTCGTGTACGAAGGACTCTGGTATGAACAGAAAATGTTCTTGACTTAGACAGACATGTGCACTCGCATTACTATTTATTTAAAAAGTCACACGTTATTCTGTAACTCTTTGAAAGCTTGCGCTTGAGGAAAAAGTTTAAGTCGAGGTTTTCAATAATGCGCTTTTGAGATAAAGTGACAAACTTCAATCTATCTAAAATATAGCTATTTTTAAACACATCGAACGCACGAAAATGTGTGATATAAAAGAGAAAGAAAGAAAGAAAGAAAAAACGTTTATTTGATATTTACATGCACAACTTAATACTAATTACATATTATTATTCTTTTTAAGGAACATGAATAATATCAAATGGGTCAGCTTTTTGCCGCGGTAAGAACCACGACGCTGGTTTTCTGCGGATGCCCACATAATAAAAACGAAACATTTTTCTCAGTAAGTTATTTATTATAAAGATAACGTTGTCATACGCGTATTCATGTCATCTGCAAACAATCGTAAAATTTATAACGATTTTAAACGCTGCAGTTTTATACAATAGAGTGAACTTGACTGACGTTCATCTCGATTTATTTAAGGGCCTCCACGTCATAGTTTTTTAATCACTAAGGGTCGGCTTCTCCTGGATAAGCGTGTCTTAAGGACTATAGTCGGCGCGGCGAACCTTGATCCCTATGACACTGACAATAATTTCCACAACACAACCTTGCAGGAAATTATCTCAATCACACTTTACGTTTACGTTCTGCAAAAGTTACTTCGTAGGGTATTTATTAAATCATACCTTACGAAGTAACTTTTGCAGAACGTAAACGTAGAGTGTGATTGAGATAATTTCTTGCAAATGTTATGAATTGTTGTAATTCCAACGGAATATCATTTTATTGTAATATAGCTACGTGAAATAAATAATTGCCATTTTTAGAAGCCTCCAATACGATTCTAATGTAACGGTGACGGCACTACAAGGTTATATTGTGCAAATTACTGTCATTGTCATAGGAATCATTTGAAAAATATTAAACTATAATAAGAATAACCTTTGTTTGGACCCCTGCAAGGTTCACCTGTCTAACGACCCCCCTCCGTACAAAATCTGATGCCAGATATCATATAAAATGAAAACAAAGCCATTGATGTATCGATGAATAAAAAGCAAGTTGATGTTTCTTTTTTCTTTTTTCAAAATAAATCATTCCATTTTTATGTTATGTTAATATGAACATTACCTAAGTGTCTTTAGATCTCTCTGAGCCCCAGGATATAATTAATAATACTTAATTAATAGAATAAACGCAAAAATAAATATTTTAGGGTACATTATAGGAGACTAACCCCTACACTAGACAGAGTCTGTATTTCAGCCCCAGTCTCCACCCCTAAGAAATACGTTCTGTTAAAATAACTAATGTTCCTTGTGATTGTATAAACATTCATATAATAAAAAGCTATTCACATAATCGGACACACGCCTGAGTCTGTAGGTGCAGAGTTCGTGTGTTCTTGAGAGTAACGTTTTTGTCTGCATTCCTTTAATTGAATTGGCCTATGTAACCCACAATCTCTGTAAAGTGGCTCCGGTATATGTTGACTGACGTCGCCCAGGCCTGAAGAGGCTTCTTTGTGTATCGAGTATAGCAAGGTAAACAATGGTCAGTCCGACCATCGTCGACCCGATCGGTACAAGGATAACCTGCCAGCCCACTTTGAGAGTATTTCAAATATAAATTCAAAATGTTACGAAGACAGCAATATGCATATAAAAACATTACTAAACAGACATGAATAGTTACCATATAAAAGAGGACAAAAATAAAAAAATCTAAATATATTTTTACACTCTATTTTATTATTTGCATAGGATTACATCGTTCAATAAGCCCCGAGTCCAACTTGGAAATGCCGCATATTATATTAAAAACTCTTTTGATTTTTAAAAAGTACTGGTCATCGATAAAAGATATGTCTCAACTTTTTAAAAACGGAACAATAAAATATTGATTTTGTAGACATTTATGTGATGCTCGTTACGCTTGTAGTTTCGAAACAATGGTAAAAAACGAGTTTCGCGTGTTGATAAAACATTGTTTTTTAATGAAAAAAAATACCGTTGAAGCACAAAATATGATGTGGGATGAGCTCCCTCTGAAGCAACCATTTGTCGGTGGTATGCCGACTTCAAACGCGGTCGCATGGACATAAATGATGGAGACAAACAGTCTCAAATTAACAAAAAGAAAGTGATGTTTCACCAGGACAACGCGCCTTGTCACAAATCTGTGAGAACGGTGGCTAAAATTAATGAATTGGGCTTTGAATTGCTATCTCTTCCCCCTTATTTGCCAGACTTGGCCCCCCGCCGATTACTGGTCGTTTGTAGATTTAAAAAAAATGCTCCCGTGTAAGAAATTTGACTCAAATAGTGAAGTTATCGCAGCAACGGAGGCATATTTTAAAGACAAAGACAAATCGCATGGGATAAAAAAGTAAGAAAAGCGTTGGAGGGACTGTATCGCTCTTGGAGGAGACTACGTTGAAAAATAAAAAGTAATTTTATAAAAAAAACCTTGTTTTAGTTCTGAGTATCGGGACTTATTGTTATATTATTTTGTATCCATAATATACCTATGTATTAATCTCTTATTTCTACTATATTACATTTTTTATTGTTAGTGTACATACATAGTAAAATTGTATTTAATAATAATATTATAATGAGACGTTTGTTTTCCAAAAAAACCTGGTGGAAAGGAAAAGGTACAAGGTGTTAAAAGTCCGCGTCCTGTTAAACGTCGATCGACGAAACACCCTATTCACTCGAAATTTAACACTACGGTACACGCGCCTCTATTGTACTTATAAGTACTAGCGTGGGCTACACCCATAGCCTCATTTAATTTTATATTTTAAAAAGACATTATATCATAGGTAAACTTGATTTAACTAACTGAACATAAAAGCATATATACTTTTTTTATAAATTACAAAATATTAAACATAACATGAGACTTAATGAAAAATCACATTATTTTTACTCACGCCAAGCTAAATGCGTCGAGCAAAAGGTAATCATTTAGATCTTAGCTAGAGGCTCAAAGTTAAAGCAGAGGATTTCACCGAGCTGACATACAAATACACTCGAGAGCAAAGAATTAGGGTCGGAGACAAAACTCATGATATCTTTCAAACTATAAAAGTTAGCTTATTAAAATAAAAAGCAATAGGAAGCCTCTTTAATGCCGAATATAAAAAGTAAATGTAAGTAATATCTTTTTTAAGAAATGACATAGAAACAAAGAAAAATCAAAAATTATGATTTATTTTGAAAATTTAACTAACAATTCAAATCATTTGTATCGATTTTGTTTGTTTTGTGTCACAAAAAATGTTATAAAAGGGTTTCCTGGTGTACAATATTCATTATGAAAGTAAAAATCATGTCGCTCACATCTGAAGGATGTACAAGAATCCTCACTTTGCTGGAAGACGGGCGTAGTCAGCGTGATACAGCCAGGATGGTCGGCGTATCGTTATGTACGGTGCAACGTGTTCTCCAACGGTTCCAGGAAACTGGGTCAAATCTTTGCCGGCCAGGAACAGGCAGAAAAAGATGCACAACACCTCGTGAAGATCGATACTTAGTCACAACAATGCTTAGAAACCGATTTTTCACGGGTGTTAAACTGAGAAATCAATTTGTACGTCTTGGAGGAAGCAACCCAAGTGCGTGGACAGTAAGGCGACGTCTTGCCGAAGGTAATTTGAAGCCATCAAGACCAGCAAATGGCCCCAAACTTGAACGGGAGCATCGTATTGCAAGACAGAGTTATGCACGTGAGCACTTGAATTGGACTCTAGAGGATTGGTCAAAAGTTTTGTTTACAGACGAGTCCAGATTCATGCTGTATAAGCATGCCGGTGGACACAGAGTGTACAGAAGACCAGGAGAACGGTTTCAACAAGCCTGCATTGAAGAAAAAGTTGCATACGGCGGAGGATCTGTGCATGTTTGGGCTGGAATATCTGCATAGAGCCGCACGGAGCTAGTCTTGATAGAAAATGGAACGTTGACCACGAGAAGATACGTAGAAGAAATCTTAAATGAGTATGTCGATCCGTCTATGGCCAATATGGGCGAGAATCCGGTGTTTATGCACGATAACGCCCGTCCCCATACTGCGGCTATAGTGACTGATTACCTTCAAGAGGTCGGTATCACGCGCATGGAATGGCCTGCATGCAGCCCAGATCTGAACCCCATCGAACATGCCTGGGACGAGCTCGGACGACGTGTAAAGCAAAAAATACCTCCTCCAATTACACTTCGTGATTTAAAATTAGCACTAATGGAAGAATGGGGCAATATACCGCAGAACCGACTTAGAAACCTGGTGTACAGCATGCCAAATCAGATAACATCCATTATGAGATCACGTGGGGGTAATACACGGTACTGAAATTTGTGGAAAATCATACTCCCGTACCAGAAAAGACTTAAATGTAATTGTGATCATCAAGTGTAATTCGTGCATTTTTATATTATTTGTTTTTATAAATAATAAAATCACTTTAATAACGATTTTATAAATTTTATTTATGTATTAATTAATCGTCTATTTAACAGTTTTTAATTCATCAAGCTAGCATTTATAATTTGCGAGATATCATGGGTTTTGTCTCTGACCCTAATTCTTTGCTCTCGAGTGTATATACCCCGGGCTAGCCCACGCATGTAGTGATAAAATTACCAGGAAAACACACGCAGGCCGAAAAATATTATTATCAAACTCTCCATTCATCAGGTCTGCTGTACAAATAGGTAAGCTGAACCTGTGAACATTTCTTTTTTAAATCTGTATGATTTTTATACTAGTATTAAATTACTAGAATTTAAAAATTTCATGAAAAATGCATACTTCGGCGAATACGTTAAGCTTTCGGTTCCGAGTGCTGTATACTTGTTTTTATATTTGTGGATTTAAAAAAAAAATTAATTGAAAAATTTAACACAAACCAGTCAGCTTGATGGTTAATGTCCCAGCTATTGTCATCATGCAGAGACGAGATCCAGGGCTCCGCAGTGAACCCTGAAATTAAGTTCTGATGACAACGACAATCACTGAAACCAAAAATCAAGCATATACTATGCCCACGCTCTATTATTACATTTGTTTGATGTGCAACTCTATAATATACCATTATTTAGGCAATATTTTAGTTCGATTTACAGTCACGATACTGCGGATTTATCCTCCGATCGGGAAGCAATCCTCAGTATACGTCGAGGCCGATATTTGTATGTTTTCTTTAAACCACGAACCGATTCCAATGCGGTATTAGCTAAAGCGGATTTGTGGATGAGCTCACAAAAGTTAGAAATGCGATTTGACAACGGTGGAGGCAGAAATATGTATTTGATTTTCAAAGATTCTCCTGTTTTTAGACGATAAATATAAATATTCTTCGTAGCATACATAACAAGAAAGTGGTTAGAAAAATGCTTATTTTTAGTTCAATATTATGTATGTCTATATGTACCTATACATAAATTTCTTAAGTTTATGTATCTGTTATCTAGTATCCATAACACAAGTTTTTTAATAATCCTAATTTGGGGTAATAAAGTGTTGTTTTTGTACATAAAAATTACTTTTTATTTCTTAATATAAAAGCGGGGTCGGAATCAGGATGGGTGATCGCCAATCATTTCCTTCTCACGACGACTTTCCTGCTTCAGAGGGCACGTTATTCATTTTTTAATTTATTCATTTATTGCATGTTCCATTACAAATTATAGATGGAACATTTTAAAGGTAGGTTACATGTAACGCCCTGCAAGGGCATAGCAATATTTGAGAGATTCAGATATTTACCTAATAATAACATTTAATTCTTATTTAACTCAAAAAATACACTTACATTTACTTAAAAAAAGATTTCTTAATTAATTGATTTCTTAATTGCTTAATTTTATTGAAGCAGCTTGACCTATTTGTTAGTAAGTATAAAAACTTAATCTAATATAGTAACAAACTTTTTTTATAGATGTCGATAATAACATTTTAACACATTTGAAATTCATATACTATATTAACATAAATTATAAATAATTTAAATTATTAAAATAAACAATAATATACTAAATAATATAGGTACAATACCAATTAATATAAAGAGGAAAGACAGACGATAAGCAGTCGGTCCCGGGTGCTGTATACTTGTATATGTCGCAGGGATTTTGTCAGAGACGTGGTATTATAATTTCACTAGTAAGTTCATAATTACAGATTATTATAAATATCGACCGGTTACTATAATTTCACGGGGCTGCAACAGTGATATTTTAATAACCCTAGGCGTGTTATGATTTTTACCTGTGGTGGAGGTTCCACGCGTTCTGATTGATCAGTCAGGCAAGTTAATCACAATTGTTAGATTGTAGCACGGGAATATTTCGACACAGAGCTACGAAAATACTACAGTGACTAATCTGATAAAACGAAAAATGTTGTATTTATGAAAAGGCTGTATTTATCGCATACGTCATTATTGAAATTGGCCGACAATCCAAAACCTAATAATAATTTAAATGTGTACAAAAATTTTAAACAATTCAATATTGCCCAATTTATATTTTTTATCGTGTAAGTCACTTACTCAATTATGTTACCTCGAGACTTTTATTTTTCCTAAGTAACATAACTTAATTATCACATATTGTTCCTTATTTAGTTTTAAAGTGTAAATAATCATTATTGTTGCGAGTGTATTAGTTATTCACTTTGTTTTTGTGGTTAATAGTACAAGAACTGGAATGCTACCTAATATTAAGATATAAGAAAAATAATCAAGACCTATTAAAAAAAATATATGCTTGTGATTTTACCGTATATTACTATGAAACGACTATTACGTTAAAAGGTAATCGATAGTACGTAAGCATTGTAACTCAATATATTTTAATTATTAAATATTAATTGAACAGAATACCTAACTTATAAAAAATGTGTATGTTCCTAATAAAAAATAAGTTATTTTGAAAAACCTGTCTATTATTTTGTAACTCTATGGTGATACTTTGTAGCACAGTTGGTAATAAACATGGACCAATCAGTGATAAGTGTTAAATCTAACGACCTTCTATAACTAGTGTTATTCTTAAGATATCTATTAGACTGTATCGGTGTAGTGAAATTATAATGTCACTAAAACAAGGCTAACGGCTATCATTAAAAATATGACGCATTGACAAAAAACCGTGTAATTGTAATGTCACTAGTGAGTTTATAATACCACGGCTTTTAAAATATCCCTGCGACATATACAGTAGTCGTTAGGGTTTGTCAGAAGCCATTTCGGCACTCTGAAAATTCTGATATCCACCTACCAGCACTGGGCCAGCTTGGATTACAGCTTGCATTACAGAGGAGAGACTCATAGCCCTGCAGTGGGCTCATTATACGGAGTTGTGATGTTATGACGAAGATTGATCAATTTTACTTAGTAGAGCATCTTGCTAATATAGTACATGTGTAGTAAGTGGGTTTATCGATGAGTTTCTGTGCACTCAAACACAAGCAGAACGTTGCTGCATACAACTTATTACTGTAAGTAATTAGAAAAGACACTGGGGCGAGTTTTCATGCATCACTATCTATTCAGTTCAATTCAATGTTTAATTGGTTCCATGAAATTACATATAATATTGAAAACACTTTTGTATAGTTCTCGGCACTCTTCTATACAATGCAATTTTATGGGTGTAGTATAGGCACTTTAATAGAAGGAGGGAGCAGGTAGTACCATTTTTAATTTTATTAAGTTACTGACAACTTTCTTTTCAGTATTCATTAATTGATAATAAAATTTTTGTGTATACTTTCCATCTATACTTACATAATTAATGATGGCTAACTGCCGTGATGTAGGTTCTAGGCTCGTCTGTTTAGTTGCAGTTACAGCCTATCTCACACGCTGAGAAAAACATAAGTCTGTGCGGCGGTCACGCCGGAGTGGCTAATACTGTAGGGCTCTTTAAATATTTATTTTATTCTGTAATAATAATAATAATAAATATTCTTTATTGCCAATGAACTTAAATAATACACATTTTAACAAAATTAGCGATGACAATGTGGGCGGCCTTATCGCTTAAAGCGATTTCTACCAGGCAAAGGAAAAATATCACAAACTTATAATAATAGGGCAGAGCATTTGAGTTGATAGATAGAATACCTATAGACAATAATTACATATGACAAAATATATAACAAATATGAATATAAAGGATGGTTACAAATATAATAATTTAATTATTGATTTAAATAATGAAATAAAAGTATACATATATTAAATAAGTAAATATATATATAAAAGAAGCCAAAAGAATAATTATATATACAAATGATTATTTTTGTGTAAAAGATACAACAAGGTCTAATATAATATTATAGTGATAAATAAAAAGCCTTTAGTTGTTTTTTAAAAGAAGCAATGGACTTTGCACTGTGAATGTAAGATGGTTAGTTATTCCATAAGATTACTGCATTTACTGTGTACGATTTGTGGAAGAAATCAGAGGAATGCAGAGGAGTCGCTAAGAGCATATTATTTGTAGAGCGTAGATTTCTCTCATGACCTTCATGACGAAAATTAAAACGATTTTTTAAATACAGCGGTGTGTAAGGATTGAACAGTATCCCGTAAAGCAGAGAAAGAACGCGTGTATTCCTGCGAAGGCGAATTGGGAGCCACTTAAGCTTATTGCGGAAGTCTGATACGTGGTCATACTTACGTAAAGAAAATATAAACCTTATACATATATTTTGGAGGCGCTCAAGTTTATCTAATTGCTCCTCGGTCAAATCGAGATACGTTACATCTGCGTAATCCAGTATGGGTAATAAAAGGGACTGTGCGAGCGCAATTTTTGTCGGTATTGGCAAGAAGTTTCGTAGGCGTCTCAGAGACCTGACTGCAGCAAACATCTTTTTACTAACGGAGTCAATCTGATGTCTCCAGGATAGATTGCTGTCCATGAGCACTCCGAGGTTTTTAATGTACGGACGGTAATTTATAATTTCACCCTCAAACGTGACAGGTGGAAGTTCATTGATATCAACTTTTGCTAGCATTTTAGAACTACCGATTAAAATTAGCTGAGTTTTGGAGGCATTAACTTTTAGTCCAAAGCGTTTGCTCCATTCCGAGATGTGTTTAAGGTCGTTATTGGTGGTGTTAATGGCTACGTTGATTTCGCTGAGAGGGGCTTGGGTATAAATTTGTAAGTCATCTGCATACAGGTGGTAGGAAGAAGATAAGGAAAGAGTTATAGAATTAACAAAATTGAAAACAAAAGAGGAGATAGCACGCCACCTTGAGGGACGCCAGCAGTTGTGTTACACCAGTCTGAAAAAGTGTTCTCCACAGAAATACGCTGCTGACGGCCATGTAGATAACTACGAAACCAGTCAATCACCGTTGGAGATATGTTAAGTGTGCTTAGGACACCAAGAAGTATATCGAAATCCACTGTGTTGAATGCATTACTGAAATCGAGTAAGCTCAAAAGTGTGAGTTGTTTGTTATCCATGTTTCTACGTATGTCGTCAGTAATGTTGACGAGTGCCGTAACCGTACTATGGCCATGACGAAAACCAGATTGGAAAGGATTCATTAGGTTATTTTTGTTAAGAAACATTAGGATCTGATGATGGACAAGGCGTTCAAATACTTTAGAAAGAAAGGGAAGGATTGAAATTGGACGGTAATCGGAGTAGGAGGTAGGGTTCAATTTTTTAGGCAAAGGAATTATATTAGCTGATTTCCAGGCTTCTGGAAAAGTATTTGTGGATATGGATTTATTAAAGATTTTGGTGATGATAGGAGTAAGGATATCTAGTAAGGGTATGACCATATTACGGCTAATGCAATCACATCCTACAGCGTTAGAGGAAATTGATAAAATATTCTTCTTTACATCACAATCGGTAAATTGACGAAAATTACAAAAAGGTATGTCTGGGTACGACAAAGATGAAAGATATTTTAGGGTTTGGTCTCTTGAAGAACCATCCATAGAAGTAGTATAGGAAAAGTGCTTATTTAAAAGATTTAAATCAACTGATGAGGAGTTATTGTCATACTTTGTTTTGCCAATACCCAATGTTTTGAGAAATTTCCAAACTTTACCTGGATTTTCATTTTCCACAGACTTGTGAAAGTGGCGGCGTTGTGCATCCCTACACATCCTGTTGCAATGATTTCTTAACGCTTTGTAACGTTCCAAATTTCGATCTGTGGGTTTTTTCAGAGTTCTTTTTTGCTAGGAGCAGTTTGATTTCCGGTGTTAGCCAAGGAGCAGGGAGTTGTTTTATTTTTACTGGCCGGATCGGAGCATGGCAATCGTACAAATCAGTTAAAAAGGTATTAAATATGTTGATTTGATCGTCTACATTCTTAATTTGATCTATTACAGACCAATCAATTTTTGCTGCATCTATGCGAAGTTGTTCTTGATTCATACCGGCAAAATTACGCTGCATCAGAATTTTAGGCTTTACTTTAGGGAAACGAATCTTATAAGATAAAAACAATAGATCATGATGGGAAAAAGCATCAGCACTGCATTGACCATGTTTGGCAATGCTGTTTTCTGATGAGACTATTATCAAGTCTAGAAGGGAGGGTTCACAATTTGGGCAGAAATGTGTAGTGTTAAGTTTAGCTAGATGTAAATTACTGGACTTAACAGCTGACAGCAGTTTGGCTGATCTGTGGTCATTTTTCAGCAGGCAGGTGTTAAAGTCGCCCATAATCACGGTGTGTTGATATGACGGCGCCAAGTCTTCTAGGAGTTGTTCGAATTCAGCAAAGTAATTTATTTGGAGTGATGGACTATAAATTACTCCTAAAAGAACTTTAGCATGCGACAACAGGACTTCAATAAATAAGTACTCCAACGCTGTACCAGATAATTCAGTTGATTTTCTCACGATACTATATGGGACACCAGTCCTGAGGTAAATCGCCACACCACCGCCAGTTCTAGCACATCTGTCGTTGCGTATTCCTCTTCCCCCGGACCTCCGTAAGGTGTAGACGTGCCTAATGTCCTGTATTTATTTTGCTAAAAGAATTTATTTAGAAATTAGAAAAGTTAATTCATTAAGAAAAATAGGAGTGCATAAGCATTGAAGAGCTGAACAATAGTGTGTGTGTGGAGCAAATCCAGTCTGCTGTCCTAGTACAAGTAAGCACATTTTCCACCAATCACCTACTACTACCATTGTCTACATTCCTGTGCGATTGGATATTAAGACGACCAATCAACGGCCTACTGGTTTCTTGACTCCGCCTCCTGAACTCACCATTGGTCAATGTTGGCCACGCCCCCTGCGCTTACGCACATACATCTGTGACGTTGCCCAATCACTAATAAGATATTAGAGGCCATCTTGAGACAGTCATCTTTGTTCGATCTATAGCTAAGTATCTTATTCTAGACACAGTACACCTCCTTAATCTTCTTAGTTCCTGGTAACTATGAATCAAACCTTGAATAAATACGATAATACGGATGAGTTTAATATGTCTGTGGAAACTACGAAGGAACAATCTCAGTCGCCCGACTTTGTTTCTGATCGCACGCACAAAGCTTCTAAGCGCTGTCAGGAGTCTGGTGACAAGTTTGATGAATTCAAATTGGAAATGAGACAACTTTTTATGTCACAAAAACATCAGCTTGATACGATCAGTAACAACTTGCAGGAGATTAAAGAGACTAATGTACAAATTCAAAATTCGATTGAATTTTTAACAGACCAAAATAACGCACTAATAGCTAGAGTAGATGAGTTAGAGTTTGAGTCAAAAAGAAATAGAGATTATATTAATATTTTAGAGAATAAACTTGAAGATGCCCAATCAGGATCCCGAAAGTCTAACTTTGAAATAAAAAATGTTCCTAAATTGAATACTGAAACCAAAGAGAACCTCATTAACATGGTGACTTGCCTATCAAAAGCAGTTAATTGCGAAATAAACAAATCTAACATCATGGACGTGTACAGAGTTCGGGGCAAATATCCGGAAAAAAAGAACACGCCGATTGTAGTCGAGACAAATTCAGCAATACTAAAGACCGAATTATTAAAGATGGCCAAGAATTTTAACATTAAAAACCAAAATAAACTATCTGCTAAACATCTCGGCTTTAAAACTCAAGACACACCAATCTTCCTAGCTGAACATCTGACTTCCAAAGGATCGCGGCTCTACTTCTTGGCGCGTGACCTGGCTCGATCAAAAGGCTACAAATTCTGCTGGACATCTTACGGAAAGGTATACGTTAGGAAAACTGAAAACTCGCCAATAATTAATATCAAGACTGAAGATCAAGTGCAGCATCTTTTTCAAGATAAATGACTATTATCACTACGTAAATACCAAGCTCTAAATAACCGTATAATAATTTATATATTGTGTTATTTTTTATTACTTTTGTTAATCAGTTTTATTTCACTCTTACACAAGCAAAACAAATCACATAGATATCAAACATTTACATACACATTTACACTTCACAATTTACTGAAATACACACCAAAATTATTTATATACCAGTATAAACATACATCAAATATGTGGATTATAAACAAACAACCTTTCCTCACATTTAAATTATACTTCATTTTTATAAAACTCATATATCAACGATTCTTTACTTTGACTAGCTTTTTCAAATTTTTCTTATATTATGGATGACAGGTTGGAAACTATTAATGACCTTGATAATATGGATATAGCTTACTCTTGTATTTACAGTCCTACAGATCTCACCTCAAAAATACAATTAAATAAATCTGATCTTACCTTTTTAACTCAAAATATAAGAAGTATTTACCACAATTTCAACGATTTTATTATTAATTTAGCTAGTTTTACTTTCGGAACCGACATATTAATACTAACGGAATGTATGTTAAAAAATAATAGACCCTTACCGCAAATAAATGACTATACTTACTATTGCACTACCCAACATCTAAACCAAAATGATGGAGTTGTTATCTACATTAAAAACTCCCTGAAACATAAGGTAACGGAAATAAAACTGTTTCACGCATCATGTCTGCAACTTGAAACGCTAGACACTGTTGTTTTGGCTATATATAGGTCTCCGTCAAATAGAAATGCTGAACCATTTATAAGCTCGTTGAACACTCATCTGTCCTCTTTGAACTCTAGAGAAAGCATAATTATTACGGGAGACCTAAACATTAATATTAAACTTAAAGATAATGAACCTGCATTTGAACGCACTAATAGGATTTCATACTTAAATATGCTATCGGGTCACGGGATACTTGCTGGACATACACTTGAAACTAATGACAAAAACTGTCTGGATCATGTGATGCTTAAACTGAACAAAACAAAATATTCGGCAGCTATTGCTGTTCTTCTGACTAGTATCACAGATCACAAAACAGTTTTCCTTTCATTGTCCAAGATAAAGCACCGCCCTCCAAGGTCTACAAATATGATTAAAACTGATTTTGATGGGGCTCTTACATGTCTGAAAAACAGTAACTTAGAAGAACTACTTAAATTTGAATGCCCTGACTATGTAATAGATAAATTAATTGATAAAATATCTAAAAGCCTTGAACAAAATTCTACCCTTGTTAAAATACCAAGATCTAAAAGAACTATTAAGCCTTGGATCACACCGGGAATATTAAGATGTATACAAACCCGAAATAAATTACAAATTAATTATAAAAAGGACCCTGAAAATAATATGACTAGAATAGTTTATCATAGATATAGAAATTATTGTAATAACCTGATCAAAAAACTTAAACGAAATTATGAAAAAGAGCTACTAATAAAATCAATTAACAATAAAAAAATGCTATGGAAATCTATTAAAAACATCACCTATACTAATAAAATAAATAGTCAGAGTTCTGAATTGCTACATTTTAAACCATCAAATTTAGATTCTGTAAATCACGTGAATAATTATTTTGCAAATATCGGAAAGACATTGGCTATGTGCATTCAGGATAGCTCGGACACCGAATTAGATCTTATGCTAAATAATATTCCATCTCAACCAAACAGCTTAGTTATATTACCAACAGATTGTGATGAAGTAAACAGTGTCTTAATGAGCCTGAAATCAGGCAGTGCAGCGGGATGGGACAAAATCCCTATAGCTTTCCTTAAACTTGCTAAAGAAGAAGTTGTACCAATTTTAACTCACCTCATTAACCTTTGTTTCGCACAAGGTGTCTTTCCAATCCAGCTTAAACAATCCGTCATCACACCGGTCCACAAGAAGGGTGACAGAAGTGATATCAGTAATTATAGACCCATTTCCGTTTTATCCGCTATCTCAAAAGTAGTAGAAAAACTACTTAACTATAGACTAGTAAACTATTTGGAAAAGTTTAATATTCTCTCCTCTACTCAGTTTGGTTTTAGGCGTGGCAAATCAACTGAGGATGCAGTGGCCGAATTTAGTAATCTCGTAGCACAGTCTTTGGATGAGGGCGTCAAATGTATCTCGGTATTTCTCGACCTGAAAAGTGCTTTCGACTCTGTGTCTATCCCGATTCTCCTACACAAACTGGAGCGGCTTGGAATTAGAGGTATAGCTCTAGATTTATTTAAAGATTATCTCAGCAACAGAAAACAAAGGGTAAAAATTGAAAACCATATTAGTGATTGTGAGGAGGTTACATACGGTGTACCCCAAGGTAGTGTCCTTGGCCCTACTTTATTTTTAACCTATATCAATGACCTATGTAACATGACCATCAATAGCGCAAAAATTTTCACTTATGCTGATGACACAGCGATTGTCTTTACTGGGCCCACGTGGAATGACACCAAAGTTAGTGCTGAGAGGGGTTTGATACGTGTCGCTGACTGGCTAAGAGTCAATTTACTTACTCTCAATACTGCTAAAACGAACTATGTCTGTTTTGGTATTGACTCTCGTAGTCAACCCAATGTAGATTTTAGTATTAAAATACACTCCTGTAATCAAGCTGCTCCGAACTGTGATTGTCCAGAGATCAAAAGAGTTGCTGAAATAAAATACCTAGGTGTCATGGTGGATCAAAGACTATCGTGGTTTTCACATCTTGAGCACGTCATAAACAGAGTCAGAAAGCTATCATATATTTTTAAGTCACTAAGGCATGTTGTACCGAGAAATCTAAATTTAAACGTACAGTCCCAGGCATATTGTAATTTAAATAATTCTAATAACCTTTTTAATAATGTATATATATCTCTAGTTCAATCTATCCTTATTTATTGTATATCGGTATGGGGGGGTGCAGCTAAGACGCATTTTCTTGGCCTTGAAAGAGCCCAAAGACATCTACTTAAAATAATGTACTTTAAGAGAAAAATATTTTCAACCGTATCTTTATACCAAGAATGCAACCTCCTAACAGTGAGACAGTTGTATATTTTACACTGTGTATTATCTACTCACAAAAAATTAAATTATAACCCTTTAGTAAAACATATAAGAAGAAAAGATAGAGTCGCTGTAGGACCTAGTACTAAAACCAGTTTTGCACAAAGACAATCTTACTTTAGATCAGCATTCCTATACAATAAACTGAACAAAGAACTTGACATTTATGATAAATTATATGGCCATTGCAAGAAAATTATCACTATATGGCTAAAATCTAAAACTTATGACGAAGTAGAAGATCTGTTGAATATAATAATTTAACATAGGTAATGTGATGGATTATATTATATGTATCCACTTATGCTATTATATAAATACACACACACTCTCTCACATCTCTCACACACACTTACACGCCCACATCCACTCCTACACACGGACATTCACACATACATACACTTTCTATTTTTCTTTTACATGTGTCTTTTAATATTTTAATTGTAAACATTTTTTTTTTTCTTTTGTTTTTGTTTTATATAAATGGTAGGTACGTTAATTTATAACATGCTTTTATGGAAGAGCGGAGTCCCCTGATACAGGCTATGTGTGCTTAAAAGGAGACTCCAATCCCTAACATTATTATGCACTTTCTTTTAATAATAAAAAGTTTTTGTTTTTTGTTTGTTTTTGTATCAACTGATACCCAGGTAAAGAATACGAGGTGGTGGGCAAACAAGGTTTGAGCCATGTCTCAGACACAAGTATAGCATGAAGGTCTTTGCTGTCAAAACTGTTAAGCATATCTACGTGATGTGCAGGAATGCTTTGGGCATTAATATGAACAATGTTGAAATTACGGGAAAAGTCAGAGAACTGAGAATGCAAAAATTCGTTAAGGGGAGGAGAGGTGCTTTGAAAACTGAGATCACTGTTCGAATCGCTTGGTGGGCAAGATTCATAGTGCAGAGAATCATCGCTGTTATAATCTGACATCTTAAATACACATTAATAGATATATAAAAAATACTAGGTGAAATAAATAAATACGTAAAATATCCAAAATATAAAAATGTTGATTAAATAAAATACTTAAACTTTTCCCAATAACCTAGTCAAGTCAAATACCCGCCTGCTTTAAAGTACATATTAAAATGTATTGAAATATATTTAAATTACAATAACAAATATTGATGTTACGTAAATTACACAATAAATGAGTTAAACCAAATAAAAAGGCTGTATACAGAAAATTTTGCTTAAGGCTGCATAACATAGTTCTTTGCCAGCTAGCACGATTGAAAGTAAAGCATTAGTGAATGAATGGCAGAGTGACTGACTGATTAAAACATAAATAAAAGTCATAGATCTCGAACACTAATAAAAGTCTATTCTATTTATAGCTGAGTTTGTTTATGCAGGTTTTCTTTATCGGATTTTGATAAAGATTATATAATTGTTGCTTCACAAAATAAAAAAAAAACGAAAAACAACTACGAGCATATCAACAATGGAATTAAATCTTAATTACAATCAAACGAAACTGAAAGTTATACGGTCCTAAGCCAAACTAACGCAATTGGCGAAACAAAGAGAGTGCCTATTTATTGAAAAATTACAAGATGGTTTACTTCTTAGACAAAACACGCCGGGTTTTAGTGGCAGCACCAACCTTAGTTTGCTTTACTTCAACGCCTGCTGATAATGAAGCTGGATCTGGTATATTTTTGAGATCTGTGAGCGTCACTACCCGATGACGCAATCCATCCTCTCCAGCTACCAAGATGTCTCCATCCCTAGTCCAACACTTTTTGACTCCAAAGCGTTGTCTAGCGGCCATGAAGGTTACGTGTCTAAGCTTCGTCAAGAACTCGGATAGGGTTATACCAGTGCCCTTTAAAGCTGTCTTGGACATCCAAACTTTGTTACGGAGAGAAGCGTCGCAAAACTTGATAACAATAGGTCTTATTTTACTATCCCTTTGCATCCCAAGACGATGGCAGAAACGTATGTCAGCTTTCGAAAGTTCAGTCATTTTAAGGTGATGGCTAACTATCTTCAACACGGCAGCAGTAACATCCTCATTCTTCTCTTCAGCCACTCCATGAAGAAGCAGAATTTTGCGGCGGCGGCTCATCTCAAGTCTGTCAGTCTCACATAATAAATAATTCAACTGCTGCTGAAGGCTGGCCATTGCTGTATGAATAAAAGTTTTAAAGTCGAGGAAGTCCGAAGCCAATGATGCAGTTGTGTGTGGAAGTGCTTGCTTTTTCTAGGCTCTGCTGAAATTGGTCCATCCTGTCATTAAACATCTCCATCATTTTTTGCATGCTATCCTGGACTGTGTTCATTGTGGTTGTATGGATTTTCTTTGTTCTCACAGAGTGTAATTTAAATGTTCAAATAGGAGAGAATTTTATAAAGCTGGCAGGTATCTGATATTACTCACTATTATTGTACATCAATTTTATTCAAAATATACACATAAATATATTTAATTCAATTAAAAAGTGCAGAGCAATAAAAACAGCTGTTTCTATATTTTTGACTACCCCCAAAAAAAAAGTTCTGTATTTTTATTTATATTGTATATAGGGCTATTTTAAGTCATCGGCCCAATTTTAATATTTTGTTTTTTGATACAATATAAACGTTCCTGCATATTTATTTTAGTATCGCTCAGTAGAAAAAAAAATAAAGTTATGGCACCAAAAACTTTTTTACATATAGTCTCTGTTGATGAACACCCTACACACGGTATGATACTACGACGCAGCATTTCATTGATTACGTTTGATGATACTTCGACGTAGCACTACAATATGTTTTTTAGTAGTGCGTATTCGTCTGGTATTCATTCATAACTTGGAGTGACCGTGCTTTTGCTTAATATTTTAGTGAATATATTAATTTCCTTGTAAAAAAATTCGCTTTTATAAAATACAGTTTGTAAAAAAATACATTACCTGTGAATATCATTGTTCATGAAATACATGCTTCTTTCACATTATTCAATCTGATGATCTCGTACTAAACATACAACTAGCTAATCATAACTTCTTGCGCTAGAAGATTGGCTTTTGCAGTTGGATATAAAAGATTACTATATCCACCTTGAAAATCAAGCTTACTCTGTGAAAGGGTTAATTACTGATAGATAGATAGACAGAGTTACTTTAAAAACTATTATAACATAGCAGCTGTGCTCCGCGGGTTCACCCGGGTTTTGTGGAAAAGCCTACAAAAAATAACTGCAGTAAAAACTACAGTAACTCAATCACGGTAAGGCACGATCGGCAACGGACGTGCCTACTGCGTACGAATATATTTATTTCATTCGCGATTTGCGCGGTTAACAAGTTGCCGCCAGTCACGTTCAACCACGTCGATGTTACCAGGATCCTGAAGGATATAACTACCCTGAAGGCTTCCTTGGCTGCCGTCGAGTTGAAGTTGAAGGCCTCTCAAGAAACCACCAGTGAGCTACGGGCTGAAGTTGCAGAGTTGAAAAACACTCAAGCCGTAAGTAGGTCACTTGAGGCTAACAACGTCAACAAGCGGCGCGGGGCATTTAGTGCAACGTGTGCAAGTTTCGAGTCTGCAAAACTTGACTCATCGCCGGCCGCTGACCCCGCACGTGCAAGCGGTGACGCCTGCGTCGTCCGTCCCTCGCGTCCCCCGAAGGTAGTGTCGTTACCTGTCATCGTCACGTCAACCCCGAGACGAAACTACGCCGCTGCTGCCACCCACCTGCAGCCCCCACATACCGTGAAGGGTAGTGGAAGTCACCACGACGAGCACCCTCGTACTAACGTCTGCAGTGAACAGCCGAAACAAGATGGCTTCATTATGGTGGAGCGGAAGAAAAGACGACTTTGTCGCAACAATTGCGGCACCGCTCCGACAGGACCTAACTTTCCCCTACGTCCCGCTTTACCCGTCACGTACGTATACGTT
Organism: Stenoptilia bipunctidactyla; assembly: GCA_944452665.1. NCBI lineage: Eukaryota > Metazoa > Arthropoda > Insecta > Lepidoptera > Pterophoridae > Stenoptilia > Stenoptilia bipunctidactyla. The sequence goes on along the minus strand of OX101721.1, from coordinate 41,619,311 downwards.
TCACGTCTCCATTACTTCACGAAGGATGCTGATGTCGTAGAGTACTTGGAAAAAAAGACGAAGGCTCAGGGTTGAAAAACTGGAAACGAGCAACAACGTCAACTTTAATTCGTTTTTTGTGAGCGTACCCCGAGACCATGTATCGGTGTTCCTGAAGGAAGAGCTGTGGCCGAAGGGAGTTATGTTCCGCAAGTTCCGCGGCCGCCCGCCGCCCTCAGGAGCCGCCAGACCCGCGCTTCACGCCGCCGCAGAGTCGTGATTTGTGTTTGTTTATTTACATATATGTTAGTTTTTAAGGTATTTATTTTACTATGGGCCTCTGTAATCAATTATCATTATGTTTTTGTTTATATTGCCTGAAATTAATGATTATTATTGTTATAAAATAAAACAGGAATACCTGCGAAAGGCATACAAAGGTTTTTTCTCAACTACGGTGCCCATCTGCACAATTCCACTTGTTTCGAATTATTTATATCAACAGCATTAAAAGCAAAGTAATATTGAAAAAGTACAACTCGTCACCCATCCTGCTCATAGCCCCGATCTAGTACGCTGTGATTTCTGTTTTTCCCACAAAATCAGAGTTTTGATGAGTGGTTTCACTTTAGCAACCCCTAAGAGGCAGTGGTAGCGTTCAATCATCACGTAGAAAACATGCCTTCAGATCTATGGTCCTCCTGTTTTAAAATATGGTTCTATCGCATGCAAAAATGTTCAGCAATAAACCTAACATTTTGACTGTAACATGTTATTTTTTGAAGTTACGCAAAACTTTTAGTGTGACACTACGAAGGTCTAAATATTTAATCATAAATAGATAATCGCATACAGACATTTTTTAAGCCCCCAGAACTTTTAACAGGAGCGTTTCTTTAGAATTCCTATTCACGTGTTTATTTTTACTGTGGTTCTTTTTTGTAAGTATGTCTTTTACACAAAACTCAGGTGAAACCGCGGTGCAAAGCTATGTTCTAAGAGTTGTTGAAGTAACTGTGTCTGCCTGACTATCTAGAACGCTCTCATAGCCAAGCTACTAATTTAAATTAACTTTAGTATATAGGGTCGCCTAATAATAGTCAATAATATTTTAATAGCAGATTAAGACTGATGTTTGGTTCATAAATACGAAAAAAAATATTAATTTTTTAAATATTTTTCGTATATTTAATTTTCAAAATTCTTCTAAGTGATCAAAATTTAAGTTTGATCTGTAGTTTGTGACTACACAACAAGTAATAAAAACGTTTCCATCAAATTTTATGTAGTCATAAAATAAATTTCTTAAATTTTACTCACATAAAAGAATTTTGAAATTTTATTTATGAAAAATATTAAAAGAAATTTTTTTTTGTTTTCGACATTCAGACCCCCTCGTCATTCCTAATCTGTTATTAAAATATAATTGACTTATTATACGCGGACCCTGTATATTTACCATGTTTATGGTGTATTTTAAGTTTTCGATAATTTTTTCGCCAGAGGTCCTGGGTTCGAATCCCGGCAACGGCGGATATTTGTGTAATGAACACGCAGTTTATATGTTTATTTAAGTTTATTCTAATAAAAAATATGTATTTATTCAATATGTATATATTTCTTAAGTTTATCAGTTATGTAGTATCCATAACACAAGTACTTTAAGAAACTTAATTTGGGCTAGATAATTTTGTGTGAGTGTCAGAAATATTTATTTATATGTATTTATTTATTTCGGCACTGCTGCAAGCGCCATTATCACGACGGTTCTGAAGATGCGGGTATGTTGTTTTATTCACTGGCAAATGAATCTGTATAGCCATTTTTTGTGCGCTTCGAATGTTTGTTACCCCTACTATTTACACTTCAAAGTTAATGGGGTAAATATTATGGTTTAAATATTAATCCTTCAAAAACTCAAGTCATCCTTATTGGTAGCTCTAAACTTATAAACAAAATTGATTATCAGCAACTTGCCCCTATAATTTTTGATAACGTTACCATACCCTACAGTAGAGTAGTTAAAAATCTGGGAGTTTTCATGGATTCCACACTTTCATGGAAACCGCAAATAGAATCTGTCAGCAGAAAAGTTTTCTCCGCTGCACGAGCTCTCCGAAGGCTTCGTAATTTTCTACCAATACCTACCAAAATTGCTCTCGCACAATCACTTATACTCCCAATACTGGATTACGCTGACACTAGCTATCTTAATTTGACCGAAGAGCAACTAAACAAGCTTGAGCGCCTTCAGAATATGTGTATTAAATTCATATTTGGTTTACGAAAATATGATCACGTTTCCGAATTCCGCGTTAGGATCAAGTGGCTCCCAATTCGTCTTCGAAGGAATACTCATACACTCAGTCTTTTATACAAAATATTGTTCAACCCCTGTCTGCCAACCTATCTCAAAGAACTCTTCAAGTTTCGCCATCAGCACCATGAACGTAACCTGCGGTCAGCCAGCAATTTCTTACTGGCAACCCCGGGTCACAATTCCCACTTCTATCAGCAGTCGTTCACGGTGAAAGCAATATCACTTTGGAACTCACTACCACATTGTCTCCACAATGCCAAAACAATAGCTTCCTTTAAATATAATTTGAAAAAGTTCTATCTCTCACACTTGTTTCATATCAAATAGAATATATATTTGTTTACCTACATACTGTATATATTGTTCTGTCTATTTAAATATTTATGTTTAATGTACCTATTTAAGTATTTCTATTGTTATATATCTATATATCTATCTATGTGTTTATTAAATTCTATAGTATTTTATATTATATACCTATTTATTTATGTTAATTAGTATTATTTAAGTATAAAAATATTAATTAATCCATTTCATGTTTTTATTTTAATTCATAATATTTCGCTTAAGATGGGGTTGCCTGGTAGAGATCGCTTAGAAGTCATAAGGCCGCCCAAATTGCACATTTAATTTTATTTTGTATATTATTGTTTGTTAATATTTATCCATTCTATGCAAATGGCAATAAAGTATTTGAATTGAATTGAATTAATTTAAATATTATGACCATGAAAGTTCAAAAACTTGCCGCGTTTCAATATCATTAAATTGTTCATAGAGCCTACCATACATACATAAATCTCTTTACGCCTGTACATCCCTTATGTATTATATTACACCAGAGGTGATAAAACCATTTGAATGTCACGTTTAAGAAATTTGGAGGTACTATAATAATGGAGGGCGACTACTGCAATGACCGGGGCTCATTCGGCCACAAAAACACCAATAAAACCTCTGTACTTTAACTGACTTTTACAGTATGCCCGAGAAGAGAAGCATGAAAGTAAAGTCAAAGTCAAAGTTTTTTTTTTAAAGTCAAAGTCAAAAGAATCTTTATTTCATAAGTATTTAAATACATTTGAAATTAGTCACAATTTACAAATTGAACTGAATCTACCACCACTTCGGAAAGTCGATCTGTTGAGAAGAAGTGGCAAGAAACTCAACAGCAATCATCTTTTAAAAATACACAATAACAATAACAATTTACAATCTTCTTGCATCCGGATCTCTTATAATAAAACTTTATACTTATCCTTAAATCTATCGAAGGGTTAATTTTAAATATTTTGGAATTTTATTATAAAAGCGTACACATTGACCCATGAATGAGTTGGTGATCTTCTGGAGTCTACTATTATATTTATACATTAGGCAATCAAGTACTAGACAGAAACGTAGACATAGATATAGAGGTAAAGATAGAAGTAGATAGATGTAGCGATAGAGGTGAGAGATATTACAGATAATGTGGATGGAGATGAGGATAGTCGTGGACAGAGACTGGACACTAACACGGACGTGAACATGGGGGAATTGGATGGAGATGGGGAAGTCAGAGTCAAATTAAAAAAAGTAACATAGTCATAAAGTCTTCAGCAAACTTCAGTATATGAGACTCCGTTGAATATTGAAAACCGGCATAATTGCCGAAATCAAGTAGGTTTACGAATGTTTTAAGGCGGTTTAGAATTACGCCTATATCCCTTTAGGGTAGGCAGAACACCAGACGCTGTAAAACAATCTGATGTCACGTTTGACCAATTCGGAGGGAGTATAATGGTGCAGAGAGACTATTGCAGTGACAGGAGGTCAGCCTATCGCCCACAAGAAAACCTCTAATAAAACCTCTGTCCCTTAACTGACTTTTACATACATACATACATAACTTCACGCCTGTACCCCATATGGGGTACGCAGAACACCAGAGGTAATAAAACCATCTGATGTTACGTTTGACGAATTTGGAGGCATTATAATAGTGGAGAGAGACTATTGCAGTGACAGGGGGTCAGCCTATCGCCCACAAAAAAGCCTCCCATAACACCTCGGTCCCTTAACTGACTTTTACAGTATGCCCGGGAAGAGAAGCAGCTGGCACATTCTATGGTTTTCTTTCGCTCCCAGTCCAGCATAGAAGCTGACTTTTACAGTATGCCCGGGAAGAGAAACAGCTGGCTTTTCTTTTTCTTCTATGTTTTTTTTACTCCCAGGCCATTATGTATATTATCTTTATTTTTAGGAATCACTGTTTAACCAATAGCAGGACCGGTCAAAACCATTGTAACAATCACGTAATTGCGCAGAAATTTAACGTGTAGATATTCCGACTGTGAATCCGTTTAACAAATTTGATGGTGCACCATCACTATTATTTTTAAGTGAAATATTAAAACTTGAGGGAATATGGTCATAGTCCACCCAGAGTTCGGAGATATCGCCGATAACTAGCAGCGCGAGAGGCCACCCATGCCAGCGAACCATCCGCTTGCCTGCCCGCGTCACCCCGAACGAAATTTGGGTATGATTTCTCCTAAGTTGTGGATTAAGTGATGTAATAAACAAAGTTCGCAATTAAATACTTACAAATTTGGATAAGAATTAATACTATATTGATATACCACCATTCCAAATTAATACATGAATTTCGAACGCAAAATGTTTTCGAATTACAAAATGTAACCATAAAAAAGGTTATTGTGACTCACTCATAAAAGATAGACATATGCCGTCGCAAAATATTTTTTAGAATTTTTGAATTTTTGAACGTTTCCGTCATACATTATTTTTTCGTAACTTGAAACGTTTACGCAGCACACGCAATAGAAGCTGGAAAAATTGAATAACTTTCCCCGTATTCGCAACATTTTCCTTTATAACTTCGCTCATATTGTTCGCAGCGTAGTGTTGTACAGCCTATGTTCACCGGGGATTGTGCAGCTTTCCAACAGTGAATAAATTTTTTGAATTGGATCAGTAGTTTCATAGCCTATTCAATGCAAACAAACAAACAAACAAAAAATCAAATCTTTCCTCTTTATAGTATTAGAAAAGATTATTTGTTTTGATCTGGATTACAGTCACAACTGGCCGCATGCCGAGCGCATACCAAGATCGAGCCGCGAGGTATAGCTCGCGTTTCGTCCATTTGTATGAAGTTGAAATATGTATAGATAGTATTACCGTGATATTCACCTGTTACAGTTAAACCCAGCTAAGTTAACTTAAAAAAAAAACATTTAAATAAACAACGTTTGCTTATTTTTGCATTCGTTTGTTCACATAAAGTTAAAAAATAAGAAACACACATTCCAGCTTACTACTTATGTTTCACTTTATTAGCATTTACATACAACTTTCTACACTTACGATCAAGAACATTGAGAACTCTTTATTAAAGTCGGTTGAAATTACCATGGAGGAAATATATATTTGTATAGAGGAGTTGCCCTATCCAGTTTTCTCTAGGGACTCAAGTGAAGTCTACGGGCGGGGTGCGAGAGGGGTAAGCGGTTGGTTATGTATGGCCAATCATAGCCAAACAGATGATGGCATTAGCCACCTAGTAGCGAGTAGTAAAAACCGGTTGAAACATTAGGGTTAAAATATTCAAATGATCATCAAAAAAGTTCAGCTATACTTTACTAGGTGGCTCTAGTTTTTTAACGAAATTTTATTCATTCCAAATATGTCAGAAAAAACTGCGAAATAAAAGTATTTCTACCTGACGCTAGATAGCGCAACATTTTTTCGCAGCATAAACATCACCTAGGCAACAAATAATAATCTGGAATTTCGGACATAAATAATTGGAAAACAATTTGTAAAAAATAATTATGAATGAATTTATCTTAGTGTTTAGTTAATTTGATTTGGATTGTCAATGTCATTCCTTTGTAAAAGTAGTAAAAAATTAATTTTACATCGAGAAACAATGTAGATCTTTTTAAATGTCTACGCGTATACATTGTTCACAGAAGTAAGCGTCGAACTGACGCCAGTGACTCTAGTGTGGAGTAGCTTGAACTATTAAGGCTGTGTCATCAGGACAACCCAAATTGAAGCTGTGCATCTTTGCTAACAGCAGCTCTACTATATATCTGCTTTGTAGAAATTACATGTTCACGAGGCATGTTTTTTCAATTCATTATTTTTATTGTCTAGGTCGTCATTAAATATAAAATTAAAGGAAGTAATGTCATTATATTTTTAATCTACACTTCAAACATACTACATAAACGTCGGATGTACACAATATCTAATTTTGCTGATTTAGCAATTAATTTGAGAGTATCTAGGAATATGGGCTGGTGAGTGGATTAGATCAGATATAGATACCTGAACAAAGCGTACAGTAGATTAGATACAGAAACCTAATATTGTGTAAGTGCTCTAGAAGCTATGTAGCCAGTTTAGTTGTGTAGGTATGCTTAGACTAGAATGTTACCGAGAAATTAATATATGTTATCTTCCACCAACCAAGATATTAACAAAGTTTATTGACTTAATACAACGTTGGATGGTTTTTTCATTCAAATTTTAATTCCTTTGAATAAACATGGTGTAACTTGAAGGGTGGATCAAATATTTCCCAGGGATGTACTTTTTTCCATTTATCGGCAGCAGTGCTGATAATTTAGAATTCGCGAAAAATTTGTATCATTTACCTTCACCCCATGTTTTATCAATATATCACAATAATCTGAATTACATCTTGTATATAATATGCTAAAAAAATATCTCAGGAATCAGAGAAATTATAAATGTAAAACTTATATTTTAACTATTTATTCGAAGTGCTGATAATTTGGTGCAGTGCTAGCGTTAGTTACGCTAGTAGTCTAGGTAGTCTTAGTTACGCTAGGTAGTCTTAAGGAATTTTGTACTAATCCTACATAGATGCAAATACGAGCCTCTCTTACAATTGGCAAATTAGTGTCAAATTAGCCTATCTCTGCTAAGAAAAAATCTTCATCATCATCACAACTCAGTTTAATGAGCCCACTGCAGGACTATGAGTCTCTCCTCTGGGTGACGAGGAGGTTTAGGCCGTAATCCACCAAACTGGCTCGGTGCTGGTTGGTGGATGTGAGATATTTCAGGGTGCCGAAATGGCTTCTGACAAACCCTAACGACTACTGTATACAAGTATACAGCACCCGGGACCCATTGCAAGTATGGCGCTTTTGAAATTACTGCCGTCTATAGCTCGATTTCAGCTTCTCCTTTACGAAGTTTTCTTTACTACTTTACAGCTTCGAATAATTTAAGCTTTGTATGTCATCATCATCATCATCATCATCACAACTCTTTGTAGTGAGCCCACTGCAGGGCATGAGTATGTATGTAAAGCTTTATGTTTAAGCTTTGTATGTAAAGGAAATTAAATAAAACGCCAATATTGGAGCTAAATGTTTATAGTGACAAACACGATTTAAAAAGTATTCTAAGATAGAGATATTTAACAACGATATTAAAATTTTATATTATTTCATACCTTTTAAAGACACTTAGATTTTTTACAAGATTACATATATCTGCTAAACATTGGTGTTATCGATCTGAGGAATTTGAACAAAGAATGCCTTAAAGTAGAGACGTTTGTCATTATACAAGGTGTAAATTAAGCGTTGCCTTTATTACATCACTACATTCCATCGTTTGCTTCGGGTTACTAAATAATGATTCACTCAATATTCCAGGACATACAGGGTGTTTGGTGACTAGGTGCAAATGTAAAGGAGGTGATAAGCGAGGTATTTTTGAACATTTCTAGCCATATAAGTATGTCTTTGACGAAACTTGTGTTTTTTAGGTATTTGAAAAATACCCAGAATTTGGTAGATACGAGTTAAAAGTGCCCGAATACGCGATATTTTAAAAATAGTATCTTTTGTTTCCGATAGTTTAATGTATGTCGGTACAATAAAACTACTATAATATGTATTTATGGCTTCTAAAACCAAATGGAGGCATAAAAATCGTATTTTTATACGAGCATAAATTTCAAGTGCCATAAAAAAATTGAAAAAAAATATTTGATTTATTCAAACATTTTTAAAAACATGCCTATTTATTGTTATTTCTTTAGAGGCATTAGTCATTCACATCGCAAAACATGCCAAATCTCTGAGTTAAGGGCTAAAAACCAAAGTAAGGAAGCAGTTCCTAAGAATTCCAAATCCCCGTACTAAAATTTTCGTCTCGAAATTTAACTTTTTTTATAGCATCTTAATTCTTTTTAATAAATTAAATAAAAATTAATTAAGCAAGTACCAATTTCTGCAATACACCAAAGTCCGAAGAGAATCAAAAAAAAAACTAAAAACCATACTTAAAAAAACACGTTATTTTAAGAAACAGAAATTTTCAAATTTGGAATGTATTGTATAAGTTTTCACAATAGTGAGTTATAAAAACATTCTACTATGGTACTTTAAATTTGGAACACGTTACTTTAAGAATAAGGATTTTCAAATTTGGAATGTTTTGAATGGGCTTTGTTTTAAGTGTGTTGCGAATTTAGTTCTTCTATGAAAATTTAACAAACGGTTGACACGGTGTGCAAATATAAAATTTTGTAATTCATTATGAACATCGATGGTTTTAGCAATGAAGATCATGCTAACATTATCTTCATGTACGGAAGGGCAGACAGTAATGCAGCATTGGCACGGCGAATTTATAAGGAGCATTATCCAAATCGCAGATTACCCAATGTCAGGATGTTTTACAACACGTTTCATCGTCTTATTGAAAATGGGATCCATCGTCTGGCTACTAAAGCTAATCCTGAATGATACGATGCGGCTTTCGAGGAAGAAATTATTCACGCATTTGAAGCCGATCCTACAACAAGCATCCGAACAGTAGCTCAAAACCTTAACATATCGACATGGAAGGGTTGGAACACGATGCATAAAGATTCAAAATATCCTTTTCGAGGGTGCAGGGTTTAGAAGAAGGAGATCCCGTGCGACGAATACATTTCTGCAGATTCTTATTATACAGCGACATTGACTACGCGTCATTTTTAGAATCTATCTTTTGGACAGATGAGTCAAAGTTTTCAAGAGAGGCGATAACAAACTTTCATAACCTTTATAAATGGACTGACAAGAACGGAAATCCTCAATGGAAGAAGCAGGTCTCCTTTCAAAAGAAGTTTTCAGTTATCGTATGGGTTGGAGTAATTGGTGGAACTTTGATCGGGCCACATTATCTGCCCGATACTTTGAACGGACCCAATTAGCTCGAGTTTTTACTAAACGATCTTCCTATTCTCCTAGAGGAAGTCGGAGTACCATTAGAAGCGAACAGAGAAATCATCTTTCAGCAAGACGGCTGCCCGGCCCGGCTGTGAGAGAATACCTTGACAACTGTTTTCCGGAGTGCTAGATCGGTAGAGATGAACCCATTCCTTGGCCCACTCGATCCCCGACTTAACTCCTTTGGACTATTTTGTTTGGGGACTGGCCAAAGGACTTGTGTACACTTTAGAAATAGCAACAAAAGAGGAGTTAATTACAAAGATTCGTGAAGCTTTTGTCATCATGAGGGAGGAGATGCAACTAAAAATAAATACCACAGAAGTACGAAAAAGGGCCCATTTATGTATAAGAAATCGTGGTTTACATTTTGAACATGTGATTTAAGTTTTTGCTTTGATTTTTTTACTAAAATTTTATAATTAAAGTTCATGTAGTTGTATTAAAAGTGCTTTCTTACTTTGGTTTTTAGCCCTTAACTGAGAGATTTGGCAAGCAATGTGAATGACTAATACTTCTAAGGAACTAACAATAAATGGGCATGTTTTTAAAAATGTTTGAACAATTTAAAGATTTTTTTTTATGGCATATGAAAATTATGCTCGTATCAAATAAGATTTTTTTTAAGTTTTGTATTCCTCCATTTGGTTTTAGAAGCCATAAATACACATAAAAGTAGTTTTATTTGGGCCGACAAAAACAATCGGAAACAAAAGATAGTGTTTACAAACTAACGCGTATTCGGGCACCGTAAACTGGCATCTATCAAACTCTAAGTATTTTTCAAAAAAAAAAAAAAAACAATCATGAAATAGCAAGTTTCGTCAAAGACATATATGGCTAGAAATGTTGAAAAATACATCGTTCATCACCTCCTTTAACCTTTGCACCAAACACCCTGTATATTAAGGCTATTCCAGTAGATATTGAAACACGCAACCCTGTTTCAGCGACTACTAATCACTTCGTGTAAGAATCTAACAGGATGTAAGAAAAGACAAGACGATTATATTTAAAAAGTGACAGCAGAGAGATCCTACACATTATCAAAGTTTAAAACTTCATAATTTTAGAGTAAACTTAACTTTAATAACAGTCAATAAAATTAAATTAAAAGCGTGTTGACACACCAGGACTGCTGCGTAGAACACATGTTCAGCTCGCGAACTCCTCGTAAAGCCCCAGCCAGACTGTTAAAAATACGTTGAAAACCAATTCTTCCAACCAAGCTTAAGGAAGGTTAAGTTGTTGACAACCAATTCCGAGTCATCCACGCTGTTAACTGCCTAAGGCCGGCGCCAGACTTAGCTTCACATGTTTGAACACATGTTTGATGAAGAACAGAAACCAAGGTCACGCTAAGCCACGCCCAAAATCGTAAGTGCGCTTTGATCTCTCGCTCTGGCAACATCTTCGCGATGGCAGTTTTGTATGCAATTGAGGATATAAAGAAGGAAAGGTTGACTCGCAGGCTAAAAAGCTACAAAACTCGAGTCATTTATAGTTATAGTTACATAGTAAAATATACAATAACAAGCGTACACACGATCCTGAACACAGATATACATCTACATGGATAACGCAAATGCATGTTCTTTGCGTGTCCGAACCCCGACCAAGAGTCAAGGTTGGTCGCCTCTAGATTTAATCCGCGCGTATGTATGTCTGTTAGAAAATCGATGCCACAATATTGATATCGTTCTTAATAATCGATTTCATCGACGGCATCCGTGTCACTAAATCTGTTTGTATTTCCCAGTAATAAATATCAGCTGTGACGTCACAATAGGTTTTAAAAAGTCGGCACGCTTGGTTCCAATACAAATCGTGGCACTTACGTTGTCTTTGTAGATGTATGTCTGTGTTTCTAGACACCGCCGTTTACAACCCGCCAAGGTCATGCATAATTTGGTTGTCAACAGCCGTCTTCACTGTTGTAAACTAGCAAGGTCACCTTGGTTTGATGTTTTGTTTCCAACAGTCCTACTGGGGCTTAAGCCTTAACAGCATCAGATCAGGTCCACTGCAGTCGGAGAAGGTAGCCAAAGACGATATCCAAATAAGTTTTATAATCTAAGTATTACAGAACATTAAACTTCAACTGAGATCTGAGTAAACTAAAAATAGAAATATTTTAACACAAACATAATCATAACCTAATTAAATTAACATTATTATAGAATAAGTACATAATATTTTGAGCCCTGAAAATACAGGGCTCATAATTTTACGAGCCCTGATAGGTAAGTAGAAAATAACTTAAGTTGTTAGGTATTTATTTGTACGATAATTATGCCTAAATAATATCTTAATAAACAAATGGAACTAAATTATTATAAGGAAAAGTACACAATATGCATTAACAAGAATATAAGATTAGTTTGTGACTTGATCCACCATTTTTATCGATAACGGGCTTTCTTGTATTCGGATTATTAGTCACAGAGACAGATCATCGTAATCAGATTTCTTCAGGACGTAGGAAGTCACAGAGCCTGTAGTGACATATTCGCTAACATTTTCGTAGTGATGGTCTTTTTAACAAAAGATAACGGGCTGCTTATCTTTTAAACAATAGAAATTTCTTCAATAAACTACTTACATTATTCAAATTTGGCGAAGTTATAAGGGCTAAGAATAAAAGACTAAAGGCACGTATTAGACAACATTACTCAAGTTTTGAAAACGGCTTAAGCATTAGGTAATTCTATGGAATGGTTTCATCCAAAACGTCACCAAATCTAGATTTGAGGTAGGGTTTACTTGATTTAGGTACTTTACTTTGATTATTGTTCTAGAAGACGGGCATAGATTCATAAGTAGGTACAGCTATACAACTGTAACACTAAGTACACTCAAACTATTTCCGTTCTAAATCTATAGGTATTCTAGAAAAATACTCGAATGTTTATACAAAATATTCAATGTCTACAATTACGTTTTTTACACTGAAAACCTAAACTATTTTCTTAAAGAAATACATTTTTGATTTTAAAATTGAAGGCTGATATTATAAGACATTTATTTTGCATAGAAAGCAAAACCATTACTTATTTAAAATATATATATATATATATATATATATATATATATTAAATAAGTAATGGTTTTTTCATCAAAATTTTCATCCACGACTATTTTAATAGGTATATTATCCTTTTACAGGTTATAGAAGAATCACCTGTTGATAAATTTGTATTTATCAATTGTACCTTTATTCTAAAAATAACCCACATATAAAAAAAAACTTTTACTTACAAAAATATGTATCTATATCGAACAATTAATGGAAATAGTCTACAAAAAACTTAAGGATTCTATGCAATTATGTAGATACAACAAACATCATTAACGCACGTAGGCTTTGCAAATAACGAAGGAATTTCCTCTAACTAAAAGTTAAGACACAATGTAGCTAAAACTCTAGATATTATTAGTGATTATGTTAAATAAATTGACACTTCTAATATTCATATTTACTTAAGAATTATTATTGCTTCTAAAAACGAAATACATTAGGTTTCTTACTATTTATTATGCTTTTAGAATTTGAACATCACGTTATTAATAACATTTAAGTAACAGTTAAATATATTTTATTCACTAATTTAATGCGACATATATGTATACCTATTTAGAATCAAACAAGCATCTTAAAACATTTTAACTGTTTTACAATACACTGATGAAACTTTAATATGAACAATTCTGTCTACTTCACACGTCAAAAGACACATTTAGGACCTATAAATCTTATTTTTTTTCGTGAACCCAGCCTGCTCTTGCTAAGCGCCCATACAAATTATCGCGGTTGCCTCTAAATTCAACCGCCGCGGTTTGCATGGAATACTACTGGAAAAGCGGTTAAACGCCCATACGCACGGGCGCTAAGAGCGAAAATAGAAAAATCTGACATTGGTTTTAAGTATTTAAATTTCCACATGATATTTTAGAATTTTGAAAGGAACCCTAGACTATACTAGAGATTTTGTATAGCTTTCCACTCGCAAAATAACATCAAACAGGTGTACACTGCTCCAGTGGCCGGGGCTAATAAGTACACTCACCATTATGTAAACAACGCACGGCCTCAATTTTATTGTACAACTTGTATCAAATATCACAATGTTGGTGTTATATTCAATCAATTGTGACATAATGATCGATTCTTTATATTCAAAATGATATTAAACCAACACCACACACATGTGTTGGTCCAATATTGTGATAAACACTTTCGTTATTTTGCCATAACTGTTTGCACTTCATCACATCAAATAATTGGTCGAATATTTTTCAATCATAAGCTTAGTCTTATAGAAATAATTCAAATTGGCCTATGCAAATCGTTTGAATATTATGAGGGAAATTCAAACTTTACTAGGGATGAATCTTCAACTACACCTACAAAGTATAACTTTATAGTTTTATGTTCCAATGTTTGAACAAAACAAATAAACAATGTATCGTCGCCAGACTTACTTTATTCTTTTTTGTTTCAATATAATAAAAAAAAACAAAATTAATTTCAATCTACTGTTACTCTATTAGTTTTAAAACACAAAACAATATTAACACCTATTTTCTATATTATCCTATTATAAATGCATAAAGATCTTCAATAAGTATTAATGAACAAGATTTTTTTTTATTCTACATATTTAATCGTCAAAATTTAATAAAGTTATGATTTAGAATATTTTCTACTCGTTCTATTCGATTATAAATAACCTTTGTAAAAAGTATTTAAAGTTGAATTATTTCCGAGCTAGCTAGTAAATGTAAAAGTTGAAAATGTTCGTAGGTGTTGTGATAACTTGATATTTAGTAATGGGATAAAGGTTGCCCCGTACATGGCCTACTTAACATGTGAAACGCGAATGTAAGCCCTTGAGAGGCTTCACGTCAAATTTCGATAAAACCTTCAGCATACTTAGGTATATAGTTTATTTAGACTTTTTGAGAGATAGATAATTGTAGACTTTCACAAGAATGTCCAGTTTATGCACAACCAACCAAAAAATTACACACAGGCATTTTTTATCTATATATTATTCAGACATAGTCGCTATAATGAATTATATAATATAATACTTCGATACATAAATAACCAGTAAGCTACGGGGCAGCATCTATTTTTCAACAAGTACCTACTCTACTCTTGGACTTTTAGTTAAAATTACAAGAAAATCATGATACGAATTGAAGTAACGCTGCTATAGCCTTCCAATAACATAACTTCAGACACGCATTAAATAAGCACAGCCATTATAGTTACATGTTCGAATTAACTTCCTGAACACCAAAAAAAATATTGATGACCAATTAGAGATAAAACTTAACTATCCTTTAAATAAATAAAATCTCCAGACAATCACACCAACTACATGGCCCCAAAGTAAGCATAGCTTGTGTTATGGGTTACCATGTAGCGAACTGGGGGGAACCTAGAATAAAAATACATAAATAGAACAACACCCAGACACGGAACATATTTTTTTCTTGTTCCGTGCGGCTATAGAAGCCGCAACCACTGGCGTCTGAGGCAGACAGGTTCGTCAAAGTGGTCAGCAACATCCTTTGATGTGCTCAAACCAATAGTCAGGAAGCTTTCGTTTCAAAAGCATAATCAATACTAGCCTTATATGAGCAGCAAAGTCATCACTTAACTATCTTTTCGAAACCGTATTTTAAATTTCACTTACGTAGGTGAGCTGCTTCAACACTCTCGCTGTGTAATGCAATGCTTATTATAATGGCCGTAAAATTAAAAACTTAAAAAGTAAATACAAACGTGAAATACTTTTACTTCTCCGTCATTTTTGTTTTATCGTAACAGCTTGATCCAACTTCATACATAAGTTAATAGTAAGGCAATCAGTACAACGTAGCTTAGGCAGTTCTTTGATTTCGTTTTATGATAATATAGTAAAATTATCTCTAATTTAGTCTGATTAATTCTAGTGGTGAACTATTTGCAAATTTAGAATATTACGACCGTCTATAAATACTTAACAAAAAGAGACAGCAGTAAATAATTATTTTAAGAAATAACTTTAATTACTTTTATGATATGGTAACCATTATTGCATCATGCTGTATATTCATGAATAAGTAGAGTATGTAAACATTATTGTCAGAAAAACATAGTTCATAAGTTGAATACCTTATTTAGAAAACACTAAAAATGTCAAAGGCCAATCTACCTACTTCTAAAATCATCCAGTACGCTACACCAACCGAAATATTGTTTATAGGCAAGCGAAATAGGCTCCGTATTTATCGTACCCTACAAACATCAACAAACTCTTGTTATACGGGGTGATTCAAAAAGGTGTGACAATATTTAAACAGCGCACGGCTAAATTCATTTAGAATCCATCCCATCAAGTCTCCCAACCCTCAGCATTTCAGATCGCAAGTTATCCCAATTCAAACTTCTACTTAAATCTTAACAAGTGTAACCCTAAATTCTTATCAGCAAAAAGAACTCGTTCAACTTGTTAGGGCTGTCACAAAATGAACCAAAAAAATATATTTTAAGTTTGTATGAAAAAAAAGTTTAGTTTGAAATTGGATATTTAGGTATTTGATTCGAAATCGGTTATAGTTTCACACCTTTCATTATTGTCACACCTTTCATTATTGTCACACCTTTCAAATCACCCTGTATATACCTTATTTTAGAATTCCTAATAATTTATAATTAAAAATAACGCATTTCTAAAACAATTGTTATAGCCATAAACGATCCGCGAGTTTTTCAAAAATAAAATGTCAAAGAAAAATTGAGTGGAAGTAACATAATTTTGTCAACGCAATTAAAAGAAACTTGACGTAATAGCAAAGTTCTTTAAATATTTACAGAAATAAACCTAAACTAGTAAAAAGTAAGGAATTTATTGTGCACGAAAGTGATACCTGCACATTTTCCATTGCGTCGCAAAAGAGATAACACAAATACTTCCAATTGGTGTCCATTAACAAACTTGGCTGGAGCCTCCATTTCTATAACACTGAAACTATGAGGCAACTTACCACAAGTCTTTCTACTACAATAATGTAATAGAACCTTTACAATAGTAGAATCAGTCATCATTGTCCATGCCCAGCAGTTCCGCCTGCAGACGGCCCTTTGTTCGGCAGCACGCCGACAGGCACAGGATTCTCAGAGCAAGCCGAAACTGGGGACTGAGGGTAATGAGGATGATGATCTTCCAAAACGAATTCATGATGCCAAGCCATACGACCCCAAAGTGAAGCATGGGGACTTTGAGCTCCTGACCAGCAAAGTACTCGTAGGCTCTCACGCCGGCGTAGGGTGACCAGCTCAACCAGAATACAGTCACCAGCACGAAGCTCATCCAGTGGCTGGGATTCGCAAGGTTCTCTGCCAGCGCTGTTGCATATTCCTTGTCGTGGATAGGAGCACCGCTACTCAGTTTCCTCTTCATTGAAAATATATAAAAGTAATTGTACACAATAGAAATTACACTAGGACCCAAAACAAGAATGGCCAGTGTAGCGGTATACGCATAAGTGGTGCCCCAGTCTAACATACAAATCAAGGTCTCTTTATCAAAGTTGGCATCTTTCTTGTAACCTAGAAGTGGCGGACAGCAGAGCATAGCAGCCGATACCCATGTAAACACCATCCAACATTGGCTCCTCGTGCGAGTTTGTACCTGGGTTTGGTCAAAGAAGATGAATGTGATTAGTAAAATGTACAGGATTTAAAAACGAACAAGGAATAGTAGTAAAAAGTTTAAATACCGTTGTACTTATCGTCTCGTACCGAAGCGGTTTTCTAGCGGCTAGGTATCTATCAACGGATATCCACATGAAGGTGTATACGGAGACGGACCAGAGAGTGACTTCGACGTAGCCAGCGAGGCGGCACATGAGGTCCCCGAACATCCAGCGGCCGGTGATCGCCGGGTATACGGACAGCGGCACCACGAACACGCCACACAACAGGTCCGCCACCGCCAGAGATAGCAAGTAATAGTTGATTACTTCATTAGAAAGGCCTGTCAACAAAATAATAGTAATTAAAATTTCTCAATCCACCAAAACATAGTTCGAATTCATATCCGGGAAACAATCAGCAGAATGGACAGTACGAGAAATACATTGAACTTCATACTGTTTCGATAAATGCTAAATTGCCTAACTATACCACGAATAAATAATGTTAGAATTGCCACGAAGCGAATTTGGTATACGGGCCTCAGTCACCTGTCTTATTTACATTAAAACTAAAAGATCACAATCCCAAAAAAACTTTATTTATCATATATACACATAATTTTACACATACTCCGTAAAAACTAACTTGAGGACTAAGTTTAGGTTATCAAAAATTCTACAATAAAGAACAAAAATACCGTTTAAGTTAATAAATTTAGGTGCAGTTTTGCAAATATATATATTATGTAATACTTTCTTAAACAGAAACAAAACAGTTTTCATTTATTATGGAAAATAGTGATTATTTATTTACAGTTTAAAAGCTGGTTTTGCTTATGCTGGGGAAAATAAGAGCTGTTTTTTATTTATTTAACTGCTTTAATGGATTACTTTTATGAATAATAAAAGAAGTTGACACTGCTAATAATGATTACAAGGTAATTTTAGTAAAATAAGTTGCTTTATATTTTTGGAACGATTCCTTATAGTTATCCTATTTTGTATATCAATATAAGATCTAAATATACAAATAAAAGTGCTGGGTCTTTCAAACTATTACAAAAATTATCTCTTTAAAGTTACATTTTCTATTAAAGATCTCAAAGTTATATTTTACGCTCAAGCTCTAAAAGTAATATAATTTTACTCTCGTTAAATATTTTCCTGCATTCCTACTTTTGAAATTGGAATTGTGCTGGAAATTGTGTTAATGGCGCCTTTAACTCAATTATGGCAAGAAAATTATACCGAATAACGCTCATCTTGCCGTCCTTGAGGGAAATTTGGTACCAAAACTTATGTATGGTAGTGAATCTTGGGTGTGGCAGAGGAGACATGAAAACAGGATTAATGCTGTGGAGATGGGAGCTTTAAGAAGCATGTGTGGAGTGAAATTGAGTGATAGGGTGCGCAACAGTGAAATAAGAAAGTAATGCGGATTGAAAGAAGTTGTAGTGACTAAGACTGAAAGAAGGAAGGGACCGCCCTAGGCGAACGTATGCCGATCAAATTGGTGACGTTTTTAAAAAGGGCCTAGTTAAAAGTAACCGGCAATCATGTATGAAAAGATTAATGAACGTGGAGAGAGTGAAAGAGGTATGTCTGGATCGTAGCAATTGGTGTTCCCTTGTCCCTGCCTACCCAAAAGGGATATGTATTAAATATATTTTGATACCCAGAGTGTTAAAGTTAAATGAAATACGTTTCTAAGGGGAATTTATGAGAATTAGTCTTTATTATTAACACATTGAAGAAATTGTGAAATTCGTTACATGGCCTTGTCACATTTTTGTTATAACTATGTAACTATGAGTTTATTATCTTATTTTTTCATTGATCTTTGCTTTATTCTATGGCAGTATAGACTGCTATTTTTTCTTTGGTTATGTGTATTTAAATTTAAAGCTATGCACAAAATTAGAAAGAAATTTTCTTTGAAAAAATCTGTCTCCGCAAACAAAATATAAATGAAACATCACACGAGCTTTTTTATTTTAGACTTAACCAGCGTTTGACCTCAATGTCACCTGATGGCAAGTGAAGATGAGGTCAAAGATGAAAGCGCACGGGTTATATAAGATGAAGCTAGAATACTTACGTTTAAAGTTAAGGAAGGCAGCGATGATGAGCAAGTTGGAGACGACAATGGCGATGCCGATGCAAGCGATGACCGCGGCCTGCGTCAGGGACTCGAACGCTGCGAAGGGACTCCCCGACACGCTCACCTCCGAGCTCACTACGCCGCCGCGCCCGCCCATCATCGCAGGCATATCTGTCACCAAAATTATATACTGTAGGCTTTTTTAATGATAGCTAAATCCGCGATGAACAATCTAAAGACCAATTTCAATCACTTTGCAAAGTCATGGAACGTGTATTGAACAATCGACTATCGACTTTTTTATTAAGCGTAATCACTGATCAGGTGATCCCTGTAGGGTTCTGCCCCAAGGCGGAGGTTGCTCGGATTAGACGCCTTTTACGAGACGCCTTCTCAGGGCCGGTGAGGCCTACGCCGGTACTGTAACTATTTAGCACTAGTTTTATTTTTCTCATATTAACATTTAGTTTAAGATATCCACCATCAGAACAACCCTTAATAAATGAGCCGAGGAGTTATCAATTAGGCCCATTCCATCACCATGAAATAGGCCTAATTGATAACAATCTATAAATACTATAAACATGGAACAGAACGGAACCGCAATATGACATTTTTTAAATTGTGTGGCCAAACTCACATCACCTAGACCGATATGAAAACACAAAAAAAAAATATTGTAATTAATAAAAATCCAGTACTTTTTTTTTTTTTTTTATAAGTGACTAAACCCGCGTTTGACCTCAATCTCACCTGATGGTAAGTGACGATGAGGTCGAAGATGAAAGCACACGGGTTTAGGAAGGAACTGGCTCTTTATACAATATTGCCGGAACACATTACCGCCGGAGCGGTAACATTTGGCGGCAGACTTTGTATAAAGGGTGGTCGCTAGCCAGTCGGACCCAGAAGGGATCCTACCACCAAGGCAATACTAGACTTTATTCCCAATGCAATTATTTAACCTATAATAAGTCTTAAATTGATATTCGGCATTCGACTACACAAGTACAGAAACAGAACTTTGAGTCTTCTTTTTACATTTATTACAAAAATATATTATACATATATACATAACTTCAAGGTAGGCAGAACAACAGAGGTTATAAGACCATCTGATGAGACGTTTGACAAATTTGGATTATACTGATGAAGGGAGAGTCTCTTGCAGTGACAGGGTCTGCCTATCGCCCAAGAAACAAATCTCCAATAAAACCTCTGTCCCCTAACTAATTTTTACAGTATGCCTGGGAAGAGAAGCAGCTGGTACATTCTATGTTTTTCTTTCGCTCCCAGTTCAGCATGGAAGAGAATATATCATATCTCACTAGTTATTTCTCTCAAGTCGATCTTTATTTGTTTTCAAGGCTTTTCGTAAATCTGTCGTCTTATAACGACGCCTATAACGGTTTCAATCAAATTATTTGCATACATTGCAGGACTTCATGAGACGGTTGAGATATAGTACATATGATCTGACATGAAAGAGAGCAAACAACGGTCCTACAACTGAAGTGTACTCACTTTGTGTAATCTGTGGGACAGGTTTTTAAACAGACTGCTTACTTTTTTTAAAGCATACTAAATAAATCTTTGATCCAGAAAGTTCTGAGATAGATGGACATCGTCAGTAGCCGACCGTAGTCCGTAGTAGCACCGCAATTTTATTATTATGTGAGTCCCAAGCTATGTAATAAGGTAAATTAACACTAAAGTTATTATACGCTTTCCAATTACTGCTGCTAATAGGACGTCTTTGTTTTCCAAACACTGAAACCTTATTTAAAGTTAAATTTCATTTGAAATATACTTTTTTATACTGTTAGGATATTGTTTAGCATATTCTTGACGGAGGGGGCGTAGTTACTCGCAAAACAAATTAGGAATTTTACTATTGCGATAACACCGTTACAGTTATTATATGCAAGTAATGCTTATGTTTTATTAAATATCTTTAAGGTTTAATCCGTAGAAATGAAAAAAAAACGGTTATTGTATTAAAAACTTAACATTTACCTCATAACTTAATCAAACTAAATGAAATAAAATATTAAAATATTTTATGCTGATCTCAAAAAAAAATGTTTTAATTATTAAATTCAAAAAATCATGTCCAATATAAACTCTATATAACCTTTATAAAAAATATCATAATATCTAATCTGCTGAGTGCAACTTGTAGGGTTGCCAATTTTTTTTTCTAGACATACAGTATATTTGAGTCTGAAAAGAATATCAAACAGTATTTTGGAAAAATACACAGTATTCAACTTATTTTATGTTTGAAACACATATTTTAAGAGCTTCTTGCACAAATTATTAATTAAAGTCTAGCATATACAGTGTTTGGCTTCTTATGCTTAAAACCGTATTTTGTATAGTAGGAAAATAGGAACTTGAAGACGCTGTCGGCAACCAAAATCAATATTATCCTAGAAATTGAGCAGCCCGGCTCAAGCTCCAGAACAATAGACAAAGGATGTCAAAATTCAATATCCAAACTGCCAATGAAAATGAACAACACCGAGCAAAACGCTATTGAACCCGAATTATACAAATATATTTTGTTGAATCGACGTTTGAACCCAATTTTTTTTTTCCGCCAAGGAAAGTTTTGGCATCCCCTAAAACAAGCTTTAACCAGTAAAGCAAGCTTTAGCGGGAGGAGGATGAATTCTGTTACGGACGAATGGGCATTCCATAAACTGTTAACCCCAGTGGCTAACGGAGTATAGAGTGCCCAGACAGTGTGGTGACTCACTCAGTTAGGCCGAGCATACCCACTAAACATCCCCCTTTACGACCTACCTTGATTCAGGTTCTTGATCATTTATCGGAGCGACAGCCAATTGGTGAAAGAGGCTGCGCAGTGAGCGGCATCCGGACGGCTGCCACCAAAAGGAACTGAAAGCAAACATTAAAAAGCTAAGACTAGCAGAAATGACAAAGCTGAAACCAAGAGATTATCTAGAGTGATCAGACTCACTCTGAGATAGGAATGCTGGAAAGAAGGACTACGTTTAGAAACGTTGAGCTTGCTGGAGTTTCCTGATGAGGGGAGCGAACTTGGTTAGGACCGTTGAAATCCTCTGGGCTGGCGTCGAGAGCGGCGCCGAAAGTCAGGATCTCGTCGATGGGAGCGAGCTGGATTCAGAACGCCATGCGGTCTTGAGAACCTTTTGCGTTCTGGAACTGGGAAGCCGATTTGGCGGCCGGGTTCGATTGAGTCGCGACCCGGCTGCGCTGACCTGGAATGATAGAAGTAAAAGAAAAGAAAGTGTAAGGCAGAAAACCAACTACGACGATGTAAACAATGCTCTCTCTAATGTAGTACAGTGGTTTAATGTAAATAATCTAGCTTTCAATGATAAAAAAACTAAATGTATAAAATTCTCCGCACCAAATGTAAAACAAGTTGAGTCTGATCTGCGGCTTAATGGGAACAGGTTGAATCTAGTAGATAACACTGTTTTTCTTGGAATTACCTTAGATTCTAAATTGCAATGGGGCGCCCATATCTCACAGCTAGCGAGTAGACTTAGTTCTGCAGCGTTCGCGGTAAAGAAAATTCGCTCATTGACTGATGTTAATACGGCGAAGCTGGTTTATTTTAGTTATTTTCATAGTATAATGTCCTACGGCATCCTACTTTGGGGCAATGCCGCAGACATTGACACGATATTTACACTGCAGAAAAGGGCTATTCGTGGAATGTATAAACTTGGAAGTAGAGAATCTCTAAGAGAAAAGTTTAAAGAGATTGGTATCTTGACCTTTGCATCACAATATATATATGAAAAAATTATGTATATTTATAAGAATAGTAGTAAATTTAAAACCATGAAAGATAAGCATGATAAAAATTATTCTGTAATGACAAGGAACGACCATAAATTAGCGTTTCCCAAATTAAGGCTGGCTAAAAGCACCAAATCATTCATGGGAATGTCAATACGTATTTATAATAAAATACCACAGTCAATTCAATCTCTAACGTTTAATAAATTTAAAAGAACTATCAAAGAAACATTATGCAAAAAAGGCTACTATAAACTCAAATATTATTTAGATGACAAAAGAGCGTGGGATTGATGTCTCCACAGGTTATTTCCAAATATTAAACATTAATCACTATGTAAGCAGCTTGGCTGCGACATGATATTGGCAAGCACGAATAGCTGTCTTCTGTTTGTTTGTTCATGTCATAGCAGAGCTGTATTTCTGCCAAATTGTACCTATAATAAGCACTTTTTACAAAAGAGTGCCGAGAGTTTTTTTTCCGCCGGCTTTTTTCCTCTCGGTCTACCTAGGGTTCTACTCTCATTTCGTTTTTTAAAGCCGAAGAAGAAGTAGTAGTAGACATCACCAAGACATTGGTGGATAATGGGCGATCGTTATCTTTATAAGCTGAGAGACGTACACTTCTCGACGGAGGCCTTCCCCTGGATTCTTCATGTCGTCCGGACCCGCGCCGCCCTCATCCAGCATTTGACGTTCGTAAAGTGTATAAAATTACCTACTACGAATAAAAAGTTTTCATTTTCATTTTCATTTTCATTAAAGGCCTTGGGGGCCTTTGAACTGACTGAAGGAGCGTCCGAGCTAGGCTGCGGTCGCTCTCTCCAGTTCTTGATGGGCTTCACGGTAGCCCTGGCAGCACGCGGTGCCTTAGGGCAGCCGCGAAAGTTTGCTGTGTGGCCTGACTGGCCGCACAAGACGCAGGACGGAGCGGTGGGCGATTCGGGAGTGCGAGAGCACTCCTTAGTCCCATGCGGATCTAGGCACTTGACGCACCTAGGGGAAGCAAAACAGTTTGCCGCCGCATGACCATACAATTGGCAGCGGTGGCATTGACCTGGGAAACCACGCTTGTGTGGTATTTCGACGCGGATGTTGGAGAGACCGCACACGGTGGGCTTTCTCCTGAAAATGGACTGCCCTTGCGGGCTCTTTGCTAGGATTACTAGCGCAAGTGGGAACTCCTTGCCTCGGCGGATGTGCATTTTGTGCACAGATTCGACGGGGAAGCCTTGAGAAGACAAGTCCTCTTGGATTTGCTCGTTCGAGAGCTCGAACGGGACGTTCCTGAGGACGGCACGAATCTTACGCTCCTCAGGGAGAGCGTAGGTGTGGTACTCGAGCTTTTGATCAGCAAGAAGCCAAGTAAGATTCCTGAAATCGGAAATGGAACTGAGAACTTAATAGAGTCACTCACGTTGGATGCCTTACTATACTGGATCTTCGGATTGTGCCTACCGCAGAGAGCTGAGACCTCGGTCCAGCGGCTCTTGTCCCGTAGAAAGACGGGGGGCGGAGACTTGACTTTCGGCGGAGCCGAATCTGAATGCGACGCAGGCTGTGACGCCGGGATCACTGAAACTAAAGGCGCAGGAGCAGACGCTGGTGCGACATTTTGCGGAGCAGGAACATCGGCTGGAGCAGCTGAAACGGATGGAGGTAAAGTCAAAGTAGCAGATTGCTTCTTCTTCTTCGATTTTGATTTTTTGCGAATCTATGTGAACGGAGCAGGAGATTCTGGAACAGTAGGAGCGGAGTCAGAGTCACAACCCGGTGGGGTAGTTTTGCGTTTGCACGCGGAAGAGTCTACCAACATACTACCGGCTTGCTCAGAAGGGTCTGGCGACGCCGGAGAGTCTGTTGAGAAGGATTGACTGGAGGGCACTGACATAGTGATATCTGGCTGGAAGTCTGGAAGTATACCTGAAATAACATCAGAAGGGAGTTTGAGGCCCTGCGCGTTTGCGCGGACAAGTGCCTCGATTGTATTTTGCAATACCTGCATATTTTTTTGCAGTTTGTGAACCCATAAGAGCTGCTTGTGGTTGAGTGAACTCAATATAGCCGTATCAGGATCCATTATGCGGGAGTAATGGAGAGCGCTGTAAAAAAGATGAATCAACTGCGTGCCGTTAGACGGCGACCAGGCTGCAAAAGCTGCGCTGAAAGAAAGAGCGACCTAGTACGGACCTATTGCCGATGAACGGCGGACGATCAGGCTTAGTTGTCACGGTTACGTATCCACCTGACCAGCGATGCTTCGGCCGGCAAAAGTCGGGTCCGCCCTGAAAAGGGCAGATGAATTAGCCCCGACACCACAAATCCTCCACAAGAGAGAACTTTCCGAAAGAGCTTAACTTGGGACCGTACCCGCACGAGTGCGGGGGAGGGAACAAGGGCAGCGCAATACGAACACTCGGGAGCGGCCGCAGACACGACCGTTCGGGAGCGAACGCAAACGGGAAGTGTTTGAACCCAAATATTTATAGATCTTATTTATTATGAGTTTTTGATAATAGCCGATATTTGTGTATGCCTAAAAATAGCTTTTTGATGTATACATTTAATTTTAATTAAGCTTTTAATATGCTAACCATTTTTTCTACTAAAATATAAATATTAACGAATTTTTACACTGCAATAAATGACGGAAGTTTTTAAGAAGTCTTTATAAGAAGTGGCATTATTTTGGCAATAAAACAGGATTTAATTTTATGAAGAATAAGATATGAGAAGAAAATTATTGATTTTTAAGTTAAATGAGAATATAGATACATACCGAGAGATATATTAAATCTATTTGAAATTGCCTGTATATTTTGAAATTTTATATTTGTATCTTAAATAAAGGTAACTTTATACATGGTGTTGCTGTTGATTTCCCATACCTCTAGGATATTCATGGGACCATGAAATAGAATCAAATAACATGTGATGATGTGAGTAATTATGATTTTTTTTTGTTTTTATTTTTCATATAAAATGATCCAATTAAATCAAAACATCTTATCGAAGTATGACAACGTAGCATTTTCTATCCCTTTTTTATCGCTATGCACAGGTACAGTTCGCAACGCTTTTTGTTGTGCATTGTATGCAACGTTCCTCAACGTTTAAAATGTTTTAGTTACTTATTGCATGGCTTCAGTGACACGCGTCTATTGAATTAATGTTACAGAGATTTTACAAGGGTGACAATTTATGAACTCATTATATTAAGATTAATGATATGTTGGAAAGTATGCACTTTTGAACCACATATTCTTTGTGTAAAATGTATTGATTTTTCATCATCATCATCATCATCCCAACTCCGTGTAATGAGCCCACTGCAGGGCTAAGACTCTCTCCTCTGGGTGACGAGGAGGTTAAGGCCGTAATCCACCAAGCTAGCCCGGTGCTGAGTGGTGGATGTCACATATTTCAGGGTTCCGAAATGGCTTCTGACAAAACCCTAACGACTACAAGTAAACGTGCCCTCCAAAGCACGGAAGTCGCCGTGAGAAATGAATGGTCGGCGGTCACCCATCCTAATACCGGACGCACCGAGCGCGCTTAACCTGCGATATCGTTTGATATGCACAGTCACCACGGCGCCACGACGACTTCAATTAATTGTTTTATAGTAAGGAATAAAACCTCAAAGTTATGAGAAATCAACAGGAACACCTTGTATAGTAAATTAATGGTATTACATAGATTCACGCCATTATTCTCTTAAATTTCGATATACAAAAAAACAGTATAAATCTCTTTCTTCTGTCAGTAGGGGTTTCGATTAGGTACGTTATTGGACCTAAATTCTATATACCCCAACCCGATACATTAATATCAAAATCCTAAAAATACACAATAAAATCCCCAGACAATCACACCAACTACATGACCCCAAACTAAGCAGAGCTTTTGATATGGGATACCATGTAGCGAACTAGGGGGAAAACTTGAAAATAAATACATAATATACGGGGAGACTGGTGACAAATTTTAGATACTGAAGGAGAGCACTCTGAACTCGATTCTGATCATAATTATGCAATATTTATGTATGCATTTATGTATTTAATTTTTCACCAGAAATCCCTATCTAATATATAAAATTCTCGTGTCACAGTTTTCGTTGCCATACTAGTCCGAAACGGCTTGACCGATTTTGATGAAATTTTTTGTTCTTATCCGGTATCTATGAAGATCGGCCAACATCTATATTTTTTTTTTGTTTGCCGGGTCAGCTAGTGAATAAATAAAGATACCTTACTACACTTTTACCTCCGCGCTGCCTCAGTCAACGACACACAGCCACACGCACACCACCGCCCGCTAAGTATCTATTCGCGGGTAGAAATGAATAAGAAGAATTTACTAGACAAACAGAAAATGGTTCGAAGTTTTCTTGACACAATTTTATTGACGTTGGTTGATATTTTCTCATTGTATAAAGCAAAACATATTTCCGTACAGCCTGTATTAAGCCTGTATTTAGTTTTATTTGTTTCAGCATCATGTCATTATTCTTTGTCTATTTGATATTTCAGTCAACTAAATTAATGAAATAAAAAAACAAATAACGTAAAACAAATCTAAAATATTTAGTTTATTTATGATATTTTCGTTTATTCATGGTATTTTATTTAATTTAGTTGCATAAACTATTTGGGTAAAGAAAAAAAAGGGTTAAGATTATATTGACTATTTAATATGTAAATATGTTGATCTTTAAAATGATTCGAATTCAGTGGATGTGCGCAAATAACTTGACTCTAAAGAATTATTAACTGGATTTACCCCTGAAAACCTTCCTAACTAACAATAATTATAATTTTAAATAGTACTAAGTATTATACGAATTTGTATCGGGTCGTCTCCTGAGGTAGCCAGAAATAAAACTTAACTTTAGAAGAACATGATCTATTATTAGCATCAGTAACAATTATATTTCTTACTAAGTAGTAGGTCGATCGTAAAAAAAATTGAAAAAATAGATTTTATTTTCGAATTCGTATACCTATAATTTAAAACAATAATTTTAATTTGTCCACATTGCAAGGCAAAAACATTGACTTACAAACTAACTTTATTTCCGTCTTACTTATGAAAATAATATTTTTTATAGTGCGACCGGTGGGAGTTTGCGTTCCTGACAGCTGTCAAAATCATAGCTTTTTTCCCCTTCGAACGGAAATAAACTTTATTCAGTGGACATAAGGAGCTGTCAGGAACACATTCCCGCAACGGCCGCACTCAATACCTATTATTCCTAATATATGATTGAGTGCGGCTGGTATTTTTGATGAAAGTTTACAATGTATTCATTTCTTTTTTAGAATTGGGGTTTATTGAATTCACTAAATGTTTTGAAAAGATGTTTGCTGCGAAGAGATTCAAGATAGCGAATTTTAACAGCTACTGGAATATTTGAACTAAGTATGAAAAGAAGCCTCCTGCATTGATATCTACGCAAAAAAACGTACTCATGTTTGTTGTTAACAGTATAGAAATAATAAATAAGTAAATATGAACTTGACTTTTGCTTCCCTCTTGTTTTACTAAGTTTGTTTTTTTGAAGACTGTAAAAATGGGTAAAAGTCCTGATGCAGTATTATTGCAGTTTCTGTGCCTTAAAAATATATCAATCAACTGATTGACGACATGATGTTTGACGCGAATGAGCTAAAATTTAACACCTTCATTCTTCAGAAATGCCACCTTAAATTTTCCACAAGCCAATCAAAAGATAGGATTCTGTGTAGGACAATAAAGTATAGAGCACGCATAACCAAGTGGGAACAGTAGGCACGGGTGAGAGAGAACAACGCTGTATTGTCACCGCAAGCACTAGTAGTCACTAGTAGTCGTCATCGAGAGCTCGCCATGTTTATGTCAGGAGCCAATTTCTGTGTTTATTTCGATATTTAACACATTAAAATAGTCAAATATTAAATAAAAATAAAAATGCGTTAAATAAAAATGTAAATCGAAAATATCATCAAATCAACGTATTTTTTCAAACTATCTAGGTACTTGATGTAAAAAAAAATAAAAAAAAGTAAATTGATGAGGAAATATATATTTTATTTGAAATTGGAATCTAACTAATATCCTTTTTTAAAATTATTCTGTATGACACACCGTAAGGTCATGCATTCGCAGCGTTATCGATAAAATGATTAGCATTTTTGCGATTCACAACCCTATCTGTCATAATATTTATCTGCCTACACTGCGCATTAGGTGGAAAATGCAATACGCGTGCTCAATAACTAATATTATTACTCTAAGGTAATTTGCCCTAA
Source organism: Stenoptilia bipunctidactyla (assembly GCA_944452665.1). Lineage (NCBI taxonomy): Eukaryota > Metazoa > Arthropoda > Insecta > Lepidoptera > Pterophoridae > Stenoptilia > Stenoptilia bipunctidactyla. The sequence goes on along the minus strand of OX101721.1, from coordinate 41,589,860 downwards.
TTTGTCCTAATCCTTTTAATTTGTGTATCTATTGCATTACGCTTATGTAACCATGCGTTACGTAATGAATTATTTAACTTCCGGTTAAATTTACTCAGTTAATAATTAATATTTATTTTTTATACAATTTTTCTTTTCATGTATGATCTCAAACTATCACGTCCTGGAAGTTCGAAAATGACCCACCAGTCACTCTGTATAGATTAACACTCAGACCCAGAACATTTCTTATTTTTTCGGGATACGAACCTGCGACCACTGGCAGACAGTGTTACCCCATCGCCGAAGTGGTCGTCTTAATTCAATAAGTTCGTGTGTAGTTTTCAGAAGCATTAAAACACTTTGATAATCAAAGAATAATCTGATAAATATAATGTAATATTTAAATAATAGAAACAGTTTCTTGAATTTGGACATTGCTTAAAAATAATGGACATTGTAAAAAGACTAAAATTAATATGCTAAAGGATAAAATACCTCCAATGTTTATAAAATTTTAATCAATATTCAAATCAAAGTTTAAAAAAACTTTACTTTACAGAAAGATACGACAATTGCGAGACTACTTCACTCTACTCGCGATACTTGAACACGCCTCGTTTCAGCTATTTTTGATATTTCCAAAATGTTATAAAATAAAAATAAAATTATACGTAAAATATTTTCATATCACAAATTTTCGGCTTAATTAAAGAATTTCGTGGACTATTTTGCATTACTCCTTTACAAAAATTATTTTAAATGCTAGCAAATATCATAATCTTTTAATTATTTGGCGACCACTTTGGCGATGGGGTAACACTGTCTGCTTAAGACGCCAGTGGTTGCGGGTTCGATTTCCGCACGGAACAAGAAAAAAAAATGTTCCGTGTCTGGGTGTTTATCTATTTATGTATTTATATTCTAGGTTCCCCCTAGTTCGCTGCATGGCATTCCATATTACAAGCTATGCTTACTTTGGGGCCATGTAGTTGGTGTGATTGTCTGGGGATTTTATTTATTTATTTGGTCATATGACCACTTTTATGTATCGGAGCGACAATTTAAATGAAAAATGTAAATGTAGAATACTAGTAGAAGTACGAGATATTACATTTTAAAAATGATGTCATTCAGAAGGGTGAGGGGTTCGACCCCCTTTTGTCTAGTATTTTGTCGATAAAATTGAACCTACTGTACGAGGGTGAAGTATCGGAAATCCGATCCCAAAATAATGACAAAACGTCACATAATATAATACACACATATATAACGCACCTTTTAGGCAAATTTTGTTAGCATTCGGTAATTACATAATACCGAATGCTAACGAATTCTGAGGGCTATGAAATCCAGTCGTTGCTACTACATAACAGACAATAAAGTAGGTATTACAATATTTTTTTACTATTTTACAAAGTTACAAAAAAAAACTTGCGAAAAATTTTGAAGTAACTTGAAAAGTTACTAAAAAAACTAAAATTAACACAGACAAACTATTTAAAAGGACCATTTCTTTAAGGTCAGGTTAAGAGATGTTTGGAAATGTTTGGAAAAATTGTGATATATTGGGTTGGGGAAAAAGTTTCTTCGCATTTTTTAAGAACATTCAAAACATATTTTAATGTAGTTTATTGACATTAAACTAAAGTATGTATATACCATTTTGTTCGATAACCTTTTGCCATCTTGTAGGTAGGGACATGATCCCATCGCTATAAAAATTTTGGGACCTCTCCTCAAAATACCGCGACAAGTGGATTTGGCAGTCCTCTCGTGATGTTAACCTAACACTGCCTAAAGAATTCTGAAGAGACCGAAACAGGTGGAAATCTGAAGGTCAGGACTATACGGCGGATGCATTAACACCTCCCAGCCAAACTCTCTTAATTTTTGCTGGGTGGCTATAGATGTGTAAGGTCTAGCGTTATCATGATGAAACACCACACCCCTTCTGTTGATCAATTCCGACCGCTTTCTTTCAACTTCTTATTTTAATCTCATAAGTTGTTCGCAGTAGAGTTCAGAATCGATAGTCCTGCCTAGTGGTAACAGCTCATAATTTATAATGCCCTTCCAATCCCACCACACACACAACATCACCTTATTGCGAGTTAACCCGGGTTTCGCCACAGTCTGTGAAGCCTGACCGTCCTTTGACCACGACCTTTTTCGCACGTTCTTGTCGTGCGTGATCTACTTTCATCACCAGTTATCAGCTTCTTCAAAAATGATTCGGTTTCGTAACTTCGTAATAAAGAATCACAAATGAGTACACGGTTCATTAGGTTTCTTTTAGTGAGCTCGTGAGGTACCCAAATATCGAGCTTTTTTGTGTACCCAGCTTTTTTCAAATGCGCCAAAACTGTTTTGTAGGCAATTCCCAGTTCTTCAGCTACGTCGTAACTACTGATATGTCAATCTTGCTCAACTTTTTCAAAAATTGCATCCATTCTATCCGTAACAGGGCGACCAAAGCGAGGTGCATCTTTGACATCAAAATTTCCGGATTGAAAACGCTTAAACCAAATTTGTGCTTCTCTCACAGACACTGCACTAGGTCCATAAAAACATCGCAAATATTTTTCGCGGCTTTCTTTGAATTTTTACCCTTTTTGTAGTTAAATTTTAAAATGTATCGAATTTCTTCATTAGATTTACTCATCTTGACAGTACGAAAAACAAATGAAAATTTTCCTAATTTGAATTTGGAATTATGTGATACCAAAACCAGCCAGATACAAATACTATAGCCAAAGAGATTTTATTACAAGTACATACATACTATAATGCGATTTATACCACATATCGATGAAATTGTAACGAAAGCATCAAGGATGGCTGGATTTGTTAAAAGAAACAGCAAGGGTTTTAAAAGTAACGCTACAAAAGTTACGCTATACTGTGCACTGGTTCGAAGTCACTTAGAATACGCATCTACAGCCTGGAATCCTATGTATGCTATACACTCGCAGCGAATTGAATCAGTGCAAAGGTCATTTACTCGTAGCTTGGCATTTACATCCAGCGGGATTTCACATCGAAGCACCTATGGGCATCGTAACAAATTTTTAAAGATTCAATCTTTGCATGATCGACGAGCCAAAAATGACCTAAGATTCCTACATAAAATACTTAACGAAGCCACAACGTGCGCGGAAATTACGTCTCAAATTAAATTGAATGTCCCCCGCTCGACTCCTCGTAGACCAATCACGCAAACATTCTACATTCCTCTCTGCAAGAGTAACGTCGGTACTAACAGCCCTCTTATCCGTATTTGTAGTAGCTACAACTTGTTTGTTAAGAAAGCTGATGACCCAAAACCTGACATTTTTCATGACTCCCTGGCGGTTTTTTGTAAGAAATTTGATAATTGTTAATTATAATATCGGAATTTTATTGTTTGTTATTTGTAATTGACTTTTTTTTTATTTTTTATTATTTGTAAGTGATTGACTTTTTTTTATTTGTAATTGACTTTTTTTATCTTAAATTATAACATTGTATTATCTTTATAATTTTTACTAGGCTTTTATCGTATTAAATTAACTAATTATTGTCAATTTATTAACTTTTTTTTTTTTTTATAAATTATCATATGTGAGACTTTATGAAATGCTGTACATACCTAAATCCAGACATATGTATCAGAACTGTTTAGCTTGTAAATAATGAACCTGGAATTAATGTAATACATTTGTTGTTGGTGTGTCATATGAATAAATAAATAAATAAATAAATAAATAAATAAGACGCTTATATATTTAAGTATGAACGACTAATCGATGCTAGCATGCTCAATAAGTAAACCTGTTTAGACACGCTAGAAAGCACGCCCCATCCACCCGTGCCACTAGTAGCATGCTCAAAAATCGTAAGTCTGTCGATTCACGAACGTGCTCGAAATGAGGATGCTAATTTTGAGCAACATTCCGACAAAATTTAAACAAGTGAAGCAAGTGCTCAATTGAAGCATGCTTTCGAGCTTGAAATGAGCATGTGTAACAGTAGCTTAAGACACAAACCATGTGGCCAAAAAGTAAGTTGTTATATAAGCTTGTGTTATTCTAGTTTAAACCCAGACCCGAGACAGTTTAGAAAAGTTGGTTTCCAAAATTGGCCCCACCACCAGGACTCGATTTCAGGATCGAATTCACACCGAATATACGACAATTGCACAACAGATCCGAAAAGCTGCACAGACTATCGCAAAACCCGGGCTGACACGCAAGTTGAGTATTTGGTGGGATTGGAAGGATACCGAAACGAACAGAACAAAATAGAGCAGGGGTCTTTAATCACTATTTAGTTAGGTATCGAAAATTTTGAGAGTTTGATCGAGAAGTCTTACTGAATCTGCCTTATCGACTTTATCTTGCACGCTCAGATTTCTATCTGTTTTGATCTCTTCATATTTGTTTAGGTAGGTAGGTTTAAATAATTCGTGAGAGAGGACTGGCAAAATTTTAGTCCCTGTTTTAAAATGATAAAATTCCAAATTTCTACCATCATATGTGTAGATGGATCACTTGCAAGATGGCAGCAAGTTATCCAATAAAATGGTGAAGTTAAATATAAATACCTTTAATTTCTAAATGAAATACAAAGAATCTTCTCCGATCTATTGTTAACGGATTTTCCTCTCCGCTTATTATTTACGGAGATATCATCTAAAATACACTTTGATTCTATCCAGTTCCAATAATGATACCTGGAAACTACGAGAACAGAAGCATGCAATTTTATTCCTCGATAATTCGTGGAATGGATAAGCTATGCATCTCTGCTTGTTGGAAAATTTAAATTTTAAATTCTATCTAACAGGTTAAAGTAGGGGTATAGAGGCGTAAAATATAATTATAATTATATAATTATATTTTACGATTCAGGTTGGAGGTTGGAGTTATGAAAAACCTTATATAATAAAAATAAGTCTCAAGTATATCTTAATCTGGAATTATATAGTTTAAAATTGTTTAAAATTGTATTAGAACTCTTGACGTAGATAAGTATTTATAAAGCAACTTATTTTTACAGTCTAAACAACTAGCGCTTTTTACGACTACGAACTGTATATTTAGCTGAACAATTAAAAATATTTTAAATGCTATTGCAAATTGACTAAAATAAAGGAGGAATGTTTGAATCAATTCTCCACATCCTTAAAATTAATTGAAATTCCATACATTCGAATTGTCTGGCGTTGAAATCTAGACTTATCATTAGACCCTATAGTTTTATAGCCCAGTCAAATTAGACAAAAAAATATGAGAAAAGCTACATAAATTCCCACCAAGCTGAACATCGGAAAGATTGTATAAAATATGATTAAAAATTAAATTTGAAAGTTCCCCATCTTTCCCCTGTATGGAATTTTTTTTATTCAAGGTCAAACGTCAACAAAACCAATTTTTGCAATTTTCAGCAAAGTGGTTTTATCATAAAAATACCTGAGACAAAATTATAGATCATACAATTATGATCTACAATGCGGCATTTCATTGTTAATACTACGACGTAGTACTACAAGATGTTTCGTAGTAGAGCATAGTCACCTTTATTTTAATGGTATTCATTAATAATTTATAGTGACATTAATATTTATATTAATTTCCTTGTAAAAGACATACCTTTTTCTGCAAAAATCTTTTCTATAAATGATACTTATTGTGTGAAAAGAAAATTGGCCGGTGACTAAATAACAACCCTGCATCAACTTGATCAAAATTTTCAGACACTGCAAAAGTTCCTTTTCAGTTTTATTTCATAAGAACTCTCACAGCTGTATTTCTAAAAATATTAATATAGTTTTACTGCAGAAACCTATTTATATTCCGTTTCGAAGTGCAGTAGTCTCATAAATAAAACTTTCAATCAATAATTTACCTAATTATCTGAAATCAACTTATTTAATATGCTGTCCAATTTTTTTTCCAAGCCACTCTTTTACCCTACAATAAAAGCTAAGTAATGGACGCGGCAGACGTCTGAGGAACAGGCATTATAATTTTCTTTTTAAATATTCTTTACAAAGTAAAGCAAAACTTTGAAATAAAAGCGAGCGATGCAAGTTATTTTGTTGAAAAATGAGCAGCCTGTTAGAGTTTTTGCGGTACTTAATTGGCTTAAAAAATCACACAATGCTGCCAGAAGTTAAACATGATACTAAGTTTTTGATAAATATATTAGCATCAAAATAACAGGTTGTAGATTGAATCTACATATGGGTACTGTAGTTTAAATTGCTACCATTACAAAACTTTTCTAATAAATTAAAATTAGAATATCCAGCTACAAAAAAGATAGAACAAATTTCATGTATAGGTACGACTTTATTTTATATGGTACTTAAATGAAAATAACAATAAAACCGCAAATGGACTAATTCTACATAAAACATATTACAAGTCACCATCGAATCAATTACATTTGGAAGTTGATTTTAAATAGAGAACCATAAACCAGCGATACCCTGTGACAAATCTCAGAATTAGTACGTAGAAGATGCGTAGTGAAATTTATAGTAATCATGACTTGGTGGCGAATACTGACCGCTATACGAGATTAAACAACGTTCGATCTCGTGGAACCAAACTAACGGGACCACCCAATAATAGGATAAGCCATCGCTACTGGCCGCTTTATAGTTGTGTGCATTTGTCATCAGGATTTCTCAGAAGCAATTCCAACGTTAATAGTATTAAGTCAAGTCTTGGTGGATAATAGCCCAAACTTAAACCTTAACGAGCGTAGAGACTTACATAAAATTTTAAAGCAAAAGCGATCTTATTTAAGAAAAATATATAAGTAACATTTCGGACCAACAGGGAGCTCGTATTTTTAACTGCTTTTATAAACAGAAGCGACGTTGCATTCTGGATACAAATAAAGATGACAGGCAATCGATTCAGGCACCAGTAGCGTTTTAAGCTCTTAAACGTTTTACCACGTCCCGTGTAAATTACCTAGTTTGGCCAACAATAAAAGTATATTTGACGCTAATGAATACCGAAAAGAGTGGTATTTATTTTTTAATTTCCATTTGTTTATTTTTGTTTTGCTTAATAAAATAAAAAATAAAATCCCCAGACAATCACACCAACATGGCCCCAAAGTAAGCATAACTTGTGATATGGAGTACCATACAGCGAACTAGGGGGAACATACATATATAAATACATAAATAGATAAACACCCAGACATGGAACATTTTTTTTTGTTGTTCCGTGCGGGAATCGGACCCGCAACCATTGGCGTCTGAGGTAGACAGGTTTAACCCATCGCTAAAAAGGTCGTCAATATTTAAGAATGAAGAGTATACTTTTATAAACTACTAGCTGACCCGGCAAACGTTGTTTTGCCAGATAAAAAAAAAAAAATAGATACTGGCCGATTCTCATAGATACCGGATAAGCACAAAAAATTTCATCAAAATCGGTCAAGCCGTTTCGGAGGAGTATGGCAACGAAAACTGTGACACGAGAATTTTATATATTAGATTGATTTTGACAAAAACACATTGATCAAACGTTTTTTTTTTTGTAGAATCTATGGGAATAATGACTTACAACCTAATTAACGCGTAGGCTACAGAAATGCTACGACGCAACGTAGGTATATACTGTAATGTATGTGTTTATTGAACATTCCATTAAAGAAATATTTCAAGTAGGAATAAAAATATAACATTTCTTAAAGAAAATTTATATACATCCTATCGTCGGCTGCGGCAAATAAATCGCCTTTCAGTTTATTTCTAAGAGGATTGAGAGCTGAACCATTTGCTGTTATCTTTTATAAGACGCAAACAGATATCTGCAGTCCCGATAAAAGTCGAGAGTAATATTATTACTCTCGACTTTTAATATAATTTTAATATAACTTTTATAATAGTCTCTCTCCACTATTATAATGCCTCCAAATTTGTCAAACGTGACATCAGATGGTTTTCATTACCTCTGGTGCTCTGCCTACCCCATACGGGATACAGACGTGAAGTTATGTATGTATGTATGTAATATTACTAATTTCATTTTCTCTTACATCGTTGGTGAAATATTTGTAACGGGATACGCCATTGTAGAGCACGACAAAAAGCTTGAACTAAATTGAGCTATGGATAACGAGATATTCAAATTTTTTGTGAGTTAAGTAGCTTGCCATAATGTATAATACCTACATGTTGGGGTATAATACATTATGAGTTATGAAATGCTAACTTTATATAAGTTGGAAATTACATAACTGTTGTACACACGATTTTTGCAACGATTTTGCGGTTTACCAAAAAACGAATTAATACTAAAGCTAGAGAAGTTAAGAAATAAAATGACATGAAAAACTTCTTTATGGAAAAAACTTTATCTACTTCTATTTTTCTTCAATCAGTTTTTTTTTTATACATATACAGTTTTTTATACATATACAGTTTTGAATACATACAAAACTGGAAATTAAACAAAACAGCCAACGACAGGAAATTGGAAAAGTTATAACGAAAGTCGTACAAGTTTTATTTTATTGCCGGAAATATATCTTAAATTTGAAAACACCATATTTAATTCATATACTTAGGTTTTATTTATAAAGTAGTTTTATCCCACTTTGTTCAAATGATGATATACTCGTTTTAATGATCATTTAAAACAACAGACATACATCTACGTGCCGACATACATCTACGTGCCGACTTCTTAACACAAACTGTGATGTCACAGATGATATTTATTGCTGGGAAATACAAACGGATTCAAAGAAACCGATGCCGCCGATGAAATTTATTATTAAGAACGATATCGATATTATGATATCGATTTTGTGACAGATACATACGCGCGGACTGAACCTAGCGGCGGCGACCAACCTTGATGCTTCGTCGGGGTTCGGACACGCGAAGTACATTCATTTGCGTTGTCTATGTAGATGTATGTCTGTGTTTTAAACTGTGTTTAAACTGTCAAAAATATCGCATACATATTGTTTATTCAGACTTAAAGACTCGAGATATATTTTTAGACGTTGTATTAGAGTTAACTAACATGTAAATTTAAGAAACAAACTGTTATCTTACACTTTAACTTTCAGGAAGTCATATTGCTATCAACTCGTTATTTCATGTAGGTATACAGGGTTTTAAAAAAAAAATATTGTAAAAAAATGCTTTCATTATTGAAAAGGATGAAAAGTGGTTCACTAGACTAGATATAAAAATAAAAGAGAGCAGACATTTCCAATGATATAGTCTCGAGGCTATCTCGAGGGTAGTTTTCCAAATAATTTAAATAATAAAATACGTCTAAGGTGTCAATCAGTCCAACGTAAAAACTACGTATACGTTTTAACTACTTATATGTTTTGGGTAAACATAGTATGAGACGAAATTGTGGTGGGGCGAATTCACTTGGGGTGGGGTCGGCACATATTGAGCAGAAAAAAAATTAGGTGTTCATTGGAGTCCCCAAAAAGATTTGTTGAAACAAATTACCCTGAGACTAACTTCAATATCGTATATATTGAAATATTATAAATGCATTATATTTGTTTTCAATAGATACCCAAAGGCTCTACCAGAATTGACTAATTTTTCGAAAATACCCTCGCGTCATTAGAAGTATTAAGGACAAAAAAACAATAGCAGCTATCGCTCATTTATTCGTTTTAGTATCATCTTTGTAGAACGAGAAAATCATCAATATTCAACGTCTTGTCATTGAAATTAGGTACTACTTAGGTACTATTTTTAGGATATGAGACGAGCAATTAAATTTTGTGAAATCTGATTCTATTTACTCTTCCAGCGGGTACTTGAGTTCTCTTGTGTTTATTTTATTTAAAAATTACTTTCATTCCAATAAAAGTGAAAATTCAAAATACTCACTTTATACTTTCACTCACAACCAATGTATATACGATTTACTTTTTATGAATAAAAAAATAATGTTTAAGATACAGGCCTTAAAAATAAAGATACCTATATGTTGGTAATTTGTACATCATTACTATTTTATCGCCTCTCCAAATAATGTTGCAATGAAAATTTCTTTCTTCGGACCGTCTAAACGGGTTAGGTACTATGTTTATACCAAATTTTTTTAGTTCGAATTTCATCATCCCGTAAACGTTTTGCCATATTTTTGTGTTTTTTTTTAATAAATTATGGATGGGACGTATGTCTTCCATGCCACCTGATGTTAAATGAACATGAAGACTAAGGTGTTACACGTCCATCCACGAGAAACCTATTCACTCGACGCTTAAAAGTACTAGGACTATACTGGTCAGGGAAAATAGACGCAGGCAGTTCATTCCAAACCTTGGCGACCCTTATCAAAAAGGAACTGTCAAAGCGGTTAGTTCGACTTTTCGGAATATCAACCACATACGGATGGAAGTTCTGTCTGCGTCTAGTAGTCCGATGTTTTCTATATTTTCATGACACCGAAAAACTTTGGACAGGTAATCCGATATTCAACTATCCTTTTTTTTAAATTGTATATGTTTTGAAATCTTACTCAATATATAAGTAATGTTAGACATTTTATTTCCTATAATAGTATTTATCTCGATGAGTTATCGCTTGAATATTGACCATGTCGGGGTTGCGGTTGTGGTGATCGATCTAACACTGTAGAGCTTATGGCGCTGCGCCGGCCGCTGGCGGCACCGCTCGCTTCACTCATTCGGCTTGCAAGCCAATATGCAAGCTACCGCTCCTCTTCGCTACGCTCGTCGTCGTACCTAACCGTACCGACTTCGTCTTCTGGAAATTATTGTAAGCAAAACAGTCGTAAATAGAAAAAAATGTTTTAAATTTTCGCCTTTTATTTTTCTACAACATAAAACACATGTAAAATGAATGTAATTCTAAAAATATTATGTAATAAAATATATCTGGGATTCAAAGCTTCGTTAAGCCGAATTCGGAGGTCTGAAATTCGAACAAAAAAGTTTCGAAAGTAAGATTGGTTATCGTCGAGAGGCAACATTTTATCTTACGTAACACACTGCTAGCAGTTTTCTACTTTTTTGACCGGATATTGATTGATTTGTCCCGGGTTATTAAGAAAGCAGAATAGAGTTTCAATAAACATAGTTAATTAGTTGATTCCTTGTTGATAGTACATGGAAAGCGAAAGGTACTTGAATAAATAAATAAATTAAAAAATAAAATGCCCAGACAATCACACCAACTACATGGCCCCAAACTAAGCAGAGCTTGTGATATGGGATACCATGTAGCGAACTAGGGGGGATAGAATATAAACACATATATAGATAAACGCCCAGACCCGGAATATATATTTTTTTCTTGTTTCGTGCGGGATTCGAACCCGTGACCACTGGCGTCTGAGGCAGACAGTGTTACCGTATCGCCAAAGTGGTCGTCGTAAATTAATAGGTATAACGTAGCTGTAAATCCAGTGAAGGTGATAATTTCAAGTACGAAAACTTGTTCTGCATGCGTAACAAATCTTAAACATTTGAAAAGTGAAACATCTTGAAATAGTTCGTCCATCCCCGGGCTTTTAGTCCGTGGGAGTTATTTAATTTACCTCCGGGCAGCTACCACACGGTAGAAGTTCCCTATCTTTCAGCGGGGACGCGGTCCCTTTGGAATGAGGGGCTTCCCCGATACAAGTATCATTTTACTGGTTTACTGTTTATTGTAACTTGTCGCACTTCTTGCAGCAATTTTTATATTCAGAAGCAGTTTAACATTATATCACTGTCATATGAACACTTGTATGTATGTTGGAACTACGTCTAGTATACTGTCAACAGTGCTAATAGCTTTGGGCACAGAGATATTGGACAGGTCACGCCTTTGTTTTTGACTTGACCTGTATTATCATCTGGCATTTCCAGTTTGATCAAGATAAACAATAAGTTTCAACACTTTGAGGAATGAAAGTACAAACATGAACAAAGCAGTTAATGATACGAAAAATGTAGCTGAAACTCACAACAAATTCAACTCCTTGTTTTGTCAAATGCGACTTATTCAAGTCCCTTCATTGTATGCAGTCTATTATTATGAGGTGAAATTGTTATCATATAACACCAATGCGTAGCTGACACTGTAACAAACTTTCACATTTCAAACTTTTTAAATATATAGATAGTCTTAGTATATTGTTTATGAGAAAGTAGTCAAAATAATCAACAATAGGAGGCATATTTGATGCAATAAACAAACGCTCTTAAAAAACGCAACGAGCGAAACGAAACTCTTATTTTATAATTGAAATGAGCGGAATATTCCATTCACTGCGGTAACCTCATTCATTTGAACATTATTTCACAAAAGGCCGAGGGTTCTCATGCGAAACTTTGTTTCTGCACGATCCTTGATCATAATATTTAAACGAAATCTATAACAGTGCACCGAATCTTTCAAACTGAAAGCTAATTCTGTGCATTTTAAATACTTCTTTTAAGGTAAACAAGCTTATTTAAGCAACATTAGGTATAAATAGCATATTTCATAACTATGCACGTGTTTCATAAATTATGCTGTGTAAATCGTATTTTTAGAGTAGAAAATAAAATATGTTTTGCGAATATTTATAACTACGAATGAAGGCAGAATATCTCAAAGAAATTAAATAAATGTTTTGCTACAAAAATAAACTTCGAGGTTTAATACATTCAACTCTTCTAAACAGAGATTTTGCATACCATGACTGCCGCTTTCTAAGATGCTAAGTTTGCGAGCTGGTAATTTTATTTCATCAAGCCGGATTTGACAAATCACAATGATTACCCAAACTACTTTATTTTGCATAAAACGATTATTGTAATCATATCAATACAATTCCGATCATACTCTCATCTGCAGGCGTATATCCCAAAACACTTCATCAGTCACTTAAACTATTAGAAATGCATCCACTATCTTTCATACAGCTGCAAAAAGCCATAATAATGCCACTTGCCCACTTGTGCGAAAATTTCTCTCCACATCATTCAGTTATAAGCACCATGTCTTAGCCAAAAGCTCGCATAGATGTTCCATCTTCAACCCTTAGTTTTTTTTACTAAGGTGAATGTAAAGTATAATGATAATACTATTATTAAAACTTTCTGGCATTTCGTACTTAGACTCTAAATAATTCTAAGATTGAGTCATGAACAACGCTTAAACTTTTAAAGTAAGTACTACACCGGAAAGTTTGAAATTGGTCAAAGTTAAACAGTAAACAAAATAAGCAACACACAAAACAAATCCTGAATATCGAAAATAATGGCTCTTTTTACAGACATTGTATTTTATACCTGAAATAAATTTGCAACCACAAATTATATTTTACACCTGAAATAAATTGACATCCACAAGGTGCCAATTGAAAATGCAACTCAAAATGTTAATAAATACACACAAATGTCAAATACATATCATTTTGCGCGGTGTTGATTAATTATCGATTCTGCTTGATTGTTGCCTTAATTAACAAAATCGTTATTAAGGATGTTGTTTTTTTTTTTGATTTATTGAATTTTTAATGAAGTCTCCTCAAAACCTTCTAATTTGAGTTATGCTTAGAGATAACAAAAAGTTATATTTTCAACAGTGGCCTGTAAAAACCACGGTGTTTTCACTAAATTTCGTTAGTATCACTAAGATATAGATGGCGCTGTTTGTAATTTATAAAATTAGAAAAATGCCATAGACAATGTCTTTTTCATCCTACTTTTCATTCTTCGGTTCATTCAATCAATCACCTAACCGACTCATTAAATCTATCTTTCATTCGTTACTTGTTTTCGTTACTGCGCACCCGTTTTCGAATGTTGTTTTTATCGCTTTTTTCTTGGATTACTTTTACTCACAACCCGGCCACCATTTGGACTCTGACGCTCCGTTTTTTAATTTTGACCCGGCAACAACGCTGCAATTCTACTGGATTTCGGAAATTCGACCTTTGCATGTTTATTGGAATTTTGATCGTGATAACGACTTTCTGATATATACATATTTCATATAATCATGATAGTATACATATTTGAGGAGTCTTAAATATTCTTAAAGTTCCCGACTGGTTCTAGTAAAAGTTTCCGTCACTAAGTTCTAGATGGCGCTAGAGCTCCGTTTTAGCTGATATCTCTATCTCAACCTATAAAAGTTACTTTATGGTAAAAACATATACAATCTAAAATGTATATTGTAGAATGTTGCCAGAAGTGCATGTTTACAAGGACCCTTGAGATTCTTTTCTTGTGTGAATATTGTGTAGGAGCTATTCAGTCAACTGCGTCCAAAACTTGAAGTAGCCATTGTGCATACCGAGGAAATCTCTTGTGCTAGATATTATTCTATTGATCAACGATGATTGGATAAGTATTACTAAGCAGGTAATAAGGTAATCAACTTGCAATTTAAGTAATAAGGTAATTTAGCAATTAATTCGCTATTGCCTCAGGCTAAACTTTAATTTAAATTTAATTAAATTTATCAATCTTACTATCAACGATTTGTGCTATGTACAAAAATAACGTATAACTTAAGCAACATGATTACAAACAATCCAATCCAGATGACTTTTTTACTTTTTTACCCATACTGAATAGTAAATCTAAACGGGTCGATTAAAATACCATCAAGTCATTTTATCTGATCGAAAATATGAAAATTATGGATATGAGTGTGAAAAAAGTAAATTATATTTTAAATATTTGAAATTTTCAACCCCATGTGAACTCAGAGAGTCATGCTAAAAGATCAGCAACCAATTTTAACGATTCAACACTTAGAAAAATCGATCTGTGCGACATATTAACGTTTGCTGACTTAACAATACTCATCTTTGGTAGTGAAATGATGACAAAATTGTTAAAAGATTGTACGCTAATAATGCTTCTAAAACAGAATACAGCTGCTTTTATTTGTGGAGATTTCCATATTGAAATAGAAATCCTCATTCAGTAACAACCAAGAATATTATATTCCTCGTAGGCCGCAGCGGAAAACGCAAGCTATTTTAAAAGCAGATTTGATTAAATGGATACATTGTTAGACATATATTCTCACACAGCCATCTTATCCTAAAGTAAATATAGCTTAAGGACACATCAAATATTGCACAGGTTGTGGATTGAACTGGCGTGTATTGATTAATAATAACCCGATCGGATCAGCTTTCTTTACTTTCTCCTACACATCAAGTACTACAAAAACTAACATTCCAATTGTAAATTCTAAAGAGTCCCCAAATAAGCCTGTTTTTTTTTGTAGCGCGTCAAGGGACTTTGCGATATTAACTTTTTCTAAACTTCAAAAGGCGTATTCAAAGTGTAAATAATTTTATTTTGTTAAACAGATATGGGTTGTGATTGTGAAAGTTCATGTTTGTATAAATACATCCTTAAAAATATCGAAGACCTGCTGACCTGAAGCCTTTTAAGTATTTCAGCTGAAATTGAGGACAGAAAGAGAAAGCTTTTTTAATAGTCTTACATCGAATTACTTAAATATGAAAATTGCTTGACTAAATCAATTGAAGATATTTTGAAAATTTTAAAAAATAAATAAATATTATACTCAAAACTCTTGACTTCAATATAGGCATACATCTTCTGGAATACTGTCATAAGCAATAGTTAAAAAAACATAGTCATACAAGAATATTAGAATCGGACTATCCGTTTGAGGACCACAATGCACACAAATATACAGGATACATTATAAACTCGTTTGCCTCGGGGTTCTAAAACAAAGTTCGCGTGTCAGTAAAAACAGTTAAAATGTTTATCTAAATATTGTTGAACAAAGCGAATAAAACGCTGGGCTCTGTGAAAGTTTCCAGCATTTTAATTCATTTCAATCATTATGCAATCAATGAGGCGTTATTTTAACAGTATTCAATTGGTCACAACCTGCAACATATTCTCGCCTTTCAATTTTAAATAAAAGAAATTATTCAATTCATTTTCAATATTTCGCATATTTCCTGAAACCGTCAAATTTCAAATGATAGTTAAATTGTAATTTTATGTACAAATCATTCAAACTTACATTTCTAGTTCTTTTCAGCACACAATTATAACTAATGGTAACAGAAAATATCATTTTCAAGGACTTAATATACCTGCCGTTTAATAATTAATTAGTGAGTTCACTTTTCTTGTCATATAATAGTTTTTATGCAGAAGAAGAAAAAAAGGCTGTTAATTATTTATTTGTTTGAAACTTTACCGTACGCACGCAAAAGTTATAATGTAAACCAAGGAAAACCGAATATTGGGCTCAAGAAAATAACTGTCTTTTTGTTAGGGTCAATATTAAAAATAATTATATTATGTTTTCCAAAGTGAACATTCGTTCCACAAATAAAAAATCTGCCTAAACATTAATGTCATTTAAAACATTTAACTATATTTGATTTTAGCAACGCCTTCAATACCGTAGATTTTGATATCCTCCTACAACTCCTCTGCTCTCTTAACATATCTCCATCAGTGGTTGACTGGTTTCATAGTTACTTGTACGGTCGCTGACAGCGCATAGTCTTGGATGGTTCCACCTCAACCTGGGCTGATATCAAAGCTGGCGTCCCACAAGGTGGCGTGTTGTCCCCTCTATTGTTTTCGATTTTTATCAAAACTGTATCTCGCGATTTAACATCTTCCTACATTACATGTACGCAGATGACTTGCAAATATTCTCTCTATGTAGGCTGGAAGATTTAGCAAAGACCATGGACACAGTTAACCGCGACTTGTCTAAAATACTCGATTGGAACAAAAGTCACGATCTACTTGTCAATCCGGTCAAAATACAAGGTATTATTATTGTTAGCACAAAAATGATTAACAGAATTGAATTGACTAATCTTCCTTATTTAAATTTTGATGGCGTCAACATACAACTCCGGGAGACTGTTGAAAACCTCAGTGTCATTTTCGACCGCATGTTCAGCTGGAAGCCACAAATTGATGAAGTGAGCAGGAAGATGTTTTCCGCCACGAACTCCCTAAAACGCTTGCGCAATCTTTTGCCTTTACCTACCAAAATTTCCATTGCCCATTCTCTCTTTCTCCCATTATTTGATTATGCGGATGCGTGCTATTTGGATATCACAGTTAACTAACTAAATAAACTTGAGCGCCTCCAAAATCTCTGCATTCGATTTATATTTGGTTTGCCGTAATATGATCAAATATCTGAGTATCGCACTAAACTCCAGTGGCTTCCGCCGGAATATTTACGTTCTTTGTCTACAGTGCGCGAATACTGTTCGATCCTACTGTCCCTAGCTATTTTCAAAATTACTGTAGCTGGATATTTCTCCAAAAACAAGATTTTTGATGTCTTTGGGTATATTTCTTTAACCAGAGAACATAAATTCATGCATTTTTTTTTGGTGCAGTTTAGCTTTATCCCTTACTAGTGCAAATTATATTTTTACAATAATTGCAGCCTAGGTATAAAATAAATAAATAATAACTTAGTTCTACTGATTCATATGGCGTTTGTCATTTTCCGCAACATAATGGTCTATATATCAATTTCTATTTGATGAATAAATATAAATTTTAATTTTATCGAAAGATAATAAATTGACACAATATTTACATATATACAAAAACCCCTAACAAAATATTTTTTTATGATTACAACTACATTGGTGTTTTTAAAAATAAGTTAATAAGAAGTGTCCGGCGTTTAATACTGATTAATATGGCATAAGCTGCGCTTGACCGTACTTGGTCAGATAAATAAATTAGGAATATGGCTAACTGTGCAGGGAGAAGAAAGTCGTGCAACGAACGAGCTAGAAAGAGGGTGTGCAGCTAGGTGGCTTAGATCCTGGTGTCATGAAGGCAAATACCTGATTCATCTGTATTTGGTTTAGGTGGCACTCTGATTCATATGCCTACTTTATAAAATTTATATTATTATATTAAAACTTCAATTTGTGTTAGTGTGATGTATTTGGGTTAAAGATTCATGTGCAAAAATAATAACAGTGAAGTCTCTATATACGATGAGTTACGCATGATTTTAGGTAAATTTCTGATTCAACTGTGCCTGATTCATATTATCAAACCACCATATTGATAAAAAAATAAACAAGATTTTTACCTTTCCATAAAGAAAAGGGTGCTTTTATTGCCTAATTATGCTGCAAGGAAAACATTTTTAAAAATAAATTGCCTGAAACATATTTTACACAGATGTCAGTAAATTTACCATAAAGACCTGCAATTGGATTCAAGATCAGAAAGAGTCACTAAAACTGCCGGAACAAGTTGAAACACTTAAAAAGATAATAACAAATTAAACATTCATAAAAGGCCTCACAAACATCTACCTGAAAATAAAAAATACAGCTATTTGTCAACAAGTTCTGATTCATCTGGACTTACAATTTTAAAACAACGATATCTCAAAGACTACCATAGCAAAACGAGTCCCTCATTAAAATATATGTTGTGTGGTATATATATTTCCAAATAAGCATGTAAAACAGATAAAATAGAATAGTTTTGGCCAAATGAATCAGTCAAAGAATTAAAATTTTGGAGAAATACCCAGCTATCGTCATAACCAACTTCTTCAATCTTCGAACAATTGAATGCTCCGTACCCCGGCTCATTCAACCGACCTATTTGGCGATGCATTTCAAATTCGCGCAGTATCCTTATGGAATGAACTGCCACTTTGTATTAAGTGAGCTAAGACCATCGCCACATTTAAAAGCTTTTAAAAAAACACAGCTTATCCTTGACTGAAGAAGTCAATGAGAAGTAGTAAGTGTATGTATGTATATTTTGTATTCGTATGTATGTATGTTTATATGTAAATTAAGATTTTTTATTTACAAACAATATATAAATAGTTGTCAAGTTTTTGTAATTTTTTTTTACTTTATTTTTGTTAATCATGTAATTTGGTTGCCTGACAGTGATCGCTCACTAGCAATAAGGCCGCCGACAGTGTTTTTCTTTTTTCAATGTTCTTTTTTCTATTTTGTGCATCAATGAAGAGTAAATAAATAAATATATCAAAAAATCCTATCGTGCATGAGTTATTAATAAAAAGTTCTGACTAAGCATTAATAATATCATATACTAGCTGCTGCCCGCGACGTCGTCTGCGTGAACGCTATGCAGCACCAAACGCACCTACGATTATAACACTGCTAGCGTGATAATATGTAGCCTATATGTTGACCCGACTTCTTAACTATCTTCATGCCAAATTTGAAGTAAATCCATGCAGTACTTTTTGAGTTTATCCCGGAAAGACAAACAGACAAAAATTCTAAAAACTATATTTTTTGTTTCTATTTCAATTGTAGATCATACCCCAAGTATTCTTTTAAAAAAATATTCAATGTACAGTTTTGACTTTCCTACCATTTTATTATATGTATAGATTTTACTGAAGGCTTTATTGAGTTAAACTTTTAAAACCACAGGTTATTTCTGAGAATTATTACTGATTCTCTTTTATAATTCATACGAATGTGTGCCCTGCTTCAATAAGTATAGCTGGGAACTGTGAATTCTATATTCCAAGTATATTCTCTTTTTTATGCTTTGTAAATACTTTTTGCTGAAAATAACATTTTTTTTTCACAGAATCGAAACACATTCTGTACATTGTGTTCGGGGAACGGGTCAGCACTATAAAGTATACGAAGGCGGAGGTCGTTGCAAACAAACGACAGCCACGTTCATCGAGCGAGTTAATTCACTGATAATCCATTACCCACCACAGACGACGATCGATAGTTCAAGTCTGACAGAACTTGACAGGCATCCCACTTAATTGTATTTTAGTAAGCGGAGTTGTGTAAACAAATACTTTTGTTCGTTATAAGTTTTCATGTTTAATGAATTGATATGAAAATGAAAATGAATTTAAAATAATTTTAAAATGAAAACACAAAATAAAGGAACTTTTTCCAATAAAGGTATTAAAATATATGTATAATTTTCTATAGACACACACACTCTCACACACATACACACTCAAACGAACTTACACTCATGTACACAAAGCACACACCCAAAGTAGTAGCTATATATATACCTAACGTTTGCCCGCGACTTCGTACACGCATAAACTCAAATGTCCTATTTGCCGTTCCCGTGGGAATTCCGGGAATTCCTTCCATTATACAAACAGACAC
Source organism: Stenoptilia bipunctidactyla (assembly GCA_944452665.1). Lineage (NCBI taxonomy): Eukaryota > Metazoa > Arthropoda > Insecta > Lepidoptera > Pterophoridae > Stenoptilia > Stenoptilia bipunctidactyla. The sequence continues at coordinate 41,569,740 of OX101721.1, read as the reverse complement.
TTATTGAGGAACCTTTATACCAAGTATCACATCCGTGCACTCAAAGAATAAGATTTTATCATACAAACTAAAACATCATATATTTCCCGTTCCCGTGGGAATTTCGGAAATACCTTTCATTACACAACCAGTCTCTTTTTGAAGAACTTTTATGCCAAGTATCATATCCATGCACTCAAGGATTAAGATTTTTCATACAAACTAAAAAGTCTAATAATTCCCGTTTCCGTGGGAATTTCGGGAATTCCTTCCTTAGTTCCTATATCCCTACATCCCTTAAAAAATGTATGTTCCTAATTTCAGCTCTCTATGCCCAGTAGTTACGGCTGTACGTCGTCTGTCAGTCACTCAGTCACTCAGTAACTCAGTCAGTAACGGAACAGTTTTATATATATTGATATTGTAAACATTGATATATAATAAAACTACCTATACATATGTCAATGATTGTAACAATAACATTTCATTTTCTTTATTTTGATACAATTCCTTAAAGCTATATGTAACTCTTAATGTAAAACTAAATTATAAACGCCTACCTATGTAACGAAATTTTGAAATGTACTTACTAAATGGAGACCTAGTGTCCAGCAACACAGGTTTCGAGCCTAGCTTAGGCACCAGTCTCACACAATAACAATATTGTAAATAAAAATATTATAATATTAAATAAAAACTTTAAAGATACCTACATTTGTCAGTAGGTAGCTATGGGACAATCACGCTGAGTGATGTTAAATGTAAAATAATATTAATCTTATTAAATCCGATTATCTTTAATTTAATATTTCAGTTCAATTTTAAAATTCGGATAATTAAGGCTTTTTGAAATTTATAAATTTTGATAACAATATTGAAAGGCTTAAATCCAGTTAGGCTTAGTTAGTGTTTCAGCCGTCGTCATGATTATTATTAATAGATTGACTAGATAGTCATTATTATTGAACTAATGACTAGTCAATCATCAGACATTGTCATTATTGAACCAACTTTTTTTTTGTTTTTTGTAGTTCTATAAAGTCATAAGAAATCTAAAGTACCTACAACACTGAAGTCACATGTCCAAAATCTTGACTAGAAAATAGCAATAATAGTTTTGAGAATCCGAGTCCATGGGGTTGCTGTGGTCTTGTATGGTAGCAGAATCGAGTTCCATGATGCGACAAAACTCGAAAATAAAAGGAAAATCGAAAAAGCACATTCACTTGTTGCAAAAAACAGACCGAATATTAGATTGACGTATTTGACTGTTGTAGTTTGGTGGTAATGATCCAAAACTAAAATAAAACAAAACTCACAAAAAGTTTTAGTTGCAATCGAAATAGTGCATGTAACATGTTTGTAATATGCTGTTGATATTATTTATTTTATTTTAAATGTATACTTTATATGTTTGCTTTACTGTTTATGAAAAGTTTTATGTATTTATCTTTAAAATAAACCACCAGTAAAACTTCTTTTTCATTGAATTAGTTATCCATACGCACGTTGCGCAGCTATTGTATGGAGACTCCTCACGTTTGGTTTCTTATTGATGAGATTATTTATATTGGGAAATATTTTAGTTCCGATACGTTTATTAAGAATCATTTACATAAATCTTACAAATTATCGTGCATTCCATTCGTCCATGAAGTGCTGAAACATGAAGATTAATGACCGCCTGAAATGGACTTAGGCATTTAAGTATTGATTAGAGAGTAATACGGATATAAGTTTTGCGGTGTAGACAACTTTTTACAATTTGTATGATTTTGAGTAATAATACAGCAAACGCAGTATTGAGTGAGATACAAAGACAGGGTAGCGACATAGAGATAGAAGGAGAATGAAATGAAAATACTTACTGAAGAATTAAAACATCAGGAATCTGATACTCTGGGTATACGCCTGCTCCATGCTCTATAAGTCTGCGAGGTTGCTCTGTGGAAAAGAAAACATAAATAATTTAAATTTATAAATATGCATTGAAATATAAAAAAAATATTCTTTGACATCAAAAACCTAAGAACAACCTGTAAAGACAAGTTAATCTATTTTTCACTATGCGTAGATATATCGGAGCAGTGTTCTTACATACATAATTTCACGCCTGTATCCCTTATGGGGTAGGCAGGACACAAGCGGTAATAAAACCGTCTGATGTCACTTTTAAAGAATTTGGAGATATTATAATGATGGAGGGCGACTATTGCAGTAACAGGGGTCAGCCTATCGCCCATAAATACGCCAAAAATCCTCTGTTCCTTAACTGAGTTTTACACAGTATGCTCGGGAAGAGAAGCAGCTGGTAAATTCTATGTTTTTCTTTTGCTCCCAGACCAGCATGGAAGTTCTTAAATACCTCATCACGCTTATTGCATGCTCGTGTAAACTTTATCTTTGAATTAATACAGGCAAAAAAGTCGACTGACTGATGTATCAACAAGTATCACAGAGGCTATATCAGAGTACATTAAACAATGGTCTCAATTCGAGTAAATATTTTCAAATTAGGAGACCCTTTTGTTATTAAGATATTATTTCAGTCTCTTTCCTCATTATTTTTTTAATCTCTTTTTAATTTTCGAAACTGCGGAGCTTCAAGTTGCTAACGATTTAAGAGAATGTCATTTTCAATCAACTTCAAAAAAAGAAGGAGGTCCTACTCAATTCGTCTATATGTTTGTTACCTCATTACTTTTGACTGGGTGAACCGATTTTGATGATACTTATTTCATATAATAGAGAATACTTTTTTAATACAGGAGATTTTAAGGCTTTTAATTAATAATAAACATGAAAATCTACGCTTCATGCAAAAATATTTTCTACAAAATGAAATCTTTTTTACCATAAATGTTGTGGAATGTAATACAGATATTTATAGTTCTTACTTATAAAGTAAAGTAAAAAAAACAGGATAATAATGATGTAGAATTTATGCGACTAAAATTCCCAAATAACTTATACCCTGTTTCTTTCAAACTCAATTTCTGAATATCTCGAGTAACCTCGGGTAGGTAACACTTATCTCGAAAGCGGTGCAATACGTACGGAAACTACATCCAGTAATAAATACATTATATAGGTACTCGGAAGCTCCGAGCGAATCGTCGGATCTAACTTTCAAGTAACTTAAGCACCTGCAATCTTCAGCATACGGGAATTTCTAATATGTGGGTATTTACCAGCAGTATGTGTATTTAAAGGATGGAATTTCCTTTCATATACTCAGTTACGGACCATCGGTAATGAAGCAATTTGATACTTGTGTATTTCACAAATAACTCAAAACTATAACTTTAACTGTTGTCAAATACATGTAGAGCGGCAGCGGTAAATTAATTATGTATTATTTCTCGATATAGAGTATTTTGTACAATCTTATTGACATTGATTATTAATTGACATTCTTGTTGATAATATTTTTATTTTTATTGTCTTGTATTTTTTCTTTTTTCTTTTTGTAAAGTGACCAATTGTACTTATTTGGTTTTATTTTGTTATGGATGAATAATGTCTGGAAATAAATGCTTTTATTATTATTATTATTATTATTCAAAGAAAGACGCAATTCTGGTCAAACAAATGTTAAAATTTGGGTACATATTTTTAGAAATATGTAAAGAAAGTTATAAAAAATGTAAATATATTAAAAAATAAAAGCATTAATATCTACATGGTTATGGAAAATATTAAAAGAATATGCTTATTAAAGTTTTAATAATAAACTTATTAAAATCACAGGAATTGAATATGTAAATACAAACAAAAAGCCAGCGATGTTCTGATAGAATTTGCTGGTTCTACTCGTATACCTGTCTCTCTACAAGACAATGACACGCTCAATGACATGCTCAAAGTGGTTCAATACAATTGTCTACCTGTCAAATGGTTTATACTGTTCCGTGCAATTTTGGTATTCCCTGTGAATATGGCTTATTTTAATTATACAGGATTGTTTTTTAGTCACTGTCCAAAACTTCTTTTACATAATAAGTTTCATTTTACAGAAACGAGTTTTGCAAAAAAAAAGGTTTGTATTTTTTTACAAACATATTAATGCCTATTCGCTACCATATTAAGCAAAGCATGGTTACTGTAAGTTATGAACGAATACCGTTAATTAAAGACTACGCTCTTCTATAAAACATCTTGTAGTATCAAAACGTCCTAGTATTTTCAATTAATTGTTTTTTGTAATGAGCGATACTAAAATAAATGTGTAGATAGGTTGTTGTCCAGCCTTATCCTATGGTCTCTAACTTTTCTTTAATTATTCATCTAATATATAAAATTCTCGTGTCACAGTTTTCGTTGCCATACTCCTCCGAAACGGCTTGGCCGATTTTGATGATTTTTTTTTGTGCTTATCCGGTATCTATGAGAATCGGCCAACATCTACTTTTTTTTTTTATTTATATGGCAAATAACGTTTGCCGGGTCAGCTAGTCTAATATATAAAATTCTCGTGTCACAGTTTTCGTTGCCGTACTCCTCCGAAACGGCTTGACCGATTTTGATGAAATTTTTTGTGCTTATCCGGTATCTATGAGAATCGGCCAGAGAATTTTTTATATGGCAAAACAACGTTTGCCGGGTCAGCTAGTATTATATATAAATAATTCGTGATGTCCTGAACTCCCCAGATCAAATGAATCAAGGTCTCTTTAAATGTTTTTTTTAAAAACGCTGTTTTCAAAAACCTAGGTTTTCAATCAAAAAGCGGAAGATGAAACAATTTGAACTCAAATTCATCATGAACCTGTAAAAATCCAGATTTTCGATCAAAAACCTGAACTAGATTGGGCTTACGATAAAGTTAATCTATTGTATATAAAAAAAAACTCGGGTTTGCTTTATTTTATGGTAAATAAATCAATTAATGCTATAAATAAATAAATCCAACATAATTTGTAACTCAGTGGAAAGAAAACAATTATTGAACAAACATCAATTGGACAAACATCAAACAACAATTATTGAATAAATAAATAATTGTTTACTTATGATCCAATCGTGATTCTTCTCCTTCAATCAAATTACGAAATGAAATGTTTCAACTTCACGTACCTATATTAGCCTGATTTGATAAGATAATGAAATTTAGTAACTATTAACGTTCTCGTGATTATTATTTTTGTAAAAGATGTTGTTTTAAGTTTGATTTTCAATATTTGTCACCTTTTTTCCATCTTTAAAAGGTTGAATTCGAAAAGAGCTTAAAACACTTATTTACTGATTTATTGTCAGAAATACTCCTATGAAGTTTCGAATAAATTAGTTTAACTAACCTTGTTTCAACAACTTTCAAACTTTCAACTCCTTTTTTTACCTTAAGGGTAGAGTTTTAAATAACATTAGGACACATAACTGTTTCTCATCGTTAACTTTATATAGTTTCAATCTTATAGCTTTAAAATTGACGGACTTCCATACAAACAATCCCTTCTTCATCCTTTAGTCCATTATGTCCACGTCATCGGAAGTCATTACAACTATCTGTATCCAAAATTTTTGCGAAAACCGTTCAGTTGCTTCGGCTATGCGTTGATAAATGAGTCAGTCAGGTTTGCCTTTTATAATATAATAATAATAATAATCAAGCCCTCCGAACTCTACCCTATCTGACATGCACTTGGGTTAGGCCCGTATATGCCTTAAAAAAACCGGCGCAAGCCGAGATGAGAAATCATAAAAATATATAATAATAATAAATCCTTTATTGTACACCAACATAAAGTACAAATTAAAAACATACATTTTAATTTAACATTAGCACAAAGGCGGCCTTATCGCTGTAGAGCGATTTCTTCCAGGCAACCGAGTCTTGACAGGATAAGGGAGTGGAAATGAGGAAGGGCGTTGGGATAATGTACTGGGTGTTTGGTAACAGGATGCAAAGCTGAAAGGAGGTGGTAGTCTAGACCATTTAGAACATTTTGAGCCATACATGTCTTAGACGAAGTGTGATAGTTTTTTTTTATTAAAGATTTAAGGTTTTTTCTTAAGAAAACTCCGAAATTTGACATAAAGTCCTTCTGTTACTGTAGGAAGATAGATTTCTTTTATTTTATATTTGGATTGTCCAATGTCTTTTGTATAAAGTGACTGTAATTTGAAACCTCTGCGACTCAGGAAAAAGAAGTGAAGGGATTTGAAAATAAAAAAGTATTAGAAAAAATATTGAAGTGTTTCTTTTGGTATGGATTAAAAAAAACTAAAATACTCTCGGCTCAAAAGGTTCTAAATGGTCTAGACTATAACCTCCTTCCAGCTTTGCATCCCGTTACCAAACACCCTGTATATCTGATTGATCATAAGCCCAAAATAGTTCAGATTTTTGATCAAATATCTGGTTTGAAACAGGTTTATGAAAATAGTGAAAGTAAATTAATGACAAAAATATTTTAACAATGAACAGTCGTAGAGAGTTACACTTGTCCTGCTTTGTACAAAAAGTCATTACGAAGAAACATCCAGTTTATCTTTTTAGCAAATTTAATTTTTACACAGAAGAACACGCATTTAATCCAAGGTCTAAAGTGCACAACAAATGTATATTGCCAAAGCATAGCTCAGTAGGATGTAGAGGTGGGTTTAAATTTGCGGCTTCTAAAATATGGAATGATCTTCCACCACCAATTCGAAATATCATGCCTTGTAATCTGTTTAAAGCTAGCTGTAAGGTTCACCATTTAAAGCCTCAGAAATTAGCCGTAAATATTTAGATAAATACTTTGATAATAAAGAGACACAGTTACGGATAACCTACTAAATTTGTGTAATGCCTATACCTTGCATAGTGATAATCTTTTTTAATAATCTAATCATTTAACTAGTTATGTTCAAAACTATAAATTAATTTAGATAATTAGTTGTGTTAGAAAATTAAATTTTAAAATGAAATAGTTTTCAAGGTTTTTATATCCTGCATTGTGTTAAACTTCTAAGCATGTGTTTTATTTTTATTAATTCGTAATTTATTGATCTATTACATTTTTTCATTTAAATACTTATGTTGTCGAATTCCACATGTTTTTATGTATTTCTTTGTCTGAGAGCAAAGTGAAGGCTGAAAATCAGCGCTGCTGAGACTTACAATCTTAGCAGCACAAGCTGAGCCTTTTACTGTTTATCACATTTTTTTTCTCTGTAATAATAGTGCTTAATATTTAGTGTTTTTAGTTTTATGTATTTGTTATTGTTATTATTAGATTACTCTTGTATATGTGTGTGTGTGATAATAAATGAAATAAATGAAAATGAAATGAAAATTTGTCATCTTCCGTCTTTTGATAAAAAACCAAATTTTATAAAAAACCTGCGACATACCCATGCATAATTTAAACTGCTAACAAATCTAACTCTAACCACAGAATAAGTAATAGTTGGTACAGAAGAATTACTCCGCAAGAAGATCAAAATAAATTCGAGTCTTGCTACGACGCGATACGGTGGAATTCAGCTCGCACAGCAATACGTACCTGCAAATTTATATACCTAGAAGTTTTGTCTCTTTCTATCGCATGCCTCTTATCTTTTCTTACGCTGTTAGGGTTGCTGCCTAGTGAAGAATAATTAAACTCCTTATTTGTAATTAAGTATCTACCGATGTAGGTATTTCTGTTATTCTACCTTTGTAAAAAATATTGTTTCAACTTACCTAAAGTACAAAATGAAAAAAAAGTTACGACGAATAATTAGTAAGACTACCTATGTTTTGTTTGCTAAATTGAAAATAATCAAATCTAAACATAATCTAATTTAATATTTGTTTCTTTTTATATCCATTTTTAAATACTATTTGCGACCTCGATCATAGAATTACTGTGAGTGCTATTAGGTAGGTAGGTATCTACAACGTCCCGACGGGCGGGCGCGTGACACACGACCCATTCGAAATACGCCGGCGGAGCGCTTCGCTGTAGGTAAATAACGGATGTACCGCGCGGAGTGAGCCAGGCCTGCTCTAACTTTGGCTTCAATGTATAGTACCCGAATGTATAGTAGCGTTATCACTTGAGCCCACGTCTGCGGCAGATAGTTGCGGTCGAAAATGGCTTCGTTCGTAATAAAACATCTATTATTTATGTAAATAAATGGAACAACAGAGTGGATTTATTCATTGTTCAGCATCAAAGAATGTACAAAGAAAAATCTAGTTTCCTTATAGCCCAGTCATTTTAGGCGTTTTAAACTCCAGTCTGCGGAAAAATTCCTAGTGGGCTGAATTTTTGTAAACACTATTATTACAGCGTCGGCTAAAAAAGTTACAGAGGTCAGAAAGTCGCGAAAATCAGTTGTACCTACGTAAATATCTCCCGATCTATTGCTCAAAGGCTAATAAAAGTCACGACAAAAATAGTTTGTCGTGCAATTTTGTTCAAAAAATGTTTCTGCCAGTTTTTGTAAAATTTACCGTTTTCGGAGTATGAACGACTAAAATGCACTCACATACGGTACGTCTATACCGTGCGGCGTATACCTTGACGTAAACTCGTTTTTTTCATGTTTGTGAGTATGTTATCACTAAAATCCACTACCTACTCTATACAAAGACACGTACATAGTACTAATAATAGTATAGTTGAATCGTTTTCAAATGATATCCGTGTCAGTTCGCATCAGTGTTCGCATATTCCATTTCGCGCAAACTACCTACTTACAAATAATACATAAAATTGGCGCGGTAAAAAATTACTTGATACACGAAAATTGCTCTCGAAGAACCATTGTCAATGCTGGAATACAGTTTCTAGCAATGTACGGTGCTCCAAAATCAGAACTTTCGATAGATAATTACAGGTACTGGATACTGTAGCTTTGCTTAACTAACAAGCAATAGCACGGCTGTGAAATTTGCACGCCTACTTCTTCAGCAGCTAATCAATTAAAAGGTACCTAATATGCTACAGCAAATAACGACTTTATTACCACCAGCACCCGATAATCTACTGAACACAATCTTTTGTAATTGTGCAAATGGTTGTAATGGGAAATGGGGATGCAAAAAATTGGATTGAGATGTCTAAAAGTTTGTGGACTTTGCCGTGGCCAATCATGGTTAAACGCTGAGTCAACCAATGATGAAGATGATGCAGATGTCTATCTAGGTAAAGAAATAAGTCCACTCGACGTTGCGTCAGCTATTGTTGATGAAACTGAAGAAATTGATGAAGAATGACAAAAAAAAATATTTTTAACCGAATTCAAAAAAAGGAGGTTCTCAGTTTCACCTGTAAGTATGTTTGTCCGCGATTTTCTCACGTTTTTTCACCGATTTGGATGCGGTTTTCAGAAAAAGATTTGTCATGTTTAGGAGAACGTTTTAGTATATTGACCAACTTTAAAAAAATATTATTAATGAGTCATGAAACAATTTATCTGGGTAGGTATTTACATAGTTTTGAAGTCGGTGCCATACCAAATTTTTAGGACAATAAAGCACACTGCATCAAAAGTACTAACATAGTTACATGATTTGTATAATTATAAATTAAATAAAACTGTTAATATTTTGTAAGGAAATTGAAATGGGGAGGGCGCTGTTCTCTAAAATACAGACTGTTTAATTTAGGGTCCAGATATTTCACTTGGGTGCTACGCTTTCTTTGGCGGAAAAAATACCGAAAGGGACACACTTGAAGGCCACACGTCGTCGTCGTCGCGTCGTCGTGAGTGAATGTAACTTCGTTGATACGTTCGCCTAATAATTTTCTCTGTTTGGCAGCAGTCTTGCTTTTATTGGTTTGGCACCGAATTCAAAAACTATGTAAATACCTACCCAGATAAATTGTTAATGTTCTTATTACATTCATTAATATTAATTAATTTTTGTCAGAAATTTACTATAGGGGGTAATAATATGGATGGAATAGAAACAGGAACAGGATGGCGTTTATAAAAATTATTTAAACATTTTTAGTGGGTTGGTTTTTTGAATGCGGTTCACTTTTTCTTAAAATGAAATAATTAGTTTGCTTTCACTTTGGTTTTGGTTTTATGATTTTTTTTGTTTATTTTTTATTAAAGTTCAACGTCAACGTCTTCAACGTTCTTTCAAAGTTCAAAAACTGATTTTCGCGACATTCTAACCTTATTTTAGTTGGCTTGATATGAATGTCAATTTTTTACATCTTCATTATAATGTCGTAATAAAAGTGTGTACAAAAGTTCAGCTCCCTAGGAATTTTTCTGCAGATAAAACGTAAAATGACTGGGCTATTTATTTTTTATCGGCCTTGTTTATCGAAAACGCGCCGTATCTGTAGATGACATAATTTTTCCGGTTTAGCGAAATATTGTAGTCAAGAAAGAAATTATTTGTTAAAGTGTGAAAATTCGTTTTGTTTCAATTTATATGTTACATCTTATTGTCTATATTAAGATGTAACATATAAATCACGTGAGTACCATATTGTATTTTATTAAACCTTATTCGTTCACACTGAATCATTTATTTGCAATTAATTATTACAATGCCGAGTATTTATTCGCTGGTTCTTCTTAGCAAGCAAACTTTTTAAAAGCCGCCGAGTTCCTAAAACTTCTTCATTGAAAGCGCGGCATCTGAACACGACCTAATTCGCGGGGTCAGTAACATTCGCTGCTCTTTATAACCGCAGCCTATTTGTGCACAACTCTGAAATACTCATACTTTCACAACTCGCGTAATAACCATGCGGAATGCAAGCGTAACCTATAAAATAATCATGAACAATGCAATAATATAAACAAAGAATGTAAAAATTTTTGAACATATTTTTAACAAAAGACTAATTGAACTCGATTCTATAGTGTATTCTATAATGTATTGCACTAGACATTTTGGTCTCTATACACCATACGGAGTAACAAAAAAATCTAATGTATAAAATTCTCGTGTCACAGTTTTCGTTGCCATACTCTTCCGAAACGGCTTTACCGATTTTGATGAAAATTTTTGTATAGTATTTTTTACAAGAGCTACACAAATCCTTTATTTTATTAATTGTTAACTGTATATTTTAACATACGCGCCTCAAATATGAGTATAATAGTTAATATTTTGTAGAAATATCTGCAAGAATTATAAAATCTTTCAGTAATAAATAAATCAAACCTCCATACATTTATTATTCAGCAACTTTTCCTACCTAGCCTCAATATTTAACCTACCCCAAGGAATACAGGCGTGAAGTCATGTATGTATGTAGTTTTTTACCAAGTCTACGGTAAAGATGGTGCTACGAGCTACATGAACTCCGTAGTAGAAAAATCATAGCGCATAGCATTTTCTAAATATTTGTCAACAGTTTTTATTTAAACTGATAACTTTTTTAAACAAAATGTTAATGATATATTTATATCACAAAGGAATAGAATAAATTTTATAATTTATACGTCAAATTAAGTTAGTAACTATATTTATAACCATCAAAGGTATTCACTCACAACCGAGTACTTTCAATTAAGTTTGTTACAATTATTATTGTTTCCCTACAAGTAAGTATTTCAAATGATAAGTAAGGGCCAAAGGAAACTAAGACTTCTATCAGTAAAAAACTAATTTATAATTAATTATTATTATTAGGTTTTACTATATTTATATTTTACCCATTTTAACATTAAAATAACCAAGCCACTTAATTAAATAGTGGAATACGACCCCAAAATTGAACTCAAAACGGATGTCAATTTATGTTCAACATGACGCCGTTGCGACGAAATAATCAAAATCCAAATGATGTGGAATTTCAGCAATTTTCAACCAAATGTTGTTTGATTTATACCGTGCAGTGCAAGTAATTAAACTGCGATGAAAAGTCAAAGTATTTAGGTACGTGCTGCATAACCTAAAGTATTTTCACAATTATGATACCTGCTTTCATGCTGGACTGGAAGCGAAAGAAAAACTTAGAATGTGCCAGCTGCTTCTCTACCTGGGCATACTGTACAAGTCAGTTAAGGGACAGAGGTTTACTTGGCGTTTTTGTGGGCGATAGGTTGACTTCATGTCACTTACAATACCCTCTCTCCATCTTTATAATACGTCCAAATTTGTCAAACGCGACATCAGATGGTCTTACAACCCCTGGTGTTTTGCCTACCCCATAAGGGATACAGGCGTGACGTTATGTATGTGTAGGAACGGATGTTTATTCCTACTCCCAAGAAAAGGGATGGCAGGCCGCGGCCCACGGCCCGACGGTTGATGTCGGGATGTTGTATATATAGCTATATAGTCGCGATATAAACTTTGATAGCGCGATGTAGGAAATGTCGTGTCGTCATCGTTCTATGGAGCGTCGCTAGATGTCGCTACATATGTATGTATGTATAATTATCTAAAATGCTTTGGAAATAAGTAGGTGGTTTATAACGGAGCCTAATTCAGATTTTAATCTCAATCTGACCTGGCAGTGAGGGGAGATGAGGTCGAAGATGGAAGCACTGCAATAGAAGGAAACAACTTTTTATAGCTTTTATTTTATTTTTAACTAGTGATATTTGGCGGGAAAGGCAACGTTAATTAGCGGTTTTGGAGAATTACACAAAATGAAACTTACATCTTTGGAAAGCTCGTTTAATAAAACCACTAAATAAAAATATGATTCATACCCGTTTTTTATTGTTGCTGTAACAAGCCAAATCTATAAAGTATACCAATGTCAACATTTCTTATTCATAAATGAATGTAACAGTCACAAAGCTAATTAATTTTCTCAGAAGATATTACTTTTTTAGTATATTTCATGATTGTACATTATCGGTAAGCATGTCTAAATGGACGGTTTTCCAGGTCACCTTTAAATAAAAAAAGACCTAGTTCTTAAAGATACGAGAAATGGCGTTATCAAACATCGAAGTATTGTTTGAAAAAAAAATAGATATTGATAATAGTCATAAAGAAAAAAAACATGGTATAACTATGCAAAAAAAGAAAAAACTTTACAGAGGACGCGAACGGTCGGCTAGTAAACTAGTTGGATTATTAGCTAAGATCAATTCGTAACTTTTGATCGATCAAAACAATCAGTGGTATTGACAAACACGTCAAACTTGTAATTTTTTGTCAATTTAACATTGACGTGAATCTTATGTATGGTGCTCCTGAAAATGTTGCTTTGTCTCAGTTTTAAAATTATTTTTGATCTATTTTTTTATGAATCGGGTGTGTATATTATTTTTAATTCAGGTTTATCTTTTTTTAAATAATACATTCTAACTGGTTCAATAATATTTTAACTATGTAATGGCCTAGATCCGAAATGTAGGAGCTCGATAATACTGGCCTTTTATCTGAAAAGTGGTTGCTAGCAAGGTGAACCGTAAAGAAGTCCTCCCAAGCCTGAATTAGTTGCGTATTATCCATTCTTGGACCACTGCTATATATAATCTACAGCGCAGACATAACCAAAGTTATCTAACACTGTAACTTTCATTTATATGCGGTTGATGTTCAAATAACACGTTTCATTTTAGTATATTCATGTTCTTTGTCTCCTGTATCGCATTCTGTTCAATCCTATCATACCAAGCTATCTACAACAATACTTTAAATATCGTCACGCTCAACATGAGCGGAACCTACGATCTACTGACAACCTCATGCTCAGTACTCCGATACATTCTACGGACTACTTACGAAAGTCATTTATGGTTCGTGCAGTAAGTTTGTGGAATGAGCTACCTCTGAATATTAAATCTGCCGAGTCTCTTCTCACATTTAAAAAACGTTTAAAACGACACTATCTCTCAGTATGTGCTGTCAATTAATGTAATTTAATTTTCATATACTTAATTATGAATACTTATGTTAGTATCTTTTTATATATTACTAGCTGCTGCCCGCGACGTCGTCTGCGTGAACGCTATGCAGCACCAAACGCACCTACCATTATAACACTGCTAGCGTGATAATATGTAGCCTATATGTTGACCCGACTTCTTAACTATCTTCATGCCAAATTTGAAGTAAATCCATGCAGTACTTTTTGAGTTTATCCCGGAAAGACAAACAGACAAACAGACAAACAGACAAAAATTCTAAAAACTATATTTTTTGTTTCTGTTTCGATTGTAGATCATACCCCAAGTATTCTTTTAAAAAAATATTCAATGTACAGTTTTGACTTTCCTACCATTTTATTATATGTATAGATATGAATTTATTTATGGGTATATATTATTTATGTATTTCAAGCTTGCTATATGTTTATATTGTTTATTTATGTATGTCATTTTACATTATATATGTATATTCTTATTTAGTTTATTTATATTTAAAATTAGGTATTCCTTAATCCCAACTCTCTTTTTACAAGTTCTTTAACCCTGGTTATCTGGCAGAAATCGCTTGTTAGCGATAAGACCGCCAATTGTGTTACTGTTGAATAATTTTATTTCCTGTTGTACATATATGTTTTTTCTTTTGTAAATATGCAATAAAGTGTATATAAATAAATAAATATGGACGTGTGGCCAGCACCTGTGCCAAGGAAAGTAGTTGTGGAATACAATTATAAAAACACTTAAAATAACTGTTAATTAAATTGTTAGTTACTTTTCGTGTACATTAAGAAATACTACTTGAATCGATAATGACCACAGGTGACTGACGACGCCATATTGAAGTCATATTTTTACTGACATTCCTATATTTTGATTTCTGCCTGGGCGTAAAATATGATTTAATTAAAAAAAGACTGGAAAAGCAAACTAAATTCATAAAATATTGTGTATTTTTGATTGATATTAGTAGTGCTGAAATGTCACTTCCGTACACTAAGTATGTTGACCTTTCAAGATCATCTCTCATAAAGCGTTTTCTAACTTCGTATGCTTCGAAGTAATAATATAGTTTTTAAGATTTTGTTACTTTTTGTATACATTCTAAGAACAAAAGACAAATATCTATAAGTTTGGAACACATTTTATTGATAGTTTGAGTACGTACATACAGTAAGTACTTCCGGCCATTTTGGATAACTGTGGAGATTTATGGCAATACCGTCGTTTTGTTTTTTCGTTTGTACACCTTAATTACTGATTCAACTTTAAATGTTGTATTTTTGTTTGATTTGTGAATAATTTCCATGATCCTAAAATTTGGCACAGGTTACGGCCAGGAATGCAACGGAACCTTTACGTTTCTGCTTACCCTGACCAGTTTCATGTTGCCGTATCAAGTTTGAATGAAGACCTAAACAGTATTGCACTATGGGCTCGCAGGAATGGCTTGCTGCTCAATCCTTTAAAATCAAAATATATGATTATGGGCTCCAAACACCAAGTATCTAAGATTCTTAGCAGGAATTTGACTGTTGAAATTGATGGTGAACCAGTAGAACGCGTAAATGAGGCGAGAAATTTAGGAATTAGGATAGATAGTAATCTGCATTTTGAGTCCCACATTGTTGACCTTGTAAAATTATGTTTTTATCGCCTTAAAGTTTTATATCGTATTCGCGACCTACTTTGTGAAAAGGTGCGTGTAACACTGTGTGAATCTCTGATATTATCAAAGTTGAATTATGGAGATTTAGTGTATGGTCCACGTCTGCAGTCCAGGACTCGCCGTCTCGTGCAACGAATTCAGAACGCATGCTGTCGTTTTTGTTACTACATTCCACCTCGTCAGCATATAACTCCCTATCTCAATAAATAATCCGTTTTGAAAATGTGCTCCCGTAGACACCTACACTTAGCTTCATTATTATTTGACGTAATAAAGCATGGAAAACCGGACTATTTGTTTGCTAAATAAAAATTTGCTAAAACTAATGACAGATATAGTACTAGACCTTTAGAGTTCCATTCTCATAAAACTGTCGCATTCACCGGCAGTTTCCGCTATCTGGCCACTAAATGCTGGAACAATATACCTCCACCTACGACCTAACAATATACCTCCACCACCACCATACGGCAGTTAAAATCTAAATTTACGTTTAAAAAAAGCTTGAAAATGTTCCTACTGAACAAACAGTTGTTAGGTATTCCAAATGGCTATTCATCAGTGGATTTTGCGGTGTAACGGCGACAGGTCCTTGCTTTTTTCTCAGGCTTCACATCTGTTTGACCACCATTATTAGGTATGCAAAAATATTCACTTTCACACTTGATCAAACTCACCCAAACATTACACTGCAATGATATAAACTAAACAGCTGCACAAATTATTTATATATTTCAGACTACACAAATACGTGTTTATTTCATCTATTTCGTTAACAGATTTCTTTTTTTAACTAGTGCAACCTTCGTAGTAGGACTTTTCTAAGCTGAAACAACGCGGCTAGCCAAACCTACGCTAGTTGAAACGACGTGGCTAGCTTAACCTACGCAAGTTGGAACATCGCGACTAGCCAAACCTACGCTAGTTGAAACGACGTGGCTAGCTTAACCTACGCAAGTTGGAACATCACGGCTAGCCAAACCAACGCTAGTTGAAATGACGTGGCTAGCTTAACCTACGCAAGTTGGACCATCGCGGCTAGCCAAACCTACGCTAGTTGAAACGACGTGGCTAGCTGAACCTACGCTAGTTTCCGCGTTTTAGTTTTCGCGGTCCTACCAAGCCTAAACTAGTTGCCTATTACGACACACTTATCCAGGGGCATAGTAGGACTTTTCTAAGCTGAAACAACGCGGCTTACCGAACCTACGCTAGTTGGAACATCGCGGCTAGCTGAACCTACGCAAGTTGGAACATCGCGGCTAGCCAAACCTACGCTAGTTGAAACAACGCGACTAGCCGATCCTACGCTAGTTGAAACATCGCGGCTAGCTGAACCTACGCAAGTTGGAACATCGCGGCTAGCCGAACCTACGCTAGTTGAAACAACGCGGCTAGCCGAACCTACGCGAGTTGAAACATCGCGGCTAGCCGAACCTACGCTAGTTGAAACAGCGTGGCTAGCCGTACCTACGCTAGTTAAAACATCGTCGCTAGCCGTACCTACGCTAGTTGAAACAGCGTGGCTAGCCGAACTCACTTTAGTTGAAACATCGTGCCTAGCCGAACCTACGCTAATTTCCACGTTTTAGTTTTCGCGGTCATTACTATGAAAATTACTCAGTAATATCGTTTTTTTTTAATTCCCTAGTGAGTCATTCAAAACGATTAAAACCATGAATGACGGAAATACTAAAAAATGGCCTGAAGTAGAAAAATTAATACTTGACAAACTAAGCAGCAGATAAATTGAATCAAAAATGCATTAATTAATATTCAAAATTCACTACTACTTTGAAAAGACTAATCTATCTAAGGCTAAGTCTCTAGTTATTGTCTAATAAATATTTAAAATAAATTTCTGATCTCTTTCAAGGGCAGACAGATCCATACATAAAGCATGCATCAAACAAGAGTCAGTAGATATAAAATGAAAATGAGGGTATTTTTTAAATATATATTTTTTTCTCGTGTGAAAACTTGCCCTTGATTTTAATTCACAATCGTTTGATTCAACATACTAGTCATGAAGGTGAGTTAAGTGTTGTTATCCGCTGGAGCAAAACTAATCTGATTACGTGTCATTTCAATGCTGTACGGAATCAAAAGGTCACCGGTAAAGCCATGTATATCTATGTAGTATTGTTCCGCATACTTCTATACTGTAATCAATATACAGGGTTAATTGTTATTAACGCATCGCCTCTTGCGGGTAGCCTTTCTATATCAATCCCATTAACATTTGTTCTACGACGTTTTACAAGTCGTGATATATAACACAAAAAATTTAAAAAAAAAAACAATTTTTGCTCCTTACTCTACATTTTGTAAGAAGTATCTATTATTATATTATTATGAAGCGATATTTTGCTGCACAAGGTGCGTGGCATACCTATTCTCAGAGTTAATAGGGTTACGCCAAAAAATATTTGTACAGTGGCTACAAATATTTTTTGTGTGGGAAAACTAAAATTTTTAAACTATTAATTTTAAAAAGTTGTAGAATGAATGTTGTTGGGATTGATGTGGAGAGGCTTCCAGCAAGAGGTCATGCGCTAATTAAATGTAACCCTGTATAAAAGGTGTAACATAATGAAGAGATAATAATTAAGGGAATTGTATGTTTGGTGATGTAGATTATTAGTAACAGTAACATAAATTTGTTATCCTTACGGTTCGGCCGAAAAACAAGTTCAAAGTTTAGATCAAAATATCTAAGTGTCAACCCTAAAAACAGCTGTTAGCTTTTGATGAAATTATTCGATGTCAGATGGCGTAAAAATAAAGTGATAGATAACAAAGACAGATACTAAAAATTTCAGCAGGTGCGGGAAAGGTCATAAGGTCACTGACCGCGGCACAAGTCTTGTTTTAGCAATAAATTTGTTTGAAAGTCTATACCAGCACTGATCATGCTAATTCTTTTACTGTATATTCTACGTATGGTATAGAAGCTAAACCTTAAGTTTTATCTCTCCATTTTGTTACACGTTGTATAAAACTGTTCCGTTACTGACCGAGTGTCGGACAGGCATGTACAGCCACAACTACTGGGCGTAGAGAGCTGAAATTTAGGACATACATACATTGCACTGAGAAGGTATTTTCCGATTCTAAGGGAATGGGAAATGTAGGACTTTTTACGAGTAGTTTATGCGCGTATAAAGTCGCGAGCAAAAGATCGTAATTGATGAGACAAATACATTACTACCCAGAACAACGTTCTAGATATTTTCATTGTTATAATTACTTAAGTTCATACTATCGGTTTTTAAAGCGTAAACTTTATGTGTTATTCGGGGTCTGCCCAGTCACTGAAACTTTGAGTTAAATGTAAAATAAAGTTTCGCGATGGTGTTCCTCTAGAGATGCAAACGTTCATGAGTGCTGCTATTTATTCAGCATCATCTAACCAAAATGTCCTTTAGCTCTTTATCGTAAAATAAATCTCTCTACGTACCGAATAATCAATTAAATCCATGAAACGCTTATTAGGTCTGTAATGCATATAAAATTCCTAGCTTTTAAAGCTCTCAATGCAGTGTACAAAGGATTTCGCTAAACAAACTTCACTGATGAAGCTTTACTGAATGAAGCTCTGAAAAAATAATGGTTCTTCAAATAGTAGTATGAGGTTTGAGAGATACAAATCCCACAATAAACAAATTTTCATATGTTGAAAATTTTATTTGAACTCAGGGCTTTTTATGAGGTTTGATGCAGGGCAAAGCATTTATGAATCTCTCGCAAAAAGCGAAAATGTACACTCTCCTAACGCATAATTTATATAATTATAATTTACATAATTAGTTCACAAATAATGGATCATCATTTTACTTTTAGTATTTCGCTATGAAAACCACATTTTCAATGCTGTGTTTAATTTACATTCGGCTTTATACCGAATGATATATTTTGTTCGAAATTTCAGGAGTATCGTAACACGAAAACCATACCTATGCTCGAGAATAAAACGCAGCTAAAAGCTAGTGAAAATGTCCATCAATAAAGATGAAAGGCTCATACCAGTAGAGCGACCGTTTTCATGAACTGATTATAATTGGGGCAAAATTAGCGATCGATGCTCGTCTGCATCATACTATCTGATCCGCTTCCTAGCTCCGCTTTATTTTCGCAGGGTAAAGTTGAAGAATGTTAAAGGGCGCTAATTAAATTTTATACCGTTAATAAGCTGAGTCGTTATGTGTTGAAAATAATTAAAAAAAATACTTTCTTACATTATCAGGTTGAAATTTAGGATATTTTAAAAATTGTGTCATGTATACAAGATAACGAATTAATCTCCGTAAGAAATACTTAAATGTACATGTTAATATCCATGACTTGAAGGTACAACATACAAATACTGTGTTCATACAAATACTATGAGTATTTCCGGTTTACGACCGGGATTCGAAGTTTTTTATCGCTATTTAAAAGGCTCGTTTGTCTCTTTATGTAGAAAGATTATTTGTGTTGCACTTGAAATATTTACTGGTTAGGACAGTAGTTGTATAAGCTCCGGAGAGACCAGCAAACAGAGCAGGTGGGTTGACCTATAAAGCGTAGAGTGTCGCATTGCGCGCCAGCCTCGTTGCCTCCCGGTACATTGTGCAGTGCCATCCAGAGATTAGAGACGAGACTGACTTAAATATTAATTTATCGCCTCATTAATAGGTTTCTATTAAAGTTACGACGTATTTTTTTAAAGTTATATAATTTTCCAGCTTCGAATTTTATACGCAGAAAAACTATACGCAGACGCAGATACATAAAGAATGTAAGGTTGATAAAAAGAAAATACCAATTGTCTCTGTAAATTTAAGATGCTATTATGGTATAGGTATTTGATGATCATTTAAAACGTTATATTCTCCTGTTAAAATGTTTTATTGAAGATTAAGAATCGAGAGTAATTAAGATAATATTCTGTATCATTAACTGCGGACTCCTTTTTAAATAAATATTTTTAAAAAAAACTGCGGTTTCCGTGGCAAACTTGGTATGAAACAGTTTGATCGATCTCCGCTGTCAAAAGACAGCGGGGTTTCAACCCCGCTGCATAACAAATGTTTCTAAGATACCCTGTTATTTGTCACATAAATTTACAAAAAAATGCATTTTTGTATTCTAACCATCACCTGGACCCCATCACAAGATCTGTTCACTTTTGAGGTAGATAGCGCTGTGTGAATATAATATTTAGATAAGGTAAAAAAAAAAAAAAGGTAAAACTAATACCTAATACCAAACTTCCGAATCTAAAGCTGGACTCAAGCAACTAAGTTGAAGAAAAGTCGCGGTGCCTAGGTAACACATTGTAAAACTGCAAGAAATCATTGTTATCTACAGCTCCTATTTTACAACAACGCACACTTTGTATCATGAAAACTCACCGATGCCAACATTTTGTTATTCTTTGAAGTTACGGATATAAATGAAATATGGTTAATGAACGTCAGAATAATAAACAGGCTCTTTTAATCAAATTAAAAGAGAGAAATTCGAAAATTATATTTTTACATTAAGGCAACAAGGTCATTTTTCATTTTACCTTTACCTAGTGTCTAAAAAAATGAAAAATATCAAGCTTTCCACATATCATTAGTCTATTTTTTAGATATTATTCAATTCGAATATAATGCGCACAATTATACAATTAAATTGAGATCTACCCATTTCAAAATAAAGCGTTAACAGATGCTTATAAATTTAAATTTCTGCCACGATTTTCTCTTTCCACAAGGAAAGAGAGTATTTTCACTAATTTATCAATATTTAAACTTTATAAAAGTTTAGAAATTATGTTTTTCAAACAAATGGAATTACCATATTTAACAATCAGTTTCACATAAAGCTACTAAATTAATGTAATAATCATTAGAATAAATACTGTGCCAAAATGGCGGACAATTTGGAGGTAAAAAGACACTTAGTTTCCCAGTATATACATATAACATAGCTTAGTGTTGCATCGTGTATTTTCTGTTCTTTATATAAAGTCAATGTTTGTTATGCCTACTCACATTCCTCTTCGAGTTACACTAACAACTAATGAGCTACGCCTTTACTAAGTTAAATACTGCGGTTGGTTTAGACATTGTTCCGTATCAATATAATAAATATGGCTGTGAGAACTCTATTTTCTACCGCCCAAGATCAAGGAAAGGTGACTATTCTGACACTGCTAGATTTCTCGAGGGCATTTGATACCATTAACGTGTCTCTGCTTCTGGCAAAAATGCGATACTACGGGTTTGAACCAGGAACAGTCCGTTGGTTTGATAGCTATCTCAAAAACAGATTTCAGCGTGTCAAAGTTGTAAGCCCCGACGGTCATATACTGGTTTCTCATCGGACAGCTGTGTTACGAGGGGTTCCACAGGGCTCAATCTTGGATCCAATATTATTTGCACTTTACTGTGCGGATATAACAACTTGCATCAAGAGTTCAAGTTACCATTTGTATGCAGACGACACCCAAATATACCGACATTTCCAGCCACATGATGCACATCTAGCCATAGCGGAACTAAATGAGGACCTACATCGAATAGCCGAATGGTCAAAGAGAAACTGCCTCACACTTATCCTTAATAAATTTAGTTTTTAGTTTTTAAAGTCGAAATATATGATAATTGGCTCCAAAAAACAGGTTGAAAAGGTGTTAAAATGTCATTCTGTGCCGACACTTTTAGACGAGCCGATTAAATATGTTTCTGAAACACGAAACCTAGGACTGTTATTTGACAATCAGCTGAGATTTGAAAGTCATATATTAGAAACCGTTCGTAATTGCGTCTACAGACTAAGAATGATGTATAAAATTAGGCCTTACTTAAATACTACTTTAAGGCTCAGTCTGTGTGTTGTCTATTGTGTTGTCGAAGTCGAACTATGCAGATACTGTCTATGGAAACTGCATTCTCAGTCGCTCAAAAAAACTTATACAACGTATTCAAAATACGTGTGCTCGCTTTTGCTTCCAAGTTCCTAAACGATCGCATATTAGTCCCTACTTGAATAATTCCAACTGTCTCAAAATGGAAGCGCGAAGGAAAGTACACTTTGCCACACTTTTGTTTGGTGTGATCAAAAATAAAATACCGAGGTATTTGTATGAAAAGCTGAATTGGGCGGCTGATTTTAATAAATTTGAAACACGAGCATCATCCTACCGCATTCAGTGCCCACGACACAAAACAGCGGCGTTCCGGGGCAGTTTCAAATTCGCAGCAAGCCGCTGCTGGAATGACTTACCTCCACCAATACGATCTGCCAAAACCAAATTTAGTTTTGTCAATAAAATCAAGGCATTATATTTAGAAAATCAGAAGACGTAATAAATATTACTAAAGTCCTTGATAATGAACGTTATGCACCTAACTTATGTTTGCATATATTTTGTTATTCGAACAATGCTTAGTTTTAGTTTTAGTAGTGTTAGTATTATATTTTTTTATTTTGGTTTTACCTTTTTCTTTGTTTTTCACTGTTGAAGTTTTTGTTGATCTTTTTTATACTTAATATTATTTTTGTTGTATAGTTATATAGGTATTCATTTAAAGTTTTTATTTTCTAAATTTTATTGCTTTTGAGTATACTTGTGTTAGTTTATTGAATTAGATGGTAAGTTTTTCTATTTTTTTGGCTCCCTCATAATATCAGTGGCAGGGCGTATGTTCTTTATAGCATACACTTTGCCAAATGCTGAGAGGGAAACCATTTTTTTAACATCTCGCCTTATTATTTTTATTTTTAAATGTATTACTTTTACTTTTCTTAAATGTTATGATGATGTTAAAAAATAAATTATTTTCTTTCTTTCTTTCTATTGCAGTGAACTTTAGCAAATAGTAAATTGCTCATGCAAGAACTCTAGTTATCATCTACAAAAGTAAATCTTCCTCCTACGTTTTTTTTTATATTTTAATATAAAGTAAACAATGCTACTTATTTTATAAGGACGAAACCACGCCTAGATCCGACCCAAGTACAGTATCTTTAGGTAAAAGGTGTCTAAGTAATATCTTAGGGATAGGTTCTTAAACTCATGCGCAGATTGAAATTGATTTAATTTTATGCGTCGGCAAACAAGTAATTACCAATAATAATTAATATGCAGATAAATTACAATACGAGACACTTAATTTTAGATACTATCTATAGAACCACGACAAACTTTTACAGAGTTTGAAACTCAGATACAAGAAGCCTTTAAATATAATTTTATGCTCGGTGAAAACAAAAATACATATTGATCCCCGAAATGATGTCTTCATCATCATCATCGACAACCACTTTGGCAATGGGGTAACACTGCCTGCCTCAGACGCCAGTGATTGCGGGTTCCACTCCCGCACGGAACTAGAAAAAAAACCGTGTCTGGCTGTTTATCTATATCATCATAATCACAACTCCGTGTAATGAGCCCACTGCAGGGCTATGCGTCTCTAGCCCACTGCAGGGCTATGAGTCTCTCCTCTGGGTGACGAGGAGAGACTCATCGTTTAGGCTGTAATCCACCAAGCTGGCCCGGGGCTGGTTGGTGGATGTCAGATATTTCAGGGTGCCAAAATGGCTTCTGACAAACCCTAACGACTACTGTATACAAATACACAGCACCCGGGACCGACTGCTTAACGTGGCCTCCGAAGTACGGAAGTCGTCGTGAGAAATGAATGGTTGGCGGTCACCCATCCTAATACCGGCCGCACCGAGCGCGCTTAACCTGCGATATCGTTTGACCACGGCGCCACGACGACTTTATTATTTATTTATATTCTAGGTTCCCCCTAGTTCGCTACATGGCATCCTATAACACAAACTCTGCTTACTCTGGGGCCATGTAGTTGGTGTGATTGTCTGGGGATTTTATTATTATTATTACCATCACAAATCTTTGTTATGAACCAACTGCAGGGTAATGAGTATCTCTCCTGGGTCACGAGGAGGTTATAAGACTCATAAATTATTTTGTCTTTAAGCAAGCGTTCACTGTAACTCAAGTAGAAATAACGGTGAAAATATTTGAGACAAAGATGAGTAAAACACAAGTTAATATTAACATACCTAACTAACATTTTGACGACCGGCTGGTGTAGTGGTAACATAAATTGCCTTCTACGCCAGAGGTTCTGGGTTCGAATCCCGGCGGCGGCGGATATTTGTGTGATGAACACAGATATTAGTCATCAAGTCATGGATGTTTATTTTATTTTATTCTAGTTTGTTTATATATTTCTTAAGTATATCAGTTATCTAGTATCCATAACACAAGTTCTTTAAGAAACTTAATTTGGGCTAGATAATGTTTTGTGAGTGTCAGACATATTTATTTATTTATTTTAAAAATCCAGAATAAGACTAGACATTCATTTACAAAATCTTATCATAAAAAAAACACTCATACGTTTCACGTTTACATTGAGCCATTTACTCGCTGGTCTCTCATATCGTTCTTTGGTCGCTTACCAATTGAAATTGGTTTTCTGTAATGAATTCGAACCTTGAACTACTTAATTTTGAATGTGGCGATCGTTCGTTTTCTATGTCCACTCAAGGACACACCTTGAAACTGCGGGACATAAATAGTTTATACGTTTAAGTTTGATGTTACAGTAAAAATGGTAAATAAGTTTTATGGTAACTTAATTTTCCGTAATAATCTACTTTTAAATCTATAAATATATTTCAAAAAAATATGCATTTTATTTTAACTTAATCATAGAATAAAAGAGAGTGTGAATAAAATTTTAGCCGATATTTGTTTTAATTTAAACCTAGCAATATTTGATGAATATTAAAATCATATATGTGCGTCGGTTGGTAAAAGTACTATTTTGCGTAGTAATTACTTATTTTCAAATCAGCGACACAGATGCAACACTAAGATAATCTAATTCTATAAATGTTCCAAATATGAAATACTTAGAACTGGTTTTGAGTTTGGATTTGCGTGAGTTTAGAACTGCCTCGAGCCGAAACTGTATTTTACTAACGACGTTTATATTATTAGCTTATTACATTTGAACATTTTGCATTTGTTTGCATTACAAAGTTGTAAATTAAAAACTCTTGAAATGTATGCTTACAAAGTTAGTACCTAGGCAAATAGTTCAACTTAGCATTCAGTCAAACCAATCAGCCACCATCATACGGCATCTATAAATGTGTCGAATCAATCTAGAAATAGTGAAATCAAATAGTCCATCTCGAAAAATATACGATTTTTTTAGTTTACTCAAACCGTACTTAAACTGAGCGTCTTTTTCCAAGGGCTGTATAGGTGTCCTTAATAATGTTAAAGAAACCGATTTTAAAAGCTAGATAAGCTAAGGAGACCTCCGTAATTCAATCTTAGTACAAGTCAAAAGCAGCAACATCAAGCTTTCCCGGTTACTAATCTATTTAAGTAAAGCCAACCTGCTTCAATAACTCTTACTTTCGTCCAATAACATCATATTAAATAGTTAGATATTTGTAACGTTTATAGCGAACAGTCTAGTAAAAATTAAGTTCAAAAATCATATTTAACATTTTTATAGAAACTACAAGTGGATAAAGTTAATTTTAAAATTGAGAAATGCTATAAAAAGAATAATGTAAAATACCTTCATAAATATACAGTTAAGAAGTAAGATAAAAACTGGAACATTATTAAAAAGTATTTTTTTAATTTACACAGCAGATTAAAGTCAAATTTAATAACACATAAAAGTCATGGTATATGTATTGCTATTTTACTTAATTAATTCGTAACAATCATTTTATTCTCGTTAACTAGTACGCGGTTGATTTTTGGTCACCAGCCAAATTTAAATGTTAGTTTCTTTGATACAATAAAAACGAACCTGCATATTTATTTTAGTGTCACTCAATACAAAAAAGTAGAACTATGGAACCACAAGCTTTGTCAAAAATAGTCGCTGTTGATGAACATAGCTACTACGACGCGGCATTTCATTGTTAATACTACGACGTAGTACTACGAGATGTTTTGTAGTAGCGCGTAGTTGACTTTATTTTAATGATATTTGAGTGACCATGCTTTGCTTAACATTTCCTTGTAAAAAACATTTTTTTTTTTTGCAAAAATCGTTTCTATAAATGATACTTATTGTGTAAAAAAAATTTGGCCGGTGACCACAAATGAACCCTGTATAAGTACACATTAGGTATATGAAAATAATTAATGTTATCGCGCACTTATTTTAGGGCCAACGCAACGTATTCATACAAAACTGATACGTCCGTGCCGTAGCGCGTACGATACAATGCACGCGTTACGCTCGCGTTACGCTCATGGGACGTGACTAGCTCTCGAGAGTACTAAATGCCCGCACATCGTTTTTCGATTTTAATCGAAGTTTAGCCAAATAGTAAGATTAAGTATTCCATTGACACGACCCTACAATTTTATTAATGTAATTTTACTATCAAAATTGACTCAATTTCAAGACTCGCATGGCGCAGTGTTGGGCCTTACTGCCTCCGTCTATTTTTGATGACCAGTATAGTCCTGGTACTTTTAAGCGTCCAGTTAAAGGTTTCCCGTGGGTGGACTTCTACCACCTTCACAGGTCTGCTGGAAAAAATCTTTAATGAATTAGATAATATCGCTAGCATATCAAAACTTTAACATTTCAAAACGGTATTCACGTAACACTTTTTAATAAAGAGATCAGTAATTGACAAGAGAATTAAAGGGTAACGCAGTGAGATATTTTTTTCGTTCCACTCAAAATAGCATTGCGATATTTTCAAGTTTTGTTCTCGCTGTCAAAAATTATAAAAAAAAACTGAAACAGCCATGAATTGAAGGACAGTATTTGAACCAAGGACTCCAGACCATGAAGGTTGTTGGAACACGTAAAGGCTTAAATAGCATTAACGATGAATATAGATTCGAACAGGTCTTAATATCTTCAGCAAAATAAAGTGCCCCTGCCAAAGCATGTCATTGAATTTAAGAAATCCAAATGACTCCCGTTTTTTGGCGGAACCCCTTTCAAGGTCATCTAATTAGCGCCCATCAAATGTCGTGGCTCCGCGGCCATGTTTTACGAAGATCAAGTTCAACCAGTTCCTCACTCACCATCAGGTGAGAACGACGGCAAATGCGGTTGAAATGAAATGAAATGAAATGAAATGAAAACTTTTTATTCGTAGTAGGTAATTTTATACACTTTACGAACGTCAAATGCTGGATGAGGGCGGCGCGGGTCCGGACGACATGAAGAATCCAGGGGAAGGCCTCCGTCGAGAAGTGTGCGTCTCTCAGCTTATAAAGATAATGATCGCCCATTATCCACCAATGTCTTGGTGATGTCTACTACTACTTCTTCTTCGGCTTTAAAAAACGAAATGAAAGTAAAACCCTAGGTAGACCGAGAGGAAAAAAGCCGGCGGAAAAAAAACTCTCGGCACTCTTTTGTAAAAAGTGCTTATTATAGGTACAATTTGGCAGAAATACAGCTCTGCTATGACATGAACAAACAAACAGAAGACAGCTATTCGTGCTTGCCAATATCATGTCGCAGCCAAGCTGCTCACATAGTGATTAATGTTTAATATTTGGAAATAACCTGTGGAGACATCAATCCCACGCTCTTTTGTCATCTAAATAATCTTGGAGTTTATAGTAGCCTTTTTTGCATAATGTTTCTTTGATAGTTCTTTTAAATTTATTAAACGTTAGAGATTGAATTGACTGTGGTATTTTATTATAAATACGTATTGACATTCCCATAAATGATTTGGTGCTTTTAGCCAGCCTTAATTTGGGAAACGCTAATTTATGGTCGTTCCTTGTCATTACAGAATAATTTTTATCATGCTTATCTTTCATGGTTTTAAATTTACTACTATTCTTATAAATATACATAATGTTTTCATATATATATTGTGATGCAAAGGTCAAGATACCGAAGGATAGGTTTTTAACGAAGATAAAAAAAAACAACTAAACTAGAACCAGTTCTGAAAACTATACACTTTTTACGAAACGGATCGACATTAAAATTCTACCTATGCAATAGAAACTAACCTTGACCTTTCACCTATTGCGTAAGCTGCGACCTGAACTTCCAACATTCTGTACAATTTGCAGCAGATTATTCATTGTAAATATTTCCGAGAATATTCAGTAAACAAACATCTAATATGCATAATAGAATCTAGAACTTAGTCCACTCACTTCAACCGCTGTTCGCGCAGTATAATGAGTTAATCGAAAGTAATTTTGATGTTTCTAGTGAAAGTGCTACGCCAAAACTACGAGCGTAGTCTGCCGGAATGCTCTTATTCAATTATTATTTGTGTGGATACAATTTTATACGTAAATTACATTTTGTATCTTGTTTAAAATTATATCTTGTATCCAAAAAGAACTGTAAAAACGTAGCACACATCCATTCATTATCTAAGACCACTTTCACCTTTATACTAAACATTTTTGAAAATAAACCCCAAATATCTTAAATTCTTTCTAATGAGACTCAAACCAGAAAGTGCACAAAAGCCTAAAATACAAACTCATAACGGGACTAAGGCTATTTTCTTAATGAAACATAACTTGCTACATTAAACCAGAACGTCAGAACGTTACGTAACTAGAAACCTTCAAGATCAGAAACATTTCAATGAAAATGAAAGTAAAGTCCCACAATATCCACCAAGTTTAAACTGAAACCACAGCCAGCTAATAACCAACATTGTAATATACACAATAGATATACACAACCTCGATTTCAACGCTATTTTAAGCCACGGTATAATATGCTTCAATAGAACACAAGCTCATGGACTCAACAACACAAAGCTTACATTAGTGAGAACATATTCCTGCACTGAGAAATTCCACAAATGTGTATTTTCCAGTATTATGTAATTTGTGAACAATTATTTAGATCGCAAGCATTATAAGCTAACCAGATATGCTTTTCGCAGGAGCTGCAATGCAATTCTTATATCTGACGGTGCGTAACAAAAAATACATTCAATACTTACAAAAGCTGCTTTGTCAGAAGTTTAAGGGTAATGTCCGAGAATAACAATAATAACACTGAATTCGCTATTAAACTCCACGATAAAGTGTAACTAGCACTTGGTGAAAAGTATCCAGTGCGCAACTGCAGCTGTAGAAGGTCAAGTGCGCCTCGCCATGGCAACACACTTTTCAAGCTCACCACAAACATAAACAAACATACGCTAACGTAAAATTTATCAATATTCAATTACACATAATAAATATATTTGAAAAAAAATTCATGTAAATTCTCTTATGTAACCTATAAATTCCAAGTAAAAACACTAAAGATAGTTCTAATATCTCAAGTTATATAGCTACGGAACGTAAAGCTTTTTTTAACTATGGCAATATCACTTCGAAAAACACGTACGTAGGACAAGAAAGCCAGCGGGAGGCTACGAGGGTGGCGCAGCGCACGAGGCATTGAGGAGTCAAGGTTGAGTCTTGGAAGCTCCGCCACCGACCGCTCGACAAGGTCACGTACCTCCCTCCCGCACTCTTCTTCTTCGCACAATCGATTCTAAATGCAAACGCAAATAATTCCATCCCTCTAACCGCTCCTATTTTTAGACCGCCAACTTCAGGAATAAATTGTGTTCCCGATATAAATTTTACGTAAAGTTTTCATGAATATAATAACTACGATTCGATTTGAATTTCTGTTTTATATCAGGACTGGTACTTCGTGTCTCGTTTGTAGTATACGTAACGGTTTTGGACTTTTAATACTAAAGGCAGGGAATACATGCAATGTGTAAATGAATATGTGGTAGTTAAACGGTAATTTGCGGTCAACGCCATTCTAGTTGTAATGAAATGGAATTAATTAAAGCATATAATTTATTTTTATTTGCTGTTTGATTTTTATTCTTTTCAATTTCTTTAAATATTGAAGTTGTATACCGGTGAACGAAAAAAGCAATAAAAGAGTAACTTCAAACAAAAACTCTTTGAAAAGCTTTATTTTCTTTTAACACCCAGTTGTTTTCTTTAAAAATGCTGCAAGTATTATTGGCTTTATTTCTCAATATACGTCGCTAATTGGCTAGACAACGCATAGTAATTGTAACAACATCGGCTGCGAACATTACGAACCAAAGTGGACGATTTATGTAAAAGGTAGCAATGAAAGATATTAATATATTTCTTTATTTTGTTTATGATGTAGGCAAAAAGTTTTCGTTTATAATTTGACGACCGGCTGGTCGAATCCTGGTTGCGGTGGATATTTTTGTGATGAACACGGATACTAGCCGTCAAGTCAAGGATTTTTATATCTCTTTTTAATTCAAGTGTAGAATTCAGATTAGATTATCCCTACCGCCCCTGGATAACCGTGTCATAATCCGAGTGACCCTCGCTTTGCGGTAGGATCCTGTCAGGGCCCAAAGGCTAGCGACCACCCTTCATACAGAATCTGCTGCCAAATATGACCGCTCCGGAAGCGTATTTACAAAAGCTATACCATTAGAGTGAAAGTGCAAACTGAACTGGCTTAGCTTTTGTATGACAAAAACTTGCCCAAACCCTAATCCATTCTAGTACAGAAATTGACCGAAGTCGTGTAGTCTTTGTGAGATAACTTCAATTGAACATTGCAGCAACAAAAGCTATCCCATTTGATATCGATATTTACCGATCGTTGGCTTCAATTTGATACTTAAATGGCAATTGTTCTGATTTTCAAAGATAGAAATAAAATGTGCATGCATTATGACCATCGTTATTTTGATGACTTAACGTTTGACTTTTGACCATGTCGGGATTGTCCAGGGTTGACTATAATAGCTGACCAGGTTTATGGCGCTTCGCCGGCCGCTGCCGCGGCACCGCTCGCTTCGCTCGCTCGGCTCGCGCACGTGTATAACTATATGCAACCTAACATGCTCCTCCTCGCTGCGCTCGTCGTCGCACCTAACCGTACTGATTCCGCCTTCCGGTGCGGGAGCCCTTCTCGTAGCTTATCTCTTTCATGGCAATGTATATCAAACAAAGATATACCTACTTTTCATCTTGACAAAAGCTTATCTATTTACGTGAATATGTATTATACAGTACTAGGTTTTGTCATTGCATTTCTTTGAAAATTACAAGAACAAAAGCTAATCCATTTCAGTCAATTTTTTTACTGAGTTCGATTAGGTATTGTCGTGTAATATGCATAAACAAAAGCTCCTCTATTAGAGTCTGACTCGTGACTCAAATAGTATAGCCTTTGTATATTCGCGCTCCGGAAACGATGTGTTCGAGCTACATTTTATGAAGCGCCAATTCTTTCCTGGGCCCTTGAGTTTTCCATCTTTATTTTCCATTTTTACATCTTTAATTACTATTAGAGATGGAAGTCAAACACGTGCTTAGTTAATAACTTAAAAAAAAAGTTTTATATGATTTTATATTCTTCAAGGAACTTAATTCGGGCTACATAATGTTGTGTGAATGTCAGAAAAAAATGTAATAACATACATACCATGCATAGATAACTTCACGCCTGTATTCCTTATGGGGTAGGCAGAACATCAGAGGCTATAACCTCATCTGATATCACGTTTGACAAATTTGGAGGTATTATAATGATGGAGATTATTTTGTTGGGGATTGGGCGAAAAATAAAAAAAGTGTTAAATAATTAATTCATTTAATGTTATAATTCTAAAATGTATTGAACGCTGCCAAATGAAATACTTAGTCTTGGCCTTATATTTTACGGTTATTCGTTTATCTTCCAGAACCAACTTTTTGACATTTTCATCTGTAACGGAGGATGGTGGTGCGTTGATCGTTTTCATAGGTCAATCAACCTCTAAATTAATTTTTTAATAAAGAATTTTAAAAAGCGATTGTTGAAAAACTTTAAAATATTAATAAACAATATGATTTTTGATATTAGGTGCTTAATTTGTATTACGTTATTTACCGTATGGGTAACGTTAGTATAATTATAAAATAGGTTGACTGGTGCACTGTATTTTTTTGTGGACGTAACTTTTTACTATATTTGACAAGTATTTAATTTTGCAAACAGAACGCACAGATATGTTTGACTTCAAATTATAAATATTCGAATATATTTACTTCGTTTATCGGGCATAACACCATCCCCGTAGAAATATTTGTACCATGTTTCACTTATTGAAACCTGAATTTGGTAGTTTACGGGTCTATTTACACGTTATAACTAAGTCCTGCATTTTTATTATGCAGATTTACGAACCATTTTATAGCGCAAATAGTCAATACCCAGTATTTCCTATTCCATGTTTTTGCGTTCACTGTTATATACACAGATACGGAGCGTGGAATAACCGGCATGAACCGGCTAGGTAGCAATCGCGAGAGTTTGCGCGCTTTGCCCCTCGCTGCCCGAAACATGTTTGTAAGGTCAGCAAAAGTTTGTGATTAGTTGGATGTTTTACCCCTTCAACAGGTAAAAAGAGCATCTCAAAAATAAAAATCACACGAACAGACTGGATTGACTTTCTCTTATGTTGCAATTCATAAAAAACACAAAAACCAATGAAACATAATTCTTCATTTTCATTTTCATTTCTTTTCATTATAAAAAGCTTGTTCACTTTCGGATTATACAATCCGTAGAACATTCCGGCCTAATTACCAATAACCCTGTATAGGGTAGATCCAGCTTGACGACGTACTTTGCGGGCTTTATCTACGATGTTTGATTATATATAAATACCAAGGAGGAAATCTGCTTTGTGATAAATACGACCTGTGTCAGTTTATAGTACATATAACTCTTGACATAGTGTTATGTTAATAAAACAATTTGCTTGTTTTTTATATATATCGAGGTGGTTAATCCATCAAATTAGATTAGCACATGAAAGAAATGCTACGTAGAAATTATTTAATTAATTAAATATGA
Source organism: Stenoptilia bipunctidactyla (assembly GCA_944452665.1). NCBI lineage: Eukaryota > Metazoa > Arthropoda > Insecta > Lepidoptera > Pterophoridae > Stenoptilia > Stenoptilia bipunctidactyla. The sequence continues at coordinate 41,536,398 of OX101721.1, read as the reverse complement.
AGACAAAAATGACCAACTTTATAATGACGATTGAAACAAAACGACACCTTTGTGTAATGAAAGGTGCGGCAAACTGGAATTGGCATTTCAAAATGCAAGGCATGGCTGGCGAACTGCAAACTCTATCTGTACCGACCGTTTAACCGGGGTCAGTACCCTTTCGGAAGTTAAAAAACCATTTACGTCCTCATTAATTGTAATTTTTCGCGCCCGTGTATGTTAATGAAATACAATAATTGTACGAAATCGTACCAGTTCGCAGTTGTAATATAAAATATGCATTCCGTGTCATAAATTCATTGGTCTGATCAATTTCGAGTTCAGCTACAACTTGATTTGTGCCGGCTCGAATCCACGTCGGTTTCGTCCGGCGGCGTCCTTGAACTAACCCAGGGTTATTTAAATATTGAATTGCTAATAATAAGACAACTCGATATCTCCCTGCAAGAACCGCACCCACGATATCTAGCGAATCAGCTTCCGTAGTCTTCGTTCTCGTTCGTTATTTTTTATAAGACATAGGAGTCTCTTTTGTTCAGAGCACCCGGGCGGGTGGTTACTACTATTTGATAACCGCTATAAGAACTACGAGTAAAGCGTAGCTGTGTCCCGCCCGCATGAAGGAAAGGATCAAACATTCTCTGCACCACTGAATAGAAATAAGACTTCACGGTTTATTATATTGCAATCAAGCAATCATTAATCGCGGCACGTGACCTGGCACGCGGATCGCTGCCAACGCTAGCGTAACTCAGTAAATAATTAATATATATTATATTTTTCTCTTCTTGTATGGTCTCAAACTATCACGTCCTTGAATTAAAAAAGTGACCCAACAGTCACTATGTACTAGGTTGGGGAAAAAGTCTTTTCGCATTATAGTATGTATGAACTTGTAATAAAATCTCTTTGGTATTTGTATCTGGCTGGTTTTGGTATCATTGAAATTTAAAATTTTAAAGAACATAATTCCAAATTCAAATTAGGAATATGTGTGATTTTCATTTGTTTTTCGTACTGTCAAGATGAGTGAATCTAATGAAGAAATTCGATACATTTTAAAATTTTACTACAAAAAAAATAAATTTTCAATGCAAGCCGCGAAAAAAAAATTGCAATTAAGCGTTTTCAATCCGGAATTTTTTATGTCAAAGATGCACCTCGCTCTGTTGGCCCTATTACGGATAAAATGGATGCCATTTTTGAAAAAGTAGAGCAAGATCGACATATCAGTAGTTACGACGTATCTGAGGAACTGGGAATTGACCACAAACCAGTTTGGGCGCATTTGAAAAAGCTGTGTACACAAAAAAGCTCGATATTTGGGTACCTCACGAGCTCACTGAAAGAAACCTAATGAACCGTGTACTCATTTGTGATTCTTTATTACGACGTAACGAAACCGAATCATTTTTGAAGAAGCTGATAACTGGTGATGAAAAGTGGATCACGTACGACAAGAACGTGCGAAAAAGGTCGTGGTCAAAGGCCGGTCAGGCTTCACAGACTGTGGCGAAACCCGGGTTAACTCGCAATAAGATGATGTTGTGTGTGTGGTGGGATTGGAAGGGCATTATTCATTATGAGCTGTTACCACCAGGCAAGACTATCGATTCTGAACTCTACTGCGAACAACTTATGAGATTAAAACAAGAAGTTGAGAGAAAGCGGCCGGATTTGATCAACAGAAGGGGTGTGGTGTTTCATCATGATAACGCTAGACCTTACACATCTATAGCCACCCAGCAAAAATTAAGAGAGTGTTTGGATGGGAGGTGTTACTGCATCCGTCGTATAGACCTTGCACCTTCAGATTTCCACCTGTTTCGGTCTCTTTAGAATTCTTTAGGCAGTGTTAACATCACGAGAGGACTGCCAAATCCACTTGTCACGGTATTTTGATGAGAGGTCCCAACATTTTTATAGCAATGGGATCATGTCCCTACCTACAAGATGGCAAAAGGTTATCGAACAAAATGGTACATACATACTTTAGTTAAACGTCAATAAACTATATTAAAAAATGTTTTGAATTTTCTTAAAAAATGCGAAGAAACTTTTGCCCCAACCCAATATAATGTCAATAGTTCACCGCCTTAAATTCTTGTTCGAAGGATCCAGTTTTGTTGACAGTTTCATTGACCAATTAAAACTTTTTAATGCAGCTATTAATTTGCAGCATTTCTTTACAGTAAAAATTTTATGCACATGATCATTTGTTTGGCACTCTGCGTAAAAATCACAGGAAAAAATAAAAATAAACTAGTTCTGAATGGCCCAAGACAAATTTAAAAGTAAAATGCAAAAAAAATGTTTGTCGAACATTTTTGGTATCCCATATGCTCGGTATAGTAAAGTTCTAACTACCTTGGATGAGCGTAAATCAAGACAAATCTCAGTGACCTGGGAGACCAGAGATGTACAAAATGGTTTTAAAACAGCATTTAAATACAAAATGTAAAATAATTTTCAGACTTACTATTTCAAATATATAAAATAGTTTTATGTTTTGTATTTCAAATGCTAAATGCAAAATAGGTATTTACAAAATACTTTTTTAAATTAAAATATCTCTACCAAATCTCGAAATTTTTACTTATTTTAGGTATTTATTATGAGAAATATAATCACAATTCTGCCGAGCCGAATAATATAATCAACGAATGCTAAGCAATAAAAAAACCGACTTCTTGAGTATATGGTTTTCTCATGGATACCAGTATCAGAACTAGACTAAACTGAAATGGGACCACATATGAAGCGACAAATTTCTAACAAAAAATAATAATCAAAATCGGTTCACCGAGTCAAAAGTTATGAGGTAACAAACGAATTGAGAACTCCTTTTTTTAAGTCGGTTACAAATGACTAATAACTGGCACCTTATGCATGGCATTTTGGTCATAGTAATCAGTTATGCGTATCAATAAATTCTGTTATGTCATTAATGATTATAATACTAACCTAAAATAATGTAAAAAACTAGACTGAGTACCGAACGCAAAGAGAGATGGATCTATTTTGTGAAATATGTGGCCATTTATTTCGGTTGATTGTGCATCTAGTTCTTTATGTTCTTATTTTATTATTAAGTATTACACTTTTCTTTTAAAAATAACATATGGACTAGTATTGTTAAATAGTGAAATAAATAAATATCAATTTTTATTTACTACCCTTTTTAACAATACCACTTGTTTGAATATCGTCACTAATTTTTCTTCTGTGTGGTCTCATAATTATCCCACTGGACTTTCTACTGGTACTGATCTTGATAAGGATGTGTTTTATTCGCATAGATAGCAGGCGCCTGTATCGGTCGAATTCGGCAATACGAGCGTCTTTCGTTCATTTCATTTTGTTTGCCTGGCAATGTTGGCTAAACTTAATCATAAAGTATTTTCTATTGTGAAATTAATTTTAAAAATACAAAATACAGGGTTGATTTGTAGTCCCCGGCCAAATTTTCTTTATACAATAAGTATCTATTATAGAAACGATTTTTGCAAAAAAAAAAAGGATTTATATTTTAACGAGGAAATTAATATAAACGCTTACATATAAAGCAAAGCATGGACACTCTGAATTACAACTAAAATAAAGTCGGCTACGCGCTACTACAACATCTTGTAGTACTACGGCGTAGTATTATCAACGAAATGCCGCGTCGTAATAGCTATGTTCCTCAACAGCGACTATTGTTACAAATAAAATGTGTTTCCGTATTTCTACTTTTTTGTACTGAGCGACACTGAAATAAATATGCAGGTACGCTTATATTGTATCAAAGAAACTAAAATTTAAATTTGGCTGGTGACCAAAAAACGACCCTGTATATCTCGAACGGTATTTTATATAAAATATAAAATGATTTTTACTAAAAGGCATTTAAATGCAAAATACAAAATAGGTATTTATAAAATATGCATTTTAAATATAAGTATTTCTGTGTAGGACGGCACACAAGCCCGTTGTAACAAGGCAGCCACCCCGTATACAGGGTGACTGGGTCATTTTCAAAATTCCAGGACGTGATAGTTTGAGATCATACATAAAGAGAAAAAATAAATATTAATTATTTACTGAGTAAACTTAACAGAAAGTTATAGAATTAATTACGCAACGCATGGTTACATAAGCGTAATGCAATAGATACTTAGTGGGTGGTGGTGTGCGCGTGGCGGGAACACTGCTGTGTGCGTGTTGACTGAGGCAGCGTCTCGGAAAAGTGTAATAATAATAATAACCTGTTCTTGAAAGCTCCACTGGGATCGGCCCATTATCACGGACAGGACTATTTTAGCGAATAAACCTGATATCGTGTTAATGGACCGATCGTCGTCCAAGGTGTTCTTGGTGGACATAACTATCCCGCTTGAAGAGAACCTCATGAAGGCCGAGACCGAAAATCAACACAAGTACTTGGACCTTGCACATGAGGGGCCCGAAATGTGGGAAGTCCACTGAAATCATCCCGGTTGTAATATCTGCAAACGGGTTGACCCCGGCCACACTGGTCAGACACCTTGAAAGGCTGGGATTTGGCGGCGGTTCGCTTCCAGCACGTATGCAGAAAGCGGTATTGTTCGATACTGCCCGAATCGTTCGCCGGTTTCTTTCTCTCTTGTCCTGATACTCGACCGACTGGTCCGATTATCGGGATTGCTACCAGGCAACCCGGTGCTAAGGAAAAAGGCAGAGTATTTGAGTTGATGGATAGACAATAATTACATAGGTAGGACAAAATATATAACAAATATGTATATACAGGATTGTTACAGATATTTATAATTTAATTAAATATTAATATTTAATATAAATAAATGAGGAGTAGGCGAACAAAACGTAACATTTCCAGTTTTAAGAGATTTTACTTTTTTTTTTAGTTTCGCGTTGGCAACCCTGATACCTATCGATTGATGCAATAAAACTCACCAAAAAGCTTTTTCTTTGGCTTAAAATTGATCCCGAATTATTGCTATTCTTTCATAACGACACTTTTTTCAAAATTACATCCAACTATTATCAGTCTATACAAAATACTTTTACTATACAAAAGGAGCGTTTACAAAATTAGTTCTAACAAAAAGCAACTATTCCATTTGAAATGATAGCAACACCATATTGATTTGTTACTATGGCTTTGACGGATTCGAAGACTGTAAAACGAGATGATACTGTTGTAGGGACTTTGCAGTACATTAAAATTATAGATTTAGTTCTGGCAACGAACCCAAGTTGCATTTGCTAAAAAGACGAAAATCTTTCGAGAATCTTACATTAAGTAGATTGAAAAACGGGCGTGTCATTAGTACTGCTTAAAAAATTACGTAATGTCATTGTTAACAAAAATATATAAAGAGGATAGGAGGAGTAATGATGAGCTAGTTTGGTACAATACAGTACAGTACAGTGAATATTAAAGACATTGGTGACGGAGACAAGGAGATGAACGAATCCCGCTACTGCATTTTCTTAGAACACTGTCCAGTTCATGTACAATTTAAAGTTTAAATGTCAAACTAAGTTTAAATAAAAAAAATGTTCCCACTAACAGAACCTATTCAAAGGCTATTGCAGGATTCGTTCATTTTCTATCATTAACGAATCCTGACTCTGCAATACTTAATCATTTTTGAAAGAGTAATGTTCACATTCCTGGCAGTCTCTGACCTGTCAAACTACTTTTTGTTAGGGATGTGAATGTATAAAGATGATATTATCAATATTGTCATTGAAATGCTGCCTATTCATATCTAAATGGGTGGCACGACTTTGGTCAAGTCTGACATAGGTCAAATTGGTAATTCGTCAAGTCCTCTTTTCGACATATTATGAAATTTGCCAAACATGCTATTCGTCAACTTAATCAAGTACAGTCATTAGCAATAGAAGTACACTAGTTTATTTTCTTACTCATGCAATCAATAAAAATAAATATAAAAAATAATTATAATTATATAGTTTCAAAATTTAATCAACCTTTACAACCAATGGCGTTCAGTTGCACAACACCACATATCTTGAGTTATCGTCTTTTGCCATTGCTCTAGAAAATATTTTTGAAATGCAGACTTGACTTAATTTCTTAGAAACGATTTAGGGATTTTAATTTCAAGTAAATGATACGTGTAGTCTATTGAGTATCTTGAGAGGTGAAATATTTAATATCCTTGCTGCGGTTTCTAATATAAGTATATTATTTGGAATTAACCGAAAATGAACTATTATTTGCACTATATGTTGTTTTAATACATATCATGAGTTGTCAAAAAACTGTCAGGTTAGCTATGAACATGACTCTTTCTAAACAGTTTGGAATTAAAGTGGATTCTTAGAATTTTAATTTTTCATAAAAGTCACTTTTCCCAAGGTATTCCTACAAAACGTAACTTTTCCATAAAACGACCCGACAAAAGGGCATATCTAAGTTTTATCCCAACAAAACGTAACTTCTCCAAATTTATTTTACAAATAACATCAATAATATTTAATGTTTTTTAAATGTACAAAATACATTAATTTCGTTGTTTTTTTTATCTAATTTGATGCTAAAATTTTAACACTGAATGTTTTGAGCATAAATAGTTATACAGTTTTATTTAATTTCTGTAAAATTTAAAAAAGTGGAAAAGTGACGTTTTTTCGCCAACTCCTCAAATAAATAAAAGTATATTTAATAAATAAATATATAAGAAGCAAAAAGAATAATTATATATACAAATGTTTATTTTTGAGTAAAAGATACTGTTGTATTAAGTCTAATATAATATTATTGGGATAAATAAAAATCCTTTAGTTGTTTTTTAAAAGAAGCGATAGACTTTGCACTGTGAATGTAAGATAGTAAGTTATTCCATAGGATTGTTGCATTTACTGTGTACGATTTGTGGAAGAAATCAGAGGAATGCAGAATAGGCAACTAGTATCAATCGGTTTTAAAAATAAAACAATTAAATACAATAATTATTTTAATTCATTGTAATCAAGTGTTAATCCAGCAATTCTATATGGAATGAATCGTCAGAGACACTGGTATCGCTGTTTCCTACATTGATTATGAAACTATCTATTTTTTTTATATTGTAAGGATAGGACGTTTCTCTTCCATGCCACCTGATGGAAAGTGCGCATGAAGACTATGGTGTTACACGTCCATCCACGAGAAATTTCAATTTTTTATTCATTTTTAAGTACAAAAATTGAAAAATAGTATCGTCACTTTATAGGGGTACCTAATTTCAATTCCATTTCAAGACCAAAGCAGCATCAACGTCGAATTGTATATCACAAATTGCCTGCCAGGAGTTTTTTTTTGCAATAAGCAACAAGCGGGCGAACACCGGGCTCTGAGGGGTTCTTCTTCACCACGACAACACGATAAAAACGAGGGATTTCCTGGACAAAACACCGGTCAGGGTCTTGAGACACCCTGCTTATAGTCCTGATTTGGGACCGTGTGACTTTTTTTCCCTAAAATTTAAAATCAGCTCCAAGGGATACAGTTTTCATCGCCGGAAGAAGCGCTATCAGCAATTGAGAAGGCCTTGGAAGAGTGCAGAGTTCTTTAATAAGATTTAATAAAAATATATATTTTTTAATATGTTGGTTCTATAATTTCTCAAAAAAAAAATTAAGTTTTTTGACTGTCCGAAAATATTGCGGATGTTTGAGGCAGATAATTTATTATAAGTTTTCAGTTCATTTCAAATTTGCTTTTAAAATTCATTTAAAATAAAGTACGTAAAAAATTCATAAAATAGAGTCTGGCTAACGAAAGTAGACAATGGGGGTTTTTGCAAACTTTTTATATGGCAACTTATTCTGGTGTCACTGTTGTCAATGGAACGGTTGTTGGTGGTTTTGGTAATTGAGATTTTGGAATTTTCATACATATGTATTTGAAAACGAATAAAAAATTTAAAAATTTGATAGTTTCATAACCTATGTAGGAAACAGCGATACCAGTGACTCTGACTTCATGACTAACGTTCAAAATATCGAATGTAAAAGTCATACTAAATTCGTGGATACATTGCAATAAAAACAATATACGTAAATAAAGTAAAATTTATTCGGTATAAACTATTCGATATGCTTCACCATAAATGAAACAAATTAACCTTTATTTACATAATCAATTCCAATCAATCGCTTAAAACAATAAAAATAAAAATAAAGCAAAGAATGTTATGATTAAAGTAACGTTTCCCAGTATTCCTTCCATCATGGCAGTATTTTTACACGGAAAAACTCCGATAGCATGAAAAATGCAATATGTTTTAATTTTCAGCTCCACGTTCTTGTTTGCATTATTTCCTTTTTTGGAAAGTCCCTTTGAGTTCAGCTTTGAGTTTTATTTCCGTAGCACTTGGCACTTTTTTTATTTGCCTTTAATGGTGTTGTGAGCTCATAGCAAGTTGTATTGTTTTCGAAAAAGATACAAAGAGGACGGGATCAAAGTCCTATCTCACGAGAATGAATAATATTTAAAACATAACGTCCTATGTTCAATGGTTGGAAATCGCCTCTTCAGGTCTATTCTTCATGCCTCTTACTTGAAGATCGCTTCTGGAATCTTTTCTCATAGCAAATAGGAAATAACATGATTGAAGAACAAAATTATTTTATTTTATAAAATTATTTAATATATTTGTGGAGCACATTTGGGTTTACTCGTTTGTGAAATACCGCTGTTTCAGAGTCTACGAATATGTCGGTAACTTCAGTTCACCTGCGAATCTCATTATTTCTGATTCGATCCCTGGAAACTCCAAGCATAGCCTTTTCCATAGGCCGCTTAGCGACTTTCAACTTGTTTATTTCTATCATGTTTCCAGACGTCTCAGGAAACATAATACAAATTTTATTGGAAGGTAAAATGTTTATATTTTCATGCGCCATCTGCCAAAAACTATGAAAGTGGTTCATTTATGTGGAAATTCCATGTAAAATTAAATCGTTGAATATTATTTTATGACCAATATTTTATACTTGAAAAATTCCCTCAACACATTTGTTGATTTTGAAAAGAATTTAAGTAATTATGATTCTTTGTTTTCAATGGCCTGTAAGAGAGTTTCCGGGCTATCTGTTAGCACCATCTACAAATAACACGGAATTTTGAGGTTTTTCCGTGACACGATTTTTTATATGGAGATTGTGCAGGACAGTGATAATATATCTCAGTGATTGTGAAATAAACAGTTAAAAATAGTAAATGACAGTGCAGTGTAAATACATAAAGTTTAGTGTACATAGTGATAGCTAACAGACTCTCTTAAAGAGCGCAAATAAGACAGTTTATATATTAGTTTCATAGTAAAAGTTTTACGTATAGACTTTAATAGTGTTATTTAATAATGTGTTATTTAATATACAGTGTTAGTTTTAAGAAATAGTGATTTATAAGGTGATCATAGCTTATAGTGTTTGCTTATAGAGATAATTTAATATCGTGTATAATTTGATTCATAATTGATTAATCGTCGCTATGTAGGTTAATGAATTTGCATATTTAGCCTTCAAAGCTGAACAATGAAATACTTACCTATGTGATTTATAGCTTATATACTTTGAAATAGGTTACAGTTAACAGTTGATTGTATTAGATAGGTTTTGATTGAAATAAATAAATAGACACGAAAATCTTTGATTTCCGCACACAGAGAGCGAGAGGGCCGCGTGGCTTGGCTTTCACGACCGAGTAAAGGTTGAATTCGCTTTTCCTTTTGCCCCTTACATCGACTTCAACTTACAGAGTGGTTGGATAGCCCATTTCATTGAATACAATCGATCTAATTCATATACTATACAGCCGACTCGAGCTATCCCCCACGGGGATTGTCGGTCTATTTACTTCACTAGTCTCTGAGAGTACTGAATCTTTATTGTTTTGAATGAAACCGTGAAACACAATACGTGTATAAAATTCGTGCGAGTTGACAACTACAAAAAAATTGAGGACGATTTGCAGGTGACCAAATTGCACTTGAAAATAATATTTTTTTGAAAGGTGATGACCCGCACTATTCGTACCAGTAAAATTAGAGCTGATCGTCCACTAACTCAAGAGAGAGAAAGAGAGAAATTAAATTGTATATTGAAATCCACTATTATTCACATGGTTATTACATTTTGGATATTTATACTTCTATCAATGGCGGAAACATAGGAGCGCACCACTGCCCTGACACATGTGCTACTTAATTTAATAATCTTAACATAGCTAAACTATTTCATTTAATTAAATAGTCGAGAACTTCAATGTAACAAGTAACTGAAGCAATTCCTTGAATTGAAATATGCCAGGTTAAATACAGAGGTTAGAAAACTTTGCGAAGTAGATTTTAATTGACGAGAGCAACTTCCCGTTCAAGTTTCCACTCTGCTTATGAAGCAATTTGTAAGTCTACCCCGACTTTCCAGGAGTACTGCAACTCTATAACTCTTCGCAATGATAGCTAACTTTCCGCAAATTAAAAAGTCTTTCATTCAGTTTTATTTTGCAGTAATGCAGCAGAAAAAACAGCACGAAGCCTCAGCAGTTCTTAGAGCGGAGCGGAGTCAGGCGCCTGGCATACTTAGCTGTAATACTTTTTTTGTATATTGTATTTACAGCTTACCCATTATCCTTCCAATATTTAAAAGACAGTGGCAGCGGGCCATACATGATTTCAGTTGATGTTATTTTGTGGCGTTTAACAAACAAACGCATATTAGACTATTACATATTCATTCCTGAGTATCTCAGTGCAAAAAATACTCGTAGACCAACGTTACACGAAAGATATTGCATTTTGAATATTATATGTTTTGTAAAAAACATGTCACTTGCAAATAAATATTTGGGATACTATTAATTTTGAAAATGCTACACATTTTTAACCAATGTGTTGAAAATTTGAAGAAGAATAAGTTATTAAGATAACTGATGATTAGATTTCTAAACGCTCATTATTTCAGGCAAATATTGATCCGCCTTTGTTCTTTGAATTTGAATGTTTGTGAGCACATGTGTAAGTGTGTATGCCTGACAATTACTCTTTTATAAAAATAAGTTGAAATTCTTGAGATTTTATTCGGGTTCGGAATTGCACGAGTGACAACGTGAAAACAGCAGCAAATAGCAGTGAAAATATTTAAATATACTTACATTTTTCCTACAAAACATAAAAAGGTAAACTTCAACTGGACCCATCTGAATGTACAGACCTCTGAACCTATAAACATCATTCATTACAGTTGGCGGGACTTATAGCCGAACCAAGCCATAAGCTGGAGTGGTCTTTTGTTCTGCAACTTCAATGGCAGCTTTCCTCTTTGTCTGGAACACTGCTACGCTTACACGTACTGTGGCAGGTAAGAGAACCTGCACAGAATTAGCTACTACGAGTGAAATGCAAGTGAAGGGGTTTACCTATACGTCATTGCGATATATGTTTGTCATTTATTAAATCAAAACATATGGTTTGCTTCAATATATGGTAGAATACGGTACGTTCCTTATACAAAACTATCTTAACCGCATCTGTAGATAACCGTAATACATCTATACAGGTTAAACATAAATATAAAAAAAATCCCCAGACACATGGACTGGGAGCAAAAGAAAACCATAGAATAAAAAACATACCAGCTTCCGTCAGTTCCTAAAGTCAGTTAAAGGGACAGCGGTTTTGTCGGCGTTTTTGTGGGTGATAGGCTGACTCTCTGTCACTGCAAATGTCTCTCTCCATCATGTTAATAGAAAATTTGTCAAACGTGACATCAGATGATTTTATAGCTTCTGGTGTTCCACCTACCCCATAGCGTTTTGAGTCGAGCGTTGACGCTTTTGAGCGTTAAGGCTCGCGAGCGTTGATGACTCGGGCTTCGACGCTGGAGTTGCGGGCTCGGGCGTCGAAGCGTTATCATTTATATTTTTTTACGAGGCAATATTTTTTATAAGGGGATATTCTGCATTTATTATGACGTGTGACATGTTCATATACTTTGTGGAAGCTCACGCTCGAGCCGAGTCTAGCGTCGAGTTCGGCGCTATTATTGAGCTTCTTTATCTTTAGCGCCGACTCGAGCATTTTGACAACACTAATAGCCAATTCCATCCTAAACACGTATGCTGTATCTAGGACCTTATCTTTACTTGGCGTCAGGTAAGATGGAGCTCAAACGCGGGACTAGTCACTGGTAAAAAAATATTCAGGGTGACTGGTGAAAAATTTTAGATATTGAAGGATGACATCTTCGTATGTACAAAAAATAACGTTGTACATACCTATATCAATAATTTACATACATAGATTTAAATAATATAATATACTGAATATATAAATAAACAATTGTATGTACTTTATTTTAAGGGCAATCAAAAAAAAAACAAGAAGTCTATTAATTATGTTAAGGAGAGGTAGTACTCTCTCACTCTTCTCTTAAATATGTGCAAACTTTTTAAAACTCTGATGTCATAAGGCAACGAATTCCACAGTCGGACTGAATGGACAGAAAACATACTCCATGAGACAAAATCAGTCTTATAGAGGCATATCAAGTAAACCACGCTTGCATGGTCTAAGAACAGCGTCATTCGGATGAACAAATGTAAGACGCTCACGCAAATATAAAGAAGGGTTCGGACTTTAAAGGATATTAAAAAGGAGACAAAGAATTCGAGTGTTCCTACAGATACGGATTGGGAGCCACCTGAGAATCTTGCGATAGTGGGATACATGATCATATTTTTTCAGATTGAAAGCAAAAAGAATGCTCAGATTTTGCAAGCGTTCCAGCTTGTTTAAAAGCTCCTCAGTGGCATCCAAGCAGCAGGCGTCAGCATAGTCGATAATAGGTTGTAAAATTGTTTGGGATATCGTTGTTTTAAAGGGCAAAAAACTTTGTAGGCTCTTCAGAGAGTGGAACGAGAAATGGACTTTCGGACTTATTTCACTAACATTGGCATTCCAGGAGAGATGAGAGTCTATAAGGACGCCTAAGTTTTTGGCCTTGTCAGTGAAAGCGATCGGAATACCGTCCAGATATACAGGAGGTAAGGCCGAGATATTAAGGCAATTTCGCATTTGTCGACCATGGCTTGACACTCATTAACAAGTAAGCCGAAAGATTTCGCCCAATCACTGATGCGACTGAGATCTTCATTAATTAAAGTGATGTTGGAGTTAGCAGCAGCAATTGGGAAATGTCGGTAAATCTGTAAATCGTCTGCATGGAGATGAATATTAGAGGAAAGGACTTTCGTCACAGAATTTATAAAAATTGAGAAAAGCAAAGGAGAAAGAACTATACTGTTTGATTCGATTTATAAAAAAAAACGTTTACCATATCACCCGTTACTATGTGTCTGCGTATGGAGTTGATTTTAAGGACAACACACTCACAAACATGAAAAAAAAACAAGTTTACGCCTCGGTATACGCCGTACGGTATATTACCGTATGTGAGTGCATTTTAGTCGTTCTTGTTCCGAAAGCGTCAATTTTACAAAAAAATGCAAGAATCATTTTTTGTAGAAATTTGCACGATAAATATTTTTTTGTAATGACCTTTATTGGCCTTTGAGCAATAGATTTGGAGATATTTGCGTACAACTGATTTTTGTGGCCTTTTGACCTCTGTAACTTTTTTAGCCGACACGATATCAATATCGATATTTTACATCTTCATTATAACGCCGTAACAAAGGTGTATACAAAAATTCAGCCCATTGGGAATTTTTCCGCCTGATTGGGGTTTAAATGCCTAAAATGACTGAGCTATGAGTTCTACATCCTGTAAGGTCTATGATTTTTAAAAAGACAAAAGTGAAGGGCACTTCAATATATCTTTATTTGTTTGTAGTAGGTACGCATTTAATTTGTTCGTTCTATTCGCATTCTCCAGAATCAGGCTTGCTGGTAGAAACTTATGGAAATAAGCTTTGCCTTTGTATTTTTTTTTTATTTATCTATTTCCTTAATTAAGTTTCCATGTGTGTACCTATAACTTACTACCACAACTTTGTCCTAAAAAAACACCAATATTGAGCTTTTACGAGACGTCGATCTTAAGCCGCTGTTGTATTACAAATTAAGTTGTTTTACAAAAAAAAGGAATCTCTAAAACTACGGAATAAAGAAAACGTTTTTGCCTTTGATAGCGCAAAGTTACTGGTATAAGAAGACATAAAAATACACCAGTGCGTCAGTTTTAGTATAAAACCATTTGCAACGCAGCTATTTCGCAAAACTTTACCTGCTTCATTCATTGTGTTCAAAACTTGGCAATCCTTATTTATGATCGGTTTTTGCAAGCAACTCTAGTGAACCGGGTCCGCAGTGAAATTGTATTTATTTAAGATAGGGGAAATTGCTATACTGACTCGCCAGTGATTAGGTAGAAGATAGATATTGATGCCCTGTTGTTTGACGATATTACATTACCTATATGTTTTGTAGCAATTTTCACACTGTCTTCATATTTTCATTACACTGCCTAAGATACGAAAATTAGGAGTACCTATTCGAACCGTCAAAGCCGATCAGAGTCTGAAGAAATAATCATACAAACAAAAGGACTATAAAAATGTATGACCCATCAATCGGCCGTGTAGAGACACGGAGACCGAAACATAGAGATGTTTCGGTGTACCTGAGTTACAAAATATAATGAGAATACTCTTTTTCACACACTTGACTTTTTTCAGAAATTTTGATAAAATAGTTTAAAAGCGGAAAATATTCAGTAATATTTACTTTTTATGTAATAGGAAGGCCGACATCCAATATAACAATTATAAACTTTAAATAATAGTTTTAGTGGGCCAATTATAGGTCGACACCAATTTTAAACAAATTACAATGAATGTTACATATACGATATTCCAGTGTACAACTTACTAACTATAATATCATTTGATTTTTAATTAAAAGTAAGCTTCGATTAATGTTGTTGTATGGGTATAACAGATGTTAAGGCGCCTAGTCGTGAACTATAAAATAAAGAGTTTTAAACGCCTCTTGACAAACGAGGGGTTAATTCAATTCATGTTGACCCCAGCTTAGTGATAGGAAGTAGTCTCTTCTTTTTCTTGCTAACATCTTTGGCGTGGCCTAGCCTTGGCAGGGAAACTAATTACTTAACTTTGTTTGGACTAATGTTTACTTAAAATCGAGCAGTTTTCACGAACAACTAAGTATTTCCAAAAATATCAGCATATGAAATCAATTCCACAAAAGGCGCAGACTGTGATTTTTAATTCTCTGTGATCGTTTTTGAGATACTGTATGAGTTATTTTTTCTTAGGCCCGATTTTTCAATCGCCGGATAAAAGTCTATTATTTCGCGGAACAAAGTTGTTTTATGATTTTTTATATTTGTATGACAATCACATAGAATTATAATAAACTTGAGACGATCTTAAAGCAATCGAGCAATACTTTATTCACAGTGAAAGAAAAAAGCATGGAGACCTAACTAGTGCTCGAAAATTCAGTGTTATTCAGTTTTCAACAATGCCTATTTGCGCTATAAAATGCGTAATAAACTGATCGTACCTGTATAATAAAAATGTTAGATTAAGTTGAAACTACAAAATTAAATTTTTTATAAGTAAAATATGTGACAAATATTTCTACGGGGATGGTGTTATGCCCGATAAACTAAGTAATTTTTTATTTTTTATAATTTGAAGTCAAACATATTTGTACGTTGTTTGCAAAATTAAATGCTTGACAAATGTGGTAAAAAGTTTTGCCACAAAAAATACCTGAATTAATCTATGTAGTTGCTCAAAAATTCTAACTCTGGACCAGTTGTCCTATTTTGTAACATACCGAAAGTTACCCATACGGTAAACAACGTAGGTCAAATTAAGATCCAAATATCAAAAATATCGGAATATAATAACAGAAATCATATTATTTTCTCAAAATTAGTATACCAAGGTGGATCAAAAACATCTTAGAAGCGCATTAAAACCTTTTTGGATGTACCTAATGTTTTTTATTTTTCTTAAATATATTAATCAGACAGTACTAATGCAAAGTTTCACTTAATTTAGTGATTGCGTTTGCAAGATAGATATTTTTTGTGCTTAAAATAATTAAAAACCATTGAGTATGGGCGGTGATTATCTAAGCCTCTGCCTGAAAAAAAGGTCCACGAATTATTTTTTTAGACATACACCAAACATGCTTAACCCTAAACAACGATCGCTTTTTAAAATTTTAAGAGGATGATTGACTTATTATAAGACGATCAGCGCACAGGTAAACCTTCAACCTCCGTTACAGGTGAAAATGTCAAATAAGTCGAGAAAATGATTCTAAAAGACGAATAATCGTAAAATATATAGCCAAGACTCTAAGAATTTCATTTGACATCGTTCATCACAAAAATATACACCGCCACCGGGATTCGAACACACCAGCCAGTCGTCAAATTATAAACGTAAACTTTTGTCTACATCATAAACAAAATAAAGAAATTTACATACATAACTTCACGTTTGACAAATTTGTAGGCAGTATAATAATGAAGAGAAACGAGAGAGAGGGTCAGCCTATCGCCTACAAAAAACCTCCAATAAAACCTGTCCCTTAACTGACTATTACAGTGTGCCCGGAAAGAGAAGCAGCTGGCACTTTCTATGTTTTTCCTTTGCTTCCAGTGCAGCATGGAAGAATAATAATAAAGAAATATGTTTAGTAAAAATATTCATAACTTTCATTGCTACCTTTTATATAAATCGTCCATTTCAACAAATCTTTCAGGTTCGTAAATGTTCCTTTCAAAGGCCAACGACGCTACAGTTACTTTGCGTTGTCTAGCCAAATAGCGACGACGTTGACAAATAAAGCCAATCACACTTTCATCATTTTCAATGAAAACAACTAGGTGTTAAAAGAAAACAAAGGTTGTGTGCCGCTTTTCAAAGAGATTTTGTTTGAAGTTACTCTTTTATGCTTTTATTCATTCATTTAATAACTTTTATCTGACCATAAATCAGGACTTTCTGGCATTCTATATTTTTTATTTATTGTGAAAAAATGGTGAATATGTGAAAGTTTTCGCATTCATTTTTGATCAAAATTTTAAACTCGCTTTGCTGCGACCGCAACGTCAATCACAGGATTAATGTCAAACGTGTGTTGGCTACCAATTAAGCGAAAAGCAAAAGCAAAAATAAATCTTATTCGTTATATTTTTGTTTTATTCACAACAAATAGTTACTATTAATATAGTATTTAATTTTCACGATTCATTATTTAAATAAAGACGTATTTGGCGTGTTCCCTTGTCTCTGCCTACCCCAAAGGGAGACAGGCGTGTAGTTATGTATGTATTTAACGGAATGTTATCACGATAATGTACATCATGTCGGGTTGCCTAGAAGAAATCGCTTAAAGCGATAAGGCCACCTAAATTGTTTTTTTTTAAATATTTTGTATATAATTATTTTTAAGGCAATAGAGAGTATTTAAGCGTCCAGTTAATATTATTTATGTTAATATTAAATGGACGCTTATTTTATATAAAATATAAAATAAGCGAGATTAAAGCCTCTTAAAAGCTTCTACTTAATTTTTGTTTATTTCGTATTCTCGTTCACAACCTTCTATCTTCACCCAGGTTTTTATGAAAGAAACGTACATTTCAATAAAGTTTAACGTATAATTTCTACTTTTGCAATACTTGTAGAAAAAAATATAAATAAGCGCGTAATGCTATGAGTTGAGGAAAACAAAATGTAGCCCCTCGTGAAAACGCCCAAAAAGGCGTAGGCATCTATCTACTTACGCATTATTCTACCTGGGATCGTCGCCATTGCTTTAGGGATTTATCATAAATACACATAACATTTAGGATTGAAATACCTACGTTAGAACACCTACGCAAAAACCTTATTTAAGTATCAGTTATGGATGAAAGGTTATGTTGACAAAATAAGGAAGCAATAATAGTACCAAAAATCTTTTTGTACCCCCAGCTGTAATATAAATACGCATGCGCGACGCAAATATTTCTCGGATGGATTAACTTTCTGAGGAATTCAAATTTCTTTAGATGTACGCAATGAGAAATAAGCTTAATTATTTATAAAATTCTAGGCTAATGTTATTTTTATGTGGTAGCTGGTAAAACAGTTGCATGACTTTTGTAGATATACATTATAAGAGAGTATTTAGATTTTTAAGATTTTACTTATTGAAAAGGCCAAATTTTCAATAAAATTTAACATTTTCAAACAAATAAAACCTTGAAAATATATTTTTTTAAATTAAATGTTTAGGATTTGTGACATTTCAAACATATGTAAAATTATTAAGATAATAATTTTACACATGTTTAAAATGTCGCTAATCCCTAAAATTTAAAGTGCCTTAAGGTTTAAACCTTTAAACTTAAGACACTTTGAAAGTTAAACCTGAAATAAAATATCCTTAAACAAATAAATAAATAAATCCGAATCCTAAAAAACACACACAAACTCTTCAAAAAAATAAATATACACTCGTAAATTTCAACAAATAAAAACAGTTTTCGCCGGGCCACGTGCAAATAAGTTTTCAGCGGCTAAAAGTAAACACGTGAGCCAATGTAAAAGTTAAAAAAAGTTGTGATACTGACTTGGTTCGGCATGGTGCGTGGGTTGACGGTATTTTGTCGCCGGTGATGGTACTGGCACGAGCGGAGAACTCGCGGCGCACGGAGCGGCGGTAAAGACGCGGCCAAGCGCGGCGGCGGACACTGAACAACGCCGATCGCGAAGCGCGCGCACACTCGCATACTAACCCTCATCAAAGCCTCCCCCTCGCTGACACCCCGCATACCTACCTAACCCCTCGGTTGCCTCTTCTTCCAACCTCAACACACTCTCCACCATCGATTCGTCGTTTAGCCATTCTTCATCACTAAAGTTAAGCTCCGACGCAATTGGGTCACATGCGATTTACGCATTGTGAACTTGAGTGTAATTTTTTTTATCTTCAATTTGGGTACCTACTTACCAAAGGTTTCGTTTTCAGAAGATCTTTTTGCCATTAGTCTTAGTTTTTCAATGAAATTAATCCACATTATCTGGTATTTTATTAGTTTAATGGTCTGTTTCACAATGTACGGATAAGTTCAACATAAGTTCCAAATAAGCTATTTATTACTTATGGGTAGGATAAACACTATTGTTGCGTTTCACGACTGTCAGATAGCGCTATTTGTCACTATTTGAATAAGAAACGCGACGTTTCTTATTCGGAACTTTTATCTACCAAATAATTTATGTGCTACATAGCTATTTGGTACTTTATCCATTCATTGTGAAACAGACCCTTAATCTGTTTATACCAATACTCAAACAAAATCTCATTTTAATTATTTTAAAGAAAAAAAAAATATTAATCTAAATGTAGAGTCGCTAGTAAAAAGACTGTTTTGCTAGTAACAATGATTTTACTAAAAGTCATTTCATCTATCTTTCTTCTTCAAACAGTTTGAAATTTTAGACCTTCTACAAATGAATGACCCTTTATTTCTGCTGCTGCGCGTACAGTGCATGTAAAAGGTAATAAAATAAAATTCCAGTGGGAAAACTAAACGATATTACCTTATAAAAAAGGAATACGAGTGCCACACTTTTATAAAACATTTACATATTCTCAGTATAGCTCACGTAGAGCTTCAGGGGCGAAGTTTCACAAAGGTGACTCAACAGTTTTATGAAAGAAAAAACTTACAACAAGCTAACAATGTTTACTCAAAAGGGGTATACGCGACATTACTCTTACCAGCGATAGCTCAAATTAAGGATTTTTAATGGAATATCTATCGTAGATGAGTGCGACAAGGTTTGGTTTAGTTATATTCGTGTTCCAATTAGGTAAAACTGTGAGTTAAACTTGAATAGATTTCTTTTATAGACGAGCGCTACTTTTAAATAAGAACTTTTAAATTCGACATCGACACTTACTGTCAGGTGAGTTTATGGTCAATCTAATGAAGCGTATAGATTGCTGTAATGAAGCTTGTAATGTAACATTCTGCGCACTTAACGTCCAAATACGCAACGTGCGTAGAATTTTACATTACTAGCAATCTGTACGCACCATTAGGTTTAGTCACCGACTGGTTCGAAGGATCCTGGGTTTGAAACCCAGTAAGATCGCATATTTGTATGATGAACTGACATTCGATCTCCAGCAAACTGCTATATTTGATCGGAATTGAGATCGACCTGGGCTAGTTTAAGATTGGTGCTGACATAGACATTTAAAAATAACATCCAACAATTCAATTTATTGGATTAAAGACGCCATGAAATCAGTTATCAAAACGGACATAAAACATAACACGCTGGGTTACATAAACTTTTAGGTAGTTTGCTTATCTAATTAAGTATACTTAATATATATAAGCCTATCATTATTTTGACTTTTCAATTTACTTAATTGTACAGGATAGCACTAAGTATAAAGAAATTAAACACAATTTTTTAATGAAATTTTATTGAACACAGGGGCACCATTGTGCCATAAATATTTAATGAATACAAAAAGCAAAGCATTTGTTCGTTATGTTTACAAGCATTATTATTACTATAATAACTATGAATAATAGTTACGAAAAACTCGTATAAACGTCAGAGTTACTTTAACCCTCCGTCATGGACATGAAAAATCAAAACGTATTATACTTATAGGTACATCAAGTCATATCATACAAATTTTACATAATTGTTAATTGTGTCATAATTACAAACAATACTTAAATCGGTGAAAATGCACCCAATAATCTTAATTATTTGCCCACAATTTAATGAAATAGATAAATGTTCTATCTCTCCTAGAACTTATATAAATGAGCATCACACCAACTCTAACGGTTTAGTTCTGTCAAGTGTATACGAAGATTTCACTCAACTTCGTCTACCAAGTGTCGGTTCTAAGTTAAACTTTCTTTTCAATAGGACACTTTATACACTAATTAAACATAGCTTCACTAACCGCAATCTCTACAGAAATGCTTTCAGAGCATTTTGAGAATAATATAAAATATACCAAAACACTTTTAGTTGCACAAAATAACTACAAACGATTACAATAGTATCAGAAACGATACGACAATAATCCCGTGTAGAATCGTGTGATGTTACCCCAACAGCTACTTAATTAATTATTGTTCAAATCGAAGTGTATTTAAGAAATCTAATATCAACGTGATAATTATCGTAACGGAGTTTTAAACGTAACACCGAAAATATATATGAAAATCAGTCTAATAGTAAAATAGCCTCAAATTCGAACCTTAATAAAAAGAGTATTTTATATATTTTTAAATACAGATATGTCATGTAGAGGGAACTTAAAATGTCGCCATGGCCAGGCAGAGTTAAAATTGAATTTAAACCATTATTATCATTCAAAAACAGGTCAGCTTGCGCTCATTTGTTTATTTTAGCTACGAAAGGGGGCATACAATCAAAATCTGCTTTGATTCATTGTTATCTAAATAAGGTACTCATCTTGTGACATAAAAGGCAGCTGCCAAATTTAAATTCATTATTCCAGTTACCTATGCCAGCTAAGCATAAGACTGAATTTTTCTTATCTAAGGTATTTTGAAAACACCTTCCGTCCACCTATTCAAATAATTAATATAACAGTAATCACTGTGTCAGCTGACTTACTACCGTTACAAATAAGCAACTTTTTCAGGTCATTTTTCTCAACAAATCGAAAGTACTTACAGACCTTTTTAAAGTCTATCTGTAAAAATTCATATTTTTCTCGAAGCATAAGCAAAGTATGATAGCTAATGTAGATATCGTGCACGCCCCAGTAGGAGGGACGTATATAGTGTTTGTATATGTAGGTGGGTATGTAGGTATGTTTGTTTCTTTGGCACGCTCCGCAGCCTCCGCTAGACCGTAAAAACACATGAGGTGTTAGTTATGTTAGTTTTATATTAACTGAGAAAGTTATATTTCGAAGACCAAAACATAAAAGAACCATTAAATGTAGTCGATTTTTTGAAATTAATCAAATTCATTCATATTTAGAAATCGTCAGGATTTATCTTAAAATAAATAAAGTATAATTTTCATCGCAACATCTGATGAAAACTGCGCAACTTTTCATTTTATCAAAAATATCCACACTTTAATATTTGTATTGAAAGCTCAGCGACGGAAAAATATTACAAGCGTATTTTTAAAATGTTGAAACAGTTTTTAGAATGTGAGGGAAATATAGTTGGAAAAAAATTCGGAACATTCGCCCTTTGTGTAATAACGAGCAATATCGGTGTCGAGTTGTGATTGGTTGAGGTTGCCCTCGTTCAGGGCAACCTCATTATAGGTTCTGTAATAACCGAATTTTAACGTAATGCACCTTTTAGGCACACTATGTTGCATTATGTTAACATGTGACATTTTGCCAGTGTTCTGCCAATACAATGTCAGTAGGAGAACCACGGGTGAACAACATGCATGTTAAAAGTTATAGAATCGGGCCCCAGGTTTCGGAACCACGACAAGCGAACGTAACAATGTAAACAAAACAGCACATTAGAGTAGCATATCAAACTTATCTTTTCTTTAATAGTGCACTTTAATTTCTTTAAACAAGTTCAAAAAATATTTTTTTTATTTTAAAATTTTTGATTTTTTGTTTTAATTGTTTACTTAAACGAATCGTATCATAGTTATAAATTTGTCAAGCTCTCCAAAGTAATAGTTTGATATGAAAAAATATTTTTAGCTTTACAGACCAGTTGTCGATGCAGATTATGTTTTGGCAAGAATTTCCCAGGGGATCAAAAGGCTAGTATTACATTTTCACGACCGGTATTACATTCAAGATCTTTTACATAATGATAATTCCAGTTTTCACTGTATAATTACACGTAATGAATGAATAGGAATATTGTTCGTATTACATAAAATAAATATTAAACGTGAAAAACAGCTGCGATAAAACTTTTTAATTGTATTGGAAAATATTTCCTTGTACATACTTTGTATTGGTGTGGTGTGTGACCCAGTTCATCTCCGTGCTCGTTGTTTATGTTAACTTTAAGCCATAAATAAACATATGAGTTCGCATTGTTGTTCAAATGTGACACGAAATGTATATTGTAATGTATTGTACCGATAAAATTCAAAATTAATTACTCTTTTGTCATACAAAAATATATGGAATAGTTAAAATTGATATGTTTCGAAATATGCGTAAGATTACGTTATTTTAATTGATATTTGGTTCTAGTAAATCGATTTGTAGATCGTTCAAATCTTATTAAGATTCAATATAGGTACTAATTTAAAAATGCGTCAACTGTTGAAAGTTTAATATTAATTATAATACCTTTACCGATGTCATCGTATTGCAATGACAATAGAACTATTCGCTGTTTACGTGAACAAACTGAGACAGTCGACTGAATTTCGAATGGTAACAAAAGAAAAACCGCATTTTTCGCTTTGAAATTAATGTACAAGTTAAAATAAAAAAGCACTATATAATATCAATTTCAAATTTCAAATAAGTCTGACAATGACACGACAAGCTTTGTGAGCTTGTAACAACCGCTAGTTACTCAAGTCAAGTAAATGGATCGTCATTACCGGTAATATTCCTAAGTCTGGTAATTACACTTGAATATCGATCGCACAACTACTCAGATCGAATCTTCATTTTATATGTTGATATTTAAGAATGATTTGATGATATCGAAAGCTTGGTATTCAAATTACAATATAGTCCATTGAAATGTTGTAAAGAATTCAATTTTTCAGGCATGTAGCAGACCTTAACCCCAAGTTTGTGGGGCTGCCACCCACTTGTCCCACGGTCGCCATCTTGGAAAAACTTGGAAAGTGTTAAACGTATAAAAAAACGGTTAAGGCATAAGTTGTAGCAAATTGCGTTGTCTACTAACTTTAACTTTTTGCTGCAAAATCAAAGACAAAGAAGTTATAAGTAAAACAATGCAAAAAATTCTTCAATAATTTTATTTTTTACTTTTTTACACTTTACAAGACAAATACTTCAAACCAATCTTGTAGGTGGAATTTTGGGGAATACTTTTAGCCAATTTTTTTTTGATTTTATTAAATAATAACGCTTTTACAGCGCTCCAAAGTTGTGAAAACGAAATTTTTACCTACATTTTAGGTAATTTTTTTGTTAACCTTTTTAAAATATCGTTTCATCCCTATAATTTTAATTATCCATTATTGTCTCTCTTCCCCACCCCTATGAGGTAGATTCCGTAGGCGCGTTTTTTACGTGGTATCCTCAGTAGGCCTACTCCACGGACATTTTGTAGATGAACTAATTCGACATAATATTTTCAGTAAGACATTTGCTAGCTATTCTATTCTACTCATTTTCGATCGAATTCAACGTCGAATTTTAAGGTTTGGGGAATGACAGGAGTTAGAGCTGGAGTCATTGTTGGCTAGTCATCTTCATACTCATCTTCTTCCATCCATTTTGAAGGAGATATTCTTTGTTTTTGATTTTACGGCAAAAAGTTATACTAACGAAATTGTAGATAAAGAGTTTCTCTAGATATTATGTCGTTAGAATTTTTGGTGCGATTAATTCTTTTAAGCAGGTGTTGCGAAAATTGTTTTTTCCAAAATGTCGGCTGCGGGACAAGTGTGGTAACCCCACAAATTTAGGGTTAAGCTTGTACAAACCCCTCCTACATATCCCAAAAATAAAATGGCTTCCTCAGAGAAATGAAAATTTTATGTAACATTTCAAGGGACTAAGTAACATAGCGAAAGAAAATACTTTTGTGATTTGACGTCCCAGATTAGATTATCTTATCCTTTTCCATTAACCATGAAAACTTAAAAGTTTTTGAACTGAATCTCTCTTACAATTTTACAACACAAAGTCAATTAAATAGTTATGTCATCCGGAATTTTTGCATCGATATATCCTTTCAAACAGAATTCGCATGAAATTCATAACGGTAAGTGGATAAATAAAATCGGTGGTTTTTAGTGAAAACCGTGTGACATTTTTCATTAAAATATGTCAGTTTAGAAGTACTAGACATTTATAACCTTGTCACTTTGTGAATTACCTTTAAAACGATAGCATAAAACCCTCTAAATTTAACCTATATCGAAATATATTGCGATATTCTCAATTTAAACATGAATTTTAAAAGTTTTCCGAAGTATTTTAACATAATAAAAACTAAGCAATAATCTGTTCGGATTCACAACTAAAGCAGTTCAAATATTGCTTTTGATTGGATATCTTAAAATTATAATAAAGCATTTGTCAGTTATACTTAAAAAATGACCAAATTGGGCTTTGCTTTTTCTGAATCAAACTAAAATTCTTGAAATATAATAATTGCTTACTTAAGCATGCTGCGAAATAACCATTTGCAAAATATAACTCTCTAAGAAGGCTTCATTTATTCCTCTCAGATCAAAAACTATGCGAGTAAAACACGCGAAACAGTTTGAATTGGATCTCTTAAATTGTTGCTAAGAAGACTTAATACGTAAAGAAATAAACTGAAAGATTCTAAAAACCTTTAAATATTACGTGACAAACAAATAATGAATATCGCCACTATGTCTGTTAATACATTAATCGTTCTCGGAAAATAGGTTGCACCGCTTTGGCTCGACAAAATTACTTAATAAAGCCGAATAATTGGACATGGAGCGAGGCAGCGTGAACATGCCACGATTGAAAAATACGTGGTAACTAGTTTACCAGCGACACGTTCGACGCCATATTGCGAATCAAAGTTGTCTGACGTTCAGTTTGTTCATTTTCCGCCCGCGTTCAACAAATGCGACCGAACCGCGCCAACTTGCCACTTCTCGCTGCAACTTGATGGACGAATCCGAAATAATCCATTGAGAAAAGTTCAATTACAGTTTTATTGACATATCAGCGCTTTCCGATTTTTTGAGCTTTCGTGTGAACTTATCCCGTTATTAAAACATTTTAATACAGTACTGTGTGTTATTCAAAATGTGCATTTCCGATGTTGTATTTTGTAAAGTAGTAGATAACGAATAACCGATGCTTAAAAGTTAATTAAAATAATATATCTTTCGTAAAATAGCACTCTTCTACATTAAAACAAGCAATAGAAAGTGCTTAGACTGAGGAACTTTCATTGTAAAAAGATTGTCATAAAGTCATATACAAGGCTTCTAGTAAAATGTCACAAGTCGACTGATCAATAATGAGAAAAACCTAAGGAGCACGCGTAATACCTTTAACATAAAACAAAAAGTATAGCACCTTTCTATTTTATTTTACACATAAGTATTACATTTAAAATTGCTGTTTTATAATATCCCTTTCCCTAATAAAGGTATCAAAATATAATTGAACATCGTACCATATAAACTATACACCGACTAGGTCTATTGTTTCAAAATATGTTCTTTAATATTCGTAGTATAGTCAAATATAATTAGTTGATGAGACCAACAAAATTATTTAATTAAAATTGAGTACCTAATCAAAAACTAGAATTTAATCATGAAGGTACATTTTTCGTCGTAACTTAAACATTAATGGATTATATAAAAAAAAATATATTCTATACACGGGAGATGGATATAACACTTAGCAAATTAATTTAAACAATAAAAAAGTGACTATACGAGTAAAATATGTTACAAAAATGTAAACAGGTATCAACATTATAAGTCGTTGAATCAGATCAGAAAAGAGTACGTACAATTATTCGAAGGACATGAGATTGGCCGGGAACGGTTTCACGGACTTGTTTGTGACTGCTTCGATTTTAGCAACCCATTGCTTGGCCAACGCCACAGATCCAGTCCTGTAAGAAAAAAACTCGTTATTATTTTGCAAACTTAGGGTCGGTTTCAATGAAACCGGATCCGTTTATATCGTACTAGCTGCAGGACCGGCACCGGTAGGGAGCAGTTTGGTTTTAAGTGGTTTGTGTCTTTGCAATCTTTTAAATCGATATTTCCAACGACTTTGTTGGCAAAGTCTCCTAAGCTTGGCTTTATATTATGAATCTGAACGGTATTGCATAGTTTTAAGTGTACTATTGTATTGCATTAATATGATTGTAAAAAGGGTTGACTTTTAACATTCGAGAGTTTCAGTTGTCTACATATTACCCGACGTCGCAATGACGTCACGGCGGTGACCCCGACCCGACAATCGCACGCGATGCAAGATAAAAGATGAGACCCTTAAAATATTATGGCAAGGACACCTACCTCCGTTATAGAGGTGTGACTAATATATTCATATTATTTATACATAGCAGTTACACGGCAGAAATGTTATATTCGGTAATACGAACATTTCTTTATTATGTTATTCAATAACAGTCACATAACAGTCAGCGACGTTAAAACTAGATAGAGCCTTAAACGCGATTACCAAGCCTGATTGGTATCCCATGCCCCGTGTTCAGGATTTGAAGTATGTAATAGCTGATAAAACAATATTTTCTAAAATTGACGTAAAAAACATATCACAATATTTTAACCAATCATATAATCACAACGCCGCGCCGCCTTGTAATTGTACTTTTAAATTCAATATTAAGGTATGAAACACGCCACAATTTACAAAATGTGGGCTTACTTATCGTAGTTATAAAAGTACAGAAGTTGTTTTCAGAAAGAAAAACAATTTAACATCCCAATAAATCCATTTGTAAGAAGCAATTTGCCTCTGTAATGTTTACATATTGCCGTACTCTGAAAAATACACTGTTGAGCATAACTTATTTTATTTTTTAAATTTCAACAAAAAATTACGATTTCCGGAGAATGGTCTCTTTAGAATGACTGTATGAAAAGTGAAGAAAGATTAGCAGATTTTATACAAACGTTTTAATACGAACATTTCTAGAAACGAGTAGGTCCATAATAAAGAAAGTAGAGGTGACGAGGAAAACAATTTATCATAAAACATGAATTTAATTTATCCCTAACGTTTTTCTTAAAGTTTACGCGTCTTGCCTTTTGCAGCACATAAAATTACATTTATTTTTGTTTTCAAGCATCAACAAAACTAAACGCATTCATATTTTTCCTGAGAAAGGAAAATTTCACCCTTATTTCACCCTCAAGCCCAGGGAATGCAATCTCGATTTCGCGAGATCTTGAATCTCACGAGATCTCGACCTTTTTTAACCCCCGACGCAAAACGAGAGGGGTGTTATAAGTTTAACGTGTCTGTGTATCTGTGTATCTGTCTGTGGTATCGTAGCGCCCAAACGGATGAACCGATTCTCGTTTAGTTTATTTTGTGTTATAGATAATTTTATCCCGAGTGTTCTTAGCCATGTTTCATGAAAATCTGTTGAGCCGTTTGAAGATCATCAGCTCTTTTCTAGTTGATGAGGGGATCTGACTACGAAATACTGAATGCGAAATTTGGTACCGTATTGCTTCAATTATATTGAAAGTATATGGTAAGGTAACCATGACCTGATCAGCCGTTTGAAGGTCATCAGCTCGCTAAAAGTTGATGAGGGGATCTGACTAAATTCCATATGTCGTATCGA
Source organism: Stenoptilia bipunctidactyla (assembly GCA_944452665.1). Lineage (NCBI taxonomy): Eukaryota > Metazoa > Arthropoda > Insecta > Lepidoptera > Pterophoridae > Stenoptilia > Stenoptilia bipunctidactyla. Next base: position 41,507,856 of record OX101721.1, on the reverse strand, counting down.
TTCGAAATTTGGTGCCGTATTACAACAATGATATTGATAGTATATGGTAAGGTAACCATGACCTAATCAGCCGTTTGAAGGTCATCAGCTCTCTAATAGTTGATGAGGGGATCTGACTAACTTCCATATGTCGTATCGATTCGAAATTTGGTGCCGTATTACAACAATGATATAAAAGTATATGGTAAGGTAACCATGACCTGATCAGCCAATTGAAGATCATCAGCTCTCTAATAGTTGATGAGGGGATCTGAATAGCTTCCATATGTCGTATTGATTCGAAATTTGGTGCCGTATTACTACAATTATATTGAAAGTATATGGTAAGAGAACCATGACCTGATCAGCCGTTTGAAGGTCATCAGCTCTCTACTAGTTGATGAGGGGATCTCACTAACTTCCATATGTCGTATCGATTCGAAATTTGGTGCCGTATTACAACAATGATATTAAAAGTATATGGTAAGGTAACCATGACCTGATCAGCCAATTGAAGATCATCAGCTCTCTAATAGTTGATGAGGGGATCTGAATAGCTTCCATATGTCGTATTGATTCGAAATTTGGTGCCGTATTACTACAATTACATTGAAAGTATATGGTAAGGGAACCATGACCTGATCAGCCGTTTGAAGATCATCAGCTCTTTAATAGTTGATTAGAGGATCTGACTACCTTCCATATATCCTATCGATTCGAAATTTGGTACCGTATTACTTCAATGAAATTGAAAGTGTTTGGTAAGGTTACAATGACCTGATCAGCCGTTTGAAGATCATCAGCTCTCTTATTGTTGATGAGGGGATCTGACTATCATCTTCCTAATATTAAAACCTACTTTAAAAAGTACAAAATAAAAGTAAAATTAAAAATTTTAAAAACCCCCCGACACAAAAAAAGACCTTAAAAACTAACAAATAATATTTTAAACCTATTCTAATTATTATCATCCCATATATAATTGACTGTAAGACTTGTACTTTAAAATATTTTTATTTTCCGAGCGTAGTCGCCACGTCGTCGGGGGACCGCTAAGTGAGAAAAACAGTTGTCAGTTGCAGATTGCATCAAAAGAATTCACTCCGAAAAATTCGTAAAATCGACACAACCGTCAACGTCGTTACGTAGGCATTACGTAGAGCGTAGACTGTGCATGAAACTTAAGATCGCTCATACCTAAATGTAATAATAAATTAGCTGTTGTTGGCTTAATACTTTATATACTTGAGCGGTCCCCGACGCGGCGACGAAGCTCGGAAAATAAAAATATTTTAAAGTACAAGTCTTACAGTCAATTATATATGGGACGATAATAATTAGAATAGGTTTAAAATATTATTTGTTAGTTTTTAAGGTCTTTTTTTGTGTCGGGGGGTTTTTAAAATTTTTAATTTTACTTTTTTTCGATATTCAATCTCGACAATCTCTAATCTCGATATGTGATATCGATGGAGATTTCTACAATATTGATCGAGATTTTAGAAGCTTTTGAGACTAGTGAAGGTATTAGATGTCGATAGATGAAACTTTGAAGATGCTGTGCTTCTTAAGAAGTTATTTTCAAACCATTTAGTTATTTGCAAGCACTAGGGGAAACTTGCCTTAATTGATTAGAATTCGTAGAACCCTTAAGGACGAACAGCAGAGCGTAGGTTACATCTGTCTTACGCATCGAGGCCTCAGGGAATATTACTTAGCATCGCTAAGAGCGCGGCCAGCATAGTTGATGAGCGGACGGCAATATTCAAAACTACCCTCATGATTCTCAATATCAAGCAAGTATTGGACAACAGGTTTGCTTATTGAGCATGCTAATATCGATTAGTCGTTCATACTTAAATATACGAGGTGTTCCTTTTGATTTACCATAACTCTAGGGTATAAATGGGACCATGTAATAGAATCAAATAAAATATGAATAATTTTTCAATCTTAATTATTTTTTGTTTTTATATTTCATAGTTCAATGAAGTCAAAACATCTTATGTAAAACACCTTTATGCGAAGCATGACAACGTGGCTTTTTCTATCCCTTTTTTATCGCTATGCACAGGTACAGTTCGCAACGTTTTGCGTTGTACATTGTATGCAACGTTCGAGTTCCTCAACGTTTAAAATGTTTCTGTTGTTTATTGTATAGCCTCAGTGACACGCGTCTATTGAATGAATAACATTGATGATATCTTGGAAAGTGTGCACTTTTGAACCACATATTCTTTGGAAAAAAGTATTAATTTTTTGTAAGGAACGAAACCTCAAAGTAATGGAATATCAAAAATAACACCTTGTACAAGCATAATATTGTCATAAGATTTCGCGGTTCATACTATTTAATAAAACACTTTTTAACCGGATTTGTCGCGTATATTTCGTCGCTCGTGACCAAGGGGCCTGCAAAGACACCGAAACGTCGAGATAAAACTTAAAATGTAAATAAACGCGATAAATCCGGTTAAAAGTGTTTTATTAAATTGTACAAGCATACTTAAAACTAGCATGCCTATTGCTAGCAAATGTAAACAGCTCCTAAGCATGCTATTTTAGAGCGTGTGCAACAGTACTTGACCTAAGTATGAACAACGGTTGGAGTTTCACTAATCTCCTAAATATGATCTAACTGAGTAGCGCAATCTCTGATTCTCCGCCATCTTTGAACGAAGCACTTGACAGCTACCATTTAGAAAGCAATATGCCCTACAAAAACTCTACATACCTATTGTTCCAATTTTGATCAATTAGTGTAAGATAATGTTGCGAACTTCCACTGTAGTTGTTGCTCTTGGTATGCTTAGATATGAAGTTGAAAATTGCGCGCCAATTATTTTACAATGTCGACAGTTGGTCGAGGAAGTTTAAAGTCGTCATGTAATTGCACAGTTACTTTAATCCGCTTATTAGCATACCGTTATTCCATAGTTTACATATAAAATTCAAATCTGCTTAGTTTCATTCCCACGAAATATAGAGATTAAATTCAAAGTTTTGTTTTTGCACCGAAATTCTGGAAAGTATCATTTCATTTCATTGAAAAGGATTTATGAATATTAACAAGTGAGGTTTACAGGGATTTTCAATGCAGTTATCCATATACCATGAAGTCTAGTTGCTGAAATGAGCTTAATGAGTTAATGTAATTACCTGGTGTTAGGAAGCTTTTCAATATAATATAGAGCTTAACATTATGGAACTAACTGTACGAATGTGTTCAGGTCAATCGTGCATTTCTCAGAAATCTCCAGTCAGTGAATAATTAAATTTTAATTTATTACACTCATGTATTTTTTTTTAATTTAAATATTTGAGAAAAAGTACTTTATTTAATAAAGTGTATTTTAAACCCTAAGACAATGTGTATTAATATTCTTATGCCCGTCTGCACTAAACTTCCTCCTAATCCCGATCCTAAGTCGAAACTTAAGTCTGTACAGTCCGTTCGCAGTTGGTTTACCTCTGACGTATGTTTTCTCTATATTGGCCCAACCGTCCAGTTTCCCTGAAAGTTTGCATAAAGAATTTTAATAGCCTTCTTTATTCTATTACAACAAGGTAAACTAAATTGCTGTAAATTTTCCAAATATTTTAAAAAGGAACGAAATATTATTACGCTCAAATATGAAATAATTATAGTAGACTAGACGTAAAAATATATAGGTGTTTTCATTATTAGTAAAACAAACGGTATTTTGTAATCGAAATTTCATACGGCAAACCAACTGTGAACGGAGTGTACTCTGATTTTTATGGTAATTTGTCCTGTCTGACGGTTCATTTGACATGATACGCTTAATTTCTTGCTTAAAGTTATGACATCGAATCGGTGTCATAACTTTAGGCAAAAAACTTACGACGGCGTTCGAAAAGTTATGCCAAAAGTTATAAACTAGTTTTACAGGGTGGCTCTGAAATACGTTGACAAATTATTTTACGATTTATTTTATTTTCTTTTACACAGTATAAGGGTGACTACTAAATAATAAAAATAAAGTATTATTTTAACGTAAATATCTATTTATTTATAAAATAACCACCTTTAGCTTTAATACAAAGGCTTAAACGTTTTCTGAAGTTTTCGACGATTTTCCGTACCTCCTCTTCAGATATTTTGTCTTTCTTTAGTAAGTGTTGCCTTCAGCGCGTCTACCCTTCTGTGAGATGGAGAAGAGTCCTGTTGAAAAGTGCACGGCTGGTCGCCGAAGTGCTGCTGGCTCCAAAGAAGAACTACACTCTCCAAAATATCGCGTCGGTATATTTCTTGATTAATTTTCACACCTTTTTCTACGAAAACGAGAGGAGTTTTGTCTGTTGAGCAAATACCACCCCAAACCATGACTGAATCCGGTTTTTGCCGATGGGGGATAATTGCTGTGGCTCCAGGGTGACTAGAAGAGTAAATTCTATCGTTTTGGCGATTATAAGACTGTTCAATCGTAAAATTTTTTTCATCTGTGAAAACAATATTTTTCCACGCTTCACCAGCGGAGCGCGCTTTCTGTAAGCGACATCTTTCAAGACGTATTTTTTTTATCTTTATCATCCAATCACTGCGCTTTTCGCAGCTTGTATGCTGTTAACTTGAGCTCATTTTTAACAACTCGTTGTAACGTTGAATGACTTACACCTAAATCTCGAGCCATTTTTCTTACCTTGGATTGTGGATTGCGGGTCAATCTTTGTTTGACGATATGTCGAAGCCTAGGCGTCCTCACAGTTCTTTTTCTGCCTCTTCCCGGACGATCACCAAGATGGCCAAGCTCATCGTAACGTTTAATAGCAGAAGAAACTAACTGCCGACTGATACCGAGAAGTCGCACTATCTCGCACTGCCGCTTACCAACCTCATATGAGGATATTATTGCACCTCTTTACACGTCATAATACAGACTTAAGTATCAACTTAGGATCAAAGTTTAGTGCAGACGGGCATTAATGTTTTCAGAAACTACAATAAAGCAAATAAATAAGCATATTTTCTACTAAGGCCGACAGCGACAGCGGCGCGGGCAGCGACTCGGGTAACGTGGGTTGTTCTCGACGCCAGATGAATAAATCTATAACTAAGACGCTTTGAGCATAATTGAAGGGTACAGAGACAACGATAATAGTCAACTTATAAAACATACGATACTTTAGTGTATCATTTAGGTTTAGGTAAAATTGTCGTTTTGTTGAACAGGCCTCTTCGAACTTGTGATACGGAATTCGAAATCTAACATTGCATCTTTGCATTATAATTAGAGGGTCTTACATAAATAATCATAGCCGGCAATAAAATTTGTATTATTTTCGATTTCGAGATCCTGTTTGAAGATAGTGCATCTCCCAACACGAGATATTAATGACGTGTACGCGTTAATATACTAGAAGTAATACGAAAGGAGGAACTGTGCGATATTGTTGACCTCTGTGGTTTCGAAAATTACGACCCCTTGAATGAACCTTAATGCTACTGTTACACAAGCTCATTTTAAGCACGATAGCATGCTTGAATTGAGCATGAATGTCGGAATGTTGCTTAAAATTAGCATGCTCAGTTGGAGCATGCTCGTGAATCGACAGGCTAGCGATTTTGTGCTTTAAGCGCGTCTAAACAGGTTTGCTTATTGAGCACGCTAGTATCGACCAGTTGTTCATACTTAAATATATAGGATCGGTCTATAATAGTTAATTATATTTTAATAGCAGATTAAGATTGATGATTGGGTCTAAATTACGAAAGAATTTTTTTTTTTAATATTTTTCTCAATACCTACCTAATCAAAATTTAAGTTTATGACTACATAGCAAGTAATAAAAACGTTCCGATCTCATTGTATGTAGTCATAAAATGTAGATAAAACTTAAATTTTACTCAAAAAGAAGAATTTTGAAATATAAATTTTAGAAAAATATTAAAAATCATTTTCTTTTTCGAAATTTAGGTCCACTCAGCGTTCTTAATCTGCTATTAAAATATTATTGATTATTATAGACGGATCCGTATAAGCATGCTAGCGTATAAGAATACTTAAAACTAGCATGCTTATTGCTAGCAAATGTAAACTGCTCCTAAGCATGCTCGTATTGAGCATACTAAATAGCAAGCTTTTAAGCATGCTATTTTAGAGCATGTGCAACAGTAGCATTATTTTAGCCCTTAGTAAAAGATTTATATTGACGAACTGAAGGCAGAAAGTGCATATAAAAGTGGATTCGTTTTAAACTACAACTCATCAAGCATCGGTTTTCAATGCAAGTTGTCAAAATGAGGCAAAACTCTTAAAAGCTTTCCCATGTTAGTATGATATTTGGGCTACTTTTTTCCAACAAGTTCAACTTTTTACAATCTTTACGAAAGTTTGAACTACTGGGACAAAAAAGTTGTCCTGATGGATAGTTGTTAGTTTAACTGGTCACTTAAACCGTTGACAAGAGAAAAGTTATATTTTCTTAATACACATCTTTAATGGTTAATCAAACCTACTACATTGGTTGAAAAGTTCGCGGCCTGGCCATTAAAAAAAAAACTTTTGTTATTTTTCTGCCGTCATTTTGAACTGTCATTATTTAATTGTCAGCCCGCGAATTTTCAATTTGATATCTTGTTTAAATAAAATTTTACAAACAGTATAAATACGTGTGTAGAACAAATTTTCACTAATGGAGAAATTTGAACAACGTGCTGTGATTAAATATTTGTTTAAAAAAAGATTAACACCAAAGGAGATCCATGATGACATGCAAACAACATTAGGGGAATCTGCCCCGTCTTATACCACTGTGAAAAAATGGGTTGCAGAATTTAAACGTGGACGAGAGAACATCGAAGATGACCCTCGCTCCGGCAGGCCAATGACGTCTACGACCGAAGAAAACATCAATAAAGTGTGTGATCTCATATTGAAAGACCGTAGATTGACTATCAGAGAAATTGCAGACACTATAGGCATCTCATATGAACGAACGCAAAACATCATTGTCCATGAACTCGGCTTATCTAAGGTTTCGGCTAGGTGGGTCCCCAGATTGCTTTCAGTAGAGCAAAAGCGAATTCGACTCACGATTTCTCGCGACTGTTTGGAGATGTTCGAGGCTGATCCACAAGGTTTTCTTGACAGATTTGTGACAATGGATGAAACCTGGGTTCACCACTATACCCCAGAATCAAAACAACAATCCAAACAATGAAAAAAAATCAGGTGAACCAACTCCGAAAAAAGCAAAGGCAATTCTGTTGGCTGGCAAGGTGATGGCATCGGTTTTTTGGGATGCTAAGGGTGTCATTATGGTGGACTACCTTCCAAAAGGCGAAACAATAAACTCTGCGTACTATAGCACCCTTCTGCGCCGTTTACGTGAAGAAATTAAACAGAAACGCCCAGGATTACTGAGAAAGAAAGTGTTGTTTCACCAGGACAACGCCCGAGTCCACACGTCTGTCGAGTCTATGGCTCAAATTCGTGATTGTGGTTTCGAATTGTTGCCACATCCAGCTTATTCTCCTGATTTAGCACCTTCGGACTTTCATCTGTTTCCAAACCTGAAAAAACACCTCGGTGGGCAGAAATTTTTAACGAATGAAGAGGTCGAAGCCGCTGTTAACCTGTATTTTGATGACCTTGAGGAATCTTTTTTTAAAACAGGTATGGAAGCTCTGGAAAGCAGATGGAAGAAGTGCATAGAGCTAAATGGAGATTACGTCGAAAAATAAAAATATTTTTGTATGTACTTTATTCTGTTTTCTTGACTAGGCCGCGAACTTTTCAATCCACCCTCGTACCTACTTGATCCAAAATCCTTGTTTGTAAGCACTTTAATGCTTAACGGTTGCCATGACAACCGAAAGATTTATTTTTGTATGAAAAATCTTAATCATGGTTTTTATTTATTCTTTATTGTATACATATTTCAGAGTTAGTTTAATACATCATCATACAGTAACAGATCACAAATGGCGTTCTTATCATCAAAAGATGATTCTTGTTGATAATTGTTTCAGATGAATGTTGATGATAAGTAATTCCCGCAATGAAAAGAAAGCATCCTACGACATGCGCAAGCGGTAATCACAGTACAAAAAATCAGTCAGAATAAGTTAGAGGCAACAGTTTAGTAAGTCTGCTATTGCTTTCATTGCCGCAAATAAATATCGAAAAACTAGTACTCTAACAACTGCTTAACTTCTTCTTCATACTACCATAAACTTAAAGTTGGAAAATGTTCAGAGCTCCGAAAAGCCCTAACAGACAAAAATATCAATCCCCTAGAAAAATCCCCTAGCCTAAAAAATATATTTCAGAAATTCATCGATCCTAGTGCAGCAGACGTGAACAAATGCAGAAAGTATTTCTTAATAAAGCGAGTCTTTAATGCTCTAGAGCAATGTATGAAATTTCATTATTGCACAGTTTTTTTTAATAGCACCAAAAGGTGCCAATCTCCATGGATTAGCTCTATTCAGCCAGCCGATATCAATACTTTTTTTTACGTACGTATTATCCGTTTCTATCCTACTTGTTCCAAATAAAAAAAATGATTGCTGCTAACTCTGATTTAAAAATGAAATATAAATTTGCCCAACAAAACTCTTAACCTTACGTTTAATAATTGCTCAAGCATAACTTTTAATTTCAATAATTAAATTTGATATGAGTGTCTTTTATCTACTATTCCTATAGGTAATAGTTGAAAGAAAAGCAGATTATGCACCTCGCCTTAAGTAATTTAAATTGCCCTCGTGCGTTAGATTAGAGCACTCTAAATCAGGCACTCGGTGCAATAATAAATTACTTTGTGCTCGATGCAATAATCTACTATTATTTTCCTATGACATAAATGAAACAAGTCCAGATAGACAGAAAATTCTTGTTTATGGTTAGATGCGAGCTGCCAACCGAACAATTGGGTCAAAGGGCCGAGCTCAGACTCAGTAAAGAACTAAATTTTTAATACAGTTGCTCAAAAAGTGGCGTATTGCAGGGACGTTTAGCGTTCGGGATGTGGGCTATTACACACTTGTGCTTTTTCTTTACCTTTTCCGCACTCGTGCGTTCTCTTTCCCAAATGTCAAAATAATGTCTATTAAAAAGAAAAAATCAACCACGAAGTTTTTACTAAAAAAAAATTCATAGAAGTTTTTACGATTCATGCTAATATTTCTGAAAAGATGCTACTAATTTGTTTCAATATCAGATATAATGATTTGATGCAATGAGCTAGGTTAGGTTTCATTTAATTTTATCTCATTAAATTCATTTTCATTTCATGTCAATACAAAAAATCGACTTTGGCTGTATGGGCATAGTTCCCTTTGCCTACCCAGAATGGGTAAACAAACAAAAAAATCTCTGTTTATAATCTTTCACGGCTGGCGCCATTTTGTATATTTTATAAAATTGCTTATTTTTTTCGCAACTGTATTAAAAATAGTCGTTCAGTACACGTGCGGAACCGTCATTGCAACTCGTTCCGACTGTCAACCCTCGCCTTCGGCTGCGCCTCGGCTCGTGTAGACATTTGTTGGAACTCTTTGCAATGACAGGCTTTCCGCACTCGTAATGAAATATACTATTACATTACATTCCAAAATAGTATATTTCATTACGAGTGCGGAAAGCCTGTCATTGCAAAGAGTTCCGACAAATGTCTACACGAGCCGAGGCGCAGCCGAAGGCGAGGGTTGACAGTCGGAACGAGTTGCAATAACGGTTCCGCACGTGTACTGAACGACTATTTTTAATACAGTTGCGAAAAAATTAAGCAATTTTATAAAATATACAAAATGGCGCCAGCCGTGAAAGATTATAGAGATTTTTTTTGTTTGTTTACCCATTCTGAGTAGGCAAAGGGAACTATGCCCATACAGCCAAGTCGATTTTTTGTATTGATATGAAATGAAAATGAATTTGATGAGATAAAATGAAATGAAACCTAACCTAACTCATTGCATCGAATCATTATATCTGATATTGAAACAAATTAGTAGCTTCTTTTCAGAATATTTGCATGAATGGTAAAAACTTCTATGAATTATTTTTTAGTAAAAACTTCGTGGTTGATTTTTTCTTTTTAATAGACATTATTTTGACATTTGGGAAAGAGAACGCACGAGTGCGGAAAAGGTAAAGAAAACGCACAAGTGTGTAATAGCCCACATCCCGAACGCTAAACGTCCCTGCAATACGCCACTTTTTGAGCAACTGTATTAAAAAGTATTTATTACTATTTTATTCTCCAAAAATACACGTTTTAAGGAGATAAATTCTGAATCAACCACAACAAAGGCTTATAGCTTATTTTTAAGCTACATGTATACCAGATTTTATAAAATAATCTTTGCAATATTTAATAGTACAACTATTTGTCGGAGTTTCTCATATCGCATGACTCGAATGAAAACATAAAATGCCTTGCAAATAGAAAAATATTTCCTTGACTTTAGTTGTATTGTAAAGTCTACGATATACTCGTACTATTGAAAGTTTTTCGTATCAAAGTATTTGTTATAGTACAAACTTTCATAGCTTTATTAATTGTGACGAGTATATTCACAATATCTGTTGTTATATAGGTTCCCTTAGTTAGAAAATCAGCACTAAGCTTTTATCTCTCTACTTTGGCCAAATGCTGAATCATCCTGAAAGATGTCCGTATGTAGTTATTTTATTTTTATTTTTGCTTTTTTTATGTAATATTAATCTCGTCATCAAAATCATTGACGAAACTTATGAAAAGCCCAATTTACGCCAACTTCGGTTTCCCGTAATGTTTGAAAAGCATTTGAGTGACATTATTATAATTATTATATTCTTTTGTGGATAGCGCCGATAGTCTCTTTTTTCACCGGCTTGTTTTCCTCTCGGTCTACCTAGGGTCCTAATTTAATTTCGTTTCTTAAAGCCGAAGAAGTAGGTTGCTATATTGAGGGATAATATTCGTGAGCCGAGAGACGCACACTGCTGGACAGAGGCCTCTCCCAACAAGATTCTCCACGTGGCGCAGCCCTCATCTACCGTTTGACATTCATAAAGTGTTTCTTTTGTAAACCTATTATGAATAAAAGTTTTTGAATTTTATCCAACGTGAAAGTTACTGAGGCTAGGTAGTTTCTTATAATTCCGCCTCTATAACAAAAGTAACATAACAAAATATAACAAAAGCAGGCGCGGTCGCAGAATGAAATTTTGGGGGGGTCACATCTGAATTTTGGCGGTGTCACAACTAATTTTTTTTAATCAGAAGTATCTTTTTTAGCTTCTTTTCTTAAAAGATGTTCATCTTTTCATGATTTTGGGGGGGGGGTCATGTCCCCTGTTACCCCCCTGGGACCGCGCCTGAACAAAAGTCCGAGGAATTATAATTAAGTTAATACGAATTTTATACAGTGTGTGGGGGTGGGATTTCCGATACTTCACCCACGTATACTACGTTAAATTTTATCGACAAAATACTATACTAATATCGCACCCCTCACCCCTCTGAATGACAGCCATTGTTAAGTTTAATATCTCGTATTTCTATGAGTTTACTGGAATTCTTTTTTTTAATATTTTCATGTCGCCCACATACTTAAAAGTGGTCTTATTTGAAAGATTATAATATATTATATTATAGCATTTAAAATCATTGTTGTTTAGAAATAAGTTTAGCCGAAAATCTTGCTAAAATTTTACTTTTTTTTTAAATTAAAAATGCCTAAAAAACCAACCCCTTAACATATCGTTTTTTTTTTTTCCATTTAATTTATTCGCAAGGAACTATGCTAACAAATAAACATCACATTAATATTGAGATGCGGGCCAATTCAGTTAAAATAACAAAAAAAATACACGACTATTAAGGTTGTACAAATCAGGTAACATTCCATTAGTGTGCGAGTGCTAATTAAGGGCAACCGCCTGCATTTAAAATAATGGCGGGCACTTTGAACAATTACTGTATAAGGGGCATTCTTCCTTAGAAAAAATGCCCAGTTCCAAGCGACTTGACTTCTAGTAATAATGACCCGGACATATTAGCACCAGTAATAATAGAAAATTATTTTAAATAAAGTGTGCGTTCCGGAGGTATCGCCTTTTTTATTTTTACAATTGATCAACTTCCTAATACATTTCAAACCACAGAATGTGTTTCATAATTTAAAAAAAAAAATTCGGACATTTTGACATTGTTTTGTTGAATATAACATGTTTTCCTTGGTGTCGAGCAGTTATTAGGTTGTCCTTTTAGAAGAAGAAGTTAAAATTAAATAAATAAATTAGAAGTAGTTTTTGTCTCACTCATGTATAACTATCAACATAAATTAGTCAGAATTACCTACAATATTATTCTGACTAATTTATGTTGATAGTTATACAATATTGTGATGTTTATCTTTATCAGTTAGCATAGTTCCATGCAAACCAATTAAATGGAAAAAACGATACGTTAAGGGCTGGTTTTTTAAGTCCTTATCTAAAATCAATCATCAGAATACAATCTTAGATCATCTGGCGAACTTATCAACTTCTTAAACTAACAACCCACGACATCGTTTCGTTCCCCATAAAGTTTCTAAATCGCAAATCGCAATATTTGACACGTCCTGACGCTGTTAAGGTGCCCGAAACACTGAAAATTGCGTCAGCGATTTTTAAGCGCTCGTGTGAAGAAGAGTATTTAGTTTCATACGATTTTTTACATTTTGCCGCCAACACCCAGCGTTAAAAATACAACAATGGGCGATAAAAAAACGCTGCCGTGTAAACAGATACTTAGAAGTACTTGTTCTATTCAAACGCTTTTTTAACGCACGTTAAAAAATCGTTAAAAAAGCGCCACACCGTCGATCATAGCTTCGTTTCAGTTCATTCTAGTTTCGAGAACTGTTAGCATATCATTCGATCATCAATCAATTGATCGATCATCATCAACGTGATCCAGATGGTAGTTGACTCCGCCACATCCTCAAAGCAGTTTTTAAAATAACTAACATACTTCTATATACAGAACATTATTTTTTTCCAATTTCATGAGCAAATATTTACTTTAGTGTACTTGCAGTAACTTACCAGAGTCAAACAAAAGATAAAGGCGTATCTTTGTTACAAACCTCGTGAGATATTTTAAAACCTTTTCGTTTCAAGATAATGTGAGTGCCAGTTCATCGACAATCATAGAAGCCCTTATGAAATTGATCGATCTTCGAATCGATTGTTTAGAAATATCGAATTAGTTGCTAAGAAAACGTATTCAGAATTACAATCACAAGATGGTCGCTGCTATTCATCGATTGGATGTCTGTTCAATAGCGTCAATCCCTATTAATTAACATTCCATTTACTTGCGTCTTATAATTCATGTTATACTTTTTATAAAACTAACATAATTTATTTACAGTAAATAATAATAACAGGTGATTAATAGAGAACTTTTATTTTTTTTTATTTCTTTTCGTTCATATTTTATAAGTTGTAAGTAGTTTGCGCGCACGCATATCATCTTTATAGTGAAAACATGTGTGCATAGTTATAAATAAATTTTCGATATTGAAGATATCGATAACTATTATATTAGGTTTTCCGCAGATAAAACCTAATATAATAGATAAACGCCCAACCCAGAACAATCTTTTTCTCGTTCCGTGCGTAAATGGTATACGCTGGTATTTATCGGTCACACAGCGGAGATCGGGAGACAACAAGGCTTATGGACTATCTCAGCAGTACAGCGGACAAGGTTCAGCAACGTTTTCCCACAGCGCAGTTGGTGTTCCTGGGGGATTTTAACGCACACCACGGACAGTGGTTATACCCGTTTCAGGACACTGACCATGCTGGTAGAGAGGCTTTTAAGTTTTCGCTCACTCATGGCCTCTCTCAGCTTGTTGACGAGCCTACGCGCATCCCAGACGTTGCTGGCCACACTGCTTACTGCCTGGACCTTCTGCTAACAACCGATCCCGACAGATATTCGGTATCCGTCACTGCACCCTTAGGGACATCCGATCACTGTCTGGTGAAATCTGTATCGCAGTACTCGCCACCTGACACCCAACCAAGTGGTTCTAGGCGAGTATGGCGTTACAAGTCGGCAGATTGGGATGAAATGCGACATTTCTTCGCATCTTATCCGTGGCGGCAAGCTTGTTTTACATCAACCGATCCATCGTGCTGCGCTGATGCAGTCTCAAGTGTGATAGGTCAAGCAATGGAGTTCTTCATTCCCTACGCTGATCTATCCCTTGAAACCAAAGCTCGCCCATGGTTTAGTGCTGAATGCTTTTCCGCCGAAAATCGTAAGCGAGAAGCGTACAAAGCCTGGGCAACCGCTCGCAGAAGCAAAGCCGTGGATTCGCATGAACACAAGAAGAGGTACAATGCTGCCGCCAAGTCCTGCAAGAAGGTGATCAAAAGAGCTCGTTTCGCCCACATAGGCTGTATTGGAGACAGAATAGCGTCATACCCCTCGGGAAGTAAAGCTTTCTGGTCCCTCGCCAAGTCGGTTGAAACGAACTTTTGTCGCCCATCGCTGCCACCACTGCGGAAACCTGACGGTTCTCTGGCCCACACCGCTAAGGAAAAGGCGGATTTATTTGCCAGTATCTTTGTGGAAAATTCTCGTCTAGATAGCCAAGGAAAAATCCCACCCCAATTACTTCAGTTCGGTCCTACAATGGGTACCGTTCATATTCGCCAAAAGGAGGTTCTTAAATGCTTGCTGCACCTAGACGAGAATAAGGCTAGCGGTCCAGATGGTATTCCTGCAGTGGTGTTGAAACGCTGCGCAGCTGAGTTGTCTCCCGTTTTGACGCGTCTCTATAGACTTTCTTTGGAATCTGGTAAAGTCCCAAAATCCTGGAAGCTGGCTAACGTACAACCAGTACCGAAGAAGGGAAGCCGTGCTGATCCTGTCAACTATCGACCAATCTCAATCACTTCCATACTTTACAAAGTCATGGAACGTGTATTGAACAATCGACTCCTGGCATACCTCGAGACCAACGAGCTCCTAAGCGATAGCCAATATGGTTTCTGCAGTGGACGCTCGACCGGCGATCTTCTCGTGTATGCCACACACTTATGGAGTGAGGCCTTGGAGGGTCATGGTGAAGCAATAGCTGTTTCCTTAGACATGTCCAAGGCCTTTGACAGGGTCTGGCATGATGGTCTCTTAAGCAAGCTTCCAGCATATACCAACCGGGCTCTGCGACTGGATATCTGATTTTCTGAGGGAACGGTCGATTCGAGTAGTCTTAGACGGCTACTCCTCTGACCTAATGGCGATTAATGCCGGGGTACCTCAGGGATCTGTTCTCTCTGCAACTTTATTCTTGCTGCACATTAATGACCTCCTAACACCAGGCATTATTGGATATACTGATGACAGCACTGTTGTTGAGAGATATATATCCAATGCGCGAACGAGCGCCCATGAAATCCAGGTTTTGAGAAAGTCTATGATTGAGCGCGTTGATTCGACCTTGCGGAATGTGTCCGATTGGGGCGAATCTAACCTGGTCAAATTCAACGCCTCCAAAACACAAGCGTGTCTATTCTCCGCAAAAAAGAGCACCTTTACTTTTACGCCCACTTTCCAGAATCTATCTGTTCCCATCAACGACCAACTAGGGCTTTTAGGCGTCACTATAACGTCCAAATTAAACTTCGGTCAACAAATTGAGTCTATGGCAAAAACGGCTTCAAAAAAATTGGGTATCATCTCGAAGGTCCGGCGGTACTTCAGCCCTGAACGGCTGCTCAACTTATACACAGCCCAAGTGAGGTCGTGCATGGAGTACTGTAGTCACCTTTGGGATGGTTCTGCCAAATACCAGCTCGAAGCGCTAGACTCTGTTGACCGAAGAGCCCGTAAAATCATAAATAACAACAACCTTACAAATAAAAAATTGCAGACGCTGGAGCATCGTCGTAAGGTTGCTTGTTTGACAGTATTTTATCAGCTACATTTTGGTGAGTGTGCGAGTGCTCTTTTTGACCAAATTGAACCTACCCCTTTTTACCACCGGACTACCAGACGCAGACAGAACTTCCATCCCTATATAGTGGATTTACCAAGAAGTCGAACAAAACGCTTCGATAGTTCCTTTTTGGTACGGATTGCCAAGGAGTGGAACAATCTACCTGCGTCTGTTTTTCCTGACCACTACAGTCCTGGAACTTTTAAGTATCGAGTGAATAGGTTTCTCGTGGATGGACGTGTAACACCATAGTCTTCATGCGCACTTTCCATCAGGTGGCATGGAAGACAAAAGTCCTATCCTTACAATATAAAAAAAAAAAAAAAACGAATCCGCGACCTCACGATTGGCGAAGTAGCGTCTAGGCCACTGCGCCATGGACACCAGGTGACACGGAGACCGTTTAGAAATCACCGATTGTTTAATAGTATGTGCTATCATCATTCACACATCTCAGATTTACGTGCGATTTTTAATTGGCTACGGTAAAAAACGATACCAGAACCACATCCGAGCACGTCGAGGAGTGTTTCTGATATTTCTCGATCAAGAAGCATTTTGCAAGCTGGTTTTCCCGTACACTTGTGTGCTAAGTTTACTTACTTAGCTGTAGTGAAACCAATATTATTTAGCAAATTTTCAACAAAGTAAATCATCATATTATGTAATTGATTCTCGGCTCTTGCTCCCAGTAGCACTCAACGTCTAGTGCGCAGTGCATTAAATTTATGAATAATAAATAACAGTTTCGATGTACACTTGATACATTAGGTTGCCTAGAAGAATTCGCTTAAAGCGATAAAGCCGCCTAAATTGTCATTGCTTTTCATATTGGTTACTATTATTATTATTTGTGTTTTGAACATACACTCTCGAGTTTTTTTCGTTCTCGGTTTTCATGATATTCACGGGCTACGCCAAGTGAAAATCATTGTTTGGGTTAAAGGTGGGATCGTCCATCTTATTATTATTATTATTTTATGAATTATGGATGGGACGTGCCACCTGATGTTAAGTGAACATGAAGACTAAGGTGTTACACGTCCATCCACGAGAAACCTATTCACTCGACGCTTAAAAGTACTAGGACTATACTGGTCAGGGAAAATAGACGCAGGCAGTCCATTCCAAACCTTGGCGACCCGTATCAAAAAGGAACTGTCAAAGCGCTTAGTTCGACTTTTCGGAATATCTACCACATACGGATGGAAGTTCTGTCTGCGTCTAGTAGTCCGATGGTAAAAGGGTGAGGGTTCAATTTGTTCAAACAGAGCACTGGCGCACTCACCAAAATGTATCCTGTAGTACACGGTTAAACACGCAACCTCACGACGCGTCGCGACGATGCTCTAAGGTCTGCAGTTTTTTGGTTGTAAGGTCGACGTCGTTAATTAATTTACGGGCTCTTCGGTCAACGGAGTCCAGCGCTTCTAGTTGATATTTGCCAGAACCATCCCAAAGATGACTGCAGTACTTCATGCATGATCGTTTAATCGATCACGATCGTTTAATCGAGCACGATCGTTTTAAAATTTGATCGATGAATTTAATTTCTATGGCAATAAAGAGTACATTATTATTGGGTTATCTTAAAAGATACACGCCTTTTTAGGCGGAAGGACTCGACAGTTTGCCAGGTCAGCCGGGGGATCAGGGCAAAAAAGACAGAAACCGGCAAACGATTCGGGCAGTGTCAAACCACCGCTTTTTGCATGCGTGCCGGAATCAAACCACCGACAAATCCCAGCCTTTCAAGGTTTCTAGCCAGTGTGCAAGGTCCAAGTAGTTGCGTGTCTTTTCGATCTCGGCCTTCACGAGGTTCTAGTCATGCAGAATAGTTATGTCCACCAAAAACACCTCATTATATGTCATTCAGAAAATTCTATTGTGCATTTTATTTATACATATAATTACGACAAATTAAACTTATATGACATACACTGAATAAATCTCGTGATTTGCTCATACTTATATGACAACAATAACTAATGCAACAGGTCCGGAAAAAGTTTCATCTTATTATATATAGAAATTCAAAGTTATATCTTACAAAATTGACTAACATTTCATTAAGGGTCTTTCCTTGTTCAACTGGTTAAGTTTCAATCGGTTATTTTTGCTACTTTTAACCGACGAGCAAAAATCATTGCACATTTAACCAGCAATTAAATTAACAATAGAAGTATGTTTTTATCTACCAACTGAGCTACTGAGCTACTTTGCAGCTAAACTACCCGAGACCAAGTTCTTTTCAGAAATTGTAAATCTAAGTTAAAGTGAAGCATTGCATTTTTTTAATAATATTTTTAAGTTAGCAACTTCGACACAATAACGTAAAAACAGAATATGCTAAGATATTTTGATGGCGTGTGGCCAGGGTTCGGCAGCTCAGTTGGTAGAGAACCCGTCCGTTAAGCGGCACTAGCGGGAGTCCTATACCCTGGCAAATAATTCAATGACAGTTCCAGTGTGCCCACCTTAGGGATGAAAAAAAATAGTGATGAGGTTTAAGAGAATGAATGTAATTATTTTTTAATAATAATACAGTAATGTGTGGAAAAAATATATTTATGCTCACAAAATACATACATACCTACATAACTTCACGCCTGTATCCCTTATGGGGTAGGCGATGTTCTGCGTGACAACAGAGGTTATAAGATGTTACGTTTGACTAATGAGGTATTATAATGATTGCGAGAGGCTATTGCAGTGACAGGGGGTCAGCCTATCGCTCACAAAATATTTCTTTATTTATAGTTCTCTTAGGTAAGGGCAGCAATTTTTGAAATTTTATTTTTAACGACAAGAGGAGTTTAAAAATAAGGAATTTATAAAACCGATTTTACTTCTACTGTGAGCATTTTAAAGCACACTAGGTATGTTTGGTAATTAATTGTTTTTATGAAAGTTACTTTGTAGATAATTTCCACACCTCAAATTTAATAATTTATAAATTACTGTAAAATTTTATGCAATGACAATGCAAATGACAAAGACTCGTATATTTAAAATCAATCTCATTCAGTGCTTACACTACGAAGTTTTTAAAGGGAAACATTATTTTTATATTTGACATTTCGGACTGACAGTTTACTGCATTGAATTATTTGCCAGGGTATGGGACTGAGTCCTGGTCGCGTGATTTTATTTCGCATATTTTATCAGTTATTTAAGATTGTCGTATCATTGTTTATTCAAATAAAAAATGTAGATAATGTAGTAGTTCTTGGTTTAAAACAATGTAAGAACTTTCCAAATACTTCAGCTTCATAATAAAAATAAAGTAATCCAATAATATTTACTTTTTGCGTTTTACTTTTTAACAGTTTTTTTTTAATTTCACCGTTTCATAGCATTGCATACAAGCAATAAAAATATACCGCTACTTTCACGAAGACTTTCACAAAGAAAAATATGAGAAGAATTTTTCCCCGAGACCTGCTCCCAGTTTTATTAAATGCTGGCGTAATGGCAAAACTCTGTTATATGGGTGCAAAAATTGTAACAAAGCTTTTTTAACCTTTACGTATTATTCATTTCACAAACTTGGTGCGACGAAGCTCGCGAAAGAAACCGAAACGTCGAGATAAAATTTAAAATGTAAATATAGATAGATAGATAGATAAACATATACGCGACAAGTCCGGTTAAATATGTTTTATTTAATAGTATGAATAGCGAAAACTTAAGACAATATTAATGTTTAAGCCCGTACTAAATCTTATTAATTGCTGAAGCCGCTCTTTCATTTCCTCGAAACGAGCGGATGTTCATTCGATATTTATATACAACCGGAAATTTGTTAACCAGCGGACCTCGGCGGATTGAATATTGAAATGCACTTTTATTATTCCGTATTTTAGATCCATCTTCACTTGTCGTTACGTGAGGTCCAGGTCAGCAGTGAGTGTGTGATGATGACTCAAATGACGGAACACAAGAGCTAAAAATAATACATAACCCAAACTGACTTACCAATAACGTATGTAATATTATCTCCAAAAGCTTCTGTTTTGGAGATCACACAGCGGAAATAAAGCGCTTCCTTGCATACACCCAAACTCGAGTCAGTTCCTTTTCTAAACTGAACTGACGAATGGGCCTCGAACCCAGGACCCCTCATCTCACTGGCTCGGCAAACAGAGCTTGTTTTACGGCTGCATCTTCATTATCATACCACTTACCAATTTTATCCGTCCTACCTTCATATACGGAGAGAAGACCTCATAATCACATATGTCTAAAGAGACGTCAAAAGAGGATAAAATTTTCCTTTCTCCCTCAAGCCTGCTATACGAGGCAGAAAATACAAGTTGTGTCCCTCTAAAGTGTATACCTAAAACAGGAAGTGCAAGACGGGCGGTATATCTGACTTACTAATAAAATAATAAGACTTACTTGAATTTATACATGGTTCCCTGACGCTGGTTGACCAGGTGGAAAGCGTCCGAAGTGTGACCTTCGATCCAAGTCACCAACCAGCCGTCCAGAGGAAACAGCTTGCAGCGCTCCGAACGGAAGTCGCTGCGGTTTGTCCTGTCGACAAATATCATCGAGTCAAGATGGCAATCTGTTTAATCCACCTCTGTTTTATGGAACCTTCATATTAAGTCGCGGCAATCCAACTCCAACTCCATGACACTTATTTGAAGGTGGGGCTTTAGTTTTTTAGGGCTTTTCTATACGATATAATGTGCCGGCGTAACTTAAGCCGCATAGGAGCTTAGAAAACGATAGTGAAGTAACTCAGTTAAGTACACTGCTGCTAACTTATTTCGCTGTTGAGACATTAAGAAATTAAATAAAACTACTTTTTAACCGGATTAATCGCGTATAATTTATATTTTACATTTTAACTCGACGTTTCGGTGTCTTTGCAGACCCCGAGCGTGACCACAATTATACGCGATTAATCCGGTTAAAAAGTAGTTTTATTTAAATTATGAATCGTGAAAACTTAAGACAATACTATTAAGAAATTACTTGTACGGTCCCGACATTCAAAATTTATTTAAAAAAACTGACTTTAACATAGGCAAACTATATTATATACACAATAGACAAATAAAGGAACAGAGATATACATATGCGCTCGGGTTTTCGTTGAGTTGCCAGTTTGAAAGACTATCAATACTTCTCTTCTCAGATAACTTTCCAACCTAGAACTACGCAAAAACTAAAAAGTATCATTGCTGCTGTAAGCGACATCGCTGTTCACAGAAGAAATCATAGTTGAAAACTACGTAAATAAATAATATGTCAAATTTATTTGTTGCGTGTTAGATCCGTAGTAGTAGATTCTTGTCGGAAAGATCGCAGATTCAACGTAAAAGTCATTCATAGAAGCACGTTGGTAGTAAAATAAAAAAACGTAGAAGAATAGCTCGGAATTGCGCACGGAGTTCCGTACAATTATTTGCAGGAACGGCAACACAATCATGTTTCATCACAACCTTTTTTTATTGTATGGGAGCCCCCATAAATATTTATTTTATTTTGTTTTTTTAAGCATGTTTTGTTATAGCGGCGACAGAAATACATCATCTATCCTATTATCACGGTTCATGGTATACACCCTGCCCTAAAGGGTCCCGCATTACCCTTTGCGTATGGAACCCTAAAAACCAAGCATAAATCGACACTTACTACATTGAAAATAGTACTACGTCATTACAAGTGCGGAAAGCCTGTCATTGCAAAGAGTTCCGACAAATATTGACAGTCGGAACAAGTTGCAATGACGGTTCCGCACGTGTACTGAACAACTATTTTTAAAGCAGTTGCGAAAAAATTAAGCACTTTAATAAAATAATAAAAACTCAATAAACTCAACAATAAACAAAATGGCGCCAACCGTAAAATAATATAAGCAGAGATTTCTTTTGTTTTCTTCACCCCTTCTGGGTATGCTAGGGAACTATGTCCATACAGCCAAGTCTTCAGTAGATTTTTTTATTATTATGAAATGAAAATTAAATGTAATGAGATGAAACCTAACCTAACTCATTGGAGTTAATATTAGATTTAATAATTAAATCATTAAATCTAATATTGATACAAATTAGTAGCTTCTTTTAAGAAATATTTTCATGAGTCATAAAAACTTTTGAGTAAAAAAAAACATTCTTCGTACCTAGTTAGTTCTTTCTTTTTGCAGACATTATTTTGACAGTTGGGGAAGACAACGAGTTCGTAAAAGGTAGAGAAAAAGCACGAGTGTGTAATAGCCCACATTCCGATATACGTCCTTGCAATACCCTAATTTTTGAGCAACTGTTTTAAAAAAAAATATAATAAAATAATCCAACAAAAGCTATGAAAGTATAAAAAAATACAACAAGAACGTTATAAAATGCATGAAACGAAAGACTCTTCGCGACGGACCGTATTAATTAAAATCTTACAATTCACTAGAAAGGCACTCAATTATCCAGGATTAAAAAACAAAACAATAGCAGCGTTTTTAAATGAAGCAGGAACTCAAACAACCGTATAAACAAAAACAATAAATGCACAGGAGAAACGCTAAATATACAAAAGGCACAGAAATTAATTAAGGAATAACGGCTAGACAGTTTAATTGAATTTATCCGAGCATGTCATTTACAACTTACTGTGTTACTGAAAAAAAGTCTCGCTATATCGTTGAATATATTCAGCTGTTTTCGCGGTTTCAGCCGCGCAATTTCTAATCACACGGGAACATCGAAAAGTGTGTGTCGTTAGAGCTCATCGGATAGAACTTTTTTTTTTATATTGTAAGGATAGGACGTTTGTCTCCCATGCCACCTGATGGAAAGTGCGCATGAAGACTATGGTGTTACAAGTCCATCCACGAGAAACCTATTCACTCGACACTAAGTTCCAGGACTGTAGTGGTCAGGAAAAACAGACGCAGGCAGATTGTTCCACTCCTTGGCAATCCGTACCAAAAAGGAACTATCGAAGCGTTTTGTTCGACTTTTTGGTAAATCCACTATATAGGGATGGAAGTTCTGTCTGCGTCTGGTAGTCCGGTGGTAAAAAGGGGTGGGTTCAATTTGGTCAAAAAGAGCACTCGCACACTCACCAAAATGTAGCCGATAAAATACTGTCAAACAAGCAACCTTACGACGATGCTCCAGCGTCTGCAATTTTTTATTTGTAAGGTTGTTGTTATTTATGATTTTACGGGCTCTTCGGTCAACAGAGTCTAGCACTTCGAGCTGGTATTTGGCAGAACCACCCCAAAGGCGACTACAGTACTACATGCACGACCTCACTTGGGCTGTGTATAAGTTGAGCTGCCGTTCAGGGCTGAAGTACCGCCGGACCCAATTTTTTTGAAGCCGTTTTTGCCGTAGACTCAATTTGTTGACCGAAGTTTAATTTGGACGTTATAGTGACGCCCAAAAGCCCTCGGTTCCCTCGGTGATGGGAACAGATACATTCTGGAAAGTGGGCGTAAAAGTAAAGGTGCTCTTTTTTGCGGAGAATAGACACGGTTGGTTTTTTGGAGGCGTTGAATTTGACCAGGTTAGATTCGCCCCAATCTGACACATTCCGCAAGGTCGAATCAACGCGCTCAATCATAGACTTTCTCAAAACCTGGATTTCATGGGCGCTCTTTCGCGCATTGGATATATATCTCTCAACAATAGTGCTGTCATCAGCATATCCAATAATGCCTGGTGTTAGGAGGTCATTAATGTGCAGCAAGAACAAAGTTGCAGAGAGAACAGATCCCTGAGGTACCCCGGCATTAATCGCCATTAGGTCAGAGGAGAAGCCGTCTAAGACTACTCGAATCGACCGTTCCCTCAGAAAATCAGATATCCAGTCGCAGAGCCCGGTCGGCATGCCATATGCTGGAAGCTTGCTTAAGAGACCATCATGCCAGACCCTGTCAAAGGCCTTGGATATGTCTAAGGAAACAGCTATTGCTTCACCATGACCCTCCAAGGCCTCACTCCATAAGTGTGTGGCATACACGAGAAGATCGCCGGTCGAGCGTCCACTGCGGAAACCATATTGGCTATCGCTTAGGAGCTCGTTGGTCTCGAGGTATGCCAGGAGTAGATTGTTCAATACACGTTCCATGACTTGTATTGCAAAGTATGGAAGTGATTGAGATTGGTCGATAGTTGACAGGATCAGCACGGCTTTCCTTCTTCGGTACTGGTTGTACGTTAGCCAGCTTCCAGGATTTGGGGACTTTACCAGATTCCAAAGAAAGTCTATAGAGACGCGTCAAAATGGGAGACAACTCAGCTGCGCAGCGTTTCAACACCACTGCAGGAATACCATCCAGGAATACCATCATTTTTGTTCCATATTGACATTGAACAATGGTCAATATGGAACAAAAATTGTGGGATCATTCTATGTCAAGTTATACAAGTTCAATGATGATGGATGTATAAAAAGTGATAAAAATATGTAAAGTAATGATAGATTTCAGTTAAAATGTGACGATGTTTAATGCAAGCAAGCTTTTTATAATCGACTACGAAAAAAGAGTGGACAGTTCGACCTGTTTGTATGTTTGTCCGAGTTTATCTCGCGTCTGACTGAACCGATTTTGATGCAGTTTTCAAAAGACTAGGAAAAGGTTTTCGTTTATTTAATTGACTCCGAAAAAAGGAGGTTCTAAATTCATCTGTATGTTTCTTATAAAAAAAATTCAAAATAACCTAAGTCTGTGATAAAACTGCAATAATTGTGGAAAATCAAGAAATGCATCAAGAATGACACATGTTCGCTTATTTGATACTATTTTTTTACTTCAATCATATTGTACCTATATTTTTGAACAATCTTAACAATGTTTAAGAAAGAGTTAGTTGCACGCAATAAAGTACAGATTTTCCAACAGTTTCATTGAAGATTGCAAATCAAACGTTTTGTGTCTCTTTAGCTTTTCAATTTAATTGGAAGACATATAATGTGTATTTATTGATTTTCGGTAAATTAACACTATGGTTAAAAATGCTATAACTACTTAAAGGCTAAAAATAGTGTCTTTTCTTTTAAAAATATTATGTATGTTTAAATATCAAATTTAAAAGTGTAGTAATTGTGAATATTTATTAAGAAAATTTACCTTAAGTAATCAAATATGTAATTTATCGTTGTCTAAGTTATCGAACTACTTAGCATTACTACTCGAACCTGCGTGGTTTTTCAATGCTAAGCTACTTAATCCTGTATTTTTTTTTGTAAACAATAATAAAGTGAAAAAGAATACATTAATCAGACATAGAATAAATAAAGCATGTACATATCAAAACAAAATATGCTCATGTCGAACCGTCGTCGTCGGTCAGGACGGACCATATAGTATGTTGTTCACACACGATGAACATTGGAGCTTCGTACGTCATGATAATTCTATACGTACATCTACCAGCACTAGGTTTAGATGATAGTATTGTCACATTTCATAAAGAATAAGATGATCTGTGTTTTGATATGACAAAACGACAGCAAACGAACACTGAACCCAACTCATGTTAAGATGTATCTAAGCCCATGGACATTGGTAATCGGAAGTGCAATACGTCTGTGCTATGTAAACGTAAGCTCCGTCAAAAATATTTTTGTAAATAAGTTTTGCCCAAGAACGCATTGATAGATTATTTTGCCAAAGAATGTGTGGTGCATAAATGCATACTTTCCAAGATATCATCAATCTTAATATAATGAGTCCATAAATTATCACCCTTGTAAAATCTCTTAGTCAATAGACGCGTGTCACTGAAGCTATAATATAAACAACAAACATTTTAAACGTAGATGAACGTTGCATAGGTACAATGAACGACGCAAAACTTTGTACCTGTGCATAGAGATAAAAAAAAGGATAGAAAATACCCCGTTGCCATACTTCGCATAAAGGTGTTTCACATAAGATGTTTTGACTTTATTGAATTATTTCGTACGACAAATAAAAACAAAGAAAGTATTAAATTTTAAAAATTGAAAAATTATTCACCTGTTATTTGATTCTATTACATGGTCCCATTAATATCCTAGAGTTATGGGAAATCAAAAGGAACACCTTGTATAAAAATATGATTTTTGATTTTTGGTCGGTAGAAATTCCCTATCTCAAAAACTACTGAACCAATTTTCATGAAACTTGCAGTATTACAATACCTTGTACCACAAAAAATAATTACTTAAATCTAACTTATTCGTCCCGGAGTTATACGGACAAAAAAATAAAAAAGTCGGTTGAAATTCCCTATCTCAAAAACTACTGAAAGTTCCCTAAGTTGAACAATACCTAGTAAAACAAAAAAGCATTACTAAAATCGGACTTGTAGTTCCGGAGATATGCGAACATAAAACATAACATACACACAAACATACTTGCATACATACACTTTTTTAATTTGGCATATTTGTTCAGACGCTGATATAGACTAACTATATTCGAAAACTAGGCAGTTCTGGAAATATTACATACATACGGGTTGAATTGATAACCTCCTTTTTTAAAGTCGATTAATAAATGAACACCTGGAACTGGAACATTTATTTTTCTAGTTCCCTGCGAGAATCGAACCCGCGATCTCACGATTTGCGTAGTCGCTTCTAAGACCACTACACCGTAACTCTTAGACGTAAAACCGAAGATATCGAAAACATTGTTTGAATTATTTTATAAATTTCTTTATGTGCTGGCCTGAAACTTGGAAATAATACAAGGTTGCCTGGAAGAGATCGTTGTTAGATGATAAGCCGCCTATTGTGCACTGTACCTATAATATTGTTATCAACATCATTTGTAACTCGATGTGTACAATGAAGAATAAATACCGGATTCTAAATTGGCACTTAACATGTGCTATTTCCATACGTGGCGACCGAAATTTCGAAATCATCGATTTAGCGATATTTGATTATATTTATCAATACTTTTCTTGAAATATTAAAGCTCGGCAATCGTTGTAATTAATGAAATTCGAATTACTGTTCAAGTAATTTTATTGCAAGTACAATAAAGGCGAACAAAGAGAAGAGGAAGGACACTTACACGGAAAAATAATTCGAAATGCGCAGCCACATTTGGAAAGAAAAAAATACCTTTAAAAATCCTTTAACCTTTAAGAAAACCCGAATCAAGTACTACATTAGCACATAAAATTGTAAAACACTTTGAATAGAGGCCGTTTATATTTGTGGTAATATTTAATGGACGCTTTTGTGATAATCATTAATAGTTGCGCTTGTTCACTTAGCAATATTAGGTGCCAATCCGCAAAAGCATTAAAGGTTTTGTCTGTTCGTTAATATAATTAAAATATAACTAAAGCCAGCGTTTTTACTCAATCGGACTGGGATATGTGACAATAAAACTAACATCGAGCGGAAAAGTTTAGAAAAAAAAATTCAACAAATTATAACTGTAAATTTTCATACCGAAATGCTCGGAATCGGTCAGTAATTGTTCAAATTACGAAAAAAATATTTAAAACACGACACTTGTTAACGTAAATAAAAATCTGATGAAATATCTTACCCTTTAAACGATTTGGGAGCATAAAAGATCAAGATGCTTCCAGAAAGCAGCACCCAGTACCTCTGCCACGAAGACAGAGAAATTTTCCGATTATCTTTCAGAATCGTCTTCCTTCGCACGAATCCTTGGAAGTCGCACTCCATGTCGGCAGCTTTTGAATCCCTGAAACGAAAAAAGAAATTTAGCGAAGTTTTACAACGACTCATTTTAAAAGTTAGAATGAAGAAAAATAAAATTAATGACCGGGAGCTCACGAGTTGCGTGGTTGACATGTCCTGCCCGTCTCAGTAGTTCAAAGTGGGTGCAGGTCCTTTTCAACTCTCGGGCACAATAGGGACGTCAATCACACACTAACGATGTGCAAAATTGTTTTTCTTTATCGATGAACATATGTTTTACAAGCTTGTACAGTAGTACAATTTAGTATTTGTAGATCAGATAAAAAGAGTTTAATGAACGCTAAGAACAGGCTATGAATGTATTAGCCCAAAAAACCGTAATTTAAGACAAACATCTAGAATCAAATTTCAATTAACATAATATTTTACTGTTGACATATGGTATTGCGAGACAATCTTATTTCTTACAAGACACCCGTCGAAATAACTTCTATGTGTTTAGTTTTAAAAACAAATAAGAAAATATTTATCCTAAGCTCTTGTATTTATATCTTCGACTTGACCGTCACATACGAGAAAACTAAGGTGAAACGCGAGCTAAGTCACCTGTTAAAAAAGTATAAATTTTAGTTTTTTTTAGACTGGCAAGTTACAAACCTGTGCGGCAGAGATTGCGACATTTTGTCCCCACTGTTGGACACTGGAGATTCCAAAAGCGTATCATCTAAGAGATTCACAGAGCCAGCTGGAGTCTTTTCGTCCATCTTTTCATCCGTATGACTTTTTCCAAAAATGCTAAATAAAGAAACAATCATTATTAGTGATTTTCATCAAAAAATTCGTTTACACTTCTAATTACTTATTGATAATATAAGCGAGGACATAATCGCGTTATAGCATTAGTTATTGACACTGAAGTTTTTTCGTGACCACTACCGTTGCGACTCTGTCGAGACATAAATAAAGTTTGTTTTATAATTCGAATAAGCCCCGACTTATATTATCAAAAAGTGTTCAAACCGCGAAAATAAAACTAAAAACTATCGACTTCTCTACAAACTTATACGCAGCAATCAAAGATTGAGTCCTCTTTATGCAGAAGCAAACTACGCTTATGACGTTTGATGCACAAATTGAATAAATAGATCGTTTGTCATGTGAACGGCTCGTTGCAGAAGATAGGCCCTGTTATAAACTCAATAGCCATTAAATCTGCGTTCGCCTGCCACTACACAATTGCACGAATTGCTGCACAGCTCGTGTTATTGAGTTACAGGAATTGAAATCTAGCATCTAGGACCTTTGTTATGACTTGTATATTATTTATGAATCTCTTTATCAGCATAGATCTGATGAAATACATACTTTAATCAACTATGATCGTAAATAAAATTAATAAAACACTATGAAGAACAAATTTTAAAGATTGTTCTATAGTCCCAAATAGTAAGCAATAATAATTGCCTAATGCAAGATATGAGAGCTTAAAATCACATTTCAATCTTTAAAATTTGTTCTACATAGTGTTTTATTAATTTTATTGTCGATCATAGTTAAACGAAGTATGTATTTCATCAGACCTACGTTGTAATCGAAAACTAACGCAAATAACTCTATAAACGGATTATTAACGTACATGTGAGCATGTGCTTAATTATTTACGTAGAGTAGGCGTCTACCGACACATAGAAATACGGTACGGATATAATGACGTGGCGATATATCGGTGCGGATATATCGACAACCTTGCATGGCAGCAGATCGATCGTTCGCTGAATGCAATCTTATTACATAGCAGATAACTGTCTCACTATGCGATTAATAGGCTAAATCCGTTCGCACCATGGAATGCACTTGTTAAGATAGCTTAAAATCAATATTTACTAATGAATAGATTCAACTGAGGATATATGATACAAAACCAATAAACACTGTTAGCTTGTAATAAAATTAAAGTCTAAACTCTACCATTGATGATTCTTTGGAGTTTTTTCGAAGTCAGGAAAGATGAAGTACAAGAAAATAGAATATAACTCCCGTAAATATTGACATTGATTTGGGAGCCCAATCATATTTATGTTTAATTGAGCAGACTTCAATTTGAGACGAATATTTTTAACAAAAAGAAATGGTAGTGTATTTTAGAGCAAATTTAAAAATAATAAAATCCATGTATTTTGTTGGTCATTTCTACTTACTTAAAAAAAACTTAGGCAATCAGCAATTGTCAGAGGATAAAAATCTTAGACAGTAAAAGCAAATTATATACCTACTTATTCAAAGTTTTAAATATCTTAAACAAGAAATTTCTTTCGTAAGAAGTTTCTTTTTTAAGAAGCTAAACTAAAATACAAGGGTAAGAAAATAAATATACACGCAACAAACTAGGGGCATCACATAAAGCGAGCAAGAAACCAAGTTTAGCATGCGTTACTTGTATGAATAAAATGCTCATCACTTATCTCTGTGAACTCACACTGTTTAAAATACGTTGAAAGAAGATATAATTTAAGTTGCGCTAATTGAGCGTTCTTTTGTGTCATGAAAACCGAGTAATATGGAATAAAATTTCACGGTTCTAATCAAAGTGGAAATTGATGCATTTATACTATTTGCACTATAAGATGGTATGCGTGACAGCTCTCATACTATGAAATACCTACGACTATCAAAGTCCTGTTAGTATTATTATTAACTGTAAATAATTCAATGAAAAAATATGTATCCTAAAATCCTAAGATGAAAGGAAACGGAACGTCGTCAAGTGAATAGGGAATGATACAATTGAATCAACACCAAATTGATCAGTATGAGCGGTCACCTCGTAATACATTTCCTTTACCAAATGATTCGATGTCTAAACAATCGTTTCGAGGATCGAATTATTTAATTAAGGCCACATCACTATGATTTTCAATTACGAACTGTCGCGCATATCATCATGAGACGAATAGATTGCTTACATCGAATTGCAAGACATTTTTAAGGTTATTTTGTGGGGTTATCTTTTCAAAACGAGAAAAGTATCTATGAATTAAGTTTTATCTAAATAAAAAGATAGACAGGGACAAGGCTGCAGCAAGCCGATGCAAGTGAAGGGAAAGTTGCAGGATTAACAGACAAAATGCGTTCTAAAAATCATGTTATCTTTGTGACATTTTATCATGCTTTTGGTACTGTCACATTGGTGTTAACTCTGTTAACGTCTCTACACTATAGTTACACAGCTGGGTTGGTGGGATCATACTAGTTCTTGCTATTATTTGAAAGCCCAAATGTTAATAGAATGCAGATTTAATCGAATAGAATTTCTGTCCACTATGACTACCAGACATAATCATACTTCACAAATATTTTCCCTAAGCAATATTTTAACAATAATTTTACTAGATGAATGAAAGTTGTTAAAGTTATTACAAATCGTGTTGAAAACTTATACCAACAACTTTTTTATGACAAACTTGACTTTGAAACAAAGTAAGTAATAGGTGGTGTAGATAACATGGTGTAATCGTTAAGTGCACGCATGCGATTATTCCGTTAAGTAAATTAATACATCAAACAACTTTAAACTGCTATCGAATGTACGTCACCTATTGAGTAAAATGACATAGCTACCAATTTTTTTTTTATTTAGAAATATACACACAATGTTTACTCAAATATCTCCGTCCCACAAAATTAGTATGACTTCAGCAAAAAGCTTTTAGTTTCCATATAAACTAGGCCATCAAATAAATAAATTGATACAAAATAATAATTTTTAAGTTATTTTTATCTTGTTTTATTTTGTCCGAACATTTTGGGCTGATATAATTTTTCATTATGCAAAGGACATCATTTACACAACGTCAATCATAAAACGGTCAGCTCCAGTTTATTTACAAAACATATTTAGTCAGTACCTATTATATTAATTTGTTTTTTAAACCCAATTACGCAGTTTTTCATAATATATGGTAATGTATAGGTATACAGTTTTTTTTTAATAGTAGGTACATTTAAAACAGATAACGAATTAAGTACCTATTTAATTCAAGTGAATTTCATTAAATATCATTTGTATCTTCTTATTATTGTCGGAAATATCGCGTGAGCACACTTATAGTTTACACCCTGTTCATTCATATTAATTTAAAGGTTATAAAATAAAAAGTAAGTACTGCCTTCTTTTCTGCAATAAAATTTCTAAATATAAAATACACATATTTTTTTAAAATACAATATTACTATACATCTCTCTATGTATAAATCTATTTCAGATATTTATGTAATGCCTAGTACTCAAGATAAATAAATAACTACTTGGTATAGTCCATTCATTCTAAATTTTTACCTTTGTTTTGTTGCCGCTATATTATACCTTGAGGTGAGTACATTACAATATACAACTCTCCCTCCCCCTCCGAATTCGGCTTCATCCCCCTCCCTCTAGAAATGTTTTTTAAAATTTTCAGGAAAACTATATAAGCTAAGACGAAATTGTCAAAGGCATAATTCAGCATAATGCATCGCGACCCGTTCGATGTCGGTCTAAGCTCCGTTCGGGAGCCCTGTGCGTCTCGCTTCACGGCGGGCGTCAAGACCGCGACGGATGCCGACCGACTGTCGGACGGTATTGTCTAGGAAACGCGCACTAAACACAATAAATTCCCTACAAAGAAGTCCCAACTTCAATTTTAATAGGATTAATGGTTTCAAAGATATGGTGGGTCAAAGTTGATTAAAAATGAGCGCTGGGTAAAAAAATAATTTTAATAAATAAAATAAATTTTCAGTAAAACTATATAAGCAAAGACGAAATTGTCAAAGGCTGAATTATTATAATTAATAAATTCCCTACAAAGAAGGCCCAACATTACTTTTAATAGGATTAGTGGTTTAAAAGATATGGTGGGTCAAAATTGATTAAAAATGAGCGCTGGGTAAAAAAATAAACTTCAATTCATAGTAAATGTTCAGTAATATTTTTTTTTATTATATCTAAATAAGCTGTTAAATAAATTAAAACGATAAGAATATATCCGCTGTATGAGTATATTATCGCTGGCTAATATTAAACTTGGTGCCTCTTTTGACCCTTCAATAACTCAAACACATAAAACAACGTGTGTTTTATTATATCCATAAAGACATGTAGAAGCCCATATTTCACAAAGCTCAATAAAAATCAGCCGACCAGGACTCGAACCTGGGACCTCTCGTTTGCCGGACGAGTGCTCTTCCACTGAGCTACCAAGGTCTGGCGGTACGCCTCGATATTACTTAGCACATTTTGCTCCATCTTAAATAACATCTATAGCTCCATCTATACCATTAGATGGAACTACGTTAGCAAATATAACATAAAATCAAAAATGTGCTTAGTAATTTCGAGGTGTCTCGTCAGTCCCCGGTAGCTCAGTGGAAGAGCACTTGTCCGGCAAACGAGAGGTCCCAGGTTCCAGTCCTGGTCGAGTGATTTTTATTTATCACATTTTTTCAGTTATTTAAGAGTAATTAAGCATTTTAAATGCAAAAACTTTAAAATATTATTCACGAAGCTAGCTCAAACGGTTATAAGGATATGAAGGTCAAAAAGTCGTAAATTTCAGCTGACTGTTTGACTGACATATAGTAGGTAGGTACCTAAATCTGATAGTCAACTTTAGCGCATTATATCTCGGAAACTATAGCTTCTATTGAAACAATTGTTAGAACTTATCTGTAGGGAATTTATTAATGAATAATTCCACCCTTAAACATTTTGTCCTAGCTCATATAGTTTTCCTGAAAATTGGAAAAAAACTGAAAAATGGGATGGGACACGTTTCAAGGGGAGCAGGGGGAAGGGGTGAACCGGGACGCGTATTTACAAAGGCTATACCATTAGACTGAAAGTGCAAACTGAACTGGCTTAGCTTTTGTATGATAAAAACTTGCCGAAACCCTAATCTATTCTAGTACAGAAATTGACCGAAGTCGCGTAGACTTTGTGAGATAACTTCAATTTAAAATTGCAGCAACAAAAGCCATTTGATATCGATATTTACCGATCGTTAGCTTCAATTTGATACTTAAATGGCAATTGTTCTGATTTTCAAAGATAGGAATAAAATGTGCATTCATTATGAACATCGTTATTTTGATGACTTAACGTTTGACTTTTGACCATGTCGGGATTGTCCAGAGTTGACTATAATAGCTGACTAGGTTTATGGCGCTTTGCCGGCCGCTGCCGCGGCACCGCTCGCTTCGCTCGCTCGGCTCGCGCACGTGTATAACTATATGCAACCTCGCTGCGCTCGTCGTCGCACCTAACCGTACCAACTCCGCCTTCCGGTGCGGGAAACCTTTTCGTAGCTTATCTCTTTCATCGCAATGTACCTATATCAAACAAAGATATACCTACTTTTCATCTTGATAAAAGCTTATCTATTTGAGTGAATATGTATTATACAGTACTAGGTTTTGTCTTTGCATTTCTTTGAAAATTACAAGAGCAAAAGCTAATCCATTTCAGTCAATTTTTTTACTGAGTTAGATTAGGTATTGTCGAGTAATATGCATAAACAAAAGCTCCTCTTTTAGAGTCTGACTCGTGACTCAAATAGTATAGCATTTGTATATTCGCAACCGGAACCCGGAGGGAGGGAGAGTTATATATTGTAATGTACTCACCTCATGGTATAATATAGCGGCAACAAAACAAAGGTAAAAATTTTGGCGCTTTCCCCATACATTGAAATCTAGAATGAATGGACTAGTAATACATATAACAAGTTATGCCCAATTCTTTTTATAGGCTCGTACTCGACTCTACAAGTAAATTATTCATAATAAACTGTTACGTAATCTGCGCTTGAGTGTACATTCATGCATATTACAATTAAACTTAATACTATACTGCTTTCAGTTTCGTTTTTAAGACGATTGGATTTGGTCAAGCTTGAATAATGACTCCAACACCAATACGCGTCACGGTCACTAAATCTAGTCTAAATGTAGTCTTATCTACATAACGAAAAAAAATATACATAATAAGGACTTTATTTTAGGAAATATTGTCATTTAAATAACGACTGCAACGTGGAAACACAAAACTATCACTAATGCTTGGGGTGTAGATACACTTAATTTAGATTTTGAATCAAGTACTACAACTACAATTTATTCTAATTCTGACATCCACCAACCAGCACTGGGCCAGCCCATCCACCAACCAGCGCCTCATCCTCGTCATCGTCACCCAGAGGAGACACTCATAGCCCTGCAGATGAGGGCTCATTACAAGGAGTTATGGTGATGATGATGAGGCTCCTACTTAAGACAATCCCCAGTTAGATCATGACTAAAGCACGAGTCAATATGTCATGTAAAACTGTGACATACTAAAAGCAATCTCTTCAAGGATATAGGCGTTAAGAAAGGGCTCAGATATACGGTTTCTATCAAAAAAATTATAAGCATATAACTATATATTTAACAAACTATTGATTGGTAAAAGTCCTTATAAAAGATTAGGCATAACTTGGTGTGCAGAACATATTTTGCTATTAAATATTTCGTCATAAAATGAAACCATATTTATTTTATTGGTACAACTATTATTCCTCAGAATTATTATAATTATTAATAATATAATATATATTTAGTATACATAATCTAAGCTACGCTATTGTAACCAATTTATACTG
Organism: Stenoptilia bipunctidactyla; assembly: GCA_944452665.1. Taxonomy (NCBI): domain Eukaryota; kingdom Metazoa; phylum Arthropoda; class Insecta; order Lepidoptera; family Pterophoridae; genus Stenoptilia; species Stenoptilia bipunctidactyla. The sequence continues at coordinate 41,472,618 of OX101721.1, read as the reverse complement.
GTTTAGAATATATTAAAAATATATATATTCCTAAGTTATATACACCACATGTTCACCATGCATAGATAGATTCTTAAATGAATATTGAGTGGGTCCCTAAGCTTCGTTCACAGCCCAATGAACTGTGAAGCGGAAACTTCTAACGTAATGCAATTGATGTACAATTTGTGAACTTGTCGCCTGTATGCAAGTGCCACTTTGTATATCCGGTAGCTGGAAACTGGGCGTACATGCAGAGTGTGACCCGAATGCATTATCGTATTAGCCTCCCCCAGCAAGATGCTCCGCCAATAACTCGCAAGTATTATTCACAAGGCTCGCTCATGCTTCGTAGCTTTTATACTGCCTATGTATTCAAAATTATAAACTTTATTACTACATAGCACAATGCAAGCTCTTCGCAACCAATCAACTAGACTTTTCCACTTACCCAACACCGAAATTGACCTTGTGAAAATTTCTTGGCAAGCTGGCACTACGAAACCTAGCACCGATCGCAAGAAAATACAACAATATTTATAAAAGTTCCACAATTAAATATGATTATGTCTCACAGTGCAATTGTAATCAAATCGCCAATTAGGTGCAGTCACAGTTAACAACAATATCGAAACTCGTTAACATTTATTTAAAGAAAAGTATCACATAGCGTTTCTCTATGTTCATTTCCATAAGCAAAAACAATCTTTGGAACATTAAGTATGACATGAAAAGTTAGTGTAACAACACAACCGAGCAACACAACTATCTGATATGAGGTAAAATGGACTTACTTGGACCCGAGAGAGCGACATTTTCGATGAGAAGGCATAAACTTTGCCTGACTATAGGTGCCCTGTAACCGTAATGAACCTGAGCCGAGGCGGTGCGAAGGTGACAACGAAAAGGGCGAACATGCACCTTGACAATTGGCTTCTTTCACGGACTCCTTGGAACCCGCGCAGCTGGTGATCGGTGATGGTGGCTCAAGCTTCAATGACAACCTAAAACAACTTCCGATTAATATCCTGCTTGCAATCGTAAAATATAAATAGTAAAAACGAAAAATTTACTTGTACTGGTCATCTTCTAAAAATTTCTGTAGTTCCTCTATATATCTGACGCTGTTCAAATAATTTGCAACGTGCGGTAAAGGCGCTATATCATATTCGGACATTTGATATCTCTGTAGGGTTTTTAAAACAATCGCCATTTTTGTCACCCTGTGCGGCGAATCTGCTGGGTGTGCTATATCTATGTAAACTAAATCTGTCAGAAATATACCTGCAATACAACAAAAACATTAAAAATATATTCTAATGAATTGCGTTCAAAAGTTGAGAAAAGAAGAACACAAAAGATTGGGGATAAGTTTTAAATTACGAGTCAAGATAAAATCGAATTTGCGATCATTTACTTACCAAGGTAGGGTATACAAGGCAAAGCTATACTATTGAGATATTCCCTAAGAGCTGCCCAGTTATCTTTTTCTCCAAAAAGATCGGCAAGTTTATCGAACTGCTGTTTGTCTTTTTTTGATAAGCACGCCCATGTTTTTGTCAGCCTGTTTGGTAAAGAACAGTTAAAAACCATTATTGAAATAAAAATATTTAAAACGAAAAAAGAAGTATCAATAATGTATAAAACATTACATAATTATTTACAAAATCAATTTACATTTCCATTTTTCGCTAAATTAAAATATCTAAGTATTAAATAAACAACAAAAAAATAAGAAAAAATAATTTTAGTGTATTGAAATCATACCTATAAATACTTGCACTCTGTAGTGCGGAGATTATTGCAAATAGAGAGTGTAGGTTATTGTTTTCGTGAAGCTTTTTGGCTACTTTGATAAAATGCGCCACAGTCTCCGATCTCGCTTTGGGAGATTCACCATTTAAAACTTCTTGAACTGTCCAGAAACTTACCTAAAATTAAAATTGAAATTAACCACCGAGCAATAACCACAAGTTGTGTTTTTATATTTCCGGTATGACATTTCACACAAAATATTCCAATAAAAATGAATTTGACCGTATACAATGACTATAGAAAATTAGAAGAAAATTGCTACTACGTAACTCAAATTTCATTGCAATATTTTACCTGAACTGAAATTTATAATTTTCTGTTAAGAAACTAGATCTCGGTTGGTAAAGCTGCAAAGTATTACAATAATGGTGCGTACAGATTGCTGTAATGGAACTTGTAACATTCTGCGCACCACACGTACAAATACGCAACGTGCGCAGAATGTTACATTACTAGTTGCATTACTACCAATCTGTACGCACCATTAGATGGAGCTATGTAACCATAATAATGAAAGATTCCAATATACTAAATACCCGGTAGCTTAGAGGTCCCGAGCACCCGCCGAGCAAGCAGGAAACCCGTGTTCTCCGGTCGGGACGAATTTATTTACGATTTTTATTGTCAAATAGTATAATAATAGCCTTTAATTATCAAAACAAGGTACATACAATTTTGTATTTAAAAAAAATAGTATCCTAGAGTGCAATGTTCGTTTCTATGTGACTTAGTACATCGGCCTGTTGGGATGTATGTACAGCATGTAACCTGTCCATCTCCATTTTAGAAGATAGATGCTCAAGTCGCATTGCGCGAAAATCAATAAAAAATATAATAATTTTAAGGTAGTATAATTATCAACCTACCCTATTAAATCGTTTTGTTACTGCCACTACATTTGGAGCCGCAATAGTTTTATTTGATTTATTCCATCCACAAGACACCAGTTCCTCAGCTTGAATAGCTTTAAAACATGGCAAGTCTAAGAGAGTCAGCTGGTTCGCTATGTCTTCTGGCGATATTTGTAATGCTGAGTGTACCGCATCCCACACTTGGTTTATAGATGATGAAGCCGGTAAGCTGCTGGTTTTGAAATGATATAAAGGATCCGCAATGTGCTTACTGCCGCTTTCACCATGCCTAAAACATTGTCATAATAATTAAAAACAGCCAATATATAGACAAACTTAATATTATAGTAACTAGTTGTCAAGCTTAAATTCTTAAAAATAATACCCATAGTTGTAATAACATGCACAGTCATCTTTTACATATGTTTTATCTTTCGTTTGAGGGATAATTGACTTTTTATTGTTTTGTTTGCAAGCTGATTTATCTTCCAGGGGCCAGTTTTCTTCATCTTCATGCTACAAACAAAAAAATGGGTCTTAATAAAGCATTGCTGAATAATGTTGAAATTATTATTTATTATTATTATTATTAGCTATTGTGAAATGCTGAGACCTATATAAATTTAGAAAAAAATCTTTAATATCCATTCATATCTTAAGTATAGTTTTTAATTTACATTGTGAAAACAATCCAAACTAGTCTAGGACTTTAGTCTTAGGATTTCAACCCTTAGTATTCACCTGAGAGCCGGCTCCAAGAAGATTTTTGTTTGCAAATATAACGCACCGCGAAATGTTTACAGCTTTTTCTACCTGGGATACTCGAGTCGAAAACAAGTGATGGCGGCATGCGCGCGCATGTTTCTTTGTCATTCGTTCCCTCCGCTCGCCCTTTACTCTACTCTAGTCCCCAGATCGACAAAACCACTGCGTTTCCATTTCTTTTTCTTTGAGATACTAAAGAATAGGTTGCATGATATCATTGATATCTCCTTCATTGATTAGATGACATATTTAATATTTTAAATAGCACAGTAAACTTGTTCAATCAAAGAACGAGATTTTCTTTTAGATACACATAAAAACTTTGAAAAATACGATATTTGATGATATTATATTAGAGCCATTAAGTACTAACGTGAACAAAGTCAAAAAATATTTTTTTATCCTTTTTCACTACTGCACACAAGAGTCGGGTAGAAATCTCTCTCTAGTGCCCTTGGCTCGCTGTATTTTTTATTTTTGATTTCTTTTCTGAATTCATTATTGAGTACAATGAATAAATACAAATCAACTTGTGACTTAGTTTATAAGGTGAAATTAATTTTTATTGTTCTTTCTTTATGTATTTTAATTTTTTTTTTTTTTGTTACTTTTATAATGGTAGCTGGTCAGACTGATAGGTAACAACTGAAAATCAGCGCTCTGCTATTGATTTTATTCTTTAGCAAAGCATTAGGCTGAGTTGTCACCTTTTGTCACTTTGTGTTGCTTGCTTAGTTTTAAGATAATTTAGTTTTGTTAATTTAGATATAAGCATTGATTCAAAGTACAATAAAGATTTATTCTATTCTATTCTATTCTATTCTAAATACTAGGCTAGCTCTTTAAGGACTGTAAATGTAAATTTCCGTTTTTTTTTTTTAACTCAATTCGCATATTTGTAATGGCACTAAATAATAATACAGCTTTTTTTTATAAAACATGGATGGGATGTTTGTCTTCCATGACACCTGATGTTAAGTGAACATGAAGACTAAGGTGGTGCAAGCATACCTCCACTTGTACAACATTCAGTGAAAGCAGCTAGCAAAACTTATAGCTAGCTATAAGTTTGAGGTGATTTATTGACCCCACAGAACATTTTAAAATGCAAGACGCAAGTTTTGCTGAAGTTATCAACTTGAAATCTAATCATACAGAGAATGTTCAAGGATACAAGCCTAACACAATAACAATGCATAGATAATTAATTTGAGCCATGATAATTGATATTATACGAATTTATAGGTTTTCAAGGTTTATGATTTAAGGGATCACAAAAAAATATTTTCTTGGATTCCATGTAGCAGTGATATTGCACTTTGGTTGCACTGTTTAACTGGCGATGCCACAAGACTCATTTAGGGTGCCTTTCTGTATTGGATAATTGGCTTTTATCTCAAAATTTCTATTCAAAGCAACAAACAACAGCAGTTCGTCTTCGACAAAATCAATATGCCAAAAAATAGGCTTTGCCTTAAATTTTACAAGAACTATGTGTACCTCTGAAACATTACATTTACAGGAATACTCTTCTTATTATATTTGAGAAGGGGATGGTTGACAGGAACAACAAAACTGCCTGCCAGGATCTGTTAAATGGATGACCTGGATCTATACATAATATATAAGAAGTCAGAATGTGGTGCGCTATTTTTTCAAAGTAAACTTCTCTGAGAGCCCCCTCTACCTCCAAAGAGTTCTAAATAAATTACAATAACATACAAAACAGGATCTCAGATATATTTTTCCAGATAAAAAGGTATAGCAGTATCCTAGGAAAATGTGCATTGAATAGGATGTAATTGTTTTGGTGATGATGTTGTTGTTTTGTCTAAGACAAAATGTTAGACATGTAGCATTAAATTACAGCTATATGTATCCCAGAATAGTTATTTTATAGCACAATCATCAAGCTGCAGATATTGCAACACTACTAAGGACAAACCTCTGCACTTACAGTGCAAATACACCACTTTCGTGCATAAATGTTTTGTTGCACACTTTTCAAATGAATTTTGAAGTACCACTTCAACAAATGTTTTTTTTGTTGTTAGACACCATTGAATCATATGAATTTTGAGCAGAATACTAATTAAAATCTTGGTTATTTGTTAACTGGTTAAAAATAGTCATACATACCTCAACTATCCTTAACACTGCTAGACTATCACTTAGAATATCACGGGGCATTTCAGTCTGTGAGTTGAATTGTTACATACTAAGTGACAGCTTTCTGCAACAATGATCAAAGCTTATTGCTACCTTTTAAATGTGAGCTTTAGTACTATCTACATTTAAATTGAGAAGTCATTAACTAAGCAGCTCATTAATGAAGGAAACAATTGTCTTACAGCATTGATAAGTTATAAATAATAGAGATAATGAAACTATTGTACATTGTATCAAAAGTAGTAACTGATAACGAATGTGAAATTGTTTTAAAAAAATATGAATACTAGTGATCATTCAATTTTAAACAAGGCAAGTATAATTTGTAGAAAAACCGGCAATACATATTGAAACATACGCCCAAAAATAGTAAACACAAAATCATTACAAAAAAGTGATGTAACTTTTACGAGAAGTCATTGTTTGTTTATCATAAAGCTGGTAATCAAATGCTTTTCATTGCTTCAAGTACAAATTTCAGAGTGAGTCGGGTTTAGAATACAAAATTACAATAATTCGGCTTATGGTACTGTTTGCAAAAAGGTTAAAAGTAGTTTAACTAACCATTTATTAGGGATCTTATGATTGCCTTCGAATACTGGTTTTCATCCAATCGACTCCGTCAATAAATATAATAATAAACACTCACATAATATATTTATTTTAGCTGACAATAAATAAACGATCTACCATAGTAGTATTTTATACTTCTATGATTACCAATTTGGGTGTTTTTGTTAGTGGAAAGCATTAAGTAAATAGTAGAAATTATTGCAGTTTAAGAATGGCAGCACCGGAAAAATGGGCAACCTCTGTTGGATCAATCAATCGTTGTTTACGCGGAACCATAGAGAAACAGAAAACAAATTTCCGTTAGATTTGTAGTCGTTTTAGTCTTTATAATACTTTATTTATTGAAATGGAAATAAACTATGATAAATATAGTTGAGCAATATGAAAGGTAATTAAATATGATCACTTATTGTATTCTTTTAAATACCTAACTTTTCTAAAAGTATTAAGTTATCAGGGTGTTCCTCACTCATACAAGTGTATACTATTATGGCGTTTGTGTCTCAATACACAACGCAAAATCGTTTTCATCGCCAAAATCAATCGAATTTATTACGTTCAAGTGGTTTATAAATATTGCTGTGTGAAGAAAATTCAATATTCTTACTTTTAAGATACTGTATTTGTGTTAAAGTGCAGTTTTTAGGTTATGTTTCCATCTTTTATAGGTATTTTAGGTGGGTTTCAGAAACAAGGGAGATCAATTACGCATTTTTCTTTCGGCTAATATAGCAAAAAAGACATATTTGAATGAATCCTGTCTTTATTGCAGATATTCAGTCATGGTGGGAAGTCCCTTGTATCGCGTACTTTTGTTCCCTATTCAGAACTGCATTCAATCTTCTAGATTTTGACATCGAAGTAAGTAATATTTTGCGCCAAAAGTCATTCTAACTGGAGTCTTAGGTGATTGCATTCAAAAGTATTTAACTTTGTTTCGGTTTGTAGGAACTTGAAGAAGCTCTATTAACAGATGGAACTGAAGAGACAGCTAGTTCTCTCTTGACAGAGTTAATAGTCCGCCTTCTCAATGGATGCCTGGGCAACAATGATATTTCAGCCTTTAATTATCAGGTGTGTGATTATATACAATATTAAAAATGTTATCTGATATATTCAATTAATAACATTACTTTTTTCATTCAGATGTATTTGAGGCGCTTGTTCAGGCAGAAGTGTCAAGATACTGGAAGATACAATCCTTTCAATACTGATATTGATTTCCAATTTTTACCCCTCCGGACTAAAGTAGAAATCTTGTATGCTTTATGTGATTTTCGTTTGGATGCATCTGATGTTTTTGATTTATTCAAAAACCTTGAAGCGGAAAGCTTGCGAGTAGAACCATTGGGGTGAGGAATCTTTATTTCTACACAATTAGTGCCATATAATTAAACAAAATAATAATTGAAAATGTTGTTTACAGTTGTGACGACAATGATTCAGCTTACTGGTATTTCTATGGAACTCGATTGTATAGAGAGGATATTGTGAAAGAGCCTAGAGGAAGAGCCAAGAAAAAGAAAAATAAGAAGCGGGGTTGGTTCTATGGTGATGATTGGCTTGATGACGACGATACTCAAAGAGTTTGGCAAGTGGTTTGTTTCACTGAAGAGGATTGGAACCACTTGACAGATAAATTCAGTAGAGCAACCAGCAAAGTTGAAAAGGAGCTTTACCGCTCATTGTCCCAAAACTTCCTCCCTGAAATACCAAGATTATTTCAGGAAAAAGAAAGATTGCAGAGAAAAAGGTAAGACAATCTTTATATTCAAACAAGTGGTTTGTTAGTATAAATTGACTTATATTTTCATAATATAAGAAACATAAATTTAATCAGTCATGCTGTATATTGCACACTACATACTAAAAATATACAGATTTAATAAGTCTTGTCACTTTCATTGATTTTGCATTGCTGCAAAGAAATATTGAAAAGTCTTGGCAATTGTATTGATTTTCTTGTTTTCATCCTTGCATGGGTATTTTCTTATGGTTTTGATGCATATCATATTAATCTTAACCTTCTAGGACTCTACTTGTTTAACTTGCATAAACTTAGATGCAAAGTTTAAATACTAAGAAAAAAATCACATTTAAATCAAAATGTACAAATAATTTTAACATACTTGTGCTTAGCGGAATGTTTTTTGTTTATATTTGGGTTATTACCATGGCCTTTTGAAAAATTGAACTTAAACCCTTTTATAAAATGCACTGCAATAAAAGAATTCAGTAGTTATGTTTCTAGTTCAAACCTCTGTTTCAGTCAATAATAGTTTTAAGCCCTTTAAAAATATTTTTTAAAGTAGCACTTTATTTAAATTTCAAACTCATATTTAATATTTTGGAAATGATCAATTTCATCAGCTAATGCTTGCTGTGCGAATGCCTTTGGAGGAAGTGTTTGTCATGCAATATTTATGTGTTAACTAGATCATTTACAAGTGTGAGTGAATTGAACATCAATAGACCCCAATAATAAATAGTTGACATCTATTGAAGATTATAAATTACACAGCTGATACACATAACAATGTAGTGTTGATGCCTATAATTGAAGAACAGAACCATTTATGTCCTGTTAAATCGTCTCATATAGACTAAACTAATTTTTTTGTTGATCAGTGTATTACTTGCAATAATCACTCCTTGGTAAATAAGATAAAATCTATATAGACTATATTTTACCATTGCTGTGTGTTATCACATTTATATGAGTTAGACTGCAGTATATGGTTTTATACCACCAAAGAAGATGTAAGTTTAGATAATTATAGAAGTAAAGAATTCTTAAAATTAAAATCTTATTTTCTTTAGGCCATAAATAATTTTCATCTATACATAGTAATTTATTGAATAAAATCTTTAAGGCTCTTGGAACTTGCCCCTCGCCGAACATCAAGTCGAGTTCTCCAAAAAATCAAGCAAAAGGAGGAGGAAGTCAAAGAATCAACTCAAAGCAAAGCTCCAGAAACAATTGTCGCCGAGGAAAGTAAACAATCATCAGATTTAGCTCGTGAAAACAGGGCAAGAAGACGTAACTTGTTACGGTATTTTTTTTTTACTACTTGTGTATTTAACCATTTACTTTGAAAACATACTTAACAAAAGATTTTATATGATATTGACTTCAATTAAAAATCTCTTAACCTCCTTACATATGAATACTCTAGTTTTCTTAACTTTCCTTGTAGTGGGTAGTGTGCACAAAATTCAATGATGTTACTACAAACAATTTACAGGTCCCAGTCAACTTCCTCTGAGTCAGAAAATTCAGAAAGTGAAAAAGAAAAAATGCCTCAAAAAGTTGTGAAAAGATCCAAACAACAGGAGAAGCGGTCAAAAAACTCCTCTGCTACTCACAAAGGAGAACCTCCTCCAGGACCACCTGTAAAAACCGGAAGAAAAACAAATAACTCACTAGCCTCAGCTACAGGGCAAATATTGATACCAGAAAATGATGAACCTGTTAACAGTACAAGGAAAAAACTCAAAACATCACAAATGTAATGATTTAGAATATTCTACATTAATACTCATTTATTATTTGAATCTTACTGGCTGAACTCATCAGTTTTAAATTTTATATCTTTTCAGATTTAGTCAAACTGAAGAAGACATTCAAACTGATATGTATAAAGTCCTGGAGCAGCTGCTTTCACATGACGATGCCTGGCCTTTCATGGACCCTGTGGAGGAAGAGTATGCCCCCAATTATTACGCCGTCATTCGACGCCCGATGGATTTACGCAAAATGGAGGAGCGTCTCGATGGCGGTTTCTATACCGACTTCTCCATGTTCAAGGCAGATTTCAAGCTCATCGTTAATAACTGTCGACTCTACAATGGACAGGACAATGGTAAGTTTTTTGCTAATGTTAAGAGATGTAGTAATCTACATAATCATGCTACATTAGTAAACTGTGTTTGATTCAGTCTCATTTGGTTGTCGTCTCATTCTGTAGTATCGGCACATCTACTTGGGGCGTGTATCAAACAGGCCAGCAATTAGTTTTATTTAACAAAAAAACTTGAGCTGTACAATATTGACTATTGACATCTTAGTAACATAAAAATATCTACACCAGCATAGCTAGCATGCAACCATCAATAAAGACTCGAATTAACAAGATAAATATTACCAAATTATTTATCCTATCAGGTAACCTAACATAGCGCACCATAATGGTTAGTATTACTCGATTTGATACATATTCTAAAAAAATACGTAAGAAAAAATCAATATAAAGGCTCGATTTATAGATGTCGATGGTCGCATGCAGATCTTTTATTAGGTTTACTTTTAATACTTTAATTATCCGAATACTAGTTAGGGAAATCTATGTCTCGCCCTAACACCTGCCAAATCAATTCCTTTTGTACATTTTTATCGTGCGTACGGCGCAGTAGGACTGGGCAGAAAGAAATTAAAAGCTTCTTAACGGCAGCTAATATTTGACAGATGATCTGAACTTCCCAGTGCACATGGACGGTATGCTTATATTCAGGTTCCACACAGCCTAGTTTGCCATATTAAGTTTTAAAAGTCCGCGAAGTAGTTTTGAAGTCTACAAAGCTGGACTGTTTAGTAACAGTATTTTCGCGTGCAAATACATGGTTCTCTATTCTGATGTGAGTCGCCCCTAGATAATTGTGTCGGTAAAAGTCAACTAATCAGTTTTTGTATATCGCCAGTTTCTTTCTAAACCCTTGTGTGACGTCGTCGTCACTATCAGATGAGAGTGGGTTTAAACGCTGCTATAGTTGCCGTAAAAGAAAAAAGCCTACCTCTATAAATATTTTGTGAAAATGTTCCTTGACCATTATGCTATCTTAGCTCTCGTGTAAACTTACCATCAGATAAGTTTAAGTGTGGTAATATATAACATCCACATTCTATGATGTTTCAGTCTCCAGAGTTGTTTCTTTCAACCTCTCAAGTGTTGCACTAGGTGAGCGACCAGACGCGACGCAATATGACGTAACGCAACCAATACTCAGGTTCCTACCTGCTGCAATCGACCATTTGATGTTTTCGTGGTTGCGTTTGTCATTCACCTAGGACAACGGGTCAACATACATAAGTTAGAAATCATCTCAAAGGGTCAACAGTTCGGCTATGAAATGCTGATTTCTCATCTTTTATTCAGAACTTTCGTTGATGGGACTTCTAAGTAAAGGTGACAGATATTTTTCTTCTTCCTCGATCTTTTTCTGAAGTTCTTTCTTAGTTAGCTTACGGGCTCTAGTGTCGATGAGTGTGTCACATATAATGTGACTTGTAATTAATCTGTAACCAAAGAATCGTGGAATGTACAATACATCACCATCATTCCAGGCGACTATCTTCTTTTTTTTCTGTAAGGGTGGGTAAGAATAGCCCTACCGCCTTCGGATATCGTGTCGCATGAGCTATCTAATCAGAGTAGGTTCTGATTAGGAGTAGAATCTCAAAGGATCCGCCTGGCTACCGTCTTTTATATTAAAACGGCCACCAAATTTTATTTAAAGTGAGGTTAACTTAACCCCTTAACCCCTCTTCTTAGACCTTATCAATAAGAGACAGACGCGAGAGCCTACAAAAACAAGACTTTCGATAGTTGAAATAAATTAGGTTGATAATCGGCGTGGAAAATTTGTCCTTATCAGATATCCAGTACGTTTTCTAATAAGGGATTAGGGAATTTACTTAAGCACGGGTGGCAAATCTTCATAAGGGAGGATACCGTACATCCTGTTGAGTACCTTCTCCATGCATGAAAACTTTATATAAATAATGCCGTGCGTCTAAAATCGATCGATGGAAATACACGAGCACGTCAGATGAAGATAAGGTGGCAACAAGTTGAAAAGTAACAATTGCATTTAAATAAGTGACGATTTGAGTTTTACGTTATGCAATGGGAGGGTAACAAACTTGCAAAACTAAACGTCAACTATAAATTCACGAGCGTGGTTGTTTTTTTTTTATTTGATGGTTAATTCCGTCTCTCATATATTTTCTGTTATTCTATTCAGTTACCAAAAAACGTCCATATTGTTGGTGCATGCAGTTGCATGTATATCATTGAACGCAAGATCATTGAACAAACATGGTATTATGCTCTAATAATAGTCTAATAGGTAATTAGATAACTACTTATTTTGACAAATTAAGCATGGGTTGTAATTTTATTTTTTACTTTATTTTAGAAGTAATCTTACAAGTATGATACCATTTTGAAATTCTGATTAAATGAGCAAACTTTTGAAAGAACGTACCAGATCAGTACAACAGGTTAAAGTTGAAGAAAATCTTATCTATACAATTTGGTTCAGATAAACTAGGCTTGTTGTTCTAACCTAAGGCAGATGACATAAAATTTAAGACTTTAAATGATAGAAGGGCTATCTAACTCAGGGCTATATTTCAAAAATAAAACCGATCAAAAGTTAGTATTTATAGGAACAAGGCTGAAATGAGCAACACAGGGTGCTGATTTTTAAGTATTTTTTAAATAACTATAATTTCATAACCATTCAGCCAAAACATTTTTTTTTATTTTTCCGGTAATTGTATTACTTGTTGTATCTCCTTCTTCTGGTATATCGTCGAGTTTGGGACGCCCTGTATATCAAAAAATCTGATTTTTTCGAACCCTGACTGAAACTATGTACAGCCACTATATACAGCCAAACTGCATACTTCGTTTGCGCGGGGGTTAAAAACTAAAAAATATATTTTAAATGCGATGTAATTATTAATAATCAAGTCGATACGAGGTAAATGTAATTTTTTTTTCGGATATTGTCGGAATAATGTTTACCCTCCAAAGAACTGTCATACTATGGGTTAGCACTTTTAGGCCATCTAGCTTAATCATTGGCATATGGCGTCTTTTTTATTTTCTGAAATTTACCCGAAATTTTGTGTATCTTCAGTCTTGAGCTTACTTTAACACTGGTGACCTAATGGGCCTTACAATAACAAAACTGACTGGGTCGAGTATCTCTAGGTATAGATTACCTTATTCTTTGATTACCTGTTCTGATCACCCCCCCCCCCCCCCACTCCATCCGTAATCTAATTTTCAGAATCGAATGGATCCCGAATAGACGCTCGATAAGGTTAAACTATTTAGTCTCTTGTTCTATTCTATTAAGGATCCGTTTGCAAATCTAACCTAATCAACTTAGTGTTTTTGGGTTTAGTTTGCGTCGTAAATACATATATTTTTTTATAACGTAAATACAACGTTTGAAGACAAAATGATTAAGTATAATGACCTTAACATCAGACTTTGTTGGTTGAGAGGTTGAGCTGCGAAATGTATATCCTGAAGGCCGCTACAGCAACTCCCACACCAGTGAAGATAAGATTGTAGTGTTTGGGCTCGTTTTTACAATAACACTTCCAGCAGGGCTAGCATGCAACCATCGATAAATAGTCGAATCGATAAGATAAATATTATTTTGTTATTTTATCCTATTATGTAAGCTAATATGCGCACCATAATAGATAGAATTAGTCGATTTGATACCATGATTAAGACCACAGAACCAAATATGTCATAATCTTATTAATTAACATACACTTAATACCATATTCTAAAAAAATATCGATAAAATGCCCGATTTATCGTTGTCGACGGTAGCATGCTAGCACCGCTGGACCACCGGTCCTGGTAAGATGTGCTGAAGGTATACCTAAGGTGTTTCTACATTAGCAATAGTAAGAGGGTCGTGAACTGTACCAGTGTGGGGTGGGTATACTTTCGAGGTTTTATTGTATTTATCAGTACGCTTAGCAATGTTTACTGGTAATGTTTCGTCAAGAAGAACGCGAATAGACCTGTTCACTACTTGCTTGATATTGAGAATCATGAGGGTAGTTTTGAATATTGCCGTCCGCTCATCGATAACGCTGGCCGCGCTCTTAGCGAAGCTATAATAATCTGCAGTGCGCGCTTGCTGACTCAACATCCTGAAGCGTGGCTGTGTGTCGGGGTGAGTTGACCCTAGTTTTGCTGCCCTTGTGATTCTCTGCAAGTACCCATCGTTATTAAATGTAATTGTCTGCGTCATACATCTAAAACGCAGTGGTCCGCTAAATCGAAGGAAATTAATTAAATCTTAATATCCTAGCTGTGTGCTAGGTATATCTACCTATAAACATTTAGGTTTATACCCCATATTTTTTGGTCCATCGAGGCCGGATTGTATGATCCGTATTCATAGGTACTAGAAATTAGTTAGGATTGCTACGTTTAGGACCAAACTGCTATTAATTAAAAAAAGCTAAAGTATATCTTTATTTTGCGATTGATACGTAAAACGTCATACTTATTAGCATATTTCTATTGTGTCGTGGCTGAGAACATGACAATTTTAATCCTATAAAATTTTAAAAACTCCTGATTATTTCTGGTTCAAATAGATTCTAATTACCTACTTAAAAATAAATATACTTGAAGTGCAAGTGTATATTTTGTAGTTGCGTAGTAGACACCATCTTGAGTTCAAAATGGCGCCGCCAACTATTGAAGAAAAGGTTAAGTAATAAGAAGTTATAAAAATAAATAAAAAAGCACAAAGAACGTTATTTCGAAGACATTCAGTTTATGTATGACATGTCTTAAAATATTGGAGGCTCTGATTCTGAGCGTTTATTTATTTTACGTACTTCTGAAGCGGCCGTCATACGCGACAAGTAAAAAGAAATATTTGATTTAGAAAGACAAATTAATCCCGCTAATTTCGCTCCCGGACAACACCGCTCGTATTGATTTATATTAATATTAATAATTTATGTTCTGTTTTTAAATCTTACCTATTCTTACGCATTCAATATTTCTACAACTAATAATTACCTATATTTCTAAATTTTTAATTTAATTTATTTCTTTAGTGTACTTTTGTTTGATTACCTACTCTAAGAAGAAGAAAAAAATGTCTAAAAATTGTGAACCTTTTATTGGCAGTAAGTTTTATGTATCTGATTCTTTCTATTGTAATCTAAAGTGCTTTTGGTTCTGTAAGAAATAAATAAATAAATAAATAAATCCCAACTCTTCTATTAGGAACCAAGAAATAAATAATTTCGATGAATTATATTTTCGTGTCAAATTATGTGACTCTAAAATTCAGCCTAATGTCAAAAAGCGGAAGGATAAAATTCCTGTATCAAGTTCTCGGTCCACGTTTTCCTAAACTAGAATTATTTCAATTCGACGGAAATATTGAAAACCTTACTACTTTTTATGAGACGTTTCGTTCACTCGTTCATAACCAGTCGACTATACGTACCTAACATTGATAAGTTTCATTATTAACTTTCTTGTGCAAAAGGATCTGCCTTAAATATTGTTAAAAGCTTACCGATAACTGCTTGTAATTATAATTCTGTTTTTATTAAAAAAAAGTTTATTAAATAAATATCAAGATAATCGGATGTTGGCTGATTTTCACCACTTTTTCAGGAGTCGTCTTCTCAGTTAAATGGTTTTATTGCAACTTTTGAGCATTCATATACCTAAAGCTATTTTAGCGCTGAATGTTAATGACTTACGTAGCTATGTGTTGTGTTGTGTCATTGCGTGTAGGCCGCTTGATCCCAAAAGTAGAAAGATATTTGCACAAAAATTGGATCAAAATTCAATATCTACGTTTAATGACTTATTATAATTTGTTCACAATCAACTTAAAAGTTTTTACATTACATTAAATTACATTACATTTTACATTAAACATCAACAAAAGTTTACTACTAATAAAAATCTTACCTACAATCGAAGGAATATTAATAATTTTTCAAACCAAACGTTCTTTTCGTAATTCGCATTGTATAAGAATTACTTAATATTTCGCTGCGACCTATTTCGTAATTTATCTGCAGAAGAACGAGTTAACCATGTTAACACTTTGCAGCTATGTCACAATTCCCTAAAGAACCCAATCATAGTGATAGCAATTGCCATAGTAACTTTAAATGTTATATTTGTCAGCAGCTACATCATACTATGTTGCATATCAACGCGAATACTAAAACGAGTGATAAGAAACCGGTTTCTGCGACGCGCAACCCTGCCCTCACGCATATTTCTTGTCACGTACCTATGCCTACGCAGGGTAGCTATGCAGTTATATTAGGAACTGCTGTCGTTAACGTTTTTGATGCGTTTGGAAATAATCAACTTTGCCGCGTTCTTACTGACTCCGGCGCTCAGTCGAATTTTATTACTATGAAATGTTTACAACGCTTAGATTTGAAACAGCCTCTGGTGTTCTGCCTACCCCATAAGGTGTACAGGCGTGCAGTTATGTATTTAGTATCTTCGTAGTAAACTATCAACTTAATCTACCGTTCGGAGTAAGGTATTTACGTTTAATGAAATTACGAATAAAATGAGGCCGAATTCACCATCTAATCTTACCTAATTTTCTTGTTGAACAAAATATTAATGGAACCGTTAAAATTAAAGATCTATTTAAGAACTTAAGCACGAAAATTTCAATGCAAGTTTGTAAGCCTAGATCTTGCGAATACAGTAGAAGGATTTTGTACCCATCCATTTTGCAAACGCTACCTTGATTCAGTTCGCATCACAATGATTAAAGTGGTCCTTTCAACTTCAATGACGGCTTCCTTGACTGTGAATAGTTGACGCTAACTGAACATAAGAGGTTTACTATTTATATACTCGTATATACATATATGCTTTATATTTTACGTAATCAATGTATTAATTATGCCTTCTAGAAGATAATAGAATTTTAGTACGAGTAATGTAATGTCCATAACATTTCATTGGTTGTTTTAGCCCTAAACAATTCTAATACGCTTTTTTATATTTACTTTACTTTTTTATATTAAAGGTTCACTAAGGATTGGCTCATATGTTATATCTGAAACATAAAAATATAACTGAGGAAATCTTAAAGATGAAAATGTTGTGGCAATCTAGCATACTTTTTATCACTCTAAGAAAACATATCAAAATATTTCCCAAGTTATTCAAAACACGCCCACTTAATTTATATTATTTGACGACCAATTTGGCGATGGGGTAAACCTGTCTGCCTCAGACGCCAGTGGCTGCGGGTTCGATGCCCGCACGGAACAATAAAAAAAAATGTTCCGTGTCTGGGTGTTTATCTATTTATGTATTTATATTCTAGGTTCCCCCCTAGTTCGCTACATGGTATCCCATAACACAAGCTATGCTTACTTTGGGGCCATGTAGTTGGTGTGATCGTCTGGGGATTTTATTTATTATAATTTATTTAAGAAAAGCTTCTTTGTTAGCTTTTTATAGTGGTAATCCTGTCTGCCTCAGACACCAGTGGTTGCGGTTTCCTAAACTAAAGCTTAGCTATAAATAACTTCAAGGCATTTTTAGCTATTGCAGTATAATACATGTAATAGAATATTATAAAGATAATATTATTAATCAAACATAATTCAGCAGGACATGTGGACAGCGTTACATTAGTTTATTGATGCGCGATATAATTGACAACCTCTCTTATGTGATCGCATCCTGTAGGTACTTACGAGTCCAAGTATAATAAATCAGTGTACCGCAGCGGCGACATCGACATCTCGCTCGTGACCACGGGGTCTGCAAAGACACCGAAACGTCGAGTTAAAATGTAAAGTATAAATTATACGCGATTAATCCGGTTAAAAAGTAGTTTTATTTAAATTATGAATCGTGAAAACTTAAGGCAATATTATTTCAATATTTGTCGATAAAATAATACAATAAAGTTAAATCCTTTTTAAAATCTACGTTTACGCGACCTTGTTAGCGAAAAGTGCAAAAATACAAATAAATTTTTTAGTAAATAATTTGCAATTCATAAAAAATTTGTTTGCAAACATACCGTAAAAGTTAACTTAAAATTAGAATACTTGGCACGAAACAGCCCGGTAAAGTAAGCATGATTTAATGAATGAATCGTCAGTCACTGGTATCGCTGCTGTTTCCTACATTGATTATGAAACTATCTAAATTTTAATGTGTTCATTCATTTTCAAATAGAAAAATTGCAAGAGCTCAGTTACCAAATCCACCAACAACCGTTCGATTGACAACAGAGGCACCAGAAAAACGACTTCGACATTCACTGCCATATAAAAAGTTTGCAAAAATCCCCAGTGTCTACATTCGTTAGCCAGATTCTAACACTAATTTAAACTATTCTAACAATATCAGAACAACTTCAATTTTTGAAAGCTACAAAGACGCCAGTTCATGTTTCCAACTCTATAATGTCATACATATTTTATATAAAATTACAGTTCATAACGAATATATTTACTTTTTATTTCAGAATACACTGCTATGGTTGACAACTTGCAAGCAGCCTTCGACAGACTCACCGAGAAATACATCAATCGGTATTCCTCCTCCGATGAAGAAATTGCTGTTGAGTTCCAACTGCCAACCCCATCTCGGAAGCATAAGAGAAAAGCCAGCGAGTCTCCAACTAGACATAAACGGAAGAAAACGAAGTCTCTTTCTGAAACAGGTAATTAGCATATTAAGTATTTCAGATTATATTGAATTAAGTGCTATCCATATAAAAAAGAATATGATATTAGAACAAGTTTATTTATTTATTTTAATATTTATTTATATTTATAAAATGAGGATACATTTTTTACGAAAATCATCCATAAATCAAAAAGTCTTATCGTTTAACTAAGCCGATCGAGTTATTCCCGGGTGCCATATCGTTCAAAACTTAACGATTTGCTGAGTCATGGTGGTTGGGCAAATCGTTTTTAAAGTGTTTTTTTTTCTACAAAAGTGACCTGATTCTATCGTCATTGGCCTTTACGGTGCTTATATTTCTTAGAGACATACTTAATCATTAACATCATTGATTAATATTATGAATTTTACTTTAATTCACATTTCAAGGTCCAGTAATGGCCCTAGGTATCGCATTGCAGAAACAGCCTATTTTACATAGCAGATTTAAATAAATAAAAGGGAACCATACTACATTGATATCTACATACCTATACAACGTGTAACAAAATGAAGAGATAAAACTTAACCCTTATTTTGTTACATAACCATGCATAAAATATACACTAAAAGAATTAGCATGATCAGTGCTGCTATAGACTTTCATACAAATTTATTTAATTATTTTACAACAAAATATTTTGACAACCCTATTCAACCTAATAAGCTAAAACAAGACTTGTGCCGCAATCAGTGACCTTATGACCTTTCCCGCACCGGCTGAACTTTGCAGTATATGTCTGTCTTAGTTACTTTATTTTTACGCCATCTGTTTTTAGGGTTGAAACTTTGAATTTTTTGATCTAAACTTTGAACTTGTTTTTCGGCCGAACGGTAAGGATAACAAATTTATGTTACTGTTACTTATAAACTACATCACCAAACATACAATATAGTATTACCTCTTCATTATGTTACACGTTGTATACATACAAAATTTTTAAAAACCATAGCCATGTTTTATAATGTATTTAGTCGTGGGGCTCTTGTTTACTCATGAACTGGCTAGTCATTTTTGACCTTGTGAGCATGCAAGATCAAAATGTAACGGAGACTGACGCACGTAATTCAATGGATAAGGTTATTTCTCTGCAATTCGCCCTTACAGTTTTTGTATTCAAGTTCTACTGCCATCTTTCTCGCATATAAGCTCAAAGCCCAGATTAGGCCCCTCTGCATAATTAAGCATGAGAGAACTGCGAGGCAACTAACCGGTTGTAGTGTCTTATTTACTAATATTATAGCTATAAGCTACCGTTAATTTGAAAATACAATTTGAGTCGGATCCATTGAGATATTACTACTATGTATAGAGAGGACATCCCATACAAAATTTTTTTGCGCCTCGAGTACGTGCTTTCGGCCCTAACTACTCGGATAAATTCTTGTGTTCCGTACGCTTGTCAAAACAATTAAATACGTTTTTGTTTTCAGTTGAATATTTTTCAAATATGCCTTCATGTGAGCTGAAGCACTGTTTGAACAGTACACGAAATACTAATAAATAAATAGGAGTCACTTTTCACGTGGTACTACACCTAAAATATCTATTTAACAAGCAATTTGTATTTATTTCACCGAGTCACTGTGTTTTTTTAGAATTGCATAGAGAAAAAAATATTAATTTTGAGCAGAAGGGACATTGCTAACGGATTTTGATGTTGGATATAGGTAGTTTGATTGAGGATTTCGCAGGACAAGTTAAAATGCTTAAAAAATACCTGTTATTTTGGTTCATATTTGCTTTGAAAATTTTCCATTCAACTTTAACATACTTACAATCTTTTCCAAACATAGATTTTCATCATTTTGTATAAAATATGAGAGGTTTTGCAAAAAAAATGTAAAAAAATACCAAATTTCAAATGATTTAATATGGCTATTTAAGTTCAATAGTTTTATATGATACGTTTACTTTACCAGTTTATTACAGGGTTTGGAAAATAAGCAGATTATTTTTTAGCTCTGGAGTATCATAGTTTATGAGACATTTGCATCTTCATCATTACTTACAAACAAGTTAAGTGCAATGCAACAAACAACTTAAAATTAAAAATAATCCTATGTCTATACTAAATAAGTCAAAGTCAAATTTATTAGGTAGAAGACAAGAAGAATATTGTGTATTCTTTTTGGCAAATATATATACAAAACTTCATCAACATTAAATGAATTCATTAATTCTATTCATTTTCAAATAAAATAGGTAAATAATCTCATTGGTCACTTCTGCAATATTAATCTATGAGGATGATACTTAAGTTTCAATACCTTGATATTCCCGACATTTGACATTTTGGCATCTACAAAATAATTATTTTTAAGCGATTCTGCGCTGTTTTTTTAATAGTTTGATTAGACCTCATCGCTAGATTTAGCGCTGCAGCCGCTGCAGGGCCGAATTCAGTCCATGCAGCTCATGCTCCATGCTCTTGTCATAAAAATGCAACACATTTATTGTTCGAGATAGCTTCTCTTCAATGGTCGGATCAGAGGAAAGTCGCGCTGAAGATGAAGAATATTTCCATTCAATTCGAGTTCGGAGCTTTACAAGACGACTTACCCAAAGGCATATTCTCGTGGAATCTTAATCAGTCATCATCGCACATTCGTGAAAGAATTCTCTTCGAAAAACCGAAAACATTCGGTGCCGCAGTCAGTCTAGCCATAACAATGAAAACGAAAACGAGGAAAGAAGCAGATGTCCTCTCATCGAAAAGCGAAAATATATGTGTCATTAATCGTCAGAGTTGTATATCATCAAGATCAAATTATAAATAAAGTTGCCGAATGGGTCAAACATTAGATGCTAACAAAGTTTTTTATATGCTTAAGCTGGATCAGTCAGTGGATAAGTCATCTTAATTATGTACCTTTATTATTCCAGAAGGGCGGTTTCGTTAACTAAGAATGCCCTTTGGCATTAACGCTGCCCCAGAACTTTTTCACTCAGTCATGACAAAAAAGTTTAGTGATATTCTGGGAGACAAAATAATGATGGATGATTTTTAAATTCATGGACATACTAAACAAGAACATGAGTGTAGACTAAAACTAGTATTAGACAGAGCTAGGGAGATAGGTATTAAATTCAATAAGGAGAAGTCAAATTTGAGTAAAACTGAAGTCTTATTACTAAGGTCACATTTTTTTCTAGTTAGAGTAGATGAAAGTAAAGTCAAAGCCATTTGTGATATGCTAAGACCAAGAAATATTACAGAACTACAACGTTTTTTGGGCATGATTACATATTTGAGTTCATATATCGAAAATTTGTCACAAAAAACATCCAATTTGAGAAAACTTTTATCTTATGATAATGAATGGTCATGACTAGATGAACATCAGTCAGAACTTAAGAATTAAAAAAATATACATAATTAAAGTCCCTGTTTTAACATATTTTGATCAAAATAAGCCTTTAACGTTGTCTGTAGACTCACCTAAAGATGCAATGGGAGCAGTAATTTTTCATGACAAACATCCCATAGCATATGCTTCTGCTTCACTAACTACTTTTCAACAGTCATGAAGGTCACCAAGGGATTCATAGTCAAAGATTGGCTAAAAATCTTGTTTATTGGCCTAATATGTACATTGATATTGAGAAATTCATCAGCAATTGTCCCATATGTCTCACTCATCAGAGAAATAATTCTAAAAAGCAGCTTGAGATAAAATAAATTCCATGATATGAAGTGGATGTTGATCTATTTGATCTAAATTCTGATAGATATGTCAAAGTTGTTGAATGTTTTTCCAAATATGTCGAAATTGCAACAGTAAAATTGTCATTAGTCGTTTGAAATCATACTTTGCTTGTCATGGTATCCCTAATACTCTAGTTTCAGACAATGGTCCCTCAAAAGAGTTTCATAATTTCATCTCAGAATGGCATATTGAACATGTCACATCTAGTCCTTAGTGTCCTAGGTCTAATAGGTTCCTTGAAAGAACCATAGGCATTTAAAAAAATATGTTAAATAAATGTTTCGCAGACAATACAGATTCCCATTTGGCACTACTTCAATATAGGAACACTCCTAAAGAGATTATGTATTCCCCTGGTCAATTACTCATGTCTAGAATACTTAGAACTAAACTTTCAGTCTTTTTTTCTAAATTTAAAACATAGTTCCGACACTATAAGTTAGTGTCTAACAGAATCAAAACACAAATCACAGATTTATTATAATCAACACTCTAAAACTTTGTCTTCGCTTAATATAGGTGATCAAGTTGTATGGATTCCCGGTACTATTTCAGGTCTTGAGAATAACCAGGTGATATATAATTTCGGCCTAGTTCCCGGTAGTTCAACTGCTCAGTTCAACAATTTGAACAGTACAACTTTTTATGTCCCAGTAGTTCAACTTTGTACAATCCTCCCGAAAGTTGAACTACTGGGACATAAAAATTGTACTGTTTATATTATTTTATTTTAGTATGTTATGAAAGAGAAGTGGATCCCGAGACTAGTAGTTAATTGTTTTTTTTGTATTTAATAGTGAACACACATTTTCAAGTGTTAATCTGATACCTACTTATAGAGGACTTTTATATTGAATTTCAATCCACAATCCTTGTTTGTAAACTTTTATATGCCTGAGCGTTGCCATGACAACCAAAAATCCAGACTTAATTTGGTATTTCTTTAAAACAAATAATAGGTTGAATATTTTTTATGATCCTTTTCTTATTCCGTAAATAAAGAACAAATTGGATCACAAGAAATATATTGGAAAGAAAAATTTCTATATCAAGTCTTAATTCAAATCCAAGATTTTTCACACCAAAATTAACCTGGATTTTGGTTGTCATGGTAACACTCATACATTTATGTGTTTTCAAACAAGGATTTTGGATTGCATTTCAATATAGAAATACACTTTAAGGTTTTATTTGATCAACCCTTAAAAAATATGTATTCATTTTCTATTAATTAATAGACTAAAAAAGTTAATATTTTTCCTGTCAACGATTGAACTGACTAGTTGAACTAGTGGGAACTAGATGCCAGTACAACTTTTATGTCCCAGTAGTTCAACTTTCGAGAGGATTGTAGACTACCCCTATTTCATATAAAGGTAAAATAGTATTAAATTGTATTTCATTGGAAATATTCAAATACTCCTTTTCAGTTTAATTAAAGACTGGACAGGAGAGCTTTTATCTTTTTGATTCCCTTATTTGAAATGTATGTTCAAGCATAGCATAGTGTTCAACGTCAAGAAGCGAAATTACAATTAGAGTCTGGCTAACGAAAGTAGACACTGGGGGTTTTTGCAATTTTTTTATATGGCAGTACTAGAATAAATGTCAAAGTCGTTTTTCTGGTGTCAATGTTGTCAATCGAACGGTTGTTGGTGGTTTTGGTACTTGATTTTTTGCAATTTTCGTATTTAAAATAAGTAATGTACAAAAACTAAAAATCCCGACCGCGGAATACAGTAAGTTTCAACATAAAAGTTCAAAACAAGCAAATAAGACTAAAAGACAAAAATATTTTTAAAAAAATAATAGCAGCAGGCGGGGAGAAGCTTCAAGTACAATTATGCAATTTTTTTTAACTCAGACATGTTTGTAAGCATATTATAATAGCAGAGAACCACAAAATAAACTGTCCAATACTTGCTTGTCTCCGCCTGCCACTGCTATATTTTTTTTACACAAAAAGCTGTTATAGTCACATTTGCTTGTTTTGTACTTTTTGAATAAAACTACTTTTTAACCGAATTAATCGCGTATAATTTATATTTTACATTTTAACTCGACGTTTCGGTGTCTTTGCAGACCCCGTGGTCACGAGCGACTGACCACGGGGTCACTTTTTAGTTGAAACTTACTATATTCCGCAGTCGAGTTTTTTAGTTTTTGTATTAACTTTTTTATTTCCCGCTTTTGTAGTCAAGTACATTTTCTCTAATATGACCAGAAACCTAGAAAAACATAGATATGTTGAAACCCAAATTATTATTATTTTTTTTTTTTTTTATTTATTATGGATGGGACGTTTGTCTTCCATGCCACCTGATGTTAAGTGAACATGAAGACTAAGGTGGTACACGTCCATCCACGAGAAACCTATTCACTCGACGCTTAAAAGTACTAGGACTATACTGGTCAGGGAAAATAGACGCAGGCAGTTCATTCCAAACCTTGGCGACCCGTATCAAAAAGGAACTTTCAAAGCACTTAGTTCGACTTTTCGGAATATCTACCACATACGGATGGAAGTTCTGTCTGCGTCTAGTAGTCCGATGGTAAAAGGGTGAGGGTTCAATTTGTTCAAACAGAGCACTGGCGCACTCACCAAAATGTATCCTGTACTACACGGTTAGACACGCAACCTTACGACGATGCTCTAAGGTCTGCAGTTTTTTGGATGTAAGGTCGACGTCATTAATTAGTTTACGAGCTCTTCGGTCAACGGAGTCCAGCGCTTCTAGTTGATATTTGGCTGAACCATCCCAAAGATGACTGCAGTACCTACTCCATGCACGATCGCACTTGAGCTGTGTATAAGTTAAGAAGCTGTGCAGGGCCGAAGTACCGCCGTACCTTCGAGATGATTCCCAACTTTTTCGAAGCTACTTGAGCCATGGACACAATTTGTTGACCGAAGTTTAAACTGGATGTTACAGTTACGCCTAAAAGCCCTAGATGGTCAGTAATGGGGACAGATACATTTTGGAAAGTGGGCGTAAATGTGAAGGTGCTCTTTTTAGCGGAGAATAGACACGCCTGAGTTTTGGACGCGTTGAATTTGACCAAATTCGACTCACCCCAATCGGATACTTTTCGTAAGGTCAAATCAACGCGCTCAATCATTGACTTTCTTAAACTCTGGATTTCACGGGGGCTCGCTCGCGCATTGGATACGTATCTCTCTACAACAGTGCTGTCATCAGCATAACCAATAATGCCCGGTGTTAAAAGGTCATTAATGTGCAGCAAGAATAATGTTGCAGAGAGAACAGATCCCTGAGGTACCCCGGCATTAATTGCCATTTGGTCGGAGGAGTAGCCATCTAAGACTACTCGAATTGACCGTTCCCTCAGAAAATCAGATATCCAGTCGCAGAGCCTAATCGGTATGCCATATGCTGGAAGCTTACTTAAGAGACCATCATGCCAGACCCTGTCAAAGGCCTTGGAAATGTCTAAGGATACAGCTATTGCTTCACCATGACTCTCCAAGGCCTCGCTCCATAAGTGAGTGGCATACACGAGAAGATCGCCGGTCGAGCGTCCGTTGCGGAAACCATATTGGCTATCGCTTAGGAGCTCGTTGGTCTCGAGGTATGCCAGGAGTCGATTATTCAATACACGTTCCATGACTTTGCAAAGTATGGAGGTGATTGAAATTGGTCGATAGTTGACAGGATCGGCACGGCTTCCCTTCTTCGGTATTGGCTGAACGTTAGCGAGCTTCCAGGACTTGGGGACCTTACCCGATTCCAATGAAAGTCGATAGTCGAATTATAAGGCTATTTATGACGATAAAACCTCAAACATGTATTGTTTCAAATAAAGTAGTTAAATATTGCTGCCCCATACAAAATTAGGACCTCGTTGAATAATCCTCATTGTACCTACTTAGATTAAGAGTGGGTACATACATTGCATTTACCTACGTTATTCCTACAAAAGTAGTGTACAAAATGTAAAAACTAATGAAGCAGAAGCCCAGCCAATTGACTAAAACTACATATAATGCAAATAAAAATGTCATAATACTTATTATAATGCCAGTTTTTCAGTGAATATGTTAAATTTAAAGAATACATATGTACATATACTTATATATATTTAGAATAGGCTGATCATAAGCTTTCATATAATTAAAGTCGGAAATAATTTGTTGATTAGATTTGATAGATTTAATAGAGAATAGATTTGATTGATACAAATCTATTGATAACTAATTTTTTCAAATCCTATCCGTTCTGTAGGAATGAGGGAACAAGAAATAGACATATGTTGAAAACATAACCACACTGTTAAAAATTTTTTGTGAAAATTACATAAAAGCTTTGGCAACTCTCGTTGCCCAAACATTTATGTAATATTAAATGTTGATGTAGTTTTACATGAGAGATGTAATTTTACATTACATAATTGTGTATTTTTTCTATAATTTATGGAAATTCACGTATATTTCGGCAATTTTATACCTTTTTAAAGTATATTTACACATTTTTTATGTATTGCTTCTGTAATAATCCCAGCTCATGTGTAAAAATACAAATTGTTCTGTCATTATACACGTTTATGTATAATTACATAAAAATCTGTAAAATTACCGAAAATTATCTTCTTTTCCACAATTTATTGGAATTTACAGCTGTTTTCGGTACATTCTACAGGTTTATGTACTTTTTTTGCATGTAAAATCACATAATTTTTAACAGTGCATGTAGAATTGCTAGATTCAGATTTTGATTACTATGAATAATTTTTATTTTTGTATTTTGTTGTTTTATTTTTAAACGTGATTAATACTAGTTGCCTATCGTTTTAATAATATACTTCTCATTAAAAAATAAGAACAGAACCAATTTTGTTATTTTTAACGATACTTTTATACAAAAAAAAAATATCAAGTATCAAGATTGTTTAATCCAAGTATTGTCGGAGCTACCATGATGGTATTTTTTTTAAATACCCCAGATATTTTCAGTCCCTACTTTCATTAGCCAGACTATATCACTTACTTGTAAGGGTGTTACCACAATAATCGATAGATCGATCAATAGTAGAATGGATTAGTTGACTTTGATCGATAGTTTTTACTAGGCCAATCCGATCAGATAAAAACCGATCGACGCCGTCGGTCGACCGTTGATCGATTGGTGTGGTACCACCGTAAGATTATTTTAAATAAAATGGGTTGTCTTAATTTATATCATTTTCCTTTTCTTTTCAGTTGAGCCACAAACCTCCAGCACATCTGATCCGCCTATACAAGTAAGCAAAGAGAACGAATCAACTAAAACTGAAGAAAAGAAATCCAAAGATTCTCATAAAAGCAAACTAAACAAGAGCAAGAGCAAGGATAGGAAAAAGAAAAAGGGGCATCATCGACATGGAAAGCACTCGAAGCACAGGAAAGATTCTCACAAAACCGGAGATAGTGACACCTTTAAAAGCAAACACAACAAGAAACAAAAACATGAAAAAAATAAAGATGGCAAAAAATCTAAGAAGAAGAAAAACAAACATCGTGATCTTGAGCCAGAGAAAAGTGAAGTATTAAAGAAAAGTGAGTCACGCGAGTCTTTGGAAAGTTCAAATCGCAGTCGCAGCGCCAGTCCCCTGCCCTCCATACACACGCCGTCGCCGTCGCCGACCGAGCTCGACACTCCACGCCCTGAGCCTGCCGTGGAAGAATACAAGGACAAATTTGACATGATCAAAGAACGGCGACGAGCCGCTGCGAAAGATGCTTGGGAGTCTTTGTTTGAATATAAAAACAAATCACCAGAAAAACAAAAACAAAATGTACCAGTCCCAGAAAAGGATAAACATCAGAAATTGCGAGAAACTATTGAAAAACTCAAAGCAAAGAATGAAAAATATAAAGACGCCTCATTATTCACTAAAATGTTCTCAGCTGGACATTGTGGTGTTCATCAAAAAGCAAATAAATCAAATGCGCTCAAAGAAACTTTTGTCAAAGATAAGCCAGAAGAGAATACTTCAAATGAAAACAATGAAGAAATTAAAGAATCAAATACTGTAAAAGGTAAATCAAGTAGTAAGTTAAAACCGAAAAAGTCCACTGCAAAGAATGAGTCAGCTTCAGAAGCTTTAGAACAAGCTGTCAAAGATATCACCAAATGGCTTGACGATCCACCAAAACGATCCGCGCCAAGTTCACCTTCTGAAAATCCAACACCAACTCCCACGTCTGAAGATCAAGATACAATTCGTTTGGATGATGAAATTTCCCAAGGAGAGAAACCTTTGTTGGCTAGAAAAGAAACATCGCGTAAACGTCCTTCTTCGCGTGAGCCTAAATTTGTTAAAAGACGTGAAATTCAACGAACCATAGAAAGACTACAACCTGGTAAGAGCAAAGGTAATTTGCTAACAAACATCACAAATAAAAACAATGAAAAAACAGAAGATGCTGCTCCTTTGGGTCCTCTGGCTAAAGCTCGTGATATCAGCAAATCTGAGGAATCTAGTCCAAAACTAAGTCTCGGATCAGTTTTGCCCACTGTAGAATTTACACTTGGAAGTGATCACAATTTCAGTGATGATAGCAAACCAGAGAAAGCTGAAGAAGAAAAGAAAGTTATTGATGAAGATGAGGTTAAAGTTGAAGAAAAACCTGAAGAAAAAGTGACAACGAATAATGCAGGCAGTGAAATTACTGTTCAAGAAGACAAAAAGGAAACGAAAGTTGAAGAGGACCCTGCATTATCAACAAAGCCAAGTCAAGAGAAGGCTACACCCAACCTCAGTGCTTGGTTCAAAGCTTTTGGTGCACCTAAGACACCAAGTGCAACTGTCACTACAACTACTACTAAGAAAAAGGTTGAAGAAGCCGAAAATGAAGAAAAGAATGCAGATGTGACAGGTGTTGCTGAAACTAAATTATCAAGTCCAAAACATCCTCCTAAATATGATTCTCCAACAGACCCTGATACACCAAATCCTGATGGAGGCGACAGTCCTCTTCCAAGTGTAAGCAACACACCAAAGCAACGCAGAACTAGTACAGGGAGCTCCGTCTCTGAAAGGTCTTCATTTAGTCAAGATTTGGATTCACCAAGGCATCAAATGTCGCATAATTCACCTTTGCTTAGGTCACCTGCTTCTCCCAGAAATGAAGATTTCCAAAAGATAACATACCCAATTATAAATGGTACAGTACGAGCAGGATTTTACCAGGACACAACATCTATGAAGAGTAGTCCTGAAAAAAGCTGTAGCCCTCGGGAAGGGCCTCAAAGTCCGTACTCTCCTTATTCCTCCCATGTTTATGCAACTAATAATGTTATGGGATCATCAACACCCAATTACTTTGTGGACCACAATAAAAGTCCATTACCTACATATAGTCAAAACCCTCCTCCATTCTATGACAGTACAAAAATTGCAGTTGCAAATAAAACGAATCGTAATAACGATGATTACACTTCTATGGCTCCAGAAACATTTTCACAAAATACCTTCCATAGTGGACCATATTCCCCTGCGCACTCTCCGTACCCTGCCGCACCCGCGGTTCAATCATCGCAGCCGTCTCCCTTACCGAGCATACCTAATGCACAAATACTACCTGCTACTCAAACAGGTTTAGCTTTATCTGATGCAAAATCACTCTTTCCGGTAAAGAAAAGAACTTATAATGAACCAGAGCTACCGGGTAATGGTATTGCTGAACACAAAGATCTTAAACTTAACCAAAAAGTTGAGTACAGCCGACAGACGCCATCTCTTCATTCTATGTCTACCTCATCAGTTGATGATATTGCATTAGCATTAAGTGAGAAATCAGAAATCACTAAATTGAACAGTATGCGCGAAAAGATACATGAACATAATGCAACAGAAATTAACGAGAACCAAACATTTGAAAGACGTGAACAAGTCAATGAAGGTAAAAAGGAGACTCCAAATGTCAACCCGAATAAACTTCTTGGTATTGCCAATAATGACAACATTGATATGGTAAATATGGGGTATATGAACCCTGAACAAGAAAAGAGATTTAATATGGAAAGTCGCGCACATGAAATTGATTTCTTACACAGAGATATGACTAAATCAAATCTACAGCATCAACAGAAAGGATATGAGATTGACGCCATTGCAATCAACCTTGGCATGAACAGCCAACACTTGCAAAAGTTTGCAAGTAAAACAAGCATGAGTCTAGGAGGAATTCCACCTGCCCACTCGCATGAGAGACATAGTGATATGAATATGAATATAAATATGAATCAAGCCAATATGAATCATGCCCATCAGAATCAATACAACACCATTGCTACTGGACAATCACTCGGTAGCTTTTCACTTAACGGCATTGAACTAGCGAATAAAAAGCTGTATTCCTGTAGTACTGCTACACCAACCACAGCTCTGGATTACGGAAATTGGAAGATGACCAATCAAATAAGAAAACAAGAAATTCTGCCATCAGACTTCTCGAATACTTACAATGCAACCCACACGGATAAAATGAAAGTTGATGCCGGCCCCTCTACATCCACAGCCCTTAACTATAAAAATATTCAACATTACAGTAGCTTTGGTAATACACCAAGACCCTCACTGAGGGCGCATGATTTACAGCAAAGTTTGCCTGCGGAGCTAAGAATTCCTAATCCCAGAGGACTTATTAAAAATGATCAGATGAGTGCTTCATCATCTATGGCCGACAGCGAAATTATGGCAAAGAATTTGGATGTCAAGGCAAAGTCTCAAAAATCAGATAAACTGATGCAGAACCATCCATTGGTAAGTTCAGTTTATAAAACACCATATAGCAGCCATTCTTCTATACCTCTGGATAGCTTACGAAATATACCAAACATACCACAGATGTTAGAGCGGTACACAAATGATGAAAGATATTTATCAGGTTTTGCCAGCAGTACATCATCACTGTATCATGAGAAAACGTTCCAAATGGCTCAGATGTTAAATAAAAGTATACATTCTGATCATGCATCGAGTACATCGTCTAGCATATACTCACAGCCATCTTCTGCACCAAATAAGGATACCAGTATATACAAAAATGCTAATATGGTGGCTGCCCAAATGGACGCTAAAACAGCAACTAAAAATAGAAGGAAGAGAGCCACTGAAACGAAGCCAACTCCTACAACAAGCACTCAGGTTTATCACAATCCTTCATGTGGCTCAGACGTTCTGTCTTCAGTCAAGTCCAGCATGATGTCAGGAAGCGCATTTAATTTCGGAACCTCCAGCAACATGGGTCTAACAGGAAGCATCTACGGCGACAATAGTGGATTTTCTATAGAAGACTTCCGAAATAGTACGAACCAGTTGATGGCCGCTAACTACATGGCTGCTGCGGTGGCTCATCAACAACAACAACAACAGCGCTCCGGGACTGAGTCTTCAGCGGATAAATTGGTAAAACCAGCTCACCAAAACTCGTCCAGCTCGTTCCCATATCTGAGCCCCGGACAAGTGCGAGCTGGGTACGGCTTCGCTGATCCAGCTTCTCCGCTCTACCAGCAGTACTTGCAGCGGCGTCAAGAGGAACTCCTGCGGCAGACGGGCGCGCAAATCATGAGCCTGTATCCGCCAGCTTACCCACCGGGGCTTGGAGCTCGGCAACCTTACGATTCTCTTAACCGCCCCTCTTGGCTCTAAATTAAACACTTAATATTATTACGAAGATTCATTGTTATAGGAAATGGTATTTATATTGTTTTAAAATAATTATGTACTAGCATTATGTGAATGATTCTATTAGAATGTATAGTAACAGTTTCGTTACGTTCCATTCAAATCTTATAACCAGTTTACTCTTATGGCTTTTCAGAGCAAACTTTTGTAAATGTACATTATCATGTGTGTTAAAGCTTCAATGACATTAAAAATTTGCGTAGACTTAATTTAATTAAAGAAAGTGCGCCTTATTTTGCATTTCGGTCGCCCTATTTACTGTATGTAGATGATTATCGTTGACTCGAAATTTAATTGTTGTGTTAATGTGGTAAATTATGTGTTATGTTCTAGAAATGTATGTTTGAATTCACAGTAAGTAGTTACATGCAATAAAGACATACATAAGGTCTGTTTTATCATAATATATTATAAACACATGTAACAGTATCCCAGTCTTTGTTAGACAGTAATCAGTAAAATTCTTCTAGAGTAATGGTAAGTTTAATTTTTGGTTATTACAATGAAAAATTGTATATGAATATTCATGTTTAATAATAATATAAAATAGTCATAGCTAATTGTTCGTCCCATAAATCTTTTTAAATAATACTCTGTTGCTAAATATACTTAAGTTTTACGTTTTAGTGACTAATGACATTTTGCAGTATCTGAATGTATTTGAAACGAAGATTTAAATCAATAGATGAGGCCTTTCGGTACATGGAACTTAAGAAATTTTGTCCTAACTGAAAGAGGTGCATGCACAAGTCTTGTGTCAGTGTCTAATGAGCGCTTCTCGAGAGTGGTACATAGATTGCTTTAAATCTAAAAACTTATTTACGCCGTCTTGTTCATGCCGGGGGTTTAAAAATACAACAGTAACAGAAACAAGGGCTAAGGCTACTTTTCATGCGGAATTAACTAATTACAAATTTAATAATAATGCATTTCTAGTCTTTGTCGGGCAACGAGGCGCCCGACCGCCAAAGAATAAGTAATCAGGTACTTACTACATTAAAGACAACTCAATACTTAATTATAACCCATTAAAATTTAAATTAAAAAATCTGCAGTTTTTACTTTTTAGTTTATTAGTCATCATTTTTTGACTTGTTCATGTTAGTAGAGAAATAAATTGGTTTATTATATTTACATACTGGCTGTTGCGCGCGGTTTACCAGCGCAATTTGGAATCCCGCGGGAATTTCAGGATAAAAAGTAGCCTATGTGCTATTCTAGACTGTGCAATATCACTATGCCAATCCGTTGAGCCGTTCTCCCGTGATTGAGCAACAAACATCCATACATCCAAACTTTAATATGATCCACGCTGACATTAAAGGCCAGTTAAGCTATGACAATAATTAAGGCACAAGGTCAGACTCTAGGCGCTGCTGGCGTCGATCTTAGCGCGAGTTGTTTATAGCGTTATATTCCGAACGGGTTCACTGATAATGTCTTGTATGCTTGAAGCTCTCAATTGATGTCGTACGGTGACTATCTGTCGTTACCATTATCTTTGTGAGCATTAGTTGCAATAAGGGTGAGCTTCGCTATCGGTTATCGTGCTAAATAAAAAATATCATAATAAAGATATCATATACCCTCTCAATCACCGCTAATGAGATACAATTGGCTTTCAATTGTAATTAGCCACAAACGGCCCGCGCCGGGACAGAAGTTTTATAGGCAAATCTATTGATTTAAATCTTTGATCTAAATAATAACAAGGTACAAGTAGATTTAATGCAGCCAAACTTTGTTTATCTTATGTTATTCAAAGGAAATGTTAAAGTTAGCATTTTATGCTAGCCTAGCAATGGTATGGCAACCTAATAGTAAACTAACATTGATAAAGTGTTTTATCTTGATAGAAAGTACTAACGATGATCTTTCACTTCCATTTTGTGACTGATCCATCTTTCCCTTTGTCCATAAAAAGTTAAAGAAGATTCTTCAATCCATTTTATTGATTTAATTTTTACCAATAACCTTGACAAAACAGCATAATTTTGACATCAGACTGAATGCATTAATGCAGTATGTTATTACAACACAACTGAAAAGGGGAACAAATATGCTTGCCCACTTATACACCTTGTTCCTTTTGATGATTCTATTTTGTTGTTAATCACATTTATTAATTAAGTAATCACTTAAAATATTTCTCATTTAAACATGCAGTAAAAGAGACTTAATCAATTTTGCTGATTTATATGTTTACCCATTTCAGAAAATTTTAAAAGTTATTTCCTGACTTGTAATTATAATGTTTAATTACCATAAAGTAACAGTAGTACGTACTTATATTAATGTCATGATCTCGATTAGTGTGGCTCAGATCTACCCATCTCTATAATTCTTTGGTTAAGTTGATCTCAACACCATTGTAATATTTGCTTTTGAATCCCTCCTTTTTCGAATCTAATATGTTAAGAAAATTATTAAAGACTTGAACTGCCTGCGAGATCTACTTATAGTTATTTATGTCACAACTTGTCCTTCCCAATTTATTATTAGGTAAGTAGGTATAGATTCTTTTTGAGAAAAATGTACCTTATGCAATAATGTGGACAAACAGAATTGCTATATATTATTAAAAAATACTATGTTGCTTCTTTAAGCTTTTAATAGCTTTAATTTACATTACACACTACTTAGCTATATCGTATAAATAGAATTTGTTATTAAATATCTATAAATTTTACGTTATACTGCTTAATTTAGATTGTTGTGTAAATAATAAGATTATTGTTTTACAAACTTTCAATGTATTTTTAGTATTTTTTTTTATCATTGCGATATAAGTTTAACTATAATTTACCTTTTACTTTCGTAGAATTAGTTTTAAGAAAAACATATAAAATATTACATGACTCTTTTTGTGTAAAAATAAAGATTTTGAAAATACGTAAAATAGTCATTTCATTAGCTACCTACCTATTTAAAAAAGCAAAGTCCTGGACAACATTCTAGTTCTTCTAAGAACATTACTGAACTCTGTATTATCGGCCAGGGTCCTACTGAAGGCAGAAACTTTATAGATTCAGTTAAGATGTTACTTAATTTATTTTCAGTACAGAATCAATCATGGACTTGCCTGTGATTATTAGTAGGCATATTATGTGTTGCTAAGTTATTGCACAGTTCAGGTGAAATGTCAAGACTTGAACGCTTCAGTCTGACTTGTCACCATTGTAGTTAACACCCGTTTATTGGTGAACGTCAAGGTGGCGGGATCACGTCGGACTATGGGTTTAGTATTTAATGCAATCATTGTACCAATTTATACCTTCATAGAAAAATTCAACACTGATATAGTATCAAAAAAATCTACAAAGAAAGTGGTCCCGCCATCAGGAAGTCAATATGGCGGGACCGCTATTAAATTAATGAAAAACGTCCAAAAAATGTGAAACTGAACCCATCTTTTAGTGCGAAATAATACAACTATGTACTTTTGTATCATTAATATACTATTTAAATCTATTATTATATTAAAAATCGTTACATATATTTTCACTAATATGATTATAAAAAACTCCCCCAAATTGGTAACAAAAAGGTGTTTGAATTTTTGTAAGTTCCGCAATTTATATTTCTTAGGTATTACCTATCATATTGAAAATTTATTATTGCATATACTTATTTGATTATGGAAATGTATTGGTGCTTTGCACACGTATTGGTTATTTTAAATCAAAATTAGCAAAAATAAGCAAGTGCTCAAAAAAAAAAAATTTAATAAAAAGTAAGTTTATAGATCTTTCTTTTATAAAGTACTTTTCATGCGGTTTTAGCTGTCGTATATAACTAAACCATATTTCTTTATATTTGCTAAAAGTAATCCTCCCTAGTCGCACTATTCATTTTAATTAATAAAAATTAAAAGTATCAACGAAGAGTAGAGAAAAGTTATTATTATTTGAATGGATTTATGGATTGTTAATATTCGATATTACGAAATTGAGTTGCTGCAGAGTATACATACCTTCCAGCCGGACCACACACTACGGCCAAGAACATCTTAACTAAAAGAGTTTATTAGACCATAGTTGTATCACGTATGCAAGGTACTCTTTAGGTATGTTTTTTCAGGATATTGATTTCTTAATACTTCCCTATACTTCAATAACATTGAGGTGACGCGGCCGGACAGCCCTGCTTCGCGGCCGGACCACATAGATTGTTAATTAAAAAGGTATCTGTTGAGGTACTAAAAAACTACATATATTCCG
Source organism: Stenoptilia bipunctidactyla (assembly GCA_944452665.1). NCBI lineage: Eukaryota > Metazoa > Arthropoda > Insecta > Lepidoptera > Pterophoridae > Stenoptilia > Stenoptilia bipunctidactyla. The sequence goes on along the minus strand of OX101721.1, from coordinate 41,436,324 downwards.
ATGAAAGTAGACTTCAGGTAGCTATTATTTCGAACAATAGCATCTGCTACTGCTGTACTAAACTGCGTTCCCGCCACAGAGGAACACAAAAAAAATTGTTTATTCGTAACTTGTTACGAACGTGGACGAAGGCAATATGTATAATACAGTACCTACTAGGTTTTGTCCTTGCATTTCTTTGAAAATATCAACACAAAAAGATAATCCCTTTGAGTAATTTTTTTCACTGAGATAGATTAGGTATTGTCGAGTTATATGCATAAACAAAAACTCTTCTATTAGAGCCTGCCTGACTCATGCATGACTCAAATAGTACCTTTGTAAATACGCCACCTGGATTATCTTATTATATTATAAGGACAAAAAAAGGTTTGGGATTTTATAATACATAATTAAGGTCTTATTTATAATATTATATTATATTAACACATATGAATTTGTAAATATGATTGTTAAGCTTTATTTTGTTACAAATTATTTCTGAAAAATATACACAAACTTAATTATGTATCCAGAAACAACTCATGTTTAGTTCATGCTTTAGCATACAATTGGCCCAATTATATATTTTTTTCTATTTTTAAGTCTCTCGTATAAAAGGGAACTTAAATCTCTACAGTAACTAACATACAGATTATGAAGTAGGTATATACATTAGAGAGGTTTTAACTTATAGAATGCGGTATGATGTGAATTAACACAATAATAAATGAATTTATAACCTTTTCGACGCCAAGATATCTAATTTGCGATGTCCAACGTAATATGCATAACTGATTGTATAGTAGGTGTGGAAACAAGGAGGGTAATTTGAAAAACAACCTTTTTAAAAACAAGCTTTTATTTAGATGCACTAAAAAGAAAGTAATAAACTTTAATGCTACAACTTTTAACTTAGGACGTCATTTCTTATTTGACACTATTTATATGAAATAAAAGCTTGTAGCAAGATTTGCTTTTGTAGATAAACATTAAACAATTTTATATATTTATTTCCATTCTCTAAGCAACTCCGAGATTTAGGTACTCAAAATGAGTACCTAAATCTCGGGACAAGCTTTATTTCATATAAATTGTTGTTTCTTATATGGCTTCAGTGACATGCAACTATAGAATTAATGTAAAAGAGTTTTACAAGGGTGATAATTTATGAACTCATTATTTTCAGATTGATATATCTTGGTATGCACTTTTGAACCACATATTATTTGGCAAAAAGTATTATTTTTTAGTAAGGAACAAAATCTCAAAGTTATGGGAAATCAACAGGAACACAGTGGCCAAAAACATAATAACAGCAATAGAAAAAATAATAACTTTCCTACTGCACTGTCATAGCCCAATTAAAACAAAGTCTAGTTTTATCTCATTCATTGCCATAGAAAACTGGTCTTTTTGTACCAAAAGGGCTTTGATATTTTTATTGGATACAGCTCGGAGCCGAATTTTTGTTCTAGTTGTAATCTAAATAATTAATGAATGTTAAAAAGGGTCACATTAAAATATAATTAGTAATGAAAAGGCCGACTTCGAGAGAAATGTTTAAGTTATAGGGATTAGAAATGCAGTACCGTGTATGCGGACACTTTAGTAAGACAACCAACACATGCTACTGTGTGTTTGGCCACTTCTGCAAGATAACCAACACACGGTACCATGTGTTTGGCCACTTCTGCAAGATAACCAACACATGGTATCATGTGCAGTGGCAATCAAAAGTTAACCATTAAATATTCTTTTTAAATATAACACACCTGTCAGTAAAAATCTGCATATTAATGCAAGAATGTAAACCAGATCAAAAGGTAAATTTGCTTTTTAGCCAGTTTAGATTATTATGAAATTAAGCATTTGCATTTAAAATATTTAACACATATTGAAACTAAATGTTCTCAAGGCTCATAGAGCACACAACTATTTTGCAGCACTAGATTGAAGGACCAATCTTTAGGTTAAAGACTAATTCTTAATAAAGTAACATGGGAAATCTATAACAGAATTATACAAAGACACAAGTTCTATGAGTAAGTATAAATTTAATAAATTATAAGTTAGTTAGATTTAATTTCACCCTGCTCTTTCCGTTGTTGGACCATTTCTCTGATATTATCTTCACTTTCTTTCAAATTTTTCTCTAAATATTGCTTGTTATTCTCCAATTCTGATATTCTCTTTGTAAGATTTGTGTCTCTGCTTTTTAAATTAGTTTTAACCTCGTCTAAATCAGTAAACAAGAACATTCTGCCCACGGATTCATAAGTTTTAGTACCAGGTGGTAGAGTGCTGATCTCACGCTGCGTTATATCTACATGTTGCAAGATGCGCTTACATACGCTTATTTGAGATTCAATAACTTGAATTTTCTTACTCGTCTCAACCATCTTTACTTGCAATTCCACAAAAGCCTTCTTTAATTCCATATCCACTGCTTTGGCCATTTTAGAAATGTATTAGAAATATTTCACTCTAATCTTGGATGGATGGATACGTTTGGCCTTAGTATGCATAGACGATACAGTTAATATGTATGTAATAAATATGTGTCATAGAGTAGGTAGGTAACTTATATACCACTGACCCCTATATTTGCCACTGGACTGGCTGTTCCGTAAGTTTGACAGCTATTTTTTTGTGCCTATTTGAAGCGCCACTAGCGAGTAGCGAGTGTCCGCAGAACTAATTTTGACGTATATTGCAAGTGGCCGCCAGAGAAGTGCTTGCTTATTGTTAAGTGATTTTATATTTTTTAAATATTAATTCGAATTTTATGTTGTTATTGTTATAAGCATTATATAAAAGTTATTAAGAATGAGGACATGTGTATATTGTAAGCGACTAGTTTTAGTACCACGGACACTCGCTACGCCCGACAGCGCCAAAATGGCGATTATCAAACGGGCACAAAAGCACTTTGACAGCCGCCAGTCCAGTGGTAAATATAGAGGTCAGTGTTATATACTGGTAATCAGGCGGGTGCAACTAAAAGGGGATTGATTGAAATTTTGAAATAGACAGTAGCGCTGCTAGCGTTCATTGTTATAAAACTTTAGAGTTATATTTCGGGATATATTGATCACCGTCTATAAATATTTTATATTTCTCATTTATTATTACAAAATAAATATCATATAATGTGCCATAATAGTTACTATAAAAATAAGTTATCGATCACATTTGCAATCCTGAAGGAGAGCACTCTGTAGTCGATTCTGATCATAATTATGTATGAAAAGTAGGTACTTAATTTTTGACCAGAAATCCCTATGAATGAATAAAGAGATCTAACTACACTTTACCCGACGCGCTACCTCAGTCAACACGCACACAGCAGTGTATTCCTGCCACACGCACATCACCACCCGCTAAGTATTTATTGTATTACGGTAATGTAACCATGTGTTGCGTAATGAATTCTTTAACTTTCGGAGAAGTTTACTCAGTAAATAATCAATATTTATTTTTTTATTTATTGTTCTCTTCATCTTAAACTATCACGTCCTGGAATTTTGAAAGAGACTTACCAGTCACCCTGTATAAACTGCTAAAATCATTACACTTCCTTCTACCATCGCTGTAGTCAGGTAAAAATAGAACTCACTAAATTTGAATAATGATGGCCGTCTATTCCCACAGTTCCATGGATTATCATACCTATACTTTTTTGGTAATAAAGTACTTACTTATTTATTAATTCCATTGGAAAACTAACGATACATTTACACAAGTGGAATACACGGTAAATATTAAATCTAGAGTATATGAAATGCTAATTATAGGTTTTCACAGACAGGATGAAGGAAATAGGAAAAGAGACATAATGATAGCACAACTTAATGGTTTCATAATATATGCAGCTTCAGAAATTTTGAAAATAGATATAATAAATTTATGGTAGGTACAATAATCTAAAAGTTTTAAGATATCTATTTTTATGTTTCAGAACACAACATCCTGCCAGCAGAGAACGAAGACACAGCTGATTTACTATTAATTTTTGATAAATTATTTCATTCTTTTAATGGTCACTCATATCAGGATTCAGCAAAAGTTCTTAAGGGGAGTCCAAAAAGTAACTCGCCACATTTTAAGTTTTGGCATGACATAATACCATTTTTGGAGTCAATGGCATTTTTACTATTAAAAAGCAACCAAATGGTAGTGACTTAGTCATTAGTGAAAAAATACCATCTCTCCAAAACTGGATTACGAATATAAAAACATTGATAGAAATGTTTGAAGAATTAAAAACAAAATATATTATAAAGAATGTCGTCACAAGAAATTTTAATCAGGACCCCCTTGAGAACTTCTTTAGTTGCATCAGAAGCAATGGTGTACGAAATATTAATCCCACGTGCCTTAAATTTATAAGTGAGTACAAAACTTTATTGATTAATAATTTGGATTCACCGCACTCAATCAACGCTAATTGTGAAAAAATCCATCAATGCAATCTCTAAAATTTTTACTTACTGCATGAAGACTCCCTTTTAATTGTAATGGATGAAATGAAATCAAGTGAGGTAATACATGTCGAATCAAAAAATTATGTAGCAGGCTATGTGATTAAAAAATGACGGACAAAAATTTGGGAAAACTGTAAAGCATGTTCTAATAATTTATTGGCTTTAGATAAAAATGTTGATTCGTTTAATTATAAATTGATTATACAACGAAAATCATTAAATTATGCATGCGAGGCTTTTATTAAATGAAGTATACTTTTATGATCGTAACCTGCCTAAGGGAATCACCGGAAATACCATTATTAAAAGATAAGATTTTATTTTTTATTAAATGTAATTGTGATTTTGATTATGTAATTACTTTTAATAGAAATAAAGCTGATTTGATAGAATTTATAATAAATCAATATATATAAAACTGTTCCGTTACTGACTGAGTGACTGAGGTACTGAGTGACTGAGTGACTGACAGACAACGTACAGCCGTAACTACTAGGCGTAGAGAGCTGAAATTTGGAACATACATTCTTTAGGGGATGTAGAGGTGCACTAATGCGGGAATTCCCGAAATTCCCACGGGAACGGGAAATATAGGACTTTTTAGTTTCTATGAAAAATCTTATTCCTTGAGTGTACGGATGTGATACTTGGCATGAAGTTTCTTCAAAGAGTGACTGGTTGTGCTACGAAAACAAATCCCAAAATTCCCACGGGCACTGGAAATATATGATTTTTAGTTTGTATGATAAAAACTTATTCCTTGAGTGCATGGGTGTGATACTCGGTATAAAAGTTCTTTCAGAGGTTGTCTGGTTGTATAGTTTCTAAAATTTCCACGAGAAGGGTAGTTAAGCGCATACGAAGTTGCGTGATAAAGCTAGTTTATCTATAAAATTAATGATTCAAAGCTGGTGCACTGGGATTAATAGGATACTGAGTGGCAAAATAATTAAATTTGATCGAGATGATTTCTACAAATTACAAGCGTACAATTATTATAAAAAACATTGTTAAAAGAAATAACAAAGCAATATAAAATATTTTCATACTTTTTTGCTTAACAACGTTGCAATAAAGAATACAAAACAATGCTTTGTATTCTTCATTGTAATATGTATTTCCCTTCCCTTCCGTACGTATAATTATGTAGGTATAGGTATATATGTAGGTATTTATCAACAACGCCATCTAACGTTCATTGTCACATTACTTTTCAGCTTTGAACGTCAGATGCCTATCTATACCAGTTATATATTATGCTTTATTATCTATGCTGGTAATATATGTACCCATGGAATTAATAGGTACTACGTAGTACTTATTAATTCCATGTATGTACCTCACTGAAGGAAGGAAGGAACACTTTTCTCAGTATTCTCTCTCACTCATGTCAGTCACTCACTCATAGAGAAGAAGTGCCACTACGAACAGAAAAAATTACCCCGTCAAAGAAATAGTACCTGCGAAGTACGGCCAGATAGCGCTGGCGTCGGCTTTATGAAAAAAAAGTGAGAAATTTAAAATTCTAGCATTATCTTTATAGCGGGAGATATATTTTTGTATACTAATTGAAAATTTCTTTAGTGAACATAGTTCGTGCGATGCATTGGTATTGCAAATACTGGTGTCTGTCTTTTAGGACGCTTAGTAGTACAAAACATTATGCTATGTAGAATATCCGGGCAGTTTATATTAAGCTAATAAAGGAGGGACATATCCAAGAGCTCACGTCGAGAGTTAAGCGGCAATATTCTATGATGATGGCAGTCCTCTGCATATGAATTATGTCTGCTACGAGACTTAAAGTACAGATGTTTCACAACATTTTTTTTATTTTTCTTCGTCGCTTAGTAAAAAGTGTCCTTCTCCTGTTTCGAAGCTACCTCTCTACCAATTTTCAGCCATGGCAAAACCTTTTCACAGTGCACAGAACAATCAGAAAGAGACAACACTCTATTTGGCACTAACTATGCGGAAAAAATCAAATCTGCTCAATCTATTGCAAAACAGGTTCAACAAATCAGAAAATCTCTAACAGTTCAGAAGCCATCGGTTGACATTTCTAGCAGAACCAGTTTTCAGGGAAACGGATCAGGACCTTTTCGTTATGTAACGAACAGGGGGGGGGAGAGAGGAATTCCCAGGTGTGTGAATTACCGGACACCCCCGGCGACCACATCAACTAATTCAAGAACAACGAACTACAAAATACAGTATCCCCACTCGGCGTTAGTAGGTACATACAGGTAAAGTTACATATTATTATAATTGTTGGCTTCAAATCACAAAAAAATATCACTGTTCTTCAAAGCAACATTGCTCTAGTACCGAACAATCTGAGATGTTATTAGCTATAAATAAGTGATTAGAACTATAGACCTTGCAACTCACGATGGCTACTGCGATTTGCTTGTATTGAACTCGTATCTGTAGACGTGCTAAAGTGTGCGTAAGATCGGTAAGGTCAGCATAAAAAAATAAAAAGAATTTAAAAGAAATTTATTAATATGTCAATTTTAGGTATTATAATTAAGACGAACTTTGACTAGCAAAGCAATTCGAAAAAAAAAATTGTTAAAAAAAATTTAAAATAATATGAAGAAACTAAAAATTAAAAAAAATCCTCTATTATTTTGTACAATAATTAATATTCTTCGAATAAAGTGTCCCTGTCACTTTTTAAACCTTCTGTATCACTCTCACTTGATTCATCCACTTTAATTACAAGCTCAAAGCCACAAGAATACTATTTCATACGTACCTTTTAAATTTTTTTCTACAAGCTTCCATGATACATACCTACAGTTCAAACCCCCAAATATAAAGTGCTCTAGCATCCATCGAAACTATTTTTCATTTAAAACTGACTAAAGCTTTGCTAAAGGTGGTATTTCTTTATGTTCTATATGAAAATTATAGTAGTCCGAATAATTTCCCGGTTCATATAATCTGAAATGTGTTTACTGTCTCTTGAATGAAGTTTCTACATGGGTGAATTAAATGAAGCGGAACATGATAACAGCTCCTTTTCTTCTTTCAATATTCTGGCGACAGTGCGTTGAGAGACCTCTGTCGTTTCGGGGGTACGTTCAATAAAGTCTAATATCACAGCTTGTAGTGTTATTCGCTTACAATTTTGTTCTTCATGTAGAAAGTGATAGATTTTCGCAGTAATTACTCGACCCCAATACAACATATTAAATAACATTATATTTAAAATAACAAATATAGGTCTGGCTAATAGAAGAAAAGAATGAAAAAATCTGGCAAATTTAAAAAATCCCATCATGGTAATACGACACCATATATGGATTAAACAAACCTAAAACTTGATAAATTTGAAAAAATCTATGACAATATTGGTACTGTCTTACTTTTTGACGAGAAGTATAATTATAATTAAAATGATAGACAACTAGTATTAATCAGGCTTACAAATAAAATAATAAAATACAATAAATCTGAATCCAGCAATTCTATATGGAATGAATCGTCAGAGTCACTGGTATCGCTGTTTTCTACATTGATTATGAAACTATCAATTTTTTTATTATTTTATTCATTTTCAAATATTAAAATTCCGAAATCTCCATTACCAAAACCACCAACAACCGTTCGATTTACAACAATGACACCAGGATATAATATTGCAAAAACCGCCATTGTCTACTTTCGTTAGCCAGACTCTACAATATTTATGTTTCAAATAAACTGTTTTTTAATTTTAGCCAAATTCAAAACAATTAAACAAAAAATTACTATGAATAACTTTGGACATTCTCTGCATGCTTGACATGCTGACGGTATTTCATGCAATCAGCGTCGCCTCAACAATGCCTAAAGAAACAAAGGACTCGGCATTAAAGCCGTTGTTTTTAAATATATGGGCGTCCCTTTTTAACTCATGAATGTAATCGTACGTAAAAAAGGACAACACCCACACTAATAAAATTTAAAATCCAAAAAGGCGCTTTTGGCGTTATCAGGGGCGTGAGGGTGAAATTAGGGTTACCATATAGTACAGTCTCCCTACTTTCCGGGAAAATATTTTTGAATAAATTTAAGATATTTTTTTTTCCGAATATGAACGTATACACTCTTTATTTATTAAACCACGATCCTAACCTACGCTAGCTAAATAATTGAAAAACTTCGATAAGCTTGACTTATGTGGACTACGAAGCAGCACTAGATGGTATAGGTCTACCAGAATCTGATGGCAAAAAGGGAAAAAAGAAATTGACGCTAGCAATACTGGGGAAATTTTTAAAGGAAAGGACAGCGGCCAAACGAAAACCCGGGCCCGGTTAATACTAAATATGTGTAAATTAAATATTGTATAGTTGGAATGACCGAAATATTTTTCTTCAAGTGTGAAATTGCCTTCGAAGTTTGGCAAAGGTTATACAGGGTGACTGGTGAAATATTTTAGCTACTGAAGGAGAGCACTCTGAACTCGATTCAGATCATAATTATGCAATAAAAGTACGTATTTAATTTTCCGTCAGAAATCCCTATGAATAAATAAAGAGACCTAACTATACTTTCCCGACGCGCCGCCTCAGTCAACACGCAAACAGCAGTGTTCCCGCCATACGCACACCACCACCCGCTAAGTATCTATTGCATTATGCTTATGTAACCATGCGTTGCGTTCTGAATTCTTTGACTTTCGGTTAAGTTTACTCAGTAAATAATTAATATTTATTATTTATTTTATTTTTTCTCTTTACATATGATCTCAAACTAACGTCCTGAAATTTCGAAAATGACCCACCAGTCACCCTGTATTAATGTTTCAGTAAAATGGTATATATAGGACTAGTTTCCACCTTCGTTTTCATGAGCGATGTTAATTCAAGCCCCTATCTAACTATGTACCAAGTTTCACTCAAATCAATTCTGTCACTCAGGTGAAAAAGCAGAGAAATGTTTAAAAATACTAATATATAAATAAACATTTTGAAAAATATTTCAGTCCTACCCCATATGTAGTATTCAATTAGGTACTAATATTGACAGTATTTCGAGATAAATTTCTTTTACACAAAAAAGTTATGTTATTCAATAATATTCGTCCTTTTTTTTTCAAAAACAGTTGTAGATAAGTAAGAAAGAGAAAACTGTATTATTGATATGTTGACAGATATTTGATAGGATATTTCCTTAAATGAATAAATTGTTACGTCGTTGGCTAGATAAAATGACTTATTCTGTAATTGGTCATATGTAATGAAAACTTAACTCACTATTGACCGCAGCAGACTGCCATGCTATACCTCATTGGTTGTACCTTTACCTCATTGGTTTAAATTAATAATTTATTACGTCGTCGTTGGCTAGATAAAATTACCTATTTTGTAAATGGTCAAACGTAACCTAGCAACCCATTACAGTCAAACAGTTCGTAAGCAGTGGTTTATGGCGGGTTTCAATATTCAACTGACTGCTATGCGTAACGAAGGAAATATATAGAGGAGCTGCCCTATCCAGTTTTCTCTAGGGACTCAAGTGACGCCTACGCGCGGGGTGCGGGAGGGGTAAGCGGTGGGTTATGGTTAATCATTGCCAAACAGGCGATGGCATTAGTCACCTAATAGCGAGTAGTAAAAACCGGTTGAAACATAAGGTTAAAATATTCACATGATCATCAAAAAAGTTCAGCTATGCTTTACTAGGTGGCTCTAGTTTTTTAACGAAGTTTCATACGTTCCAAATCTGTCAGAAAAAACCGCGACATAAAAGTATTTCTACTTGACGCTAGATAGCACAACCTTTTTTCGCGGCATAAAAATCACCTAGGCAACAAATAACAATCTGGAATTTTGGACACAAATAATTGGAAAACAAACAATTTGTAAAAAAATAATTATGAATGAAATTATCTTCGTGGTAAATTAATTTTATTTGGATTGTCAATGTAATTCCTTCATAAAAGTATAGAAAACTAAATTTGACATCGCGAAACAATGGAGGATTTAATTTTCTTTAAATATCTACGTGTGTACGTACTTCATAAAAGTCAGCGAAGAACTGACGCCAGTGCCTCTAGCGAGGAATAGCTTGAACTAAAGGCTGTGACGTCAGGACGACCCAAATTGAAGCTGTGCAACTTTGCTTACAGCAGCTCTACTATGTATCTGCTTCGTGGCGTAACCGGTACAGGTACAAAACTGGTAGGAAAAAAGTAGCGTTTCACAATATCTATTAGCTACGGGCTGTAAGTTTTCAAATTTGGGATGGGCCCTCCTTGCGTGACGTTCTTCCAAGAAAATAGGTGATATGTGATTTATAGAATATCACGCATTCGCAAATTATTTGTATGATATTTGAACTAAAGAAATATATAAACTTATTCAATTTATGTTTGCTATGTTTTAGTATTCGATAAATATATTATAGTATGTTTTTAGAGCTTTTTATTAGTAATTGCGTTTAACTGCTTACGTAAAACGAAACGCCAATCCTTCGACTAATTTTGCCATTGTTTGAATCACATTTTTATGACGTCAAAGTAAATATTTAAAAGAAAAATTATGTCATTCAATAATATTCGTCCTTTTTTTCAAAAACAGTTATAGATAAGTTAGAAAGAGAAAACTGGAGTATTGATATGTTGACAGATATTTGATAGGATATTTCGTTAAATGAATAAATATTTACGTCGTTGGCTAGATAAAATGACCTACTCTTTAATTGGTCATACGTAATGAAAACATAACTCTTATTGGCCGCAGCAGACTGCCATGCTACCTTTACCTCATTGGTTTAAATTAATAACTTGATACGTCGTCGTTGGCTAGATATAATGACTTATTTTGTAAATGGTCAAATGTAACCTAGCAACCCATTACAGTCAAACAGTTCGTAAGCAGTGGTTTAGATGTCTAGATTTTGAATATAGAAAGGCATTTTGGTAGTGATTTCTATTGTTCGTTGGCAAAACGAACAGTTTTCATAATATTGAAACCAGCCATATGTCAAGATTTTGAATGTAGAAAGGCATTTTCTTAGTGATTTCTATTGTTCGTAGAACAGTTTTCAAGATATTGAAACCCGCCAATATGTAACCAATAGATCATATAAGTAAAACAATGTACCTATATAGAAATTACATAGCATATACAACATTTATAAAAAAAATTGTAAATATCGCTATAATCTATCCAAATAAATTAAAAATATACGTTTTAATTAGAAAAAAATCATACCATGACGACACAATAAATAAATAAACAATTAAATAACTTTATATTATCCTTGACATAAGTTTAACATCTTATCGTAAAAACGAGTTGCGTATAACAAGCCATACTTTAGGTATTGTATCACTACTATTACGCTGTGACTTTTCCGTGCGATGACGTGGTCATTTACGCGACTACGCGCCACGCAGTCTCATATAGCGTAAATGCCTACTGCGCTGGACTATCGTGGCCTTAACATTTTTGCATAAGATTCACAACCCTATCTGTCACAATATATTCATCTCCCTACGGTACGCATTAGGCGGAAAATGCAATACGAGCGCTCTATAGCTTTATTATTACTCTAAGGCAGTGAGATGATAACCATGGAGATGTTCTATTTTTCTATACATACTTTATAGTTATATAGATATTAAGTAGGTATAACTAAAACTCTTTTATCTCACTCTCCCAATACAAAAACCATTGAAGAAAAAAAGAGATAGTACTATTTTCATTCTCCTACCGAATGAAAAAATTAAAGGCATGACGTCATACGAATGTCATTAGAGTGCCTTGTCGCCATGTTGTGTTTCAGAATTCAGAGTACTTAAGATGTCAAATTGTGTTTTTGCTGAAAGGTTTTTTCAATTTACTAATTAAGTGGCTTCAAATTTGTGTTTAATATATTAATATCTGCAAAAAGTGCAAGCAGTTTTCAATATGAAATGTTCAATTTTGTGGTGTGGTGCGAAGAAAGATGATGAATACCCTAATTTAACTTTACACAGGTTAGTAAGATTTTCATTGATTAAAACAAGTGAATTGTTGTTATAAAGTGCTCCACATAACTTTTTTTTGTGATTTGGACATGCAATCTTAACTATACACTACATTTTTTTTATATTAAACACGCTTTACTTTGCCGAAACCTATTGTTGAAACTGTCTTGTATGTTTACGTTAGAATTTAATAGTGATGTATTTTTCTTAAAACTCTATATCGATATTTATAATTTTAGGTTTTCAAGAAATGTTAACTTAAAGGGACGGTGGTTAGAAGCCATTGGAAGCGAGAACCTAAACCCAAAAGTTAAAGTTTGGTATATTTGCTCTTTACATTTTGAAGAAAATAGCTTTAATAAGACCCTTGATGTAATTAGATTGCGAGATGACAATTTTCCAAAAGGTAAGAAATCTTATTTTGTATTATTCAATAAAAATAGACTTTGTACCTTTTATTTAGAAATGAATAAATATTTGTGAAAATTACTATGTTGTTTTACTGCTATCTGCATAATACGAGTGTAAAATCTTTCTAACTTTCATAATATAAAAGGAAGGTATGGTTAATTATTACATAGTGGCCATGTGGATAGTTATATTTTATAATTACTATTCTTTTGATCAGATTTCACTTTTTATAATTGCAATGTCCACTTTCATTTATTTATTTATTTTCATTTTTATTGTTACTATTTTGTGTTCCTTCGTAATTCATGAACCTCTCCCTCTCCCTCCCCAGTATCGAAAGAATCGAAGGAATATTCTTTCAATACTTCTTTCGATTTTCCAAAAAGGTAAACAACACCTGTCATTAATTCGATACTTGCTCTCAATTTCGAATAAAACGCTTCAAATATGCTTCGGAAACACTCTTAGACTAATAATCAAAGTCAAAAAAAAAAGAAAAAACTGGTATATGTCAGTAGTTAATGGAAAAAAAAGGCAGAAAGTTTTACTAAATGGCAGATGACGGCTAAGGGGCGTCCCTTTTAATAGTTGCATGAGACGCCCTAGGACTGTTATAAAAAATGGTATGACCGCACCGGGCAGAAGTTTGTAAAAATAACCGTCGCAATTAATCGGATGTGTGTTCCGTCCCTGTCAAATACTGTCAATAGGCGAACGTATGTTTTGAACCCCTAAATTTTGGTAAGACAATTTATTTCTGGTGGGTTGATAAAGTTATAAACAAAGCTATTTAGAAAAAGCGTATATTTTTCCTGACAAATAATAAGTTAATAAATCCCCAGACGAATCATTTCAAGCATTTTCATGGTAAGCATGTGGGATAACAGTTTTAGTAATTTATATATTTTTTTTTGCTTCTATGCTGGACTGGGAGCGAAAGAAAAACATAGAATGTGCCAGCTACTTCTCTTCCCGGGCATACTGTAAAAGTCAGTTAAGGGACCGAGGTGTTATGGGAGGCTTTTTTGTGGGCGATAGGCTGACCCCCTGTCACTGCAATAGTCTCGCTCCACTATTATAATGCCTTCAAATTTGTCAAACGTGACATCAGATGGTTTTATTACCTCTGGTGTTCTGCCTACCCCGTAAGGGATACAGGCGTGAAGTTATGTATGTATGTATGTATATTTTTTTCCAATACCAGGATAAAGAACAGACCTAAAAAAATATTTTTAAAAATATCTTTGATCATCAAGTTTTCAGTTATTTACTAATAAATGATGCTACACCCGAAAAGTTTCCTTTGTCTATCAATAGGATAAAGCTTCATTTCGCATTTTTGAATACACATTTTCTTAAGAAAACAAAATAATCGTCCAATGAATCAGACATTTTCGCTGATAAGCGCTTATAAGTTTCCAGCTTTCTTTCTGTATACGGCCTTAGAAGTATCGATATCGATACAACTTTAGTATGCTCACTATTGGCGGCCATTTTATGCTACGATTTAACTTTAGGTATGCACCCATTTTTTGCTGTTATTTCAGATCCATAGTGTTAGAGATAGAGCTCTAAGGTAATAAGGGTTACCATTCAGTATAATTTCCCTCTTCTCAGGGAAAAATCTGAACGCATAAACTTTTAGTTTTTTTCATGTTTGAAAACAGAAATTATTTTAGTTGCGTAAACTTTGAGAAAAATAAAATATAATTAATATGTAAACATTGCTTCTCTTCTCTTAAAAAGGGATTTATTTAAACGTTAAATTGTTTTTTTCTGAAAACAACTTCTTTAATGTTATAACTACAATAAGTAAGCCCACCACAGGTCCGTCACAAAACCGTCCGCTCCTCCTTGCGTGTGCATGTGTTGATGTAGCATTTTGTGATCTCTGTGTTATCTTGTGGTGTTTTCTAGAGATTTATGCACGCCGAGTTGAGCTGAGGTCCCGGGTTCGAATCCCACTAATGACGAGATAATGTGGTGTTTATAATATAAGAAAATATGTATAATACCAGCCACGTTATAGTATTATAACACCAAAATAGAGACTGTAGCACGAGAGCGTGATAAGTTGAGGCGTCAAGTTGGCTCTCTATTCCTTTTGGTAAATATACCTTTTGGTAAATATCTTTCTCTATGTTTCACCCTCACGCGCCCCTCTGACGTCATCATCCAAGCGCCAAAAAAAACCTTGTCGGACTGTACCTAAACTTAAACAAGTTTTGATTTACGATTAATCAGAAACAACATAAATGATTTTTACACTGTTGGTACGAATTTCAATGGAGAAAGAGAATCATTATAGTAACAAAAATGAATTTATAATTTGAATTTGAATATAAGCTTAAAACATAGTTATCTAAAATAACAAAGTCTTCAAACTTATTTTGAAAGACATCGGATTCGAATTCGTGAAGTACCAAACAAAAAGGACTCAAAAAATAAAAAAATATCAAATCGTTTTACTCCAATTTCCCCAGTATTGCTAGCGTCATCTTCCTTTTTCCCTTTTTGCAATCAGATCCTGGTAGACCTATAATAATAATCGAACTTCACTTCTTAAGTTCGTTTGTTTTCATATAAAGCGCTCTAATGCCCACTTTACACATTTGCCTTTCAAACAACGTCAATATTGAGCCACTGCAAGACCCACAATAATTAAAAACAGGCGTTGTTTTAAAAATCAAGGTGAATTAAAAAGTAGTTAAAAAGTAAAAATAAAACTTGCCACAGAACGGCAGGGTTTCGGAATGTAGCAACCATATTGTATATTTTCGTCGATGAAATTGTGCATAGTCGAATGAGGCGGCGGTGCACCGTGCGGCGTGCACGGCATGGCGCCATAGAGATGGATCCACGCCCCAAGGGGCGATAGACGACCACGTCTGGGAGTTAATTTTATTATTTTGGTCCAAATAATTAACCTAAATAATAAAGCCATTGCGAAACCATAGCGTGGCCGTTTATGGCTTATAAAGACGTAAATAATTGAGTCCTTACTATGTCCGAAGAAAATTGAATAAAGGTGCCTAACTTGCTACGTTAGAGAAAAATCTGTTTCAATATGTAGTAGTTAAGGCTTACATCTAAATAATAAAATGATATCGTTTTGCGTAACCGACTTTTATTAATCTTCACTTTTCAGTTCTTGAAATTTTTGTAGAACTTTCTGAGCGGGAGACATATTTACAAAGGTGGACGACTTAATTGTTAAGAGTGGTTTTTTATTACGTATTCCAGCTAAGGTGCTCCTACTAAGTATTTTGTTGTGTCGTAATGCTCGTTTTGAACTTACGCTTCCTTTAGATGAGGTTACAACTCTAGACAAGATGAAGTGGGAGCACGACATATTAGTTGACATAAAAGATAACGAAGAATTAAGTTTTGCTCTAGGAGTAGATATAATCGATCCATGACGAGGCGAACTGAAAAACGAAGGTTCACATCTATAAACCTCGTGAGAAGCTTCCTCAATCGTACTTTTTACAGCAGGCAATGCGGGAAGTTCTTCGTCAACCAAATCAGTTTCTGAATTCGATGTGCTATCAACTCTATGGAGAATTTGCGTTTCGCGGTTATAGCTAAATTTTTTTGCCATTTGATGGCCTTTTCTTCTAGCCCTAGCTTTTGCCATTTTTACTGCACTTCGTGAAGCAAATAAATAGGCGTTTTTATCAATATATCGGCACACGGCCTCCGCTTCTCCTTGTGGTGAAAAATTTGCATCTCTAAAGAAACCGAACCCATTCCGCAGATCATCTATTCCTTCATACACCAACCAGCCAAGCGTTCCAACCACTAGCGTTAAGGTGGTAATCGCAGCCACGGTGGTAATTACATTGGTTCCAGATAAATATAATGGCAACTGACCTAAAATGCCGTATGTTACAATATTACGTGTGCGTCTATTACTATGGGCTCTACAGCTATAGAAGCCTCTTAATTCATTATCTGCGGAAGCTACAAGTCTTAGTACTCGACCATCGTCTATTGATCTTATTGTTTTACCTTTCAGCGCTTCGTCAATCATTGTGTCTAAAAAGAGCCATTGAGCCGAATGTGGTGATAGCGCGGTTCTTGCATGAAGGCAAGTTAAGTTTAAACGTTTAGACATACCCCACGTGGTCTCATGATAAGAACCTGAAATACTAGCAGTTCTCGATGAAACTTGTACTTTATTTTCTTTATTTCGTTCTAGGCTAAAACTGGATAGATCTTGCATTTCACCATTAATTTTTAATAAGGCTATAATACCAGAAAGTGCTGGTATTGCATCTTTATCTATACTTTTAACATCAAAAGGTATGTTACCTATGTAAAACTCAGAACTACATATTCTATAGTTATCCATGGCTTTTAATGTATGATTTACTTTATTTAGGGATTTTGATTCTTTTACATCTACACTAACCAATGGAAGTAAAACATGTAGTTTTTCTCTAGAGTTAATAATGGCTTCAATTGTATTACTTTCACCTTTCTTCGATACAGATATATCAAGCCATTGGTCCAAAACAACATCTGAAAAACTGCTACTTTCTGATTTAAAATTTTTCATAACTAAGTGCAATTTTAACCTTGAATTTTGTAAAGCTAAATGTAACCAATTTTTACTTGTTATGTTTTCTAAAAATAAAAGTGTTCCAGTTTCTACATTAGGTTTGATGGTCATTTGAATTTGCCATTCTGTCTGATTCTCAAAACAAGGTATTCTCATATAACTTTCATCTTTCAATTCTAAAAATCCTTCTTCCTTGTTGGCTTTTTCAAATGCGACATTATTGGCAATAGACGGAACATAGCCAATAGTACTAAGTTGCACTTTTTCTGCAAACAATCGCAAAGGCATAAAATTCAAGATAATTTCTTGTACAGCTCCATGAAATCTTTCCCCTACGGTAATGTTCATATTCATGTCTGGTAACTCAGGATCACAGGAAAACTTTTCCCTTAGAGACATTACTGAATCGTCTAAGCGTAGAGTACCACCTTCATTAGTGACTGTTATAAGTACTGAGTGCCAAACCGCTGGTTCAACAATAGAGAGGGAACAAATTCTAGGCAGTAAACAAGAAGTCGACGTTCCTCTTGCATCTAAGCAGACGTGCCATTGTTGCATGCTAAGTCGGACAAACGGGTTTTGTACAATGCCTCGTCTCACAAGAGTGCCATGTGGAGCAAGCGGTAAAAATCGAATATAAAAATGAAAAAGAGTTGAATGAAGATAATTAAAGTTATAATGAAGAAAAGATTCTCCATTGAATACAGCTACAGTATGTACAAAAACTTCACATGGAGCTAAGTGACAAGTGCTTACTTCAACCTTTTGACCAACACAATCTGCACCGTTTTCCGACCGCACGGGTCTAGTACATGATCTACTTCTAGTTCGTCTCCCCGGACCACAGGACTGCGAGCAAGGCCCCCATGGACCCCATCCTGACCAACCTCCATCAAGGGTACAATGAGTATTCTGACAAACTTCTAGCTCGTCATGTTGTCCACGGCAATGAGTTCCCCATAAAATCGAAGCACTTGGAATATAGTGTTCATCACAAGTTCTGCGTCGCCTTCGGACACCTGCCCCACAATTTTCAGTACAAGCAGACCAAGAAGCCCACGGTCTCCAAGTACCCAAAGATGCTTCTGCAGAATCATCATCAATGGCACATTGGTCTCCTTCGCATTCTTTAGACTGCAATGGTGAACCAGTACAAAAGAGAAATTCATCGGATGGCGGTGGTGTGTCACAACGCCTTAACCGCCAGCGCAATCCACGACCGCAACGGGCACCGCAGGACGACCATTTACCCCAAGTTCCCCAATCTCCCATCACAGCACATCCTATGTTTTGCTTAACGCAAAGTAATGAGTTCCATATTGTTTCTGGGTTTAATTGCCAAGTGTTGTCAAACTTCAAAGCTGCTACAATAGATTCATATGGACAATCAGTTTGCAAACATCGATCCATTAGGGCTGGTACTGTTTCCAGTTGATGAAGGGCCTCAGTTCTAACGGCATCACCCGCGACTATTTTACGGAAGTTTTCAACCGTACAGTTGGATAAAAAGCATGATTGACTTTGCTCATCAGAACCGATACAAGGCATGCCATTTTCGGAAGGAGGTGGATTATTACACAACCTTTTTCGAGATTGCTGGCCTATATCATCACAGGACCCTTTGCATGGTGACCATGTACCCCACACAGACCAACTTCCGTCTACAGGACATTCGGGGTCGGATATCATTCCAAGTTCACATTCTATGCGTCTTACAGCACGATTTCTGCTTAAGTATGGGTTTCTAAATCTATAATAAATAAGTGAAACCGTAGTTGCAATAACTAGAAGAAGAGTTGTACATTTGAATAATACCATTTTATTGTTAAAATTTATACCTGAAATCCATGCAAACTTTCGTAAATAAAAGTTTACTTGACACAGTATGACACAATGACGCCGAATGTAACCGTTTAAAAATGTCTTCTACGTCGAAAGTGGATTACAGAGTACAAATGCGAAATATTTTTATGTCCTTATAAAAACTTATCTTATAACTTGGTTCAATAAAGAAAGGAATTTTAAATGGTGGCTTCTACACACGTTGACAGATAGTACAGTTAGCAAAAAAAAATCATTTCAAAAATAATAATAAAGAAGTAGGTAATTACATAAATTAAAAAAGACTGCAGAATAAAGTAAGTTTCAACTAAAAATCACATAAGTCTATAAGAGCTATTAATATAAATAAAAAATAAAATCCCCTTACAAACACACCAACTACATGGCCCCCCACTAAGCAAAGCTTTTGATATGGCATACCATGTAGCGATCTATGGGGGAATCTAGAATATAAAATACACATATAGATAAACACCCAACACGGAACATTCTTTTTCTGTTCCGTGCGGGAATCGAACCCGCAACCACTGGCATCTGAGGCAAGGTTTACCCCATCGCCATAGTGGTCGTCAAATAATATTTAAAAAAAATGGTATTAAGTATTAAACTGTATACTTTGTTTCTTGCTAATATAATGCTTACATACGTAGGTGGCACTAAAAGTTTTGCGTCACTTAAAAAAGCAACATGTTAAGCATAACCAAAATATTATGATTATTGCATTTCAAAATACTCTCCTTTACATTTTAAACATTTTTCATTGCGATCGAACCATTTTTTAAAACAAGAGGACTACAGATCTGAATGCATGTTTTCTAAGTGCTGATGGATGGCTATCACTGCCTCATCGGATTTAGTTAAAGTAAAATCTCTTCATAAGTCTTTGATTTTGGGAAAAATACAGAAATCACAGGGTACTAGGTTTTAATAATAATAAATAAATAAAGAAGTTTAAGTTAAGAGAGTTTATCAAACGTAAAGTAATAAGACGTACATCTAGTACTTCTAGTTGCATTTATGCCATTAATTCGATGTGCAACGACTTTATTTCACGCAACGATGCAACACAACGTTCTTAAAAACCCACAGTTTAAATCGCTTATTTAACATTAACATTTGTGGTATCGACACGTTGGTGAAAAAAACAATGTCTGCACATGTTGGTTGAAAAATCATATCCAATAAAATAATTAGTAATAAAAAATAAAGATTAAAAAAAATATATAACAATTTATTAAACTGAAATATTTTTTAGCTGACCGTACGCGCAAGAGTGAGTATAGACGGCACTAGTGTGTGAGCGAGATAACATGATAAGCGCCGCCATTTTCAATTCCGTTCTTTAATGAACCATGTGATACCTGCAAACACCAAACACTACAAAGCAGATCAGATAATAATGCAACTATACATTCCGTCAGAATACTTCCGACTGAAAAGACTTGCTTTAAGGTAGGGATTGTTTATACAGAGTGTTACAATGAGTTCGCATTTATTTAGAACGAGGTTATTACTTCTGGATTTACTGGTCAGCTCGTCGGAAGTTGATTTTGCCACTGGTCAGATCGTCGGAAGTTGATTTTGCCATATCATATTTTTGTTGTAGGGTACCTTTATATCTTTGGAGTCGTTAGCCGACTATTTATGAGATTTGGCATGTTGTTATAACTATTTCACGACTATTTTTGGAACCTAAACCAAGTCGATAGACCTTCCTTAGCAGTAGCAACGTGCACGAGAGGTGAGGATTACAGCTTGACGTTCAAGATGTAATCCTCACCAACCTATAGCAAGACAGCCGAAACTATAATATGACTTTTTTTTATATGCGTCGCTATTTATGAAAATTTCATCGCTATTTTTCGGCATTGACAACATTCCTTTCCATTGGGATTTCAAAAGTGAGGATTACAGCTTGAAGGACACATATTACGAGGGTGGATTGAAAAGTTCGCGGCCTAGTCAAGAAAACAGAATAAAGTACATATAAAAATATTTTTATTTTTCGACGTAATCTCCATTTAGCTCTATGCACTTCTTCCATCTGCTTTCCAGAGCTTCCATACCTGTTTTAAAAAAAGATTCCTCAAGGTCTTCAAAATACAGGTTAACAGCGGCTTCGACCTCTTCATTCGTTAAAAATTTCTGCCCACCGAGGTGTTTTTTCAGGTTTGGAAACAGATGAAAGTCCGAAGGTGCCAAATCAGGAGAATAAGCTGGATGTGGCAACAATTCGAAACCACAATCACGAATTTGAGCCATAGACTCGAAAGTCGTGTGGACTCGGGCGTTGTCCTGGTGAAACAACACTTTCTTTCTCAGTAATCCTGGGCGTTTCTGTTTAATTTCTTCACGTAAACGGCGCAGAAGGGTGCTATAGTACGCAGAGTTTATTGTTTCGCCTTTTGGAAGGTAGTCCACCATAATAACACCCTTAGCATCCCAAAAAACCGATGCCATCACCTTGCCAGCCGACAGAATTGCCTTTGCTTTTTTCGGAGTTGGTTCACCTGATTTTTTCCATTGTTTGGATTGTTGTTTTGATTCTGGGGTCAGCCTCGAACATCTCCAAACAGTCGCGAGAAATCATGAGTCGAATTCGCTTTTGCTCTACTGAAAGCAATCTGGGGACCCACCTAGCCGAAACCTTAGAAAAGCCGAGTTCATGGACAATGATGTTTTGCGTTCGTTCATATGAGATGCCAATAGTGTCTGCAATTTCTCTGATAGTCAATCTACGGTCTTTCAATATGAGATCACACACTTTATTGATGTTTTCTTCGGTCGTAGACGTCATTGGCCTGCCGGAGCGAGGGTCATCTTCGATGTTCTCTCGTCCACGTTTAAATTCTGCAACCCATTTTTTCACAGTGGTATAAGACGGGGCAGATTCCCCTAATGTTGTTTGCATGTCATCATGGATCTCCTTTGGTGTTAATCTTTTTTTAAACAAATATTTAATCACAGCACGTTGTTCAAATTTCTCCATTAGTGAAAATTTGTTCAACACACGTATTTATATTGTTCGTAAAGTTTTATTTAAACAAGATATCAAATTGAAAATTCGCGGGCTGACAATTGAATAATGACAGTTCAAAATGACGGCAGAAAAAATAACAAAAGTTTTTTTTTAATGGCCAGGCCGCGAACTTTTCAACCAATCTTAAGTTAATATTATCTTAAAGCCGTGTTCCAGATGACTGGTGTAAGGCCGTCATTGTTGCCACTATAACAGGGATGCAAAAACTTCCGCGGAATTAACCTTTTTAGTATTGTAGCCTTTTTAGTATTGTAGGTGATGAATAAAACAGAAAGCAAGATTTGGGATGTGCAAGCGGGATTTGATGTGCGGATCAAGTCTTTTCCTTAAGATCAGTAACCGAAAAGGTTCTGGCTAAACACCAAAGGGTTTTCTGCTGCTTTGTCGACTTGGAAAAGGCTTAAGTACGACAATGTGGTGAGAAATGAACTGTGGTCAACTCTATCTGAGTATGGGATGTACAGTGACTGGATACGGGTATTCAAATTCCTATATAAGGACTCGAGTGCCTGCGTCAGGTTGAATGATGACTACACGGATTGGTTTAGCATCAAACGTGGTGTTAGGCAGGGCTGTGAAGCGTCTCCATGGCTGTACAACCTATTCATGGATAATTGTTTGATGGAACTGAAAGAATCTTAATGGGGTTTAAAAATTAATGAGACATCAAAACTCTGCTTTACGCCGACGACCAGGTTCTACTTGCATCGTCAGCGTCGGAATAGCAATAAATGGTCACTGTGATGTTTGAGTCGTTTAAAAGGAAATGTTTGAGAGTGAATGTTTGTAAGACAAAAATCATGGAGAGAAATGAAGATATGACATAATGCAATATTATGATAGGAGACGAAAAGTGGAACAAGTGAGAGTTTGTGTACTTGGGGTCCTTGTTTACAAGAGATGGGAAGTATGACAGTGATATTGAAAGGCGGGTGAAAGCAGGAAATAGTGTTAATGGCACCTTGTACAAGATAATGGCAAGCAAAATCATACCTACCGAATCAGGGCTCGACTTGCCGTACCTGAAGGAGTTTTGGCGCCAATTCTTATGTATGGTATTGAATCTTGGGTATGGTAGAAGAGACATGAAAGCAGGATTAATGCTGTGGAGATGAGGAGCTTTGAGGAACATGTGTGGAGTGAAATTGAGTGATAGCGTGCGCAACAGTGAATAAAGAAAGAGATGCGGATTGAAAGAAGATGTAGTAACTAAGATTAAAAAGCATACGCTACGGTGGTTTGGACATTTGGAAAGGATGAGTGAAAGTAGCCTTACAAAAGAGGTGTACAAAGCAAGAATGGATGGTGGTCTCGGAAGGGGTTGCCCTAGGCGAACGTATGCCGACCAGATTGGTGAGATATTTAAAAAGGGTCTACTTAAAAGCACCCGTAATCGACCTTCATGTATCAAAAGATTAATAAACGTGGAGGAAGCGGAAGAGTTATGTCTGGATTGTAGCAATTAGCGTTCCCTTTTCCCAAAGGGGAGACAGGCGAGATAGTCTTTCTCGCCTTTTTCGCCTGTCTCGCTTTTGGAATATATACATAACTTCACGCCTGTCTCGCCTTTGGAAAAAGAGGCGCCTGTCTCCTCTTTTCCCAAAAGGGAGACAGGCGTGAAGTTATGCATGTATGTTATCTTAAATTTTAGCGATTCTCACTATTAAATAAAACACTTTTTAACTGGATTTATTGCGTATAATTACATTTTAAATTTTAACTCGATGTTAGCTGCCGAAATCTGTTCATTTATGTCGGTATTCACACATGTCAAAACATACTTACCGTCGTCGTATAAAATCTTCGATGTTAGTTCATACGAGTTGTATAGATAAATTAACTAAAGCTGGCGCGTTCAACATATTTACACATACCAGTGTAACTAGGTTTCGTGTTTAGTTCGTAGTTGGCAGCTTACGTCATCGACCGTGTTTGTCAATAATAAAAATATAAACAATGCCTTATTGCGTTAAAAAATTGTTTGTAAATCGATCGCACTTGCATAACATAAATACAAGATTAAAGCAATTATGTAATAATTATAACCTCTCTCTCTTGGGTCGGTCCCTAATGTCTGAGGATCGTGGTCAGCATCATAATAAGTAGTTTTTTAGTCACCAGCCAAAGAGTAATGGGTGGTGAGGTGACTACAGTCTTTGACCTCTCAAACTACTTTTTGTTGGGTATATGAATGTATAAAGATGATATTGCCATTGAAATGCGGCCTGTTTATATCTAAACTATTGGTGCAGACTTGATTTAATTTCTTAGCCATCATATCTGGATTTTAATTTCAAGCGGATGATACTAGTAGTCTATTGAGTAGGTAACTTTCTAATATAAGTAAATGATTTGAAATTAACCGAACATCACATGATTATTTGAACTATATGTTGTTTAAATACATTTCATGAGTTGTCAAAAATCTGACACGTGAACTATGAATTGCTTTTTATATGTTATTTTCTTTGATACAATATTTAGAAACGCTCAGTTGAAAAAGTTAAACGTATGGCACCACAAACTCTTTTACAAATAGTCGCTGTTGATGAACACAGCTACTACGACGCGGCATTTCATTGATAATACTACGACGTTGTACTACAAATTATTTTGTAGTAGCGCGTATTCGTCTTTATTTCAATGGCATTGTTTCATAATTTAGAGTGACCATGCTTTGCTTAATATGTTAGCGAATATATTAATTTTATTTAAAAAATACATAATTTTTTGAGCAAAAACCGTTTCTATAAATGAAAAAAAGTTTTGACCGGTGACTTAAAAACAACCCTGTATAAACAAGTAACACATTGTATTTATTTATCTACAACGCACCCATCTTACTAAAACCTAACTCTCGTATAAATTTGATTAGAGTCGCATTTTGAATCAAAATCATTTATTATAGCGAAATTGCATATAATATGTACTGTGAATGCGCCAGCTTTAATAAAGAAAGCAATAGGTATACAAAACGATATTGACAGATATCTGAACGAACCGGTGCTGATATCTTACTGCATCTACAAAGTGTGTGATCCGCTTAAGACTCCTGTAGTTGCGATCTCTGTAGGCTCAATCAATCACGGGAATTAGGTAATGATCTTACTTTCATTTTGTGAAAGATAAAATTTAAAATAAAATTTTATTAAATATTAATAACTTTGATTTCATACAAAACTGCAACGCCCGTACCATACGCGCGTTCGACATGGACGTTCGGAATGCGCCAAGCGCCGCGTATGATACGCACATACGGTACGGAAAATGTTATGAAAGTTTGTATGATGGAATCTGAAGTAGGTGTTATATAAATCTATGAGTAGGTGTACCTATTTGATGATACGGTCGTACGGTATGTGCGTTCGGACGCCTAACGCCGCGTTGGCACTTAGGCGCTTTTTGTTACAATATGCCCCAATTACAAAACGTAAAAGTAAATATTAAAAATAAAAATAAAAAATAAATAGGTAACGCCAAATATTTTTTTAAATCAGACAGGTCTATATCTTCCTATAGCATAGCATGTACAAAGAAAACTAGAAAACTGAAATCTACGTTATGTGCAAAGCTCTCGACAGCGACAACACTATAATATTGTCTATATATTCGTGCGTGACACAGGCGTTTCTTAGAAATAATAAAAATCGCGTGGTTATTGTTCAAAAAACAACACACCGTCCGTTCGTCATACGCGACTTCCTGGGTGCCGAGGTCGAGGCGCTTAGATGTATCTTGCGATTCGTTCGTTTGTATGAAGTTGGAATAGTAACTATGCACAAATAATATTAACGTGGCCAAAGGTGTATGCTACGTGCCACCGAAATTACTTTGTATATTCTTTTACGATAGCTTGGTAAAGTAGGTCCATCTGGTGGCAGAAATTGTAAATTTAGTAAAAAAGAAGCCTCACAGTTTTTAATATAATTGTTTTTTTTGATCTCTAAGAAAACTTGAGTATTTTAAAATGCAAAAAAAAAATCTTTAAAATATTCACATCGTTCCAACATTGAAAAGAGATCGTATTTTTTTTTTGTTGGATATTAAATGTGTGCGGGTGGTTATTGTAATTGAAAACGTACTCTTCGTACTATTGATTGCGTTTTAGTACAATAATTTACATATTATTTTTACACTTATTTACATTTTATTTTTTTCTTAGTCGTGTCAGTTAATATTTTTTTTTGTCACAAGGCT
This sequence comes from Stenoptilia bipunctidactyla, assembly GCA_944452665.1. NCBI lineage: Eukaryota > Metazoa > Arthropoda > Insecta > Lepidoptera > Pterophoridae > Stenoptilia > Stenoptilia bipunctidactyla. Next base: position 41,409,835 of record OX101721.1, on the reverse strand, counting down.
TTATGGTTTGTTACCATGCTGTCGATATTGACAAGTAAAAAAAATGTCTCTTTCATAAATGCTATTGACTCTTTCTCAAGTTTCTTGAATGTGACATGGCGTCCATAAAGATTTATCACGGCCTCCTGTAAACTGTTTTTATGACAGTGGTATTAATTTGTAACATTTTATTACTGAGGCCGCAATAATTCGTACATTAGCATTGATGGTAATGCATGCAAGGAAACCTCAGCGAATAAGCGATGGGTATGAAACTATGTTCGATGCTTCGGCTTACCAATCTTGTAGATGGCGGTCGCCGACTGAAAGTTGTACTATATTCCGGGCAGTTACTAATTTTTTTTTCTAATTACAGGTACTTTGAGAAGCACCAAGCCCATCCGTATCAGGTAAGAATGAAAATCTAAGAGTTTCTCCAAAAGAATGAAATAATACAATCGACACTAGTGTCTCGATGCTTTAGATTTTAGTACATAATTGCTGTGCAATAATCAGTTTATATTTTGCCTAGAGATAAAGTAATCTACTCTACATTGATATCATAGTTTTTTGTTAGGATTGAAAGATTTAGAAATATCCAGGTTATCTCAATTCTAACATATCTTATAGTAATCAAAGTTTTCCAAAGTGGCTGTAAATTAAACATCACTAATGTAATAACGTGTAACCTATATATCCAAATCTGTATAATTTTGGATAAATCCTAATCATAAAATCATAAACCCTAAATATTGACTCAATTCTGCTTTCTGTGTATGTTATGTTTGCACCTTACCAAGTGTCAATATAACTTTTTGTATTTGTTTGGACAGAACTATAACTCCAAAAGTGAAAGAAGAGGTGAACACATATCTTCTGACAGCCGGTACACACCTCTCAGATCCCCCAATGGCACTATTTCACATGGGCATAGCACTCACACAGGGCATTCTGGACATGGTCACCATCATTATGCCCATACAACGGAAGATAGAGGATATGCCACATCTAGAAACTCTTATATACCAAAAGGATCCGAAAAGGAGAGAGATAGAGACTACAAATCCTCTAGACATAAGTATGCAGGTAATAAACGAGATTGATTTTCAATTCAGACCTATTTTAGGCTCAATCATTGAGCTACAAACAATTTCAACTACTAAATGTCAAAAAAATCAAAGTTCAAAGGATATAGGTTTTTTTTATAGTCTGTAATAAAAACAAATAGTACAATTATAATATTAACATATCATTTATGTTAACATATTTTTTGTTGCAAAAGAAGTTTTACATTTTATTACTGTTATTATTAAATGATTACAGATGGTGTCAGATCGCCAAAGGAAAAACGAATTAAGGACATTGAAAGAGAAAAAAGTAATCATGAACGAAGTGAAGATAAAAAGAGTAGGACTAGTACCATGAACATTAGTGTTAGTAGGAGTAGTAAATATGATAAAAGATGTGCTCCATCAGCCAGTGTACATTCTGGCAGTGAATGGTCTGAACACATTAGCTCATCAGGAAAGAAGTATTACTATAACTGCATCAGTGAAGTGTCACAGTGGGAGAAACCTAGAGAATGGGACTCTAGAAGGAATTCATCCAAAGATTCTACATATTCATCAAGGAGCAGTAAGTTCATACTTTTTTATTTTTATTACTCTGAAGTAGTTCATTTTATTGTTGATTAAGTAATTATTGGCTACTGAAATTCAAAGCATAAATTTATAGGTTCAGTCATCAAAAACCTGCTTCTACATACTCCATATGTGTTCATTTCACTACATCTGTCTGATTAATAGAGCAACTAAGTACTTAGGACTGTTCATTGACCACGGCAGCAAAACAACTGACTATGGTATCTCACAATTAATGTGATCCTTATTACTCTTCCTTAATTACGATTCTGGGCTGCTGATCAATATAAAAGTAATTACAAATACTAGATGAAATATTGATAATAGTACTCAAAGTGTTGCACTAAGGATGTTATTATTGACTCAGCTTAAAAAATACTTTAACTTAAGTTCAAAAATTATTAAGTATTTTAAAAAGGTTATAACATGAAAAATATTTTGAAACTACCACAAATGTTAAAAGTTATACAGGCTGATAACTTTTGCATCATAAGTGAAACTTAAGGGAAACTAAAAGTTCAGGAACAACTTAACACTATTCAATCTTAAGTTGTTCCTGAACTTTTAGTTGAAATATTTATTATGTATTTAATACAAAATTTTAAATTTTATGCAATATTCTTTTTTGTCTGAAGATAAAATGTTTATCAATAATTACCTATTCCTTTTTAAATACATAGTCTATCCATAATAACCTTTTGAAAAATTTTAGACAAACAGGTTTTAAATCACAAAGTTATCATAACTGCTAGCTATCATAATGCAAGTACATTACCATAATCATGTAATCCACAGTTTGCCTACTAACGGAAAAAGTTTTCGAAATTGTTGGTACAATAATTATTGCTACTCTTTGCAAAAGGATCTCTTTGATTGGCATGAGGAATTGGAAGAAAAACAGTGTATTTTCAACTGTGATTCTTGTCACCCTGCTATTTATGCTTCTACTTATATTATTATAGCCAAAAATGAAAAAAAAAACCTTATTTTTTGGTTCTTCAAACATGCCATTGTATGTTAGATTGCTAAGCGATTTTATTTACAGCAGTGCGAAAGTCTCATATTTTTAGTTAATTTTATTCAAAACTCATTGAAATTTGTTATGAAACAACATGTCCAGCATCTAGGGATAATGACAAACCAGAGTTGATTTCAATAAGTTAAATCATAAATCATATTAATTAATATATTGTTTAAATGAGTCAGAACCATTTACATAATGCTAGGTGTATTTGCTGAATTTATGATAAAAAGTTAGTTTTTATTATAAATTTTATTCAGTATTACATATTAATTTGCACTAGGCCTTGTAATTATTTATTTTATTTTATTTAAAATCTACAAACCCTACAAAGGTAATTTCAATATAAGAGTATAAGTACCCCTTCCGTGCTAGATTGGGAGCAAAAGAAAAACATAGAATGAACCAGCTGCTTCTCCTCTGAGCATACTTTAAAGGTCAGTTAAGGGACAGAGGTTTTATTGGCGTTTTTGTGGGCTCCATCATTATAATTCCTTCAAAATTGTCAAATGTGATATCAGATGAACTGTCTACCTACACCATAAAGGATACAGGTGTGAAGTTATTATGTATTAATAACGTCTAATTTCCTGTCTAATAACTGTACACATAAATAAATAAATATTTCTGACATTCAAATAAAATATTAATTACTTAGTGAATATTAAAAATTATTTAAAAAGATGCATTTCCAGATTTATGTTGTTCCTGTAAGGAACGGCCACACAATGATTATCTCCATTGCATTTGATATTCTTAAGACACTTAATTTTTCATGACACATACTTGTTCCCAATATCATTAATTGACTTTGATTATATCTATGTACTTCACACTTTATTTACTAATCTGTTGCTAGGTATTGAATTAATCTTGAACCAAGTTAGTTTTTGTAATTCTTCGCCGAATGCAATTCATTCTTTTATTTAATTTTTTAAAGATTTGTTGCATTTTGTGGTCTCTTCATTTTCGCTTCATCAATACATTTTTTTTTATTTTAGTTATTGTAAACTCATCTGATTTACTTTGTTATTTAAGTAATACACAGGGTGTCCCATAATAATGTATTTAAATTAAATGGGAGTTTGTTCACTTGATTACCTAATTTGAACAGTTTTTTGAAATAGCTTAGTTAGGGCTGTTGGTTTCATTTTCTTAAATTATATAGCAATATATAGAAAAAAAATGACTGAGACATGGTCGCTAACTGTGGGCCTTATAAATAAGCTTAGAGTCGCTCAGCGGTCAATGGGCAGGGCACATAGCTCGCAGAACAGATGGCCGGTGGGGCAGAAAAGTTCTCGAGTGGCGGCCACGTACTGGGAGACGCAGAGTAGGCAGGCCCCCTGCACGATGGACCGACGACCTGGTCAGTCGCCGGTAAACGCTGGATGAGGGCGGTGCGGGACCGAGCGACGTGGAAGACCTTGGGGGCCTATGTCCAGCAGTGGACGTCTACAGGCTGTGGATGATGATGATGATGATGAGAAAAAAAATACCCAAAAAGTGCCAATGTTTTTTAAGATAGCATCAGAAAAATAAATGGCAGAAAAGATTATTTTTCTGCACAACCCTAACATATTTTACAGGAAATCAAGTGACCTTACTTTAATATTAACGGGATATCCCATAAGTTTAAAATTGAGTTTTATTTATATGTTGTAATTTAGAATATACACAAAAAGGTGTTAAATGTTGTCTAAACTTTCCTCTACTGCACGCACTGCCTTCGCAAACTCGCTAAGCTAATAGTTTATGAATAAACCTACAATGAAAATTGCATATTCAGTTATTTGCCAGAGCAAGATTTGCGGCCGACATATTTTGAAATCGAAAAGTAAATGAAATTCAAACATACTCGTAAGTGAATGCGGTCTAAACTCCATTGCGAGCTAGTATTTTTTGTGTCTATTAAAAAAACAAATCATAAGCTCAAGAAAAAATAACACTGATAATCATTAAAAAAAATTGGTCTCAGTAATTTATTTATTTATTTATAAGGCCCGCCAGGGAAATTCACATCATTTCTTACATCTAAAAATATTAACAAACCATTGTTAAATGTAAAAATCTGTTTAAGGCAGACACATCATTCATTTAAGGGTAATAAAATAAATGTATATTTTATTTATTATATGCAAGGCACAGCGAGTGAAATTATGTAAATGCTATGAAATTAACTTTACCCCATATACTATTATCAACGAAATAATAGGATAATTATTTCCCCCACCATCCATGCATTAGCAATGCTTACTATGGTTTTTCAGGGATGAATCAGAAATGAGTGACTGATATGATTTCGTATTTATGATATTCGTAGAGATCTATGGACTACGAAGTAACTTATATATCAAAGCAAAAGGTGCTTTAAACATTAGTTCGAAATCTCACCTTTGAATTTTTGCATTTTAGTGATAAAACTTTAACAAAATCTAGAACTACATGTTTGTTATTCTGTAACATAACAACAGTCAAAGTCAAAAAAAAATTAATTAATTAATTCGTAGGTATTTATTTACATACACTCGAAATACGTCAAATTATTTACAAATTTAACTGAATCTATCATAGAATTGTCAAGTGTGCATTTATATTAAAAATAGTGATATTTTAATGATGTTGTGACAGGTCGAGATAAGAGGTCGCGGTCACGATCAGGCAGGCGAGAAGCTGAAAAGAACAGCAAGAGAACAAATAGTGGATCAGAACGATACTGGAATAGCAGCCGAGAGGAAGAAGTGCATGAGCAGAGAGCCAGGTCTAAGCATGCGTCCGCGCACAACGACGGGAAGGGTGAGCAATTGAATCTAAATCAACTAATTAAATAGCTTTTTGTCTTCTCTAATTTTTTTTTGCTACAATTAGAACTAACACTTTATTTTAATGAATTTACGGGTAAATTCATTAAATCATAGTGAAAATAGCTGCAATCGTTTAAAACAATTGTAACAATTTATGTTTCGATAGCAAATGCATATTGCAAAATTGATGCTACAAACCGTTTTTTAATATAACCTAAGAATTTTCTTACAAACTTTGGCATGATATAAAATAAGTTTCAATTGAGTCACATTGAAGCTACCGATAAGTCGCAAGATCTTTACTCACACGTCCCGTTTTAAGAAAACTATGCAAGTTAAAATCTGCACTAGCACACAACATGACTTTACTTGTAGTTGGACCATAATAAAACTGTAGGTTTCAGTTGGCAATATGTCTAGATGGACATCTATCAAGTGCGCCTCTAATGTACTATTAACCATCTGGACTAGAGATAAAACCAATGCGACAAAGTTAAGTTTTCTGCCATTTGGGATATGTGCTAACATGGTCATGATCGACGCTTAAGTGTGTAAAAGTAGACCATCGAAAGATTCGTCACACCAATGCGTAAACGTAAGAGTGCCGCTAATAGAAGGGAATCGATGTGTCTTGGCGACCAATTTAACTGGAAGTTAAAACAGAGATTATCTTCAGTATCGGCGCAAGTACTGGACATCAAGAAAGTGTGCAGTGTAAAGTGTTTTTGAAAAGTTTATTTATTTATTTTAGGGACCGCCATAGCAACCATTACAGCGTGAACATTAAAATAATGATGTAGCCTTCTCGGAGTTTTAAACTCAATTTATATTGACATGCCTTAAGAAAACATAATAAGTCAGTTAAGGGCTATGTCAGTATTTCACAGCTATGAGTGAAATACGCGATATTAATTAAGAATACGATATATTCGATTCCTATTTTATTACGTACGGTCTTGTATATTGAGGAAGTGTCTCCGAAACTGTCGCAATTTAGTTTGATTTTAACCTTAGAGGACTTTAAGGGCTAATTATGATACTTGAGTATCAAGTAAAGTGACCCAACATAGATAATATTTAATTTTTATTATGAGTAAATGAAGTGTGTGCGATTCTTTGAACTCAAGTATAACCTAAATATTACGTATCTAAGTGTAAACGCTGCTGCGTCACGCAGCCGCGGTTGCATAGTAAAACTCCCCGCGCGAGCTCATGGACACTTTTTAATTAAACCGCGGCCCGCGTATGCGCTTCGCAGCATTGGCTCTAAGGGAGTGGGCTTTCTTGTGTGCATTTATAATGTGTTGAAAAGGATAGACTATATAAAAAGACTTTCTTTCGAAAAAGAACGAGGACTTACTTGCCTATACCGGCTCCCGGTATGTCCACGGATAGGCGTAAATGTCAAAATACCGGGAGCCGGTTTGTCAACAGATAAGAGGTTAAGTGGTCAACAGATAAGAGGTTAAGTGGTCAATCTGACATCAAAAGGTCGCCATATCAGCAACAAAACTTAATTTGCCATTTTCCATGAAGGTATAAAAATATACGCCGAAAATAACTAATGTTGTTTTCTTTGTTTGATTTGATGTTTTATATACCTACTTTTTATTTTGTTTATTATTCCGCAAAAAAAAGGTGGGTTTGGGATTGGGATCTTGGGAATCGGTCACCAATAAATATACCGCACATTCATTGCTTCCAGAACTGCCGAATTGCGCCGCAGCATTGTAATATGCTATTTCTTCGTAAATATTCTTCCTCTTATAAAGGAAAGGAAAGTCATGCACTTAAAACAACATAGTACAAAAAATACTAATAACTTAGTAAAAACTAAAGCCATCGATTTTGGCCGTGCTCATAAATTACCTAGGCATGCTGTGTGTTTCTAAGTGAAGAATTGAATAGCACAAAATTTGATGTTTTCCAGATGGCCAGTCATTACAGGATATGGATATCTCGCCCGACAGAAGTACCCCGCTTTCAGAGAACTCCTATGGAGGGAGGGAAACATCCAATGCAAAGGTCCGCAACAATTTGACACAAAACAATGCGGTGCCACCGGTCGTCGTTCTTGATAATTCAACATTACAGGTAAGCCAATATGCACTTTATATCAATTATATTCGGTTCAACGATGAGAAAATTGTATATATTTAAAGTACAAAAGATATAGTATAAATGTTGTGGACCAAGTGATTAATGCGGGCATTACCTATACATAATATTCGGGCATTGTGTATAATGCCCGCGCTACATCGGGCTAAGTGATAAATTACTATCTAAACTTCATTATTTATCACATTGCCCGGTCATTATTATATTTCTAAACGACAATTGGGCTATTTGATAATAAAGCAAAGATATGTAAGTGTGATATGTGGACGATCCCACTGATCGTGATAGAACTTTGGCTTGACAAACGGTGGCACGACAGTACCTATTTTTGATCGAAAGACGATATTCAAGACAAACACCGTACCTATATACTTACGATTTATGGCACTTCGGCGGCTGCTACTGCGGCACCGCTCGCTTAGCATTAACCTAACTCGCTTTCTTATGTTCAAATGAACAAATTCTCATGTTCAAATTAACTGTACTTTAGTCGCTTTTTTTTTAAGGTTGTAAAACAATATCTCATCGCAAATTTGTTTTTTTTCGGTCGCTCGTTTCATTATTTCCCTATTTTTAATACCTATTACTTAAATAATATCAAGCCCTTGCTAAGTAATCCAAAAATTGCTTAACGTTTGGGGTAATTTAAGTGACATCAAAAATTATAAATACTACTTAAATATGTTTTTTGTCACTGCCCAAAACGTGATTGACCTTATGTATAATGCCTGGGCAATTTGAGCCCACTCATATTGGGCATGATTATGATAGTGACCGGGCATTACGTATAATGCCTACTAACATATCACTTGGTCCATAATCGAATCGAAATAAAAATCCTGCGCCAATAATATTTTATAAGAGATACGTGTGTAAATGTACACCTGAAAGAAATCGATTAGAGTTGTAAAGCGCCTATTTTTAGTAAATCGATTAAATATGACTTTGAATCGCAACAATCTTGCAACGCGCCTTTAACCAGTTTTCAAGCATGCATATAGAAATAATCGATAGAGGATTCATTTTCAAATCAGCAGCTTTCAACACAAACTTTTGGATTTATGTTTAACGCTAGCTCTGCTTAGTTTGGGGCTAGACGGCGCTTTGTAAAAATATTTTACATCCATTATTATGTATTATGTATTATTATGATTAGTTTCGTCCGGTCCTCGAAATTCGCCAATTCAACTACCCCCAACGAATCGTCGCAGCTGCTGATACGACAAAAATTTTTTCTAGCTCTATCATTGCCTAACCCGCGTTTGACTTACATCTCACCTGATTGTACTTGAAGATGGCAGCATACGGGATAGGGAAGAAATTGGCTCGTAGTTTATTATTGCTGGAACACATCGCCACTAAAATTGTGATATTTGGTAACGGTATGAAGGGTAGTCGTTATTCAGGCGGACCTATCACGAAACGGGTGGTCACTCAGATTGGTCACCTTTTACGACACGCTGTCAGGACGGTGCTAGCGCTATTTTAAGTCGAATCTACAAAACAACTGCGTTGTAATACCATATGAATTTGCTTTCTTGTAACTCATGATTTGCATTTGAATAGCACGTTCTGCGGTGCGAGCACAGAACTTTGTCGACTTGTATGTTTACGAATGTTTGTATAGTGTGGAGCCCAAAGCAGATATATAGTAGAGCTGCTGTAAGCAAAGATGCACAGCTTCAATTTGCTATTCTGCGCTAGAGGCACTGGCGTCAGTTCGTCGCTGACTTCTGTAAAGTGTGTACACGCGTAGATATTACAAAAAAAATGAAAACCTCCATTGTTTCTCGATGTAAAATTAAGTTTTCTATACTTTTATAAAGGAATTACATTGTCAATCCAAATAAAATTAACTTACCACGAAGATAATTTCATTCATAATTATTTCTTACAATTTGTTTGTTTTCCAATTATTTATGTCCAAAATTCCAGATTGTTATTTGTTGCCTAGGTGAATTTTATACCACGAAAAAATGTTTCCTCCGTAGTGTGTAGTCGGTTGCAAGTTTAAGGCGCTTAGCAGACGATAAACTTCATGCGCCTTGTTGCGGCAACCGACAACTGACAACTCCCTGTTCATATATTATTCCAATGGAATTGCGTACACAGCAATTCTAGTTAGGAGTTAGTTTCTGATTGCAGCAACTCGCAATTAGCAACTTTGATTAAGTTGCTGGTTTTTGCAACTGACAATCGCAGCTAACAAAAGTTTCTAAAATCAGCAATAGCAAGTCGTTCTTTGGGGTATATACGAGGGTGGATTGAAAAGTTCGCGGCCTAGTCAAGAAAACAGAATAAAGCACATACAAAAATATTTTTATTTTTCGACGTAATCTCCATTTAGCTCTATGCACTTCTTCCATCTGCTTTCCAGAGCTTCCATACCTGTTTTAAAAAAAGATTCCTCAAGGTCTTCAAAATACAGGTTAACAGCGGCTTCGACCTCTTCATTCGTTAAAAATTTCTGCCCACCGAGGTGTTTTTTCAGGTTTGGAAACAGGTGAAAGTCCGAAGGTGCCAAATCAAGATAATAAGCTGGATGTGGCAACAATTCGAAACCACAATCACGAATTTGAGCCATAGACTCGACAGACGTGTGGACTCGGGCGTTGTCCTGGTGAAACAACACTTTCTTTCTCAGTAATCCTGGGCGTTTCTGTTTAATTTCTTCACGTAAACGGCGCAGAAGGGTGCTATAGTACGCAGAGTTTATTGTTTCGCCTTTTGGAAGGTAGTCCACCATAATGACACCCTTAGCATCCCAAAAAACCGATGCCATCACCTTGCCAGTCGACAGAATTGCCTTTGCTTTTTTCGGAGTTGGTTCACCTGATTTTTTCCATTGTTTGGATTGTTGTTTTGATTCTGGGGTGGTGAACCCAGGTTTCATCCATTGTCACAAATCTGTCAAGAAAACCTTGTGGATCAGCCTCGAACATCTCCAAACAGTCGCGAGAAATCGTGAGTCGAATTCGCTTTTGCTCTACTGAAAGCAATCTGGGGACCCACCTAGCCGAAACCTTAGAAAAGCCGAGTTCATGGACAATGATGTTTTGCGTTCGTTCATATGAGATGCCTATAGTGTCTGCAATTTCTCTGATAGTCAATCTACGGTCTTTCAATATGAGATCACACACTTTATTGATGTTTTCTTCGGTCGTAGACGTCATTGGCCTGCCGGAGCGAGGGTCATCTTCGATGTTCTCTCGTCCACGTTTAAATTCTGCAACCCATTTTTTCACAGTGGTATAAGACGGGGCAGATTCCCCTAATGTTGTTTGCATGTCATCATGGATCTCCTTTAGTGTTAATCTTTTTTTAAACAAATATTTAATCACAGCACGTTGTTCAAATTTCGACTGCTTCTGTGATTGGGCCCACTAGATTGATGTCCCATAAGGACCAAACACAGAAATAGAAAAAAATATTATTTTTGTTCTGTGATACGTCCCATTGACTTTATTGTAGGAAATAATGAGATCAAGTACGGTCCGCAAGCAAACAAAATCATTAGAATAAAACAAAAGATTAGAAGCTACTCCGAAGCTACTCCGAATATACGTTTTATTTTATTGCTAAGTATTTTGGGGAATTCTAAGTAAGAACTCAAACCTACTCTGAATATTCGTTTGTTTAAGTAAACTGTTTATCTATTGTATATAGGCAATGATGACTGATTTAAAACATTGATAATATTTGATTCTGTGATTATTTTAATTATTAGAACTGTGATTTTTTAAATTTTACGAAGTAAATTTTTTATAGTAAGACAAATAACCTCATACATTAAAATTGTCAATACCTACATACTTTATTTTATTACATCATAGTTTTATAGTGTTGTAAATGTAACATGTTTTTAATTTTTATTGTTGATTATTGTTAGTATAAATGTTTATTACGAATCAATATTTTGTCTTTTATTGATATTCTTATTAGTTTGCTTGCTGACCGTACTTGATCTCATTATTTCCTACAATAAAGTCAATAGGACGTATCACAGAACAAAAAATATTACTTTTTTTGAATTCAGTGTTTGGTCCTTATGGGACATCAGTCTAGTGGGCCCAATCACTGAAGCAGTCCAAATTTCTCCATTAGTGAAAATTTGTTCTACACACGTATTTATATTGTTCGTAAAATTTTATTTAAACAAGATATCAAATTGAAAATTCACGGGCTGACAATTGAATAATGACAGTTCAAAATGACGGCAGAAAAAATAACAAGTTTTTTTTTTAATGGCCAGGCCGCGAACTTTTCAACCAATGTAGTACTTTCCCTCATCACTGTATTCTGTAGTTTTAAATCACTTTCCAGCAACTTATTAAATATGTAAACAGACATTTTAAAATATTGTTTAAAGTTGTCATTATGTTTCTGAAGCTCATTTATGTTAATAAATCTAGTCCTATCTTGCAAGAAGGGATGAATCCAAAACCGACGATTGCTGCGAATAATTTGTTGTAGTTGCCAGCGTGTCGTAATATAATTTAAACGAGTGCTGTCTCTCCGGTGTCCATCGTAATACTGAGTGGACTCACCTAACAAACCAGGTTCACATAAAATTGCGACAACCGTAAAGGCCAATTTGTGGTTGCTGCAACTGGAAACCTTTAGAACATTTACAAAAATTGATAGTTGCTTCAACAAGGTTACCAGTTGCATCAATTGCAGATTCTCTAGTTGCAGCAAGTGGCAATTTCTAAAAAAGTTGATGGTTGCCTCAACTAAGTTGTCAGTTTTGTAAACTTAAGTTGCTACGTGTGCAAAGCGCCTAAAGTAACATTGTAATTTTACATTTTACAGTTATTTAAGAGAGTACAACATGTTTACAAACATTCAAAATTAACAAGGCACACATTTATTTAAGCTGGCCGTGCGGCAATGGATAGATTTCAATTATTGCTTACAAACCGTCTCCGTACTATACGAATATTCGTGAACATACGAGTCGTAGAAAGTTCTGTGCAAGCACAGCAGTGCTAGCACGGATCTTTTGTCGATCGTAAGTTTACGAATGCTCGTATAGTATGGAGTCGGTTGTAAGTTTTTAGTAACAATGTAATTTTTTATTTTACAGTTATTTAAGAGTAGAACCTGTTAACTAACATTCAAAATTAACAAGGAACACATTTATTTAAGCTGACCGTGCGGCAATGGATAGATTTCAATTATTGCTTGCAAAACCGTCTCCATACTATACGAGCATTCGTAAACTTACGATCGACAAAAGATCCGTGCTAGCACTGCTGGTGTTTCTTCATAACGTCGTTGCACCACACTCATGTTTGCTTGTATCATCAGACGGGGTCGCTGCTGGCGGCGGCGCTGCCCCGCATCGTGTCGGTGGCGAACAACGGGCTGTCGCCGCCGGGGTCGCCGACCCGCGACGCCGGCCCGCCCACTCCGACGCATTCCGAGAACATTGACCCCCACGCGCCGCCGCTGCACCTCGAAAACGCGCTGCCCAGGAAGAGTGAGTGCCGAAATATCTATAGATTTTGTTTTTAGGTACCCGTGCTCACTGAGCTCAATTCAACATTACACTCGCCAACTTTAGGTCTCTCACACGATAAATTAGGAGACTTCAAGCTTAACAACTGACGTTATCTATACTTCTATACTAATATATAAAGCTGAAGAGTTTGTTTGTTTGAACGCGCTAATCTCAGAAACTACAATTGAGATTTGAAAAATTATTTTTGCATCTGATAGCCCAACTCTTGAGGAAGGTTATAGGCTATATTTTATCCCGAAATTCCCACGGGATCAAAAGTTACGCGGGTAAAACCGCGCGCGGTGGCTAGTAAAGACATAAAATTAAGATGTCGAATACGTATACTTCTAACATACAAATTATAAACGCCAAATTAACAAACTCGGCTTCAAGAAACGAATTAACAGCAAAAAATAAACTTTTCTTACTCTACAACTACTTTGCTGATTATCAGTGCTAACTGTATTTAAATAAATAAAATAAATAAATATTGCTGACACTCACACAACATTATCTAGCCCAAATTAAGTTTCTTAAAGAACTTGTGTTATGGATACTAGATAACTGATATACTTAAGAAATATATAAACAAACAATTGAATAAATACATCTTTTTATTAGAATAAACCTTTAATAAACATATAAACATCCATGACTTTACGACTAATATCTGTGTTCATCACACAAATATCCCCCGCCGCCGGGATTCGAACCCAGGACCTCTGGTATAGAAGGCAGTGTATGTTACCACTACACCAGCCGGTCGTCATTTATACATATTAGTGGAAAAACAAATATGCCAAGACATAAAAGAACAAATAGAAGGTCGCTGTTGGTACTTGTTAACGTCATACAAATTCTCATAATGTCAGCACATATCCAGTTTACCTCGTTTTGTCCTGTAAACTTTAACTGGAAGAATACTAGTAAATCTCAAACCTTCCAGTAAAAGTTCATTGTATGGGTCACGGTGGTGTATATTTACTTGTTACTAGCTACTGTGCGTAACCAACAAGCGTAACTTTCGATACCGTAATAATCGCGCACGGCTGCAAGTTTCATGCATACATAACTTCACGCCTTTATCCCTTATGGGGTAGGCAGAACAACAGAGCTTTAAAATCTGATGTCACGTTTGAAAAATTCAAATTCACGCATAAATTTGACATACTACATATAGGACAATAAATAAAAACATATCAAAAAACACATCAAACACAAATAATTGAATGAGAAATGAAGAAAGTAGATAACTTAAAAAAAATGAATACATATAAAATTTTCATCTGTGTGTTTTTATTAACTTTTTATAAGTTGCAACTCAAAAACACACACCTGGAAAAAATATTAAAAAGAAAAAAAGATCAAAATGAGCATGTAATGTACTGTAATAAGCACGTTAAATATGACAAATCGCAGCATAATTTGGAGGTATTTTAAGGATGTAGAGAGACTATTGCAGTTGCAGATTAATGGCGGGTTTCAATATCATGAAAACTGTTCGTTTTGCCTACGAACAGCAGAATTCACTACCAAAATGCCTTTCTTCATTCAAAATATTGACATCTTAACCACTGCTTACGAACTGTTTAGCTGTAATGGTTTTCTAGGCAACGTTTTTACATTTGACCATTTAAAAAAATAAGTCATTTTATCTAGCCAACGACGATGTAACAAGTTATTAATTTAAACCAATGAGGTAAAGGTGGCATAACGGCCTGCTGCGGCCAATGGCGAATTACGTTTTTATTACATATGGCCAATTACAGAATAAGTCATTTTATCTATCCAACGACATAACAATTTGTTAATTTGACAAAATATTCTATCAAATATCTGTCAACATATCAATAATCCAGTTTTCTCTTTCTAACTTATCTATAACAGTTTTTGAAAAAAAAAGGACGAGTATTATTGAATGACATCATTTTTCTTTTAAATATTTACTTCGATGTCATAAAAAATATGATTTAACCAATGGCAAAATAAGTCAAAGGATTGGCGATAAATCACATATCGCTTATTATCTGGGAAGAACGTCATATCTATTAGTACAGCTTGTAGCTAATAGATATTGTGAAACGCTATTATTTTTCTAATAGTTTTGTACCTGTATCGAGTCAGTTGAATATTGAAACCCGTCATTAATCAACTCAGCTTATTGTCAAAATATGGTGTATACAAAAGATGTAGTTATATATAAGGTTAGGGTCACATTTTTACTGATAGACAGCATGCAATCATTCTAAATTATGAACTTAGTCGAATTTTTATACAATATTAAAAATTTAATTACAAAAGTAGATAATACTAAATTTGATATGAGATACAAAGTCGAATGAATTACTCAGGTCGAAAAATACCGCTACTGTTTTTATTTTGTCATCGGTGTATTTTATTATTTCAGACGCCCATAAAAACGCTGATAAAACCCTTGCACCTTACAGTGGACTATTTTTGAAAGCATTAAAATCATTCGCGAATATACTTTCAGCCAAATTTTGGAGGCCAATATTAATGTGTAATATTTGTAGGATTGACGGTCCTTTTGGTAATAACAAATACCAGACATACAGGTTTCTAATTTACCTGGAAGGATATTAGTGTGAGGAACATGGACATATCTTGTTTTTATATCATGATGAATGATTTAAACATGTTTATTCACATGGTCACTGTCAACATTTACTCAAGCATAGAAACATGCTGCCTATTTGCTATGCTTTACCCTCGTTATTTAGCTATCCTGTTGGTATATCAGGATAAAAAAATTATCCAATATTTTCTTAGAGTCTTTGCCCTACCTGCATTAAATTTGATCGACGAACATGTGAATGCTTCTCGTCCGCCAACATACGTATGTCCATCAATACCTAGTTGCGTCCAAGGCTTGTATAGGACTTTTCTCAAATAATGCGCGGAAATTAAATTATTTCATCACACTAATTGTCTTCACTTGAACTCCATTGAAAACCAATGGCAAAGTTGACGAACAACTAATAAAAATAGTTTTTTACGCGCCAAAGTGTTATTTTCTTTGTGCAAGCCAATTCAAAATTTAAATTAAACCTTTGATAAGTCACCTCTTTGGTCGCCATGTTCAGGAGTAGAAGATCCTTCCCTTTTTTAAATTACTCGACAAATATGATTTTACATAGTAATTTATTCGGCCGCTAAACACAACAGATATGGATTTTCATACAACTATTGCCGGCCGCTGCTCGACCAGTACAGCAAGATCGACTTATCTCGATGAAAGTTGTCAAAATAATGCTCAAATTTCCAAGCTCGTTTGAGAAAAATTGTATTTTGTTGTAATTCCAGTGGAATCGCTGGGCAGTTATTCGTCGGTGGTGGGCAGCAATATCCAGAACGCGCCGATGTTGACGCCGTCGCTTGTGAACTACGTCCGCGGGGACCTCAGCGCGCACGTGGCCGGTTGGCCGGCGGACATACTAGACAAACAGGTCAGTTTCGCTTGGCAAGAATTAAACTAGGCGTCGAAAAAGTGTATACTCATTACACTCTGTGAAGTCCAAAAGTAAGCTTAAATAGCAACACCCATAAGATTCAGTTTAAGTTAGTTTTTATTAAGTTTAATATAAACTGACATACTGACCATGTGGCCCTACTTCTGGATAAGCTTGTGTAACAAGACCAGAGCCAATTTGAAAATTGTCTTTGCCTAATCAAAAATATAATTAAAACCTCACTGTACAAGGTGTAACATTACGATGGGTTGTCATTTTAATATAGAAAAATAGATAGAATAGATAATAAACTTATATATAGAATAGATAGAAAGAAATTGCCTAAGTTTAATTTTTCAAAATGAACGGGTTTGATTACCGAACTATGTACCACTTTTTTCAAATTCAATTAATGCAGTTTTTCTTGGCACTAAAATCGATGACATGTTTCCATAAAACAGATCTTCGTATGTTTCATTTGTCACACTTTGCTATACTGATTGATCTTATAATATACGGTATGATATAAACAGGGTGTTTTGCTATATTTTAACTTTAACTTAACTAAATACTGTTTCTACCTACAGGCTAACAAATACACAGAGGAAGCGTACCAGTTGGGTTGTCTCCAATGCACGCGGGTGTCAGCTGAACTGAAGTGCGCGCGCTCGCTTGTACGCCACTCGGAAATACAAGCCACGCTACAGGAACAGAAGTAAGTGCCTTGTTCAATCGAGGGAATCCTTATAATATTGACATTTTTGAAGAATGGTTTGTTTGTTTATATTATTACTAGCTGTTGCGTGCGGGTTTACACGCGCAATTTCGAATCCCGCGGGAATTTCGGGATAAAAAGAAGCCTATGTGCTATTCCAGACTGTACACTAACAGTATGCCAAATTTCATCCTAATCCGTTGAGCCGTTCTCCCGTGATTGAGGAACAAACATCATACATCTAAACTTTCGCATTTATAATATTAGTATTAGTATGATTAAAAATGAAATACGAAAATACCTCTTGCACGCAGCCTCTCCACTTAAATCCCAATAACATAATATATGTTCTACGTGTTTTTAAATAATTTAAAAAATTCAAGTTTTCTTATACAAAAAATATTTGTTGTCTCTAAACTAGCGTTACTCTATTTGCACCAGTGGCACCTTGCGCCAAACCGCGAGCTTCGGGGCGCAGGGTTGCGCAGCAAAATACAAAGTATTAAAATGATAGAGGAAGCAAAAATTTTTTTTTTTTCTTTTGTTTTGTTATTTATCAAGATTTGTAAAAAGCCTTCAACAAGTGATGCGCTAATGCAAATTAACCCTGTATATTTTTTGTATTTATTGTCAAAGACTAAGCAGCTTATAAAAGACATTACATAAACTTTTTTAATTAAATCTATACATAACTTCACCAATACTTAAAAGGAAAGTATGGTATATTGGACCGGCAGGTAAAATTGACAACCTTCATATCACAAGTAGCTGATAAAAACTGATTTTGAAGCTTTTAAGTTCGACCAGTGGCTGTATTCATTTCGCTGTGACAGTAAACACGTATTGTTATAGATTCATCGATTGTTTATTTATTTATACATATGACACACCAATAACAAATGTATTACATTAATAATTCCAGGTTCATTATTTACTAGCTAAACAGTTCTGACTTCATAAAAGTCAGATCAGATAATTTATAAAAAAAATAAAGTTTATAAATTGACAATCGTATGTAAGTGTATGAAATAACTATATTATAACTATAGTATTTGTATATTAGTTAAATTTTAGTATATGTACGCCTAGGCACCCTATAAATTAGTCTCCAATTCTCACCCAAAGGTTGTCTGGAAGAAATTGCTTTTTAGTGATAAGACCACCTTTTGTACCATGTTTCTGCTTTTGTTTTACTTTGTATTTTTTTCTGTGGTGTACAATAAAGGATAACTAAATAAATAATTAGTTAATACGATAAAAGACTAATCAAAATTCCGATATTATAATTAACAATTATCAAATTTCTTACATAAAACCGCCAGGGAGACATGAAAAATGTCAGGTTTTTTGGGTCATCAGCTTTAAGTTGTAGCTACTACAAATACGGACAAGAGGGCTGTTAGTACCGACGTTATTCTTGCAGAGAGGAATGTGGAATGTTTGCGTGAAATAAGTTTGAAATAAGTGAAATGTGAAATAAGTTTGTGTGTCTAGTTCTTTTGTTAGGTGTCTTGAGATTGAGAGTAGTAAGTATTGGTGAGTTTAATGCTATCATGTGAGCCGTTACAAATACTGTGTAGAAATAACATAACAAGTAAATGGCGACGGTTATGAAGTGATAACATGGTGTGTTGTTTACAGTTATTTCATTTTTATTTTTACTTTATTCAGGAAAAAAACAGTCATTATAGGTACTTATAGTTAAAATATATAATTGATATATATATTTTTTATCTGCGTAAGGTTTGTGTGGGGCTTTGTGTGTGCGATAATTGAGGTGTTTAATAAGTTTTTTTTGTATGTATTCTATGTTTTCGCTATATGTGTGTAGGGTGTGTTCCAGATGCTACTGCAGTACTCGAGTGTGCTCCTTACGTATGCATAGTATAATTTTTTTATGCAGTTTGGGTCTGAGAAAGGCGCACTCACTCTTAAAATAAAGCCTAGATTTTTATAAGCTTTGGTAACTATGCTTGTGATATGATCCTTGTAGGTAAGCTTTAGAGTCTAGAAGAACACCGAGGTCACGGATAGCATTCGTTTTTGGGAATTAGTGTATTGTTTTAGAGATAAGAAGTTACTATAGATTTCTTTTTACGGGTAAAACTTACATGAGCACATTTATTTACATTAATAGTAAGGCGATTTTTTGAGAAATAGTCAGATAGTCGGTCAAGATCAGATTGTAAATAATTGCTTTCATTCAAGTTATTAATTTTAGTATAAATTTTAATGTCATCGGCATACATAATGAAATTTGAGTGAATTATATTATGTTTTTCTATGTCAAATAAATATGCAGAAAAAAGCAAAGGCCCCAGAAAAAGATGTGT
The DNA here is from genome assembly GCA_944452665.1 of Stenoptilia bipunctidactyla. Classification (NCBI taxonomy): domain Eukaryota; kingdom Metazoa; phylum Arthropoda; class Insecta; order Lepidoptera; family Pterophoridae; genus Stenoptilia; species Stenoptilia bipunctidactyla. The sequence goes on along the minus strand of OX101721.1, from coordinate 41,390,252 downwards.
ATGTGTCCTCTATGTATTGCGGCATCCCTTTCTAGCTTGTAATCGTAAATGCATATTTTCGTTAGTGTGTGATTTTACCGCGAATCTTCGTAATGAACACCACTTTAAACGATTGCTGTGATAAAGTTTAACGAATTTAGAGCATTATTATTGGCTCTTATTTCGCGCTTCCGATTATTCGAAGCTGCTGAAAGGTCGCGCATGCGCGCTATCTAAATTTATTATTATTTTATTATTTCAGAGTCTATTGAGGGACAATTTAGCAAACTAGTTAAATTTGACCAAATTAGGGATTTAAAGTTTTGTTGAATTTTAACAAATGTTTGAGAGCCATGGTTATGAATGTATAATAAAAAACCAAGTCTATTAATTTTTGTTTATTTAATATGATAAACATTACAAAAAAAATATAAATTCTTGTTAAACACGCATATAAATACAAACGGTCCAAATTACCAGACTTTCCCTTATATTATTTAGTGTGAAACGTTATTCGTTGCATAACCAGCATATAAAAGTTAAAGAGTGGACAGAAAATGTAAACTTGTACTATGATATGACTAATCAAAATTAAAAAAACTTAATAAGTGAATTGAGAAAGTTGCCTATAATTATACTTTATAAAACCGCATATGTAGTGGGTTTTAATGTGAAATCTTGATCCAAGAAAAAAAGAAGTACAATGGAACGCCATGGCAACCATTTTTGAAATCCTCTATCAATAATTATTGAAATCTATCCAATGATGAAAGTGAAAATAGGATGAATTTATCAAAGCTCAAATTCAGAATTATATCGAAAGATATCGTAAAGGAGAAAGTTAATGTTTAGTTACATAAAAGAAATGTGATTTTTTTAAGTGTAAAGTAATATAATTTTGAAAATGATGTTGTCCCGATGACGACACTACGTTATTCCTACATCGCGCTATCACAGTTTCTATAGCGATCTGTACATACACAAATTCCTGACAACAATCGTCGGGACGTAGGCCGCGGCCTGCCATCCATTTTCTTGCGAGTGGGAACATCAACCGTTGTATTCTTTAATTGTTCATTAGATTAAATTACGGTCGCTTTGTCTTTAGAACTAAGCAGGGCCCGTGTTTGGTACAGTATTTCAGTGTTTCTGTGTGAAATTCTGATATTATAATTAACTTTGCGAAGATACGTCGGAAACGCTCCTAATGTAAAAATGAATCCTAAAACATTTCCCGGATTTCAAGGATATGGAATTCTATATTTGTATGTTGGATTGTTGCACATCAAGGTAAGTAGCACTTAAAAACAAAATGATGTAGTTATATGTTTAAAACCTAAATTTCTATAGCTATACTAAAAATGAGCTTGTGATTTGGAATAAAAAATGTATTCAAAGTATCTCTGCTAGTCAATTTATCTGCGACCTCGTTGTCACTTATCACCACCAGGTGAGATGCCTAATGTTATTCTGTTTATTTCAGGTATCAAATTTATATCGCTGCATTGGAAGATGGATTCGATGTTTGATTACCATCATTAGAGCTAATAAAGAAGAACTCAGCTAATAATAGTTTTCAATTTTGGATATCAATAATAAAAATATATTTAAACAATAATTGTCGTTTTTTCTCCTTCTTTCTTTCTACTTCTTCTTCAACATTTCATTAATGATGCTGCCATGATGCCTGATGCCATATTTGATTTATATTATACAGGGTGACGGATGACACATTTTAGATACGTACTGAAGGAGAGCACTCTGAACTAGATTTTGGTAATAATTATGTAATAAAAGTACTTAATTTTCACTAGAATTCCCTATAAATAAATAAAGTTTTGGTACTATTTACTTTACTTACGCCTGAGTCGATCGCGGCACGTGACCTGGTACGCGGATCGCTGCCAATGTTAGTGTTACCATGCGTCTCTTAATCGATTCTTTAACTTTCGGTTAAGTTTACTCAGAAAATAAGTAATATTTATTTTTTAATATATTTTTTCTCTTCATGTTAGATCTCAAACTATCACGTCCTCGCATTTCCAAATTAACCCACCAGTCGCCCTGTATAGTTCAAAACTCGCTAAGTACAAAAGATAGGGAATGTGTTTTTTGACTTTAACAATTAAAATAAAATAAAAATCAGTATCTTTCCCAGGAAAATGTCATAACCATAGATGCAATAGTAAAAAATACTAAATCCAAAATATTTGTTGAATTGAAAGTTCATTTACTTATTTACACTTATTTGGTCATAGTAAAACAGGTATTATTTTTTTATCGATATAAGCGAAAAAAGCGAACTTTCTAGTTGTTTTTATGTCATAAAGCTGGCGTAGTTTAATAATATTATTCAATACATACATTATCTATACTAATAAAGAAAATGTAAGTGTCCGTTTGTAATTTAAAAGTATCAGCTTTTCACTCAATGCATAACAAATTGAATCGCTAAAGCCATCAAATAGCGGTTCAAAGTCTCTTTGCATAGAGTTGGACCTGCAGGACTCAGCTAATATTGAGTAAGAGTAGAAGCGAAAAGAACCAAAACGTTATGAAATACAAAAAATGTCTTAACCTAATGTGAAAGATAATCTTTAATATATTTTTATTTTGTTGATCAGGATAATGTACCTGCGGCAGCAGATCTCCCGGCTGGAAGAGCTCAAGTCGCAGAACTCGTTCATGTCGAACGACTAGGATTCGGGCTGGGGGGTGACGGCTCGCCCCCCTGCGCCTCTCTCGCCCCCACCATACACATACACACACCAATTGCGCCATTCCCTACAAGAGAAAGCAGCTATACGATACGCTACTCTTTATTCCTCTTCGCGACTCAAACTTTAACACCATACGCTCGGATTGGTCAATTTGAAGCAATAACGTACGAAAAGTGTTGATTATGAAAAAAAAAAACTTTAATTATTAGTTTTATGTATGTATGTAGGTAGGTTAAGTTACGTCTCTGGCACCGGAAGCGGAGCGCATTTTATCTGAATTTAGATTTCTATTTAGTATTGATGGTTATTTTGAAATAAATGTGTTTGATTGCAGACTTCTTTGAATGTTGATTAGTGTTGAATCGTAAGCTATTACGATATTTATTAAAATTACTAGATTTATTTTTGTGTTTCTGTAGCTCTTCATATTGTTAACCAATTTATAACAGTAGCTATAATGTTTGCAATACAGCGAGGTCTCGTGCTCACTGACGACAAGGGATGGATACAAATATCGTTGTAAATTCATTTTTGACCAATCATTGTATAAAGTTTGTAAAGAACCAGGTATTTTTTGTAATAATGATAGGGAAAATAAAGTGAAATCCATGTAGTTATATTAGTTGATTTTAAATAAAAAATCATATAAGCTTAAATTTCATGATTATTTGTATGCTTGTGATGTAACGAGTGCTACACAAAGTGTAATCAGACTAATGTTCACCCGCGGTTATATTAGTGAAAAGTTAGTTAGGTGAAGCGAACTCCAATCTAGGTCTTATTCTTCTAATGTGTGGCTAATGTTAGACCTTTGATCTATGTAACTTGTGCATCAGATTAACAAAAGTAAGTACTGTGATATCCATTCACTTTCACTCGTAATTAATAAAATAATGTGGTAAATATACAGGGTATTACAAAAAGTACTTTGAAAAAAAAAAACAGATAGAACTAGTCTTCCCCATTCGATTACAAAACCGTTTTTATTTGGAATTATAGTTTTCCATTTAAACTATAATTCGACTAAAAATTTTAGTCGAATGGAGAAGACTAGTGCTATCTGGGCTATTTTTCTCCAAACTACTTTTTTGAACACTCTGTATAGTGAGCATGTATGTAGGCGTCAGTGTGGAGTTGATTGTGTTAACTTCTGTTAACACAATCAATATATCAATAAAGTTGTGTTATAAGCAATAATCTATCTAGCGGAAGGTAATGTATCTTTGCTCTGTGTATATTGTAATTAGCAATCGTTTTTCTCTCCACACTTGACCTGTTATTATTGTTCTCTTATGGTACGAATCGTTCTTTTTAATTTTGACCAGTTTAAATAAAACAGTTTTTCAAAGGAATGCAACTAGTATTTTTCCATAACTATTATTTAAAGTGTTAAATTAAATAAAATGTATATAAAGACTATTTATTTCTTTTATTAATATTGCATCAACGTAACTTTAGATATAATTATTTTTCTTTGGCGATAAAACTAAATTATCACCCTTTGTCATGGATAACATACATGTGGAATATGGTATTACACCTAAAACATTCAAAATTTGTAGGTTTACAACAGTTCATACATATAAGAAATAAAAAACTAAAAATTATTTAATATTTTATTATTTCGAAACCCTTGTTAGGTACGAATCTTAGGGTTAACCATTGTTCCAAAACAAAGTGATAATAAAAGACAAGATGATAGCTAATTTTGATTAATATAAAATAATTTGTATAAAATGCTCAACAGTATTTGAATATAGATGAAATATTTGTTCGTGACCGTAAGTTTCCAAATAAAAGTTATATTGATATTACTGCCTAATCAGGCCGCCGGGGTACCAAAGATGACTAGTGTTTTAAGTTTTCTCGCAGCAATTCAACGCACTTGTCGAGATACAAAGCTTAACCTTCTGCAGGCCTATTATGGATCTCAAAACCATGCCATGATATGAAATAGTTTTGACGTAAAGGCCGTATGTGGTAGTCCGCGAATGACTACCACATGCTCGTTTCTCCGCGAGAACGCGAGAAACGAGAATGTGGTAGCTATTCGCGTATTCTACTCAATTTCTCCCGTTTTTCTCTACTTTTTGTGGGTTTTGGGGTTTGTGGGCAGTATAGAGTTTTGTGTAGGAGTCACACTCGCATGTTTCTCAGTAACGAGCGAGCCGTCGATTTGAAAGGTTATATCGCAGATTATAACTCAGTGATGCGCGTCTGCGAATGATCATGTGAGTCGAATAATGCGATGGTTAACTTAAATATGGCCGAATGACCTTGAAAGAAAGCATTCGAATGGATTAGTTGAATGACTGAATGCATTGAACGGCAGCATGTGTCCGCAGTTTCACCCCCCTTTAGAGAGAGAGAGGGAGTTTTGAAGTAACTCTTAATAGATTTTAAGAGTTTTTGTTCTTTTTTATATTGTTAGTATTTCACACCACGGACAGTGGTTATACCCGTTTCAGGACACTGACCATGCTGGTAGAGAGGCTTTTAAGTTTTCGCTCACTCATGGCCTCTCTCAGCTTGTTGACGAGCCTACGCGCATACCAGACGTTGCTGGCCACACTGCTTACTGCCTGGACCTTCTGCTGACAACCGATCCGGACAGATATTCGGTGTCCGTCACTGCACCCTTAGGGACATCCGATCACTGTCTGGTGAAATCTGTATCGCAGTACTCGCCACCTGACACCCGACCAAGTGGTTCTAGGCGAGTATGGCGTTACAAGTCGGCAGATTGGGATGAAATGCGACATTTCTTCGCATCTTATCCGTGGCGGCAAGCTTGTTTTACATCAACCGATCCATCGTGCTGCGCTGATGCAGTCTCAAGTGTGATAGGTCAAGCAATGGAGTTCTTCATTCCCTACGCTGATCTATCCCTTGAAACCAAAGCTCGCCCATGGTTTAGTGCTGAATGCTTTTCCGCTGAAAAGCGTAAGCGAGAAGCGTACAAAGCCTGGGCAACCGCTCGCAGAAGCAAAGCCGTGGATTCGCATGAACACAAAAAGAGGTACAATGCTGCCGCCAAGTCCTGCAAAAAGGTGATCAAGAGAGCTCGTTTCGCCCACATAGGCTGTATCGGAGACAGAATAGCCTCATACCCCTCGGGAAGTAAAGCTTTCTGGTCCCTCGCCAAGTCGGTCGAAACGAACTTTTGTCGCCCTTCGCTGCCGCCTCTGCGGAAACCTGACGGTTCTCTGGCCCACACCGCTAAGGAAAAGGCGGATTTATTTGCCAGTATCTTTGCGGAAAATTCTCGTCTAGATAGCCAAGGTAAAATCCCACCCCAATTACCTCAGTTCGGTCCTACAATGGGTACCGTTCATATTCGCCAAAAGGAGGTTCTTAAGTGCTTGCTGCACCTAGACGAGAATAAGGCTAGCGGTCCAGACGGTATTCCTGCAGTGGTGTTGAAACGCTGCGCAGCTGAGTTGTCTTCCGTTTTGACGCGTCTCTATAGACTCTCTTTGGAATCTGGTAAAGTCCCCAAATCCTGGAAGCTGGCTAACGTACAACCAGTACCGAAGAAGGGAAGCCGTGCTGATCCTGTCAACTATCGACCAATTTCAATCACCTCCATACTTTGTAAAGTCATGGAACGTGTATTGAACAATCGACTCCTGGCATACCTTGAGACCAACGAGCTCCTAAGCGATAGCCAATATGGTTTCCGCAGTGGACGCTCGACCGGCGATCTTCTCGTGTATGCCACACACTTATGGAGTGAGGCCTTGGAGGGTCATGGTGAAGCAATAGCTGTATCCTTAGACATCTCCAAGGCCTTTGACAGGGTCTGGCATGATGGTCTCTTAAGCAAGCTTCCAGCATATGGCATACCGACCGGGCTCTGCGACTGGATATCTGATTTTCTGAGGGAACGGTCGATTCGAGTAGTCTTAGACGGCTACTCCTCTGACCTAATGGCAATTAATGCCGGGGTACCTCAGGGATCTGTTCTCTCTGCAACTTTATTCTTGCTGCACATTAATGACCTCCTAACACCAGGCATTATTGGATATGCTGATGACAGCACTGTTGTTGAGAGATATATATCCAATGCGCGAACGAGCGCCCATGAAATCCAGGTTATGAGAGAGTCTATGATTGAGCGCGTTGATTCGACCTTGCGGAATGTGTCCGATTGGGGCGAATCTAACCTGGTCAAATTCAACGCCTCCAAAACACAAGCGTGTCTATTCTCCGCAAAAAAGAGCACCTTTACTCTTACGCCCACTTTCCAGAATGTATCTGTTCCCATCACCGATCAACTAGGGCTTTTGGGCGTCACTATAACTTCCAAATTAAACTTCGGACAACAAATTGAGTCTATGGCAAAAACGGCTTCCAAAAAATTGGGTATCATCTCGAAGGTCCGGCGGTACTTCAGCCCTGAACGGCTCCTCAACTTATACACAGCCCAAGTGAGGTCTTGCATGGAGTACTGTAGTCACCTTTGGGATGGTTCTGCCAAATACCAGCTCGAAGCGCTAGACTCTGTTGACCGAAGAGCCCGAAAACTCATAAATAACAACAACCTTACAAATAAAAAATTGCAGACGCTGGAGCATCGTCGTAAGGTTGCTTGTTTGACAGTCTTTTATCGGCTACATTTTGGTGAGTGTGCGAGTGCTCTTTTTGACCAAATTGAACCCACCCCTTTTTACCACCGGACTACCAGACGCAGACAGAACTTCCATCCGTATATAGTGGATATACCAAGAAGTCGAACAAAACGCTTCGATAGTTCCTTTTTGGTACGGATTGCCAAGGTGTGGAACAATCTGCCTGCGTCTGTTTTTCCTGACCACTACAGTCCTGGAACTTTTAAGTGTCGAGTGAATAGGTTTCTCGTGGATGGACGTGTAACACCATAGTCTTCATGCGCACTTTCCATCAGGTGGCATGGAAGACAAACGTCCTATCCTTACAATATAAAAAAAAAAAAAAAAAAAAAAAACGGTCCAGAAAGATAATAATTAATATCTTATACGTTTTATTTACTAGCAAATAAAGATAAATTGAGATGAAAACATATTGATCTCAAGGCTTTGACTCGCTTGATTTTCGCGAGAATGTGGAGCGGCTTTAAAACTTATCATGCGATCATTATTTGGTATACCATGTTTTAAACTTTCCGAAAACATATTGTGATAAAATTGCCTTTACGAATACTATCATCGGCCACTTGTTACCGTTTTCGAGCGCTGGCATTTTCAAATACATGATTAAATAACTTGACCGTTAATTTGAAGCCTAATAATACTTGAGAGAGATACCATCGTTCTGTCCTTTTTTCGCACGTTCTATCCTTCATATACCTACTCTATTGCCTTCTCTTTCTTCCTTTTCCACCACCACACAGGTAGCAGCTATGCTGAATGCGTTAGGATTTTGACTCATTGACGTCGTTGTTCTTGTCCTGACAACTTGTCTATATCAGAGAAGACACAGTGTTTACTGAAGGTACATATTTATCTTTTCTAAAACTTATTTCGGATTAAAGCTGACATTGGTGAGTTCATTTTATCTTAATTATTTTACTTGCCTATGTGTTTTCTTTGATAAATTTCGCACGGCTATTGTTATTTATAATGCAACGTGTTATAATTTATAATCATGTTATATCACAGCAATCCCTTTGACTTTGTTTTATAAATCGAGGTTCATACAATAGAATAGTGATGGCAAGCATTCTAGAATAATAATTTTAAAGAGATTTTTCTTTTCACAAAACTAGAGTTATTATTACCTATTATTGTGTTAAACAATATCGAGCTTAGTGTACGAAAGAAATTAATTGTTTATAAATAGAGTATTCTACCTGCTTCTAATGTGTCACACAGTTTTTATCACTATCGTGAATTTAAGAATAATGTTTTTATTTTAAAATGTTATACCTGCTCCAAAATAAGTTAAACGTTGTTAACGTTCGTTTTAGAATTGTTTATTATCTACCTTTTAGTTTCCTTTGTTAAGCGAAATTTATGATTTGCATCGTGTTTTAAAAATAAGTGATCAAAACAATGTAGTACTAGTACTTCATATGTACAAACTATCTCAAGGACGACGAATTTAAGTAGTTCTTCGTCTAGTAGTTCTGGATCAGAAGCTCGAGTGATTCTTCTAATCAAAAACGTTCGCGCCGTTACCGTCAGAATCGAAAGCGGAAGTATAATTACGGCATAATAGGACAGTTAATCTAAGATGTAGCTTTTTTAAAGAATCTTATCTTAATCTTGTTCGGTTAGACATCTTTATAATGATGATCCTATAATCGACGAACATAATCTGAACGATCTGGGATTCACAAAACCTACAGCCACATCTGTAGTTTAAAAACACCTCATAATTATTCTGAAATTCTTAAACTTATACAAAGCTATGACAATCCTGATTGGACAAATATTAGGATATTTTAGCTTCTGTCAAGGATCCTTTAAATAAGGTCATGTTAAGTAAAACTCCTCCCTCATGCCATCACTTATCATAATGTTAGAAAGCCCTTTCGAGGTCGTGGAAGTAAGCAAGCACACGGTCGTAAATTTAACGAATCTTCACAAGGACTTAAAGGCTCTCCCTCATCCCACTGGGATAGGACAGGAAAATCCAGACGATACTGACCGCACGGTCGTAAATCTAACGAATTTGCACAACTACGTAAAGGTTCTTCCTCATCCCCCCCGGGATAGGAGAGGTAAATCCAGACGATACTGACCAAACGGTCGTAAATCTAACGCATCTGCACAAGTACGTAAAGGTTCTCCCTCATCCCACCAGGATAGGAGAGGTAAATCCAGATGATACTGACCACACGGTCGTAAATCTAACGAATCTGCACAAGTACGTAAAGGTTCTCCCTCATCCCACCAGGATAGGAGAGGTAAATCCAGACGATACTGACCCCACGGTCGTAAATGTAACGAATCTGCACAACTACGTAAAGGTTCTCCCTCATGTCACCAGGATAGGATAGGTAAATCCAGGCGATACTGACCACATGGTCGTAAATCTAACGCATCTTCACAAGGACCTTAAGGCTCTCCCTCATTCCACCTAGATAGGAGAGAAAAATCCAGACGATACTGACTCTTCGAGTATTTTCTATGAAAAACTTTCACAACCGGTGGAAAGAAAGGGATTCTTGCAGAGGTAGAAGGGGGGACAGCAGAGTAGACAATAAATCGAGCCGAGATTACGTATATATTAATTTATGAACGAAAATAATTGACAGCTCCAGAGGCTGCAATGTATGATTTGTGATTGATTTTATTTTGAATGCTGGCAATTTATGAACATAATCTTCTTAGTATGTGGTTAAGTTGATCAATTATCAATCCGTGATTGGTTGTTCTCATAGATTAATATAAGTACTAAAGTAGTTGTTCTATCCAGGTTATGACGAAGTAATACATTTCAAATTATTATTGGCTTATGAGAATTTAAAGATATTAAGTGAAATTGATAATCAATGTTCCTCTTGCTTGCAAAATGATATCCGCTGCCACAGATTTGTGATGCAATTCGCTGCAGGGTTATGATGTAGTGGATGTGATTCCCTTTATTTACTCAACAAGTTTTCAAATTTTCAGGTCGGTTTTGAACTGTTTTCTAATTGTTTTGTGGAGAGCTTAATAACATGCTGTTTACTATACGATACCGTGGACAAAGGAGTTGGCTGCCCTTCGGGCTCAGCTTTGCACGAGGGGACTTTGCTTGTATGCAATTGGGTTGCCCAGAAATTTCGAGAGCACGGAATACGCGCTATGGTGTATTTAGCTGCTTCTCAATTGATATTGAAATTAAACTATCAGGGCTGGAGATTAGAAAGAGAATTATTTATTAAATTGATACAGCTTAATCAATTAGCAGCAGCTAGTTGCTAGGGTAGCTACAGTGCTCCCCCTCAAGCGAAGCCTATTGGTGGTTTGACGACTCGTCACTTCGAGTAGTTTGTAGTGTCGTATGCTGCGAGGTATTGCGGTCGGGGCTAGGACGTCGTCATGCGGCAGTGGTGAGGCGATGATATACGCTGGTTTCAGTCTATCGATCGATAGCTATAGTAGTTTCTCGAGTCGGTAGCTTTATCGGGAGAACTTTTCTGTTTCATTTCAGTATAGGAAACGGGCCTTCATGTGCCGGTGCGAGTGGTGTCTTCACTGCGTCGCATCTTATGAAAACGTGATCGCACGATGACAAGTCCGAGTGTTCAAAAATACTGCGCTTGGTTGCGTGCGGAGCTAATGTTGGTTTCAGTTCTTTCATGGCGCGCAGCTGGTTAATCTAATCGTATTCCGTTACTCGTAGCGTATTTTCATTTTTTTTTGTTTTTTTTCGACAGTTCGTCTGATAGTCGTATAAACCCGAATGTCTTGCTCAGATGTTGCTTCCGGCCATCGTGTACGGCAGTCTATTATTGTAACACAGTATTTGTAGCCGTCACTCGATGTAGGCAACAACGGGCCGATGATATCGATGTGTACATGTGCGAATCTTTCCACTGAATGTTGTGTCTATTTACACAGTGCTGGCTCACTCTTTGTATGTCGTTGTATCTTTACACGTTAACAAGGTATCCAGGTTTTCGATCTAGTACCAAAGTCGATATTCATGTGTGGGCAAAAATACCGTGACTTAAATATAAGGCGTGAACTTCTAATACCAGGGTGGCTTACATAAGACGTGTGGCACTCGGAGACTGCCGCGGTAAAGCTATTGCAACGAGATAAAGTGTTCTGCTGCGACACGTCATACAGAGCTAGGACGTACTGACCGGGCAGCCGGCCTGCAGCAGCACCACGCCCTGAGCCACTCTGCTGGCGTCCACCGACACCAGCACCGGCTGCGACACGTCATACAGAGCTAGGACGTACTGACCGGGTGGCCGGCCTGCAGCAGCACCGCGCCCTGAGCCACGCTGCTGGCTCCACTGACACCAGCACCGGCTGCGACACGTCATACAGAGCTAGGACGTACTGACCGGGTGGCCGGCCTGCAGCAGCACCGCGCCCTGAGCCCCGCTGCTGGCGTCCACCGACACCAGCACCGGCTGCGACACGTCATACAGAGCTAGGACGTACTGATCGGGCAGCCGGCCTGCAGCAGCACCACGCCCTGAGCCACTCTGCTGGCGTCCACCGACACCAGCACCGGCTGCGACACGTCATACAGAGCTAGGACGTACTGACCGGGTGGCCGGCCTGCAGCAGCACCGCGCCCTGAGCCACGCTGCTGGCTCCACTGACACCAGCACCGGCTGCGACACGTCATACAGAGCTAGGACGTACTGACCGGGCGGCCGGCCTGCAGCAGCACCGCGCCTTGAGCCCCGCTGCTGGCGTCCACCGACACCAGCACCGGCTGCGACACGTCATACAGAGCTAGGACGTACTGACCGGGCGGCCGGCCTGCAGCAGGCCCGCGATAGAAGCTATGCAATAGCTTTAAAAAAAAAAAAAAAAAAAACGACAAACTGGTCAGAATAACAAAAATGGTTGCTCATGAAGAGTTGGTGAGCTTCTACAATAAATAATTATAAACCAGCGTGGTCAAGTGTGGTCCGTGGTCCAGCAAGTGTCTGTAAACGAACCAACTGGCTCAGATTAAGCTCAATTTCTGGCAGACCTGCATCATAATATAAAAACTCTCTTAATAATAAAGCCATCGTCGCCTCCACGCTTTGTAGCCCGGAACGAACTGAACGGACACTGAGGACATCCTCTTGTCAAGCAAATCCTATAATCTATTGCACTGGTCGCAACGAAAATGCACCAAATCATCGATCTGCAATATTGATAATGTTATATTTTTAGTTTTTGTCCTGCTAAAATCCTAATACAGAAAATCCTTTTAAAATATAAAAAAAAAATAGATGCTTGGACCCAGTCTATTGGTATCAATGCCTCATAAAATGCTGGTATCAATGCCTCAGCCGACAGCTTCCGTTCCGCTGTGGCGTCAAAAAGTTGGGTGGAAAATGGTCCGTTGGATGAAATCCTCACTAGAGATAACTGGCGTTCTGAAAATACATTTGAACGATTTTATTGTAAATAAGTAAGAATGTCAAAAGATCAAAATTCAGTTACAATTTAATGCAGTGGATGAAATATATTTTATATTTCTATTTAATTTAAACTAATTATAGTTTTTGTCAGCAACTGTTGCTTATTCCTGTGTATTTGAAAGGTAATTAATATTAAGTTACTGAAAATGCTATAATAAGTTATTTTTATATACATCTCCCTGGCATTGTAAAACAATACCACAAGTCAATTTATTTTATTAACTTTTATTCGTATTCACATTGACGTCACCACCACACCAGGCGATATCAAACACGTCTCTCAAGTATTATTAGGCTTCAAATTAACGGTCAAGTTATTTAATACCAACGTTTTACCTAAAATTAAAACGTAAATTAAATCACTTACCTTAATTTGAAGCCTAATATTTTTTAATTCTGCCTGGTTACACAACGACTTCAATGAGTCAAAATCCTAACGCATTCAGCATAGCTGCTACCTGTGTGGTGGTGGAAAAGGAAGAAAGAGAAGGCAATAGAGTAGGTATATGAAGGATAGAACGTGCGAAAAAAGGACAGAACGATGGTATCTCTCTCAAGTATTATTAGGCTTCAAATTAAGGTAAGTGATTTAATTTACGTTTTAATTTTAGGTAAAACGTTGGTATTTCCTGAAACGTAAGTAGTGAACTTAGTATAAATAAATAATAATAGGACATTTTTAATGTTAGCGGGGCAACATAAACAAGGAAGAGTTTTATCCGCGAGGTGAGTCAGAGCAGAGCACGGCGCGGACCTCGCGCTTTTTTTTTGGTTTGAATAGTAGGCTAGAAGAATAGCGAAAAGGAAGAGGTTTAGCTGCGAGGTGAGTGAGCAGGATAGAAGATTACCTACTTTTAATATGTGACGGACACTGAGTTTTCGTGTGTTTGTTTAGTCTCCCGGTGACGATACGATGATTAACTTGTTTTATTAGGTGTTTGGATCGAGTATCTTAAGACGCGACTGAGTTATGTGAAGTGTAAATTAAATATTGTACAGTTCTTGTGTTTCTTTATTATTTAGATACGGTTGGTTTGTTAGTGTTTAGTGAAGTGTTTGGATTTGAGTTTAGAGCACGTCGGAGGTGAGCGAATGGATAGGTAAGTAGCTTATTAAAGCTTTATCTTAAGTCTAACCTAGTAAGGAAAACTATTTTATTTTGAGGAAGTATTTTTGTGAACGTAGATACCTACCAAGACATGTTTATCGTGTGTCATGTTAGGATAAAGCTTTAGATTATTCGAAAGTTTTAAGAAAAGAGCGAATTAGTACCCCATGGATAAGTTTGTGATAACCTTAGCTTATTCTTACTTCCATCAGGTGTGATGGAGGCGTTTGTCCCCCTGCTTTGTAGATAATAAGCTAGATATCGATATTGTATAGGTCCTGATTATAGATGCGAAGCAGGTTATTAACGATTTTAACCACGCGGTTAAATATGCATTTTTCGTTATTAACGGTTTATTAACCGCATTATATGCTTGTTACGGTTAAATACCACCGTGAGAAGTCGCTAACGGATTGAAATGTGTATCGCAAGTTGCGCGATGATGGCATTTTCGCCTGGCAAAAAAAATCGGTTGAAATTCCCTATCTCAAAAACTATTGAACTGATTTTGACGAAACTTATATAGTAAGTTGAACAATACCTGGTAAAACATAAAAATAATTACGTAAGTCAGGCGTGTAGTTCCGGAGAAATGCGAATACAAACATACATGCACTATTGAAATGTTCACATTTGTTCAGACGTTGATATAGACTAACATATACTAAAACTGGGCGATTCTGGAAATATTACATACATACGGGTGGAATTGATAACCTCCTTTTTCGAAGTCGGTGAAAAGGAAAAGAAAGAAAAACTTTATCCTTTTTCGTTGTCACTGTCAGATATTTAACCGTTAATAACTGCATTTTATCGGTAGCTAACCATAAATATTGGTTAATTAACGGTAGCTAACGGGTTTTTTACAACTATAGTCCTGATTCTAGCAATTCTCCAATTAACAAAAGTAAAAACTTTAAACTAACTGTACTGTCTTTTTATGAAGTGAAAACAAAGATTCAAACAATATGATAGTAAAAATAGCTCCTGCAAATAAAATGATAAATTTGAACATTTTTACAATTTGATGAAGATAAAAACAAAACATTTTTGTCTAGTTTAATTCAGTTTGATAACTTAAAATTGTTACTTATGACCTATTGTTACCTATGATGTTGAAATAAGTGAGAGAAGTAGAATTTACTTCAAATACGAATTAACATTACTAATCTACTAAAAATGGTTAAATAAATTATGTAATGTGGCCTAAGTATTAAGAAAAAAGGTAACAATATTCGAAAAAAGAAAACAATATCCTCTGTTTCGGTACCGACTAGTCAGCTGTTGCTTGTGCAGTGTCGCGACGATATGTGACCTCCTGCGCTACGAACAACGCGAACGCGGAAGGGCGCCTGGTATGAGTATGAGGTATGTAAAGGACCGTTTAGCATTACCAGAAGTCTATTATTTCGAAAAAAAACATAGAAAATAAAAAAAATAAAATCGTGATATTCAAATTCTGACTTCACCATAGTATTTACATGCATGTGTTGGGACGTACGTGGTTTGGCTCTAAAAGGGTATTAGATTACACCCTGTATAAGAAAATCCTGGAACTATGTGGCGCCATCTATCGATGACTCCCGGAACTAAGTGGCGCCATCTATAAGAAAATCCTGGAACTATGTGGCGCCATCTATCGATGACTACCGGGACTACGTTGCGCCATCTATAAGAAAATCCTGGAACTATGTGGCGCCATCTATCGATGACTACAGGGACTACGTTGCGCCATCTATAAGAAAATCCTGGAACTATGTGGCGCCATCAATCGATGACTACCGGGACTAAGCGGAGCCATCTAAAAGAAAATCCTGGAACTATGTGGCGCCATCTATCGATGACTCCCGGAACTAAGTGGCGCCATCTATAAGAAAATCCTGGAACTATGTGGCGCCATCTATCGATGGCTACCGGGACTACGTGGCGCCATCTATAAGAGAATCCTGGAACTATGTGGCGGCATTTACCGATGACTCCCGGAACTAAGTGGCGCCATCTAAAAGAATGTCCTGAAACTAAGTGGCGCCATCTATAAGAAAATCCTGGAACTATGTGGCGCCATCTATAAGAAAATCCTGGAACTATGTGGCGCCATCTATAAGAAAATCCTGGAACTATGTGGCGTCATCTAAAAGAAAATCCTGGAACTATGTGGCGCCATCTATCGATGACTACCGGAACTACGTTGCGCCATCTATAAGAAAATCCTGGAACTATGTGGCGCCATCTATCGTTGACTACCGAGACTAAGCGGAGCCATCTAAAAGATAATCCTGGAACTATGTGGCGCCATCTATCGATGGCTACCGGGACTACGTGGTGCCATCTATAAGAAAATCCTGGAACTATGTGGCGCCATCTATCTATGACTCCCGGAACTAAGTGGCGCCATCTATCGATGACTCCTGGAACTATGTGGCGCCATCTATCGATGACTCCCGGAATTAAGTGGCGCCACCTATAAGAAAATCCTGGTACTAAGTGGCGCCATCTATAAGAAAATCCTGGAACTATGTGGCGCCATCTATCGATGGCTACCGGGACTACGTGGCGCCATCTATAAGAGAATCCTGGAACTATGTGGCGGCTTATACCGATGACTCCCGGAACTATGTGGCGCCATCTATAAGAAAATCCTGGAACTATGTGGTGCCATCTATCTATGACTCCCGGAACTAAGTGGCGCCATCTATCGATGACTCCTGGAACTATGTGGGGCCATCTATAAGAAAATTCTGGAACTATATGGCGCCATCTATAAGAAAATCCTGGAACTATGTGGCGCCATCAATAAGAAAATCCTGGTACTATGTGGCGCCATCTATCGATGACAACCGGAACTTAGCGGCGCCATATATAAGAAAATCCTGGAACTATGTGGCGCCATCTATCGATGACTCCCGGAACTAAGTGGCGCCATCTATAAGAAAATCCTGGAACTATGTGGCGCCATCTATCGATGACTCCCGGAACTAAGTGGCGCCATCTATCGATGACTCCCGGAACTAAGTAGCGCCACCTATAAGAAAATCCTAGAACTAAGTGGCGCCATCTATAAGAAAATCCTGGAACTATGTGGCGCCATCTATAAGAAAATCCTGGAACTATGTGGCGCTATCAATAAGAAAATCCTGGTACTATGTGGCGCCATCTATCGATGACAACCGGAACTTAGCGGCGCCATATATAAGAAAATCCTGGAACTATGTGGCGCCATCTATCGATGACTCCCGGAACTAAGTGGCGCCATCTATAAGAAAATCCTGGAACTATGTGGCGCCATCTATCGATGACTCCCGGAACTAAGTGGCGCCATCTATCGATGGCTACTGGGCCTTCGTGGCGCCATCTATAAGAGAATCCTGGAACTATGTGGCGGCATTTACCGATGACTCCCGGAACTAAGCGGCGCCATCTCAAAGAATGTCGTGAAACTAGGTGGCGCCATCTATAAGAAAATCCTGGAACTATGTGGCGCCATCTCTCGATGACTACCGGATTTACGTTGCGCCATCTATAAGAAAATCCTGGAACTATGTGGCGCCATCTATAAGAAAATCCTGGAACTATATGGCGCCATCTATAAGAAAATCCTGGAACCATGTGGCGCCATCTATCGATGACAACCGGAACTTAGCGGCGCCATATATAAGAAAATCCTGGAACTATGAGCGAACCATCTATTTTCTTATAGATGGTTCGCTCAACGTAGTCCCGGTAGTCATCGATAGATGGCGCCACATAGTTCCAGGATTTTCTTTTAGATGGTTCGCTTAGTCCCGGTAGTCATCGATAGTTGGCGCCACATAGTTCCAGGATTTTCTTATAGATGGCTCCGCTTTGTCCCGGTAGTCATCGATAGATGGCGCCACATAGTTCCAGGATTTTCTTATATATGGCGCCGCTTAGTTTTAGGACATTCTTCTAGATGGCGCCGCTAAGTTCCGGTAGTCATCGATAGATGGCGCCACATAGTTCCAGGATTTTCTTATACAGGGTGTAATCTAATACCCTTTTAGAGCCAAACCACGTACGTCCCAACACATGCATGTAAATACTATGGTGAAGTCAGAATTTGAATATCACGATTTTATTTTTTTTATTTTCTATGTTTTTTTTCGAAATAATAGACTTCTGGTAATGCTAAACGGTCCTTTAGATACCTCATACTCATACCAGGCGCCCTTCCGCGTTCGCGTTGTTCGTAGCGCAGGAGGTCACATATCGTCGCGACACTGCACAAGCAACAGCTGACTAGTCGGTACCGAAACAGAGGATATTGTTTTCTTTTTTCGAATATTGTTACCTTTTTTCTTAATACTTAGGCCACATTACATAATTTATTTAACCATTTTTAGTAGATTAGTAATGTTAATTCGTATTTGAAGTAAATTCTACTTCTCTCACTTATTTCAACATCATAGGTAACAATAGGTCATAAGTAACAATTTTAAGTTATCAAACTGAATTAAACTAGACAAAAATGTTTTGTTTTTATCTTCATCAAATTGTAAAAATGTTCAAATTTATCATTTTATTTGCAGGAGCTATTTTTACTATCATATTGTTTGAATCTTTGTTTTCACTTCATAAAAAGACAGTACAGTTAGTTTAAAGTTTTTACTTTTGTTAATTGGAGAATTGCTAGAATCAGGACCTATACAATATCGATATCTAGCTTGCCTCCGTCGCAACTGGACAAATTCGCAACTGGACACATTCTCAGCTGGACAGATTCGCATCAGGACAGATTAGCAACTGGACAGAACTTGTACAGTCCATGACATAATTAAAGTTATTTTTTATTGATCTGAAAGTGAATAGAATAGAAACTCTTTATAATAGAAATTGATGGAGACCATCAAATATTAATAAAATAAATTCTATGCCTTCCACATACTTCCACACATAGCTGTGCCTGTCAGAAATTTCAGGGTGCTCAAATAGCTTCTGACAAACCCTAACGACTACTGTATACAAGTATACAGCCCCCGGGACCGACTGCTGCTTAACTTACCCTCCGAAGCATGGAAGTCGTCGTGAAAAATAAATAATCGGCGGTCACCCATCCAAGTACCGACCGCGCCGAACTTCGCTAAACCTGCGATATCGTATGATACACACAGTAACAAAAAATGTAGTCATAACATGCTAATGCACGCCTTCCACTGATTATTTTTACCCACGACGGAACGGAGACGGTATATGCGTTTGGGGTGAGAGGGTGTTTGTGCAAACCAATTTACCATTTATCTCCAGAACCACTGGTCCGATTTTAATGCGGTTTTCAGTAATCGCTTTGGATTTGCTTGGTGCATGTTCTTAGATAGGTGTAGCGGTAACAACTCACCAGAGGGCGCTGCAGTAAACATTTGTTTGTAAAAGCCAATGTTACCATTTATCTCCAGAACCACTGGTCCGATTTTAATGCGGTTTTCAGTAATCGCTTTGGATTTGATTGGTGCATGTTCTTAGATAGGTGTCGCGGTAACAACTCACCAGGGGGCGCTGCAGTAAACATTTATTTGTAAAAGCCAATGTTACCGTTTATCTGCAAAACCATTGGTCCGATTTAAATGCTGTTTTCAGTGATCGATTTGGATTTGATTAGCGCATGTTCTGAGATAGGTGTTACGGTAACAACTCACCAGGGGGCGCTGAAGTAAATATTTGTTTGCAAGCCATTGGTCCGATTTGAATGCCGTTTTCAATTATCGCTTTGGATTTGATTGGTATAATGTTCTTAAATAGGTTTAACGGTAACAACTCATCAGGGGGCGCTGCAGTAAACATTTGTTTGTAATAACAACCATTAATTCTGCAAAACCATTGGTCCGATTTAAATGTGGCTTTCAGTGATCGCTTTGGGTTTGATTGGTGCATGTTCTTAGATAGGTGTTACTGTAACAACTCGCCAGGGGGCGCTGCATGTTACCATTAATCTTTAAAACCGCTGGTCCGATTTTAATGCGGGTAACAACTCATCAGGGGGCGCTGCAGTAAACATAAAGCCATCACTGAAAACCGCATTAAAATCGGACCAGTGGTTTTGAAGAATGGTAACATTGGTTTGCACAAACCATTCTACGTAATATGATATCGAGTTACATTACAACAAAGCCCCAGCAAAGTTGAGCCACCAGCAAAGTTGAGCCACCAGCAAAGTTGAGTTGTAAATACTTATTATAATACTTCACTATGTATTTAAATAAACAACATGGGTTTTCCAGCGGTGGTGGGGACATTAGAGGGCTGATGAGGAACGAGATATTGTGTAATGTGTAATGGTACCTATATTATGCTCTTTAAAAAGTTTGAAATAAAAAACAAAATAAAAATTTTGAAAAACCCACGACGCGACGGTTAAAAAGTAATTGAAAAAGAATAAAATAATTTAAAATTCCCCGACTGAAATGATTTATGTGACGAGAGATAATTAACGTGAAAAGCATTTTTAAAAGTTCACTTAATCTCACACAAAGTCGGTGATATTATGAACAACATACTATTCGTTTTCATAGCACTTCCCTACGCTTACCTATTCGGTTCTCGAAGATGTAGATGTCGCAATAACATAGGTATTCAACTCCCTATGAACTTTATAATAAGAGCAAGAAAATCCGTCTGGGGCTGCCATTGAATGAATTCGTTTTGTAGTTTATATTGAAATTTAAAATATTGATGGCAGCCCTCGACGGATTTTCTTGCTCTTCTTATAAAGTTCATAGGGAGTTGAATACCTATGTTATTGCGACATCTACATCTTCGAGAACCGAATAGGTAAGCGTAGGGAAGTGCTATGAAAACGAATAGTATGTTGTTCATAATATCACCGACTTTGTGTGAGATTAAGTGAACTTTTAAAAAAGCTTTTCACGTTAATTATCTCTCGTCACATAAATCATTTCAGTCGGGGAATTTTAAATTATTTTATTCTTTTTCAATTACTTTTTAACCGTCGCGTCGTGGGTTTTTCAAAATTTTTATTTTGTTTTTTATAATACAATAATTAAATGTTTGCTACTATATCGGAAGGGTCGGCCGGAAGGGGATGGGGTGGCGGCGGAGTCCGTTCAAAACTAGTTTTCAAGACCATACGCAGCGGGCTCTGTTTACACCGCTCACACCGCTCCGCTTTACTCTTTTTCAATGGAAGTACTTGTATTTAATATAGTGTTGATAGTCGAGTGGACTACGTAAGGAGTCCGCTAGGAACCCGCTCAACTCTGCGACCTCGTTTGAAACTCTTTCAACTCGCTCGCTCCGCTCGGGCCACTCTTACTTAGTGGAAGCACTTGTATTGACTTTGTCGTTACGAGTTAAACGGAGTCATTAATGGGTCCGCTCCACTCGCAGTGGAAGGCGGGCATAAGAATTAGTTTTCTTCCCGTAATCAGAAGTGTACAAATTGAAGATTTGGTTTAATGCTACCTTAGAAAAAATTCTCAATTCTACACATTTTAAGCGTTTCCTAGACACTATTAGTACAGTCAAGGGAAATTAAGGCCATAGATTTAGAGTATCATTATATTATTATACATTTTATTCTATTTTCGGCATAAGAATTAGTTTTCTTCCCGTAATCAGAAGTGTACAAATTGAAGATTTGGTTTAATGCTACCTTAGAAAAAATTCTCAATTCTACACATTTTAAGCGTTTCCTAGACACTATTAGTACAGTCAAGGGAAATTAAGGCCATAGATTTAGAGTATCATTATATTATTATACATTTTATTCTATTTTCGTGCCTTTGTATATTATTAAAGACTTTCCTTGAATATACACATATAAAATTGATTCACTATGTTTTTTGGTTTATAAAATATTTTTTCCACGACTGTACTCTGTCCAGTTGCTAATCTGTCCAGTTGAGAATCTGTCCAGCTGAGAATATGTCCAGTTGCGACGGAGGCTCTAGCTTATTATCTACAAAGCAGGGGGACAAACGCCTCCATCACACCTGATGGAAGTAAGAATAAGCTAAGGTTAAGATAAGGTTATCACAAACTTATCCATGGGGTACTAATTCGGTACTCTTTTCTTAAAACTTTCGAATAATCTAAAGCTTTATCCTAACATGACACACGATAAACATGTCTTGGTAGGTACCTACGTTCACAAAAATACTTCCTCAAAATAAAATAGTTTTCCTTACTAGATAGTAGACTTAAGATAAAGCTTTAATAAGCTACTTACCTATCCATTCGCTCACCTCCGACGTGCTCGATTTTCACCCAAACTCAAATCCAAACACTTCACTAAACACTAACAAACCAACCGTATCTAAATAATAAAGAAACACAAGAACTGTACAATATTTAATTTACACTTCACTGAACGCAGTCGCGTCTTAAGACACTCGATCCAAACACCTAATAAAACAAGTTAATCATCGTATCGTCACCGGGAGACTAAACAAACACACGAAAACTCTGTGTCCGTCACTTATTAAAAGTAGGTTATCTTCTATCCTGCTCACTCACCTCGCGGCTAAACCTCACGCGGCGCCGGCGGCGGAAGCCCCCGTTACACGGCAAACGGCGCCACACCGTAGACCTGGGTCCATGCCCTATCGCCACCGGGATCCGAACCCAGTATGTACCTCTAGCATTAAGGGCAGTTTATGTTTAGTCGGTCATCAAATAATGAACGTAAATTTGTTTCTACATCATAAACCAAATAAGCAGAAGGAGCACAGTAAAAATATTCATACATTTCATTGCTACCTTCGACATAAATCGTCCCCTTACTCTTTCAGTTTCCTGAATGTTAGCAAATGTTCATTTCAAGGGCCAATGGTGTTATTGTTACAGTGCGTTGTGTAGTCATTAGCGACGTGCGTTGACAAATAAATGCAATCGTACTTTCATAATTTTAAAAGAAAACAACTAGTTATAAAAAGAAAACAATGGTCATGTGCCGCTTTTTAAAGAGATTTTGTTTGAAGTTACTATTCCATGCTTTTTCGGTCACTTTGTTATTTTTTGATGTTTGTGAACATTTTATATTGCTAAATAATTGTAAAATAGATAGATAAAAATGTTGCTTGCAATGGACTCTATACTAAACGAACATACGAACCGATAAAGTTCTGTGATCGTACTGTAGTTCCGACAGCCGCGGTCGCAGACTGAAATTTTGGGGGGGGTCACAACTAATAGTTTTTAATCAGAAGTATCTTTTTTAGCTTCTTTTCTTATAATATGTTCATCTTTTCATGATTTTGGGGGGGGGTCATGTCCCCTGTGACCCCCTGAGACCGCGCCTGAGTTCCGATATTTTTCAATAAGCTTGCATCTCATATTGCAACTACGTTAACGAAATAGAATTATTTTATCTACTGATGTTCTTATTTAACAATCGTGAAATAAAGTCGCGGAGTTGTTTGCTTGTCCCCTTATATAAGTTGTAGCATAAGCTTCGCGTCTTAGTAAGAACTAAATTGTCTCGTGGACTAAATTGAAAATTCCTGGGTTTTTACCACAGAACAGTTAAAAAACCTTTTTTAACTGTTCTGTGGTTTTTACTATGAATGAGTACATTCGTTCCAGTGGCCAATAATAATATACAGTAGAGTGCAGCCACACTCATTTTTTTATATTTCATTTACTATATTTTTTTGGGCAACATTAAATATTTGTCAAAGTAGGTAGTCTACGGGATTAAAATACAAAGTACAAGTATGTATGCCATTATGATCAGTTCTGACATCAAATAACAGCATTTTGTGTGACCTTAAATAGTAAGTTTAATCGTCTGTCGAAAGCTTAATGTCGAAGGCTAGCACTCCTTTTCAATATGGCGGAAATTATCAACACGACTGATATGTAAAGAGAAAATAATGAACACGAAACTACGATCCACTAAACGTTCAGTCGTAATGCTCTACATAATACGTCTTTAGTGTCACAAATGTCCAAAAACCGTGTAACAAGGATTAAAAAAAAGTATATGAAACCTCCTTCTTTAGAAAGTCGGTTTATAAAAAGAACTTGGATACATAATTCTTATTAAACTTGAACGATGCTCAATAATCCTCATTATTTCAAAGTTAATCTGTCTTCTTTTTTTAGCACAGGTACGTGGTCAAGGTTTTGACCAATAAATTCGTCGAATTTACGATTTGCTTCCTCGAATATTAACAATTAATTTCTAATATTGCTTATGAAGCAGGCCTGCAATATTAGAAATTTAAATGTATTGACTAACTTCACAAATAACACTTATCTCTTGAAAGTCATAAACGTGCATAAGACAGTGCATTTAGAGAAAGAGATAAATATACTAGGTTCGAGTCCTGGTCGGGTGATTTTATTTAACATATCTTTTTGTTATTTAAGAATAATTGAGCATTATTAAGTGCAAAAACTTAAAAATATTAAAGATACTATTGCATTTATTGAGAGTATATTGTAGCTCAATAATAAATCTTAAGCTATATATGTTATCCCAACATTATGGCGCGGCGGTGTCGTCAACACATGCTTATTGTTAACGACACCCCAGGTGTCTCGTTTTGGGGGTGTTTAACAATGACATACTTAGGTATTATGTTACTTCTTTTTCAAAGAATTCTAAAAGAAATGGAAATAAACAATCAGTCAAACGGTATTGATATCATTGAACTTCATTAACAATGTTATGTAGCGAAAATTTTGATGCCCATCTACGACAATCAATGAAAAAAAGGTATTTATTTATCAAGCTCACAGGGCAGTATTTCATTTCTCCTTTCAAAAATACTTAAATATAGACATAAAATATTATCTTTTATAAAATATCATTAAAATGCTATAATTAGGTTAAAATTATAATAGTTATAGTAAGGTCCCGGGGATCATTTAATCAGTAATTTGCGTCAACAATGCCGTGCCACGAATGATCCAGAAATCGCTGTGCTGGTTGGTTCGCAGTAGCACGGGCAGTACAAAGTTGGTGCTGTGTCCCGTGGTGGACAGTATCCCGGCCCGCTCGGCGGTCTTGTACAGGGGGGCTTCGTACCGCGGGTCTGGCTTGGGAAGCTCCAGCACGGGCCTGAACCACACCACTGGCAGCGGCGGATTCATTTGCGCTGGGAAAGAACGGTCATTAGCATCACTTGTTGGAGACACCTCGGACTTGCAGTGCGAGCACAGAACTTTATCGACTCGTATTGTTACGAATGTTCGTCTAGTATGGAGAGGGTTTGTTAGCAATAATTGAAATCTATCCATTGCAGCACGGCCAGCTTACATAAATGTGTGCGTTGTTAATTTTGAATGTTTGTAAACATGTTGTACTCTTAAATAACTGGTAAACAAAAAATTACAATGCTACTAAAAACTTGCAACCGACTCCATTCTATACGAACATTCGTTAACATACGATTCGATAAAGTTCTGTGCTCGCACCGTTGTTGATTTGTTTGGATACAGAGTGGTCGCCGTTCTTATCGTATAAAGGTACTAGCTGCAGCCCGTGACTTTTTACGCGTCGATAATCACGCGTTGGATAAATAATTACTATATCCTCCGTGAAGTTCAAGCCTACTCTATTCTTAATTTCGTACAAATCGATTCAGTTGTTTAACTGTGAAAGCGTACTGTCAGGTATGTACCTACTTCAAAAACTGTTATAACATAGCTGTGCAACTGCAGTAAAAATAACACGGAAACACCCACGAAAGGCATAAAACTATATAGGTATTTATACAGGGTGTCCCGCTTACCCCATATAATACCTTCTCGGAGGTATTCAATTACCCATAAGGATTACAGAAAAAATATGAAAAAAAGAAAAATTCGAAATTTATTTTGAAATTTTTGTATGTCAGCAATAAATTTCAAAATAATTTCATTTTCTAGATGTTCCCGGTAATGACGAGGTAACTATATCACAATTGACACATCTTGAGTTCCACAAAAAGTACAACACAAATTTTTCTTTGCAACCAGTATCTAGTTACCAAGTTGGTAAGGCAATACTCTCAATTCAATCCAATGCTATGGGAGTTGACAAAATTACACGGGATATGATATTACTAACATTACCGCAAAGCCTAGAAGCAATCACTGCCATCATAAATACGTCAATTCAGACATCAGTTTTTCCAAATCAGTGGAAAACAGCCATGGTGCGCCCACTAGCGAAAGTGGATAACCCCAACACATTTAGGGACATCCGCCCAATAAGTATGCTATCTTTCCTGTCTAAAGTTTTGGAAAGGATTATATACTTACAAGTTGTAAAATACTGTGAGTGTAATAATATCCTTCCAGAGCTACAATCGGGTTTTAGACGGGGCCGCAGCACTACTACTGCACTTTTAGATGTAGTGGATAACATACTAACAAACCAGGACAAAGGCAACGCCACTATTTTAACACTACTTGACTTTTCACGCGCCTTCGACTGTATTAACGTTCCTTTACTTATGTCCAAATTATCTTATTATGGGTTTGGAAATGATTCAGTGAAATGGTTTAATAGCTACTTGACTGGACGCAGCCAAAAAGTTATTATTGATACCCTTAATGGAACAATTAAGGAATCGAGCTCGCGACCTGTTTCAAGAGGAGTACCGCAAGGTTCCATTTTAGGGCCCCTGCTTTTCATTCTGTACACTTCGGATCTACCTGATAGTATCTGCCATTGTCAATATCATATATATGCAGATGATTTGCAGGTTTACATTCCTGCAAACGAATCTACAGTAATTGATGCTACCTTATGCCTCAATGACGATTTATCACGAATATCCTTATGGTCTTCGAAAAATTGCTTAGTTCTAAATCCTGAGAAAACTAAATTTATGATTCTGGGTTCCAGGAGCCATATTGCTAAAATTGACCAAGCACATCCGCCTGTTATTAATCTTCTAGGTGTCAATATTGACAGAGTAGTCGAAGCCCGTAACCTCGGTTTGATTTTGGATGCGAATCTTCGCTTTCAGAATCACGTCCTTGAGTGTGCTCGTGGCTGCTTTTACCGTCTCAAGATACTGTACAGAATAAGGGACCATATATCCATTGATGTCAGGGTTAAACTTTGTGACGCTCTTGTGTTATCAAGGTTGAACTATTGTATTGCGGTGTATGGCCCCTGTGCGTTGCAGAAGTCTCAAAATTTATTACAGCGCATTCAAAATGCATGTGCACGTTATTGTTTTAAAATCCCTCCGCGAACACATATAACCCCATATTTAATTAATGCCAAAATACTAAACATGAAAGCTCGACAAAAACTTTACTTAGCTTCCCTCCTTTTCGACATAGTAAATACAAAGCAACCGACGTATTTGTATAATAAGTTAATATGGCGTTCTAATCTTCGGATCAGATCATGCAGCCATCTTTTGTCCATTCCTGAACATAGAACCGCAGCTTTCCGCGGGAGTTTTAAGTTTTGTGCCACTAAATGTTGGAACGACGTTCCTCCTCCAATTCGTAAAATTCATTCAAAACCCACATTTAAACACGCTTTGAAATCTTATCTATTAGAAAATGAAAAAACAAAACACATTTAGTGGCATAAAATAATATAATATAATATATACCGTATTGTACCTATGTAACTTTAAGTACCCTTATATGTTTGTTTTCTGATTTTTATTATTTTTTGTTTCTGTAATCATATGTAATAATAGTATTATTTTGTATTTTATTTTATTTATGTTTCATTTAATATGTTATTTAGTTAATAATTATTACCAATTTATAGAGTTTATTATACATACAATATATTATAAAATGGGCGTTTATCCTAGGGCGACGACAGAAAAGCATCGTTACGACGCAAGTCGTAACATATGATGAGTCGTAGCCTTTTGACTGGCTCAACATTTCAACTTATCTTCAAACTATCTTACTTTCTGATGTCCACTAATATATTCGTTTTAATTTTATTTTTGTGTAATGTGATGTGGTGTACTTACTTTGTAATTTTGCTTATGTCATCTTTATTTTATCTTTTGTGCTTTTACTTTCTTTTGTTTGTTCTAACTATTGTAATGTGTTGTGTCCGTCAATAAATGTACTTCTATTCTATTCTATTCTATTCTAAATTTCGACATTTTCTTTCATACAAAAATTTTGATTTTTTCTTATTTTATATTTTTTCTGTTATCCTTATGGGTACTAGATAGAATACCTCCGAGAAGGTATTATATAGGGTAAGCAGGACACCTTGTATAATGGCACCCACATTTTATAAGCCGCCAGTACTTTTACCAGGTGTGTTCATTTAGAATTCCTACTATCAAGTTCCAGGATTTGTCCAGCTACGAGTAAGTTATTACAGTTTTTGAATTAACTATGTCTGTCTGACTAAGGGCGGGTTGTATCAAACGGTTGGTTATCGTATCATACGTACGTAACTTTTTGACGATTACATCAGATGTTTAACGTACGTCAAATACAAAGCGTTGTTTCATCACAAAAAACTGTTCGTCAAAGTTATTCGAGTTATTTCCACAATTGAATCATCATCACTATCATTTTAAATATATGAAAATAAAACAGAATCCATAATGTTAAAAGCTTTCAACCAAAGATGTCCTGCCTGTCAACTCAGATTTCACTAGAAAGTTACGTTAACCAGTGGGTGGATGGACGGTCAACGTAATCGTTAATTTTTGACGTCCGTTATAGGTGAAACAACCCATTTTCTAGCTTGACACTGGTTAACGCCATTTTTAACGTTGACAGACACGTAAAGTAGTTGTGATACAACCCGCCCTAAGTGTAATGCTTTCACAGCTAAACTACTAATGCCGCGTTTTAATATCAAATCTACTTCGTTCTTCGTTGAGCCTGCGAAGAGTAGCATTAGCTATAAGGTGTAGCTTTTACTCATGACAGTCCGTTAAATAATGAAACACGGCAATTTTGTAAGCTATTTTGATTTTATAAGTTTAGCCGCGCCGGGTCGGCTAAGAAAGAATAACCCCTGGATAAATGCCTCACTGAAAAATGTAACAAGTCAGTCGCCACCTTTAGATTTCGAAATCAATCGGACCTTCAACCACAATGTGTGAGTAAAAGCCACATAGGTAATAAATATAAGAGACCTCACAATTAAATGTACTTACTAGTTGACCCGTTATCATAAATAAAAGTTTGTTTATATAAATCGACATCTACCTGGGAAAGCATCAACCAAGCAGTGGTGGTCCATGTCCCAGCGACCCGCGTCTATGAACAGCCCGTGTATGTTGATGCCGTCGTTCGGACATTGCATGCCTCCGTACACGAGCTTATCGCTTCCATCCTGTATATAACAAGTACTGAGCTATGAATCTAGCAGTTTATTGGGCCGAACTTAAATAAAATACACCAACTGACAGACTAAGCATGTGGCCTCTTTCAATATAATAAAAGAAAAAAAATATATTTTAAATTATGATTTAATGTATTTACGGGATTCTTACCACGATTTCCGATTTTATTTTCGCAGTAGCAGATCAAAACGAATAAGAAAGGGGGTAGATCGATATATCTGCCTCTAACTGTCATCGCCACCTACCTACATCTGCCAGTCCGCGATCAATGTGCTTGTAACAGCATCGAAATATCGGACGTGCGAAAATAAAATCGGAAATAGTGGTAAGAATCCCGTAAATACATTAAATCATAGTGAAAATAACCGCGATAGTTTAAAACAAATATTTTAAATTGTACCCATGCATCGTTAATTTACCACGCCATTCGATCGACGGACGAATGGAACAGTCGACGTACGCGTGGTTCGATAGTTTTTACTATGCCAAAAAATTCACTCTAAACCTCCCCCTAAATTATTTTAATCTTCTAAAAAAGGACCTTGAAGTATACCTATACTCGAGCCAGTTTTCAGATAAGTTACTTAAGCTGGCCCGGCTGGGACTCGAACATATGACCTTCCACGGCGCAGCGGCGACAATCTTTAGGTACTGCAGCGGCCGGCAAGAGAGGCATTGATGGACGAACGTGAGAATGTGGGCCGAGGCGAAGCCGAGGCACACATACGTAAGTCCATCAACGCCTAGTTGCAGCCAAGGCTTGTTTAGTACTTTTCTCAAATGATGCGCGACAATTCAGAACTTTTATTAAAAAAAAAATTATGAATGTACAATTCTTAACTTTTAGTTTTTTACGCGCCAAAGTATATTTTTTCCGATTTTTTTGTGCAAGCCAGTTCTAAATTTGAATTAACTTAGGTCGCCATGTTGCGGAGTAGAAGATCTTTCCATTTTGACATTACACGATAGGTAAATATGATTTTACATAGTAATTTATTTTGCCGCCAAACATGATACTTATGGATTTTCATACAACTATTGCCGGCCGCTGCTCGACCAGAAGGTAGGTACAGCAAGTTCCATTTATCTCGAAGAAGGTTGTCAAAATAATACTCAAATTTCCAAGCATGTTTGAGAAAAATATCTTATTTCACAAATAATATGTTGAAATTGAAACCTTACCTTAACCTTTAGCTGGTTACATTTGAAAACGTCCTCTTGCGAGAGTAAGAACTTGAAGGGCGCAAAGTCGAACATGAGTGCGTCAATGGGCACTCGATAGCGGCGCGCGTACGACTGCAGCGAGCCCGTGAGCAGCCCCTGCGGGAAGAACAGTCCCGACACCCAGCTGCTTGGCTGCAGCCCTTCGACCAGCCATTTCTGAGGACAACAGATACAAAATCATACACACGAACGTACGACGAAACGTTTAATCTTGTGCTCTAATTATGATAAGTCTTTAATTTCTAAAGCTGCTGGCCTGCAGCCATTTCTAACGACAATAGATACCAGCATTACTGCGGTAATATCACAGGGCTACTATTTAATAACAGCGTTGCAACACCAGTCGTAAAATACGATGACCTGACCTGACCAGTGTAAAACACTACTACGTGTGAGGTAGCGGGCTCGATCCCAGTACGGGCCATGAAAAAAAAATACCCGCGTCTGGGTGTTTATCGATGTGTTTATGTATTTATATTCTAGGTTGGCTTGTTCGCTAGACAGTATCCTATATCACAACCTTTGCGTAGGGGAGCTGCTCAAGGCAGCAACCGATTGAAATATTTAAAAGAAGAATACTTAAAAATACTCGGGCACGGATTAAGTTATGGTGATTTAAGTAAGTACAAGCTAAAAAGTGTCTTGTTATTTGACAAATCGAGCAAAGCGGAACAGCAATGGTGAAAGGCAGCAAACGGATTTTTACGCATTTTAAACGAAATTTCCGTTGCCTAGACTATTGAAACCACACATTTTTAGCATCAATCCAATCTGATGCACATAAGTAGCGAAGAAAATCCCCTATTTGTCTCCTCAGTGGTGTCCATAAGCCTCCACAGCAAATACCTGCCATCAGGTATGTACAGTAATCGTTTTCGCACTTTTATATAGTATACAATTAGCGGTGTTTACGGACCAACTAAAGTATCTAATATTACCAAGACATTCTACATAAGTAGGTACTTAATAACAGGTAAGTGTACGACTACAGCTTACCGGGCTATCTATGCCCTATTATTTTTTACCTCTATTCCCACTGTGTACTAGGTCTTTTAAATACAATCATCATCACAACTCCGTGTAATGAGCCCACTGCAGGGCTATGAGTCTCTCCTCTGGGTGACGAGGAGGTTTAGGCCGAACCCACCAACCAAGCTGGCCCAGTGCTGGTTAGTGGATGTCAGAATTTTCAGGGCACCGAAATGGCTTCTGACAAAGCCTAGCGACTACTGTATACAAGTATACAGCACCCGGAGTCGATGGCTTAACGTGCCCTCCGAAGCACGGTTTAAATACAAGTCAATTTGGGATGGTATATAAAAGTTAGTCCAGATATTTAACTTAGTAAAATAATATCAGACAGATATACCTCGACGAAGTCCACTCTTAGCGTAAGATCGTGTATCCAGCTGCCGAGTGACTTAAGGGAGTTGTATCCCTTCTTGTGCCACATCGCCGGCACGCGGTTGTTCAGAAACGAGATGAACACTTCCTCGATCGCCTCCGACATTACCACTATACCCTATGAAATAAATTAAACTTATTAATAACTATGTTTCTACCAATATTATATTAAGTTTAATTTATTACTTATGAAACGTAGCATGTAGATCAGAGCTTGCTGCAATGTATTGTATAGTATAAATATTAGTAGTATTCTACGGTTTTACTCGCGTAGCTCCTGTTTGGAAAATCTTGAAAAAATTATTATACTTTTTTGTCCCTCGGATTTATCCACATTCTAGAGAGAATACTTAATTGGTCTTTCCCACACTCGATTGCACGCTTAGAGAGGAAAGGCTATTAATCCTGTTTCGATACGTCTCCGGTTGTGCGGCCATTTTCGTGATATTTTAGGATCATATTCGCCAGCACTACCTAATACATTTTGGTATAGTAAAATAATTGACAATATACCTAACATTTTGTTAATTATCCAAACAAATACGATTTTACAAAACAGAAATCAAAGATCAGAAAAAATGCAAAAACGCTTCAAAATATCACAATAAAAACCAAGCTTTTAAAAGGGATAATTACCTTGATAGCTTTCTGCAGGTCGTTCAAAGAGCCCTGTATGATTCCGAGCAGGGTATTGAAGCGGTCAGTTTCGTGCATCAGCACCGTGGTCAGCGAGTGCAGCTGTCCCATGTCGTCGGGGATCAAGAGATCGGGGTTCATGAGGTTCTTGTCGATGCCGTGGGGCACGTGGGCCCGCGTCTGGTCGCAGATACGCCACACGATCTCGTCCGAAGTCTCGCCCTCCCCGCCGCCCTCCGAACGCGGCTGCACGTCTACTATCGTCTGTATCAGAGTCGTTGTCTCTTTGTTCTGCGAAAAGAGTTCCATTGTAGGCTAGCCAAAGTATTTTTTTTATCGGTTGCTATGCTCAATCTCACTCGATGGTAAGTGAAGACTTAGTTTGGGAAAAGTTTGATTAAAGGGATTCTACCACCTCGGATTAGTCGTATAGTTGTTGTATTTGTCAAAAACGAATAGCTCATATTATAGATAAACGTGCTTATATAAACACACGATAAACCAATGTTAGTTAAATAGCTGCTAAAATGTCTTAGCTCTCTTTCATTTTGCAAAAGAGTGAACGAAATAGAATACTCTTTAAGCCTCTTCTAACTTCAAAAGTTATTATGAATAAGAGGGATAGTGTCATAGTGAGCCAGGACAACAACTTCTAATAATTTTGTGCATAGGTACCAGATCAATATTATATCAGAATTTTCTATATACCTAGAAGTGATCTATAAGTCTGTTAATAGGCAAATACATATCCTTATATTAATAATCAGAAGATTTTGTTTCGGCTCCGTATGCGTCAAACTTCTAATACCTACCCATAAAATTTTAACTCCTCTAAAAGCCTAGCTCGGAACTCCACTTGAGCGTGAAACAAGTGTTTGAAAAGACGTGCTTTCACATTCTCAACAACTTCTGCATTTGGCCAATTCTAGTGTTACTACAAAGCTACGTAAAAGTAAATGTTTAAATTAAATTCATATGTTCAATAAAGCTTAAAAACTGGCGTACCTACCTCGAAAGCAATATTTGCGTTTTCGTGCATTCCAAAAACCTCCGGATCCTCGATAACCGGCAGCGTCTCGATGTATTCTCGGAAACTTTCCAGGGTTTTCCCGCGCGGACAATAGTAGATCCCTGATCGAGAGTAGCGGTAGCCCTCTTCGAGGGTTGGAGGTGCGAAGAATAACTTCAAGATGGTGGCCAGGCAGCGCTGGTCCCACATATCTGTTACTCGGCCACCGTATGTAATCAGACCTTAAAAGTGCAAAATACAATCATGATAAACAATCATCAAATACAAACATATCCAAAAAGTAACCCTACAAGTTCGGTGATAGATAATTCATAATTGACAGGTAAAATTTATGTCTGTAACTAAAGGCGTTTGAGGAACTTGTTTACGTGAAACCTTTATTTATGAACTTTATTTATTGCGAACCCTCATAAATAATAAATGCGTGGCTATGCAAAAAGCAAAACTTATAAACTTATAAGTTTTGCTTTTTGCCATTAAATTAACCCTTTAATCGCCACGGTCGGATATAACCGACAAATATTTTCGAGTCCATTCCGCCAAGGTCGTATATATATATGACTAAAAACCAACATTCGTTTCATATGCTTTTTTTATTTAATAACGCTGGACTATGTTAAAAAATGTTAATATTTGGTAAATGGTTAGTCAAGTAATCATATACAATTGAGTACTTACACTTAAGTCTCTTAATTCGAAAACATTAAAAATATGTGAGAAGTTATATAAATTACTGATTTTATTATTAGAAAATTGCATTGATGCTTAGCGCCATTGTCAGATATAACCAACCATAGGTATGGGACATAAGCAAAGATTTACTGAAACGAAAATCCACTTAAGTAAAAATATTTCTGTTTAAACTGACTATTTTGTAACAAATAAATTAAAACAATTAAAGAAATTGTTAGTATAGAAAGAAATATGTTTAAATTTATAACTTTCTATTATGCATTGGATGAGTGTGCAGTGTACGTTGTCATCACCGACAACGTATTTATAAAGCATTTTCTGCGAACGTGCACGTATGAAAATAAATGTAGACTTGCCTCGACAGTCTACCAAAACAAGGACAGTCTGAAAAAGACTTACGCAATTACAAGAAATATTTTGTGAACAGCAGGAGACGGGCCTCAACTTGCCGGTCAACATGTCATCGACGGCAAACTGCATCATCACCAGGGAACGGTGACCGTTTCCGTGCGCCGACAGGAACTAATGATGGGGACATGGGGGTAAAATACACCCCAAATATAGCTAATCGTTCCCCATATAGTTTCAGAAACAGGCGACAGGATAATGATGCACCAATTACCCCAAATGCCAACCGGCATGTATATATGATGGAGAAAATA
The DNA here is from genome assembly GCA_944452665.1 of Stenoptilia bipunctidactyla. Taxonomy (NCBI): domain Eukaryota; kingdom Metazoa; phylum Arthropoda; class Insecta; order Lepidoptera; family Pterophoridae; genus Stenoptilia; species Stenoptilia bipunctidactyla. Next base: position 41,355,467 of record OX101721.1, on the reverse strand, counting down.
AATGATCCTAAAGTCAGTCAAATTATCGAAATTGAATTACGTTGTAATAAAATCAAGGCATTTCTCAACACGGGCGCATACATATCGGTAATCTGCGAGCAACTGTGTGAAAAACTCAATATTTCACACAGTTTTTACAGCTTTAATCTCCAATCCGCACACGAAGTTGCCGGATTGGAGATTACAATATGCATTCTTATTGAAAATGTAGTGTTCGTTTACGAATGTCTCGTGGTTGCAAATGTTCAGAGGAATTTAATTCTCGGTCAGGATTTCTCTTTCAGGAAATGCAGCACGTACATTATCTAAGTACGTTAACCCAACCCAAAGGGATTAGTGCAGAATTTTACCTTTTGTAATTTATGCATATAATTGTTCTAAACAAGCTTCTACCAAATTTTCTCCTTTTTATTTAATTTACGATAGAGAACCCGAAATCCCGTCTGACGAAAGGTTAAATCCTAATAGAGATAAGAGTATGCAACAGAAAAGAAATGCATAACGCAGGGAAATGGCCGACATCGCACTCCTAATCAATGTTCCAGTGCAGCATTGATTGTCCCAAATTACTGACAATTGCTTAAACTTGTTTTATTGTAACAATTGTTTAAACGGGGTGTTTAAACTTGTTTATTGACAAAAACAAGTTTAAACACCCCGAAAAAAGTTACTTGTCATTCTAATTTATTATATGCACCTTTGGTTAAGAGTAATTACCGAAAAAACTCATTCGCAATAATAGCTTCACAAGCATTCAATGTTGTAAATTCAAATAAATTTGACATCGACTTGTTTTGTACTAGCATCCGTTCTTTTAAAAAAATATATTATAGGTAATTACTTTTTTAATAACTCCTGAACCTTCCTGCATTAGTGGCCTATGCAATGTAATTGTTTTTTGTTGTTCTGTTTTTAAATTTTGTTTTAGTACTGTAAACGTATGTAATTTCTAATGTAGATACAACCTATAAGTACTTTGGTGATCTAATTGTTTTTCTTTTTCTCATTCCTTTTTACTATATGTGGAAACCTATAATTGGCCTCATTTAAAATTATTTATTTCAAATAATATTTTTGTAAATAGCCGTAAGTTTCCCTAAAAATGTAAAATAAAATAAATAACTACCTACATAAGCGCGGTTCATCAGGCCAGGGAAAATTTAAGGAAAGCTCGTTTGGTACAAAAAAGGAACCATGATAAAAAAGCTCCAAATGTAAGACTGCGTATAGGGCAATGTGTTTTATTGCATAATCCTAAAAGGATATCTGGTAAAAGTAAAAAACTTAGTCGACTATAAGGGTCTATATCGAGTATATACATAATATATTACTAAAATCACGCCTATTGAATCTCCATTGTACTGTTTGTACCTATTTGTATTAATTCGTATAATCCTGACTGAAAAAGAGTGCCAAGAGTTTTTTTCCGCCGGCTTTTTTTGTCTCTTGGTCTACTGTAATATCTTATTCAATAACTATCAACACCTTGTTAAAGCCGAAGTACAAAATTGTGACGTCAATAAGCGGCCATTCGATGGTCTTAGCGTATCATTGTTGCCCATAGGAATAATATGTTTCGATTCGAAAAACGATTCAAGGGTGGTTAACGGTGGGTGACTGTTAGAATTTAGAATTAGAAATATTTAGTATTCTATAAGGAGAAGTTTCTTTTCATGAAAATATCCTTGAATCTGTTTTATGTTCTTCTTATAGGTAGTAGGCTAGCCGAGAATCTAGTGTATGCAAGTAAAGTTCCGATTAAGTAGGTAAATTGTAAACGTTAAAAATAAGTAAAGTAAAGTTTAACGAAAATAATATTATCGTTTAATGTATGTGTGGGTTTGACAAGCTCCCACAACATATGACAAACTAGTAAGATGTATTCTTGACTTTGACATAAGAGAACTTGACATTCTGCCTAGATGTTAATTTGTTGTCAACTTGAATTATGAAGGTGTAGGTTCGATCCCTAGCCTAGTTTTATTTTAGTGTTTGTCACTTTCATTGTATTTTGGACGTTAGAGTCAAGGTGAACTAGATAACGACGATGATAACCTAAGGACTTTCATTGACTTACAGGTCGGAATAACGGAATAATAATGTTGTAAATTTTGTTTTTTTTTTGAGTTAATTGATGATGATTGTTATATTTATCCACGCTTACTGTGGAGTTGATGCTTTAACGAAGTGATATGCTCGAGTCCATTAAATGTGGCGGGGTATTATATTTCGTCGCTTCATTCTTCAGATATTATATAACAGGTAGTCCTTTTTAGGTACTAGGTAACTTCGCACAATTTAAAGTATCATAAAAAAAACACTGTGGTGGGGCGCCGCGTGACATGATCCACCCGGTTCGCGCCAAGCCCTCATTCTTTTTTCGTGCGTGGTAACAAGCATACGTCATTTACTTTAATCATTTACTTAAGTTTTTACAAAATGTTAAACGTACAGCAGAAGAACAGCTTCAACATTATAATATAAAGATAAAAAACGTTGGAACAAAAAATAAATAAAAAACGGAAACAGCGAATTATTTCTACCGATGAAGAAGAAATCTTACAAGGCAAGACCTACTTATTCGGTTTAAAAATGTTATTTAAAAAATCAGAGCAGAAAATGCGTGTAATCTATAATAGATATATCACGTTATCCGCTCAATATCGTTGTGATGTAAACTTTAATAAATTTTATCTGATCTTATCTATCACCTTTTGTTTTCAATACGATTACAGAAAATGCGGGTAATCTCAAGGAGATTTATCTCGTTGTCTGTAATACGTTATGGGCGTTATATTAATATGAATTAGACATAAACATGTCGCCTCCAAGGTTATTTGAAAAATCAGAGCAGAAAATGCGTGTAATCTATAATAGATATATCACGTTAACTGCTTAATATCGTAATGATGTAAACTTTAATAAATTTTATTTGATCTTATCGATCACCTTTTGTTTTCAATACGATTACAGAAAATGCGGGTAATCTCAAGGAGATTTATCTCGTTGTCTGTAATACGTTATGGGCGTTATATTAATATGAATTAGACATAAACATGTCGCCTCCAAGGTATGAGTTACCGCTACCACTGGATGATGTAAACCTGGATAACCAGAAGACTGCCGCGTCATTCACTGTGGATCAAAAGCTATCTGCAAAGACGCTCCCTAATCCGGAGCCGTCAATATCACAAGACGCACCAGGTATATCGGGAGAACCTAATCCCAATCTGGATCCAGAGCTGCCTACTGCACTTGGAGCTGCAAATTCCGATACACCCGAATTTGGCGCTAAAATACACGATACGCTCTCAAATTTATGGACACCTTTACTAAGAAAAGGACTGTCCAAAGAAGACAAAGATAAATTAACCATAGAAAATACGGTACCCGAAAACTGCAAAAACTTGCAAGCCCCAAAATTAAATGCGGAAATATCGGCAGCCATAACTGACCTAGCAGAAGCACGTGACAAAAAAAAAAAAAAAAAAAAAAAACCAAAACTTTCAGCAACAGCTGGGGTACGGTATTACCGCCATAAATCGAGGGATTGACGTCCTCCTTGGGAAGGAAGAAAACAAATGAAGGCCCTCCGTCACGTAAGTGATGGATGCCGCCTATTATCAGACCTCCACTTTATGTTAACCAAAGATAGGGTAAAACTGATTTTACCTAATTTGGATACAAACTTTAAACATGTTATACAAGACTCCGAAAGAGACAAAACTTTATTTGAAAGTTCATTGCCGGAAAAAATAAAGGAAAGTAAAGCCATTGAAAAGCAGGGAGCCCTAATTAAAAAAGGCCCAGCCAAAACAGTCGACTCTCAAATATCAACGGTCAACCGGTCGTCTCAGCAGGGAAACTGGACCTCCTCGTTACCCGGCGAGGAGGTCAGAGGAAACCGATAGCAGCTCAAACACAGCAGCGCCCACAATCGGACTCTGCGTTCAACGCCAAGTTCCAGCCGCAGACTTCATCCAGGATGCGTGCTCCGACCCAACATTAATCAAGGTACATGCAGGTCGAATTAATTTATTTTATGATTGTTGGACAAACATAACTAAAAATGAAGTTATATTGAAGTGGATAAAGTATGGATTTAGAATACCATTCGATACTCTTTGTCAGTAAGTATTCTATTCCTAAAAATAATTTGTCATCATGTGAAAAACATGAATTAATTTATTAAAATAGCTATAAATAAATTATTAGACTTAGGGGCTATAAAACCTTGTTCTCCTTCAAATGATCAATGTATTTCAAATATATTTTTAGCTCCGAAACCTAACGGAGAAAAAAGGTTTATACTAAATTTAAAATCTTTAAACAAGTTCGTAACAAAAGTACATTTTAAAATGGAATCTTATAAAACAGCCTCGAAATTAATTCCTCGTAATGGATACTTACCCAATATATATATTACTTACAATACCGATAACAATACCGATTTTTGTTAGTGACAGAAAGTACCTACGATTCGAATTCCAAGAAAATGATTCGTCTGAGCCGATCACTTACGAGTTCACAGCAATGCCGTATGGATTATCGGTAGCTCCGTGGGTATTTACAAAAATTATGCGTGAAGTAATGAGTCATTTGAGAAAACAAGGTTTTAAGTCTACTAACTATTAAGACGATCTTCTTATTAGAGATACATATGAAGAATGCATGATTAATGTAAGAGAAACTTTGAAGTTATTACATTGTCTAGGTTTTATTGTAAATTTCGATAAAAGTCACATTGTACCAAAAAAGTCAATCAAATTCATAGGTTTTATGTTCAACACAGAACAGATGTCTATTACGTTAACTGGCGATGAGCGGAATAACATTGTACAGTTAATAAATAGGTACATTAATCTTAAAACTTGTTCAATACGAAATTTTGCTAAACTTGTAGGTGTATTGATCGCAGCCTGTCCAGCCACAAAATATGGATTCTTATATACAAAAATATTAGAGACAAATTTTTTAGCCTTAAATAAGTTCGGAGGAAACTATGAGGCAAAAATGAATCTCAATAAGATATTACTAAAAGATTTATAGTGGTGGAAAAATAATATTAATATTATTTCTTGTCTAATCATTACTCAAAATTATAAGTTAGAAATTTACACCGACGCATCTAGGACAGGCTGGGGAGCAGTATGCAAAAATAATAAATATAGTGGTTCATGGACGAACAGTGAAAAAGAAAATCATATTAACTTTTTAGAATTACTCGCGGTTTTGTTAGGTCTCAAAAGTATAGCTAGTGAAGAAAAAGAAAAGAAAGAGTCCAGAAAACTTAACCCTGATACTGAATGGGCCCTCTCGGATAGCGCTTTCCAACTTATTGTAAATAGTTTCGGGCACATTAAGATCGACTTGTTCTCAAGTCGAGCCAAATGTAAATTATTTGTCACCTAGAAGCCTGAACCTGATGCAGTCGCAGTTGATGCATTTACAATAAGCTGGGCTGACTTGGATTTTTATGCATTTCCTCCCTTTTCTCTTGTATTAAAATGTATACGAAAAATAATTGATGATAAAGCCGAAGGGTACTTGTATTCCCCTTCTGGCCTTCTCAGCCATGGAGTCAGCACCCACTGCACTCCAGCCTTACCCTGGGTGCCGCGAGGCTCTCCGGGCGTCGTTCAGCCGGCGCGGCTGCCCACCAGAGGCTCTCACGTTGATGCTCGCCTCGCTCGCTACTGTTCGCCAGTACAACGTCTCATTGAAGTTATGGTTTCAATTTAATAAGGGATGTTCTTACGGTTCATTAAATACGCATCGATCTGCATTATCTCTTTTATTAGGAGAAGAGATAAGTGATAATAGTTGTGTTAAACGCCTCTTAAAAGGAGCCTATAAAACTAAACCTATTAAGCCTAAATATTCATTTACTTGGGATCCAAATTTAGTACTAAATCAACTGTCTTCTTGGTATCCAAATATTAATTTATGATTAGAAAATATTACAAAAAAAAAAAAAAAAAACCTCGTTACATTATTAGCTTTATGTACTGGTCAAAGAGTACAGACATTGTCTTTAATTAAATTAAAAAATATTATTTTTCAATCTGATAAAGTAAATATTATTATAAAAGATATAATCAAGACTTCCGCTCCAAATCGTAAACAGCCCTTATTATCTCTCCCAAACTTTCAAAGCAATATCAACATATGCCCAGTATCAACTTTAAAAGAATATATTTTTATTACAAAAAATATCTGAGGTTCAAACTCCGGGAATCTCTTCGTAACATTCAAAGCTCCCCACAGAACTGCATCAAGTCAGACGCTAAGTCGATGGATTAAGCAAACGCTCGCCACGAGTGGCATTGACATGAGCGTTTTAGTGCGCACAGCACACGACACGCGTCAACCTCAGCCGCGCGCGCGGCCGGTATCAGTGTCGATGTCATTCGAAGAACGGCCGGGTGGACACAAAACTCACAGGTGTTCGCAAAGTTTTACCATCGGCCTTTAGATGATCAACAAAATAACTTTGCTTTGTCGATACTTAATCGAGACATGAACAATACTTAACCTAATATTAAACATAGTTATTGAATATTACGTTACGTTTTGATATTAAGTAAATTACTACATTAAAAATTATGTGTCTATAAATAGACTATCACTAAGTTTCATTAATTTAAGCTGATTATAATTTCTAGCAACTCAAATAAAGTAAGATTATTTAAAGCTCATTATGCAATAATACTAATTATTAAGTACTATAATAATAAAATATGTAATTACATTATTTATATCTTTACTTATTTCAATTCCAAGTATATACCTAAACAAAACTTTCTATCTCTGAAAATCTACCTGTTATATAATATCTGAAGAATGAAGCGACGAAATATAATAGATGATTAAACGAACTTCTAAGTGAAGTTCTATCGCTATTATATGAGTCGCTTCATTCGAAGATATGACGTACCCACCCACCCCAGAACCCATTTAAAAGTTTCGTTTAGGGTCTCTAAAGAATGAGGGCTTGGCGCGAACCGGGTGGATCATGTCACGCGGCGCCCCACCACAGTGTTTTTTTTATGATACTTTAAATTGTGCGAAGTTACCTAGTACCTAAAAAGGACTACCTGTTATATAATATCTTCGAATGAAGCGACTCATATAATAGCGATAGAACTTCACTTAGAAGTTCGTTTAATCATCTATTATAGCGAATCTCTCGGAAAAGATTTAATTTAATTATTTTTTGTTTGTTGATCTAAGTCGAATGATATGTCACTGTTGATCGATATGTAGTCAATGATCGTATTTGGGTTTAATTAGACGAGATCTTGGCCGCCTTGGCCGGTTTTTACGAGCACGGCTCTATTGAGAGAGTTTTTGAGTAAACACTAAATATGTTACACCGCTTAACATACTGATTATTGTTTTGGGTCGTAATCATGCGTGAGACTCTACCAGGTTGAGGGGGTTCATCTACGAACACTTTTATAAACTTCCACTATAGGTACAAATCGTACTATTAAGGAACAATTATGTACCTATATAGGGGAAATTAATTCAATCGACCTCATCGAGTTGAATAAATTTAATATAGGGGGGCCAAGGTTAAGGGTCATAAGGTTTGTGTGCGCCTTTTTTTGTTTAGTTTGTAAATAAAGAGTTTATAAGCGCAAACAAACCTTACGGCAGATGTAAGAATTTCATTTGAATGATAAAAAAAAATGACGCGGGTTGTCCGCCAGAAAAGATTTAGGTACTCTACACAATTGTTTTTCCTCTGAACGTAGAAGGATCTCGTGATCCTGCTATGCCCCTCCGCCACCATTTTTTTATAAGCGATATTTGTATTAGAAAAGTGAACTATCGAAATAATTAGTAAATAAAAGGCTATCTACTAAATATAAATATTTTATTTTATGATTCAACTGCTTCGCAGCGCAGTATTGCCGCATATCGGTCCCGCGCCACGGTACCTAAGCTGTGACTAGGCGCACGGACAAAATTAATTAAAGCTTAAGAGTTATGATGCCTACCTATACCTAGACCTATGCCGCCTCGCTTCAGCTGATAAAGCCTCCTGATCCTGTAATTCCACAGGCTGTTTTTCTACTTTCCCTTTAACCCACATACGCTCTTACGTAGTTACTATGGCGGTTAAAATAGGAAGGACTGTACTACCGGACCAGGCGTGTCCTTTCTCATGGACACTACTACCCCTATATTTTTTAAATTAAAGACTAAACCCGCATATGACCTGGTAAGTGAAAGTTCGTTAGAGGTTTAGGAAGTCCAGAACCAGAACTCAAGAATAGATTCGCTTACAATTCTCCACAATTCTCCAATTTTAAAGGATCTTAATTTAATAAGTTTTACATCTGAGTAATCTTAAATAAGACGAGCCTAAAAACTTACTAGTAATGTACTCCAGTGCATCCCAGGGTATGTGTCCATCTTCGCAAAACATCTGCAGATTCATCATAGCGCACTCGCGGTCGCTGTTGTTAAACTCGTAAGTTATGTTCCAACCAAGTGGTCCGAACTTCTTGCGCTCTTGAATTATGGCGTGGAACATGCAGATGCCGAATAGCATAGAGCGCCAATCGTCCCCGAGAACTAGAAATGGGGAATAAGCTTTCTATAACCTGCAGGTACTAAAGCTTTTTGTTTAGATTAGGCAAGTGTAGATTATAGACTGTTCTTTTGTCATAGGTAGGTACCTAGGTACTGATAAAAATATCGATTTTAAAGTAACCTTGAAGCATACATTCTAAATGAAATAAGCACATTGCATTAACAACCCGGACATAACATAAACAACGGTTTGAACGGATCGGAAAAATCCTAACTAGTCAAGACATAATATATTAGTAGCACTTAAATCTATCAAAATGAAATATAGGTACCTACCTAGTTATGGATGTCCACGAGCTGCTAATTAGTAAGTACCTACAGTTATAAATTTCATATTAAATACCTACGTGACTACAGAATGATGAATCGAAATCGACTCAGTTTCGGGAGTAAGCCTCCAGATTGCAGCATTATTAGATTCTTGGTAAAGGGTGTCCAAAAAGTCAAAGTAGTGCAAAACTATTTAAGTATTTATTTACATTCACAAAAATAACCTACAATAACCACAATAACCAAAGAAATGAATAAAGAAATGGAGTAATTCTGCTTACATACATACATAACTCCACGCCTCTATCACTTAGGGGGTAGGCAGAACACCAGAGGTTATAAAACCATCTGTCACATTTGAGAAAGAGTAATGTTCATAGCAAACCTGTCAGATTTTTGACAACTCATGAAATGTATTAAAACGACATAGTGCAAATAATAGCTCATGTTCGGTTAATTCCAAATTATTTACTTATATTAGAAACCGCAGCACGGACTTTAATATTTCACCCTCTCAAGTAACACAATAGACTACAGGGATCATCCACTTGAAATGAAAATTCTGATATCGTTTCTAAGAAAATAAATCAAGTCTATAGATATAAACAGGCAGGATTTCAATGATAATGTCATCTTTATACAATCACATAAACACCTAAAATAAAGTAATTTGACATTTCAGAGACTGTATGGACCGTGAAAATTACTCTTTTGAGGTATTATAATGATGGAGAGAGACTATTGCAGTAATAGGGGGCCAGCCTATGGCCCACAAAAAACCTCCAATAAAACCTCTGTCCCTTAACTGACTTTTAAAGAATCCTTTTTTGTTTAATACTAAAATTGATGATATGGATTTTTTTTTCGTGTATCTCTGATGATCTGTCGTCTATCCTGTCGACGTTGAAATTTGGGACACCCCGTATATAAAATGAATTCCGTTACCAGCTTGTGTTACCTACCATGTTCTTCAAAGAATTCTTCTTCCATTTCAATGAGAGCTCGCTTGACGTTAGCCTTAACACCCTTTGGAGGTTCATTGGTAACCTTCACGGAGTTTTGTAGTACTGACACCGGGAACTTAGGTGTGGGCATTGAGCTGCAGAATAAGCGGAAGTTTTCGTGCGGCGCATTATGTTCGGCGCTCAAATTAGCTACGATCAACTCCAGATTAAGCATCCAAGAAGCGGCCAAGTGGCAGTTCTGATAAAGAGGGCGATATTTCATGACGATGATCAAATAGGAAGAAAATAAATAACAGGAATTATAATATAGAGCTTACTTGTAAGAAAACCCAGTCTCCTTTAGTTTTGGCGTTGTTGATCATCTTTTCCGCTACAGGACCTTGCCCTTGTCCGAGAGAGATAGAATGTACCCTTTCTCTCATGCCCATTTCCGTGGCGAACTTTTGAAATGCACCAAATGGATCCGATCCCGTACTCAGCACAAATACCAGCGGTATATTAGATGCTGTGTCAGCATATCTAAAAGTTAATAAATTTGTTGAAATTTTAAGATTGTGTCAGTTTTGTTTCGACAGCGTGTCGCTTTGTTACGAAATAAAAGATAATAAAATATACAGGGTGATTGAAAGTTAGGTGCAAAGCTTTAAGGTGAAGTATGTACAGACAATTTTGAAAAATTTGATTTAACTATAGTTGTCTCAGAGGAAGTGTAAAGCTGCAAACAAGACGACAGCGTCAGCGACAGCAGCGCGGGTATATAGTAAAATAGCACGTTTCATTTAGTATGGAAGTCTGGCCAGAACCTGTGCCAAATAAAATAGTTGTGGAATAACATTATGAAAACACTAAAAATAACTTTTATTAAATTGTTAATTACTTTTCGTGTATATTTTATAAAAACTACTTGAATCGTCAATGACCACAGGTGACAATGACAATGACAACGCCATATTTAAGTGAAATTTTCACTGAAATTCCTATATTTTTGATTTTTGCCTAGACGTAAAATATGATTTCAATAAAAAAAACTAGAAAAGCAAATTGAATTGATAATATATTGTGTATTTTTGGTAGATATTAGTAGTGGTGAAATGTTAATTTCGTACATTAAGTATATTGACCTTTCAAGATCATCTCTCATTAACCGTTTTCTAACTTTTTGTTTTAAAACTCGTACGTATGCTTCGAAGTAATCATTATTTTTTAAGTTTTTGTTATTTTTTATACATTCTAAGAACAAAAGACAAATCTCTATAAATTTGGAACACATTTTACTGATAGATTGAGTACAAAAATACATACAGTAGGTAAGTACTAACGGCAATTTTGTATAACTGTGGAAATTTATGGCAATAACGTCATTTTGTTTTTTCATTTGTACACCTAAATTACTGATTCAACTTTAAATGTGTTATTTTTGTTTGCAACGGAATCTTTGTCACCACCCTGTATAATGTAAGTCACATTTTTTACGGAACATGTTTAGTCCTTTAAGTTCTTTTCACGTACACGAGATTTCTAAAATAAATATCTTATTATTATGACGCAAACATGAGAATATTTAATATTTATTTTATTTTATTATTTATATAAACTTATCGACGCTCTTGCACTGAGGTCTAGATTCGATGAATATTCCGTTTCCGCAGCACAAATATAGTGTCAATATCCTCAGATTTGAATGTGCAACTTACAGATGGAATTTGATCCCATGCTTTTTCGTAGTCCCAGTAGTATTTTTATAGGTAGAAACAAAACAAGAAGGCATTTGGAAACCAAAATTACTTGCAAAGGGTGACTAGTGACTAGATATTGAAGGAGAGCTGTGCTTGATTCCGATAATAATTATGTAATAAAAGTAGGTACCCTACGTAATTTTTCAATAGAATTCCCAATACATACCTAAGTTAAGATATTTTTTCGCGGCACTCAAAACTCTGTAAGCCGGCGCATCAAAAGAAGTACCTAAGCGCGCGCCGCCGCAAAAGTAGTAGAAATATGCTCTAGTGTTGCGTGATGAATTCTTTAACTTTCGGTTAAGTTTACACAGTACCTAAGTTAATAGTTGGTATTTACTTTTTATTTCATTTTTTCTCCTCGAATTTCGAAAATGACCCATCAGTCACACTATAAAGTATACCTACATGACGATGCGCTAATTGCGGAAGAGTAACTAATCGTCTATTTAAGAGTGGTTTATGTGTTTTCAGTTTCTAGTGCGTTGACGGGTTCTGGTTTATTCTATACGACCGTTTGCCCTTGACTTCGTACACGCATAAACTCAAAAGTCCTATATTTTCCGTTCCCGTGGGAATTTCGGGAATCCCTTCCATAATACAAACAGACACTTATTAAGAAACCTTTATACCAAGTATCACATCCGTGCACTCAAGGAATAAGGCTTTTTCATACTAACTAAAACATCATATATTTCCCGTTTCCGTGGGAATTTCGGGAATTCCTTTCATAAAACAACCAGTCACTTTTTGAAGAACCTTTATGCCAAGTATCGTATCCGTACACTTAAGGAATAAGATTTTTCATACAAACTAAAATGTCCAATAATTCCCGTTCCCATGGGAATTTCGGGAATTCCTTCCTTAGTGCACCCCTACATCCTCTAATACTACGGCCACACTACCTTACCGTCTACCGGGCTGTTACCGCCATAATTATGGCATTAAATTACCGTTTAAATTACTGCATGAACTGGTGTGGCCACACTACCTTACCGTCTACCGGCAATAATTATGGCATTAAATTTGGCGGTAAATATGACTTTTTCAAGATGGAGGTCGAAGCTGCAGCGGTGTTGTGTTTTATGAGTGCCAATTATTTTTACATGAATCTTTTAAATTTCAACAAAAAAGGGTATCCCAAAGAGACGGTTCGGATTGGAATAATTCTAAAAACTCGAGCGCTTTTTCATTTGACCACTCCATGTCGGTCGATACGTGCGTCGCCGGTGAGCTCATATTGCACACTGGACAAACGGTAGTGTGGCCACAAACGCAATAATTACTGCGGTAATCTTCTTTGATGTGCGAAAAAAGACCGCCTCCGGAGCTATTGCCTACCGCCATTTGCCATATTGATTGGCATTGTAAAATTATGGCCGTAAATCGTGGTTACACCTAGGTGTTGTTTAAGTTATGGCAATAATTACTGGCATATCACGGTAGTGTAGCCGTAGTATAAAGAATGTATTTCCAAATTTCAGCTTTCTACGCCCAGTAGTTACGGCTGTACGTTGTCTGTCAGTCACTCAGTAACTCAGTCAGTAACGGAACAGTTTTATATATATTGATTGATTGATTCTGATTTCTGAGATACGAAGTTACTCAGTTATTTAATATTATATGTTTGTTATTGCCTTTGGATAGTTATGTTTGTGGTAGGTATTCTTTTATTTCATTTAAGGCTACTCTTCACTTCCCTGCTAATTCACGGCATAGCCCGCATAGTGACGTCCACATACCTACCTACACGTTCACGTATGTTCCTAGCCTTCAAGCTGTAATCCTCATTTTTGAAATATCAAATATGGAAAAGAGTTTTGACTATGCCAAAAAATTATGATGAAATAGTCATAAATAGTGACGCATATAAAAAATATAGTCGTATTATAGTTTCGGCGGTATAGCTATAGGTTAGTGAGGATTACAGCATGTCGTTCAAGCAAGTAAACGGTAAGGTCTATCGACTTGGTTTAAGTTCAAAAAAATAGTCGTTAAATAGTGATAACGACATGCCAAATCTCATAACAGTCTCCAGAGATATAAAGGTGCCCTGGTGACGATTACAGCTTTAACATTTGAAAACTTCGAATTTGTCCGGAACGGCTTCGACTTTCAAGTTAAAGTTTGTGCTAAAAAATAGTGATGAAAAAGTCGTACGAAGCAATCATTATTTGGACTGATTTATTTTGAAAATAAAAACTTTTTATTTTTCCTACATTTATATGGCGGACAGTCAAATATGCGTCACTATTTATGACTATTTCATCACTATTTTTTTGGCATAGTCAAACTTCCTTTCCATTGAGATTTCAGCGGGGCTTCACAGCAATAGTGAAGTACAGCTTTTATGCTGGCTCCACACTCACGGCCGCGACAACCGTGAAGTGTGGATGTTGTTCACGCTTCACGTTCGCGCTTTGCGCCGCCGTTCCCCTACTGGCTCCACACTCCACACTCGTCTCCAACAGACGCCTCGCTTCACGACTTCGCGCCGCGAGTGTGGAGCCAGCATTCAATGTTGTCACGTCTTCGTTGCACTTTCATTCATTCATTAACAGTCAATATATTTTTGGTTCTTAGTGTCCAACCATAGACAATAATTATCAGTACTAAATTCCTGTATTCCGTACGCTACGGTAGGTACTCACTCTTTGGTACTAGAGAAAGACCTAGATTTCAGGGAGGGAGACCCAAACATTCATTTTATTGATTTATGCAGTTTTGTGACCTATAGATTTATATAGACACATTACATTCTCTCACTGGTGTGGTGAATATTTTTTCGAGCCAGTGGGCTGTTTCAATTAAAGTATAAATGTGAAATAATTGATTGACAATATTAAAAAAACTTTTGAAACTATTTTGTTTTTGTGAAAGTGTTTTGTAAGAACCATGGCTGCATCTTCCAATTATTGCACGAAGACATTTACTCTGAATAATGGATGTGAACTACCTGCAGTTGGATGTAAGTAGAACATTGGTGGGACAAAAATTGCTTAGCATTTTCTAACTAATAAAAGTTTTAATAACTCATTACAGTTGGCACATATCGTTTAAGAAATGGTGATGTTATTAAGAAAGTTGTTGAATATGCACTGGCTGCTGGATATCGATTGTTTGGTAAGAAATTTGTTACAGAATTTTAAATAAGTAAACCTATTTTATTTAATGTTTTGTTGCTTTGCTTGTTTTGCGAAATTTGTATAATTTAAATATTATACAAATTTCGCAAAACAAGCTGTTAAAAAATCTATTTTGTTTGGACTACTTAACACCTAGTAAAACAGTTTATAGTAAAACAAAGATCATGAACATTAAACAAACATATGAATACTATACATGTCTATTTATATGAAAAATTATAAATAAAGATATACATTCTTGTATTTAATTTACAAAAAAGAAGGACTACCAAAAAATAAAACTGAGGCGTGCCAGTGAAATTAGCTTACATGTTCCAAGAACTAACTATGGAAAATCTAATATTTTATATGAAGGCGCTCAATTATACAACAAACTTCCAAAAAATATAAAAGACTGTAAAACACTTGCTTTATTCAAAAAAACTATGTAAATACAAAAACATACATAATTTAATAACATTTCTTTTTTCTCTTTCACACACGAAAACAAAATAAAACATAAATAAAGAAAATAACATTAAAGTCCCTATCATAAAATAAATAATAGATATTTATGCAAAATAATAAAACAAAAATCAATATTTACAAGAATCATAAAATAAACTTAACTAAACTAACCTAATTATCTAACATATTTAAACAAAAACATTTATAATATAACTTACTACACCATACCAATCCAACACTATACAGTTGTCACATCTAGTTGTTCTAATTCCGTATGGCAATGTGTTATATCTAAAAATAACTCTTTTGTTTTTTTCGCAAGCGCTGCTAGCACGGTTTCAATGGTTATTCGCACGGATTTATTTATTTGTTTTTTCGTTCTACCCACCTTTATGTATACGTCCCAAAAATATTGTTATTCTCATTATAAGTGAATTGTAAATTCTTTATGAGAAATAAAATTCTTTAACCTAATATTGAGCCATAGTTGAAAAGAAATAAAATGTAGGTAACCATTTTGTTATTATTTTTACAGACACTGCTGCTGTTTATGGAAATGAGGTACATTTAAAGGAAGCTTTCAAAACTTTACTTCCGAAGTATGAACTAGAACGTGAAGACATATTTGTGACCACCAAACTTTGTAAATATACAAACTTTTATTTCAATAACAATAATCTTTTAAAACCATATAAAAATAACATATTTGTCTTTGTTTATTCTAGCACCATCAGATCATGGCGGAGGTGATGTAACAGAAAAAGCATATTTTAAGTCTCTTGACAACTTGGGGCTTGATTATGTTGATTTGTACCTTATACACTTCCCTGGTACTGCACGGATGTCCGGAAAGGATCCAAGAAATGAAGTGATGAGAGACCTGATATGGAGTGGCTTAGCTGAGCTTTATGATAGTGGGAAAGTTAAAGCTATTGGTGTGTCAAATTACACTGTTAAGCATTTGAAAGGATT
Source organism: Stenoptilia bipunctidactyla (assembly GCA_944452665.1). Classification (NCBI taxonomy): domain Eukaryota; kingdom Metazoa; phylum Arthropoda; class Insecta; order Lepidoptera; family Pterophoridae; genus Stenoptilia; species Stenoptilia bipunctidactyla. The sequence continues at coordinate 41,339,327 of OX101721.1, read as the reverse complement.
ATTAAAGCATGATCACGGAGTCATACCTGCTGTGAACCAAGTAATTATCATTATATATGTTTGCATAAACAACTAAATTACATGTAGCTAAATATAAAGCATTATGTCATATTTATGTTTACAGGTGGAGTGGCACCCTTACTATCATCAAAATGAACTGTTCGATTTCTGCAAAGAAAAGGATATTGTTCTCCAAGCTTATTGCTCTTTAGGCGGGGCCTCAGCATATAATTTTTCTTTAATGCAGGAGCCTATATTGAAAAAAGTGGCTGCCAAACTAAATGTTACACCTGGCCAAGTACTGCTAAAATGGGCAATACAGCAAGGAGTGGCAGTTATACCAAAGTCAACTAACCCGGACCATATTAAGCAAAACATTGCTTTGAATTTTACAATACCCCATGAAGACATGAAAGCTATAAATTCTTTGGGCACTCGAAATGCAAAATATGCTTGGGATCCAGCAGATATAGCTTAATTTTAGTTATGAAATTGATTAATAACTAATTGTTGTCAATGTTAGAGGTTCAAATAGTATAGAATTATATTGATGTTTATTGGTGTCACTTTGATAAATGACTTATAAAAATTTATCTTTTATGTGATTTTAAATATTAAAAATACCTAATGTTAGTGGATAAGCAGATTACTTATGGAATAATAAATGTTTAACATTACTTACAGAGTGTTTAATTGCACAGTGGGACTCTCTATAAAAACTGATCCCAGACTGCTACTGACATACTGAGATATTGCAAATACCAGTTTCTCTTCCCGAAGTGCCTTTAGAAACACTAATTTCTCGAAGTTGCCTAAACTTGTATTCCAGTCTTTAGTTGGCTTATATGGATTACTCTTGTCCACATGAATATCCTTCAAGAACATAAAGTGACAGGTGAGACTTATATTTTATCATTAAGTTTAATGCATGTTTAAGTTCTAATTATTAACTTACAACACTGAAAGAATTAATACTAATGGGAATTTTCTTGAGGCAATCTCTAGCAATTCCTTGAAACTTTGGGTTGGTTTCTTCTAAATGAATGACTGCCAGCCACATTTGCTCAGTTAATGTTTCAATAGCTGGTTTTTTCGGAGGCACCTGGTAATAAAATAAATAACATAAATTATAATGATTTACTAGCATATATAGGTGCAACTATACCTACAGTGAAAATTTTTACTATTTCACTATTTCGACGTAAAGTAAAAGAAATTAAATCAACCATTATTAACTGATCTTTAGCCCTACTCATGATCAATTCTATTTTTCTCGATACTCAACTGTAAAAATAAATATTACCACATTATGTAAGTATAATATTACCATATTAATTTTACAGGTTACTTACAACTTTAGAACCTGCAGGGCCACGCAAAATAAAGTTCCATTCCTCATGGTTAACCTTGCCTGCGTGTAAGAATATAGCCATATTTAAGAGGAAGCTAAAGACAAGCTTGTGTCGTTCAAAGAGTCCTCTGGAAACGTTGCGGTAGATCGAAAGTGTTATCTCGTTATGTAATGTCTCTAGCCGTGTTTCCAACACGTCACATTTCTCGCTTTTCTCTATCACAAAGTTGAAAATCTGCGTAAAGTTAATAAAGTCATTGATGGCTCCCAATCATCGAAACAAATAAAATAACTAATGCTTTGAATCTATATGTAGGTAAATACACCAAACATTTACCTACATATAGATACATATCGCTTATACATATATCTTTGAATTAACTTACCTGATTAAAATATTTTAATGAAAATTGGTACATAGGGTCAATGTCTGCTAATTGCGCCACTGCGAAATATAGAACTGCTCCGCGAGTTGATACTGTGCGATATTTCTCTCGAGCGGCAGATATACTTATTTCAGTTGCTTCCGTTTCACCTAGACGTGCATTTATTATTTCTGATGTTTCCTAAGAAACAATATTTTTTTTATTTACTAATTTAATAATTTGGTTTGGGACGATCGCGCCCATAAGCGAAGTGTGTGTATTCCTAGGGGTAGGGTTAGCTTCATTAAGTGCGTGCGAAAATTACTAAATAGGTACTAAGATGCATCTAAAGTGGTAGTCATAAACATGAACACAGTCAAAGCTCTCAGATTGTTCCGGTCATAACACCAAATAAATCGTCACACACGAGACGTAAAGATCGCTGTCGCCGCTGCGCCTATAGAAATATAGTAACAAGGGGTCCAAAGTCTGGAATAAACTAGGAAAATGGACTTTATTATAAGCATCATACAGTTCAATGGTAAAGTTTTTATCAAAATAACTGAACGGTGTTATGATTTCGATTTTTTCTTCACCTTTCAGATTATATTGACAAGAAACCTTAACATTGAACCGTATAGTGCATGTCGGCCATTTTCCTAGTTTGTTGCATACTTTTCGACACTTTGGTTGCTATAATACCTACTAAGTGCGGTTTGGATGTTACAGGCTTAGCAACGACTTGAACGTAACGAAGTATTTGGAGATGTGCAAGCACTTTGGCTGTGTTTTACGTTTATAATTACTTTAGATGCTTCGTAGTATTTGGTGACCCTCTGCGACGCACTTAATGCAGCTTACTGTACCTACACATAGATAAAAAATTGTCTTGGAAAAGGAAACTAAAACTATTTAGGTACACGGAACTCATATACCTATCCCGGGCTGCATTTGGGTCTATCCATAAAATCTTAATCAAATATTAAAACACACTACTTTAAAATTTGGTTTGTAATTTACAATTTAAATAGGTATATTTCAAATATGTATGATTTTATACGCTTGCGCAGTTATTATCTAAATCAGACAGTTGTTTTATTTCCTTGTCTTTTTTCTCTACCAACATTATGTTCACGACTTTTAAAAAGTTGACAAAGTATTGCTATTTTACATAAAAATTTGGTTACAAAAGTATCTAGAGTCAAAGTTCTTGATCGCATAATGCGATTTTGGTTGTATACCAAATCGTATAAAAACCAGATCCATTCTACCAAAATTTCGAATAATTGATTTCTTATATACCTGCTCCGTGCTCCGATTTGACGGTTCCCGTGGTGTAGTTATCTAGACGCTACTACGCCAATCGTGAGGTCGTGGGTTCGATTCCCGCAAGGAACAAGAAACAAGAAGTTCCGGGTCTGGGTGTTTATCTATATATGTATGTTATATTCTAGGTTCCCCCCCTAGTTCGCTACATGCTATCTCATAACACAAGCTTTGCTTACATTGAAACCATGTAGTTGGTGTGAATGTCTGGGGATTTTATTTTTGCTAATGAGGAACGAAAAAGAAGAAAGATTAAGGACTGATCAAAAAAGAGTAGAAGCGGTCTAATGACAACATGTGCACTAAATTGTTAAAGTTAAATACTACACATGAAATAGTGGTAAGCACAAATTGAGACAAGTTGATACGGCGGCAAATATCAGCCGTATGCAGCGTTGTCCTAACCACCAGCACAATATTAATGCTAATGAACAGCCATGCAATACAAAATATTACGGCCTTCGAAGAAAGAAAGGCTCCACAAGTAAAACTTAGTTACGATTCTTGCACCTCCTGGACAGTGGAGGATCTGCGACTTGGAAGTCTTCTTCCCTCGACATACTTTCAAAACCTGATCAAATGTTGTATCGGATACTTTCTTGCATGAATAACCACCCTATAAGCCAGTTACAACTGCGAGATTTTTTGAAGAACTTTTATTCCAGTTAAAAATAAAGCATTATTACCTACATAAGTTCAAACCTTAACACCACCGCGCAACGTTGAAAATCGCTCACCTTGCTCTCGTTGAGTGTTTCAATGAGCTCCTCATCGTCTAAGATGTTGCCGGATGAATTGTATAAGAGTCTCAATATCTTGTCTTCAATTTCCAAGAGCGTCGCTTTGTCGTTGTTGATGCGTATAATAAGTTCCGTTCGTTGGATCTCCAAGTCTGGCCGCTCGAGACGCACGACGTCTCTGTTGGAAAACGTAAATTAAAATTATTAAAAAAACAGGAGGTATACAGGGTTAATTTTAATTAGCGCATCACCTCTTGCAGGCGGCCTCTCCACATTTCCACTCTCCACATCCCAACAACATTTTGTTCTACACCTTTTTAAAATAAATAATTTTGAAATTTTTTGATACATAAAATATTTTATACCATACCTACTCTAAAAAGCTTTTTTGATTCACGCAAAACAGTGAATAAAAAGGCCTTTTATTCACTGTTTTGTTTTTATTCATTGTTTTGGTGTTTGATAATGATAATAATAAGAAAATTACGCTTAATTTCAGTCATTGCTCTAATTTTAATGTCCATTTCAATCAATGTAACATTTCTTATTTATTGACTAAATTTCTATTTTCGCTTAAATTATGTCTTTTTCTCGTAGTCATGGTATAAAGTATAGTATGCAACTCCTGAATAAAGTACTCGCGTCGCTCAGGATTCTAACAGTTGAATCACTCGCTGCGCTCGTGATTTAATCATCTTAAATCACTCGCTACGCTCGTGATTCAATCGTTAGAATCCTTCACTTGCTCGTGACTCATCTACGGCCCTCGCTTTAAATCCGTGTTTTATTCACTAGTTGCATAATATACTATATAGCCTCTGTTTAGTGGCGTAGCTCTATTTAATCTGAGCGTAGGTATGCCACGCACCTTGCATTGTAAAATATCGCTTCATAATAATAATAGGCAGATAAAATGCAGAGTTAGGAGAAAACGCTTTTCTTTTTTTAATTTATTTGTGCTATTTATCAGGTTTTGTAAAAAGTTGTAGAACAAATGTTGATGCGCAAGAGGTGATGCGCTAATTAAAATTAACAAGGTAGGTACATCAATCCCTCAATTTCAGTCTACAACCAAAGACTTGTGGCGAAAATGTCACTATTATATACTCTAGGTATATATTTGTTATAGTTTACTGTCGAATATAAGAGATGTTACGTTTATCTGTACACTTAGGGCATTGTTGTTAACCCATTTAAATGTACTATTGGTGCCAAAGAGGTACTTTTTCTAGGGCATCTAATCAATTCGGAAAGTATTCGTCCACCGCAGGATTGAGTAAAAACTATCTCGCTATAAACCTCCTGAAACCGTGCATGGGATGAGACGTTTACTCGGTGTACTCAATTATTACCGTCGTTTTATATGACATGCAGCAACATTTCAAGCTCCTTTGATAGACGCTGTTGTTGCCACCTAAAGGCAATAAACTATTCCCTTGGACACCTCAGTTGCATAAAGCATTTGAGTACCTACTACAAACGTAGTCTTTCTGATGCTACACTCTTACATCATCCTGTAAATGAAGCCAGTCTTGGTCTTTTTACAGAAGCCACCCTTTTACCATCGGACTACTAGACGCAGACAGAACTTCCATCCGTATGTGGTTGATATTCCGAAAAGTCGAACTAAGCGCTTTGACAGTTCCTTTTTGATACGGGTCGCCGGGTCGTAGGTTTGGAATGAACTGCCTGCGTCTATTTTCCCTGACCAGTATAGTCTTAGTACTTTTAAGCGTCGAGTGAATAGGTTTCTCGTGGATGGACGTGTACCACCTTAGTCTTCATGTTCACTTAACATCAGGTGTCATGGAAGACAAACGTCCCATCCATATTTTATAAAAAAAAAAGCCTCTAGTGTCCACATCGGTGCTTGTTTGCAGCAGGAAGTAAATGGTCAATGGCAGCCCTTAGCATTTTTCAGCCGAAAACTGACTCCACGTCAAGCTGAATGGCCTGTCTATTACAGCGAACTCATTGCGGTATACGAAAGAGTACAACATTTTCGCCTTTGTTCAGCGTTGTGAAAAACTTCCTCCTCCGCAACTTAACCAGTTGACCTTCATAAGTCAGTTTACTACTGATATTAAATACATTCGAGGCGAAGACAACGTTGTTGCCGATGCCATGTCACGTGTTGACGCCATTTCTCTCAAAGAAGAGTACGGGAGCTTAGCCAAATCGCAAGAGGATGATAAGGAACCATTTCAGGTACGGCAAACCCCGCCCTTTTTTGACTTTCGCCGTCGGATATTCAACAAGGTTCATCGCTCGAGTCATCCGGGTGTTAAAGCTACAGTTCGTCTCGTATCAGATAGATACGTTTGGCCTTCTATTAAGCAAGGGGTGGTCCCTCAGTTGTGAAGCATGCCAACGCAGCAAAGTGACGAGACATGTGTCTTACCACGTACGAACTTTAAGCACACCATCTGGTCGTTTCAGGCATGTCCATATTGATATCATCGGTCTACTGCCCATTTTCAATGACTACCGGTATTGTCTTACTGCTAGTGGGTTTCTCGTTTTGGCGTACCTTTGATAATAACCACAGATCGCCGCGCTCAATTTGAGTCCGATCTGTTTTGTCGACTAATGTGTTCTTTCGCCATTAAACGTATCCGTACCACCGCTTATCATCCATGTGCAAACGGAATGAATGAGCGTGTCCATCGACAATTGAAGGCCATGGCGGCTCTTGGACACAAGCTCTTCCAGTTGTCTTGTTAAGTATGCGCTCTGCCTTCAAAGAAGATTTAAAAGCTTCAGCCGCAGAAATGTTGCACGGTGAACCGGAAGACGCAATGTCTTCCGGGTGAATTGCATGCAGAAAGTCGCAATAAATTTGAAGACACAGCAGATTTTTGTCGTCAAACTTCGTCGTCACATGTCTTCCATCAGACCTATTCCAGCTTCTCGTCATGCAGAACGTTCAGTCTTTGAATTCAAAGACCTTTCAATCGTTTGACACGTATTTTTGCGAGAAGACGTCGTATGTCGTTCATTACAGCCACGATACACTGGTCCCCATCGTGTTATTGATCGGTCTAGTTATGGAAAGACTTTTGCCATAGACTTAAACGGTAAAGCTGTAACTGTTAGCGTAGATCGTATGAAACCTGCTTATATTGAACAAAATTCTTCCAAAGATTTGAATATTTCGCCTCCTACCGTTACTGCAGTGCTAGCACGGATCTTTTGTCGATCGTAAGTTTACGAATGCTCGTATAGTATGGAGTCGGTTGCAAGTTTTTAGTAACAATGTAATTTTTTATTTTACAGTTATTTAAGAGTAGAACCTGTTAACAAACATTCAAAATTAACAAGGAACACATTTATTTAAGCTGACCGTGCGGCAATGGATAGATTTCAATTATTGCTTGCAAAACCGTCTCCATACTATACGAGCATTCGTAAACTTGCGATCGACAAAAGATCCGTGCTAGCACTGCTGATTCATCTGTCCTTCCTACTTCTTCAAGTTCTACTCCTCGTAGACATATTAAATCTCCAGATCCAGCTTCTCTTCCTTTAGCAACCGATCGTCCGAAGCCATATAAAACTAGGCTTGGTAGGACGGTGAAATTTGACTTTAAGATTAAAGTATTGCTCTCCTTTTGGGGGGGGGGGGGCGTGTGGCGAAAATGTCACTACTTATATTATAATACGCTATGTAAATATTTGTTATAGTTTACACTCGAATAGAAGAGATGTTATGTTTCTCTGTACACTTTCGGGAAGGTCAGTTTGCTTTGTTATGAGATAATTCCAATGAATTAATACAAGATAATGGATAGCAGGAACGTTGTATGATTATAAAGCAAGAACACGCAATAACAATAGTTCCCGCTGACTTTAAGAAAATAGTGAGATTATCGTTTTTCGGTGTCCTAGCCATGCCCCCGGCCAATTAGTATGTTAAAAATTCATAAGCATAGCTTGGTGGTAGGACTCCTTTAGGGGTCAATTTGGTTAGCGACCACCCTCCATATAAAATCTGTCAATGATGTGTTTTGGCAATATTTTAGGAAGAAGCCAGGTCCTTCCTAAACCCGTGTGCTGTCATCTTCGACCTCATCTTCATTTACCATCAGTTAAAATTAAGGTCAAACGCGGGTTTAGTCGCCAATAACAAATAGAACTATTGCGAGATTCAAAAAGAAGTGAGAATGAGATAGAAATATAATGACTTTTGATAACTTGACAATTTATTTTTCTGCATAGTCTCCGAGTCACGCCTATATCCCTTATGGGGTAGGCAGAATACCATAGGTTATAAAACGATCTGATGTCACGTTTGACAAATACGGAGGAATTATAATGGTGGAGAGAGGCTATTGCAGTGACAAAGGCTCAGCCTATCGCCCGCAAAGAAACCTCTAATAAAACCTCTGTCCATTAACTGACTTTTAGAGTATGCACATTCTATGTTTTTTCTTTGCTCCCAGTCCAGCATTGAAGAAGGGAATTGTAGTGAAAATTAAGAACCCACTTTTATAACATAATTATGACCAAAATCAACTTCAGTATCTAAAATTTGTCACCAGTCAACCTGTAGGTATAATGTCGTTCCCACTACTTTTTGATCTCTTTTCGTAGACATTCTTATTTCTAGCATTTTAATTAGCTGGGGCATGTAGGTAAGCCAGGGTAAAACTACGACCTCACCATTTTCTTATCGCGAATCTGTTTTATAAAAAGAATATGCAGTGTTACCCAGGTCCTCGACTGCCCGATGCGTCGGTATTTAATAGTGTCTAACGGCGCGGCGGCTAAGTGTTTTGCGACACTAATCGATCGATGGTAGAATTGATTAGACAACGTCGGTCGATAGTTTTTACTAGGCCAATGCGATCAAAAAAAACCTACGACGTCGATCGCTTGGTGTGTTAACATATACTTAAACACGTGTGTACCATGAGGACGAAAGGACTACGACACTTACAAGAAGACTCAAACACTTCTACTGTTAACGTAGTTGCAGGACGCCTTATATGATTTTACTATTGAAAGTTTGGCATACTGTGCACACTCTTTATTACACGCCAGTGCATGCCATAGAAGGTTGCGATCCGGACTCGGAATCTTATATTATCCGATCATTATCTCCAAGACTGTCCCTATAATTCATCAAGCAGTATTTTTCCCAACAATACTTAGTTATTAAGTATTATATTATACCTTGTTAGATAGCATAAATAATATACCCACTGTACTGTGAAGCAATCTGCACAATTTTCAGGATTGCATTTAAAGTACAAAGTTTTGGTTCAACTCAAGATAGTGCTTGTAATAATAATAACTTGCGCATTGCGCTACTTTGAAGTCATTTTTTTATGTACATCCGGATGGCTGGACCATTTGGCGTATAAAGCTGGCTCTTACATAGATCGATAAACAATCGTAGGTGACTGCAATCTGCCTACATTTTATCGTTTGTGACTGGTTAGTTTATTCAAAAAATCAAAAAAATGGTGTCCAGCCAGCCAGAATTTCGTATTTATGAGCATCTCGGATCTCAGCCCCAAGACGGTTTTGAGAACCCAGTTCTTATTAAAAGTATAGTGACTGGATATGTGACTGCAACCAAAGTTGTTTCATTCAATTTGATACGATACTTTTCGAGAAATCACAAAAACAAACTGTCCAGCCAGCCATAATCCGGTCGGCTGGACCATTTTGTTTTTGTCAATATATCAATAATTATAACACTGAAAGCAGCTAATTTAGAAAAAATCCTTAGTGACTGGATATGTGACTAACATTATATAGCTATAAATATGAATGATTCGTGCATTTATGAGTTATTGGCAAAAAGATTTTGTTGACACCTGTCAAACTTCCGGCTGGCTGGACCACCCATTCCAGCACTTCTGAAAGGCCTTCGCAGTCGGAATCTTATAAAACGGTTAGTGACTGGGGCGAAGAACACAAATCTTCATTTGTGACTACTCTAAATGCAGTCAAAGGCAGATTGAAGTCACCTACGATTGTTTATCGATCTATGTAAGAGCCAGCTTTATACGCCAAATGGTCCAGCCATCCGGATGTACATATTTTTTTGTATCATATCATGCACTTAATAATTATTTACATGATGACGTCAAAAAATAAAGTATATAGAAAATATTTTTTTATTTCTCCCTAAAACTAGTTACAAATAGAATTGTAGGTACTGTAAGATATTAAAAATAGAAATAACTCGAAAACGCTAACACTATCACAATAACTTTATAACATTTCTTCAACGGATGCGGGTTCAATAACAATAATCATGTATACTGATAAATTAAAGCTGAGAAGTTTGTCAGTTTGAGTGCACTACTCTGTTGGATTTTATACGTTGGATTTACTCCATGTTTCTGTTTTACTTTGTATTTTTTTTTTCTGTGGTGTACAATAAAGAATATTTTTTTTTTATATTGTAAGGATAGGACGTTTGTCTTCCATGCCACTATGGTGTTACACGTCCATCCACGAGAAACCTATTCACTCGACACTTAAAATTTCCAGGACTGTAGTGGTCAGGAAAAACAGACGCAGGCAGATTGTTCCACACCTTGGCAATCCGTACCAAAAAGGAACTATCGAAGCGTTTTGTTCGACTTCTTGGTAAATCCACTATATAGGGATGGAAGTTCTGTCTGCGTCTGGTAGTCCGGTGGTAAAAAGGGGTGGGTTCAATTTGGTCAAAAAGAGCACTCGCACACTCACCAAAATGTAGCCGATAAAATACTGTCAAACAAGCAACCTTACGACGATGCTCCAGCGTCTGCAATTTTTTATTTGTAAGATTGTTGTTATTTATGAGTTTACGGGCTCTTCGGTCAACAGAGTCTAGCGCTTCGAGCTGGTATTTGGCAGAACCATCCCAAAGGTGACTACAGAACTCCATGCACGACCTCACTTGGGCTGTGTATAAGTTGAGCAGCCGTTCAGGGCTGAAGTACCGCCGGACCTTCGAGATGATACTCAATTTTTTGGAAGCCGTTTTTGCCATAGACTCGTATTGTTGACCGAAGTTTAATTTGGACGTTGTAGTGACGCCCAAAAGCCCTAGTTGGTCGGTGATGGGAACAGATACATTCTGGAAAGTGGGCGTAAAAGTAAAGGTGCTCTTTTTTGCGGAGAATAGACACGCTTGTGTTTTGGAAATAAATACTCTCGGAAGATGAGATTGTATTTTGTCCAGACAATGCTAGGAATAAAAAGTTTCACGGGTCAAACCACGCGAGGCAGCTACTACTCTCACAATAATTAAAAAAGCGGACAAGTGCGAGTCGGACTCGCCCATGTAGGGTTCCGTAGATGCAAGTAACATAATATAAAAGTTATATAAAACTACTTCCTAGATCTCGTTCAAACCAATTTTCGGCGGAAGTTTACGAGGTAATGTACGACATATATTTTTTTAAGTTTAATAATACTTAAAAGTTGTCCATTTTTAGCCACTTGGATTTTATTTTTAGCCAATAAGCTGTCCTTATACTAGACTAAATTAAAGCATCCTAAATTTGTGTTCAAACCTTATATCAATAAATTTCTATTTTACCATCTACACAACTGTGACTGTGGTAAATGTAAAAAATAGACTACTTAGTGCAATTAAACTTCGCTAGTCATTTCTAAACTCTAAGCGTGGAAGGAAACTGGTTTCTACTCTTGATGATGTGCGCCCGAATTCACGTGTCGATTTTGGCAAACATTTTAAGTTGGATAACAAACATAAACTATACTACAATGGATACGCCAAAAGAACATTGGTTTACTTGAATTCTTCAATTTTCATTCAACTGATTACTGTTATCTTATAAACATCTAAACACTGCACTGCATTGCGCTGCATTGACTATCAAAAACACATAGCTATATACCTACTATGACGAAGTCTTAGATTGAAAACTGATATTTAATATTGAAATCTAGGTACAACTTTAACCTTTTATTTACCTGTATAATGAACACTACGTACGTTCCATCTTAACGAGGTGCAAACACAAACGTGGTCTAAAAGACTACATAAACAAAAGACTACAAATAAAAATGAAACACAAATAAGTACTCCAAATCTACAGTTTAATAAGTTCCGAACTAACGCTAGCAACTGGTCCTCCAAGCCGGATAGAGTGACCGTGAAGTTGACCAGAGTGACTTGGATGCAGATCTCGGGCAAGTAGTGTGGGTTGGCGAGCTTCGTCGTGAGGTAAAGTCGGAAGTTCGTGTCGTATTCTATGTCGCTGTCGCCCAGGTGAATCAAAAGACGTCCAGCCTGCGGGTACAAAATACGAATTAGTCAAAGGAAGTTTTGGGATGATAATGATGCTAATTTTATTTTAATTATGTTTATGGCCTTTTAAATTTTACCGAACTTGGTGACTCAGCACCGGAACACTAAGGTGATTGGGTTTCCAAGTTGCAAATTGTTTCAAAAAACATTCGCTGCTCTAGGAGGTCATGAGGTAACGCCTCCTAATATGACAAAAAAGCATTTTTGACTGGTTTTTGTTGCTGTGTCAAGATAGCGGGAACGAAACTAAAGTTTTTAATATTCCTATTAACTGCCAAGCATAACATACTCTGAAGGTCATCCTCGTTACGTACATAATCGTTCTTGTTTATAAACAAAACATATTTTTGTTAGAAAAGCGGCGGGCAATAATTAAAAAAGCATTATTAATAAAAATCATTTGAAGAACCAGCTGAGTCAAAAAATACGTACCTATTGTTTCAGGAATTTATTATTGCCCGTGCTTTGATAAGGACTCTGCCGACCCTACGAAATCTCATAAAAAACATACCTGCCATTACAAGTCTTGTAAGATAAACCTATTCATAGTTCTTGTATTGAGAAAAACAACACAAACCTGCATAAACGTATGTTTGAGTAAAACAGGCGCCAGGGTTGCATCGAGGGTTTCCCCCAAATCCTCAATGAGCATCGGCCAGCCGAGTCGGATGCTGTTCTCGAGCATCCGAAGAAACATCGGTTCCGACTGCTTTGTGAGCTGTAAACCGTTTTCATGTTCCATGTTCTTTATCCAACGGTTCGCCTGGGTAGGGAAACATAATAAGTTTTGGTTTATCTGTAGTAAAATAATAAAATTTAAAAGTTTTATATTTGAATGAATGAGTCAGATTTGAAAACATATCTTTAGTTACATTTTATACACTAACTCTTGCGGGAGATAAAAGTTATTTAAATTTTATCCAAAACTCCTACGCGTTTAATTACGCGAGTAAAATCGCGCCCGGCTAATAGTAATAAATAAAGGTCGTTTTTAGCAGTACTTTATTGCGTTTTCAACACTTTTTAGATACTGTGGTCACTTATCTAAAACGTCGAGTCTAGTAAACATCTGTTGATCAGGGCCATGGTATGTAAGTACTGGCTGTTCCCGACGGATTCGACAGCAAAAATGTCTATCCAGTGAGAATAAGCGGGCTCGCGCACGAAGTATTCCGTACCATTATCTATAAAATAGATGATAGAACGTGTTTATTATACGGGAGCCCCCTTATATAATAGTTTTTTGTTGTTTAGTTTTTGTAGTTATAGCAGCATTTGAAATTCATTATCTGTGTAATGATATGTATAATTATACAGCTCATGAGATAGGTACAGCCTGGTGACAGACGGATAGCGGAGTATCAATAAGAGTTACCGTTTCACACCGATTTTTGGATTTTTGGAGGTGTGAAAATGGTTTGTTTTGACCTACTCTAAAACCACATTTTTCAAAACCTTGTATATAACAGTAGAATGTATACCTGCTCCTGTGGATCAATAGTCAAGGGCCAGCGGCCGGCGCGAGTGACCAGGATTCCGTTCTCCGTGGAAATGGAGTCTCGAGGCAACCCCTGCGAGTTCCACGTGCGGACCGTGAACGAATCCGCCATTATTTGGATGAGGCTGCAGACAAATTGTAAATACATAAATCATTTATTTCAGGCAACACATAGTTTACAAGGAAGGAAAATATAACCAAAGGGCCCATAGATAAATTGATACATATAAAATATACATTAGTAACTAAGCAGATTTGACACTATTAAACAGGTAATGTCGGTGACGTGTGACACGAATCATAGGACAGTCATCCTCGAAATTTCCTGAAGACGACTCCCTGCGGCAAGAAGTAAAAACCCTTTTCAAAAGAATTTATCGCGTTTAATGTTCAGAATATTTATATTCATATTCACCATAATAAAATTTTGAAGTCAACGCTGATAACCACAGAGACACCGGAACATCGAGTAAAAATCTTAATAATATATAAAACTCTTTCGTTACTGACTGAGTGACTGACAGACAACGTACAGCCAAAACTACTGGCCGTAGAGAGCTGAAATTTGGAACATACCATGTAGTGAGGGAGCACTAAGGAAGGAATTTCCGAAATTCCCACGGGAAAGGGAATTATTGAAGATATTAGTTTTTGTATGAAAAATCTAATTCCTTGAGTGTACGGATGTGATACTTGGTATAAAGGTTCTTCAATAATTGTCTATTGTATTATCGAAGGAATTCCCGAAATTTCCACGGGAAAGGGTTGGACTATTTAGTTTGTATGGAAAATCTTATTCCTTGAGTGCACGGATGTGATACTTGGCATAAAGGTTCTTCAAGGACTGACTGGTTGTGTTATGAAAGGAATTTCCGAAATTCCCAAGGGAACGGGAAATATTTATATGATTTTTTAGTTTGTATGAATATATAATTGTACGATTTCGATCCGGTTATAAAGTGTTTTATTTTAGATTAATAGTGAAAATATTATGGTATTAATAATCCAGCTTATTCACTGATACCTGTATTATGTTTTGTTATCGAAAAAAACAAACTGTTTTACTTAAATAGTTCGATCAGATATAGATAGTACCTACCTCTAGGTTAGTTATGAACTCGGCCAAACCGTTGTGACAATGTAAAAAAATGTGTGGGGCCTGACATTGGGAAATATTTGTGTGCATAAACATGTTTGTTTGCAAGTATTATAGGGGGTTGATTTGTAGTCACCGGCCAAATTTTTTTTAAACAATAAGTATCAGTTATAGAAACGATTTTTGCAAAAAAATGTATTTTTTTTACAGGGAAATTAATTTATCCGCTGACATATAAACCACGGCATGGTCACTCTAAATTACCATTAATATGAAGATGACTACGCGCTACTAGACACATTTTGTAGTACTACGTCGTAGTATTATCAAGGAAATGCCGCGTCGTAGTAACTATGTTCATCAACAGCGACTATTTTTTTTAAAGTTTATGGTTCCATATTTCTACTTGTTTGTACTGAGCAACGCTAAAATAAATATGCAGGAACGTTTATATCGTATCAAAGAAACTAACATTTAAATTTGGCTGGTGACGAAAAATCAACCCTGTATGTATGTATTTAAGAAAAAATAAATAGTATTATAGTATTCTTTGTCTAGTACCTACCTATGACAAAAGCATCGAGCTTAAATTAGGACTAGATCGATAAATATCCAAAGATTATTTATTTTATACGAGTTTTTGCCCGCGACTTCGTACACGCATAAATGTTATTTATGAGTTATTGTTAGAACTAACATAATTGCCACTCCTTTGGAAATTTAAGAAATTCCTTCCATAATCCATCTGAGCACCCATTGAAGAACTATTTCACCTAGTTTCACATCAGTGCAGTCAAGGAATGATTTTTAGAGAACCCCTAAACCCCCTAAGGAATCTATGTTCCAAATTTCAGCTCTCTACGCCCAGTAGTTATGGCTGTACTTTGTATGGCAGTCACTCAATCACTCAGTCAGTAACGGAATAGTTATAATTTTATGAAGATTGAAATCCCGTGAGTTACTCACTCGAAGGTGTCAGAGGACGGTATCTCCAGTTCGTCGCACACTTTGATCCATTTGTCCTCCAGTTCCCGACGGTAGGTCGACGGGAACGCACCGAAGTAAGCGATGCAACCTGAAGCCACAACTATGTCGCCGGTGGTGCAGTGCAGCTTTTCTGTCGCTGACTGTTAATGTAATATATTCATTTTAAACATAGAGTGTATTGTATTGTCGAAACATATTACTACCGGAGCAGTCTAAAGTGCTTATATCATCAGTGTTAATATAATCCTTGTTGTTTGTATTCACTTTGTAATGGTATGCAATAAAGAGAAAATAAATAAATAAGTATTGACAAAATAAAGAGAAAGGTAAAAATATGGTTCAGTTTATCTCCTAGGTAAGTATCTAGGATATCAAAGATGGAAATCTTTCTTAGCAACTGAAAAAATTTGCTAAGTAAAATCATCCGAGTAGGACTCGAACCTGGGATATCCGATTGCCAGACGGGTGTTCTATAACATGGTTCATTAAAGAAAATAATTGAAAATGGCGGCGCTTATCATGTTCTCTCGCTCGCACACTGGTGCCGTCTATACTCACTCTTGCGCGTACGTTTAGCAAAAAATATATTTCAGTTTAATAAATTGTTATATTATATTTAATAATATGTGTATATTTTTTTTATTAATAATTATTTTATTGGATATGGTCGTTGTCGGTATGGATGCACATCAACATCCGTTGTTGACATCGTTTTTTTCGTTTTTTTTTTTTTTGACATGTTGTTTTCTAAGTTACGCAAAACTTTTAGCTTGACCTACGTATGTAAGCTTTATATTAGCAAAGAATCACAAAATTTACAGTTTAATACTATATATTATGTTGAATTCGTTGTGGCGCAGTGATTACTGGATATCAAACGATATCGCACGTAAAGCGCGCTCGGCTATCACGATGGGTGATCACCGATTATTTATTTCTCAAAACGACTTCCATGCTTTGAAATGCACGTAAAGCAGTTTGTCAGAAGCAAGCACACTGAAAATTCTGACATCCACCAACCAGCACTGAGCCAGCTTGGTGGATAACGGCCTAACCCAGAGGTGTCGAGGAAGTTTAGGCCGTCTACTCATAGGCCTGCAGTGGGCTCATTACACGGAATTGTGATGATGATGATGGTTACGTTAGCTTGTCCCACCTGCCGTTACTATTTTTTTATTAAAAATATTATTTAAAAGCTCTTTTAGTCTCTCTTATGTGCTTGTTTTGTGCTTTTTAGTTGAAACTTACTAAATTCCGCAGTTGAGTTTTTTAAGTTAATGTAATTACTGTTCTATTATTATTCTTGAATTTAAAAAACATCTATTTTTTATTTTTTTTTGCTAGCTGTAGGTACTATCTGTCAACGTATGTACAGGCCGCCATTTAAGATTACTTTCTTTGTTGAACCGAGTTATACCAACTGAACTACCGGGGCCTGGCCACATACCCTCGAATACTTTTTTTTTTTTTATAAGTGACTAAACCCGCGTTTGACCTCAATCTCACCTGATGGTAAGTGACGATGAGGTCGAAGATGAAAGCACACGGGTTTAGGAAGGAACTGGCTCTTTATACAATATTGCCGGAACACATTACCGCCGAAGCGGTAACATTTGGCGGCAGACTTTATATAAAGGGTGGTCGCTAGCCAGGCGGACCCAGAAGGGATCCTACCACCAAGCAAAGGAGACAGAACCTGCTCCATACATTTCTGGGCCACGGTGTTAACAACTTGACATTTGCTTTTTTTTATTTAAAATATAATCATGTTTCATCACCGAAATTTTCAAGACAAACCAGTGTTGAGGAATTGAGATATTCATAATTTTGTCTATAGGTATACACAGAAGTTAAGTGAGCTTAGAATCACTTTCGAAAGCTATTCTTTTTCTTATTGTTGAGATCTATAATATCCCAAATAGAGCGGACAGCAAAAAAGTTAATATTTCACTCAAATGATTATTTATGCAGATCAATTAACATGAAACATATTTGTCAGAGATGAACTAAAATATACAAACAGGAAGATACTTACCATATCGGGTGTACGCCATTGACAAATAACATTACGCGTTTCTTCATCTAAAGCTCGTCTGCCTAAAGCTGCACAGCGACCAAACGCAATGCCACAATTAATACAGCGATCCATGTCGAAATGCAAAATCAGAAGTCCAATGACAAAAACCAAAAATAGTCGTGTAATGCGGGTTCACGGGATCCAGTAGGCAAGCACAAAATAGTCGTTTAAAGAAGAATCGTGAAGTCCGTATGAATAACTGAAGTCGTTAGAAATAGAAAAACCATGAAAATACTCAAGCGCAAGGAAAGAAACCAAACAAACGAGTGAACAAATAGATCGATTGACTTACTGAACGAGTCAATAACCATATTTTCGTTCTTCATTCACTCAGTATTGCCAAACCTAATAAAGAATTACGCCTATTTTAATTACAAAATAATTATTTACAATAAAACTAACGCAACTAAACTAACCACATTCATTTAACCTTACAATGATTCTCATTAATATTTCATTAATTTTACTCAGCGTATTTTCAATTATATTATGAGTTATTCATCCACAATAAAAACCCATGACAGCGATTTCCATATCTTGAATTAACTTGTTTCTCCCTCACTACATTTTTAGGGGTTTTATGTATTTTGAATAAGGACAAAATAAGCTATTTTTTTAGACCAAAGTCAACCTGTTAACCCTGTGGCCCAGGCTTACTCAGTTTCCTTTGTTTACGTTATATTGATTACGTAGCTCCATCCCCATTGTGTTTGTAGCTATTGTATGTATAGAAATTGTAAATGTCAGTTAAAGTGAAGTATTGCATTTTTAACAACATTTTTAGGGTTTTACAATGCAATGCTCAATTGCATTTATTTAAGAATAATTTTGGATTATTTATCAAAAGAATCAGAATTGCATGTCACTTGCTAGTTATATCCAAACATTTTTTTTTACATATTCCGGAATCCGAATTTGGTCTGTAAAGCAGTAAAGTTTTCGTAGATTATTAATTATTTACTTTTTTTATAGTTCGTACGACGTGAAGATGGCAGCACACGTGCTTAGAAAGGACCTGGCTCCTCATAATATATTGCCGGAACACATCACCGCCGGAATGGTAATACTTGGTTGTCTGGTAGAAATCGCTACTCAGCGATAAGACCGCCAAGTTTTTATTAAAGATAAGTGTTGTTTTTTCTTTTACTGTACTTTTATAAACTGAAGTGTAAATAAATAGATACTTGGCGGCAGATTTTATGCAAAGTGTGGCCGCGAGCCAGTCAGACCCAGATAGGATCCTACCACGAAGCGGTCACTTGGATTAGTCTCCTTTTAAGACACGCTTATCCAGGGGCGGTAAGAAAATTACGAAAATTCTATACTACCACAGAATAAGTAATAGTACCGGGGGTACAGAAGAATTACTCCGCAAGAAGATCTAAATAAATGCGAGTCTTGCTACGACGCGATACGGTGGAATTCAGCTCGCACAGCATTACGTACCTGCAAATTTATATACCTAGAAGTTTTGTCTCTTTCTATCGCATGCCTATTATATTTTCTTACGCTGCTAGGGTTGCTGCCTATTGAAGAATAATTAATCTCCTTATTTGTAATTAAGTATCTATCGATGTAGGTAACTATTACTGTTATTCTACCTTTGTAAAAAAATATTATTTCAACTTACCTAAAGTACAAAATTAAAAAAAAGTTACTTGAATAATTAGTAATAAGTACATACTACGTATGTTTTGTTTACTAAATTGAACATAATTAAGTCTAAACATAATCTAATTGAATATTTGTTTGTTTTTATGTCCATTTTTAAATACTATTTGCGACCTCGATCATAGAATTACTGTGAGTGCTATTAGATAGGTAGTTATCTATAACGCGCGCGCGTGACACTCGAGTGATTTGAAATCCGCCGGCGGAGCGCTTCGCTGTAGGTAAATAACGGATGTACCGCGCGGAGTGAGCCAGGCCTGATACTACGCAATTAGTCACATTAAGTCGCTTCTAAAAATTCAGTACCTTAACGCTATCTTCCCAGCGCGTCTGCTCATCAGCCAACGCCTGAGTCAGTTTGCCGGCTCGGGCCAAGCGAGCCGCAGCCAAGTCCACGTCCGCTTGTAACTTTAGTTTCTCTTCTTCGACGACCTGTGCGAATATAGAGATGGCAATCGTGTTACTTGACAATTCTATGGAGACTTCGTGTTCCATGTAAGTTGTTTTAATTAAAATATTAAAGCAATAGTATTTTTAATAATCAAAAAATAATTTTCAATTTTACCAGTGTTTTAACAAAACATACAACATACCCTGAGCTCTTCCATCATTTTGGCTAACTGTGCTTCTATGGCCTCGACTTCCTTTTGCTTTGCCTTTAACACAGCCATCACGTGTTTCAGCACCTGAGCAGCTTCTTTATGTCTATGAAGAAAAAAAAACTCGATACTAATAATGCAAGATATTATTTTCACACAACATGGAAAACAGATAATAAAAAGAATGCGTTGATTCCTTTTTTTAATATACTTGAAATACATCTCAGATAAATGCATAATATTTACAGGCCATTCAAAGATTTATTCAGATTGACTGAAGGCGATTCACTCTTTTTTTTCGGAAATACGATTTAAGTTATTACTTCTTAAAAATAATATATATAATATATAATACTGCTAAACTTACTTTAGAATTTTGGGCTCGACAACTCGGAACACTTTAGCGTACATGTCTATAGCTTGAACCCATAAAACCATAGATTTGCAGACCTGAAATTAGAAGAGGCGTTTTATTTACAAATACACGTAGTTTATTTGTCGTTTAGTTAAAATAATATTACTTTTAGCTAATCATATTTCGAAGTCGTCGTTACGCCGTGGTTACTGTGTGTATCATACGATATCAGGTTAAGCAACGTTTCGGCGCGGTCGGTACTTGGATGGGTGACCGCCGACCATTCATTTCTCACGACGACTTCCGTTCTTTGGAGGGCACGTTAAGCAGTCGGTCTCGGGTGCTCTATACTTGTGTACAGTAGTCGTTAGGGTTTGTCAGAAGCCATTTTGGCGCCCTGAAAATTCTGACATCCACCATCCAGCACTGGCCCAGCTTGGTGGATATTCAAAATTCATTTACCTATTGCATCAAATTTGGTACATTGGGTTGTTATAAAACTTTGTATTGAGCGCTTATTTCGCTGTCATACAGCATGCAAATTATAACTTAATCTAGTACTAATAACATAATATGTTATACCATTGTTAATTAATTTATAGTCCTATTGATATTCTTATGTCGGCCGTGTTTTGTTTTTACAATTTAATTATTCGGAAATACGATTTATCTGTGTTCATCACACCGATTTCCGCCGCCGCCGGGATTCGAACCCAGGAACTCTGGCATAGAAGGCAATGTATATTACCACTACACCAGCCGGTCGTCGATAATATTACACATTAAAATAATATTACAATAAATAAAAGAAAGATGATTAAATATTTAAGTTGTGAATACTTTTTAGATTTATATTTTCTACCTTATAAATTCGCCAACGGAATATAAACATTTTTCTACTAGCTAGTTGCGGAATACAGATTTAAATTTATTAACATGTAGACATTTTATTACCTTGGGTAATTTATTATATAGGGTCTCCCAATAATAATCTATAATATTTTAATGGCAGATAAAAAATGATGAGTGGGTCTAAATTAGGAAAAAAAAAATATTTTATTTTTTCCTAAATTATAATTTTAAAATTCTTCTACGTGATCAAAATTTAAGTTTAACTTGTAGTTTATGACCACGCAGCAAATAATAGAAACGTTTCCATCTAATTGTATGTAGTAATAAAATGTAGAATTAACATCAATTTTACTCAGTGAGAAGAATATTTAAATTTTAATTTATGAGTTTTTTTTTTGAAATTCAGATCCTCTCATCATTCTTAATCTCCTATTAAAATATAATTGACTATTATAGATGGACCCTGTATAATTTAATTGACATTGTGGGCAGTTTCTACTATGTATATATCTATCTGTTTTTATGTCTGGTAGACATAGTTTATCGGGGAATAAATAAGGGCTTGCAACTGGTCGACGATGAAACATCTGCAATGGCTCTTAAGCTTTGTTTTTGTGTTATAAAAACTTTATTTTTATTGAGTTACCCCATAGAAGGATACAATCAATATTGAGGCTACATATCCGTGATGGGCTTTCAGAGCGGTTCCTTTGTTTGACATTTTAGCCAGTCGCCAAAATGCGTAAATAAATTATAATTTATTTATTTTTGTGCAAATTTTGTCATTATGTGCGTGCCACGTGCAACATTCATCAAATACAATACCTAAGAAGGTGTAGATGTTAGTTTCAGTTATGGATAAGTGTGTGTATGTCAGATTTAAATTATGTTTTTTACCTCCTTTATTAATAAGTTGGATATATTTAGTTTTATCCATATTTATATTTAAATTATTTTTGTTAAGCCAATTAATGATGTCCAATATAGTATTATTTATGATTGTATTAAAGTTGTTAGTATTATTAGTGATGTCAGGAATTAAAATTGTAATGTCGTCCGCGTATAATGTCATATGAAAATTATTAATATGGGGCAAGTCATTTATATTTAGAAGGAAGAGAATGTGTCCTAATAAACTACTTTGCGGCACTCCTACATTATTCTAACCATATTGAAGATGTGTATACATTGTCATAACAGGATGAGTCCGTTGATTTAATTTCAACATATTGTTGTCTACCATGCACGTAACTTTTAAACCAATCAAGCGAGATTCCTCGTATACCATATCCTTCGCCTTTTTCCAGAAGTATTGGATGCTAAACAAAGTCAAACGCTTTGCTTATGTCAAAAAATATTGTAACTGTTTTAACCCTATTATTGGTACATTTTACAATTTCACTAACCAAATTAAAAGCAGATAATGGTCTATACCCCCTCGTCACCCAGGGAAGGGATTCTTAGCCCTGCAGTGGGCTCATTACAATGAGTTGTGATGATGATGATATTTATAAACACATACTTCAAAATCTTTTGAAACATTTGGTTTATCGAATTTTTTGCAGTATATCATATGTCTCACCAAACATTTCAAGCTAGTTGGGAAGCTGAGTAGAATAGCGATATTTTTTAGCCGCACTTAAAGACGCGTTTGGATAACTACTTCGCAGCCTCCGTAGTGTATTGGTCAAGAGTTCACCTGCGGTTAAGAGGTCATGGTTTTCATGTCCTAGGCGAATCGGTATAGGATCGGAATTGGCTTTTGTCTGGGTGTTTCACAAGGTAACACAAGGTTTTATAGGTTACTTTGTGGTCACATAGTTATGCCAGTTATGTAATGGGATAGTATGTGTATTGCAAGTATGGTACGAATGTTAAGATTTTTAAACTCTAATCTTACATGATATACTTTTAGCAGATTCCCAAGATCTCTAAACGTATGTGTAACACCAAAATTTATATATCTTCGCTGCGGTGTCAATTTACTAACTAATTCTTCATTTCATTTATTTATTTTTAAAAGCATCTAATTTACGTAATTTTTTGTTTATAATCTTTCAATTCAGATGGCAATTATTTCGTAATTTTGGCTTACCTTTGAAACTTTGACAACAGTATCTGGATTAAAGTCCTTATGAGTAAGGTAAGTTTTAATCTTCTTCAGTAGAGCATCGGGAATGTGGTCTTTGTCGTATTCTTCTAAATTCTTGATGAAGTTTACATCGGCCAGTAACTTCTTCGTGCTGTCCCAGTCAGGTCTAAAATTGTTAAATGTTTTTATTTATACTTTGATTATACTTTAACACAATTAAGAAAAAATGGCTCTTATGAAGGCTCTTATGAAAATAGTCTTGAAATTTACTTAAGATAGATTATTTACAGTTTTCAGTGGAGAATTTACCGCTCGATGCATGATTCGCTTTGTATTCTGAAATTTCACTGAATATTTCCTAAACAATTCAGAATGCCGAAGTGAATTAAATTTATATCTATCCACACACTTGATTATGTCAACATATTTTCTTTAAAGCTTTCTCTATATGAAGAGGGCTATCAAATCAATGTTAAAAAATGCTTTTTCGACGACTTTAAAGGTGATCACTATGTTATATTGGTATAAAAGGAACATTTCACATCTCATTCACGTCCGCGCAGCATGCTTGTGGAACTCTGTACCTCCTTGTATACTTTCGGCTAAAACTATCGACTCGTTCAAACGCAACCTGAAATAGTTATATTTACGCCAACTACGCCATTAATGCGTTTAAATACTTTTCCTGCATTAAACAGTTATCTATTTTATTTTTATGTATGTATTATTTTTATTTATTTATTTATTTATTACCAATAACAAAATCCACAGACCTTAAGTATAGTTAGATAGTTCACATAAGAGATACGAGCTTACGTCTAATGACGGATTTACATTTTATTATTAAAACTTGAGAGCCTAATATATTTTATCGTAAAGAGTTTATACAGATTTTGTTTTTAATTAAGTAATTAGTTCTAAAAAAAAAGAGAGACGAAAGTACGGAGAAATACAAATTATCTAAACTTGAATTAAGTACATGGTTTGATACAATTTGTTAAAAAATAAAATAATAATAATAACGTAAGTTGCTAAGTAACTTCCTATTTAATAAGAATTATTGAGTCAGAATGAGTGTGTGTGTGTGTGTGTGAGTGTGTGTACGTGTGTCTGTGTGTATGGGTGTAAAGATATGGGTAAGTTTGGATTTTATTGTTATTCTTTTCTGTCTGAGTTTGAGATCACTTCTGTTAACTGTCTCCTAAATTGATTTTTGCTAGCATTAAATATATCAGTAGAATCAAAGTATTTATTATAGGTTTTTTGCGTTCGATAGATAATTGCGTTCTGATTATAATTTGTACGTGCGCTGGGCAGATCGAACAAGGCTGTGTGTCTTGTACGGCGTGAGGGGACTCGAAACCGCAGAAACAGTTCCGTGAGCTCGGAGCAATCGATTGCACCATGTACAACACTGTGCAAGAACATCATGTCGTTTAAAACTCTTCTATCTTTAAGTGACAGAATCTTATGAGTTCGACATGCGTTCTCATAATTTTGGATTTTAAGTTGGCTTCGATAATTCAAATTCTTTATAAATTTCAGTTGAATTTTTTCCATGCTATTTATATTTATTAGGTACTGTGGATTCCAGATATTACTACAATACTCAAGTACACTTCTTACAAAGGCGAAGTATAACATTTTGATGCAGTTAGTATCAGTAAATGGTTTACTGACTCGCAAAATGAAACCTAAGTTCCTGTATGCTGTACTTACGATGTGAGTGATGTGGTCATTATATGATAGTTTGTCGTCCAAAATAATGCCTAAGTCTTTTATTTGTTTTACTTTTTTTAAGTTTATGTCACATATTTTATAATTAAAGTTGATAGGGTTTATTTTACGAGTAAAAGTCATTGTCATACATTTATTAATATTAACGTCAATTTTATTATCTGTATAGTACTTATTTAAACTAATAAGGTCATTTTGAAGATTGATGCAGTCTGAAATTGAACTAATTTTATTATAAATTTTCGTGTCGTCGGCATACATTAAAAATTTTGAAAATTTAAAGCATTTACCCACATCGTACAGGTAAACAGCATACAGGAGCGGCGATAGAATTGAGCCCTGGGGCACGCCTGAGGGAACATCTATATAGTTTGACCGATAACCGCCTACTACTACAGCCTGGCTACGGTTTCGAAGGTAGGATTCCATCCATCGCAAAAGGTCACCACATATGCCTAGTTCTCGCAACTTGCGCAAGAGAATGATGTGATCTACACGGTCGAACGCTTTTTCGAAATCCGTATAAATCACATCTACTTGCGAGCCGCCATCCATACCTTGCAATACGTCATTGGTAAGAACAGCTAGATTGGTGTTGGTGGAACGTCCTTTAATGAAACCGTGTTGGTTAGCTGGTATATTGCGATAAAGAAAAGGGTGTAAATAGTGATGGACTGTTTTTTCCATAAATTTACTGATTGTATTTAACCTGGATATGGGGCGGTAATTCTCTATAGCTGATTTTGTGCCTTTTTTATGGACAGGAGTAATGTGTGCGGTTTTCCATATGCGCGGGACGTACCCCTCTTTAAAACAACGATTGAACAATAGAGTTATAGGTTTGGTTAGAGATTTTGAGCAGTTAATATAAAAAATGGGCGGAATATGGTCACTACCAGCGCCTTTGTGCGGATTCGTGGATTTAAGCAAATTAAAAATAAAATCGGCTTCCACATGGATTGAATTTAATGTGTCAGAACTTATAATGTTTACCTCGTCATTAGCTGTGGAATTCAAAATGGATACGGGTTCACTAAAATTTTTACAAAAGCACTCGTTGAATGATAAACATATACTTTTTGGGTCTGAGATTGACTTATTTTCGTAAATCATTAAATTAGGGAAGTCAGTGTTATTCTTTCTTCTAGACTTGACATATGTCCAAAGTAGTTTAGGACATGCTTTGATATTTTGTTGAGAACGTTCTATGTAGGTATGGTAACAATTTGTTTGCAATTTTTTGGCCTGGGCGCGTAAATATGAAAAAGTTTCGTAATCTTGTTTATTCCCATATCGTTTCCAGTTGGAATGAGCCTTAGATTTTTCTTTGATTAATTTTATTAAGTTTCGACTATACCAAATTGGATAATTATATTTTTTTGAAATAGTTTTTTTGGGTACATATTTAACAATAGCTTCATTAATACGTTTATAAAAAATATTCACCGCGGTCTCCAAGTCACAAGACAACAATAGATCCTCCCATAGTAATGCCTCTAAATCATTATTTATTGAGGCATAATCTGCTTTAAAGAAAAGTAACTTAGTTTGTGGCGCTTGTTTTAAGGGTGGTATCAATATGTCAGTTGCATCTACGATTAATGTCGGGTGATAAATATCTTCTTTAACAAATGCTAAGTTAGATCTTTGTAAACCCAGTGAAAAGTTAGCGAATATTAAGTCTAGAGTATTGTTATGCGAGTTTACGATAGAGTTAAACTGATTGAAACCAACATAGGATGTGTAATTAATTAACTGAGAGGCAGAATTCTGTATTTCTATTGATCCTTTTTTTAGTATAATAGGGGAACCCGTGGTCCATTGGATGCAAGGTAAGTTAAAATCTCCAGTTAAAATAATTTTGTCATTCGGATGTTCTTCCGTAATAATCGCGAGTAAGTCTAGTAGTACCTGTAAACGTGTAGTTAAATGTTTATCGGGCGGCAAGTAAACAACTCCGATATGCAAGTCATAGCAGGGAGGACGGGGGCCGGAGGGCGCGGGCGAGGGAGCAGCGAGCGCCTCCCGCGGCACAGTTACCCACACGCACTCGAGCCCTTCGCGCTGCCACTCGGGACGCGCGCGCGCACCGAGCCGCGTCGCACTCAGTATCATAACTCCGCCGCCGCGAGGGCCTCCGCCGCCGCCGGCGCCCACGCCGCTGCCGCTACCGCGGTCCCGTCGAAACACCTCGTACCTGTTGCAACTCAGTTCAGCATCGTAAATGCCATCATGAAGCCATGTCTCGGTGCAAAGAACAACTTCTGCTTCACAAATCAGTGTGTTTTTATAGAATTCTGTGATTTTAGTTCGAAGCCCGCGCACGTTTTGATACATCAATTGTAATCTAGTAGTCATTGTTGGATATATATATGTATAAGTAATCCATGCTTAATGATCTATCGAGCGTTGGCGGTAAAAATGAAGTCGAGACTGAATAATAAAAATTTAAGAGACTTTGAAATAAAAGTGAAACTAAGTAATATGAGTAAGTGATGTGCGTCAAATCACAGACAGTGTTATTTGTTTCTATTGTAATATGTTTATTGAAAATTATTGTGGTGATAAATGAGTGTGATGGACTGTAAGGCGAGTTGTAAAATTGTAATTTAAATGGATAAGAATAAAGATTACTGTGTGTATAGTGTGTTATTTTGTATAATAGCTTTGGACAAAGATATTTTTTTGAAGTACTTACAAAATTGATAAAATGGTAATGATGAGTAAATAATTAATATTGATTATTGTTCGTTTTATTTTAATTCTTCCAAGTCCCTTAAACTTAATATCGGGATGGGTGGCGAGCTGTCTGTTTTTCGTATATATATCCGGCAGTTTTTTGTCCATACGTGTTTGATATTGTTTTCAAATGCTTTAGTTTTACAAGATTTTAATAATTGCTTATTTTGCTTGGTAAGGTGTTCATTGATATATATCTTTTTTATCTCGCCACCCACACCGATGTCTTTAGTTGTTATATGACGCTTCCGCGCTGCAGCGATGATGGTGTCCTTTGTTGCCCGCTGCCGGAGGCGCGCCACGATGGCGCGGGCGCTGCTGCTGCCGCCGGCCGCGGCGCCGCCGGGCTGCCGGCGTCGCGGCTGCACGCGGTGCGCGAACTCGATGTCAGTGGGTTGCACTGTGACTCCGATTTGGGCTGCGATCTTAACTACCACATCGACAGTGGACTCGTTGGCATTCTCGGGCACTCCGACTACCTCGATATTCTGCGCGCGGGACCATTGTTCACTACGCGCTTGGGAGTCCTCCAGTGTCTTCGTTCGTAGCTTTAAGGAATTAATCTCCTCTCTGAGCAACTTATTTTCCTCGTTTAGTTGGGACATCCTTTCTTTAGTCTCCGAGTAATACTTAAAAAAGTCGTCACATTGTCCACTCAGATATTTTACCGATGCGTCGAGGTCGGTAATACGCTCCCCGAGCGCACGGAACTGGACCTCCATTGCTTCCGTTAGAGATTTGGTAGCCTCACCGTGGTACGTGTCAGGACGTGGGTCGGCGGGAGCGGCGATATCCTCGTGAGGAGATGTAGGTGCCGGCGTGCCTCGCTTCACGGTAATATTGATATGATCCGTTTCAACAGGAGGTAAACTTATCTTAACTGGGGTATCCGAGTTGTCTCCATGCCTGGGTTGTTTGCTAACGCATAGGGGGCAAACCCATGCTTGGGTTTTCTTGTAGGATTCTGCCGATAGGTTTACACACGCGAAATGGTACGTTTTGGCACAAGTTGTTCGCGAACAGGTTGCTTTTTCGGAGACTTTAAGGGTCTTTTTACAACCGCTGCATGAGACCATTTTAGCTGATATTTAGGTAAAATTCACTTGATTTTAAACTGTTTAATTGTGAATGTAAAACAGAAATTGTATTAACAAATTTTAACGTAATCGAATCGGTTAGGAAAGAACTAGTACGAGTAATATACGTCTGCTCTCAACGACGGTTGACCGTTATGTGTGTGTATTATTAATTCTTATTTTATTTATATATTTTATATGTATTTAAATATGTATATTTATATTTATTTAAGTTTATTTTATATTGTAAATTTATAATTCATAATATTAATTATGTAATCTATACGATTACCGTTTTACCGTCTAAATACTCTGCCCAAAGATTTCTGTTTATTTTTCTTTTTGTAAATTTTATTCTAAATGGATTCCTTTTAATGGTTGCCTGGTAGAAATCGCTTGTTGCGATAAGGCCGCCTCATTGTCAATATCTTTATAATTTATAGTAATTGTAAAATTGTTTTTTATTATGCAATAAAGGGTATTATTTTGCATATTTACAACTACACGCCTTTCGGCGGAAAAGACCCGACAATCGGACCAGTCGGTCGGGTATCAGGACAAGAGGGAAGAATCCGGCTAACGATTCGGGCAGTATCCAGCAAAACCGATCCACCGTCAAATCCCAGCCTGTGTCTGACTAGTGTAGCTGGGGTCAAACCGTTTGCGGATATAAGAACTGGGATGATTTCGATCCAACTTCGACACAACTTCGCACATTTCGATCACCTCGTGTGCAAGGTCCAAGTAGTTGCGTTGCTTTTCGGTCTCGGCCTTCACGGGGTTTTCGTCATACTGGATAGTTATGTCAACCAAAAACACCTTGGACGACGATCGGTCCATTAACACGACATCAGGTTTATTCGCTAGAATAGTCCTGTCCGTGGAAATGGTCCGATCCCAGTAGAGCTTGGCGCTGCCGTTTTTCAGAACGGGCTCCGGCGTGTCCTGGTAATAAGGCCCGGACTTTTCCAGTTCGGGCTCCGATGGATTGCAGCACTTACGTCCTCCTCTGATATGAGGACTTGACTCATAGGTATCAGCTCGCACACGCTTCCTCAACCCTATCAATCCAGGGACCCTCTTCGTGCTCAACTGGGCGCTCCCACAGGCCACGCCAGAAGTTAATTGCGTCGGCCTTATCTGGTATGCAGCCAGTCGAGCAGGGTTCGGAACTCTCCAGGGATTTATAGAACTTCCTCTGGTCACTCGAAAAGAGATGATTTTAGTTGTATCTCCCAATCCTTTGGGAGTACCTCTGAATACGCTTCGCCCATGTGGCGATCTTTTGCTTCAGCTTGTCGATGCGCTCTGTCAGTTTTATGGTCAAGTTAATATCCATTCCGGAGAATTCCCTCCAGACAAAACGCACGATCCTTGGCCTGATGTTGCCCGAGCTGAAGCAAGTTAGATGAGAATTCTGGCTTGTTCGATACGACGCTCAATCCTTTTCTTCCAAGCAGGTACAGCGTTACTCCGGGGAGTAGCACGTCCAGTCCTTGGACTTGGAGCAGTCATGTTGAGTTCGTCTCGACCAGATCAGAGCTGCTCTCCAAATGCTGGGGCAGCATTCGATTAACGGCATCAACGAATTGCCTATTACGAGCGATGCACGGTAGTCTGGGAAGCTTCGGCCTTCCTTCAAGGGGAGTATTACGTAATTCCTTGATCGTCTCCCCTAATAGCCTTGTCGTGTGCTCTAAATCCTGGGAAGCCATCTACGGGTGCCGTCCCCTTCCACCGGGTCATTCCGGTCTACCACATCTCCTGCACGCTGCTCTAGAGCAGGTATTTCCGCTGGAGAGCCGACACTCGCAGCGGCTGGGGTTGGCACCACAGAAAAGGTTCGCGTCTCAGTTGCTCGAGCTCAGTGGGAGCGAAGATGTTGTAACACATAATCCACCGAGCTCTATCCACCAGGTTTTGTTCGGCGACGGTTAAATTAGGCCGGCTGCTGGTCAGCATGAAAGCGCGGGGCTCGATACCCCGTTTTGCCCGTTTCCGTCTCTCTTGCCCCGTAATACGCACGCATGAGGTTGGCGTTTTGAGTTTGAGTCCATCTCATGCGCCGTCCTTCAGGGGCGGGCGCCGATTGCGGGGCTCGCAATTACAATAGGAACCCGTTATATACAAAAAGGTCTCACTCTGTGCATATCAAAGAAGGTCTACGTCAATGCGGGTAGAGCTTTTTTATAAAATAAGCATAGGACGGTTGTCTTCTATTACATGGTGGAATACTATCATGAAGACCAAGGTAGTACACGTTAATCCACGAGAAACCTTTTCACTCGACGCAGTTCATTCCCTAACTCTGCGACCCGTATCAAAAGTTGAACTGTTGAAGTTCGACATTTTGGAATATCCACCATATAAGAAGTGAAGTTCTCGGCATCTAGTAGCAGATCGCAAAAGGGCGCGGGCTCAATTTGTTCAAAAGGAGCACTTGCACACTCTCCGAAGTGTATTCTGTTGTAAAATTGTCCTAAATTTTAACAATTAAAAATCTAAAATAAAACGCTTTATAACCCGATTCAGTCTCTCTTGGTCACGGGGTCTGCAAAGACACTGAAACGTTTAGTTAAAATGTAAAATATACGCGATAAATCTGGTTTAAAAGTGTTTTATTAATTTTTTTTATTCTCTTCTGCATAGAGTCGCCGACATATCTCGGACATAGACTTAACATAGGTACTCACTTAGCTCCCAGCAGTATACAAACGGGCTCCATAACGAAACGCACAAGTACGGGGGGTTTCTGAAACGCCTTGAGTTCATTGATGTCGGCTTTGTTGAGCGCCTTCAGTGCGTTTGCCGCGGCGTCCATTGCGGGCATCGCAAGCGCTAGATCAGCTTTAGCCTCGTCTGCGATTTGACGCACTTCCTCAGCTTTCACCTAAAAATGCCACATTTATAGCAAGAAGTAATTTATAGATTTTGTGGAAGTTATTACTCAGAACTACTATTTTATTGTGTCACCAACATAGAGCAGCTGTTGACTAATGGCGGGTTTCAATATTTGTCTGACTGGTATGAGTTAGCGATACAGGTACAATACTGATAGAAATAAATAGCGTTTCACAATATCTATGAGGCAAATTTGAGGACGTGCTGTAAGTTCTCAAATTAGGCATGGGCCCTCTATACATGACGTTCTTGATAGAGTTCCGTTTCTTTGCATCTGTCAATTTCAGATGAAAATTTTTTTTAAGTGTTTAATATTTTGTATTAGTTCATTGAAATGATCGCATAACAATGCAAACTGAGATTAACCGAATGTGTAAAGAGAAACAACATCTATTCTATTCGAGAGTAAACTATGACAAATATTTACATAGGGTATATAAGTAGTGACATTTTCGTGTTCATCGTGTTCACGCCGATTTTCATATGCCAGTTTGGGGTCACCGCGTCGTGCCAAACGTCACCTCCCACTCTTCTTGTCAACGTCACCCTGCACGTATAAAATGGCTCTCTTCCCACGCAGCTGTGCTACGATAATTTGTTTTGTATAACGTCAA
Source organism: Stenoptilia bipunctidactyla (assembly GCA_944452665.1). NCBI lineage: Eukaryota > Metazoa > Arthropoda > Insecta > Lepidoptera > Pterophoridae > Stenoptilia > Stenoptilia bipunctidactyla. The sequence continues at coordinate 41,306,970 of OX101721.1, read as the reverse complement.
GCCGCCATGTAAAGGCCAACCAAAGTGTTCTTGTATTTGTAAAATTATTCAAAGAAAATTAATTAGTTTAATTTCACCGGCACCCTAAGGCTCCGACGATAACATTTACCAACTTAATTTATTTACGTTTAATAATAATAATAACAGCTGATTGATAGTTCATTTATAACATTAGAACAAACTATTCTATTCACATAATTATCATTTTTAAATCGTGGCAATGTATATTTTATTAGTTGTAAGTAGTTTGCACGTAATGGAAAATAAGAACTGTCACGAATATCATTTGAAAACAAATAATTGTACTATAGTGCCCATAGAACAATTTCTTTTAGACATTTAATTTTGGCAAAAAAAAGATGTGTTATAGTTAACAATATATTTTTTATCGGTGACTAGACTAGACGTTAAGTGAAAGTGAGGTCTATGACAACAGCATATGGGTTTAGGCATTTTTCCTATATAATTTTCGAAGTCACCTTAGCCTCGGCCTCACACAATAGATCTTCTAGGTCGCAGTGTGACGAGCGGATAAGACTGCTCATATAGTCCCAAAACCCCCAATAGCCTCGGCCTCATACCACATGACCGCTTGTTGGACCTTGTCCGCGCTAGCTTGCTCTACTTTAAGCTGGGCATTACAGTAAATAATGGAGTGTGATGAGTTAGAGATATACTTTCTATCGGTCACTTAACAGTAAAAGTAAAGATAGAAATTTCTATAGTATCTTAAGCTCGAGTTACAGATTTATTAGAGTATAGGAATTTCTATGTTCAATTCAAATCAATTTTTATATTTTTGGCAACCGGCTGTCGATGCTAAGCGACTAGCTATTATTGCCAGTATCATGTGATGGAATAAACACGGTATTAAAGGTTAAGGTCAATATGGTATTGACCCAACAAGAGATGCGCGGCGCCCCTATTTTTACCGATGTAATAAAACGCGATCAATTCGAGTTGAACTCGGATTATATATTAAAACGAGGTCCGCGTTCAAGTTTCTTTTTCATCGACATAAATAAATCTTACATTAACTTAAATCTGGATTAGCGCCTAAACGTCATTGTCAATGTGTCATATGAAACTATTATTTGTTTATACAAAGGCAGGTTTCGAAGTGGGATTATATTATATTAAATTTATATTTCCCCGTATTTGTTTATGGGTTAAAAGGGAAGAGATAATTGTTTATATTTTTGTGATTTATTTATTAAGTTGAAGTTTGTTAGAACTAAAATGAATAGAGCCTTGGCACTAGTTTTTGGCGAAGATATACATATATTTGTTTTTTAATAAATATTGTAATAGGCGAAACAGTTATATATATCTTGATTATTTACATCTAGCACTAACGATAAAAAAATATCATGTTCTGACTTTCTTATTTCGTCATTGGAGACGGAACCATTTTTTTTATTGCAACACTTTGAACGCATCATTCTTTCATTCATTCCTAGTCATAAGTATCATTGCTAAACTAAGTTTTATGAAACGAGATGAAAACGAAGCCCTTGAAATCCTTGACACGTAAATTGCGATCAAAACTAGCTTCTGATCTTGTTCTGATCAGATCTGAGATTTTTCAATCTCGGATCAAAAGGAAATCGGTGAAATCGCCCCTAACACATCAATTTCTATGTTTACGTTTACTCTTGGATTTAGTACAAAAATTGCCCTTTGTTTATTTTTTTCCTATCTAATTTTATATAATTTACCTTAGCCTCGGCCTCATCCCGCATGACCGCCTGTTTGACCTTGTCCGCGCTAGCTTGCTCCACTTTGAGCTTGGAAACAAGGGCGATGCTTTGGTCCGCTTTTCGCGCTAATATCGGTTCCATTTCTCGGACTTGTTGCTCCATCACGCCCACTACTTCGTAGGTTTCGTATAGTTTCTGGAATTTGTAAAAATGAGATTAGCTCTGGAGTGAGTTTACTCAAGCGTAAAAGGAAAGAATTAAGGTGAAAATAGATGTGAAAGATATAATTGCGCAGTAGTTGTAAATCACCTGAAGTAAACTTCTTATTTACGAAACGCATTTCTTCAATTATGTACTACGATAGTAAAGTTACATGAAGTAATAGCTTCGCTCGGTTTATGATCCTACAGAAATTTGTTGGTAAAATATATTCTATAAGGCCTGCAGCATTCCTCATGAGTAAAACTATGAAATGTATTTTTTTCAAATCCAACTAGTATTTTCCGAGATTAGCCTGTTCTAACAAACAATTCGTATCTACCATGTTGGTTGCCACTTATCACAGTTTAAAGCAATTTATCCAAACCTGCAATCCGCAGGAAATCCTGTCTCTTCCTCGTATAATTTGCTGTTGTTTCTTATCCAACAAGTCTAGATACAGTTTCAATAGATCGAGGTAACTGCTGGGAGTCGTGTAGAAGTATCGCCGCATTTCTTGGTACAGCCGGTCTGTCATTCTGTCTACATCCTGTGAATTACGTGTTTTGAACTTACTGATTTTACGTTTGCTATATTTTTTTGAAATATTTAATGCTACAATATGACATAATAAATGATCCTACAACTAGAAAACACTTTTATCTTCCAAGGCAACAGAATAAATAAGAAACGTAAGTACTATTTACTACTTTACTTGTCGCTGCCTATAGTGAAGCCATTAGAAATTCATTCTCAAAACAATATTCATAAAGGGTCACTTTACAAAAAACTATCGATTTTTAATGATCAATTTTAAAGTACCGATCGTCAATGTTTTCCGAATTTTTTACAACGAAACTACTTAGACCTGTGTGGGTAACTGTATGCAATTTTTAGTATATTGATTCAAGATTAAAAGATTTAGTAAATTTAAACTTATTTCAAAATTACCTCATGCATCGTAACACAAAGATGAGCGATCTTGTTAATCATCTTCTTATCACCGATTGGTGAGAGGCATTGCTTGGCCACTGACAAAAGCGCCTCTGGCGGCCATTTTGTAAACCAATCGATCGTGCAGCAGTTCACCAATGACGGAAACATGCGACAGCGTCGTCTGATGGAAATAAATAAAAATACAATAGTTTAAACTTGCAAATTTAAATGAACTTATTCAGATTAAATATTTAAAAAGCGTGTCATAAAAACAGTCAAACAATTACTGTGTCAATAAGCAACAAGGTTACAGATAACTTTATAACTGTGCAGATTTTTTTTTACTATTTAATCAAATTATCTTAACGTATTATTTGTCTAAGATCAACTCGTAATTACGCATTTTAAAGCAGTATCTAAAAATTATAATGAATATAGTTGGACAGTACTCAAATTACACGTAAGTACCTGAAAGCTTCTCCGACGGGACTCATGCAAAAGCAAAGATGGAGCTTAGACCGTACACGGTTTATGAAGAAGTAGTAAATCCCGTCGCGATCAGCCCCGGCGATACCGGACTTAACGGCCGAGTCGCGGCATGCTGTTTGAACTGCCTCATAGGTGTCCCCCTCGAAAAGATTCGGCACTTCACCTGCAATGTAATGATTGCTAAGAAAATTTTAGCCTTATGATCACAGGTTGAAATTTTTTTTATTCATCTGCACGATTTACAAACGAAAAGTTACACCGACAAGTATGACGCAAGGCTAGCAGCCAGCAAAAAAAGTATATCGTAATTATGATAAATTCTATTTGGTTTAAACATTTTGTTCTGTGTTACTCCTCTAAATGTGTTGAGTAAGTAAATTTTATATCAACAAAAGAGATGCGTGTCCCATGTGACCGCACCGAAACCGTAAAAGTTCAGTGAGTTGCAGAATTCAAATCATTTCATTATAGTATAAAATTTACACAATTGAGTATATTGAACAAAAATTTAATCAAATTTCCTTTAACAATTTAATTCGTTATTTTGTGTCTTTACCACGGAGGAAATATATAGAGGAGCTGCCCTATCCGGTTTTTTCTAGGGACTCAAGTGAAGCTTACGCGCGGGGTGCGGGAGGGGTAATCGGTGGGTTATGGCCAATCATAGCCAAACAAGCGATGGCATTAGTCAGCGAGTAGTAAAAACCGGTTGAAACATAAGGTTAAAATATTCACATGATCATCAAAAAACTTCAGCTATACTTTACTAGGTGGCTCTAGTTTTTTAACGAAGTTTCATACGTTCCAAATCTGTCAGAAAAAACCGCTAAATAAAAGTATTTCTACTTGACGGCAGATAACGCAACCTTTTTTCGCGGCATAAAAATCACCTAGGCAACAAATAACAATCTGAAATTTTGGACACAAATAATTGGAAAACAAACAATTTGTAAAAAATAATTATGAATGAAATTATCTTCGTGGTAAGTTAATTTTATTTGGATTGTCAATGTAATTCCTTTATAAAAGTATAGAAAACTAAATTTTACATCGAGAAACAAATGGAGGATTTAATTTTTTTAAATATCTACGCGTGTACATACTTCACAGAAGTCAGCGACGAACTGACGCCAGTGCCTCTAGCGAGGAATAGCTTGCACTAAAGGCTGTGACGTCAGGACAACCCAAATTGAAGCTGTGCAACTTTGCTTACAGCAGCTCTACTATGTATCTGCTTTGTGGTCTTTACAGACCCTATGACCTACAGTGGGTACACAGATAAACGGAAAGTACCCCTCCACCCACTGCTGGGTGAAACCGCGTTGTCCTACGTGAACGACAAACGCATCAAGGCGACGCAACGCAATGCGAAAATATCGAGTAGTCGTTGTATATAGCCAGTGTCGTACGTTGTCATGTTGACACAAGGCACCTAAATTATTGTTGTACGTCATCACACGTCACGTCGCTCATCTAGGACAGTGACTCACAATCGATATGCACCAAGGAACAAAGGAACCACCACACTTACCAGAGTTGAGCATGTTATTGATATCCTCAAGGAACTCTTCCTTAGTGATCTGTGTGTCCGTGAACAGGAACACCGTGTCTTCGTAGTTGGCTCCGGCCCGCATGTACATCTTGCGCAGATCCTCGTGGAACTCGGGAGTGTCGTAGTTTCGTTTTATCTCCATGCCCATACACCTGTGTGCGAGGTCATATAATCAGCATCATAACTCTTTGTAATGAGCCCACTGCAGGGCTATGAGTCTGTCCCCTGGGCGACGAGGTTTAGAACATAATTACCAAGCTGTGCTGGTTGGTACGACATATAATATGATAGCTTTTTTGAACGTTGCTCATGAATTAAAACATCGATTCGATGTCAAATCTACGCTAAGAACTGTCAAACCAGTGTTAAAAAAGCTCTATTGAGCGATGACATATAACTGAAACATAGAGTTCACAAAAATCGAGGCGAAAACAAATCTGAGTAAGCTTTCTTTGATATTATATCAGCCTTAGTCAAAGTTAAAGTCAAAATTTTATTATATCGTAAGCACTTAGGTCAAACTGTTGTATCTGAACTGTGAAGGTCGAAGATTGACCAGGCTCCATATATGGGTAAATTCTGGCTACCAATTGTTTTGAATTCCAGTACTTTTTATGAACTAAGAAAATATCAATATTAAATCTCGATATTCGGTCTTACACAAAAAAATCTGTATAAGCGTTGCAATGACAATCATAATCCAGACAGGTATTCACCTAAGTGCCTAGTGCGAGTCTTTCAAATATAGCATTGTTAACCTTATATTTGTTTTGTATGGAATCAAAAGTGCGCTAACTAGCAACGAAAATGAGAAAATGATAAACCGAAATGAATACATTACTGCAGCGGCTGGCAAGGGAGGCATTGATGGACGAACGTAATGTGGGCCGAGGCGAGGCCGAGGCGCACATACGTATGTCCATCAATGCCTATTTGCGGCCAAGGCTTGTATAGTAATTTTCTCAAATAATGCGCGGAAATTAAACTAAGTAGTACTATGCAGAACTTTAAAACCAATGACCAAACAATGTTTGAGGAAAAGTAATTTTCTCGATCGACTCGATGGTAAAGTCGTTCGAATAAAGTTATGCAACTCGAACTAGGCACACTGATGTTATATGGCAATGAGGTCAAGCACACGGGTTAAGAAGAAACTGGCTCTTCACTTTATATGAAAAGTGGTTGCTGTCGACCTTAAAGGGGTATTAACACTAAGCAGAGGTCTGTCAGAATCGACGCCTTATCAGACACGCCTAAGCAAACGTTATAGATATTCTAAAAATAATAAAAATGACCATACAATCACACCATCTACATCGCCTCAAAGTTAGCAAAGCTTGTGTTATTAGATACCATGTAGCGAACTAGGAGGGAACCTAAAATTTAACTACATAAATAGATAGATAAATAGATTCTAAGGAAACAATGCGCGGTGTAAATACAATGGAATTGTGTACTGACTTGCATTCATTGACATGTCCAGCGAGTGTCGCGACCGATCTTCTTCCCGAGCCACCAGGTCCCACCATGAGACAATGACCTCGTTCGGCACGGAACACTCGGGCTATCCTCACCACGTGCTCGACGGCATCTTGAAACAGCACTAGATGCATCTCCGCACGAGCTGTCGAGTTGTACTCTTCCAAGTATTCCTGGAAAATTATCATCAGCCAGGTAACGACTACTGTTAATAACCTACTAAATAATAATAATTCAACAGATTTATACGTAATTTTAAACCGTTCATATTACCTCATGGATGTTGTAAATGCAGACTCACAGCGGTTACGCACTGCACCCGATCCGACTCCGAGAAAATACGGATCTAGAAATCTTGTATGAAATGACGGATGAAGGAATCCGGACCTCGTGCGAAAGCTACCTTAGAAATTGTTCTACGGCTACGTCGGACCGTATTTTCCCAGATTCGAATAAGATATGTTGCGAAAATGCTGTCAAGGTTCTAAAATCAGAATATGTGCTACAATCTCCTTCAGAATAAATGATTGCGATTGCTTATCCACCAATTGCGCAGTTAGGCTTGATGAATTGTATTCAATGTCTTCAATGTCAAAAATATAAATCAAACTAATGGTATGATAATAAGTGTATTACAATTATTATCATACCATTAGTTTGATTTATAATAAGTACTATATTCCATGAATGGGGTTTTTAGTTTAATAACATATAAACCTTTAACAGCTACTTATATTTAAAGAGGTATGTCTGGATCGTAGCAGTTGGTATTCTCTTATCTCTGCCTACCCCAAAGGGAGACAGACGTGAGGTTATGTATGTAAGTACCTTTAATACTGACATCAGCTTGTGCATATCAGGCAGCTCTTGGTATATCCTGTTCTCTTTCGGAACAGCCGAGTTAATAAAATCTCCAAACAGCAGTAACGGTGGGTGTTCAATGAGTCCAGTTTCTGGCACCTCCAAAATCGGCTGATTAAAGTTCTTGAGGCAAATGCCGGTCATCAGTTGGAAGAAAAAGCTCTTGTCTTGTATATTGATCAGCCTGTCGTGGAATACACGTAGGCATTCGTGGTAGAACAATCTGGAAATTGAATTAAATAATATACTGTATCTCATGTACAATATTAGGTATTATCTATATATTTATTATAAATTTACACTGAATAAAACAAAGAAAGTTTTTGTGAAACTGACGTTACTATTTATTTATTTTTATTACGAGGAAACATGTATAAAAAACAAAGTACGGTACACTTGTCCCAGATATACCTGACCCCTCTAAGTTTAAAACCTTCCGGACCGCGAAGTTGACTTTGGAAAATTGAATTTGCAACATGACATCACGCGTGAATAGCTGAAACTCAATTTGGCTGGCTAGACAAATTCGCTCCGGTTCGTATAGTATTGGCAAATAATATAATCCATACTAATATTAGAAATAAAAAAATCGCGACCAAAAGCTAGTATTACATAAGACTTAATCCTATTACGAGAATTTCCTATGAATGTCAGAATCCGTTTGACTTAATCCCAAAATTCAACATTTTGAGACTCAAAATTTTGCAATTCCAACATTATGGGTTCAACATCGCGGTCCGGAAAGGTTTGATACGTAAAACACAAATTTATAGCGCCACCTAGCGTGATTTTTCGATTACTGCCAATCAACTTGTTCGGACTGAGGTACCAAACAAGTTTAAAGATCTTTTGTATTTACTATTTCAAATAAATAGTAATAAATTATAGCGGAGAAACAATATCTGGAAATAGTAAAATGCCGATAGGCTCAGCTAGGATTCGATCCCGTGTCTATTTTAAAAGCTTTTATTTAACTTGCAATGTATGTATGTAAGTATATTCGGGTGAAATCTTGCAACTCAATTTTGAAGCAGATATCTTTAACTGATTGATCTGAAATTTAGTATACAATTTCGGTTTGGAAGACAATGCATGGTTAATTGTGTGACGTCATTCTAAATCCAACATGGTGCCAGCCCTAAGATGGTGGACCAATTATTTTTATTTCATTCCTACGATATGGGTATCAAATGAATCGGCTTGCTGAGAATAACACGAAAACATGTGTCGTCTTTTAGATCGTCGTCTGTCTTGACTCTAAATTCAATGTGCCGTCACTGTTGATTCAATATGGCGGAGTAGTTTTATGCGTTCCTACAATATGGGTATCAATGGCAAGGGCTAGCTGAGTATAACACACTTGTCTATAATTTGACGACCGGTAGTGGTAACACACATTGCCTTCTACGCTAGAGTTCGAATCCCGGTGGCGGTGTATATTTGTGAGCCATCAAGACGTGGATAGGTGGCGCATTCCTCCAAACACGCAATATTTCCATTAAACGTCATTTTTATTAAAGGGTACACTTCGTTATCTGACTATACTTCGGATATAAATATTCTACTTATACTTTTTATCCCATTAAAACGTACTGGTACTAGGTACTGTTAACTTACAACAATCAGAACATTATGTTTTTTTGATGAGTCGACTAAACAAAGACCAAACTGGAGAATTTGCGATTGAAAAGGCTCTGCGAATTAATCCCACTAACCAACAAGTAAATAATCACAACAAAACTGTTCATGAATATTTCCGAGCTTGTGGTATAATTATTAGCAAAATAATTGCACAGAACAGTCTAGTAGATTCTACCCGAATAAATGGAAACATAGATTTTCAATACACTTGCTCGTAAAGTGAGCCTTATTCTATTGAATTTAGAACTATAAACTGTGCTATAAGTCACGCGTGCATAATATATTATACCCTAGTGCATAATATAATGAATCCTACAAAGTTGAATTGTACCTTTGTGCAAATTACATGCGAGTAAACAGAGCATATTTTATTGATCCGGGTTCTACATTAAATATTTTCAGAAACAACAAAGAGATTTTATACCACTTCAAATCCATATACATTTTTAAATGTTTGCGCCTTATATTAGTAAAACAAATTTGTATATCAAACAAATTTTTTTTTTTTTATAAGTGACTAAGCCCGCCTTTGACCTCAATCTCACCTGATGGTAAGTGAAGATGAGGTCGAAGATGAAAGCACACGGGTTTAGGAAGGAACTGGCTCTTTATAAGATATTGACGGAACACATTACCGCAGGAGCGGTAACATTTGGCGGCAGACTTTATATAAAGGGTGGTCGCTAGCCAGGCGGACCCAGAAGGGATCCTACCACCAAATTATTCACAATTTACAATAATTTGTTATAAAATATTAAAATATTTGCATTTACCACTCCAAATTAAACATTTTCACTTAAAATAGGCTGTATATCCTATACAGACATTGACACATTTGGCGGGAAAAAAACCTACGCGCATGCGCGAGGTTCAGCGCCATTTTTCAATCACAATTCACAGCTTTGTTATCAAGTATGTTTGTTATTTTATGACCACGTATGTCTGTCTTTTACTCACAAGTGTATTGAAAAACGTCGTATGTAACTCGTGAGCGTTGCTAATTACAGTCTCGGCTCATTATTAAGCCCTCGCCTGCGGCTCGGGCTCAAATCACAGCCTCGACTGTTATTAGCAACTTAGCTCACTTGTTACATAATATACTATAAAATAATATTATACCATCTAAATATTATTATACTATCTGACATTAACAAGACAGGGAGCTAGCAGACCTAAAGAATTAGAAATATTTGTTGGAAGGTGATGTTGCGTTACAATGTTGATGTGTCTTAAAGGTCTCGTGAAGGGTGTCATTGGACATATTACAGAAATTATATGGCCCTGCTCCTGGAGAGCACAAATGTATGAAACTGACAGACCATCCGTTCGTATAGACTTAGGTAAAGATGGCATTTTGGCTTGTTTTATATAGTTGACCTTTTTAATAGGTTCATTAAATTAATTTTATTTATTTATGTGTGTCGCTTGAGCGGGGTGATTTTTTTGTTTTTGAATTTTATCTAAATAAGGGATTCTTCGAAAGAAGGGGAAATACGGATTTTCTAGCATATAACTTCAACACTGTTGCACGATAGATGGCACTAAATCAATTTCAACCGCAGTTTTAGCCATACTAAGGCTATTTTTACTTTTTTATTTGGTTTAACCGTGTTCGATTATCACTCAATGTAGGTAGTCCACTGATCTACTATTGATTTATGTCTCAAATGTGAGGACTCGTGTGAGATCGGAAAGCTTCGTGCTTTTTCGTTGCCACCCTGGTAACAGTCCTTATAGTCTGGCTAATGAAAGTAGAAACTGGAAAAACCTGGCGAATTAAAAAAATAGCATCATAGTAGCCCCGAAAGTAGCAAGAAATACAAGGAACAAACTTGGTACTGTTCTACTTTTTGACGAGAACTAAATTATTAAAATGATAGGTAACTAGTATTAATCGGGTTTAAAAATAAAACAACAAAATGCAATAATTATCTATATTTAGTATAATCAAAATCTGAATCCAGCAATTCAATATAGAATAAATAGTCAGAGTCACTGGTATCGCTGTTTCGTACATTGATTATGAAACTATCTAAGTTTTCATTTATTACTAATTTTCAAATACGAAAATTTTAAAATCTCAATTACCAAAACCACCTACCAACTGTTCGATTGACAACAGTGATAGCAGAAAAACGACTTTGACATTCATGCTAGTACTGCCATATAAAAAGTTTGAAAAAATCCCCTTTCGTTAGCCAGACTCTATTGAACTGTTCATAAGCATAAACCTGTGTGTGTGTTTGACCCTTAGTTACTGTGACTAAACTTAAGAAGATTATATTCTGTATCTACCCTGGGCACCTGTGAGAACGAGGACGAGAATGTCGAGCTGATCTGGTCCATACTTGACTTGGTGCGCAGGAGTAAATAAGGTTGGTGCTACATCGAGTTGACTTTCTTATATTGAGTGAGATCGATATTATATTTTCTAAGATATAACTTCTATATACTTATATCTAAATTTCGAAGAGATCCTTCAAAATTTTAAAATCAATGTTATTTGAAATTCTGGTACATGTTCGCTTCAAAATACGAAAAGCTTATTATTTGAATTGTGTGCTAAAATTAAAATGCTAATTGGACATTATTGCGCTGCAATGAGAGGTTTTCTGACAGCTCATTAAAAAAACAAAACTCTACAAAATTGGTACAAAAGGCTTCGATAGATGGCGCTTTACAAAAGGCGTGATCTCTGAAAATGATCTCTGAAAAAATATAATTTTCAACTTAAGTTTCTGAATAAAGATTATTGATTTCATAATATACTGAGTTGTTTTTTGGTCACCAGTCAAATTTAAATGTTTTATTTTATTTTATATTATTTGGGTGGCCAACAGTTAGTTTCGATGATACAATATAAACGTTTACCTGCATATTTATTTTACGTCGCTCAGTACAAAAAAGTAGAAATATGGAATCACAAACTTTTTTTTTAAATAGTCGCTCTTGATGAACATAGCTACTACAACGCGGCATTTCATTGATAATACTACGACGTAGTACTACGAGATGTTTTGTAGTAGCGCGTAGTCGACTTTATTTTAATGGTAATTTATAGTGACCATGCTTTGCTTAATATGTTAGCGGATATATTAATTTCTATGGAAAAAGTAAATGCTTTTTTTTGCATAAATCGTTTCTATAAATAATACATATTTTGTAAAATAAATTTAGCCGGTGACTACAAATCAACCCTTTATAGGGTTATGAGTAATTAGACCGGTATCTTTTAGAATAACATAGAGAGGTCATTTGCAATCATTTGAGCCCAAATGATGTAATCCGAAAGTTTACCAAAGTTTACCAAACTTGTTTTTTTTTTCCAATATCAAGTTTCAAATAACTAACGGTACGATTTCAATTTTCTTTTCAGTTTATATTATAATCAATACACAATAGTACAATAGTTTCCTTGTGATTCTAAACTAAAGCTACAGAACGTTTTATAAGATAAAAATATTTCAATAATCATAAATACCTAAGCATAGACGACGGTAACCTCATAAACCCTGCGTCGGCCTGCAATACTCCCTGCATCGTCTTGGAGAGATCTCGCAAATTGAACACGTAATGCGACTTAGCAGGAGTCGGGAGCAACTCTGCGCAGATTTTCTGATAGATGTCCACGGCCGAATTGACTATGTTACTCGCCAGCGATGACACTTCCGGCACGAAGTCTTCCATGTGGCCTTTTAGTATTGCCTGTAGAGTTTTACGGGTTTTATTAGTAATTTGGTGGTGGATTCAGAATTTGTAAATAATTTGACTTATTTCATATGTATTTAAGTGCCTACAAAATAAATATTTTATTGAATTTAATTTGAGTTAAATCCATAATAAACCGATAAAGCTGAGATTCTGTTTCTTAGAACGCGATAATCTCGGATGTTGTTGGATCATATAATATGTTTGCAATGTACAGTCCTACTCTAGGGGATCTGATTAGGACTATCTGATTAAGAAATGGGTTAGTAGTTGCAGTATATTCGAAAGGCAAAATTAAATAATATTATTAAAATTTTCCTTACAAAACCGGATACACATTCTGTCTGCACACGTCACGTAACCGCTAGTGTACCGTTAACTATACCTAATTTACCTTGAATATGGTCTTCATAGCATCGGCGTTAGGTGCGGATATGAAGAACATAGTGAAGTGTCGCACGAACCGCGCCGTCAGCGGGTTTCTGCCGCCGCCGGGGGGGGCGCACGCGCATGATAGCGTCACGTCGAGAATGTCCTTCCAGTGGAGCTTGTCACGGTCGTACAAACCGCCGAAGTCCAGAAATTGTCTAAAAAATATAGTATACAAGACATTTGTTGACGTTAAAAATATATTTTTATATTAATTTTTTTTAAATCAGTGACTAAATGCGTTTTGACCTCTATCTCAGGTAATGGTAAGTGAGAATGAGGTCACAAATGACAGGACACGGTTTTAGGAAGGGACTGGCTATTTACATAACAGTGCTGAACCAGATCACCACCGGAGCGATGTTAGTTGGCAGATTTTATATGAAGGGTGCCTAGCCATTAGATCAGACCCGGCTCCATATGAAAAAGTCTATTGTTCCTGTAATTTCACTGGCACACCACCAGCTAAGTATTTGCGTTATGAATTCTTTAACTTTAACTTTCGGAGAAGTTTACTCAGTAAATAATAAATATTTTTCTCTTCATGTATAATCTCAAACTATCAGGTCCTGGAATTTTGAAAGTGACCCACCAGTCACCCTTTATAGGCAGAAGCAGCCACAAAGGCACCTCTCAACCAAAGAGACTACTACCGGAACAATATTGTGTTTACCTTAGCAACTCGACGGTAGGTTGAGATCCATATATGTCAAGTTTTGGCATGTTCACGTCATCAATAAATATAAGTACTTTCTTTCCCAATGGGGCGCCGATAGCTCTTCTCGGCCTTTTTTCTAATCGGGCCTCAATAACTTCCTGTGGTAAATGAAAAATAAAATTAAGTTGATTTTTCTGAATCTGCAGTAGAATTGAGTGCGAAAGTTTAACGTTCAAAATGCATTATGATACGCTACAAATATTTTTCTTTGGCCTATGTCTTATAAAAGGCTCAAATGAGTTTCATTTTACAACATCAAATATCGTTTTTCAAAATAAATGTACCTTACTAAGCTTACTGTAGACATATTTTCATTCAATGTAGGCCAGTGAATATTTGAACTAGAAAATTACGATTACGTCTCTACATGCCAAACGAACAAACGTCATGTTCTTTTTTGATCTTATGTTCACATACATACCTGCGTTCGAGTACTACTCGTTTGAGCAGAAAAGTTTAATATAACAGGTATGAACGTCTTTAAAGCTGCTACTCTGTTCAACACTTCCACGGCTATTACAGTTTTTCCGACACCTGTGAAATAAATTTCATTAAAGCGTCAATTACTTTCAATAAGCTTCCTTTCAGAAATATATTCGGAATAATTACCTGTATTTCCAGTGAATAAAACTGGTTTGTCTATGTACAGTAATCTCTCAAACAAGTATCCATATCGAACCGTATCAGTAGTTGGCACCATGGTTTCAAAAAATGGTCTGTTTGAGTCATAAATGAAGTTTGGTAAGATTTCATCCCAAACTCTCAATTTTCTTTGCTTCGTGTCCATGAACATGTCGAAGAAATTAAATCCTGTTGGGAAGCTGAAAACAGATTTTAATAAAATTTATTATAGTCATTAAAAATGTACGTACTTTTATATCTCAATAAATGTTTCCGTCAATTTGTCTTTGTGACTCCTATGTTTATCATATGATCATATAACATATAACATTCTGTTATATATCTTATAACAGAATAAGAAACATTCTTTCGGATATATACTAGGATTGGTAACCGCCAAAAATATAATTATGGCCTTCTTTGCTTCGGGGGGACGGAGCGCGAAGGTTTGTCAAAAGGCATTTGGTTATTTAAAAGCAACTAAACGAAAAAAAAAAAAACGAGTATTTGGTCATCCGAGGGAGAGACTTATAAAGAAAATGAATAAAAGATAATTACACTAACTGCATGGCCTCAAAGTAAGCAAAGCTTCTGCTATGAGTACCATATAGGGAAACGTGCGGGAATCCCCGCGACCTCACGATTGGAATAGAAGCGTCTAGACCACTACACCACGGCAAGTTGTGATAAAGATCAATGTTTTGATACAATAATGGGTCAAATCGGAAAATTTTGAGTTCAATTGGCAATTGCAGTTCAAACAACAAACATATGTACAGCTTTCATTCTAGCATTGCAATAAAAAACGCCAACTGTTCAATCGCTTTTTTGCCAGATTTCAACTTCATAATCACTAACCATAAGGTAAAATTAAGATAGTACGTAAATGAAACATAGGCTAGTAAATTAAGGATGCCTTGATTTATCCATGTCTTTAGTTAGGTACGAAAATTAATCAAAAATAATTGAAATGGATACTGACTACTCCGCCTCTTCGAATTCTTCAAACTGCCGCTTAACCAGCTCTTCCAAAAGCTTTCTATCGTTTTCGTATATATTTCCGCCGATGCTCCATACGTAACAAAAGATGAAACAATGTGCTATAAACACTTTGACGGCACTCTTATCGTGAAACCGTTCACCCGGATCGCTTAGCAAAGAGCCCATTAGAGAGCAAATCGTTGTTGCTTTGCTTATATCAACCTGCAATTTGTAATACTATTTGAGTCATTAGTTTTCAGTTAACTTGCTCGTTTTGAACATTTTACAATACTTTTAAATTAGTAAACATCATAATTTTTTGTTTTGTTAAACAAATCTATTTTTATGAAAGTTTAAATACCGTTTTAAAGACAAAATATTGTTTTCTTTATAATGTTTTGATAGTTCCCTTTCTGATGAAATTTGAAAAATTCAGTGTAAAAGTCCATGTATAGTCCGACAAGGCTTTTTTGGCGCTTGGATGATGACGTCAGGGGGGCGTGACTGTGAAATTAGTGTTACCATTCAGCAAAACCTCCCTACTCTCAGGGAAAATATTATGTATAAGCAAGCATGTTTATATTTTGTCTACATGGTTGTCTGGAAGAAATTGCCGCCTATTTGTACTTACACTGTGTGTTGTACTAACTACACTGTCTTTTCAGTTACTGAAGTATAAATATTTTCGGAATAAAGAAATTAACTCTCTGTAAGAAAAAATATCCTAAATTAAACTACCAAATCAGGACTCGAACCTGGTACTCTCTACCCCTGAGCTACCGGACCGTGGACACATGTCATCGAAATTACTTAGTATCTTCTTTTTTACGTTATATTGCTTACGTAGCTCTAATGGTAGTGTAGTCACACCCTTTTATCATCGGACTACTAGACGCAGACATAACTTCTATCCCTGATAACAGTGGGCATCTTAAAATGTTTCTTCTTCAGTAGGCAATTAGATATATAATTTATTAATCATGTATACAAGAGTTCAATACGTATGGATCCCCAAGGCATGGAATGAACAGCTTGCGTCTGTTTTTCCTGACCACTACAGTTCTGGAATTATCAAGCGTCGAGTGAATAGGTTTATGGATAGACGTTTTCTTCACCTAAGTCTTCATGATCGCTTTCCTTTAGGTGACATGAAAGAAAAACTTTGCCTCCTTTGCATAAAAAATTACTTTTTCTATTGTTCTTTTCCTACTGTCGAAATGTTTTGGAAATAACATCACCTGTTTAATAGCAACGTGGCATTTCTCATGGACAAGCTTGAAGCCTGCCTGCAACATTTTGAACAGTGTGTATATGAAATCCATGTTTTCTTGAGTAAATAGTCCCTTTTCTACGCCAGCTTCCAGCCACGACTTCATGTAAGGAAGGTATCCCAACTCATTGGGATCTATGTAGACCATGCCACAACGGGAAACAGTCGCGGGGGACGCTTGGGCTAAGTCTGCCACCTAAGAATTAAATTTGGAAAACGTTTAAAACCGTTTTTATGGGTTAGCTACACTTCTGATCGCAATAAAAAAGAACACACTAGGTATATGACATACCTACACAAAATGAAAGTCAGAATATATAACATTAGTTTTGGTTGATAACTAATTAAATACATAGTAAAAAGTAAAATTAAATTTTAAAGTAAAAAGTAAAATTCTCGGCGCTCTTTTGTCAAAAGTGCTCATCGTATAAATTGGCAGAAACACAACTCTGCTATGACATCAAATAAGACATAAAAACTTAATTTCATTAATAGAGTAATAAAACTGTAGGTATGACATGGTTCAATTAAGAAAGGAATTGAAAACGAAATTTTTCTAAACAGGCTCAAGTCTCGTTTACTAGCATATTATCCCTAGTTCCGCTGTGTAGTCTGTGTATCAATTTGGGTAGGTATTTTATTCAAGCATATTTTAGTTTGAAGAAAAAGTATTTTTACTCATACATACCTACCTCAAAACAAACATATCTTACACGTACAAACAATATTGGTCCTCAATCAATATTCAATAAGGTTCATATTATAAAAAACTATAAATATTCATAAGCACAATCACCTCAAAGACCATGTGCACGTATGGGGTCAGTTTGATGCGTTCAGAGTTGGAGAGACACAGCATCTTGTTGTCATCAAGTACAGTATTCATGTTCTCTATCCACACTGCGTCGACGGGGCCATCGCAGATGATCCATTGGTGGTCCGGGGTTATGTACTGTTATTAAAAAATACATGCAAATACTCTTAATATTTACCTTTAGAGACTTATGAATACAAATCAAATATTGTCAAAATATACCAAACCAAAACAAAATTATTAAGCGTAAGGAATTCCTGTTATTGTTTTCACCAAATGATCTTTTAGGGAACAGCAAAACAATGCACGATTTTTATCGGTTGCGCTCGTTTGACCCTCATCTCACCCAATGTTATGTGCAGTTGAGGTCGGAGATGACAGCACACGGTTAAGCAAGAACTGGCTTTTCATGTAACCTTAGTCTTAGTTCAGATTAAAAGTGGGCTGATTTAGTTGACAATAATTATATTCGTAAATGTGATTGAACTTCACTTACAGGTGAACTTCAATCACCAAAATTAAACTTACACTTTACAAAGAACATTTACAAAGAAAAAGCGCAAAAACAGTCAATTTAAATAGAAATAACATGAAGTGAAAATCAAATTATTTGTAACTAACTATGTTATTTATACATATGTATGGAAATGCTCGAACGTAAGAGCTCAAACTCACTGTAACTGTGAAATAGGAAATTATTTACCTGCACGGCAGTTCTTAAGCTCAGCGGTAGGATACCATCGTGCCACTCCAAAGTCTGTAGGTTCACTTCCCCGTACAGTTCACCGATGGTCAAACTCTTCGGGTTCATTATGTACTTGTGCACTATTTGGTTCTGAGGGCCAGGTACTTCCTTCTCGCATAAACGGGTGTAAGTATTGCCGAGAGTCTGCGTAAAGAAATTTTGAGATCAAGGTCATAGGATTATCATAAGGTTTTTTATAAGAACCCACGGCAGGGCTATGCCTCACCATAAGCACCCGAGCTCTCAGAGCGTGAGTTGCTGGATATTAGAATTTTCAGGGCACCAAAATAGCTTCTGTGCAAACTCTAACGACTACTGCATATGAGTACCTATGCAAAACCCGGGAACGACCGTTTAACGCGTCCTCCGAAGCACGGAAGATGTCGTGATAACGTAGGAACATAAGCAGGTCACCCACAAAGTGAACCGGAATATCAAGGTTGTCAAGCGATGTCGACGGATCAAGACCGGTAAACTTTTAGTACTAACCATGTTAGCTAATGAGTATATAGTTCTGGTTATGTCAATTGATGGACAAATAACGCTGTCTATGCCCGAAGCCTTGAGTTCGAATTGTGTTAAAGGTTGAAGTTTGTATAATGATATTTTATTATCTCTCAAATCATGGATCATACTATATTTCTTAAGTTTATTACCCGTTGACATGTTTTCATAACTCAAGTTCTTAATCAAACTTTACTTGGGCAAGATAATGTAATAAATTGTATGATTATTGTTGATATACCTAAATAAATAAGATATTGTCGATGTCAGATATATTTATAAATAAGTATTTCCGTAGTGAAATGTAATATTACGTGTAGAACAACGGTCTTCCCACCGCCCGTGGGCCCCACCAGCATCACTCCCCATCGCACGATCATCGTCTCGTGGAGTTGGATCACTTTGCGAATCTGACACTCTTTCACTTGGTACTTGTTCTCCAGGAGTACTTCCTCTGAAAATGTATACATTACCTTATTTGAATGCTTTAACCTGAAAATTACATTTATTTCACATTTACCTTTCTAATCATCAGCCTTTTTATCTGACAGTTCAATAAAAACCATAATTTGCTGACTGGGTCAACCGGGACTATATATTAAAGTCATCAATAATTACTCCAATAGCGATGTTTCAATAAGTTTAAAAGAGATGTAGGTGAATTCGAATGAATATGAGATAACTCTTATATTGAACTCTTGGTATGATAATCACAAGACTAATTTTTAACTCCATAAATCTGCTCGTAAACAGCTTTCAATACGATTCCATTCTTTAAAAATGTTAGGTATATTAAGAAACAGTTTCCTCCTAAATGCTTACATCTTCGAGCATTACATCACTTACCCTCAAGGTTGAGGATTAAAATCAAACATTGGCTACGATAATTATTAAAGGTGAAAAAAACAATTGCCTTTTCTGGCAACAAAATTAGAAAGAGAAACTTACTGATGACTTCCTCCATCACATCATAATCGCGATGGGGCAGTTCAACGCCCGGAAACAGATCTGAGAGGATACCAGCAAACAAGATGGCGTCCGCTGCGAGGAACTTCGGTAAGTTGCTGTCGTTGAGGGCACACAGCAGAGTCTTCTCCTCGTGCTGATCTGGACTGGCGCGTTTTAAAGCACCTGCCATAACCTGCGATAAACAATCCATTAATAAACTACTATACAGTGTGTCCGGTCAGGACCTAGCGATAATTTTAGGTTACAAAATATACCTACAAAAACACCCATATATGGGGGTTTACCACCCCTCCTGTCGGAATGGCCGCCATTAATTTTTTTTTTTATTCTTGTAGATACCTCTGCTGAAAGATGCCAATTTCTCTGGACAGAAAGATCCTACAGATGTAAAAAAATGTTATTTTAAAGGTAGAAATAGCAACTATAAAATAAAAATAAACATTATGGAAATTTTTCCCTACAAAATATCTTAAAACATTTACAATGCTAATTTAAGTGAAAAAAATTGACTGTTTATTTTTTATTTCTATAAACATATTTCAAAAACTAGCACATTGATACTAATGTTTTTAATACTGTCCTAATACTTAAGGATATTACTTACAAATTGACGTTAAAATTATTGTTGTTCATTGCAAAACTCGAGAGTTAGGGCTGTTTGAATATGACCCTTTTCCATATATGGGTGTTTTTGTCGATGTAATTAGGTATATTTTGTAACCTTAAATTATCGCTAGGTCGTGACCGGACACACTGTATAACTCAGGCTGTCTCCGATTCAAGTCCTACGATAATTGGTAGAACTTACAATCATCAATTGTATTACATAACAGCTAGGTCTTACCCGCACAACTTTTGTTTCCATAGAAAGTTCATGATAAAATAGCATGGTGATAGTTAATATAATGAAAACAATGCTACGGTACGTGCAATCAGTGACTTCTAAATTAAGCTTAACTATTTAAAATTGCATCAAGTCTAGGGTAAAAGCAGTTGTTAAAGGTGCTTTAATTTGACATAAATTAACATTATCTATGGGTGTCGTGTTTACATCTCAATTATGCATTCAGCTAACTAACATTAAAGTGAACATTAAAGCTTGCTTTAGAAAGAGTTTTAAATATTACACCCAAACTAGGTAAGTTTTTTTTTAAGTACCCATTAACTACAGTATTAAAAAATAATCAAAGTTTCACAGAATGCAGGAAATCGTACCAAGACACTTTTGACAGCTCTCATCCCAAAATCGTAGTGATCTTGTTTGGACAACTGTTCACTAGATAATTTGTACATTTGCACCATCTTCTTGGCTAAACCTCTCGACGACTCAAAGCCTTCAGAGTAGAGAATGACTTCCGCGATCAGGGCTTTAGGAAAACATTTTAAAATCAACATTTGTTATGGATAGTTTTACTTCAATTCGCATTCTGACAAAATAACAAATTGTAGAAAAATAATTCAAATCTCCAACTATGTCGATAAATAGTCGAGTCTTTAAAATATATATTTGATACGATATAAGTATTTCGTGGTAATTTCATATATATATTTCAAATTCGTTGCTACAAATTTGTTCTTCACTATTATCTTAAGAATAACAGGGTCTAGGTATTAAAGTAAACTGGACGCTTGCCCAGCCGAGGGTGTTAGACATATGTTAGGTACATGCAAAAAAATTCAAAACTGAATAAGTACTTTCACATTTTATGCTAGTTAAGGTCTGGTTTCCTTCAAAAGCGGTACTGTCATTCAGCGGTGAATGTCGGCACTAAAACGTTGTCTATGTTATCAAAATGGCGTGGTTTCCTAAAAAGCGTTTTTGAGATCAAAACGCGCTGCCAAAATTTGCATGATGGCCGTTTTATCGTTATCGGACGGACTGTGAACGGTTTCCGATAGCAGAGAATCCCTTTTAAAGTATTTTTGTATAGTTGTAGGTCGCCACCTTTGTATAAATTACTTTTCTCCACGCGAACATTTTCGTCTTCTGATGATTGCTCGTCTTCTAAATGTATGAGCTCTCCCTTTGAAAAAACCTCTATTGTCTATTATTTCTGACAACATTAAAATATCTCATTTAAAAAATTTACAAGTGAGGTTCTATTGTTTTTTCAATAGTTTATAATTTAATAGTTACTTAACTTACAATAAATTAAATAAATGACTTACCATAGTCTGGTACCATCATAGATATCGGACGGAACAGTGCTTTCAGGTTATCGGGCAGTTCCGTTCTGCCAGCATAACCTGGATTCATGGTGATGAAGGCTGCACAGGAGCGCACCAGCTTTATTTCTCGACCTTCGAACATGAATCTGCAAATTTGTTCATGGATTATAATTAAAGTAAGTATATTTCATCTGAATTAACACATCGGAAGAAGGAAGACTACCAGTAGTCATTTGAGTCATAGAAAGAAGAAACTATGTCATAGCTCAATGTTGCAGAAGTGAACAAACAGATTTTTTAACCCATTTTATTTGAAAGCATATAAAATGGAATGAATTCATTTAATACTCATGAGGTATATGTATATATTTAGGGTGACTAGTGGGTCACTTTCGACATTCGAGGACACGACAGATTGAGGTCATACATGAAGCGAAATAAAAATAAAATACAAAAAATTACTGAGTAAACTGAACCGAAAGTTAAAGAATTCATTACGCAACGCATGGTTACACTAGTACGGACATACGCACGGCGCTATCAACACAAAAAAGGTAGGTAGGTAAAGACGGCTTTACGAGCGGTCGTCAACATAGTAAAACTATTTGCTTTGAAAAAAAAGTACTTATTACATTAAATTAAACTAACTAACTGCTTGGTGGTAGGATCCCTTCTGGGTCCGCCTGGCTAGCGACCACCCTTTATATAAAGTCTGCCGCCAAATGTTACCGCTCCGGCGGTAATGTGTTCCGGCAATATTGTATAAAGAGCCAGTTCCTTCCTAAACCCGTGTGCTTTCATCTTTGACCTCATCGTCACTTACCATCAGGTGAGATTGAGGTCAAACGCGGGTTTAGTAACTTATAAAGAAAAAAAAAACACAAATTTGCGATTATACAGGCCTTTTTTAGTCTCACAATTTAATCCACAACCCCCAGTTTACAAGACCCGGCCGCGGGAACCAAGAAATTCAAATAGTAATGATGCGGAAATAGTAGGTACTTTACCTACGGATACCTTTAGAGCTAGGATTAAATCTTTGATTTAAGTATTTACTGTGGACAATGGAGTATTTTTTTTTAATAAGTTGTTTGCATTGAACTGAACTTGCAAGCAACGATAACAATGCAAATGTCTCATAATATTTCCATGCCCTATGATGAACCGAAGGAATAGTAAAGGTATCATATAAAACGATTGAACTAAAAAATCCATATTAAATAAATTGGAATTTGATATTTTTTAACAAAATAAATATTTTACAAACCCTCACATACTTGACATAAAATTTTGCTAGTCAATTCTTGGTAAAAAATGGTAATTTAGATATTTTGCTGGAAAATTTTCAAAGCAATTTTGGAACCAAAATATTTAGCATGTATTTTTTAAAGCATTTTAACTCTTCCTACAACTCCTTAATCAAACTGTTCCCAAAATCAAAATCCGTTAGCAGTGTACCTTCTGCCCCAAATTAATATTTTTTTACCCTATGCAATTTGAAAATACATAGTGACTTGGTGAATTTATACAAATTGCTTGAAAAATAGATACTTTAGGTGTGATTAGTGACTCCCTGGGATTTATTTCCTGTATTGTTCAGCACCTCAGCACACATGAAGACATATTTGAAAAATGTTCAACTGAAAACACAAACGTGTTTATTTGTTCTGACAAGCGCTCGTCATACACGAATTTACCCGAATAGTTAGGGCAGAAAGCCCCAACTCGAGGCGGAAAAAAGTTGTTTGGGATGTCCTCTCTATACGTAGTAGTAATATCTCAATCGGTAAAAGACTAAATATGAACCGCTATTAAATAATATTATTATTTTACCTTGATTGTTTGGCAACCTTTGCGTTCCTAATAGTGATAAGTTGCTGAGCTATCACGGACAACACTTCAATGTCAATTCGGTTGAATTCATCGAAACAGCACCAAGCTCCGGATGTGGCCAAGCCAGAGAAAAACCGGCCCATCATTTTGTAATCCAATCCTGAAATAAAATAATGTTGATCTTGTCATCAAATACATGAAGGAGATCCGTTTATTAATAATACTTAGATTATAACTAAGAATGCAAGGGTTTATTTTACCATAGAAGATAACACCAACGTTCAAGTGCAATAGGCAGTTCTCCTTCAGCAGTAAACACAGACACTAATTAAAGGTCATACCGTTACCAATGCTAGACAATACTTTTACATACCGCCACCTAGTCCTAAAGTAAAGTAAGTGAATTTAATGTTTAGGTTATAATAAAAACTAGCCATAAGAAATAGAAAAACACCCAGACCTAAGAGAAATATCTACAGATCACACAACCTTTGAGAAATCAGTCGGTTCTTCGCCTACTGCGTCACGGAAGCACTGTACCATGCTAAACTTATTCAATACAAAACGTTAAAAATAACATTAACATTAAAATGAAGATACACGTAAAAACAGAAGGTAGCACGCACAACCCACCTTCAGAGCAGTTGAACACTACACACTGAATAGCAAGAGACTTTGCCAAGTCTTTGGTGGTTTCCGTCTTTCCGGTCCCGGCAGGACCGGCTGGGGCCCCTCCGAGGTCTAACTGTAGAGCTCCCATAAGACAGAGATAACAGCGATCCGTAAGTGGGGTTATTACAAGTACACCTGAAAACAATTGTAACGTATTTGTAAACGTAATAAATTCTGTGTCAGTACCTACAGTTCGTGTAAAATGACTTGAATTGGACCTCGGACAATGAGGGGCAAAATAGATTTTATTGAATTTTAAATTGCTATTAAACAAAACACTTTTTAATCGTATTTGGCGCGTATAATTTTAAATTTTAACTCGACGTTTCGGTGTCTGCGCAGACCCCTTGGTCACCAGAGACTGCAGTGTCAGTTACAGTGGAAAAAGTTATACATCATCACATCTCGCAGTCTTCGAGCGTAGCGTTCTGGATTAAAACAGAACGAGCTGAAAGTATCTTGAGTTTTAGGTCTTGCAGCTTGCTGGATGTTAGATGTAATGTTTTTCAGGACAGGGTTCCATGTATGATGTTTTAGTTTGTATGAAAAAAGCTTATTCCTTGAGTGCATGGATGTGACACTTGGTATAAAGGTTCTTCAATAAGTGTCTGTTTGTATTATGGACGGAATCCGAAATTCCCAGGGGAACGGAAAATATAGAACGTTTTAGTTTATGCGCGTACGAAGTCGCGTGAATGCGCTCGTAGTATATAAAACTGTTCCGTTACTGACTGAGTGACTGACAGACATAATACTTAACTGACTAATAATAACTAACTGGACGTATAGAGCTGAAATTTGGAACATACATTCCTTAAGGAGTGTAAGGGAGGCTTAAGAAAGAATTCCCAAATTCAAACGGGAACGGGAAATATTGGACTCCTTAGTTTTCATGAAAAATCTTATTCCTTGAGTGCACGGATGCGAAACATGGTATAAAGGTTCTTTCAATTGGTGTCTGGTTGTATTATGGAAGGACTTTTTGAAATTCCCACAAGATGGGTAGTTTAGCGCGTACTGTTATAACCTAGCCTAGTATGGCCCTAAGCCTAAGTAAGCATTTTTAGCTCACTATAAAATTTCCATGATTCTATTTTGTCAAGTTGCATATTTAGATTTACTTTTTATTAAATCTTTTAATCCTGTCAGTTAGACTCTGGAGCTCGCGATAACAAATTTTTTTAAGTTGGTTGATTTTGGGACAAAGAACAAGTGTTTCGGCAATAAGATAGAACCATTTAAACCACCATTTTTAA
The DNA here is from genome assembly GCA_944452665.1 of Stenoptilia bipunctidactyla. Lineage (NCBI taxonomy): Eukaryota > Metazoa > Arthropoda > Insecta > Lepidoptera > Pterophoridae > Stenoptilia > Stenoptilia bipunctidactyla. The sequence goes on along the minus strand of OX101721.1, from coordinate 41,281,425 downwards.
ACCAGACACCAAAAACCTCACAACAGTACCAAATCGCGGGAAAAAGCTCGTCTATTATAATCATTGTAAGACAAGTTGGGTTTAACAAAATGCATGCACTTTTTATTGCACTATTTATTTTGCGTTGAAATAGCTAGTTTACAACTACGTTTCTGTTTTAATGACTTGTGTTGTGTTCATTGTATTAAAAAAAATACAAAATATCATGCATTAGACCTTATACACATAAACGGATTTGAAGTACAATAACGCATTACCTCCAGCGCCTAAGTATTCATGTCCATAAACGTACATTGCGCTGGACATTCTCGCGACGCAGTTTTCTATGTCTGTTTCCCAGTAATAGCGAATCATTTTTAGCCATTCGAAGTCGTTTCTGAAATTGAAATTACCAAAAAGTTTAATAAAAATTATAGAATAAAGGTATTATGGTTATCATCAAGCGTCAACATCAACAGAAACAGTTATTTTGCCTAGTTTCCCTTTTTTCGGTAAATACTTGATAGTGGCAGCATAGAACCGAGTGACGAAAAGAATCTTAAATAACTGAAAAAATAAATTTGAGAATCTTTTCTCTCTTTCTCTCCGGTTACTTACAACGATTGTAGCGTCATTCTATCCTTTTTACGCTTCGATCTAGGCAGTCCATGTAACACCGCTGCAAAGACTGGAGTACTGCCCAGTTCTCGAGTCAAAGGCCTTCTCAAAGTCCACAAATGCCAAGCAAAATGACTATACTCTGGCAAATAATTCAATGCAGTAAATTGACATTTCCAGTGTGCCATTGGGGAAGAAAAGAAATAGTGATGTGGGCCCTATTTCATAAAACACAGATCGACTGACAATTGTATGTCGACAACTCATTGTAAAATTACAAAAATGCGTTTCATAAAACCCTGACAATTCATTCAAAATTGTCACATAATGTTTTTCATAAAAAAATGTAGCGACATGTGTAAAATTACCAAGAATTGTAGAATTGTCCTGGCAATCCGCAAGGCAAGTGAGGACCTTTCGACGACTTGTAAATGCAAAAAACGAAGAAAATCATAATAATGGGTGCAAAATAATAATAATGGGCATTTAGCATACTTTGTAATTTTTCAAAATTTGTTTTCATATAAATAAAAACTACATTAAGTAGCAGAACCATTTATGCATTTTGTTGAGAAGAAGTGTAATTTCGATTGGTGAACCTTTGATTTGGATTTAAATAAGTATTAAGGAAGTATGTGAAATAGAGTTATAGAACTTAATGATCCACAAATAGTGATGGATGGAAGGATGACGATGAGTAAGTACCTATATCATGAGAGACGTCGCTTTAAATTGACATGAGTTTCGAAATTGTAAAAACCCTTTTCTAGTTACGTTTCGTTATCAAAAAAGGTGAGTGAAATGAGGTATAAATGGATTTTAAAATTTTTACATCTAGTAACACTTTAAACCTTGACAAATTGTCTTGACAATTTTTATGAAACGCTTTTTACTGACACTTGTATGTCACCTGTAGAATTGTAATTTTATGAAACGAAAGTCATGTGAAAATCGATAACAATTGTTAATTTTTTTTTATTTATAAAATATGGATGGGACATTTGTCCTCCATGACACCTGATGTTAAGTGAACATGAAGACTAAGGTGGTACACGTCCATCCACGAGAAACCTATTATACCACGAATTGTAACTTTATGAAATAGGGCCGTGGTTGAAGTGAATGAATGTAATAATTTTTTAAATAATAATATCGTAATGTATGGTGGTGCTGTTTTATTCTTGAATTTTCATTTTTTACCATAAAACGAGTTTAAAAATAAAGAAGTAATCAAGGAGTCGCTCGTGAATACGGGGCCTGCAAAGACCTCGAAACATCGAGTTAAAATGTAAAATATAAATTAAACGCGATAAATCCTGTTAAAAAGTGTTTCATTCTTAAATGAATGAGTGATCAAGTTGATTTTACTTCTACTTTAACCATTTGAAAGCACTAGGTATGTTTGGTAATTAATTATTTTCATTATAGTTACTTTAAAGATAAAGTACACGCCTCAAATCAATTATTTATAAATTTCTTTAAAATTTTATGCAAAACGAATAACAAGAACTAGTTCGTTTTCAATCATTCTCATTCAGTACTTACACTACGAAATTTTTTATTGGTATCATTATTTTTATATTTTACCTTTCGAACTGTCAGTTTTCTGCATTGAATTATTTGCCAGAGTATAGTAATATTCTTCCGTATACTACTCGTACAATACTGTAGCGTATGAATGTGATCTATGATGCTAAAGCCTTTTCGGAATCTCGCTGGTTCGGGAGGCTGGAAGTCATCTAAATGATTCTTACTGACTGTTGAAAAGCGTTTATACAAATGCAAATCCAAAGGACTGACTCATTCATTTTCAATCACTCTTCCAATACAATCACGGGTCTTATGCCATGTTGGTGCCCGTTTTTCCATACAACCTGAAGAACTAACTCCTCAAAAGGGCATTTTTATGTGATTAAACCCGCGTTTAAGTTTAACCTTACCTGACAGAATGTAATGTTGATGTGGAAGATGACAGCATATGGCCTTAGGGAAGAATTGGCTCTTCATACAACACTGCCGGGACACATCAGCGCCCGAGCATTCTTATTTGACGGCAAACTTAATACATAATATGAATATTGTTATCAACCATAAATATCAATCTTTAACGCTTTTCCATACTCTATTTATTGAAGACAATGTATTTAAAAATAATCCCGATGTTATCTTTGAACAGTCATGGAACTCAACATCACTAAAATTATGATATGTAGATGGTTGTAATTCTCACGGTTTCAAGGCCTAAAGGGGCACTAACCTCCTACAACCTAAAACGTGGGTAACTAGAATAAATCATCTTTTACTGCACACTTAAAAAGAGCTTGCCGACGACGCGGCTATACCCGGACTATAGAACTATTTTTATAAAACTTATCTGGGCAAATACAAGAACTCACGGCTTTTGCACGTGTTTTTCAACCATATGTGAAATAGTATCTCTTGCGTGGACATCTACTGTTATCAAAGCACATAGCACTTTTCTAAACAGCTGATCTAAGTCATGTCTAGTTAAAGCAGCCAAGTCGTTTAAGTCTGCCACTCCTTTTTTCTCGTACTCCAGCAGAGCAGTATCAATGCGAAGCGGGATCTCCAGAGCAAATAGCTCATGAACGCCTTTTGCCCACATTATTTGTGAAACGGTAAGAACAACCTGAAAAAGTAATTATTTTCCTTTTTTTAAGTTTAAAATCACTAACACGTAAAATAGACTTTGAATATAGTTTATAGATATTCGGTCTTGCATAAAGTTTATTCAGGTAAAGGATATGAATTTTAGATGACATCACATTTAAAATACTTACTTGGTTAGGATGCAAAGTGACCCACACGACCCTTTCTTTGCCTGTATAGTCTTTGAGAGCATATTTCATGCAACGTTTAACAGATGCAAACATTGCCTCCTCAACTTTACAAAGCCAATCTTCCACGTTGCCTCTAGCTTTTAAGCCCTAAAAAATGACGTAAAACACTTAGAATAGAATAGTTAACGGTTAAGGGTTCAATAGGTAAATTTCTTGGATATTAGACAACCTTGCCCAGATTTACTCTCTCGCCTTCCGGTGACAACATAGCTATAATGTCTGTGGTTAGATCTTCCATCTTGGCGGTCTTAGCCAATTTTGCTTGCAGCGCATCTTTTGTATTAAATGACATTTCCCTTTCAATCATGGTTCCATCCTCTTCATTTTCCACAGTTTCCATATCAGAAAATCTTACGCCAAACTCGAGTTTTGCAATCGCATCGAAGCATTTGCGTAAGTGAGGTTGTACAGCAAGAGGATTACGCGTCTAGAAAGATAATTTAGATTTGTTAAAATATATTAAATATTTAAGAGGGTTATTGACGACAAGATTGTGTTTATAGTATATTTGTGTTACCTGTGCCAAAATCTCAAGCAGTTCGTCATTAGACAAGAAGAAGAAACGTGGAAACGCAACTCGTTTCGTTTCGAGGTAAGCTTCCAGACACTTCATGATCTGGTCCAGCATTTCGTTATTACGCACGAATTCTTCATACAACTTAGGTTGAGTTGCTGCCGGCATCGCAAGTGGAACCTGAATTAATTTGATCAGTTAATATAGCTTTCGTTTGTGTGTCTGTTGAGCAGTGCACGGCACGACTAGACACGTATTTCGCGATGGCATTCATTTAACTCGTGAGCCACTCATTTGTCGAGCTTATTTACCTTGCCAAAAGTCAAAGTCAAAAAAATCTTGATTTCGTAGGTATTTAAATACACTTTAAATAGTCAAACTATTCTGAATCTACCACGGAAGATCTACTTGAGAAGAAGTGGCAAGAAACTCAACAGTAATCATCTTTTAGAAATACACAATAACAATTTTAGCCAGGGAATATTTGACGCTAATGGACCAATATTTTTTTAGTCCTAACTTCGAAAGTTAATGCTAATTCAGCTGTAGTTTGAGAATCATCAGCCTCCACAATCGCCTTTAATTCTTCATTGTCGGCCGATCACGTGGTTCAAAATTTCCGGAACGAAAGCGAGTAAAACGCGTGGTACTGCGTGCCGCTTCTGCCGCTTTGCTACCACGACAGAACTCATCACTCGAATTATGGAGTATAAATATTAAGATATGCATGATGACGAAAAATGCACAAATGCGATGTAAACAGAAAGCCTAACATTAAACAAATTTCTAAATATAAAAAGAAAAAACCATATTTTTAACGTAAAAATAATTTTAAGCTAAAGTTCTTAACGAATCTTTTTTTAGTTTTGAAAGAGCCAGTACGACGAAACGGCAATTTCATAGATAAAGACTTAATATTGCTTCTTCAATAAAAAACGCCCGAAAATAATCTTAAATGGCCGCAATAACGTATTTTGTTACCGTGCCTACTTCTCACACGCAATATTACCTTTGCCAATTTGCGCATTATATCCTTCCATGACTTATCAACAATGGAGAAAAGTCTAGTCTCATTAGGCAGCTGTCTTTGGATGTCGGGCGCTGAGAATATAACCTCCAAGTATATCCATGTCTGTTGGCAACCCGACCACTCATCCTGCAAATATAATGATTGATTATTAGCCCAGTCTAATTACGCCGAAAATAGGCAAACCGGGGGAAATAATTCGAGTAATTTCGAAAATTGGCACATGCATGCATATGCAGACAAGATTTTCGAGATATGAGCAACAACTTGAAAACAGGGACTTTCATCCCCCTACACCCTCAGCACACCCTCGAGGACTTTTAGCATATTAATCTGGATGCCACAACGTATAACTGTGCCAATTATTAAAACTACACGATTTTTTCCTCTTTGATTTTACTAATTTGACTGAGCCAAATGGGATCTTTTGAAGTATACATAATCGAACGTTTATGATGTAAATAGTAATGTTAAAAACGATTAATTCCTCACCAAAGTCTTTGAGAAGAGGTCTAAGTTTTTAGCCCACTCTTCAACTCTGCTTTTAATAGGTCCACAATTCCTGGAGCTGAGTATCGTACTGATATGAATGTTGCTCTCATCAACCGCTGCCTGAATTTCGTCGAGGCCTCCGAGCACGTAAACGTCCTTGGCATCCTTGTGGGCAACCACGGGAAATTCTAAAGAACCCCACATTTCCTCAACCTGTTTGTATTACAAATAATACATTAATTAAATAGTAAATCCAAATAAAGTGATTTTAAGAGCTTGTATTATGGATTCTGAATGACGTATAAATAAATTTTGTTCATCACACAAATATCTTCTAACGCATTCGAAAGCAGGACCTCCGGAACAGAAGGCAATGTTATACAGCTACAGCAACTGGCCGTCAGTACAAATACAGGGTTCTTTTTTAAAAGTTAGCTTTAATATATGTATGTTGAAGTAGGAGTAAGAATATAATAAAAAAAATCATAATAAAGTGCAAATAGTTGTAAGTTCATAATCATCAACAGCCATAAGGCGCCTTCTGCTTTAGAGTTTTAGCACACCAATCGATCGATCGTCGATCGGCGGTATCAATCAATGGTAGAATGGATTAGTCGACATCTATCAATCGTTTTTACAAGACAAATTCAATCAGATTCGATCAGAAAAAACAGATCGATTGTTGTGGCAACACCCTTACAAAACCGTCTCCCAAAGATATCTAATATTACTATAATTGATAGCTTTTCAAAAATCACCTTTTTAAGCAGAGCCTCTAAACCAGCCTCGGAGCTGGCCTGCCCTGCAACCTCCATCAACTCCTCAGCATGTTGGAAGGCTTTCAACTCGTCCAGCAATTGAAGTGTAATCACCGTATCTGGTGTAAATCGCGTCTGAAGTATGTCTTCTATCTTCACCCAGTGTCGCGGTTTCAATGCAGGATTGCGAAGGTATGACATTACAGGTAACTGTCGTAAAAAAATAAGGATTAAAGAGGGACGAATGTTTTGTCATCAGAACAAAGACTGCAATAACTGAGGGCCATAATAATCACTACCACTATAATAATTTCATTAGAAATCTAGGTCTCGTATATCGTATTTGGTTACAATTTGGTTTTCGTCATACTTTATAAGTAGTACTACAGAAATGTAAATTATAAAAACAACATCAGTAAAATTGGCGGCCTAATCTCTTATAGGCTATTCTAAGGATGCGTATGCATCGGGTCGGCGCAGAATAGCCCTACCACTCCTGGATATGGCTGTCGTAAAAATCGAGTAATCTTACAGCCCGTTCACACATGATCCGTTTTACTGGATACCTTTTTTGTATCGTAAATACGTATACTAAATACTGTGCCATATGTGAAGTCGCTCATACAACTCCATGCGCCATCGATGAAAAGAAACGTATCCAGTAAAACGGACCATGTGTGAACGGGGTGTTAGCGATGGAACTTCTTCAGGATCTTCTACCTATCTACTACACTTCATAGAACGTAGGCCATCAAATATCACACCTTCGGCGGTGATGTGTTCCGGTCCAGCAATGTTAAAAAGTTAAATCTGCTTCTGTTTTACGAAATGTTAATATGGTTGAAAAATATTAAAACTATTGAAGTATTACAATGATTACCTTTTCTTTTATAACGTCAATAGTACTTTTGCATTTAGGTACGATCTTGTTACTAGGTAAACCTTTGTCTAGCTGATTTATAATTTTCCCGTAGTTTATAGTCGTCGCTTGTATTTCGTCAATATCTAAAGTATTGAAAGGTACTTGATGCCTGGGGAAATAGGTAGTTTTAAGAGAGTAACGCATTTAAGAGCAATTAACATATAAGTACCCCTTGGATAATAACATATATAATTACCACATCTTGAATAAGTCGTTCCATTCGGTCGAAGACTTCCAAAGCGATTGACGTAATTTGACATCATTAAGAGTTTCATCCAACGAGTCTAACCGAGCTGGCGGTATCTACAACAATTTTTTTTTGTAAAATTTTACATTGCGTCTAGGTATACAAACTAAAATTGTATAATTTCTAAATAAGCGTGTAACCTTGAATATTTTTTGCCATTCTCGAATTTGTTTTTCCCGTGCAGCACATTCACTGAGTCTATTCATCAAATCGTCTAAAGTTTCTAATACTTGATTCATATTAGATTTCACATCATACAACCAGGGTTGCTGAAAATTTAATAATTGTAAAATAAGTGAATTATCAAGTATGTATTGCTTAGTTATGGATTTTTTACAGATAAGACACATATTCAAAACAAGATGCTTACAACGACTTCATCCCTTAATTTATTGACATCGAGCATAAGTTCCATGATGTCCTTTCCGATCTGACTTGCGAATAATCCTGCCAATTTAGATCGAGTTTCCAAACGAGCATCGACGTTTGTGCGTAGCGTCCCGAGCGCTACACTTAAACCTAAAATATTATGAAAGTATATTATTATTACGTATGCTAAACGGCAAAATGGCTGAACGAATCATGATGAAATTTTGCATAGACATAACACATGGCCTAGATTTGTTTCAAGATTGTAATTGCACGCTCTGATATAAGATGGCACTGTAAGTTTTTTATTTATGTTTATATGTTTTTATAAAATCTTATACATGCTATACCGGTTAATATATCAATTGTATAAATAAAGACAAGAGTATGTACAAACCTAAATACTCTGTCAAATCATCAGGTGGTACAGGTATATTGAATTCTCCCATAAGATCATACAGTTCTCTTAGGTACTCGAGTCTTTCTTCCAAGAATGCAACTCTAGATTCGAGGTTATCAAGCATAAAGTTAAACGCGACTAACTCGGCAGCTGTTTCAGGCTCTTTCATTATTTCTTGATTAATTTCTTCCATTCCATTAATTATTTCTTCGATGCAATCATGACCAATCCTGTAATGTACGTGTTTTAGTAAATTACTCTTGCTCTCAAAACTAATGTAATTCGCTGTTAAATAATGTAAAGAGATACTCACTCTGGAGCAGTATAGCACACAATATCAAATAATCTTCGAGGTTGTGGTCTGAACAACTCTTGAAACGGAAGTAGACACAAAAATATTAAACCTAGAGGTTGGTAACTTACAACTTCCTCAATTTCCATCATTTGTTTATTGAAGTGAGTGCACAATTTCCTGAATTCGTTTATATCTCTTTCATTTTTAATGACATCCACATCCAATTCAATCGCTTCTCTAAAATGCTCAGTAAAGCCTGCCATACGATGAAGAAATATTCTTACATTTTCGTAAGCTAACTTTATGCTTTCAGGAATAAAGCAAATATCGGCAAGCATTGCTTTATCCTGATGCATCAGGAAATAAAGATTAGGTGAATTGCCAGCCGAGTATTCCACTTGTCTTCCCATAATTTTAGGTTGCACAAATATTTGTAAAGATTCGTCATTGAGGTAGTTCTCGAATTTACGAACATAATAGTCCCAATAGTCAGTGATCTTTTCAATGTATTGACAAACTACATCTTGGCTAGGATTCAGTTCAACTTCTCCAGATGGTAAGACATAGGTGTCAACTTGGAAAAGTGCCCACTGCAACATCATGTTAATTACATTAGGGTACGCATAAAAGAATATAAAGCAGAATTAATGAAATATAAGAACTTTATGTGACCTTGCATGTTTCAGTTTGTCTAGGCCACTTTTCCAATACTTCATCTACGGCATGTCCTTCTAGGATATGTCGTGAAGGCGTAAATTCATAGTGTTTTTTTAACATATTTGCCATCATGCTGTTAGACCTTTTCGTGAGTCTATATAGCATATAATTGGTCATGTGATCGGTCAATTTTATAAAGCTGAAAATGAAATGATTGAAAACACAAATTTTGATGATTTGCTTTTAAATAAGAAAGAAGTAAGATAAAGTTAATATTGTTTAGAAATAAATAAATAAATAATTGATTGAATATAAACCTACCAAGCCAGCCTCTCGCAGTATTTCCTTTTGTTAGCTTTCTCGGTATAAGACATGCCTCCAGAAGGTTTTCCTCTAATGATTAAAAATGGTGGTATATTTCTATCGTCATATACAAAACCTTGTGCGTAAAGAGCTGCATGACAAGCCTGGGTAATGATGTCTAACACCACCGAACGGTATTCGTATAACTTTGCACGTGTATATTCAAGTTGAAACATCTAAAAAAAAAGTCAGTCAGTAAAACTCATAGGAGAACAAATATCAAAGTAACAAATAGAACATTTTTTTGCTTAGAATTATAACAGAATTAAATTCATAGTTAAGTTTGTTTTAATTAATGCATTTTTTAATAAAAGATGTGTCATTTGATCTCCATGTCTACAGTACCCGTACCAGATATATATAAGCGTTTTGTATATCCCAAGCAAAGGTGGTAGGTATATCCACTACACAGGGATGATAGTTTTGTCTGCATTAAGGGGGCGGATCGTTTAAGGGTATGCGTTCAACTAGTTCAAAGGGATAATTCCCGCACTTTCCAAACAGCCAAACAAGCAAGATTACGTCGATGCTCGAGACTCCGCAGTTTTATATTAGTAAGGTCAACGCTCTACCATACAGCATCAGTGAACGGTTGCTGTATGGTGAAAAATCGCAATTCATCCCAATCTGCCTACTTGTATAGTCATTGTTCGCGCCTACTCTATTCGCAAATCTTAACGCGGTTAAATTAAAAGCTCTCGCGCATCGCCGGTTAGGGCCCTACCCCCGCACGCACCTTATGAGGAAGAACATACTGGAAGCAGTGAACGATCGACCGCTGTGCCGCTAAGACGACGTCCCTTGACGCCGGTATCCGCATACACCGCTGCAACACCTTGTGGATTCTTTGTGTTAATCTGTGCTGTTGGACTCTTTGTGCTTGCGTGCGCACGCATAGTGAAACTTTAAACCCGGACTTTCACCCTATCGCCGGAGCAACCCCGACAGAGAAGCAAGGTGCGTGCCCTTTTCATTTCCCGCCCCTACATCGCATTATTTAATTGTAATAATTTTTTCTGTGATTACTGTCCATCGAAGCTATTTAATATTTATCTACATTTCCGCGAAACATAATTTATTTGAACCATGGCATGGGGAGTGACCCTCTGTGGCTCCTCCAGTCATATTGATCTGGCACCTTTTGGACGATTTGGAGGGTTTATTCAAAGCTTATGTCGACCTATAGTCCAATCTTTCTAATTTCTATCCAAACACTAACAAACAAGATCGGCATGAAAAACCAAAATACCCATTTAAGTTTATTATATTAGTACCTAGTAGTGGGCAGTTGTAGTGGCTAATCTGGACCTGCATCTAGATTTTATTCCCAGTAATTAATTGCCATGAAGAGTCGCTAATATAAATCACTTACTTGTGATTCTATAAAATAGAAAAAAGCCGTATCCATGTCCCTGCTCACATCAGAAAAAGATTTCATATACATTTCACAGCACATAGCTTGAATATTTAGCATAGCTCTTCCTAAAATTGGAGTCAGTATGAATAAACGTTTAGCGATTTTTGTACGAATTTTACTATACTTTCTGAATATGATAGACTTTCTCCACACATAAAATGCTTTCCAATATCTATAAACTCTGAAGAATTTTATCTGAAACAAAAAAAGATTATCATAGATACATATTTACAAAAAATTTAAAACATTGTTGATAGTTAATTAAGTATTTACGTCTGTTAACTTCACAAATATATTGTACTCTTGTTCCCAATCAGCCAACTTCGTAAATACCATTTCATTACTATAGTGCGTAACTCCACACGGACTAATAGTCAAGAAGTTTTTCTTGTTTATTTCCTCGTACGGTACAACTCTGGAATAAAAAATCCTGTTAGTATGTAGGTTGTGTGTGCTTGTCATAGCTTTGACTTTGTTTTTACAAAACTAAAACGAGATCTGTATACATTTTCAAACTGATCATTTAGACGCTCATAAAGTTGTTGTAAACCGTGAATTATATAAAAACAGTATAGATTCATCATTATCATCAACAGCCCGTAGACGTCCACTGATTGACATAGGCCTCCCCCAAGTCCCAAGGTTCTCCACGTCGCTCGGTTCCGCAACCCCCTTCGCCAGCGTTCACCGGCGACTATGACCAGATCTCTCATCTCGCAGTACGTGGCCGCCACTGGAGAACCTTTCTGCCCCAACAGGCATCTGCGGGCCCTGCCCATTGCCACTTCAGCTTTGCAATCCTTCTGGCTATGACTTTGGTTCGCCTGCGAATCTCCTCATCCCTTTCCATCGCCCGCTGAGCGACTTTAAGCTTGTTTATAAGGCCCATAGTTAGCGACCACATCTCAGTGCCGCACGTCATCACTGGCATCACACACTGGTCAAAAACCTTTGTCTTCAGATACTGCGGTATTTGGGACGAGACAATTTTGCGGAGCTACCCGAACGCTGCCCAGCCAAGTTGGATTCGACGGTTGACCTCTTTCTCAAAGTTGGACTTACCTAACTGCATTTTATGTCCTAAGTATAGATCCCAGTCCAGAAGCTTGAAGACATCTACCAACGCCGTGGTGAACAGCTTAGGCAGTATAAATTTATATACAAAAATAATAATAAATATTTCCGACATTCCCGCAACATTATCTAGCCTAAAGTAAGTTTCTTAAAGAACTTGTATTATCGATAAGTATTAAATAACAGATAATAAAGTTAAGAAATATATAAACGTACATATTGAAAATATGTGCTTATACATATTTTTTTAAATAAATAAACTTACGCATAACTTGACGGATAATATCTGTATTCATCTCACAAATATCCACGGCCACCGCCGGGATTCGAAGCCAGGAACCAAACCAGCCGGTTCGCAAGAATTGAGGTTAACAATACTTGCAATTAAGAGCACCTTCTAATCTCTCCGAAATGGCTTACTTTTTATTTGTCAAACTCTTATGTGGCTAACAATATGTTACTTACTGAAGATAATAAGGGGTAAAGTATACATTTTGGGGATGCACTGCGTAAACCATGTACAAAAAACCAATTGATGGATCATTTCTTATTTGATTTATTACTTCCGTTTGAGAAGCTACCGTTGGTTTTATTTTCAGTGGATCGGTGGTGTCCCCGCCTGGTTCAACTTGGTCTGATTTCTCGTGTATTCGGATACCTCTCCTTTTTGGAGCTGAAATTATATAGATGATAAAATTTCAAATAATGTAAGACCATTAGCATCTACTATACGTAAGGTACCTTCTATTCGGAGTTGTTTTATTCTAATGAAAAATAGTCTGTTTTGAGTTTTGATTTTCCTTTTGAACTTTGAAGTCACAGCTCATAACGCTTCTAGGAACAGAAGGTATCATGTATCTACTGTTACATACCTACCCGGACACTCAAAAAGTTTTGCGAAAAAAAGTTTTTATGTATAATGTTTTTTTTAAGACACTATTATTTTGAAAAAATCGAAGTTTCCGTTTTCGTAAAAAAATACTACTGTTTGATTTTAAAATTTCCCTCCGAATTTTCTTGTCTCATTAAAAAATGGATCTGCATCAAGAATGTATATGCATTTGATCGACTTCGAAAGCTAAATCTACTGCTAATATACCTTCAAAAGTAATCTACCGCTGGTATAGGGAGTTCAAACGCGGTCGTCTGACTTTGGGGAAAGAACAAAAAAGTGGTCGTCCTGCTACGGCTGTCACCGAAGAAAAAAAATGTTATTCGAGAAAACAGACGAATTGCGTACGACTAGATTTCTAATATTGGACATTTTTAACCGGGAACATGAAAGACAAATGTTCATTCACACGAAATTAATTTCTTAAGTATTTGATAATTTTGGTGGAGCCATATTTTTCAGATTCAAGAACTATGATGGCTTATAGAAGGTGCAAGGAGGCTTATGGACGCATATGAAGGAGACTGCGAGTATTTAGTAGGTAGTTAGGATTAATCCACACGAATGTTTTTAGTATGGGAACCATGGTCCGTTAATCTTCAGTTGAAATTAAGTAGTAGGGATGATTTGATTTAAGAACATTTTGTTTACTTTCTCTGACCTTTTTCTATTTCAGGTGCCAGTATACATTCCTTGCGTTCCCTTCGATATCGTTCCAATTGTGCATTTGCGAATCCTGTCTGTAAAAAAAGACAATAATTCAGTACCTATATTTCTAGATTATAATAGTTTTATGCTTGTTACAAACATACATTCAATGTCTTTATTAAAAGTCCTCTAGACCTCATGACTGTTTGTTCTTATGCAGACTTGTGAATGGATCTATTGACTGTACAGTCAAGTTCATTAATATGTATACACCACACATTGCCGAAAAATGTAACCACCTAAACTACTATTTACAGGGTTGATCTGTAGTCACCAGCCAAATTTAAATGTTAGTTTTTTTGTACGATATAAACGTACTTGCATATTTATTTTAGTATAGCTCAGTACAAAAAAAAATAAAGATATGGCACCACAAACTTTTATGCAAATAGTCGCTGTTGATGAACAAAGCTACTACGACGCGGCATTTCTTTTATAATACTACGATTTAGTACTACAAGATGTTTTGTAGTAGCGCGTAGTTGTCTTTATTTTTAATGGTAATTTAGAGTGGCCGTGGTTTGCTAAAGGTGATATCAGACGGTTCATTCGAGTGAATATTCACTCGAGTGAATGCTTCATTTTTCTTTCATTCTATGTTCACACGGCTTAGAGGAAATGATACAGAAATGAACATTCACTTTTCTTTCTTTTTAATATGTCGTCGAATGAAGTCGTGCGTCTTGGAATTTCTTTAATTTGTGATAATTTAATCAAAGAGTTGACAAAAAAGAAGCAAAGAAAAGGTCGACGGTGGTGGGTGCGACCATTATTGATTGAAAGAACAAATGTATTAGGAGCTTCAAATACATTGTTGAGAGAACTAGCCGTTGCAGATCCTGATTCATATTGTAATGATCTTCGAATGGATGAAAATAAATTTGAAGAACTGTTACTTCTTATTTCTGGATCAATAACGAAACAAAATACTTTAATGAGAGATAGCATACCTAACCGAATAAAACTTCAAATTGTACTGAGATACCTACCTGGCTACAGGTGATAGTTTTGGAAGTTTAGAGTTTTTATACAGAGTACCTCGAAATACAATATCCTACTTTTTTCAAGACGTATGTGAAGCTATTTGGCAGGCCCTTGAAAAGTTTCTTAAGATCAGTTCTTATCACACCATTTTGTGAGACGCAACGCAGAAAAAATATATCTATTATTAAATAAAACACTTTTTAACCGGATTTATCGCGTATATTTACATTTTAAATTTTGACTCGACGTTTCGGTGTCTTTGCAGACCCCGTGGTCACGAGCGACTCGAGCTCGTTCTGAATGCGAATGTTGAGCGGCCTTAACGTCAAAACTATTTCATATCATCGCATGGTTTTGAGATCCATAATAGGCCTGCTGATAACGCACACCGATAAGGTTTTACATCGATGAATGATAGTGTGCGCACCGTGTAGCAATATATTTTACGAATCATCAAATAAATGATAGATGGCATAATGGATAGATGGCAGCACTTGCCACGGTAAACATTGAGCTCCGTTGATTTATTCACGAAAAATAATTAAAACAGTGTAAATAACTTGAAAATTGCATAAATATATGTGTATAGTGACTGTGTTTTAGTGCAAATGTTATCCATGATAAAAAATCATGTTAAAGTGAAAAAAGACACCAAAAGTGAATTCACAGTGTAACATTGGTTTGTTATGATTTCATATAACTTTTACTATGACATATGACATGATTAATATTTAATATGACATAAACACTTCGTATAATAATCCAAATGACTAAATAAGTGCAAACAAAATCAATAAATGACATACAGAAAAACATTTTACATCGAAAACAGTAATATACCGTTAGAAACTGTTTAACTAAAGAACAAAGAACATTTTGAATCTTGACTTTATAAACAACGCCATCTATGATTTTTACGGTGCACTAAATCTAAAAAGAGCGTCTTCATTAACAAAATCGATCAGTGATAAGAAAGTTCTAACCCGCTACCACTAGGTGGCCATTGTCGCTAAAATGAATGAAAGCTTCAAATGTAATATTACACATAGGAAGAAACAAAACGTTCAAAGACGCAGAACACTCTCAGAATTAAATTTAAACACATCGAATAACCTAACTGACGACTCAGAAACCTCATTTCAACTAGGTAATAGGAGCCTTGTGACCGATACAACTTTAGACTCATCTCTTATACAAGACCTGAAAGAAAAAAATGAAGAACTCTCTAAGAAATTAATATCTGCACATAATGAAATAAATGACCTTAACTGTGAAATAAATAACTTGAAGAAAAACTTGGAAGAAAAAGACAAAACAATTATTTTACTGAAAAAGATTACACTGACACCTACATCAAATAAAATCATCAAAACACATACTTCTTCGTCACCTATAGCACACAAAAATCTCATACTCAACAGGATAAGAACACCGCGACTGTCACCGTTGGTTCACGACAAAAGTGTTTGTTTGAATTTACAAAAACGGCTGACAACTACACCCGATCAAACACCTTCCCGTCCAGACATCAACAAGTCAAAAAAAACTTTAACCAGGCCCTTAATAATCAACCAGGAAAAAACACCCAACGAAAAAACACCAACAATATTCATTCTGGGAGATGAACAGGTGCGCGGCCTCTCACTACAGCTGTCGAAAAGCAGAAGAGGGACATGGAACGACATCTACAGCGTCTCCTCATTAGTGAAACCAAACGCACACAGTTCACAAATTCTGAACAGCTGTACTGCAATGAAAAATGAGATAGGTAAAGAAGACATAGTAGTAATAAGTGTAGGTAAACACGACAAAAATCCGTTTAAATTATTTTATGAGATCAACAATAGCTTAGAAAAGTTGAAAAATTGTAAACAAATTTTTTTATTAGGCATAAACCAAAGTTCATATCTAAATGAAAATCTACTGAACTACAACATAAAGATGTTAACAGAGAATTATAAAAATTGTAAGTTTATAGATTTTATTAATTATTCCGATAATTATAGCATGTCAAATATAAAACCGAGCTTTACGTATTATTATCAAAGGAACCTTTGTTATAATCTTAATATAGAAATTGACCTTTTACAATATAAATGTACTCCTATGAATAAAATCAATCCGGCAATTCAAAACAAATTAGTTAATATTAGCACTCAAACTGAATCAAGCGATGGTAAGAATTTTTATGTACAAAAATCTCCTGAGCAGTTTTTTCGGTAATGAACATAACCTCGTCTTGTTTCACCAAAACATAGCCGGCATACTGGGGAAACGCGATATATTTGAAGCGGCGTTAAATGAACTTCATAGTCAAATAGGGCCGGTGGATGTCATATGTCTGACCGAAACCTTCATAAAACGTGGTACGGAACCGAATCTAAGCTTAGCAAATTATAAATTAGCAGCACATTACTCCCGCTCACAGGAACGACGAGGTGGCTCCTGCATTCTAATAAAAAATCATCTGAACTTTAAAACTATTCCGTATATAGAATCAAAGCCGTACTCATTTGAATGCTGCGGCATAGAACTGATTAATTACAGCATTTTAATAGTATGTATATACAGAACTCCATCTTCCTCTGTAGACATATTTTTAAAAGAACTAGAGAAGCTACTACATAAGTTATCAAGTAAAATAAATAAAAAAATCATCATCTGTGGTGACTTTAATATAGACATACTTAAAAATAACTCTATCACAAACAAATTCCAAGCAATTTTGTTAAATAATAAAATAGAATGTCATATTACAAAGCCGACTAGGAAAAAGGCATGTTTAGATCTAATTTGTAGTAATTTTAAAAATACTCTATCTAATATACACTGTCTAGCTTTATCAGATCATGAAACTGGACAAAGTTTATCAATTAAGGTTAAACAGGGAAAAAGTATTAAACAAAGCCCTAAGATCTGGTTCGAGAAAAAGAGAGACTTTGCGGAGGAAAATGTTATAAAATACATAGAGTGCTTATCAGCGTTATCGTTTGACGATGTTTACGCTGAAACTGATACGGACATTGCGTTTAACATTTTCCATGACTATTTGACCCTATTTTTTAATCTGTGCTTTCCTATCATAAACGTAAAAATGACAAACAAAAACGCGGTTAAGAAAAAATGGCTTACCAAGGGATTAAAAAGGAGTTGTTTAAATAAAAGACGACTTTATCTCAAATATTCCTTAAGCGACGACAACAAAAAACAAAATAAAGCAACATATGATAAATATAACAAAATTTTAAAAAAGTGTATGACCGCATCATTAAAATCATGCAATATAAAATATATTCAATATGCAAAAAATACATGCAAGGCGTCTTGGAATATTATTAAAAAAAACGCGACATCAAACTCTACCCGAAATCAAAATATTGAAAAAATTAAATCTAATAACATTTTACACACTGACCCAAAAATTATCTGCGAAAATCTAAATAACTTTTTTATAAACATGACGAATAAATCCAATACTGACATCTTTAATTATACCCCAATGACTCAATCTCGAATATATAATCATTCCATATTTGTCACACCAACTGACGAAAATGAAATAGGTAAAATCATAAAGACTTTAAAAAACTCTGGATGTACAGGATTCGACCACTTGACTACATCAATAATTAAACGATGTGCAAACGTTCTGAAGGCGCCCCTGGCACACATAATTAATTTATCCCTCACGCAAGGAAAATTTCCTGAAAGATTAAAAAAATCCATAGTCAAACCCATCCACAAAAAAGGTGACGTCACTGACATGAATAATTATCGCCCAATAACGTTAATACCTATATTATCAAAAATTTTCGAAAAAGTCATGTCAGTGAGAATTAAAGGTTTTTTAAATAAACATAACATCCTAGCAGAGGAGCAATTCGGATTTCGCGAAAGAAGCTCAACCACCTTAGCTTGTTTTTCTCTAATCAAGGATATATCTGAGAGCTTAGACAAAAAACTATTTCCAGTAGCACTGCTATTGGATATGAGCAAAGCTTTCGATTTTGTATCGCATACCATTCTATTAAAAACTTTAGATAAATGTGGCATAAGAGGTAAAGCAAACGAATGGATTCGAAGTTACTTAGAAAATAGATCGCAATGTGTAGAACTAAGCTACTTCAACGGAAAATATAGAGACACAGTATGTTCCCCTTATCGCGAAAACAAATACGGAGTACCCCAAGGTAGCATATTAGGTCCACTTTTATTTTTAATCTACATAAACGACATACCATACATAATAAAAAAACAAAAATCTATATTATTTGCAGACGATACTACACTTGTAATAAAATCTAAAAACAAAAACGAATTAAAAACTGAAATAATGAAATCAATGACAGACGTTGTATCATACTTAAATTATTTAAACCTCAAAATAAATATAAATAAAACTAATTTAATACAATTTTTGACATATAATTCTAAAAATGATCCAATTGACATAACTTTTGATAATCATAAATTAAATAACGTTGACGCGGCTGTCTTCCTAGGTATTACTATAGACAAAAATCTAAACTGGAAAGCGCACATAGACAGATTATGTAATAAAGTAGACCGATTTATATATGCACTTAGGAGAGTCAAAGAGATAGCAGGACAAAAAACTTCCCTGCTCTCATACCACGGATACGTATCGTCTATCTTGCGTTACGGTATTGTATTATGGGGAAACTCAGTTGATATTGAGCTCGTATTTAGAATACAAAAAAAATGCGTGCGGGCGTTAGCAAGTGCCGATTATACGGATAGTTGCAGACCGATTTTCAAAAACTTAAAAATTCTTCCATTGCCTTGCCTTTATATTTACGAGGTATGCTTGTTTGTTAAAAAGCATCCAAATTTGTTCCCCAAAAATCGGGACATGATTTCTGGACATAGAAGACATGCAGAAATGCTTTATACTCCAGCCCAGAGACTATGCGTTTTTCAAAAAAATATTGTCTGTATGGCGGTAAAAATATTTAATAAAATCCCTCTAGATATTAAGAATTTACCAATTAATTTATTTAAAAAAAGAATTTTTAACTTACTTCTATACAAACTTTATTACAATGTTACAGATTTTTTAAATGACAAGTGCTTATAGACATTCAAACTACATAAATCAAATTGTTTCTATTGTAACCTTTTCTTTTGACATCAGGACGAATTTAATATGACAATTTAATAATATGAATTTAATATGACATTTAAAAATTATTGTATTTCATCAAATTTTGCACACCAACACCTGTTGGTAGGATCTTGTGAAACTTTCTTTACTTTTAAGACCTAAAATGTACCAATTTCCTGGCAAATAAAGACATTTCATTTCATTTCATTTAAAACCCAGAAGTTGTAGGAAATAAACAAAATTAGAAATGATTTCGTTAACTAAAAAATATATATTATTTTATAACTCTATATCCGCCCCAGCTCTATACGGACGTAATGTGAAAATGAGATTAGCTTACTAATTTAAGAAAATAACTTTATTCTTAATCAATGAACCTTCCTTTCTAAACGTAGTTTGTAATAACCAAGCGAAGACGGTCTTATCGCTGGAAAGCGATTTCTACCCGACATTCTTGGTTTGGAAAATATAGGCATAAAAAAGCGGTGCCAGGTCGTTTTGCTGAAGACTTTATGATTATGTTACTTTTTTGAATTTGACTCTGACTTCCCCATCTCCATGTTCACGTCCGTTGTTTGTGTCCCGTCTCTGTCCACGACTATCCTCATCTCCATCCACATTATCTGTACTAGCTCTCACCTCTGTCGCTACATCTATCTACTTCTATCTTTACCTCTATATCTATGTCTACGTTTCTGTCTAGTACTTCATTGCCTAATGTATAAATATAATAGTAGACTCCAGACGATCACCAACTCGTTCATGGGTCAATGTGTGCGCTTTTATAATAAAATTCCAAAATGTTGTTGTGATTAACCCTTCAATATATTTAAGGATAAGTGTTATATAAAAAGTTTTACTATAAGATATCCGGATGCAAGAAGATGGGATTCCTTGGTTGTTAATTGTTATTGTGTATTTTTAAGAGATGATTGCTGTTGAGTTTCTTGCCACTTCTTCTCAACAGATCGACTTTCCGAAGTGGTGGTAGATTCAGTTCAATTTGTAAATTGAATGACTTATTTCAAATGTATTTAAATACTTACGAAATAAAGATTCTTTTGACTTTTAGGTATTTAGGATAATGTAAAAGAGACAAAAAGATACAGAAAAATAAAACTAACAAAAATTAATTAATGGCATGTAAAAATAGGAAGAATGATTATTATTCTTTTATTAATATTCTTACCAACTAACTATTATAATTATTTGAGTTAAGAGAATAGAAATAACCGACTCCTTAAGTTTTTGAAAATGTATAAGTATTTAGATACTTTAAAGAATAAGTGACCTGAGAGAATACTGATTTACACATATGAAATAGACTTTTAAAACTTGAACTTGTTTGACTTGATCAACAAAATAAGCTGAGTCATCAGCTTGCATATCATTAATATCCTAATCACGCTTGAAATGCATCGACATCAAAGCCTTTTACTGTAAAGTAACATTGAAAGCGTTTGTTGACTTTGCACGTTTGACGTTGGTCTTTTAACGGGTCGGTCTGCTGTCTAATGACGGCTTTCAATATCATGAAAACTGTTCGTTTTGCCTACGAACAATAGAATTCACTACCAAAATTCCTTTCTATATTCAAAATCTTGACATCTCAACCACTGCTTACGAACTTAAATTTATTAAATTTAATGTGTTTGACCTATATAATTTATTGTAATTTTTTATTTTCTCGTCTAACTAAATATTATGACATTTTATCGGTATGCTGCTCCCTTCAGGATGTAACTGAAAATCAGCGTTTTTCCTCTTCCGAGCAAATGCCAACGCTGAGCTGCCTCCTATTGCGCTGCTACAGTACACATACACATCACACTAACCTGTCCTTTTTTTATGTGTTATTCTAGTTTGTAAGACATACAATGATATATATATTAAGTACATTAGTGTTATGTGTCTGTGAATTTTGTGGTATCAATAAAGTTTTTATCTATCTAACTGTTTGACTGTAATGGGTTGCTAGGTTACATTTGACCATTTACAAAATAAGTTATTTTATCTAGCCAACGACAACGTACCAAGTTACTAATTTAAACCAATGAGGTGAAGGTGGCATGGCGGTCTGCTGCGGCCAATAACGAGTTATGTTTTCATTACATGTGACCAATTACAGGAAAAGTAATTTTATCTAGCCAACGACGTAACAATTTTTTAATTTAACCTAATATCCTATCAAATATCTGTCAACATATCAATAATCCAGTTTTCTCTTTCTAACTAATCTATAACAGTTTTTGAAAAAAGGACAAGTATTATTGAATGACATAATTTATCTTTTAAATATTTACTTTGAAGTCATAAAAATGTGATTTAACCAATGGCAACATAAGTCAAAGGATTGGCGTTTTATTTTACGTAAGGAATTAAACGCAATTATTAACAAAATCTCTAAAAATATACTATAATGTATTTATCGAATACCAAAACATATCAAGAATAAATTGAATTACCTAGTTTATACGTTTATTTAGTTCAAATATCATACAAACAATTTGGGAATGCGTGATAGTCTAAAAATCACGTATCGCCTAGTTTCTTGGAAGAACGTCATGTAAAGAGGGTCCGTGCCAAATTTGAGAACTTACAGCTCGTAGTTAATAGATATTGTGAAACGCTATTTTTTTTCTACCGGTTTTGTACCTATATCGGTTACTCATTCTAGTCAGTTGAATATTGAAACCCGCCATAAACGTACGTCATCTATGTGAAAGCAACCAATTATTTCGAATACGTCACTATAGAACATGTGGGGGTACGTATTAGAACACCTAAAATTAAAATATCCAAAGTTAAAACCCCGATGTTCAAAACCCCTAAAATTACAATACCTAATGGTTCTAATAACCTAATGATGAAACCCCGAAGTACAAAACAACTAAGTTTGAAATTTCTAATATCCAAATCACCTAATAGTTCAAAATATTTAAGGTCATAATAATACAAGTTCACAATGTCGTAATTCAAAACATCGAAAGTTAAAATACCAACATTAAATATGAGAAGATTGAAAACAAACTATATTTAACAAATGTGGGTACCTACAAAGAATAATGACGTTGCGGTTGATATTTCTGTTGCGTGTGGATGTCACTCGTTAGTTAGTTCCTGATGTTACAAAATAGCTAAATGCAGTTAAAAAATGACGGGAAACAAAAGTATATCTGTGTTTAAAAGTCAAAAAGGTGCAATTAAAGTTCAAGTTGATGGTTTCACGTATGGTAAAAATCGACAGTATAATGACAAAGTGTATTGGGAATGTGAATTTAAATATAATGACTCATACAATTGCAAAGCGCGTTTGATAACAAATGTTTTTACGGAAGGCGGAAGTGCATCAGTGATATCATGTAATGGCGAACATAACCACGAGGGTAATCCCATCAGAATAGATGTGGCTCAGAATATACATGATTTAAAATTGAAGACGAGAGAACAACCCACTGTTAGGACGTGTCAAATGTTACAAAATCATGTCGCATCTACTAGTACTGATATCGCCGTAAGTTTACCTTCAAAGGATTCGATGCGACAAATTATTAATAGAGAGAAAAAAAAGGTACTTAAGATACCAAAAGAGCCATGTAAATTTGATTTCGATATTAATTATCAATCAACAATGATAAATAACGAAAATTTCGTTATTAAAGAACGAGTTTTTGCTGAATCTAAAAGAGTTATATTATTCAGTACAAAAGAGTTACTAACATATTTAAGCCAAGCTGATTACTGGCTAATGGATGGGACTTTTAAGATAGTCCCTACGATATTCCAGCAATTGTACACCATACATGGCTCACTGCATAATACTCAAAAAACATTTCCTTTACTATTCGCCCTATGTACGCACAAAGACAAGGCGTCTTATGACGCCTTGTTTGATCTCTTAATTGAGTACTGTTCAGAAAACAACATTACGCTGAACCCATCATATGTAATTATGGACTTTGAAAAAGCCGCTGCTTTAAGTATTCGTCAAAATTTCGAAACTATTAATTTAAAAGGTTGTTTTTTTCACCTCCGTCAAATTTTATATCGGAAAGTTCAGAAGGAAGGATTGACTTCGAAATATAACAGTGATAATAAATTTAATCAAGAAATAAAATGTTTGATGGCATTATGCTACGTTCATCCAGATAACGTGTCAATGTACTTCAATGATTTGTTGCAAACATTATCAGATGACGGCCGAAAAATCGCTGAATGGTTTGAAGAAAATTATATAGGACGAAATCAGAATCCAAAATATAGCCCCCACTTTTGGTGTTTAGATCATTCGGCTACTATTCCCCGGACTCAAAATAGTGCCGAATCATTTCACCATCACATAAACCAGATATGTTCTCAGAGACATGTTGGATTTTATCGTTTGGTGTCGGAACTGATTAAAGAAACCAAGGTAAACCTAATACAAATCTACAAAATTATAAATGGTGAATCAGTACCAAAGAAAAGGAAGAGAAAATATCAACATAAATTGTCAAAAATAGACAATATATTGCAAAATATTCCTGAGTACACTCATGTTGGCCTGTTGTTGGCTATTGCTGCCAATCTTTAAATAAAATTTTTAGGTATTTTTTTGTTTTTGATAAAAATTATAGATTATAGTGTTAATCTTATTGACATAATGTATATTCAGCGAAATTGTTATATGGCTATAATTATGATTATTTTGTATTGATTATAAATAAAAACTACTTTTACATTTAAAACTTTGATTATTTTGAATTTAGATCAACCTACCATTAGGGATTATATCTTTAGATATTTCAAGTTTAGGTATAGTGAAGTTAGGGTTTATGGTCTTCGATATAATAATCGTTCGACATTTAGAACTTTCATTATTTTGAATTTAGGTCAACCAATCATTAGGTATTGTAATTTTAGGGGTTTTGAACATCGGGGTTTTAACTTTGGATATTTTAATTTTAGGTGTTCTAATACGTACCCACATGTGGTCGTTGGTTATGGTGTTAGGTCGTCTGATCCGTGAAGCCTAGATTCGAATCTTCAACTGCCGGTTTTTTTGCATTTCTTAGAAACATTATTTATGACAATTTATTTACTTATTGAATATTAGTTTTTGAGGATATAAATAAACTAATTATTTATCGCTCTTTTATCTTTTCTTTAGTAAATCTATATCCCATAAATAAATAGTTTGTTTTGATGTTAAAATAGGATAAATAAATTTCGATAAAAATTCAGCCCTCGATAAATTGAATTGAAATGACACCTAGAATACTTCTATTCAAGAGTTTACCGGTGACCAGTTCGTCGGTTCACCTTGCGCGGAGCCTGCCCACGCTGAGTCTAAGTGACATGGACGTTCTGCATGACCTTCGTCTTATGTTCATTTTAAGACTTACGGGCTGCGAGCCACCGCTGAGCTCATAAGACATTTCACTCTGGTCCTGCAGAATCTCAGCCATGACTACGATATCATCCGCGAATCGAGGCAAGTGATGCATTTGCTGTTGATGTTCATGCCGAGCCCATCCCGGCCCAGCTGCTTGAAGATATCCTCTCATCCTCATCTTTACTTACCATCAGCGTAGATTGAAGTCAAACGCGGGTATAATCACGAAAAAAATTAATAAAAACAATGATTGTATACATATTTATGTTTCCAATATTGTGTACATATTTATTTGGGTCTAGATGACTACATTTTTTTGGAACTTTGTATGAGTAGTACTTATATATACTGCAATTATTTGTATACAATTTTAAGGAGTTGACTGTACATTAAACAACTTTAAGTGTACCTCCTGGATTCTTACTAAAAATGATAAGAAATTTTACAATAACAGATCATGTACTAATATAGAACTTATTTGCTTCACTAGCAAAGCTTCTGCTGAGCTTATTCTACAATCGACACATATTCTAGAATAAACTCAGTAGAAGTAAAGCAGAAGTAATGACATCTGTAGTTTTACTTCCAACCTCGATCTAAACAAGATCTTGTTCAACTGAAATAGTTGTATGACTTCCATTCAGTTTATGAATTATAATTTATTGTTTTGTGTACATCTTCTTAATTAGGATTGGACATAATAGAAAATGTGGTTTCAATAACTTACCAAAAAGTTAAGTAAAAGCAAAGATAGAATTTCCATTTGAGTTATTGAGTTAAGACTTCACAATTTTTGTTCAATTAATTTTAATGAGTTTGATTTTGTAACTTTTTCTTATTTTAATTTTAATTTTTTGTTTTTTTTTTTTCATATTTGACACATCATTATTTAGATTGTAATATATTATTTTCCTTGAATAAAATAAGGAGAAAACTTATTTAAATTAAGCAACTGTTTAAATGGTGAACTTAATAGTGTGTGCCTTGTTGGAGAACCTTTTTAATAAATACATAATTAGATTCAGGGTTCTAAGTGCTACTAGATACTTAATGTGAGAATCTTAAGTATTGCAGGCATAAATGCGGATCCTTAGTTATGTGAAATAATGAGTGTTTAGAAATCTAATCATTACTTATCTTAATAACTTATTCTTCTACAAATTTCCAACACATTGGTTGGTTTAAGTGTGTAGCATTTTTAAGAAAAAATAAAATTCATCCAAAAATTTAATTGTAAGTGCCATAGACATACAAAAAATATAATATTCAAAATGCGATATCTTTTCATGAGTTACTCAGGAATGAATTCCGAAAAGTCTAATATGTTTTTGTTTGTTAAATGCCACAAATTAACATCAACTAAAATCATGTTTGGCCCTCTGGCACTGTTCTTACATAAAAACATGTCTAGCTTTATCAGAGTGAAGATCCAATCCTTCAAAATACCATGTCTATAAAATTCATCTGATTTTTGACTAATGACTAACATTATTTGATGTTTTTACTCTTAACCCAAACTGTTAACTCTGTGTCTCTATTAATCCGGTTAAAAAGTGCTTTATTAAGATTATGAATTGCCTCATTTTCATAGTACCTTAAGGTACATAAGTATTAGATATATAAGATATTTCATACCAAAGGTTCCGGCTCCGCTTTAACTGATTCAATTTTCTCCAAAAGTTTCTTATGAGGTAAGTGAAAGGGTATATCACGAAACCGCCTGAAAATAAAAAATAAATATTTCAAGCGAACGTCAATCTCAGATATTTTCATTGCAAGTTGATACTTTTTCAATTACCTTTCGACGTATGTAGGAGCCGGACGAACATTTCTTTGCAAAATATCAATTGCCGGCAAAGAAAGTGGACGCCGTTGCTTAGGGTTTCCTTTCGACATCTAGCTTTCTATTCTTGTAATAATACAATGTAAAAAGTAGTTAAACTACATTTTAAACGCAAACAACACGACAACAAAGCATCGCCATTTGTTTACGTTTCCATGGCAACCACACACTATATTATCTATGACCATACCACAAATTAGAAGGATAGATAGTAACACTAATGGTGGATTTTTACACGTGATTGTATCCTTTTTGGATTTCTATATTGGATCCAAAGAGATTAAATCTCAATTCAAAATCCTTCTTTGTAAACAAATATTTCGGCTTTATCTTTGATTATCTATAATCAAAGGGCTTTGCGATGTCAATCGAAATCTGTAAAATCTGTAAAGTAGAAAGGATATGTGTTTGAGCAAATGTATTAAAATAAATATGTAAAATGCCAGGTGGTTTTGAATGCACAAGACCTTGCCAGGCGAGGGGATAGCTGCTAAGGCTCAAAAACATAGAGACAAGAGTCTTGAACTTGATAGTATCGATCTCAACTGTGGGCCAAAAGAATTTACCGGGGCTCTTGCAGTCAATGATTTTATATACAAACCTACAACTAAAATCTTCCCTCAGTCATTGAATATAACGAGATAAGATATGCATCATTACAGCTGCATCACGCGGGTGCGGTTTGCGTTGTCATAGCGCCTGTAATCCTCACCTCTAGTGCACGTAACCGGTAAGGTCTATCGACTTGATTTAAGTTCCAAAAAATAGTTGTGGAATAGTGACAACGACAAGCCAAATCTCATAAATAGTCTGCTAACGACTCCGGAGATATAAAGATACTCTGGTGAGGTTTACAGCTTGAACATTTGAAAACTTCGAATTTCTCTGGAACGCCTTCGACTTTCAAGTCCTTAACTTAAGTTTTTATTTTCAAATTCAATCAGCGCAAAATAATTATCGTTTTATACGACTATTTCACCACTATTTTTTGGCACAAACCTTAACTTAGGGTTGCCTGGCCTGGCAGAAATCGCGCTTCGACGATAAGGCCGCCCTTTGTATGTTAATTGTAATTGTTATTTCATTTAAACTATGTAACCATGTTGGTGTACAATAAAGAGTTTTATTATTATTATTACGTATGCTTACAGCTACACGCCTTTCAGCGGGAAAGACCCGACAATCGGACCAGTCGGTCGGGGATCAGGGCAAGAGAGACAGAAACCGGCGAACGATTCGGGCAGTCTCGAGCAAAACCGCTTTTTGCATGGGTGCTGGAAGCGAACCGCCGCCGAATCCCAGCCTTTCAAGGTTTCTGACCAAAGTGGCTGGGGTCAAACCGTTTGCGGATATTACAACCGGGATGATTTCGGTGGACATATTATTAAGTATGTTTACAGCTGCACGTCTTTCGGCGGGAAAGACCCGACAATCAGACCAGTCGGTCGGGGATCAGGGCAAGAGAGACAGAAACCGGCGAACGATTCGGGCAGTATTATTAACTTGAAAGTCGAAGGCGTTCCGGAAAAAAATCGAAGTTTTCAAATGTTCAAGCTGTAATCCTCACCAGGGTACCTTTATATCTCTGGAGTCGTTAGCCGATTATTTATGAGATTTAGCATGTCGTTGTCACTATTTCACGACTATTTTTTGTAACTTAAATCAAGTCGATAGACCTTACCGTTTACCTTACCTTTAACGTGCACGAGAGGTGAGGATTACCGCTTGACGTTCAAGCTGTAATCCTCACCGACCAATAGATATTCTGCCGAAACTATAATACGATTTTTTTTTATATGCGTCACTATTTATGACTATTTCATCAGTATTTTTTGGCATAGTCAAAATTCCTTTCCATTTAAATTTCAAAAGTGAGGATTACTGCTTGAAGGACACCTTCCTTATACCCTTATTTAAAAATCAAAATTCTAATTCACAATTATTTTTGTGTCGGAACGTGGTATTTTACCATATTGCCACGTATAAGAAAGTTACCTAGTCAAAAATAAAATTTCCTCCCATCCTGTAGGTACTGCCTTTAGAATCATGTCTTCCGAAAATATTGTAAAGGACGCCATCTAGTAGTTTATTGGAGCAAATAATAATGTCGAGCGAGCACCATTTTAGTACTACAATCACGGTAATATCATCTAAGTATACAATATTGGAACTCTTCCGCATCTTTGAAATAAATACCAACAGCAGCGCCACGGTACGTTTACATGGGATAGGATTGCCCGCCTTCAGCATTTTAATTACTTTGTGTTTACTTCCATTTAGTTTTGTGATTATATTTTTTATTATATAAACAAATAAAATACTTTGTGAATTGAATAGGAAGTGTTCAACGGAAATGCTTTTTGTGTCATAAAACCATGTTTACGTTTGAAAAACAAATCGGTCTTCAGCGACCGAAAAATACTTGCGCCTGGACTGAGACGTATGAAATGATTTATTATTAAATTTTAAAGTATAAAAAATCCGCATTCTAAAGTAATGCTCAGTCAAAATTTTTTTCGACTTGTTGTAACCGAGATCGGGCCGCATAGGTAAATCTCGCGTTTCGTCCGTTTGTATGAAGTTGAAATACTGTATAGATAATATTACCGTGAATTAGCTTCCTTTAGTTTCATAATATTACAAAAAACATCCTGCCTGCCCTATGGCATTATATAGTGTGAGGATGTGTACCTACATGCCGAATATTGAAAAATATTACCAATGTGAACTTTCAGGATAAGCACCGCTTTGAACGCAGCTAGACTAGAACAAAACTTTATTTTATATTCCTTTCCAATACATTTTGTCCAATAGGCGACTCTTAAATATTATTCAGCTAATTATGATTGGTTGACTGTACACTTGCTTACCCTTTCTTTAATATGATTGGTAAAACACATGTTTGCCAAAATGAGACACATATATAAGAATCAATACACGTAAAAAAGAAACAAAATATCAGATTTCAAACGAAAATCTAGCCTGGGCCCTATTTCATAAAACTCAAATCGACTGATAATTGTATGTCGACAATTCATTGTAAAATTACAAAATGCGTTTCATAAAACCCTGACAATACATCCAAAATTGTCACATAATGCGTTTCATTAAACAATTGTGGCGACAGGCGGTCTACTGACAAATGTCATACAAATCGCTATGAATTGTCTTTTATGAAACGCCTGTCATGTGTAAAATTACCAAGAATTGTAGAATTGTCCTGACAATCCGACAGGCAAGCGAGGACCTGTCGACGACTTACAATTGCAGAAAACGAAGAAAAATGATAATCATCATCATCATCACAACTCCGTGTAATGGGCCCACTGCAAGGCATGAGTCTCTCCTCTGGGTGACGAGGAGGTTTAGGCCATAATCCACCGAGCTGGCCCAGTGCTGGGTGGTGGATGTCAGAATTTTCAGGGTGCCGATATGGCTTCTGACAATCCCTAACGACTACTGTATACAAGTATACAGCACCCGAGACCGACAGCTTAACGTGCCCTCCGAAGCACGGAAGTCGCCGTGAGAAACGAACGGTCGGCGGTCACCCATCCATGTACCGACCGCGCCGAACGTTGCTTAACCTGTGATATCGTAAGATACACACAGTAACCACGGCGCCACGACGACTTCAAAATGATAATAATTGATGGAAAATAATGATAATGGTAGCCATTGTAGGTACACGAAATTAAATTGAACGGGCATTTAGCAAACTTTGTATATTAATAAAAACTACATTAAGAAGCAGAACCTTTTATGCATTGTGTTGTGAAGAATTGTAATTTTGATTGGTGGCTCTTTAATTTGGATTTAAATAAGTATTGAGGAAGTATGTATGTGAAATAGAGATACCTATAGAGTTTAATGATTCACAAATTGTGATGGATGGAAGGACGACGATGAGTAGGTACACATGCATAAGAGACGTCGCTTTCAATTGACATGCGTTTCGAAATTGTAAATGCCCTTTTCTAGTTACGTTTCGTTATCAACAAAGGTGAGTGAAATGAGGTATAAATGGATTTTAAGTTTTTTACATCTAGTAACATTTTAAACCCTGAAAATTTTCGTGACAATTTTTATGAAACGCTTTTTACTGACACTTGTGTGTCACCTGTAGAATTGTAGTTTTATGAAACGAAAGTCATGTGAAAATGGCTAACAATTGTCAGTTTACCACGAATTGTAGCTTTATGAAATAGGGCCCTGGCTGGGTGGCTGGCTGGCAGGGTCCTTTATCTTTGTATGAAGAGTATTTGCCATTGCACACATGCACAGACTTGGAATGTGTGCGTGAGAAATCACATGTGTTGCAAACCAGCACAAAAAATAAATTATAACATTATGCTGAAAATAAATACATTTTAACACAATTATCTTAAGGTTTATTTTATTTTATAAGTTTTGTTAAATTATTTTGCTGCTGAATGAAGAAGTTTGGTTGCTGCTTTACCATTATTTACCACAGGACGTTGTCTAGGTTTCTTTTGTGTACAAATTTGATTTGTTCATCTACTTTGATTTGTGTATTAATTTGGTCACGACAGGACGTTTTATATATTTCGTAAGGCGTACTATAATTTCTGTGTTTTGTGCCATTGTCATCTCTACTAAAAATCTACATGTGTGTTTTATTTATTCATGTCCTTAAATTCAAGTCATTATGCATAGCCCATTTTTTACTACTTGTCTTATTTGGTAAACAAATTGATGAAACAAATGTTGAAACAAGCGAATATCTAGAGGATAGGTATTGATAATTTTGTAGAAAAGTCACAGTAGATTTATGTTATTTCATATCAGTAAAATATTTTTAAGATAACCTATTTGATTTCACACATAAAAAGTTGAGGAAATAACTTTAGTAGTAGGAAGGAATATAAATATACTTTGAATATTCCCGCCACAAATAGTTTACACCCATATCTTGCAGTGGCGCTAGTGATGTATATGAGTATAAGCTATGGTCGCATTTATCTACTATTGACTTACCATTCTTCTCTCTAGAGTATAATGTTCCTTGCTGGCTGGCTTTCTGCTGGGGCTGCTTGTGCTGTTGCTGTTAATGTGTTTTGTTATAATATATTTAGGTCAAATACTTGTTTTATAAAGTGACCTATAGTTTTTTTGGACTTCCCAAACTAAATTTATTCCTAAGGTACGTTGTGTGTAGCAATCTGCGAAAATTATATTTGTTATTATAAGTCTCCAAAATTATCTTCACAATATAATAGAAAGTAAAGCAGTACTATATATTACGTTTACCTTTTACTATTATACGAACTCCGCATGTGTAGTTTAATAACGTATAGACATTTTGCAATCCGTTTAATAACACCTACACTTACGTTACTTACTCAGCTTTTGATCAATAAAATGTACAAACAACACAACCTTATGGTGACCTCTGTAATATTTATCTATTTTACGGATAGTACGTCGATTTTGTAATTGGCTTCACGTGCGACCTAGTATAATATTGTTTACGTTAAGTTTACTTTACGCATTTCTGTCGCCGTAAAAATTGCAAAGCCCTATGAACTTCCATGTACATTCAAAAGCAAAGGGGAGTTGTTTGAATAGATATAGACTAATTTATTATTGTTTTATATTGCTGTGTATTATATTCTAATTAAGTCTTGTATAATTGTTGATCTGTTTAGGATTTCATAAACAATAAAACATTGATGCAAAAAATACAGAATAGTATTTTAATAGTACTTACATTAATATTTTATAAAAATCATTCAGGCTACTAAATTTTGTGAAATGCATCTTCTTTTCACTATTACCATCAGTGCTTCAATTTAGCTTGCATTTGTATTACATTTAAAAAGTGCTGCAAAATTAATTGTGATCAGAGAGTTGCTGTGTGTATAGGTCAGTGTGTTTGATGATAAAGTATATTTCTAAATAATATTGTCTTAAGTATTCGCGATTCATACTATTAAATAAAACACTTTTTAACCGGATTTATAAGCACTTTTTAACCGGATTTATCAGTCGCTCGTGACCAGGGGGTCTGCAAAGTCACCAAAACATCGAGTGAAAATGTAAAATATAAATTAAACACAATAAATCCGGTTAAAAAGTGTTTCATTTTATATTTCTAAAATATGCTGACAGCAATCTTGCAAATCAATGTGTGATGTGACATATTGTCAGCTGAAGGCCCTGTCATTGTTTATTAACACCAAATTAATTGTGATCAGAGAATTGTTATGTGCTAAGTGTACAGGTTCAGTGCGCCTGATAAAGTATATTTATAAAGCCTACTAAAATATGCTAACAGCAAACTTGCAAATTGTGCAATCAAACTTGCAAAGTAATTGTTTATGAATACTCATTAAAATAATCAAAAAATATAATTATTTTGCAGTAAATTTACATAAAACCTATTCACCAACCATATCCAGTTTCCGACCACATATACAAAAACTAGAATATTCAATAATTAAGTAAGTGTGCTAATTAGAATTATTAGCAGACTCACCAAAACATATTTTATCCTTTGCTTATCCAAATAATTTAACCGCTTGAGAAGTTGACAAACTTGATTTAATTAAACCAAGTAGAGTGCGAATATGGTTTACAACAGAGGAGAGGTAAAAAGTGAAAAAAATTTGTTTGCTGCATCAGTTTTCACTTTTTTTCACCTAGAGGATCAAAGATATTATGTCCTTAAACTAAACTAACATATATAATGAATTGTTTGGGATCTGGCTCGTTCATGAGAAAATCCTGTTCTCAAAAGGGAGTATGAGCTTACTCATATCAATGTTATATTTTTGAATTAATTATTTCAAGTTGATGTATTATAGTGGATTCAATTGAACTTTTAACGCACAATCATTGTAATGTCAACAGAATACTGCATATGCCTGCATTTATTTATGGTCAGTAACTAACATCTAGCTTTTATTTGAAATGTGCCAGTTATCAACCTCCTTTAACCCTTGGAGCATCAGCGCGATATACTATAGGTACCTAAGCCTGAATTAGGTGTACAAAAATCTGTATTATAATCAGATATGAATGAAATTTCCTAAATAAACTATCTAAAATTGGTTTTTCTTTATTACTTAATTGCTCGTCTATGTTACTACTTATGATTATGGTTTAATGATTAACTGATACAGTAATTCTCAATATAACTCACATACCATCATGGCACATCAAAATGCTTATACAGGTGTCCATATGGTCTGTTACGGGTTGAGTTTTAAGATATTATTTATCATTACAGTATGAATTATTACAGTTACTTACACAATTTGTTTGTTTTTATTTCATATATTTTTTACTATTGTTAAATGAAATTTTGTAAGGCTAAAAACATTGAAATTAAAAATAAATTTGCTGAATACACAGCCATTCGCTTAAGCCTTCAAAAACAATCATGATCATTGATAATCACACCACATAACAGCTCTATATACCCAGGTTTACTTAAGCTAAGGAATTTCAAGACCAAGAGCAGGTAGCAAAACTGCACTCAATTGTCAGTGACTTATTTATTTATTCATTAGGTACACCAACAGCATAACATGTAATAAAATTGAATTATGTATGTACTTACAAACCAACAAATTTAATTTATTTATAAAATAATAAACTTATATGAGATATTTCATGAAAAATCTGTGGCAGATATTTGATTTCCTTTATATTTTTATTAATGTAATTGGATTTTTTCCAATACTGAAAAGAAAGTCTTCTATACTTAAGGCCCCTATTCAAACGCACCATACTCCCAGCCCAGATATCGCCAGCCAAATTTGCCGACATTAGCAAGCGCAAATAGGTGTAATTGGTTTATTTAATTTTTTTTTAACTATTCACAAGTTTTTCTGTAACCATCCGTTAAGAGTTTATGTGGATATTTATGTTTTTATGTAACTTATTCATGAATCTATTATGACATTTCATAAGTTAGTGTTATGTTTGTAATTTTTTTTTTAATCAAGCCGATTTTCATAAGAAATGTTTCTATCTTTACATATAGGTTGGTTATATTATGTTAAATTTTTGTGATTTTTTTTTTCCGGCACTACATGTACATATTACTGTGTTTATAATCATTCAAAAAGTGTAGAAACGCTGCATCCTCGCCTTAATTAAATCAATTATTTTTTTGTACAAAATATAGGTATTTTATATCACTGAATAGACAAGTTTAAAACATAAAATAATATTTTGTGTTTCTAAAATTTTAACCACTAGGTATTTCATTAGTTATTTGAAAAGTAAACTGAAAATAAACAGGTAGTCATAAAAATAATCTTTGTCATGAAAACCAGATTTAAAAAAAAAACAGTTATTTATTTTTTATGCACACTATTTAATTTGTGTCTAAATTAATTAATAATCTTTTGGTTGCAAAACGAATCTGCATCAAAAAGAATGCTGGCATCAAAACCAGCACCTTACAGTTTACAGTGTCCAAGTTTACTAGGGAGCGGACATTGATTATGTTTATTGTTATTTTCTAGTGAATACAATGGGTTCCTGAACATAAAGTGTGCAAAACGCTTCTGTGGAAGCCGTTTGCATTAGTTGTGATTGAGGAATTGAATGGCTATGTATTACTACGCGAGTAAACTGAACGAGGCATCATGTAGCGGGTGTAACATGAAGGTGCCACCGGCGCCCGCGGAGCCGGCCCCAGCGCCGCCTTCGGCCGCCGATCACGCCCCTCTCCCGCCCGAGCACGCGTTGCTACACGACTCTGGATTAGCTTATTACGATGTAAGTAAGATATAGGAAAATATTATACTATGCCCGAACTAAATGCCTGTAATATAACATAATTTACTCTATAAAAAAATCTTCTGAGTTATGGTTATGTTAGGTTTTGTAAGTGTTGACAGTGCTCTTAAATATGACTATTAATTTGTATTTTGGCCATCAAAGTTTACAATAACTTTATATGTGTGTCACCAGTAATTTTAAAAATATTTAAAAGCACTAACCATTGTTATATGTACTGTTATGTTGTAATATTAATATGTTGGTGACATAAATAAGTAAAGTACTTGCTTAAATTATTGTACATTTGCAGAATGATGACTACTATTCCATGGTAAGAGGCAACAAGTTTATGTCGGAAGCTGCTTGCAAACATATTGTTATGAATGGAAGCATCAATTTCGTCGCTCAAAAGGTGGAAGGTAAACAGGTAAGTCGTATTCATTACAGTAATATATAGATAGTTCAACTCAGTTGTGCGCGCGGTGCTATGTGTGGGTGCGTGGCCCTATGGGTGTGTGCGCTAGTAAATATACAACTTCTATTTGTGTGGCAGTGACGCTGCAGTCATCGTCACTGTACGCACACATAGAATAATGACAAGTCACACAAAGTCACTGTATACGTACAAGGTTTACCCACACATAGGGCCGCGCGCACAACTGAGTTGAACTATCTATAGCTCTTTATGTATTTTTTTAAATTTATTAATAGCATTCAATTTACACACATTATAATATGATGTTTCTTATTTTACGTAGTTTAGCTCCTTTACAAATACTGAAATAGTTTAGAAAGTGTTTTGTATTTAAGAGCATGAATTGCGAAAACGTAAGACATTATAATTGAAAAAGTTATTTTGAAATTATTAAAAAACAAATACATTACAAGCTAGTATAGGCTAAAATCTTAGTGTACAAATGTTTTATTTGCTTTGGAGACCACACTCGAAAACTGATATACTAATCAGGAAATCACTTAATGCTTACTAAAAAAAGCAAATGTGTTCAACATCAAATTTGTTCAATAGTTATCAGCTGTACTGGCCCCGGGTGTAAAATCCATTACGGCACAGTTTGTGAACTGCCCACCCGAAAAATTGGACGTGGAATATAAGGATGGAAAGATCGTGAGTGCCACCTTAGAAGCGCTGGTGGACATGCTGCGCCCTGGGGCAAGCAAATCATATACCTTCACATTCCTCCTCTGTTCAAGACTGTTCCTAAAACCACATGAGTTGCTCAGCAAACTGTGTAAAAGATATTTCAAAATGTACGAGAAAGTGGTAAGTCATTTTTATACTAAACTATTTTTGATATTAACTTTAGAAACGGGTTATTTACCATGTTAGCTCGGTATCTAAGTACGTATAAACGTTCAAAACGGATAATAATGCGGTTAAATATCCCGTTTCCAAAGTTTATTGTCATAATTAGAGCAAAGAAATTGGTCAAGCTACAGCTAAAAATATTTCTATTTTTTAGGGCAAGACAGAAGTAAAAGATTTCGGGGACAAGGAGCTAACTGACATGGTTTCTTTGGTTAAAATACTCAAACAATGGACGGCTATGTTTCCATACGACTTCCGCGATGACAGAGTAATGGCTTTGGTTCGAACGATCACTCAAAGGTAAGTAACAACTTAAACAATAAACTAGGTGACACACGTACATGAAGTAATAGATATCGGGTTACGAAATCTATGTTTTTTTTTTCTTTGGTTACTCTAGGTGTGCTGCTGAACATATGGGGTCAGTGAGAGTTGAGGTGTCGTCTATGCTTGAAAGGCTTCTCGACAAATTGACGGCGTTAGAGCAGTACGAGGAGACGCTGGTGGAAATACCCCAAGTTTCATCTTTAGACCAATTAGTTCAGGTATTAAGATTTAAATGAATTCATTAACTTGTACTCAATTACCTATACCTAGTTTTACTACATGGTTGCATCAATTGAATCTTATACAACATTATTTTTTGTTTATACGAAACCTGAAGAAAGTTTGCTTAGAGTTGGTAACAGAATCGATTGCAATAGTTTTTATACCATGTTATATTTTAATGGCGGGTTTCAATATTATGAAAACTGTTCGTTTTGCCTACGAACAATAGAAATCACTACCAAAATGCCTTTCTATATTCAAAATCTTGACATCTAAACCACTGCTTACGAACTGTTTGACTGTAATGGGTTGCTAGGTTACATTTGACCAGTTACAAAATAAGTCATTATATCTAGCCAACGACGACGTAACAAGTTATTAATTTAAACCAATGAGGTAAAGGTAGCATGGCAGTCTGCTGCGGCCAATAAGAGTTATTTTTTCATTACGTATGACCAATTAAAGAATAGGTCATTTTATCCAGCCAACGACGTAACAATTTATTCATTTAACGAAATATCCTATCAAATATCTGTCAACATATCAATAATCCAGTTTTCTCTTTCTAACTTATCTATAACTGTTTTTGAAAAAAGGGACGAATATTATTGAATGACATAATTTTTCTTTTAAATATTTACTTTGACGTCATAAAAATGTGATTCAACCAATGGCAAAATTTGTCGAAGGTTTGGCGTTTCGTTTTACGTAAGCAGTTAAACGCAATTATTAATAAAAAGCTCTAAAAACATACTATAATATATTTATCGAATACTAAAACATAGCAAACATAAATTGAATAAGTTTATATATTTCTTTAGTTCAAATATCATAAAAATAATTTGCGAATGCGTGATATTCTATAAATCACATATCACCTATTTTCTTGGAAGAACGTCACGCAAGGAGGGCCCATGCCAAATTTGAGAACTTACAGCCCGTAGCTAGTAGATATTGTGAAACGCTACTTTTTTCCTACCAATTTTGTACCTGTACCGGTTACGCATAGTAGTCAGTTGAATATTGAAACCCGCCACTACTCTATAATCGTACACGTGTATCGTGCGCGATCCCAGGGTTCAATTAAGTTCCTACAAAAGCAAGGCACCACAAGAGGCTTCAAACTTGCTGAGTAATAGCAAATTGTTTTGTATACATATTTTTGAATGGAAATATTTGACACGTGTCGTGCTAGGTGTCGCATAAACAAAAACTAACGTTGTATATATTTTTAAGGGTAAGTTTGATTGTAATAACTATTTGACCTATTTCAAGCATAAAAAGTGCAGGCTCAATTACAAATTAATTAATAAACTGTATTCTAATGAAATATTTTCAACACACAACTATAAAATACGTGATAAATGACAGTTAAAATCTTCTACTAAACCGATCAATATTTAATTACACAGGGTGACATATTAACCCTTGGTCTGACACCCGGGGAGTTGGCCAGCCAGCTGACCATAGTGGAACTCCACCGGCTCTCGTTCGTTGGCCCAGAGGAGTTCGTGCAAACCTTCGCGCCGAACCAACCAGCGCAGTCCTCGTCCCACAGCAAGGCGATAAACATGCACCATATTGACACGAAGAGCACGAGGAACTTGGAGGCTTATGCGGAGTGGTTCAACCGGCTCAGCTATTTAGTCGCCACAGATATTGTGAAGGTAAAAGAAAAGAATAGAAGTAGGTACATTTATTGACAAACACAACACGTAATAATCCACGAATGCAGAGCATTAAAAAAACCGAATTCAATTCAAAACTTTGGCTATAGTATAAGGTTGTCAATGTAAATATCCCCCGTAATCATACATACACTTTCAAAAAATAAAAAATTTTAGAACAACTTTTTTCAGTTGATTTTGATGGAATTTATATCTGAAGTATCTTCTATCATATGAAACAAGTATATAAAAAAATTAAAAAGTCGGTTGACAATATTTTGAACGTAAAAAAAAGAAACGATAAACAGATTCACAGATTAAAATCAGAAATTCATCGGTTCTAAGTAATTGAGCAGGGGAGGATGGGGGAATTGCGGACGCTTAAGGGAAATAATTAGCAAATTCTGAAGTATTAGAAATATTTAGTCTCAATTTATTAATTATTAAGGCTTAATAAACTTTAATTATTTTACGAGATCAATCAACAATTACATGAGTAGAATAAGTAGAAGTTAGTCCGTATTAATCCCGCGTCCGCAATTCCCCCACCGACCCCTATAAGGTCGAAGATGACAGCAGTATACCTTGTGAAGGAACTGGCTCTTCATCAAACATTCCCGGAACACATCACAGCTGAAGAAGTATTATCTGGCGGCATATTTTATATGAATAAGTGTTTTCAGGTGGCATGGAAGACAAACGTCCTATCCTTACAATATAAAAAATAAAAAAATCCCCAGACAATCACACCAACTACATTCTCCCAAACTAAGCAGAGCTTGTGATATGAGATACCATGTAGCGAACCTAGAATATAAATACATAGGTATATAGATTAACGCTCAGACCTGGAACATTTTATTTTCTTGTTCCGTGCGGGATTCGCCCCCGCGACCACTATCGTCTGAAGCAGACAGTGTTACCCCATCGCCAAAGTGGTCGCCAGCTAGGCGAAACTTTAATGCCCGCCTTCCACTGCCCAAGTGAAATGAGCGAGAAATTGTTGAAAAGAACGGAGTTTGAAATGATAAATAGTATTGGCCTTCCACTAAGAAAGAGTTTTTAAAATAATTTATTTCGCATTCCACTGACAACGAGGTCAACTAGGTGGAGCGGGAAGCGGGAAAGGAACGACTTCTCCGTTCATTTTCTGCCTAGTTCTCGTTCCGCTTTACTCGCATGCTCCGCTTTGCTTTACTCTTTTACAGTGGAAGTAATTGTATGAAATATAATAAATATAAATAAATAAATAAATATAAATATTTCTGACACTCACACAACATTATCTAGCCCAAATTAAGTTTCTTAAAGAACGTGTGTTATGGATACTAGTTAACTGATATACTTAAGAAATATATAAACTTACATACTGAATAAATACATATTTTTTTATTAGATAATAAACTTAAATAAATATATAAACGTCCATGACTTGACGACTAATATCTGTGTTCACCGCACAAATATCCGCCGCCGCCGGGATTCGAACCCAGGACCTCTAGCATAGAAGGCAATGTACGTTACCCCTACACCAGCCGGTCGTCAAAATAATAAAACTATTTCAGCGAGTTTCGCATGTGACTCTTTCAACTCGTTCACTCCGCTCCGCTTGTCGCCACTTTGGTGGAAGCACATGTATGAAAATCATCATTACGAGTATAGCGGAGTCCGTAATGGGTCCGTTCCGCTTGCAGTGGAGGGGATAAAGGAGTCAAACTATCAATCGAGGATTCCTTGGATTAGTCACTTTTTATGACACCTTAATCCAAGGGTGGTTTTCTACGTCTATTTCAAGATGATCTACGTTTATACTACCTATAACTACATTTGTATGTGTTACGTAAAGAACAGAACTTATCAATAAGTTGTATTATTAACAGGCAGTGAAAAGCAAGTATCGAGCCCGAGTCATCGAGCAGTGGGTGATGACTGCGCGCGAGTGTTTCAATTTGGGCAATTTCAACTCGCTCATGGCGATCATTAGCGCTCTCAACATGTCGCCTGTATCGAGACTAAAAAAGACGGTATGTAATTACCTTTTATTCATATACAGATTGTATGATTTAAGTACTGTTTCCAATTTTTTTATTCAGAGCTACCTTTTCATAAACAAACAGAACCCCGATTCTGTAATTACACATATTAACATGATGTGCCTAAAAGGTGCATTATGTTAACTTGTGACATTTTGTCAGCATTCTGCCAATACAATGTTACTAGGAACCATCCATCTTTGAACAACATGCACATTAGGTACCGTACACAATGTTAAACTTAGCTTAAAAAAAATAAAAATACTTGTTTACAGTGGAGCCGTACATCGGCGGTCTGCGGACAACAGCTTCGGCAGTTGGAGCTCTGCGTGGAACCCAGCAGCAACCACGCCAGGTTTGTTGCATTACATCATTCAAGTATTTAAAACTATTTCCAATCCCGCGGGAATACCGGAATACAAAGTAGCCTGTGTGCTATTCCAGACTGCTCTATCACTATGCCAAATCCTAATAATCACTACTCTGCTCTAACTTTTATCATTCCGAATTATTCAAATTCATAATGCAATAGCAATAAGACTTTTCATTTTCCGTTATTATCTTAACACAACTTGTCTTTTACAGCACTATTCAAAGTCTAGGCTCCATAGCAGTTCACAGTTTAAATAAGTAGGCCGATACAGCTCAGAATGCCAACTTCGCGAAATGGAAACTTCATAAACACATAATGACAACTTAAAATTGTAAGGAGTGGTGAATGCTACATCATTTATGATTGTAAACATAATTTAGAATGATAGTTCATCTATAATATCGCAATATCTTTATTTGTTACATGGTTTATATGAAAGCTATTAAATAAAACATTTTTTAACGGGACAATATTATGGGACAATATTATTTATTTAAGACAATATAATATGAAAACTCATTTTTTTTTAAAGGAAAATACCTTTCAACGTCAGTTTTAAAATGATTGAAGTGAGCTATTCGCAGCCAAGTTCGCAATCTAAGTGAATTGAAGTAGACAAAAACCTTTAGATTAATTGTATTTATTGTGCATGACAAGAACCTTCTGAAATAAGTAAGTTGAAATTCATAGTAGAGGTTATACTTTATATTTAGGTACTACATCCGGGTTGCCTGGTAGAAATCGCTTTAAGCGATAAGACCGCCTACATTTTCATCCCTAATTTTGTTAAAATGTTTATTATTTAAGTTCATTGGCAATAAAGAATATTTATTATTATTATTATGTGTTTATGCTTTACATTCATTAACCTTAGTCAAAAAGACTAATGGCCGGTTGTTCCAAATCATCTGCTTTTTTACAAATTCCGTTTTACATTTTACGTATACTATTACTTTTGCTATTACGAATTCGTAAATTTCTGTTGCTCCAACAAAATTCCTGTAAAAGTAACAGTATAGAAAGTAGCCAGGCGTCAAAAACGTTTACTCTTCCATTTCAGCTTGGGAGCTTTTTTATTACCATTTTTTTACGTGGCAAGACCTGTCATACCTTTCAAAATAAACTATCGTGATTGGCTGACTGTATGACAGACAATGCATTCAATATTGTGATATGATTGTCAAAAACAAACTAAATAAATTGTTTATAATTTCTAAAGTTGTTTGTTTTTTTTTGCATTAAAATAGTATAATGGAATAATATCTGAAGATAATGTTGCGCTGGAAAAGTAAGTACAACATCTTCAGCACCTATGTACCTATTTAATTTTTCACGTTTTCATAGAAAATATACCGAGCTTATTGTGTTTGTTTGTTTCAAACAACGAAGTGCTAAATTCAATGAAGATGAGTCGAATTTACTCAATAATCTGTTAAAAAATAACATATTTTATTAAATAAACAAACAGGCATGATAACTTTTGTTTAAAAAAAATTTAACTCATATACTTAAGTGTTAAATCATGTACATTTTTTCTGGTAAAGTTACACCTAAGCAGAGGGAAGATGCCTGGCGCGCCATTACCAATGAATTTAATAGCGATCCCGCATGCTCCTTTGCCAGAAAATCGCACCAATTAAAAAATAAATGGGATTATATGAAGCTTTGCCACACCGACTGTCGCGCTACCAGCGAATAGAGCAGGCCAGGCAGCACTTTTGGACTCGGTGGTCAAAGGAATATGTATCGGAGCTACAAATCCGGGTGAAGTGGAATAACTTTTGAGACACCTTGAAAGAAAATACGCTTGTTCTTGTCAAGGAGGACAACTCGCGGGTGGGATTTTGAATTACACATCTGGAAAAT
Organism: Stenoptilia bipunctidactyla; assembly: GCA_944452665.1. Classification (NCBI taxonomy): domain Eukaryota; kingdom Metazoa; phylum Arthropoda; class Insecta; order Lepidoptera; family Pterophoridae; genus Stenoptilia; species Stenoptilia bipunctidactyla. The sequence continues at coordinate 41,237,934 of OX101721.1, read as the reverse complement.
TGGATTGAAATGGGTTTATTTATGTAGGGGTGGGTTTCCCCTTTCGATTAATACCCCTCTTGTTTTGCAGAGATGCATAGTTTTTTAATTATACGTGTTTGAAATTTCCTATACTGAAACGATATTTTACATACAAAAATTCAATTTATATGATTGCTTGGTAAAACGAAACGTATATCCAGACAATCCATTTGTGGCAGAAGATGGAATGCATACCCAAAGGATTGAGTCTCAGTGGCGGGTGGTTAAAAGGTTTTTCTATAAAGATAATTATAACCACCCAGAAAATTTTGCTGACATTATAGTTGAATACAAGTGGAGGCGTTACTTGCTAAAATATGTATATAAAAGACCAATTTATGGAATTGTTAAATGTAATAAAACAAGTTTATAAAATATAATAAATAATAAGAAAAATATTGTTGTTTTATTAATATGGGTACTAGTGAAATGTTCAATTATTAACGTACAAAACAAAACGTATGTTGTTCGCCCTTATAAACGATAAGAGTCCAGTATTAACTTAATAATTGTAACTTTTACAATTTGTGTCACAGACTGACATGGACCGGTTAGGTTAGGAGGTTAATGCAAGGAGCGAAGCAAAGCGGAGCACTTACTACAAGGATTCGCACCTCCCCCTCAGAGGGGGAGGTCACCAACCACCTCCCCCCCCCCTAAATTCGACGGTCCATATACTGTAGTTTTACCAAAATCACCCCTAATCAGTGAGTGATAACCCTATTTTTGAGGTTATAAATAACAAACTTCAAAATTCATAAAAAAAAACTAGTCATCTCCGCAACTCCGCATCGTGGTGGGGAGACCCCTTTTGGCCCCCTCCCCCCCTCCACCCCAAACCTAAATTCCTGATGTGTAATTCAAAACCGATCCCCAACTCGCCCCCCCTCAAGTGGTGCATGGGACGAATCATCGCGATCTACCCAGGGAAAGACGGAGTGTCGAGAGTAGCTTCTATACGAATGGCTACAGGCAGCACTATACGTAGATCATTTTCTAAAATTTGTCCACTACCTATAGAATGCAATGATACAAATTAAATAAGGTGTTTCTCTATTGGAAGTCGGTACTTCCAAGGCCGGGGGCATGTTAAGAACGCATCCCTACGGTTTAAGAAATACTATGTTTTAACGCAACGTAACAGATGAAAGAAGCCTGTGAAAGAATCCTGCGGAGAGGAGGAACTTTTATACGCAACGAACTTTCAAGCTTTACGCACACGCATACGCACTAAATCAATTTCTATAATTAAAATCATTTATACTTGTAATATCGAAAAATATAAGGTTTAAATACGACACAAAGGCCCATTATTAACAGAGTGCAAAAAAGTATTTTTTTTAATAAGTAAACCAAATTTAGCACACCTACTGTAGGTTATTTTCCATTTTCCAATCAAAAAAATATACTTTTACGTTATGAGGTGGGTCTGAGCTCCGTATAAAGTATACGTAAAAAGTAACTGTAAAAAGTATAAAAAAAATGTGGTGCAACACTTTTTACGGGATACTTTTACGTTTTACATTTTTTTTTACGAATTCGTAAAAGTATAAACTTGGAACAACCGGCTGTAAGGGTTAAAGAGCATCATCTATGCGAGCTTTTGGCTAAGACACGATGCTTATTATTATTATTATTATTACATACTACTCACTTTACTTATTAGTCTTTTGATCACGTTTGTTTTATGATAACAAAAATAATTTACGAAAAATTATATTATATCCTATAAATAATATTATTTATGTGTCTTTATTAACTGTCGATAATTCCACAGATATCGAGCGGCATTGGCCGCGGCGCCAACGGAGACGGCAGTTCCTTTGCTGTCTGTCACCTGCCGGGATTTGCACTTCGCTAACCAGGGCTCTCCATCCAAGTGAGTGAATAATATAGAATGAATACAATAACAGTGAATAATATAAAAAAGCATTATTCTGTACTTCTCTTTACCTCTCTCTGTGCTGAGGATTAAAAAGAAACCCCAATCTAATATAAGCCATAACTTTTAAAAACCATATTACATTAAAAAATATACAGGGTGTCCCAAAAGTAGACGCCAAGCCGAAACCTTCTGATAGGTAAGGCCACACCAGTTATCAGAAAAATAAATGTAAAAATCTAAGTCATGTATTTTTGAAATTATGGTAATTTTTTTTTATTCCAGAAAAAGTACACCATGTTACAGTTTTTTCATTCCTGTTGCTACAAATATTGACTTTTTGTAATTTTTTTTTCTCCTACGTCATCCCGAATAGTGCTTATGTAACTTGTGATCCTAAGCCCTGTGCCGATCACTCCAGCTTGAGGGAAAATGTAATTTTTTACCGTACTAAGTTTTCAAAGTTAATTTTTCGCACTACTTCAACTGACTGTCCTGAAAAAAAATATACTACTCCAGTTTGGCAAGTAGCTTTAAAAGTTAGCACATTTAATAAGGATTCTAACGTGGTATAACACTTACTCCATTATTTCTTAGATCGGCCATAAAAAAAAATATTGTTATACATAGTCTGTTTTTAACAATTTCTTTGCACTTACAAAAGACGATTCTAGTGTACCCAAAGCATTCCTAATAACCACAGCGTGGTTTAAATGAGATGGAAAGAGACATTCCATAAAGTGTGAGTGATACAGATAGCGACGCTTATGGCACACGGACGCAAATAAGTTAAAGTAAAATAATAAAATAAAGACAGTCAGTTTCTTTTTTAGGATTAAATTTATTACTTTTTTTTACAAAAGATGATCAAATTGCCGCCCTTCAGCTGCAATACAAGCCCGACATCTCCTTAAAAAGATCGTGAAATCTGGCGGGCAAATCTTCCACTATTAACAAATTCAACTGCTTCCGCTATTCTGTCTAAGTCTTCTACATTTTCAATCGGCTTGGAATATACTTTTTCCTTTACTGCTCCCCAGTTAAAAAAAATCTAGAGGATTTAAATCGGGTGAATAGGCGGGCCACGAGATTGTACCAGCCCGCCCTATCCATCTGTCTGGATATTCCTCGTTAAGGTGTTCTCGAACTAAGCGGCTATAACGCGCTGGACAACCATCGTTCACTTATTTGCATCCGCATGTCATAGGCGTCACTATCTGTCTCGCTAACACTTTATGGAATGTCTCTTTCCATCTCATTGAAACCACGCAGTGGTTATTAGGAATGCTTTGGGTACACTAGAATCGTTTTTTGTAAGTTCAAAGAAATTGTTAAAAACCGACTTTGTTTAACAAAATTTTTTTTTATGGCCGATCTAAGAAATAATTGAATAAGTGTTATACCACGTTAGAATTCTTATTAAATGCGCTAACTTTTAAAGCTACTTGCCGAACTGGAGTAGAACATTTTTTTTTCAGGACGGTCAGTTGAAATAGTGCAAAAAATTAACTTTGAAAACTTGGTACGCTATAAAATGACATTTACTTCAAGCTGGAGTGATCGGCACACGGTTTAGGATCACAGGTTACATAAACACTATTCGGGATGACGTAAGAGAAAAAAAACTGACAAAAAGTCAATATTTGTAGCAACAGGAATGAAAAAACTGTAACATGGTGTACTTTTTCTGGAATAAAAAAAAATTACCATAATTTCAAAAATACATGACTTAGATTTTATATTTTTATTTTTCTGATAACTGGTGTGGCCTTACCTATCGGAAGGTTTCGGCTTGGCGTCGACTTTTGGGACACCCTGTATAGTCTTGTTAAACAAAGGTTTTTGCCAGTTCTCAGTAAAATTCTTAATTTACTATGGACAATTCTCCAAAACACTCTTTAATCAGCACAGCTGAAGAAGCCGTTGACCAAAACCAATTGTTTAGACTTATAAAAAAATACAATTGGAAAAATCTTCTTCTAATTCTCTTTATTAAATACAGGGTTGTTATTTAGTGACCAGCCAAATTTAAATGTTATTTTCTTTAAGACGATATAAACATACCTGCATATTAATTTTTGTATCGTCCAGTATAAATATGGCATCAAAAACTTTTTTATAAATAGTCTCTGTTGATGAACGGCTTCACTGATATTACTACGACGTAGTACTACAAGGTTTTTATAGTAGCGCGTAGTCGTCTATTATTTTAATGGTATTCATTCGTAATTTAAAGTGACCAGGCTTTGCTTAATGTGTCAGCGAATATATTAATTTCCTTGTAAAAAAATACATATCTTTTTTTTTGCAAAAATGGTCTCTATAAATGATAATCATTACGTAAAAAAATATGGCCGGTGACTACAAATCAACCCTGTATATTAATATCCACCCCTCTAGTTATGTCACATTTTTACAATTTCGTCAGTGCCTTCATTTTTATTTATCGGGTTATAATAGACTGGTATGAAACATAATGTCGACCTTAAAAAAATCGCAACCTTGTTGGAAAAAAGTAATGCTTGATTTGAATGATAAATTCAAAACAAGCATGATTTTCTTCTGAAAACGCTGTTTTTTTTTAGTATTTTGATTCCCCAACCGCGTTCCAATCCACCAGGTTGCCCGGCAACCGCATAAACTTCGAGAAGTGTTCGCTCCTGGCCAAGCACGTGAGCGGGCAGCTGGCCCCGCGCCGCCTCACCAGCGAGGAGGCGCCGCCGCCGCCGCCGCCGCCCCCGCAGCCGCCCGCCTGGCGCTACCTCGCCGAGCGAGCCACCCTGCACGAAGCAGGTACTGACTGTGTGTGTATGTAGCTGTCTCCCGCCGCCTCACCAGCGAGGAGGCGCCGCCGCCGCCGCCGCCGCCCCCGCAGCCGCCCGCCTGGCGCTACCTCGCCGAGCGAGCCACCCTGCACGAAGCAGGTACTGACGCGGCTCACCTCACATGCCACTGCCATATAAAATCTATCTAATATATAAAATTCTCGTGTCACAGTTTTCGTTGCCATACTCCTCCGAAACGGCTTGACCGATTTTGATGAAATTTTTTGTGCTTATCCGATATCTATGACAATCGGCCAACATCTATTTTTTTTTTTATTTATATGGCAAAACAACGTTTGCCGGGTCAGCTAGTACTAATATATAAAGCTGAAGAGTTTGTTTGTTTGAACGCGCTATTCTCAAAAACTACAAGTGGGATTTGAAAAATTCTTTTTGCATTTGATAGCCCAACTCTTGAGGAAGATTATAGGCTATATTTTATCCAGAAACTCCCACGAGATCAATAGTTACGCGGGTAAAACCGCGCGCAGTGGCTAGTGTGTAATAAAACTATCGAAGCAGTACTCACTATTTCTTTTTTTATTTATTTAATCAAACAGTTTTTTAACAAATCATTTAAAACTAAGAACACTCTATGAAAAAGAGAGAGAGGTCGCTTTTCTCACAAAATAAAAAAACATTAAAAAAGCAACAAAATTTAAATACAAAAAATTCAATTAAATAGTTAATCCAGTAGATCCAAAAACCTTCATACAAGGGCTAGGAAAACAATAAGGTACCTTACAAAATTTATAGATAAGTACTTAATAGAATACTTATACCTACTTCAAATACTACTTAGATAATGATGATTAAGATTATGTCTAAACTAGACATAGCGCGCGGTTTTACCCGCGTAACTTTTGATCCCGTGGGAATTTCGGGATAAAATATAGCCTATAACCTTCCTCAAGAGTTGGGCTATCAAATGCAAAAATAATTTTTCAAATCCCACTTGTAGTTTCTGAGATTACCGCGTTCAAACAAACAAACAAAAAAACAAACTCTTCAGATTTATATATTAGTATAGATTAGAAAGATATTTTATATATTAAGTTCAAGGATAAAACAACACAACTAAATAAACTGTTCTAATGATAAAATTAAACAACCATCACTTCACTTACTTTTATTTTATAAAAACTATTGCTTAATGAGAAAATTATATCAACATCTAATAGTTATTTATTATAGAAGTCACATAAGGATCTTATACATGTATTTTTTGAATGATTTGTATGTTAAGGAGGATGTTTCAATTATACACTATTTCATCGACGAAAATACCCCATATGGCAGTCAAATAAAACAAGTTGTTTGCCAGCTTTTACATATATACACATAGCTTTTTTATTATAATAATGGCCGGTTTCTGTCTCTCATGCCATGATCCCGGCTGACTGGTCAGATTGTCGGGCTCTTTCCGCCTTTATACCGTGTAGCTTTAAGTTTACAGAATAATAATACTAAGGCGTGAAGATATTTTTTTATTCAGACTATTAAAATCCATTGTTATACCTTACCGTAGTACCTATATTATGCTTAGATGTGCCTATATGATAAATAAATACAATCGATTTACTTATACAAAACTTTTTTTAAATGGTGATTGAATAAATATATAAATATTATTTCTAAATATTGTAAACTGTTTTTCTTTTTAAATAAAATATTTAAAAAAAATATATATGAGTGGCTGCACTAAAATTACTTTTAAATGACATGCCCTTTGTATTCTGCAATATGTTTATCAGTTAATTCAAAACATGTTTTAAGTTTTTAAAAGTACATACGAAAGTTTTTCTAACACCTGCTTGTATCGGTCTCTGTGGCGCAATGGTGCATTGTTTCGCTGAGAGATCCTGGGTTCTAATCCCAGCCGGCAAGGTTAGGAAACGAACTTTGCTAAACTTGGCTCTGCGCTTATATTAGGATATCCCCTATACCTTGGAAAATAATTCAATGCTGCAAACTGACAGTTCGAAATGTCAAAAACAAAAAATAATAGTGGTAAAGTTAAACGTCTTAAATAAATGAAAAATGTGATAAATAAAAATCACCCGACCAGGATTTGATTAACTGGGATTCACAATTTCTGTAAAAGAAATCGGTCTCGGGTGGTCTTAGCTGCAAAGCTATACCATAAGATGGAGCTACGTTAGCAATATAACGTAAAAACAAAAAATGTGGTAAGTAATTTCGAGGCGTACCGCCAGGCCCCGGTAGCTCAGTGGAAGAGCACTCCTCCGGCAAACGAGAGGTCCCCGGTTCGAATCCTGGTCAGGTAATTTTTAATTATCACATTTTTCATTTATTTAAGAATAATTGAGCATTTTAAATGCAAAAACTTAAAAACATTATTTAACTTCTTAAGTTAACTTAATTTAGTATTTTTATCTATAGAATCATAAAGTTCTTGTTTCAGTTCGAGTGATTTATTTATTATTTGTCTGTTTCCAGCTCTGGAAATAACATCGTTCGAGCGCGAGCCGCCGGTCGACCACGCCGAGAAGGAACGCTACAAGCGTCTTCGCGGCCACACCTAGAAATCAACCTTTCTGTGATCTCTATTCCACTTGCCTATGTAGATAACATTGTTCTTTACTCACAGGCAAACAGATACGAGTGCAAACCACGACGTATACGAACATTCTATTCGGCATAATGCTATAATGTGCAATATTAAAATATGATATCACAGAAGTTAACTCACGAACATTATATACATTTTACGAGTGAAGAACAAATGAACTACTTTTAACTTAAACATTGTGTTTCTAAAAGCTACAATCTCACTACCTGATTATTTTATTATTATTTTATATGAAACTAGATATGAGTCTTAAACAAAAGTACTTATTTAAAATTAGGAATTTAGTGAACAAAATGGTTTTAACTTATAGTAATTTACCTCACTGTCGTAGTTTTTTGAATTTATTTATTATTTGCGCGCAAAACTTTTGAAACTGGCTGGTCCATTTTTATTAGGTTTATATCATTTATTTTGATTAAATGGAAGTGCTAAGAATCCTGACTCTAGTATTAACATTTTTTTCCCATTTTTCATGACAAATATCCAGCCTCACTCTTAGGTTTAAGCAGCGTTCATGAATATGATCGCATTTTTACTCGTTTAAGTATTTTATAAACTAATTATAAAATCCCACCGTAGTAGTATAAAAAATAGATGATTGCCTTGTCTTCGTTTAACACACTCTTTATAAATGTAACACAATGATTTATTATTACGTATGTTAGATATCGTAGGGGGCGTAAGTTAAACTCGGCAGCTAGTGGCACACTGATTCTTTTTGCAAAAGGTTACCTTGTTATACAACCGTAACAGCCCGTTCACATGATAAATTTTACTGGATACCTTTTTTGTATCGAAAATATGTATACTGAATACTGTGCCATATGTGAAGTCGCCCGTACAACTCCATGCGCAATCAATGAAAAAAAACGTATCCAGTAACACGTACCATGTGTGAACGGGGGTTACCTGACGCAACCCTCACTAACTTACAGCTCCCCACATAATACCATACATTTTAGAACGTTAATGATAATATGGATTCTAGTATTTGGAATTAAAACTGTTACTACAAGTTGATTTGGATTCCTGAAAAGTATTTTTTAAATATTTTGATTGCAATGTACATACTCTGACGAGTATTTTTTTTTTTAATTATCCTATAACTTTAGTACGGGAGTTTTTTTGGATAACCTTTTTTGTACATACAAAGTTAAAAAATCCAAGTTCCTTATAAGTCAGTATTTAGAGTGATTCACTCAAAATCTCGCCATTTAATTGAATCTCATATTGATGTAGATACATATTTTTGAATATTTATATTTGATAATGATCTCATTTTAGTATTGAATGAAAAAGTTTACGACGCGTCCCAGTGTTTGTGTTGTGTGTTCAGATTCGTATAAAAAAGATATTACTGTGTACTTCGATATATTATGGATAACGTATATTAACTGATTGATGCTTGTAATAAGGCTTACAGATTCTAAAATTCATTATAATACATATAGATGGTAATTTACTGATTACGTAGACGATAAGCTGTACCTGTTGTTTTTTTTTTTGAGGTTTTCTTCAATGTTTTGTTGATCTTGTATTGCAAATCGCTTCTTTACTCTTTCTTTAGCTTTAAAGATTTAATAAATAGAAATACTTACTTTTTTAAATATAATCAAGTTGATGGCCATGTTAGTAATAAGGTAGCTTTTTAAGTTCCTAAATCATGGTATTATATAAATTAGGAAAAGCTTTGCGTATCATTTTGAAATTAGGTTTTTTTTATATTTGTTTCAAAAGAAAACTGTTATTAAAAGTCTCGATTTAACTTTGATTAAATCTGTGTTTATTTAAACAGTAACCTATACTGAATACTTTAATCGCAATTACAGTAATTGATGTACTTAAACGTAAAGAAGCGTGGTCGTGTAAACTATTTACATTCCATTTCTTTCAGACTGATTTAGAACTAGTATTTATTTAAGGAATTATACTAATTGATCACATTGACATTTTAAAGATTATTCTAAAGTGTCGATAATGTCAAGTTATAATTTCTACAGTATTTTAAATAGGCCTTTGTGTTCAGAGTTTTTATGAAATAAATGTGTTTTATGAGCGATTGTACTTAAATCTCAACCCATCGTCGTTTAGATACTAAGTATTTATTTTTTTAATGTTACATTGATACATATTTTACTAAATTATAATATAATTCAAGTATTTCTCGTTTAATAATATGTTGAGAAAATAAATGTTTATCAAAGTGTGCTAAACTATAAAGTCGTGATTTTTAAATGTTTTCTCAAACTGCCCTTGTGCTAGACAAATGTAAAATAATACAACTTATAAATGTCTGTATTCAACCTGTTTCATAAATATATATTCTGAACATTATTGTAGAAAATAATTCCAGTACCTAACAGCATTGTCTAGCATTTGGTCATATAAAATCGATGTGATGTGTACTATCTTGGAGTAATACAATGTTGTACTTACCTTCATCAATAAATGGTATCAGATTCTAAAGAATTATTTATTTTATATGTTGCTGTAAATGCACTAAATATATCTATAATTTACTGAAAGTTAATGTACCTACTACTTATTTTAGTGCATTTATTCCTTTAATTGTCCAAAATTGTCCTTTCCGCCCTAAGTAACTTACCATCATTAAGATTGCTAATACCTGTTGATTGCTAAGAGCAGCAAATGCTACATACATTATACAGGCTGACTGGTGACAAGTTTTAAATTGTGAAGGAGCGCACTCTGAACTCGATTCTGATCATAATTATGTTATAATAGTAGGTATTTAATTTTGCACCAGAAATCCCTATGAATAAATAAAGAGACCTTTTCCCGACGCGCTACCTCAGTCAACACACACACAGCAACAAATTGAAAACAATTCAACTATAGTGAAGGGGAAAGGAATTTTCGTTTTTGAGATCATGTGTCATGTTTTTTTTTTAAATAGACTTGGTAAAATATTAATACAATAAACGTATTTTTTTTAACTAGAGTATTGGCATAACTTTTCGAGTGCTGTCGTAAGTTCTTGCTTATAGTTATGTCACCGATTTCCCGTGTCGTAACTATAAGCGTATCACGTCAAGTCCGCCGTCAAATTACAATAAAAATCAGACTACAGTCTGTTCACAGTTAGTTTATCTCTAGCTGTTAGGTTGGCTGCCATGTCTTGGTCATGCCATGCTTGGCATGTTCTTGTATTGTAAGTTGTATGCACCGACGCCCGCTGCCACTGAGCCAGCGGAGATACGGCAAAATGATGTATAACCGAAACGTGGACGAATAACGTGGCTACAAGTGTTGCATACACACCTTTTACCTGCGTGCTTAAAATAAAACGCAAAAGCGTAAACGTTTAAAATTTCAATATTTTTTTTCACAGTTGCTCACCTTTGAAAATGTTTTTTACCGGTATGAAATGGATATTTATGATTTTCAATACCGTATTTAGTTTTGGTGTTTTGTTTTGATCAAAGTTGCAGAACACGCCATTCCACTCAAAACAATACTAGAATCAACCTTTTGAAAAAAAGCTTCACCATACAAAGCAAGTCCATTCCTACCAAATTCAAAAATCTGTAAGTCATTTGAACCAAACGACAAGACAAAAGACACGCCGAAATTTAAAGACGACCTTGACGGGGCCTTACTAAATTAAAACATGCGTCATTAATCTCATTAAACTTATTTATAAAATTCTCGTATCACAGTTTTCGTTGCCATACTCCTCCGAAACGGCTTGACCGATTTTGATGAAAATTTTTGTGCTTATCCGGTATCTATGAGAATCGGCCAACATCATTTTTTTATTTATATGGCAAAACAACGTTTGCCGGGTCAGCTAGTAATCTTACAGTTCGACATTTTATCGGTAACAGCTAAATTAATTTTATTACATTTTGTCATTTTTTTTATTTACTGTTCCAATTTAGAAACTGTCAAACTGTGTTATTGGTTTTTCATTACGTAAAAAGTTATTTCAAATAAACAAAATTAAATCGTGTCATTATAAGTTTAACACCCAGTAGCACAAAAGTCCCCATTGAATGAACTTAAGCTAATGGCTCATTATCGCTAATGAATTCCTTAATTTAATGACGTTGCACAATACTATTTTAATGTCAGTTAATGTGTCTTTAGCGAAAGAAATCATTAAAACAATATTGCCAAAAATATCAAAAATCCCTTTTTGCAACGATACATTTCAAAGAGTATTTTTTTTATAATTTAAAATACATTAAAAGTGACTGAGATTACACAATTGGCGGTCTTATCGCTGGGCAGCGATTTCTACCAGACAACCATGGACATAGGATAATCGTAAAAAGTAGCTTGTGGTTAAGGCACACTAGTTAATCTATAAAGCATAGACTGCATATCAATATAATTAAATTATAAAGATGTTTAAACATAAAAATACACACATAGATTTATAATGAACAAATAACTATATGCATATTATAGAACACAAATTAATGATTAGCTTACTTCAATCGCTGACAAGTAGTGGGATTGAAGTAGTTTTTAAAACATAGAAGTGATTTTGTGGATTTAATGTTTAGAGAAAGTTCGTTACACAAGCTTACTGCTCGAACCATAAATGATTTATGAAGGTAATCCGTAGAGTGTAGAGGTGTACTGACCGTAGAATACGCTCATGTTGAGAGTGACGAAATTTGAAATACTCATGAAAGTAGCGCGGTGCAGTAGGAATGAACAGTAGACGATACAGTAGACAGAGAACATGGATTTGTGCAAATTGTAATATCTTATATTAAAGGTATCTTTTAAGGTACCTATTAGTTTTTCATCGTAGTTTTAAATAAGATTAATTGCCGGACTTGTAGTTACTAGTTCCTGTAACAAAATAAACATTATTTCTTCACGATCGTATATCTCTTAGGCTATTTGTTTAATATTTTAAGAATGTCGCATTATTAGGTATATATTTTTTTGTTTATGTGGTCCTTCAATATTAAAATTTGGTTGTTTATATTTCGGAATTTTAAAATTCCGAAATAGAATAAGCGAAAGCGAATAGGAAGCCACTTGAGTTAGCGCTGTATTGAGACACGTGATCATATATGTGTAGTCCAAATATAAATCTTATACAGAGATTTTGGAGGCGCTCAAGCCTTCGTTGGTCTTCGGTGACATCCAGATAGCATACGTCTGCGTAGTCGAGAATAGGTAAAATGAGAGCATTTGCAATTGATATTTTGGTGAAAAAAGGAAGGAGATTGCGTAGGCGCTTTAGCGAGAAGGTGGCTGCAAACATCTTTCTGCTTAACTCGTCTATCTGAGGTATCCAGTAAAGCGTACTGTCCAAAATAAGACCGAGGTTTTTTACGTTTTTGCTGTGAGCAATAGCCTCTTCGTTAAATATAATTTTAGGGCAGAGTGACCAATCTACATATGCGTTTGATAAGTTTCTGGCTACCAATAATAATCGCTTGGGTCTCTGATGGGTTTACGACAAGGCCGTGACCAGTACTCTACGAAAATACTTTTGAGAGGTCGTCATTTATTGTATCGATACTAGCTGACAAATTTTCCATGCTAGTCTGTAGATGAGAAAACCTACACCCCCTCTACTAAAAAAATTAATGTGTGTTCAATCCACTGCTCCTGCTACTCGTGGAAATCCATTAATTTGATGAAATCCCTCAGCCACTTCCCTGAGCTCTTCACGGTCGCGCATTGTTATAAATATACAGATGACAGAGCTAAGTTCCTCCAGTTTACGGGAAACTCTTTGTATTATCCTAAAAACTGTTGATTTGTGGATGCCAATCAGGTCACCAAGCACTGCCTGGAAAGTTCCTGTGGCAAAGAACCTTAAAAAATAAGCAGCTGGATCAAGCAATGTATCACTTTTTTAGTATGTTTAATGATACCTTATGATTAATTTTTTTATAGAAAATTCATCATCCATCATCATCATCCACAGCCTGTAGACGTCCACTGCTGGACATAGGCCTCCCCCAAGGTCTTCCACGTCGCTCGGTCCCGCGCCGCCCTCATCCAGCGTTTACCGGCGACTTTGACCAGGTCGTCGGTCCATCGTGCGGGGGGCCTGCCTACGCTGCGTCTCCCAGTACGTGGCCGTCACTCGGGAACTTTTCTGCCCCACCGACCATCTGTTCTGCGAGCTATGTGCCCTGCCCATTGCCACTTCAGCTCTGCAATCCTTCTGGCTATGTCGGTGACATTGGTTCGCCTGCGAATCTCCTCATTCCTGATTCGATCCCGCAGGGAAACTCCGAGCATGGCCCTTTCCATTGCCCGCTGAGCGACTCTAAGCTTATTTATAAGGCCCATAGTTAGCGACCACGTCTCAGTGCCGTATGTCATCACTGGCCACACACACTGGTCAAAACCCCTTGTCTTCAGACACTGCGGTATTTGCGACGAGAAGATTTATGGAGCTTCCCGAACGCTGCCCAGCCGAGTTGGATCCGACGATTGACCTCTTTCTCAAAGTTGGACCTACCTAACTGGATTTTATGTCCTAGGTATAGATAATCGTCAACAACTTCGAGCGTGGTGCCTCCAACTATATAGATAATTATAGTAGAAAATAGAAAATTACATATATATTATACATAATTACATATATATAGAAAATTACCTGTATAATTTTTTTTGAGGAAGTATAGGTAATGCTGCATAACATTTTGTGTTAGTAATGCACCGAGACCAACTACATATTTAAAAAAAACAAACGTGCCTGCCGCGAAAACAAAGAAACAAAAGAAAAGAAAAGAGAATATTTGTAATATATATTATAATTGTTATATTTGTACTTTAATATTATTTTAAAGTGATCGAAAATAGTTTTTGTTTGACTTATAGGTAGAAGTGTGAGTATTTATTTCTTTGAAAAATTATTTTGTTACAACCTACATACTTATAGCCGGTTGTTCCAAATCATCTGCTTTTTTACAAATTCCGTTTCACATTTAACGTATACTATTATTTTTACTATTACGAATTCGTAAATTTCTGTTGCTCCAATAAAATTCCTGTGAAAGTAAAAGTTTTTAAAAACTACTTCAATCCCACTACTTGTCAGCGATTGAAGTAAGCTAATCATTAATTTGTGTTCTATAATATGCATATAGTTATTTGTTCATTATAAATCTATGTGTGTATTTTTATGTTTAAACATCTTTATAATTTAATTATATTGATATGCAGTCTATGCTTTATAGATTAACTAGTGTGCCTTAACCACAAGCTACTTTTTACGATTATCCTATGTCCATGGTTGTCTGGTAGAAATCGCTGCCCAGCGATAAGACCGCCAATTGTGTAATCTCAGTCACTTTTAATGTATTTTAAATTATAAAAAAAATACTCTTTGAAATGTATCGTTGCAAAAAGGGATTTTTGATATTTTTGGCAATATTGTTTTAATGATTTCTTTCGCTAAAGACACATTAACTGACATTAAAATAGTATTGTGCAACGTCATTAAATTAAGGAATTCATTAGCGATAATGAGCCATTAGCTTAAGTTCATTCAATGGGGACTTTTGTGCTACTGGGTGTTAAACTTATAATGACACGATTTAATTTTGTTTATTTGAAATAACTTTTTACGTAATGAAAAACCAATAACACAGTTTGACAGTTTCTAAATTGGAACAGTAAATAAAAAAAATGTCAAAATGTAATAAAATTAATTTAGCTGTTACGAATAAAATGTCGAACTATAAGATTACTAGCTGACCCGGCAAACGTTGTTTTGCCATATAAAAAAAAAAAAATTGATGTTGGCCGATTCTCATAGATACCGGATAAGCACAAAAATTTTCATCGAAATCGGTCAAGCCGTTTCGGAGGAGTATGGCAACGAAAACTGTGATACGAGAATTTTATAAATTAGTTTAATGAGATTAATGACGCATGTTTTAATTTAGTAAGGCCCCGTCAAGGTCGTCTTTAAATTTCGGCGTGTCTTTTGTCTTGTCGTTTGGTTCAAATGACTTACAGATTTTTGAATTTGGTAGGAATGGACTTGCTTTGTATGGTGAAGCTTTTTTTCAAAAGTATGATTCTAGTATTGTTTTGAGTGGAATGGCGTGTTCTGCAACTTTGATCAGAACAAAACACCAAAACTAAGTACGGTATTGAAAATCATAATATCCATTTCATACCGGTAAAAAACATTTTCAAAGGTGAGCAACTGTGAAAAAAAATATTGAAATTTTAAACGTTTACGCTTTTGCGTTTTATTTTAAGCACGCAGGTAAAAGGTGTGTATGCAACACTTGTAGCCACGTTATTCGTCCACGTTTCGGTTATACATCATTTTGCCGTATCTCCGCTGGCTCAGTGGCAGCGGGCGTCGGTGCATACAACTTACAATACAAGAACATACATACAAGAAAAATACCTAGATAGGTGCATACATTATTAGTAATACAAACGGTATTTTGTAATAGAAATTTAATACGGCAGCCCAAGACATGGCAGCCAACCTAACAGCTAGAGATAAACTAACTGTGAACAGACTGTAGTCTGATTTTTATTGTAATTTGACGGCGGATTTGACATGATACGCTTATAGTTACGACACGGGAAATCTTAAATCGGGAACTTACGACAGCACTCGAAAAGTTATGCCAATACTCTAGTTAAAAAAAAATACGTTTATTGTATTAATATTTTACCAAGTCTATTAAAAAAAAAACATGACACATGATCTCAAAAACGAAAATTCCTTTCCCCTTCACTATAGTTGAATTGTTTTCAATTTGTTGGGTATTTATTAAATCATACCCTACGAAGTAACTTTTGCAGAACGTCAACGTAAAGTGTGATTGAGATAATTTCTTGCAAATTTTATGAATTGTTATAATTCCAACGGAATATCATTTTATTGGAATATAAATAAATGCCATTTTTAGAAGCCTCCAATACGATTCTAATGTAACGGTAACGGCACTACAAGGTTATGTTGTGGAAATTATTGTCATAGTCATAGGGATGTTGATATATTGACGAAACCTGAGCTACACAAGTTCCCGCAATACTTTATTTATAGTGTTCTCATTACTTTTCGATCATGTCAAATGAACCACCAGACATGGCAAATGACCATAAAAACCAATCAATTCTCGTTGCACGTCATAATACACTTAGGCATCGACTTAGGATCAAAGTTTAGTGCAGACGGGCATAATTCTTCTAATGGTGCGTACACATTGCTAGTAATGCAACTAGTAATGTAATCTGCAAAAAAAAGTTCCCATGATTTGTACGCCTCTCGAGCGCGAACTGAGCCGCAGTAGAGCGCGCTCGTGGCCTGCTCTAAGCTATCCGTACATTTTCTGTTTTTTGAATAACATCAAAAAATGCTCGATGCTCAATGTGGTTCACATTGCGCGAGCACCGGTCGCGAACAGGAATTGCGCCTGTGTGCGTGAGACTTGCTCCTGTGTAGTGACGCTCGAAGCGTGCTCTACGCTATCCGAGAATTGTCGGTTTTTTGGACAACATCAAAGGGCAATTGCAATTCATATTAAATTATTTTTTATCGTTTTGCATTTCATAAATATTGGATAATTACGAGAGCAACTTCAAAGTGTGATATTTTGTTTGTTAAGTTATCTTAATTATTATAATGTCAAATGAAAGCTCTAGGCATAAAACCAATTTATCCATTTGAATTATGTTAATCAGTTTAATCGTTTAGGAGATAAATTATAATTAATTTTTATGGTAAAGATGTAAACAAACCAGAACTTGTAAAGTTTTTGTTTTATCAACTGTAAGCAATTCTCTGCCTTTTCTCCTTTTATAAAATGTGGTGCGCGCCAACCACCACCGTCTAGGTTTTCAGCATATTTTTTATGAATTTAAATATCATTATATATTGATGTATTTAAAAAACCGACTTCAATAACATTTTTAAATCCTCGTGTAAACTTTAGCTGTGGTGAAACTTCATATATGTAGGGTGACTGATAGATCACTTTCCAAATGCGTGGACGTGATAGTTCAATATCATACTTACACCACAGTACAGATATCTACAGTAATTCAACTCGGCCGCATCATTGAAATAAATGCCTACAGCAGCGCCGCGGTCCGTTCACACGTGACAGGGCTGCCCGCCTTCAGCGTTTAAATTATATTTGCCTACTTTGTGTTTACTTCCATTTAATTTTGTGACTGCAAAAAACTTTTTTTATATAAACAAATAAAATACTTTGTGAATTGAATAGGTTAAATATATGGTCTTATGAACCGACCTTTTCACAAAAAAAATCTTCATGGCCGCGCTATCGAAACGGACGCTGAAAATAGATGTAGGTAGTACCAGAATCAAACACATTTTTTTAATATCAACAAGGGTTGCAATAAGTTGTCGGCGACGTATCAAAGTTTAAAGTGTACAGAAACATACCTACAATGTTTCATATTGGAAATCTTAGAAAGTTTGATTGTATTTTTGAAGCTCTCGTCAGTGTGTCCGTATCGACCGCGCGGCCACGGCGTTTTTTCTTACATCTAACCATGCCAAGATTATGTAAAAATTTGTAAAAGTCGATTCCTAAAAACATAAATTTGTAGAAGGTATAGTTAAAAAGTTAAAAGGGTTTGAACGTGGCCGCGCCATTGAAACAATGCGAACCGCGCGGCCACGTAGATCTTTAAAACTAAACATTGCAGAGACCTGAAGTTTAGGTAAAACACGGATTGAATATGTAAAAAATTTGTAAAAATATAGAAAAAAATCCTGGATTTACATTTTAGAAGCTGTAAGCTTATAACACCATGGCCGCGCCATTGACCGCTATAAAATTACGTTAGTGTCTATAACTCGCTGGAAAAGCATAGCAGAGGTCTGAAGTTTTTTGTAAAACCTGGATTCGAATTTGTAAAAACTAGCAAAAATATAATAAAAAATCATAGGTGTACATAATAGGAGCTGTAAGACCAAAAACCCATGGCCGCGCCATCGAAACGTTAGAAAAGTACTTTACCGTCGATATCTTGCTGAAAAAGCATCGCAGAAGTCTAAAGTATTTTGTAAAACCAAGATTTAAATTTGTAGAAACGATTAAAGATGCACAAAAAACTCCTAGGGCCATATTTACATAATCTTGGCATGGTTAGATGTAAGAAAAAACGCCGTGGCCGCGCGGTCGATACGGACACCTCGTCAGTAGGTATTCAGTTAGGTAGCGTTCTGACGCCGTGCGAGAGCGAGATAGAGCATTTTCAGTTTCTCGACCTGAGATAGTGATATTAGTGATAGTTATTGTACAGGTATAAAAGTTCGAGAATTGTCATTATATGAATCTACCGACCCGCAATCTTATTGAATAATGCTTTTTAGGTAAAACTAGAATATTCTCGTTAAAATCACAGAACCACAGTACCTACAGATATCTATTATATTATAGATGTCTGTACTGTGACAGAACGGTGTTAAGAAATTTGAGATACCTAGTAGAAATTTCGAGAAGCCAATGTTGTATGAACCTATGGGTATATTTTTAGTTATAATGTGATAGCTGTAAAGCTGTAAGTTGAGTTCTTTTTAATATTGTTTGATATATCTAGAATATTCTTGTTAAATCTTATGGCCGACGCGGTAAAATCTTATTACTAGGTACGTTATTAGTTAGGTACCTACGTTGTTCTTGGAACAATTACCGATGTAGGTTATATGTTTATTTGTCTTATTTTGATTGAAGGTATGTAGGTACCTACTTGATATTGTTTTATCGTGTCGAGTTCAGGCGCGGTCCCAGGGGGGGGTCACAGGGGACATGACCCCCCCCAAAATCATGAAAAGATGAACATTTTATAAGAAAAGAAGCTAATAAAGATTCTTCTGATTTAAAAAAAAATTGTTGTGACCCCCCCAAAATTTCAGTCTGCGACCGCGCCTGGTCGAGTTGTTATGTAGGTTATTTTATTACGATAGAAAGGTATTGTGATTATTTCATATTTATAATGTTCCAATAGTGTATCTCTAAATAAATGTGAGAGTTAACCTTTATACCTACCTATTGAGAGAAAATTAATAAGTAGGTACTTATCTTGTTTTACGTTTGGATTTAAATCGATTGAATTGTTTCATTTGACAAGAATTATGATTTGTTATAAATCTGTATTTCGAATATGTTTGTTATTAAGTAATAGAAATTCATCTATTAGCGCAAACTTTAGGTATTAAGTATTTAGAAGTTTATGTTTTTTATGTTTTTTTTAGAAATTTGCGTATATTTGGACTAGGTACTTACTACAACTTATAAAAGGTTTTTTGTAAGTAAAACACCCGCGCGAAACTCCTCGCAACAATTTCAGAGGGGACTAGATGTTTGGCGCGATGTCTCGCGGACAGAAAAGAACGCGTGTCGACGGACCGTGCTCGCGACGAAATACGGAAACATTTTGTCTCAGGATGCTCGCAGTGTATGTTCAGTTCGTGCGAAATACACGTACAAATACACCGAGCGCAGCATCGAGCGCTGGATATTACATTACAGGTTCCATTACAAGCAATGTGTACGCTCCCTAAGGAATTATACAAAGTGTTCCTGTCATTAAGACGCTAACTTTTCGCTGTCAAAAACTTTTTATATCATGTTAATTAGGATCTAATTACAAATATCCATGTATCCTACAGAGTAAGAAGATAAAGATGAAACATAAATTATGGCAGCGAAAAGTTTAGTTCATTTGGTTCAAGTATACAGGGTTGTTTTTTAGTCACCAGCCAAATTTTTTTACGCAATAAGTATCATTTATACAAAGATTTTTGGAAAAAAGGTATGAATTACAAGAACATTTACAAAAAATTAATATATTCGGTAACATATTGAGCAAAGCTTGGCTGCTCTAAATTATGAATGAAGACCACTAAAATAAAGACGACTACACGCTACTACAAAACATCTTGTAGTACTACGTCGTAGTATTAACAATGAAATGCCGCGTCGTAGTAGCTGTGTTCATCAATAGTGACTATTTGTAAAACAGTTTGTGGTGCCGTATCTTAATTTTTCTCTACTTAGCGTTGTGCAGGTACGTTTATATCGTATTAAAGAAAATAACATTTAAATGTGGCTGGTAACTAAAAAACAACCCTGTATATTCATCGCTAGTAACTATATTCGCAAATTTTAATACTAGAGAAAAAGTACTAGTTTCTTGTTTGAGACACCAGTCGGCAGCATCATCGTTGTGCACGTTCCCTAAAGGTATCCTATCAATACTAAGTATATTAAATTATTGTAAAACCTATGTTTATTTTTCAATCTTTATTTAAAAAATAGGCTGAGTGTTGACTAACTTGAAAAAAGACGAATTTTATCTTTGAAATAGCTCTATGTTGGAGAGATAGCACCAAACCACGTGGAGTCTTTTTGTCGATGACGTTGACCATATAATCTACCCTTTTAATATTTTTGCTACCCTTCTGGACATCCTCGCTAAAAGGAAATTTAAATAAAACAAATAAATTAACTTACACGACAATTAATTGGTTTATTACAGTAAAATACTAACATAAATTAGGACATAAAATTACTAACTACAAGTTGGATATTAACACCTCATTGGAGTGCCATCTGGGTTTGTAGGTATCTTAGGTTTGCAAACTTTTTTTCTACCATCCACACCACTCACCATCGTACAAGTAAAGGTGAAGTACCCACAAGACGAGGACTTTGTGTAATACGTATGAGAGTACTGTTTTTGTATATTATTCTTGTTATCAAGGGCACGAGTCACAGATTTCGATACAGAAACGTATCTGTTGTCGTTATTTTTACTACCTTGAAGTGACTTCAGATCTTTGGATGGCACGCTCTTAGCATGTGCTGGGGGATAAACATATTTAACGTTACCTGAGCCTGGTTTCAAGGACACCGTCTGTGCTTGTGATGGTGAATCTTTCGAACCTATTACGTAAGTGTTATCTTTTGAAGCTACAGATTTGACACTTCCCGTAAATCCTATTGGAATCGTATACCCTCCTGTTCCGGGAACTTTTTCTCCAGGTTGATATATTTTTCTTTCATCCAGTCGTAAGGAACTTCTTTGTGTTATAAAAGCATCTTGATCTTTTAGAGAACTCAAAACTATATGCTGAGAATTACTGCCAGTATTTTGCTTTACTTCGAATCCCTTCATGTTACTGCTTTGAAGTGCCTGATGTGTATTTTCTTCTTCAAAGAAATTGGGATATTCGTGATCTAATTCTGTTCCCAAACCTGTTTCTGGGTCATACTCATCAGGATTATCGTCTTTATCCATCTTATCCTCATAATCAGAGTTATTTGGTCCATAAGTAGTTTGGAAAGACCGTTTGCTTCCCTCAGGTGTAAAGGATGACGGCGAATTTGTTTCCGTCTTATGATGATCATAATGCGCATGACCGTTATATTCACTACCTGAATCTGTTGGTGCTTCAAGGTTGTCTTCAGGTTCATTTTCATTTGATTGAGATTTACTGGGTGCAGCTGTTTGGGCTGGCTGTGCCAATTCAACATTAATATTTTTTTCCTTTTCATCAAACACATTTATTTTTTCGAAAGGTACTCGGTTGGGAAAAACAGCATCCTTGTCAATGCTTGCTCCTGCTTGAGCAGCTCCATTATAGGTAATTCCGTATTTGAAAGTGCCATGAAGCTGAGATTGCGACTGTCCAGTACGTCCACTAGACTGGGCAGCAGCCGTGCCGCTCCCTACGAATGGTGTTTTAAACGCGTCGTGGGATTTATCACCATCTTTGTAAGGTGTGAAGCCTATTTGTGCTTGCGATGATGTTATACCAGGCCCTCTAGCTTGAGAATCAGCCATGCCACCTTTAACGCTACCTTGAACTTGAGAATTTGAAGAGTGCATATTTCCATTACTTTGTGATTGTGTTTGGATAGATCCTGTTTCGGAACCGAGTTGTACACTAGCTTGGGATTTGTTTTTCTTCCCACTTCCTTCCGCTTTACTAGAAGCTCCTTGTTTGCCTCCTGAAACTTCACTCTCAGCTGCTTTATTTTCGTCATTAATTTGAGCTTGAGCTGAAAATGATCCGCTTCCGGTGTATGTGCCTTGAACATTAGTTTGTGCGCGGCCTTTGTCGTTACCACCCTTAGAGGATGCACTGGCTATTGTTCCGTTGTCAGCTTGGGACACACTCGCTAGAGCCTCGGAGTCTTCTTCGTCAATGGCATTGGTTACTGAATTGGGATCCAACACATTCTGAGGGGCTCCTAAAATGTGATAAATGAAAAGGTGTTATTAAAGTAAATTCTACTAAAAAAATATGTGACAAAGAAATAAATCAACTTGAAATTAACAAATAATTTCATGCAAAATTCTATAGGATATTGTAGTTTTCACTAATTTTGAGTGAACCCTATCAAATAAACATGATTTATACCTATTTGAACATTATGATACCACAGACCATTATCAAATAAGTTAAATTTGTTTTCTTGCCACTTTTGAACGGATTGACATTTTGAAGTGGTTGTAGAATCATTCGAAATCATTGTGTCTAATTACTGTTGCACGTTTACCAAATAGAAATAACATATATACAGGGTTAATTTTAATTAGCGCATCACCTCTTGCGGGCAGCCTCTCCACATCAATCCCAACAACATTTGTTCTACAACTTTTTACAAATCTTGAAAAATAACACAAAAAATAAAAACAAAAACTTTTTGCTCCTTACTCTAAATTATTATTATTATGAAGCGATATTTTACTGCGCAAGGTGTGTGGCATACCTACGCTCAAAGTAAATGGAGTTACGCCTCTAAACAGAGGCTTTAAATATTTTTGATATGGGAAAACTAAAATTTTAAAAAGTTGTAGAACAAATATTGTTGGGATTGATGTGGAGAGGCTGCTTGCAAAAGGTGATGCGCTAATTAAAAATTAACCCTGTATATGTTCGAAATTGAGATTATTTATTGGTTGCCTGTAAGAGATCGCTCATTAGCGATAAGGCCGCCGATTGTGTTTTTCTTTTTTTAGATGTTTTTTCCTATTTTGTGTATATGCGAAATGAAGAGTAAATAAATAAATATTCAGTTTTAATATAATGCTTTTAAGTGCCTTACCAATTCCTCCAGGAACCTGAAAAAATAAAAAGTTTTAAGCATATTATATTACCAACTGTAGTAAAAGTATGTACTTATATGTATGTATAGAAATTAATGACTAGTTAATTAATCTAAAGTCTAACTGAGACTCATCGCTCAGGGGAGAGACTCAGGGTCCTGCAGTGAGTTCACTATAAGGGTAGTGATGAAATCAGCGTTTGATCTAAATTTCGCCTTCTGAACAGCTGAAGATAATGCAGAGGCTCGGAATGAACTGGCTTTTCATAAAGTATTATTCCTTAAACATATCGCCAATACGACTTAATTTCATCAGCCTTTGTAAGAAGGATGGGTATCTTAGGTAGGTACTCGAATTTGTCGTTTGGTCTGACAATAAGCTGTATTTTTAACTGTTCCTACACGCGATAATTTTTAAATATACTTACAGACAGTGTTGGATATCCGGATTGACCGTTCACTCCTGTTTGTCCTTCAGGTCCATTACTTGTTTGACCGCCAGGAGACATTTGTCCATAAGCACCGGGGCCTTGTGTTCCGCTCATACCAGGATAACCCCCCAAGTTACTTTGTCCGCCATGATTTCCTGGTGTGCCATACTGATTTTCGGGACGAAGTCCGCTTTGTATATTAGGAATTTGCCCTCCAGGACCTTGAAAACCACCTGGACTTTGATAACCACCAGGACCTAGGTTGCCTCCGGGACCTTGGGTGCCTCCAGGGCCTTGGTAGCCTCCTGGACCTTGGGTACCTCCAGGGCCTTGGTAGCCTCCTGGACCTTGATAGCCTCCAAGACCCTGATTATTTCCGGGACCTTGATTACTTCCGGGACCTTGATTAATTACAGAACCTTGGTTGCCACCAGGACCTTGGTAGCCTCCCGGGCCTTGGTAGCCTCCAGGACCTTGATAGCCTCCAGGACCTTGGTAGCCACCAGGACCTTGGTAGCCTCCAGGACCTTGATAGCCTCCAGGACCTTGATTACTTCCGGGACCTAGATTACTTCCAAGACCTTGGTTGCCAACAGGACCTTGGTAGCCTCCAGAACCTTGGTAGCCTCCAGGACCCTGATTGCTTCCGGGACCTTGATTACTTTCGGGACCTAGATTACTTCCATGACCTTGTTTGCCAGCAGGGCCTTGGTAGCCTCCAGAACCTTGATAGCCTCCACGACCCTGATTACTTCCGGGACCTTGATTACTTCCGGGACCTAGATTACTTCCAGGAGCGTGGTTGCCGATAGGACCTTGGTTGCCTCCAGGACCTTGATAGCCTCCAGGACCCTGATTACTTTCAGGACCTTGATTACTTCCGGGACCTAGATGGCTTCCAGGACCTTGGTTGCCGATAGGACCTTCGTTGCCTCCAGGACCTTGGTAGCCTCCGGGACTTTGATTACTTCCAGGACCTTGATTACTTCCCGGACTTTGGTAGCCTCCAGGGCCTTGATTACCTGCAGGACCTTGATAGCCTCCGGGACCTTGATTACTTCCGGAACCTTGATAGCCTCCAGGACCTTGATTACTTCCCGGACCTTGGTAGCTTCCAGGACCTTGATTGCCTGTAGGACCTTGATAGACTCCAGGAACTGCAGGTCGCCCAGATTGATCTACAGGTATTTGTGTGTGATCTCCTGGGCCTTGTATTGTGGATCCTCCAATATTTCCGTTCATACCCGGTCCTTGCGTTCCACTTGGGAGGCCAGAGTTATCTTTATAACCTCCGGGACCTACTAAACTATTTTGAATATTAGGTCCTCCTGTAAGTCCTGCAGGACCTTGAATACCAGGGCTTTGAATTACACCTTGAGTGCCTGGTCCTCCTACTTGACTACCAGTTCCGTGACCACCTTGACTACCGACATTTTGATAACCTGTTCCTCCCGTTTGTTCCCCAGGCCCGTGCAAAACACCTGGTACTCCAGTTCCATCCGTATGGTAGCTAGGACCTTGAAATCCGTTTGGCATACCAGGCACGCCAACTTGACCTCCAGGTATTTGATTTCTAGAGCCTTGAATTTCGCTTTGACTTCCTGGTCCTCCAGGTCTTCCAGGTTGGACTCCATTTTGGATAAGACCTCCTGGTCCTTGAATACCAGGCATTTGATATATACCTTGAGTTCCGGGTATCTGACCTAAGGTACCTTGTACGTTGTGTACTACTCCACTCATTTGTCCTCCTGGCCCTTGAGATCCGCCATGAACTCCTGTTTGTGGTAATCCACCTACAGCACCCAGTTGTCCATGTGGACCTTGATTAGAATACGGGTAAGTTCCAGTTCCTCCGATTGGAGTACCCGGGCTCAGCAGATTATTTGGTACGTTGTAAGATTCTCCAAACGTAGGGTTAATTAAACCAGGATAACCAGATCCAGGTCCTGTACCTTGGGAATAGTTTGGACCTGTATATGGCACCTGATAATTATTGCCAATGTCAGTTTGCAAGCCAGTTCCGCTAGGTCCCGCTATTTGAGGTTTATTTGGGCTGACGACACAACAGTAATGTGAACCATCTGGAAAAGTTCCTGTTATAAAAGGCCAATTTCCATAACCTGTACCGCTATTGGAAGGGCCAACTTTTTGATTGAAATAAGGTCCTTGCCCTTTGTTATCTATTCCACTTTGATAATTTCCGTACCCTTGATTAGGACCTTGACCCATAGGTTTATCCAGGTTACCTGGCATACCTGGCAAAATATTTCCACCTTGATTTGGTCCAACTTGATGAGGATAACCTACTTGGTTATTGCCGTAATTGCTTAAATTTGGGGTGCCGACACCATTATTGTAATTTGGATTAGAACCAATATTTGGGTATCCATTATTGTGTCCTGTGTTAGCGTTGGTTGGGGTCAACCCATTTCCATTTGGTGTACCTACATTCGAGCCATAATTTTGAACAGGATTAACACCAAAATTCGGATCTGATCTACCACTGGCATTGTCTTGACCGGGTTGCCTGCCGATGTTGTTTCCGCCTGTTGCTCCAGTTCCCTGTGTTGGCGAATAAAAATGCCTTCCATCATTTGCTGGATAAGCACCATTAGCTGGGTTTCCTTGAATACCTGGTTGGTAATTGCTATTGATTCTATTTGGATTTCGATTGTTGTTGTCGTAGCCGTATTGATTTGGTATTAAATATTCGTTTTTGCTACCAGGTAGGTACTTATTATTGTTTAGAACTCCAGAGTCCTTGTTGTATCCTGGAAAATGTCCCTGTGTGTCACTTTTTGCTTGTCCCGGCATACGCTGTAAAAATTGGGCGTCTTCTTTAGATTTTCCATTACAATCATCACAACTTGGATCGTATATTGACTGACTTTGTGCTTGACCCATTCCGCTGTTTCCACCTAAAATTTATACACAATATCAAGTATAAAATAGCCACACAGCTTACACTATTTTTAAAACCAGAAAGGGGTAGAATAGTACTCACTAACGCTGGCCCGCGATGAATCAGCAGCGGAATGTGCTTCTGCTTTTCCTTCATTTTTGCCATTTCCTTGATCGATGGCCAAATATTGTGATTGAGTTTGGCCTCGATAACGTCCCCTAGGAACAAAAGGTGTTTGTCGCCGAATTCTCGAAGTTGCCATTGCTTTCAAAACAGACAATGAATTATAATCTCCTCCATTTTTCATTGTTGCGATTTGACAAAATATGAAACTTGCGTTTACAGGATTTAATAAATTAACCTGGAACAAAAAAATTTCATCATTCTATCCTTGACACTATATTCAAAGTGTATTATTGAAAAGATTATTGGGAAATAAATTAGGCCACGGAAACGAGGTTAACATTGACAAAATAAGTTATCATAAAAATAACTATGATGCTATGAAAGCGATAAAAATGTCGAGGACATTGAAATATGTACAATGATTATCTAGGTACAAAAGCAGTTGTTAAATTAATCTTGAAAAATATTTTTTTGGTTTCTTTCTGACATTTTGATTTTCATTTACTTTTATTTCACTATGTAGGTAATTACTTATTTGACTTTCGCAGGTTAGTCCGAGCGATTTCTATACGCTACCGACTTAGTATCAAACTATTATTGCTTCACACTAGAAAAAATCTTTTGAAGCTGTTATATACAAGCTGTACGTTTTCATTTAATTACTAGCTGTTGCCAACGACTTCGTCCGCGTGGATATCGGTTATTGAAGTTGGATAATTGGTATTATAATATCCTCCATGAATTTCATACCAACACTATTCCAAATTTTGTCAAAATCGATTTAGTAGTTTAGCTGTGAAAGCGTTACTGATAGATAAACAAACAGATTTACTTTAAACACTGTTGTGACAAAACTGTGATCCGCAGTATCAGTGGTACCTAGATTTTGTGAAAAATACCTACTAAAGGCAGCCTGGGTAAAAGTAATGGGGGTAGGTATAAAGGTAGGTTAATCTGTAGGTAGGTATATAACGTAGATGGTGTCCGCGACTTCGACTGCATTGAATGTTTTTTTCTTCTCCAAGGTCATTTTTCATTTTCCTGAGCAGGAAAATGTTTGCCGCGGCGAATTCGTTCAAGCGTCTTCGTAATTTCCACCCTGTTGCCACTAAAATTATGCTTGCACAATCTCTCCTACTTCCCATTCTCGACTATGCTGACGCCAGCTATCTAGACTTAACTGAAGAACTTCTCAACAAACTTGAGCGGCTCCAAAATGTCTGCATAAGGTTTGTATTTGGATTACGCAAATACGACCACATTTCTGAATTCCGCACTAATCTCAAGTAGCTTCCTATTCGCCTTCGCCAGAATACTCACATTCTTTCTCTAGTCTACCGTATTCTGTACGACAAAGCGTAACCAGTGTATCTAAAGACCGCTTAGCCTACCGGTGCAACAATAACGACCGTAACTTGCGCTCTTCATCTAATTTACTCCTTGCGACGCCATCGCATACCACATTTTTAAGTAAGTCATTTTTTGTCCGATCAGTGTCGTTATGGAATGAATTGCCGATTGGAATCCGTCTAGCACGCACGCCACGAATTTTTAAACGATTGCTTAAACAACATTACCAGGTGAAACACTGTTAATATTAACTATCTATAGTATATATCTACCTATATATTTATTTTATATCGGTTGTATTATATATGTATATATTTTTATAAATAAATAAATATAAATAAATATTTCTGACACTCACACAACACAACATTATCTAGCCCAAATTAAGTTTCTTGAAGAACTTGTGTTATGGATACTAGTTAACTGATATACTTCAGAAATATATAAACATACATATTGAATAAATACATATTTTTTATTAGAATAAACTTATATACACATATAAACATCCATGACTTGACGACTAATACCTGTGTTCATCACACAAATATCCGCCGCCGCCGGGATTCGAACCCAGGACCTCTGGCATAGAAGGCAATGTATGTTACCGCTACACCAGCCGGTCGTCAAAATTAACTTAATTAACATTAATTGATTTATTAACATTTATGCTATCATTATTTATGTATGCAATTATTAGTAATTAGTTTATTTATTATAAGCCGTGTACCCCATCTACCTTAATTTCCCATAATGCGTAGGTTGCCTGGCAGAAATCGCTCACCAGCGATAAGGCCAACTTTGTACAATAGTTCTTTTGTAAAATTTAATTAAGTTTTCCTATGTAACCATGTTGGTGTACAATAAAGAGTTTATTATTATTACCTATCTAATCTAATATAATAATAAATAACAAAACAAAAATATAATATCAAAAATAAAAATGAAGAATCTTCGCCAATATAATATGTATAATTCTTAACCACAAACATAACTATCTATTACATAACCAAGGCACATTTAGCAAAATGGCTAGTAAAAGTAAAGTAAAAAAGTAAAAATCGGTTTATTGTGACAGTAGTATTTACACATAAAAGTAACAACAATAAAAAAGAACCTAGAGTAAAAAAAAGTACACATATAAAAAAGCTTAAAATAAACAAGAGCTTCAAATAAAAAAATATGAAAAAACTATGAAATTATATGAAAAAACTAAACCTAGTTATCCCAAAATTAAAAGTAAGTAAATGAAAACGACTAAACGGTAAAGCTATTGCATAGCATTTTTTATCAACTTATGCAATTATAATTTGATATTTAGCAAAATAAATCTACAATACAATCGATTGTTGTATCTTTTACTCATGTAAAATATTGGAACCCAGCATGAATTGATTTTGACGACAATTTACTTAATTAATACCCTTAAGAATAACCCTCCAGCCCCGACTGTCGTGCCTGACTGAAATTTGCCGCCAAATAACAGCACTGCAGCGGTGATGCATTCCGAAAACCATTTATGAAGAGCCAGTTCTAACATAAACCCGGTTGCTATAATCTTTGACCTCGGGTATAGTCACCAATTTGAAAAAAAAAGTAGTAGGTACTTAGTATTTTTAATATTTGGAAATAGAAAGTTATTGCGCAGAAATTAAACTTGTAGGTAGCCTGACTCCACACCATTTTTGGCACCACCCAGGCACCCATAGGCACCCAGAGTTCGGTAGGTACCTATCTCGGAGAATTAAATGCGCGAGGGGCCGGCCATGCCAGCAAATCACTCGCTCGCTTGCCTGCGTCTTCCTGAACATGCCTACCATACAGGGTCAATTTATAAAATCCTGTAATATTTTGAAATCGGGTTCAAGATGTGAAAACGTTTCCATATATTTCTATAAAACAATAAGTTATTAATTACATTACCAAACGAACCGAAAGTCAAATTCGTGCAGCCGAAACCCACGCCACGCCCTCCGCTCGTTAGTCTGTCCAGAGATTCGCCCTAAATAAATTGACCCTATATTGCGTAGTTATTTTAAAAATTACGATATCTCCTAACATGGTTATTGAAATAAACTGATGTCAAAGACAATTTTGAATACTTATGTTAAGTAACGTATTAAATTGGATAAGGAATAATACTGTATTAATAAAAACTCCATCGCAAATAAAAACATTAATTTCGAACGCGATTAATAACCATAAAAACGGTTATAGTGAGTCAATCTTAAAAGATACGTATATACTGTCCCGGAATTTGTTTTAGAACTTTTAAAAAGGAACAATCTCTCGTAATACATTATTTTTGCGTAACTTAAACCGTTTATGCGGCGTACGCAATGGAAGCTCTAAAAATTGAATAATTTTCCCCGTTTTCGCAATTTTTTCCTTTGTAACTTCGCTCCTATCGGTTACTGCGTGATGTGATATAGCCTAATGGACTATAGAACTCAAAAAGATTTTTTCAATTCCAACAAACAAACAAACTCTTCAGCTTTATAATATTAGTATAGACTTAGTAAATGAATAAACTGCACTCAAATTAGACATACTTTTGACAACCTCTTTTGCTTTGGGGGTGAAAAAAGACAAATTTAGCTTGTTAATCTTTTATAAACCGACTTCAAAAAAGGAGGAGGTTCTCAATTCATCGCGTATGTTTTTTTTTATGTTTGTCACCTTATAACTTTTGACTGGGTGAAACGATTTTGATGATTGTTGTTTCATATGATAGAGGATACTTCAAAATTAAGTCCATGTAAATTTCATCGAAACCGATGGAGTAGGTACTTCACGAAAAAAAAATTAAATATGTATGAATTCGGACCTTCTACTTCAGCCAAAGTTTTGACGTGAAGTCGGTTTTTTAATTTGTTGATTATTTCTGACAAGTGCAAGTTTGTATATTGTCTAGGAATATTTAGACAACAAATAGAACCACTATCGCCCAATCGTTTACCGTTTACTGTCCTCAACTTAACAATTAAATAAATAAAGAAAATTAAAGTGTACACAAGCCGGAAACACGACTTGATAATGATCTTGTAAAAAGTATAATAATTACATTTTAAGTGAGTGATAAGATAATTATATTGGCCCGGTTGGGTCACTGTCCCTACAAATGTATTTATGATATTTGTGGAACGCCAGAAGATGTTTAAAGCTAGTTTATTGTTGGAGTGTGTACGGTTTCAGTCTGATCTTTCTTTAAATAGATATTCCCAAAATTCCCACGGGCACGGGAAATATATGATTTTTAGTTTGTATGAAAAAAACTTATTCCTTGAGTGCATGGGTGTGATACTTGGTATAAAGGTTCTTTCAGTGGGTGTCTGGTTGTATAGTTTCTGAAATTTCCACGAGAAGGGTAGTTAAGCGCATACTAAGTTGCGGGATAAAGCTAGTTTTACCATAAAATGTCAACTCTAAAAATAATGGAGCAGTCCAATAAATGAATGAGCGATAAAAATGATGGAATGAGCGGTTTGATAAATAGTTCGGTACTGATACAATATTTGCTATATTATATAATATATGGTGTGCAATGCCATAAAATCAAAACATTTAAAAATATGCATATGCATAGAGGTATGTTAGGAATTGTGTGTAATTCCAATATCGTTGTTTATTAATACAATTTGCGATTTGAAAGATTATGCTACCAGAAGGGCTCCCGTACCTGAAGATGTAGTCGGTACGGTTAGGTCCGACGACGAGCACAGCGAGGAGGAGCAGTTAGGTTGCATATAATTATAAAAGTGCGATGCCGCCGTTGCGGCCGGCGAAGCGCCTTTAACCTGGTCATCTATCACACTCAACCCTGGACAATCCCGACATGTTCAAAAGTCATTGAGTTAGGTCATCGCGGTAACGCTGACCCATAATGAGCATGTATATTTGGATATTCATGTACATTTCATGTATATATAACATGTATATTCCGCATGCCTATGTAATTATCCTATATTTAAGTACTGTTTTCTTATTTTATTTTACCACCTCAGTGTTTATAAAATTGCTTAAAATGAGATTTCTTACCGACAAATTCCGATTTATTACTGCCCTCACGTAACCGCTCAATCAAAAAAGTATGTGTAAAAAGTATAAATAATTTTTACCAAAATGTCACTGAACCAATTCATTATTTTTATTACTCATTTTTGTTTACTTTAGTATTTAATTTTAACTGCTGAACTAGTCATTAAACATGCCATTTATAATTTTTAACTAACCAAAATTGCTATTTATAACTGATTTAAAGATCAATGCCTAAAAATGTTAACGGAAATAACAAGGTATCATTTTTAATTTTACATGGTCCCGCCATGCCATTCAGAAGTCAGAATCAAAACGAAGATATCTTTTAAAAAACGTAGGTACTAATTATTTAATGAAAGGTACTAAGAAGTGGATTGCTGGTATTAACTTCCCAAACTTACAAACCTTTAAATAATTGATTTGGTCCCGCCATTCTGACGATTATTTTATTATTTATTATTAAAAAACTTTTAAACATATATTACCTTTCATGATTTGTTTGTAATTAATGGTTTATAATAATATTCACATAAATTAGCTAATCCCCATGATCCTGTCTTTGACCGCATCATAACCTCACCATTGATAAAAATTGAGGTTGAATACGAACTAGTTACATATAAAATTTTATCGTTAGGTCCATACAAATCTTTGAGTACTTATGTCTCTTGTGTGAAACACATAGTAGACGTACTTGAATGTAAACCCAAACCCGCAAGCAGATTTTAAAAGTTAGTTTTTGTATTTGTATGGAAAATGAACCAGGCCTCTTTCGTGTCTCAAATTACCTGACCATGGCTTCTTAAGCCTCGGAAACCACTTCTTTAACTGAATATAATAATTCAAATAATCTCGCATTTTCTGATCCCACGGGAATATCGGGATAACAATAGCCTATGTGCTATTCCAGGCTGTACTCTATCATTATGCCAAAATTCTATTGATTCATCCAAATCCGTTGGGCCGTTCTGCCGTGACTGAGGAACAAACATCCATACATCTACACTTTCACATTTATAATATTAGTCAGATTTTCACTCATTGCGCACACGATTTCTTATTATTTAAAGTTTTACCAGTCACTTTTACGGTATCCCAAGAGTTTAAATCCTATACATATAATAAAACGACATTTAAATACTTAATCAATGAAGTCATCAACGTTTAAATTTTCCGTTTTCATAAATATTTTTTCGAAAACTCTCAACAAGTAGGTACTTAATTAATTTCGATGAAATTCGTACGGGCCACATCTGCAGTATCCATTATCACATGGAACACTAATCATCAAAATCGATTCATAACTGACTAAATTATCGCGTAACAAAGATACAAAAAAAGACGTGTGGCACTCGGAGACTGCCGCGGTAAAGCTATTGCATAGCATTTTTATTCAACTTATGCAATTATAATTATTTATTTATTTTATTAATGTTCCTAGTAGATGGCGCTGATTGTTTATTAAAGCCCGCATGTAAAGTTATGAAATCAAAGTATCACCGCTGTGCCGGTCGGAGTGGGGGATGTTAGGTTTTTTTCGTTACGGAATTTCTGGATTCGGTCCCCACGCTCAAGGCCCGCGATAGAAGCTATGCAATAGCTTAAAAACATATTCACGAATTGAGAACCTCGTATTTTTGGAAGTCTACCGATTGGTTGATAATATTGTCTGTGTGTCTGTGTCTATGTCTGTCTTATATGTTGTAGGAGACAAAGTCATTCGTAGCGCATAGAAATAATAAAATATCTTATCAAATTATTCAATAAAATAAGTAACATTTCGACTTTTGTTCAGAGATTACGAAGCTATCACACTATCTCTATATCAAAGGAAGCGCATATCTCAGTAACTAATACAATAATTAAAATATCGAATGTAAAGAAGCCATATTATGATGACGCTGACGATGAAGTAATTCATGAAAAGTTTTCATCTATTATATTTACTAATATTTTCTTAAAAAAACTTATGCCTAGCTAATTTTGAAACTCCTTTCATCCCATATAATAGTTTTCTATCCCCACGGTACACCCGCGTCTTTTGCTCGTATGTCACAAAAAAGTCTATGTAAGTCTGAACGCGGCAAATTCAAAACTACTGAATGGATTTAGGTAGGTACGTACATATGGTACATACGGTTTTTTTTTCAAATAGACGCCATGATTTATGGGGAAGGCTTAGGTAGATGTTATCTTTAGGGTGATGGATAAATTGAGCTGATGTATGCCGATGATTGTTAGATAATGTTAATATGTCAGAGAAATCAAGTCGACTGAGGCAGTCTTATCTGTGTGCAGCAGGGGCGGAGCACTATAGAAACATTGCTAAATAGCAATTAACGAGAGAGCCATTCTTGGTTAATGAATAAAGTATTATTGTCTTTTAAATAGATCCTAAAACAACTACATAGTACGAATATTGACAAAACACTATTAAACGCCGATATGATTAAGAATGATGGAAATGGTTTGAACCTCTGCGTATTAGAAAAAGCTTTGCCGCACTCTCAGGCAGGAATCATTTTAAATATTTCGCAAAAAAAGTTATGATACTCATAAATTAAAATTTGAGCCCCTTAAATGACATTGTGTAAAAGTAGTGGAGACAAAGATGTTGAATGACAGTCACATCATCGCGCCTTGTTTGTTGAATGATTTATTCAAACTTAATAATAAGAAAGGAAAGAATAAGTGCAGTTTTTTAATTAAGTTCTAATCGCAGAGCAAACTACTGAATTTGAATTAAAATTATACATTTACGCTTGGCAAGAACAGCACATCAACGGCCTAAATAGTATAATAAAAAAGATATGTACTTACTTTAACAAATCTCTTATGCGGTGAAATTGGGGCAAGCTGGCTAATTCCACATAGCTTATGAAACTCCTTGAGGGCTTGAATATCATTTGGGTTATTCACGTGATTTGAGAAATACTTTGTTAAATTCCATCTCCAACACCAATTAGATTCTGGTCTCTTGCATATAAAATGGAACTGAATAAAGAAAAAAAATTGTATTTTTATGGGATTTCATCGTATAGATCAAGTTGATAGTTTAATGGAATTTTTATATTGCTTACCTGTTCAGATGGATGCACAGGAGTTGCAAAAGTTGGCGCCAAAATAGAGAAAATTATAAGAGCACTGAAGGAGGCGCAAACGCGGCTTAGCTCGTTTCGGAGCATGGCGCTTTCGCGAGCGGCAGTGAAGCTCTACAGTTGGGCCGTCGCCGGCGCACCGTTCGCCGTCTGACCCTCGGCTTCAACCCAAGATAAACCCGCACCAGATAGTATAAGTTCACCCACCCAATTTTGGCGATACTGTCCGATTTTGCTACATACGATAATACATTCTAGGAAATAAGTTATATCCGATTAGGATAAGGATTCCTAATTAGCCGACATTTCGAGTACAGGAGTTAGAAAGACTCGGACATCCTTTAACGATGTACTTTATCAACCGACTGACCTATCTTAATCACACCTGTAGATGGGTCGCTCCGGCTGGGATGCAACAAACTGCATCGAACGCATGCGCGACTTAAAATGTAGGTTATCGATTCATTTATATACTTTTTTTGGAACTCTTATCCAGAGGTGTAACTAGGATACGGTACCTACTTCCTAACTTTCCATAGTTTGTTTATAAGAACAATATGATATAACAAAAGCATTATGTTAATTATACCAAAGTAGATATGTCTTTTTGCTTCCACATCCTGACTCATTTGTTCTAAAAAGCTGCCGATTAGAAATGATAGTTATAAACGACGTAATTTAAAATTGTAAGTAGGTTAGTAGGTACCCACACAAAACTAAGTTCTATGCGTAGAATTTTGCTGGATTAAATTTGAGAAATTATCAAATAAGGGTTCCTTGTGGTATGGTTATTTAAATAGGTTCTTGTTTAGCCCAAAGGGTTGTTTATAGCTAGGATCATTGAAAATATATGTTAGAACGCATGTATTGTTACTAATATGTTGTCATTTAAACGTCAAGATGAACTTCTGTAGTGAATATTCCAATGGTTTCGCTCTACAAAAGTTGCAATTTTTGAATAAATAAATTTGCTAAATAAATTACACTCCATATAAGTAACGATGTCTTAATGCAGCTTTATACCCTACTTTTATGTCTCTTTGCCATTCAACTTTCTAAACATTGTCCTTTGTCTATGTACCGACATGACACATTGACCCAATTATTGGCATATTTAGAACAGGGCTGAATAGTTCTGGTTAATTCAGAAAGCTTAATTTTGAAGAGGGTAATAAAACACATCGTTCCGTTTTCGTTTTTTATTAAAAACTATTCATAAAATTAACCATACTTTTTTAACGACAATACTTGTTGCTATATGTCACAGAATACTTGAGTGGGATAGAATCCTAACGCCTTCACAACTCGAATTTTTAAAACGCTTTAAAAAGTCATTAAAAAAGTATGCCTAAGGCATTATATGGCCATAACATTAGTTAAAAATGTATTTATTCTACGAAATAACCTATAAATAGCAAATAAAACTGTTATTATTTGTAAAAAAATTGAGCACTAATGTTTTATTTTATTAAACACACTATGAATGTGTGTTGTAAATAATTAACATTTTATTTTATAATCTTGTAATTTCTGAGCTGACATTTGCGTCTTTTTTTTTCAATGCGTGAACTGGATAAATGAAATGCTGCGGGTAATAGCCGGCGGAGTGGGCGTCGCCTGGGCTCTTAGACATACTGACCCTGCGGCAATATTCTATCGACTCTACGCATTCACAGGCAAGCCGAGTCTCTGACCCGCTACTTTCGAGTTGATACTTCGGGACAGCAATTAAACTCTCCGATGATTTTGTAGGAGCACAATGGTTTTGAGTTCGGGTGTATACAGAGTAATGGTGTAAAGAACCACTCTGTCGATGAGTTACTTTTTCCTGAGGGTGGTGTTGATATTCGTGATGGCTCTGCGTGCTTCGGTTGCTGTGATTTCTTCCATGACTTTTAGATCTATTTGATTGTTTTGCACTGGTATCCAGATAACCATAACCAAACCCGTAACCTCCGAATGCTTTGGTGGTCAAGTTATCCCATGACTTAGGTTTTACTTGCTGGTGGGAACTTTGGTATTGAATTTTTGGAGAAGCTTTATTTTCTGCACGCTCGTTATCCCAAAATAGGGTATCACTACTAAGAGAGGTGCTGTAACTTGAGGCAGAATTTTCACAAGGAGCGGTTGTGTTACTAGTTGCAAAGGACTGCAGACTGCATTGACTAGTTTGAGTAGATTCTGTCGTAAGATAACGATATTTAGCTGAGCAATGACCTGATGTGCATGTTTTCTTATGTCGGACATGAGCACAGCTATCAGGTTTTTGAGTTAACTTGTCGGTTTGTTGACACTTATCTTTACGTTTATGTTCTTTTGAACATTCTTTTTTACGTCGTATTTTCTTTCTTGTATTTGGCACACACTGCGGATCACAGCATGGGCTGGCTAGATCATAGGCTTCAAGACTATTAGCATCTTGATTGTTGTAAGCTGGCACACAAGGGGTGCAACTGTGTCCGTGACTATTCCTATGTGTTTTGCTGTGTTTTCCATTACTGGGTTTATAAACTTCAGAGACACGATGACATTCCGCTTGACTTTTAAGAACATAATGAGTACAGTCACGACGATTCCTAGGGGAACCAACAGTTATAACGAAACTACCAGTTCTAAGATTTGGCTGTATAAAACAAGTACCATATCGAGGATCCAAATATTGATACATAAATACGTTAGGTTGCGGAGGTTTAGCGGCAGTGACATTTTCACTTGATAGTGTAGGCCTACAGTATGTGTTGTTTGCATTTTCACCGGTGTTATTATCTTCATTGTCTGAGATAACTTCTGTTGGTGAATTTTTCTTTTTCTGAGATGGCAAACTGTGCGTTTTCCAGTTAGAATCGTAGAGTTGCCTTTCGCGTACGTTCAGTTGTTCGAGTTCTCTCATTTTCGCCTGAAGGTTTCTTTGGAGGTTGATATATTTGAGATGGAGTTCAACTTTACGGACGCAGTCTTCAAAGATAACGACCATGCGCATTCTGGAGTCGCAGCCGTTGATTGCGGCTACGACGGTGGCGTGGTCAGCGCGCTCTACGTCCGCACCATTGATGGACAGGATGACGTCTCCTTCACGCATGCCCGCCGCCGCCGCCGCCCCTTCTGCCTCCACGTGATCCACGTATGTGATCACCTCGATTTCTTGTTCCTGTAAAAACCATAAGTGATTAAAATCAATTTTAGTATCCTACTTTTTATTGCTGAATTTCTCCAAAAGTGTTAAAGATATTCGCATACAAATTGTGATCACTATGAGTTGGTTTTAATTTTGGTAAAAGTTTGGTAGGACAGTTGCGAGCATAAAAAGGACACTTAACTGACCAATAAGCTAAGTAACGCAAGCGTGGCTGTGGGCAAATTCATGTAATTTTAATCATATGATGCTTTACGACTTATTTATCACACTTATAAAGTGATTAATATTGTCTTTAAAAATTTAAAAAATATATTGTACTCTAAATGAAACAACTTATATTTTAATATACAATTTGAGTTTGCAATTAATCTTTATTTCTGCCATGTAAGTAGTCAAATAGAACTTTGAATTAACTCTCAATTTACTTGTTATGCGACGCCAGCGGTTCAGGGGCATAAATAATATAAAATAGATTGTCATTTATAAGTGACGCATTATTGCTTTTATTGTCTAAAACTGACAAAGTGCTTAACTTTGACTCTAAATTCAATAGGTAAATATTAACATATCTTACAAAAAAAAATTAAAATATACCTTCTTATAGTGTATGCCATAACTTTGAAGAGTGAATCCATAACTGCCATTCTTCTTTTCCACTATAATCGTCCGTCTTTGCCAGTCATCTTCGGATTTTCCGCCTCTATCGGGCTTACTTGATTCCCTTATCTAAAATAAAAAAAAAAATTAGATTTACAGATAGGTATGAAATTGATTTTATTATTCTAAAATACAGTTACTTACAGAATTATCTAACGAGTCTTCCTTTGTTTCGTTGCTCAGATATTTCTTGCCATTGCTCATACTACTTTGACACCGTTCGTTTATTTTAGGCGAACTCATTTTGTTCTTTAACCGGTATCGGGATGTTGATTTTGTAGTTTAAACTGCATCATCAGCTATGTTTTATCATTATAAAGTAATTATTGTCAATACAATACAGTTTTCACTGTTTACAGGTGTGGTAAGGCAGATCATTAAGGTTAGACGCATGCTTACTGCCGCCATGCAAATGTGCGCATGCGTCAACCCCAGCTCTTTTACTCCACCTACTGACAAGAAAAACAATGGTTTATTGCTCCCTTTTGCTGCGAGAATTTATCACATGTTTAATATTATTCTAATTACGCAATATAATGCATTGTTAGTCATTTGTTTTTACTAACAAGGTGAAAACCCAGCAACAATAAACAATGATTATACCACGATTATACATTTAAACTCTATTACGTTTACAATTTTTTTAATCGGAAGTTAAATAATAAGAGTGGTTCTCGAAGTCTATCTATTGTTTAGAATAGTATTTTGGGCTATACTGATATATTCTTAGTCTACAAGATAACAAATATTCGACTGACCTATAAAACACGTCATTCAAATATCCCGCAATCGTTTTTGATATATTAATATGTGGGTATAAATAAGTATACAAATACTTTATCTACAACTACAATCAACCTAATCACACTTTAAAATATTTCAGGATTCATCGGAATGAGTTATTTTATTGTTATAATTTTATAGTATTCGAATTAGATTATAATATTGTCTATTGATTTCACGAATTTATTTTAAATATTAGATAAAATTGATTGTATCTCGATTTTTGGTACTTAAAAGTAGGTTTGTATGTCGTTTACCCAGTTTCATTCATCCATTTGTGTACAATCGCATGCATCAACTGTGCCACATAAGTGAATGCAGCATAAGAGAGGCCAAAACTCTAGTAGTCAATCTGTTGCTCCATCTTTCTTACCTGTCTACAGAAAGTTTAGTCACAGATTCGGAATTGAACATTCGCTATTTCATATCTAATATAAAATTCCCAACAGCAACTACATAATGCCCTTCACGCACACAAAAACATACCTGCACAAACACTGGGTACTTTCAACACACCCACTCACAGATACACACACACATACACACACACAAACACTCACTCACACTCAAGTGATCCGCCGTATGTAATAATCTCCATAAAAAAAGTTTGTAACTTTATTAGCTCCTCAGTTGAAAATGTTTATATTAATTTTGTAAGTAATCATAATTATAGACTCCCGAGATACAGGACAAGTTCCTAGTTCGGGGTCTGTCGTATAAAAAAAGAAGAATATATATAATGTACATTATCTTAATTCCTATAACTATGTAAAACCTGTTCAGCTTTGTAACTACTTTTTGGAAATAAATATATTTTTATTATTATATATTAGGTACTTATTATTCATTAACCGAATTAAAAAAAAAGGAGGTTCTCAGTTTGACCTGTAAGTATGTATGTATGTATGTTTGTCCGCGATTAGCTCGCGTTTGGCTGAACCGATTTGGATACAGTTTTCAGGAAAAGATTTGTCAAGTTTAGGAAAAGGTTTTAGAATATTAACCGACTTCATAAAAAAGAAGGTTCCCAATTTCTATGCATATTTTGTATAAGAGATGAGCCGAATGTTCGGCCGAACTTTCGTCTTCGGTACATTCGGCATATTATTATAAAATTCGTATTCAGCCGAATGTTTGGTTGATTTGCCGAATACTAGCTGTTTCGCTCGGTTTTACCGGCGCAATTCTAATTGCCACTATGCCAATCTTTTACATTTATAACTAGCTGACCCGGAAAATGTTGTTTTGCCATATAAATAAAAAAAAAAAAAATAGATGTTGCCCGATTCTCATAGATACCGGATAAGCACAAAAAATTTCATCAAAATCGGTCAAGCCGTTTCGGAGTAGTATGGCAACGAAAACTGTGACACGAGAATTTTATATATTAGATTGTTATCAGTAAGATTTCTGTTTATTACTACGGATGGCTTAAAAATGGCTTCGATGTTTTTTTTTTATTAAAAAAGGAGGTTTTCAGATTAACCTGCATGTAGGTACCTATCTGTGTTTGTCAACGATTATCTTGCGTTTGGCTGAACCGATGTTTATGCGGATATTTTTCACATTTAGGAGAACATTTTAGTATTTTAACCGACTTCAAAAAAGGAAGTTATCAGTTCTGTATGTATGTTTATTAGCAATTATCTCACGTTTGGCTGAATCGATTTTACAGTTTCTCTGTTTTTCATTAATTTACTTACTTTATGTTTTGGGCTAGCTATAACTTTTATCATAGTTAGTTTCCATATTTATAGATTTTCGTGATAGATTTTTTAGTGATCAGTTTTGGGCTAGTTCTTACCTGACTGTTTGCAAGAAGATTTATAAGTATATCTCACTTAATAATGTTTTTAAGTTTTTTGCATTTAAAATGCTAAATTATTCTTAAATAAATGAAAAATGTGATTAATAAAAATTACCCGACCAGGATTCTGAGACGAATTATCACATTTTTCATTTATTTATATCTCACTTTTCTAGTTTCTGCAGCACGAGCAGGATGCTGACGATTCCTAGACGAGACGATCTCTTGATGTATGAAGTCGTCGTTTTATTTTCGTGTTGAGTTTCATTCTTCCTTGCTCGACTGTATCTTAGAACGTCCTTCGTTTTTCTACTTAGGCCTATAGACACAACCGACTTCTAAAACTATGAAAATACCTACCCAGATATATTATTAATGTTCTTATTACATTATTAATTCACGTTTGGCAGAAATTTGCTTTCCGGGATATTAATAGGGAAGGAATAGGAACGGGACTAGGATGGCGTATGTAAAAATTATTTTAACATTTTTAGTAGATTATTTTTTTGAAGGCGGTTCACTTTTTCTTAAAAAGAAATAATTAGTTCGCTTTCTTTTTGAATTAGGTATGTATTCTGACTTTATTTATTTATTTTTTATTTTTACTTCCTCGTTGTGTCGGTGCTTTTTCAGGTTTGCCTTTAGACGCCTTTATCACGATAACTGACAATGAAACTCGATTAGACGTTTATACCTGTCATAGGAACAGAGTGTGTAGATGGGATCATTTTCAAGTATTTAAAGTCTACCTTGTATGGGTTAAGTCTTATAGTTTTGGAGATAGGCATAATTTGGTACTTCTTTGTTTTTTTCCTAATTTTTATAAATTATCATTAATGTTACATCGATTTTTGACGGAAATATATTCTCCAAAAAAAGATATAGCCCTTGAAACTGTTATGTTTTGTATTTTTTACGCTATGGTCAAGCCTATGCCACTCTTCTAGGATTATTCATTTTGACATATTGTGACATCTCGTGCTGTTGTTATAAAAAATTCAAGAAGTCTACTTGACCTTCAAACCGTGCTGAAGTGCTTTGTTTTCTGTCGACGTTAGGTATTTTTCTGTCGTTGATCTGTTGAGGGGCACGTTCCTTCAAGTTCTGAGCACTTGTAAATTGTGATCATAAAATTTCTGCCAACCAGCACGAGCCAGAGTGGAGGTTAAACGTCCAAAATTTCTTCAAAATTCTCGACACCCAACACCCGTTAGGATCG
The DNA here is from genome assembly GCA_944452665.1 of Stenoptilia bipunctidactyla. Lineage (NCBI taxonomy): Eukaryota > Metazoa > Arthropoda > Insecta > Lepidoptera > Pterophoridae > Stenoptilia > Stenoptilia bipunctidactyla. Next base: position 41,194,999 of record OX101721.1, on the reverse strand, counting down.
GGGTGATGACTGAAAATATGTGACAAACAAAATGTGTAATCCGCAAGATTCAGTTTTAAATAAATCTTACATAACTTCACTCCTGTCTCCGCTGTCTAGAGACTAAGGAACACCAATTGCTTCGATCCAGACATACCTTTTTCGCTTCCTGCAGATTCGTTAATCTTTTCATGCACGATCGGCGGGTACTTTCAACTAGTCGCCAATTTGGTCGGTATACGTTTGCGTCCGCTTTCGATATCATCATCCATTCGTGCTCTGTACAACTCTTTCGTAAATCTACTTTTACTTATCTTTTCTAAATGTCCAGACTACTGCAGCATACCCTTTTCAATCTTAAAAATCTAAAATCTGTTTCACTATTGCACACCCTATCACTCAATTTCCACACATGCTCCTCGAAGCTCTCATCTCTACAGCATTAATCCTGCTTAAACATATGCTCTTATCTACATATGAAAGGAATTGTGCGTCACTTAAAACATAAGAAAAAATATTGCATCTGTATTATGTTTTATTTTCCTTGTTTTATTTAAGTTAACTCTAAGAAATGATTGTATTAAAAAAGACAAAACGTTCTGTTATGAACTTCATAAATGTCAAGTTGCTTATGAATTGAAACTTGAATATATACTCCAGCTACGTGTTTTTAATAGTTATTTATAATTATTTGTCTATAGTTTTCGATACTCTGATTATTATGTTTCGCTAAAAAATAAAGAAAATACACAGTTTATATACACCTAACGGTATATCTTTATTACAAAAATAAACACACAATTATAAAATAAAACCATTATACACTAGGAAATGTTTTTGAATAAAAGTAATAAATTTTAAGAGTTTTAAAATATAATTTAACATTACAAGTTTAATATTAAAATAAGCACACATTTATAAAATTTACCAAAATCCACTAGAAAATATTGTTGAATACATTTAAGAGTTGTGTGATACCAAAACTATTACTTATTGCCTATGGAGTTAGCTCTAGGGACCAGCTTATCACTGCCGTTATTAGTAACCGACATAGAAGGCATCAGGTAGGCGTGGGTGTTGCCATCAGCGTCACCAACCTTTGCTTGTGCTTTTTCCACGCTCGATGCTTTATTTACATCAGACTGTGGCTTTTGTTGATTCACTTCAGACGACGCCCCTCCGTTATCTGGATTTGCTTTGGTTCCGTTTGAAACCGCCGCCATTTGCAATGACCATGGTAGAGTGCTGCTGTTGTCTTTCGAAAGTGCCGCTGGGGCCACTCCCAAAATTGAGTCTTTCGTGATATTTGCCAACACAGGAGAGGTGATATTGGTCAAATTCAGCAAGCTGCCATTGCTTTTAAAAATCGTGAGTGCTTCCTGCACCCCTCTGTAAGAGACATATACGTTACCGATAATTGGAAGATAAATATTTTTTTATTACTACGATCTATTTATCTAATTCAGCCTGGCAATAACTAACATGCTCTAAGCAAGCAGGCTATACTAATGAATTGCTTACGAATTGTTTGTATTCACTAGGTCACTGTTGTTCGTTACGATGCCCACTTCATAATGAGTTGCATGGATAACATACCTAGAGATAATAAAGTTTTCAAGTAGTGTTAAAGTCGGAACAAAGTAATAATTAAGCAGACATACAAATTTCTTTTCTCATAAAAGACATAAAAATGCTTTTTTGTTGTGAACGATTAAGGAGATTGAACGCGGGTAATAATAGGCTTCAGTTATAATGGAGTGTTTTTAAATTTATTAATTGAAATTAATTTTAATTGAATCTGAGATTGATCATAAAAGCGTATTCGAAGAAGTTTCTGACACTGTAAATCATCATCGTAAAATAATCGTACGAATCGATATTAGTAATTGTTTAATCGTCTAGAAACTTTCTGAGTTAGATTTCTCCAAACGTCATTATAGTCGATCACCAAAATACACTAAGTATAGCGAATCTCCATATTTCAGAACATCAATTTTCAAAATTTATTTAGGTATTGTAAGATAAGATAAAAGTGAGCATTAAAAAACAGATCAGTTTTAGCTTTGTTATTGCGGTTCAACTTTGAAGGACGTACCAATTTGTATTTATTGACTTTATTTGAGATTCTTGTTTTGACCAGGAAAACACGTAGTAGATGAAATATATCTTTTTTATTCTATGATGAGGCTAGTATCACTGTGTTTTCATCACCGAAATTCAGGCATGTTTTAATCATATATTGGACCAAACATCTAAAAAGGATATGTTAATCGGTTTCCTCACAGATTCAAGACCAGCATTTGCAGCACTTTAACTAATTCTGCGAGTTTTTGAACATATTATAATTTTTACTTTGAGGGCAAATAATTTAGATTTTAGTCTGACAATTTATTACTCAATTTAATTACGCTATGTGTAACTTAGAGGTAATTCACATGGAATATATACAAATCTTTTCGAAAAAGGGAATAAAAACTTTTGTCATATATACATGATTTTAATTTAATTAAACAGACAATTATTAAATGAAGTTAATGAGGTTGGGTGGGAGGTTGGGTGTTTATTTAGATAATGAAGTTAATTTTAGATTTCATATAGAACGTAAAGCTATTAGGGTTTATAAAATGTTAAATTATTAATAAAGTGGTTCCATTGAACAAATTTATGTTGAAATGATAATTTAATGATTCAAAATAACATACTACGATGGTTCGTTATAAGAATTAATCAGAATTTACGTATACGCATTCAATTTATGACAAAAGTTTTTAATTTGGATGCATAGATGCTACAATTTAAGCGCTACTATCTTTAAAACAATAGTTTTGCAATATTCTATTATTTGACCTATAAATAAGTGATGATTTTTTCCTTTATAACTAAAAACATCTAAATTGTACACTTTTATTATTAATACGTAACTATTGCTGAGTAAAAATATATAAAGGTAAATGAGAACCTGTATTGCGACCTAATATGCACCAAACTTTGTCATAAGATCTTCAATATATCGAAGTAAATTAATTATGAAAGACAATAAAATTTATATTAAGATTTTAAAACAATTGACCACACAAGAGAAAATAAACTCTATTCAGAGATAGGTAGAATTTACTTACATTTCTTGTACCGGCGCAGTAGTATTTTCAGAGGCACTCGACGTTTCATTCACGTTGCATAGAACAATGCACGGAAGTATGGATAAGACCAACACCTGACGATTAAAGAAAGTAGTTAATAGGAAGTTATAAAATTTCTATTCAAAAATAAATGAAAAACTTACCATATGAATCATTGTGCTTGTTTTCTAAATAGACGGTTTAATTGCAAAGATTGGGTTGGTACTATTCCTACTGAGTCGGAAGCTGAAATGAACCTTTTATAGGTGTGTAGCTTCTTAACTACCTAGCCTATTACTATTATTATGTGAATTGCTGCTAATTTACTTATAATATTTTGAATAACAAAAGATTACAATCATATGTTAATAAATTCCCGACTCGAGGGAAACTACTTACTTTATTTTATCAATACTTCATGATAGAAATAAAATACATGATTTGTAGTACTGCACCTTTGAGGATGAATATATTAAAAGTTTTTTTTTTTCTATAACTAAAACTAAAAATAATCTAAACTTTCTTTCTTAATCTAATGGCATCGTACAGAAATTGCTAAAGAAATATAATGATGGCAACACGAACACAATTATAACAATAAGTTAAAAAATATTGGGATTGCACTCTGATACCATAAAATTAAACTTAAAGAATGTATAGAATCGTATGTGAAGTAAGGAATTTTTACAATTTTTAATTTTGTACGTCTTTCTTGATGAATTCTATTTAATATTATATGCCAGCTTGCAGCAAATACAATGATTTGATTCATTTCAAGTTTTGAAATAAAATAAAGATTAACTTTAAAACTAAACCTTGGTTTTTGCGAGTGGAGGGGCATTGGTAAGTCATTAGCATTACTCTTGAGTTAGATAAGTACCAATGCATCTCAGAAAACTAAAATGCTTTATTAGTTTTAGTTAAATAGGCACATAAGTATTGACCAAATACATACTGAATACAGGTGAAAAGTATTGAACATTATTTATAGATCACATATATTACTAACTTCTTTGGAAATTTTATACAAGATATTTAATATTCCAAAAAATAACATTTTTGATGTCTAAAGAATACTTTATTGCCAAAAAGATTATAGAAATGATTAAAGAAATTATGTATTTAGATTCATTGCGATTTTTGGGATTTGGCTTTATATTTTCGTAAATTATTGATTATTGAAACTAGTTTTCGATAGAGTTGCACTCCATATGAAGGTAGTGCATTTTATTTAAATAATTTGTAAAAACGAATTAGTATTTTTGTGATTACTTATCTATTACTGTACCTGGCTGTAAATTTTACATCGATATATGTATGAGAATAAACTGGATGAGATATAAGTACTTGGCTCTTTATATAGTATTGCTAAAATTTATCATCTCTGAGGCATTGGTGATTAAAATATATCGTGTCATTATTAAAGGTGTTTAGGCATGTATCATGTGATGTGGCAGCGAAATATTTTACTCCTGGAATTATGGATACTTCTACTTGGAATTAAAGGTTCAAAAATATTCGGTTTTTAGACGACGTTTTATATAGCCAGCCTTTTGTACAGTACCTACCTACGCCAGGTTTCAGAAGGTACATTTTTTATTAATTTAATTGCTAATTACTCTGTGTTCAAAAATGTGGATGTGACTATTACGATCTGTGCAAGTATAGGTATGTGGTATACGTATAAATTAGTTTTTTGTATTTATGCCATTCATTTTATGTAGTCAAAAAGTAAAGGCACATTGTGTATGATGTGTGTATCGTTAGACATGTCTCGAAACACGATGTCAAGCTGGATAGGTAGGATGGTGACTATCCTCATAATTTGTGGTAGGATGTTTCAACCATATAGGTTTCCATTCAACTTTGCGCGCGGCTCTATGTGTGCGTGCGCTTATAACTACGCAGATCTACTTTTTGTGGCTGTTACCATAGCATTTACATCTCATCCGCGCAACACGTGATTTGATCGCTTTTGTTGTATGGGTACAATCGTCAATAGAAATGTTCGATTCTACACGTGGCGGGGAGGAGCGAAGTCAGTTAAATGTGAGCGGAGAAAATGATAAGGGAGACAGCTAAATGTTGATGATAAACATTTTACGTTACTTTATTTGTATGTAGTTCATTTATATAATTTATTATGAATACATGAATGTTGTTGTAATATAAAAGTCACCACAGATTTTAAAAATTGAGTGTAACCAACACAAACTGTTTCAGTTGAAATTGAAATAAATACTCAAATCTGCAATTCCTTGGAAGAAAGTTAAAACAGCTTTTATAATATTGGGTTGGGGAAAAAGTTTCTTCGCATTTTTTTTAAATTCAAAACATTTTTTAACATAGTTAATTGACGTTTAACTAAAGTATGTATATACCATTTTGTTCGATAACCTTTTGCCATCTTTGAGGTAGGGACATGATCCCATTGCTATAAAAATTTTGGGACCTCTCATCAAAATATCGCGACAAGTGGATTTGGCAGTCCTCTCGTGATGTTAACCTTACACTGCCTAAAGAATTCTGAAGAGACCGAAACAGGTGGAAATCTGAAGGTGCAAGTTCAGGACTATACGGCGGATGCATTAACACCTCCCAGCCAAACTCTCTTAATTTTTGCTTGGTGGCTATAGATGTGTGAGGTCTAGCGTTATCATGATGAAACACCACATCCTTTCTGTTGATCAATTCTGGCCGCTTTCTCTCAACTTCTTGTTTTAATCTCATAAGTTGGTCGCAGTAGAGTTCAGAATCGATAGTCCTGCCTGGTGGTAACAGCTCATAATGAATAATGCCCTTCCAATCCCACCACATACACAACATCACCTTATTGCGAGTTAACCCGGGTTTTGCCACAGTCTGTGAAGCCTGACTGGCCTTTGACCACGACCTTTTTCGCACTTTCTTGTCGTACGTGATACACTTTTCATCACCAGTAATCAGCTTCTTCAAAAATGATTCGGTTTCGTTTCGTCGTAATAAAGAATCACAAATGAGTACACGGTTCATAAGGTTTCTTTCAGTGAGCTCGTGAGGTATCCAAATATTGAGCTTTTTTATGTACCCAGCTTTTTTCGAATGCGCCAAAACTGTTTTGTGGTCAATTCCCAGTTCTTCAGCTACGTCGTATCGACCAGAGCGATGTGCATCTTTGACATCAAAATTTCCGGATTGAAAACGCTTCAACCAAATTTGTGCTACTCTCACAGACACTGCTCTAATTCCATAAACATCGCAAATTTTTTTCGCGGCTTGCGTTGCATTTTTACCTTTTTTGTAGTAAAATTTTAAAATGTATCGAATTTCTTCATTAGATTCACTCATCTAGACAGTACGAAAAACAAATGAAAATCACACATTTTCCTAAGTTGAATTTGGAATTTTAATTTTAACTTTCAATGATACCAAAACCAGCCAGATACAAATACTATAGCCAAAGAGATTTTATTACAAGTTCATACATACTATAATGCGAAAAGACTTTTTCCCCAACCTATTATTATTTTACCAAGTTGTTATTTTTACATTTTATTATTTTTACATAAATACATAACTACAGGCCTGTATCCTTATGGGTTTGGCAGAACGCCAGAGGCTATAAAACCATCTGAGGTCACGTTTGACAAATTTGGAGGCATTATAATGATGATACAGTGACAGGAGGTCAGCCTATCGCCCACAAAAAATCATCTAATAAAACCTCTGTCCCTTAAATGACTTTTACAGTATGCCCGGGAAGATAAGCAGCTGGCATATTCTATGTTTTTCTTTTGCTTCCAGTCCAGCTTTTAAGAGGTTATTTTGAGAAGATAAATTGAACTATCTATACATACAACTAAGCAATCCAATTTGTTATTACATTTATACAGTTTACCTCTCATCATCATCATCATCACAACTCTTTGTAATGAGCCCACTGCAGGGTATGAGTCTTTCCCCTGGGTTACGAGGAGGTATAGGCCATTATGCTGGTTGGTGGATGCCAGAATGTTCAGGGCGCCAAAATGGCTTCTGACAAACCCTAACGACAAGTGCCCTTCGAAAAACGGAAGTCGTCGTGAGAAATGAATGGTCGGCGGTCACCCATCCAAGTACCGACCGCGCCAACGTTGCTTAACCTGTGATATCGTATGATACACACAGTAACCACGGCGCCACGACGACTTCCGTTTTATCTCTATTATAAATTAACTCAACACCACCTTATATGCAGGGCTAGTTTTTTTTTTCAGAATGAGTATCATTTATATACGGTTATTTTTAGTCACCGGTCTTTTTTACACAATAAGTACCATGTATAGAAATGATTTTTGCAAAAAAGGTAGTTACCTATTGTTTTTTTGGTATGGTCACTCTAAATTATTAATGAATACCATTAAAATAAAGACGACTACGCGCTACTACAAAACACCTTTGGTACTACGTCGTAGTACTAACAATGAAATGCCTCTGTGTTCATCAAAAGCGACTATTCGTGAAACAGTTTGTGGTGCCATATCTTTATTTTTTTTCTACTGAGCGTTACTAAAATATATATGCACCTGCGTTTAAATCGTATAAAAAAAATAATATTCAAATTTGGCTAGTGACTACAAAAAAAAAACCCGTGTAAACGATTTTTACAAATGGTACTTTATTTTTTACGAGGAAATTCATATATGCATTCATTTACGCTGGACTGGGAGCAAAGGAAAAACATAGAATGTGCCAGATGCTTCTCTTCCCCGGTATACTGTAAAAGTCACTTAAGGGACAGAGGTTTTATTGGAAGTTTTTTTTTGTGGACGATAGGCTGACCCACGTCACTGCAATTGATAGACTATTCGCATTTTTATGATAGGGATGATAGGGTCGATACGCGACTGCGAATGATCATGTCCTGATTCGAATGATACTACTAATATTAGTTATTACTAACTGTGGTAGAATATGGCCAACTGACCTTGAATGAAAGCATTCGAAACATTTACTTGAATGACTGAATGCATTAGTAATCAAACTATTGTTATGGACAGACTAGCTTTTCCCTCGGCTTCACCCGCATAACTCTCTTAGAGGGCGAGAGTTTTGAAGTATATAGCCTACGTTATTTTAAAACTTTTTTTTTTTGTAGAGTAAGTATTGAAAATGAAATTGAAATTGTTTGATTTGCGTATTTACTAGTAAATAAAGATTATTGTGATACACTAATATTCATCTCAAATATTTATATCCTATACGGGGTTCCTGGTTAAGTCAACCTAGATCCGCAAAAATCGTAGAGTTACTAAATATATAGGTTTGAGCGTCTGAAAGCTCAAATAATCAATTTTTTAATCAAATTTTATCATATTATATCATACTAGCTGCTGCCCGCGACGTCGTCTGCGTGAACGCTATGCAGCACCAAACGCACCTACGATTATAACACTGCTAGCGTGATAATATGTAGCCTATATGTTGACCCGACTTCTTAACTATCTTCATGCCAAATTTGAAGTAAATCCATGCAGTACTTTTTGAGTTTATCCCGGAAAGACAAACAGACAAACAGACAAAAATTCTAAAAACTATATTTTTTGCTTCTGTTTCGATTGTAGATCATACCCCAAGTATTCTTTTAAAAAAATATTCAATGTACAGTTTTGACTTTCCTACCATTTTATTATATGTATAGATTTTATCATATAATCAAATTTTTTAATCATTATGAGCGATTTCTTTTATTTTTCCTTTGCAGTTTCTTTATTTTTCGATACACGATTTTTGCGATTTGGAGTTAAATTATAAGTCAGTTTTTTAACTAGTATTCGAGCTTTAATTTTAGTTTCATACACGGTGCGATAAAAAAAATAACCAATTTCAACACTTTTACTCAGGCACCATTCGTGGACGGTATTTTTCCGGTGATGGACCCCCAATAATGGACATTATCCCCAATTATGGACCGCTAGTTATGGACATTTCTTAAATCAAAATCAGCTTTATTTTTTTAGTGATCATTTTTTTTCTTTGAGTTTACATGTATTTATAAACATCAGTTTAAAATTAACATAAACAAACGCCTCGGAATTACTTACCACATTTTTGTTTTTACGTTATATTGCTAACGTCGCTTCATCTTATGGCATAGCTTTGCAGCTAAGACAGAAATTGTGACTCCCAGTTAAAGTGAAGCATTGCAATGTTTTAATAATGTTTTTAAGTTTTTGCGTTTGAAATGCTCAATTATTCTTAAGTAAATGAAAAATGTGATAATAGTATATTATGTAACAAGTGAGCGAAGTTGCTAATTACAGTCGAGGCTTAATAATGAGCCGAGACTGTAATTAGCAACGCTCACGAGTTACATACGACGTTTTTCAACACACTTGTGAGTAAAAGACAGACATACGTGGTCATAAAATAACAAACACATTTGATAACAAAGCTGTGAATTGTGATTGAAAAATGGCGCCGAACCTCGCGCATGCGCGTATGTTTTTTTTTTCCGCCAAATGTGTCAATGTCTGTATAGCATATACAGCCTATTTTAAGTGAAAATGTTTAATTTGGAGTGGTAAATGCAAATATTTTAATATTTTATAACAAATTATTGTAAATTGTGAATAATTTGTTTGATATACAAATTAATTTTACTAATATAAGGTGCAAACATTTAAAAATGTATATGGATTTGAAGTGGTATAAAACCTCTTTGTTGTTTCTGAAAATAGTTAATGTATAACCCGGACCAATAAAATATGCTCTGTTTACTCGCATGTAATTTGCACAAAGGTACAATTCAACTTTGTAGGATTCATTATATTATGCACTAGGGTATAATATATTATGCACGCGTGACTTATAGCCCAGTTTATAGTTCTAAATTCAATAGAATAACGCTCACTTTACGAGCAAGTGTGTTGAAAATAAAAATAACCCGACCAGGGTTACGTTGGTGGCATGGTGGTCTGCTGCGGCCAATAGCGAGTTAAGTTTTCATCACATATGACCAATTACAGATAAGTAATTTTATCTAGCCAACAACGTAAAAATTTATTAATTTAACTTAATATCCTATCGAAGATCTGTCAACATAAATAATCCAGTATTCTCTTTCTAACTTATCTATAACAGTTTTTGAAAAAAAGGACGAGTATTATTGAAAGACATAATTTATCTTTTAAATATTTACTTTGACGTCATAAAAATGTGATTAAACCAATGGCAAAATAAGTCAAAGGATTGGCGTTTCGTTTTACGTAAGGAATTGAACGCAATTATTAACAAAAAGCTTTAAAAATATACTATAATATATTTATCGAATACCAAAACATATCAAGAATAAATGGAATAAGTTTATATATTTATTTAGTTCAAATATCATACAAATAATTTGCGAATGCGTGATATTCTATAAGTCACGTATCGTCTAGTTTCTTGGAAGAACGTCATGTAAAGAGGGTCCGTCCGTGCCAAATTAGAGAACTTACAGTCGTAGCTAATAGATATTGTGTAACGCTATTTTTTTTCTACCAGTTTTGTACCTGTATCGGTTAGGTACTCATACCAGTCAGTTGAATATTGAAACCCGCCATAAGATTTTTTTTTCTTTGAGTTTAGACGTATATATAAACTTCAGTATAAAAATAACAAACAAAAAATCTTTCATTACCTACTATAATTAGAAAAAAAAATAGTCTCATAAATCACCTTTTTCCAACCCTTCAACACAGATTTTTGTTTTCCTTTTGTATAACACAACTATTTATTAACATCAGGAAACAATACAAATAATGTAACATTTTTTATAAATCTTCTTTCTTAGGCCATTTAAGGAACTCTCAAAAAGTAACAACACTTATTATACCAATATGTAGTTATAATATGATATATAAACAATATATTTACCAATATGTCCTAATAATATGGAAATAAATACTAAACTTAACATATAAACGGCAAATATTTCTGCATTTCAGGTACTTTAAAAAAGCCCCTACTGTTAACAACCTGTGAGACTTCTGACTTTTTTCAATTATAGCTTTCACGTAGCATATCACTACAATGCCTTCGAATTTGTAAAACGTAACATCAGATCATTTTGTAACCTTTGGAGTTCTGCCGGATACAGGCGTGGATGTATTTATGTAAAAATAACAACTTGGTAACTATTGCTATTACAAAATTTTGTTGAACATATTTAGTTTACTACGCGCTAATACAAAACATCTTGTAGTAGGTACTACGTCTTTGTATTATGAAACGAAATCAATGAAATGCCTCTCCATTAGTACCTTTTGTGCCGTGGGTAAAGACGTTGATTAATGGCGACTGTTTTTAAAAAAGTTTTTGGTGCTTTGTCTTTATTTTTTCTACTGAGCGATACTAAAATAAATAAGTAGTCACGTTTATATTGTATCAAAGAACATAATATTTGAATTTGGCCGGTGACTAAAAACAGCCCTGTATACAGGATGTTTCGTACACAGTTAGCCAAGTTGAAATGGGGGATAGGTGGGCCTATTTTGAACAAACTTGCTTTAAGTACTACGAGCCCATCTCATATAGTTTAGTAAATATGATTGTTTTTCATAATTTTCAAAAAATCCCAACTTTTTACCTTCTAATCTAAATAACTGTATTTTTTGTATGAGTATCTTCTCAAAATATATATTATTTGTATATTCGATACCTTTTATAACTAAATGGGTATTTGTTGCAAAAATTCGACCAAAAAATGTTATGTATGAGGCAACAAAATCTCGAGGACGAGGCAAAAGTATATCAGATATTTTTTTTACACTGCAATAATAAAATATGAAGAAACGATGATAATTTTAAAATAATTTTGAAAAGTACCTACATCAGTTTATCCCCGTTTTGATGATATTATTGCAATTCTTCAAAAATGACGGCGTTTTTTAAGGTGCTCTGATAAGAAAACTCATCGAAATAAAATGTACTCCATTGATGTTTTTTATTCTAGATAAAATGTATTACATTGAGACCGTATGGTTATGTTCCTTTGCCTACTATAATATGAGCTAATTAAAACAAAACAACGATAAAAAAAAACCTTATTTTTTTTAAATAACATACCACAATAACGTTGATTTGTTTGAAAAAGGAACATAACCTAACCATAAAAAACATCAATGCAGTACATTTTATATCGATGATGCATTTTTAAGCATTCGGAGTTATCGGATTACCTTGAAAAGTCGTAATTTTTATAAAATTGTAATAATTTGTAGCGCATCATAAGCCGAATATGTCTTTAAAAGTTTTTTAAAATTATCATTTCTTTTTATTTTTTTATTATAATGTAAAAAAAATATCTGATGTACTTTTGCCTCGCCATTAGGCCAACCTAGTCCCCCTTTCCAATTTGGCCAACGGTGTACCAAATACCACAGTACAGATATCTACAGTAATTCAACTCGGCTGCATCTTTGAAATAAATGCCTACATCGCCGCGGTTCGTTCACACGTAGGGCTGCCCGCCTTAGCGTTTAAATTACATTTGCCTACTTTGTTTTTTACTTCCATTTAGTTTTGTGACTGCAAATATACAATTTATATAAACAAATAAAATACTTTATAAATTGCATAGAAAGTGTTCAACAAAAATACGTTTTATGTCAAAAAACCATGTTGAAACTACGTTAAACGGTTGGACCGCTCAAACGACTCAATATTACAATTCAAAACGCTCAAACTCAACTAGGCGGCCAATCGGTAGTGTGTAAGAGCACATAGGGTCTATAAATTTTTGTATTGTTTTAAGAGTAACGATTAGAAAAGTGTTTTATTTGCTAAGTACACAAATTTTCTTCCAATTACTCCGTTTAAGAAGTAGGTAGAATGGTAGATAGTTGTGGCCGCGCGCAAAGTGTTTAGGACTCATGACTTCCCCACCTGCCTCCCTTTGTGTCGCGTTCACGTAGTTAGTTACTATTGTTAGATAGTTGTACTTATGTTACTAACGCTCCAAATAAAAAAAAACAATTAGAAGATAAATATCAGCGCTACTTGCCCTTTCTTAACATAAAACGATAAAAGTAGTGTTTCTTTAATATTTTCATTTTATTTATGAGAAATTATTTCACAAATGATCTTGCTTTGTTTTATTGAATGAGCGGTTTAACAAGCTTGAAAAGGTAGAATGATACCAAATAACATATGTGTTGAGCTGAGAAATATGCAACTTAAAATCTCGTATTATTTTAAACGCCACCTAGTTTTTATTCCATGTATCGAATAGCTTAGACTCATATAAAGTAGAACATTCACTGTATTCACGATATTTCTACATGTTGCTTGGTTGGAGCTTATCACTCAAGGGTTACTCTAAAATAGTTACAGTATTTACTTACAGGTGGCGCTGCTTTTAACCATTGCATCGTACGAAAACCTTTTTGTAATTTTTATTCATTTGGCTTTTCTAGACTCATCGTTCATACAAAATGGTTTAAGTAGTTTATAGCCAAAATTAGTTTAAGATACATGTAGCATGTAGCTTTAGCAACTCTGAGTCTACGTACCACACATATCTACGTTCATAAGGTAATATTGAGAAACTGAGGCCCATCATAGCTATATACTCGTACGTCTCATGTTATCTTCCTATTAAGTTCATATCCATTTATTCGTTTTCGTCATGCGATTTTGAATCTATACTAATATATAAAGCTGAAGAGTTTGTTTGTTTGAACGCGCTAATCTGGGAAACTACAAGTGGGATTTGAAAAATTCTTTTTGCATTTGAAAGCTTAACTCTTGAGAAAGGTAGTGAATCTGGCTATGATAGTGAATATGTCGTAGCCAACTGGTTAAATTAGCCA